>OV277710.1:13298530-14718030 GCA_922987775.1 Agonopterix subpropinquella | reverse complement strand
TTTATCGATAATCACGACAATGAGAGAGGCCACGGCGGCGGAGGCGGAGTCCTTACCTACAAACAAGGAAAGCCATACAGAGCTGCCATCGCGTTCCTATTAGCCCATCCTTACGGAGAACCACAAATTATGAGCAGTTTTGATTTCTGGGACTCTGAAATCGGACCACCAATGGACAGTAGTGGCAATATCATATCTCCAGCAATTAATTCCGTAAGTTATTTCAATAATTTATAATTACATTTTTATCGTTATTTTTATTATGGATAAGATAGGTTAGTAATCTTTTTAGATTACGCTTCTAGAATAAACAAACTTATTTGTTTGTCGGTGTATTTATCTCAGAGCAACAAATATTCATGAAAACTTAAAACATTAAAAAAATACACCGTAAAGTGGGCGGGATTTAGTTCGATTGGGATCCGTTACTACAGCCATAATACTTAGCATCGCTACCCAAAATTGCCCTCCTATGATTGATCTCAATGTCCTAATCGATGTCTCTTTCAGGACAATACGTGTGGTAACGGATGGGTCTGTCAACATCGATGGCGCCAAGTCTACGCTATGGTTGGCTTCAGGAACGCTGCTTTGTCTGCTAACACTGGAATCAACGATTGGTGGGATAACGGTAGCAACCAGATAGCTTTCTGTCGTGGCAACAGAGCATTTATTGCATTCAACAACGATAGCTGGGATCTCAATGTCAGTTTGCAGGTGGGATTATTTTTATTATTTGTATATATCAGGATATCAGTTTGACAAAGGATTAAGCTGATAACTGCTAAAGCTAGGCACTTACTCTCGTGGTTGAATGGTTCCTACTTTAGTATCTACGCAGATAGGTAGTAGGGTAGGTACCTACATGTTTTTCGTCTGACCGTACCTACTTTACTGTAGTGTTGATGCGGTGTGGTGGTGATGTAAGAGTTACGCACACCTCTTGTCACTTGCCGGAAAAATATCGTTTTTAGACGATATGTAATGTTCAAATATGTTAGCCCTAGGGCCTCTAGGCACCTAGGTATGCGAAAGTTTTCTAAACTGATCATTCCTTTAAAATATTGTCTAGGTACTTGGATCCTATATAACTATTTCAGAAATAATTCGTATGTAACTTTTTAGAATTAAGATAGATACGTACAAACCGGGCGAATTAACTTGGCACCTGGCTCGCGCGTGGCTCGGAGTATAAAACTCGGCAAACTCGGAAAAAATAACTCGAAAATGGTAAAGCGCAGGGCCACGTGCAACGGTAACTGAAATGCTATGCTACTGGCCTCGCACGGCGACGGCGGGGTCCCGCGGGGGGTAGCAGGAGGGGTGTCAAATTCCAAGCCACGTGTCGAGCCAGGTGCCAAGGTAATTCGCCCGGGAAGTACGGATTTTGTCTCTATTAATTTGTTTAAAAAAAAAATTTATTTAGGTAGATGTGTAGGTTTAATAAACTATTTTATTTTCCCAGACATGCCTACCAACGGGAGTGTACTGTGACGTGATATCAGGCGACAAGAGCCCCTCGTCGAACTCGTGCCGCGGCAAGACGGTGTCGGTCGGGGGCGACGGTCGCGCGCACATCTACGTCGGCGCCCACGAATACGACATGTTGCTCGCCATACATGTCGGCCCTCAGGTACCTACCTAACTACGTCACCTTATGATTATGACATACAACGTGGAACCTGAGAAAATAGTTTGTTTGAGGGCCTCAACAGACATGTGCCTGTGCCACTGCGATTAGTCTTTTCTCTTTTGTAAACGCCCTTTTTAGGCTTCCGTACCCAAAGGGTGAAAACGGGACCCTATTACCAAAGTGTAAATAAAATAAGTGATGAAGCTCCGCGGTCGCGGCGGGTCTATGTCCGCGCGGCGTGCGGGGTACGGCGGGGGACGGGCGTACCCTAACTCAAACGCTGTTAGGGTACCCGCGCAGGCAGCGTGCGCCGCCGGGACGCACTCCCCTCGGCCCCCGCACGATTGGCCTGCCGCGACCGCTGAGCTTCACCACTATTAGTTCTTTACACTATGCCGAAACTGAGAAAACAGTTTAAATCTAAACTATTATAAAACTGTAACAGAAATTTGTCTGTACATTGAAGATATTTACAAAAAAAAAATACGATATGGTTTTTAGATGTCCCTGATTCCAAATCACCAATTTTTGGATTTTTTGTCTGTCTGTTTGTTTGTTTGTTTGTTTGATTGTTTGTTCGTTTGTTTGTTTGTTTGTTTGTTTGGGTGTTTGTTTGTTCGAGTATCACGCAAAAACTGAACCGATTTTGATGAAACTTTTTTTGTTTGATAGCTTATCATCTGACTTAAAATCTGGTATATAATTTATGCGGACGAAGTCGCAGGTAAAAGCTCGTTATTATTATTATTGTTTGAGGGCCTTAACAGACATGTGCCTGTGCCACTGTGACCGTCGCTGGTCTTTTGTGAACACTCCTTTTACTGCAGTCAAGAACTGCAGCAGATTTCTAACAGGGAGAGTTTTGTTCCTCATCTGGTGCCAAAACCTGTCTACTTAGATGTATACTTCGTTTGTACATGAGTGGGCCACATTCGCATAGCAATAGCAGATGCAAGGGAGTTTCCATCTCCTCCTTGCAGAATCTGCAGCTGGTTGAGTCATTTAGTTTGATTATGTTCAAGGAACAAAATATTATGTTTATTTGTAGGGTTTGAATGTTATATGTACCTATGTATTTATTTACTTAATATAACTAATTTATATTTTCAGAGCCGCCTGTAAGACTGAATGAAGACTGACATAGGTAATCTTCGGTATTAAACATTTAAACACACTGAAAATAATGAGATTATAAAAATTCTTTAATAAATGTTATTTTAAAACATGAACCTGTACATTTTTCCTATTTACCTACCCAATACACCGACACATAAATAGATATTATCATAGAATCCCTAATTAATAAAGTATTATTATTAATTCTTATGATATTGTTATACCGGATGATTAATTCTATAATAAGTAGTAAGTAGATATTTTTTGTACCTACACGAAACTGTCCTAAATTAACTACCTATGTATAGAATTAAGTAGTTAGGTAGGCACCTACTAACTTAATTTTATAAAATAATATAGGAAGTCTGAATAAGGCGGAGTTAGAAGCGAGTATTATAAAATGTGGCGCCTGCAGTTTGTTTAATTGCAAATGACCAAATAGATAAACAAACATTTAACTACGAAGTAACTTGTAATCTGTGATTTAACCTCAAAAATTAAAAAAGATAAGACAGTGCAATACGGTTGGTTCTTGTATTCTAGGATAACTATAATATTCTATCTTATATTTAATTTAAATTGAGAAAACTAGCTTTTGGCCTTTTGACTGCTTCGCTTTGAATTACCTACTTCAAGATTAAATACTAGAGCTCTTATGCCTATATTTCGTGACACTCGTGATCCTTCCTTTCTCATCTTATAGGCTAGTTTCTCTAGTGACTAGAGAAACAGCCTATAAGAGTCTAGTCTATACTTAGGTACCTACTCGATTATTTGATTGATAAAAGATAGTTTTGAGGTACCTACTTACCGAGTTAGGTAAATCTTTTGTTTATATTTTCTGTCATTTGTTATGGATTTATACATAAAACCTTGTGCTAAGAGAAACTTATTAAAAACGCATTAGGTCGCGAAATGATTAATTACTATATTATTATGGCCAATTTAGTTAATTCTAGTTCATACCCACAGGCATTGTAGGTTGCTTTATACAACGTGTTAATGAATTAACGCAAAACTAGAAAGTAGTTTGTTTAGAATCGAGAGCAGAATCGAATTATCATGGTTTCAACATAGGTAATTTTTTTCAAAATATAAAATAATTTATTTGTAAAATTTTAAATTTACTAAACCCGATGTCAACCCACTGCACAGGCACACTCACCTTACTTACTACCAAAACAAGATTAATAAAATGCATCCATGAGCACGTTAGCGCTTTCATTCATTGCTGAAATGATAACAAATCATTTTTGCCTCAAAATTTAAAATGCGAATAACTTTAAATTTTTACTATAAAAATAATGAAGTTATTGTTTCAATCTATAATTATTTTGTTATAAATCAGTTGGGGTGTATGAGGTTTTGCGTTAATTCATTAACACGTTGTATACAGGGTGAAATTGATGTCATTAGCATCCTTTTAAACTAAGAGTTTACTCATAAAACTGAACAACTTTTACTATGGGAGCAAACCGATCGGAGCAACTAAAAAATCTGCTGTTTCATATTAAACTGCAATGCCTAGGTACTCGACTCAAATGTATGCAACAGCAGATTTTTGTTTCTTCGATCGGTTTGCTCCCATAGTAAAAGTTGTTCAGTTTGATGGGTAGACTCTTAGTTTAAAAGGATGCTAATGATATCAATTTCATCCTGTAGTTACTTAGGTAACGTACAAACTATAATTCTTGTATAAAGTAGAGTACCTATAGAGTAGAGTATGGGTACCTACCTACGTCATATTCACTGCAAACAATGATCCTATTTTATCAAATAATATAGGTACTTCATTGAACTGAAGAATAGCGAAATGGAAATATATTATAGTATGTACCTATCGCCTGAGTAAGTTGACGGCTCTCCTTTTGACAACATTCATTTTAAAGAGCACGTTTAAATAATTATTATTAAATAATTGAATTTAAAAAATTCCTGACAAATTCAAATTTTCCCTGTTCCCTGAAAGAGGGCCAAAATTCCGGACATGTCAGGAAAATACCTGTCGTCTGGTACCTATGGGTAGATAGATGAAGCCTTTTAACCGTTCAGTCAAAGTATAGGTAGAGTTCAGCGGCGCCCTCATAACAATATTTAATATTTATAAATCAAGAAAACTTAAAATTAAAAAGTGCACCACCAACTTATTACAAGTTTTATACTCTTTAAAATAATTTAATAGATGTTTCCAAAGATTTTTTTGGTCATAGGTACCCTATACCTAACCTAATCCTAAGTACCAACACAGATTAATAATAATTTTAAGATAATATTTTCTTAGAATGTTTTTCTTATTGGAATCCATAAGTACTTAATATTATTAAATACGAAAGTCTATTTCTTTGTTTGTTATACGTTTTCACGGTTTAGCCGCTGAACCGGTTTTGATGGTGCTGTATAAAACGACTAAAAGTTAAAAATTAAGGGGGGTTCCGAACATGAAATTAGTTTTCATCAACGTTTTTTCTTCACGCTCTATCGTAAAAACGGTAATACATACAAGCGTCAAACTTAGTGTGATTATAGAGCAAGCTCTACAGAATAACAACAAATACTAAAAACCGGCCAAGTGTGAGTCGGTCTTGCGCTAAGGTCCCGGACCAAAAAAGTTTTTTTTCTAAGTTAATAATGTTGTGTTCTGTGGTGGTGTGGTGCGGAACCCTCGGTGCGCGAGTAGCCCGACTCGCATTGACCGGTTTTATTATTATTTGTTAACAAATCCGCCGGAATAACGCATAATCTGAGAAAATTTAAACTATCTAGCTATTACGATTCAAAAGTTGCAGCCCTAAATAGGTAGGACAGACGGACGGACGGACAGACGGACAGACGGACAGACGGACAGACGGACAGACGGACAGACGGACAGACGGACAGACGGACAGACGGACAGACGGACGGATGGACGGACAGACAACGTAGGCTTAGTAATAGGGTCCCGTTTTCACCCTTTGGGTACGGAACCCTAAAAACCAAAAGGGTAACTAACACAGGTAACTAATGTGAATGAATTATGAAATATTGGTTGAATTATAAGGTACATGGCGTGGCGGTGGGTGGCGACTAATTCCTTCAGGCTTCTGGCCACACACCATCTTTTACGCTCATGCTATGCGGTGTGGCTGCCGGTTGCAGCCACTGCATCTGACCCCACCCTGATCGTATCGGTCTCCGGCCGTTACATCAGAAACCCTCTGGTAAGGACGAGATAGGTGCATATTTGTGTTTAGCTCGTACCCTTATGCTCTAATATCCTGCGTACCTACGGGACTGATTTTCTATAAAGATTAGCAGTCGCCGTAGTCGAAATCAACTAGGATAGTAATCCATCATCATTCATCATTTATGGTGAAATTCTTCCATCATCGTCAATGAGCGCTGCTCTGAAATTAAATGCTTTCTATAATTTTAAGAAGAAAAATACACCTTATACACCTGTTACGCTACAGTAGTTTCGCATCGCATCGGCATCGGCAACGAAGTTGATAAGCATTTTTCGCCTTTATTTGAATATCAGCAAAGTTCAGAAGTGTTTATCGTCTTTTGTTGCCGGCAGTGCCTACATTTTAGCAGAAAGACGTTAAGAACGCCTCAAGGTTAAGCAATGTTTTCAATTTTTCAACAACTGGTATCGTATCCGTGCAGAGCACAGGGCCGGATTATCTAGAGGCAAAATAGACCGCAGCATTCGCAGCAAAATAATAGGAATACATTCCCAAACCTTAAAATTGCATTGAGAATGTATTTGGTTTTGATGGTATCAAATCGCACTGGAGAACGCTCATTTTCAAAAATGAAAATTAAAAAAAATAGGTTTCTAACCACAATGGGACAAAACCGACTATCAAAGCTTTCTCCCCTGAGCATTGAAAGTGATTCACTTTTCAGCGAAGTCATCAACTATTTTTCGGCGAAAAAAGCTCGGAAGGTTCCGTTCGTTAATACTATAATTTCAGATATACGAGTATGTTTGTTAAATAATAAAATAATGTATATACCTAGGTACTTAGTTTCACAATAAATTATTGATTGGAAAACTCGACTGAAAAAAAAACTATTTTATAAAAAATAATTTGGGGCCACGGGGCCTCCATCCCTTTGTTTTAAGCCGCCGTCGCCAGAAATTGGGGACTTGACGACTAAAGCCTGCCTAAAGGTCCCAATGGATCTTAATCCAGCACTGGTAGAACGTCTGACTGTAACTATACTAAGTATACCTACCTATAAACAGTGTTTTAACTCATGTCCTCACAATAGGTATGTAAAATATTGCTACAAAGTATTCATGCTTATCGGAACGAGACTTTCAATAAGTACCTACCTACCTCTATGACTATTCTGTACAATTATACCAAAGTAAGTATTTTGTTTGCACTGAAAGTTCAGATATGCTTCTACTGTTCTACTCTACCTTCCTACTTCGTTTAGAATTTAGATAATTGACGAGAATTATCGGAAATAAATAATTTTGGTCGATACATTTTATTTCGAGGCTATTTTCATGAGACAATCCTGTTGGGATGGAACATATTTGCATAGGTATAAATATGGGCATAACCACATTTGATAAACACATCCACAATCCTTAACACAGCCCACAGTAACATATGAAATGAAATGCATCGAAAACAGAAACCTGCGTGACTGGTCTGCCAAACAGCCGGTTGTGGCAGAGCGCGCACAGCCGCGCCCCCATTCGACGACATGGCGCTGCGCTCTCAACTCCTGCGCACCGGTAAGCTAACTTTTCATCACTTTTATTTTTCATTTTTCTCAAGAGGTTTTTCTTCTAAAGTGACTGAGTTGTGTTAAATTGATGTCGGAGCAAAAAACTATAAATAAAGTTGCGAGGAAATCCTGTTTCGGTTCGAGTTTTTGCTATAAAGCCGGTTAAAGCGGTCGTCATTAAGTTAATTTTTCCTTAAATTAAGCGAAAAATATGTGATCAGAAGGATTGGTTTGTGTTTTAGACCTGTGCAGTAGGTTGTTTTGGACCTGTTATCCTTATCCCTACGACTAATATCAAAAAGTGCTTAAGTGAGTTAAGTGATTAATGCTACAAATTAGAAACAGTTGTGATTTGACTATAACCACAGTATAAAAAGAGTAGACACCTATCTATTACTAGGTATACCTACGTACTATTACTGTGATAGAGACGATAGAGTATACCTAGGCACCTAATTAGTAATCTCATTTACCTACAATGAAGATAAACTGAAAGAAAATAAGGTTTCTACTTAGTATATAATACAAGTACGGTCGGTTGTTTTCAATACTTACCTACCTACTAGAAAATGGCCTTGGCTTTTAATAGAGTCAATGTTTGCATGGAGAGGACAGGTTGTATTCAACAAAAGAATGTGTTATGATTATTAATTTATGACGATTATCGACATTATATACCTACTTAAGTTTGTTATAGGTTAGATATCTGTTTTTTTTTGTATCTTGTTGAGACTAAATATACTTATATAACTTCTGCGCACGTAGCGGAAAATCATTTTTGAATCCTATCTACCTACTGTCTCTATTCAAAGTTGAATAGAAAGTAAATTAATCATTTATCGCATTTTTTCGTTAACATTTTAAGACAATTTTAATGGAACACGATATAAAATAACTTCCCATAACCAAAAAGAACTAAACGTATAAAATGACTTGTTTTTCCAGTTTACAATGGAGCTCAAACTCGTCACATGCACGGGCTGAACCGCAAAGAGCGGGCGGGTATAGTGAAGCTACGTGAAGTTCTGGAGGATAGGCTCCAGGAGATCAAGAAGGCTAAGACCTGGAAGCATGAGAGGGTTATCACCTCCCCGCAAGATAGGAAGGTGAGATTATACTTACTTACACTGAACTAATACGACGCCGCCGTCATCTTTTTGGGATGGTTACAAACTATACTACAGTTATACGATACTCTTTCTTATACTGTGGTTATACGAAGTATATCTAGGTACCTACACTTATTTTTATGGGGTCTTTGATTAAATAATTCGATTCGATTCGAGCAAGGTGAGATTATACTTACTTACACTGAACTAATACGACGCCGCCGTCATCTTTTTGGGATGGTTACAAACTATACTACAGTTATACGATACTCTTTCTTATACTGTGGTTATACGAAGTATATCTAGGTACCTACACTTATTTTTATGGGGTCTTTGATTAAATAATTCGATTCGATTCGAGCATTGTGGAAATAAATCATTGCGGGAAGCCTTTGTTTAACAGTTTTCATTCATTCGAAATGTTGATGAAGACATTCTCATAATTTCTTTGTTATCATAGAGGTAATCCCAATCCCAAGAATGTTTCTTGGGATTGTTATGATACCTATTTTGGATTTGATTAAAAAGGACCGTAGTAACTATAAGTACTCTGTGATTTGGGGGACCAGAACCCGGGACCCGGGGCCCGGGGTTGGCCGCCCCTTCCGCCAACCCTTAGTCCGCCACTGGATAGCCAAAAATGATGAGTTAACATTATCATATTGTGTTATGTCTGTGGTAGGAAGTTTAAATGTTCCATTTGTTATGGAATTGAAGACCTTTTAATACTTAGTTGTAGTAAGGTTTTTGTTCATACCTATTGATTAGAATATAGGGACCTAAGTAATAAGTATTCCTACCGAATTACCTTTAAAGCGGTGTATCCTTTTCAGGTGACAGTGCAAGGAGCTAAGGGAGAATACTTGAACTTCTGTGCCAACAATTATTTAGGATTATCTGTAAGTTCCTATTATGTAGCTCTTTAGATCTGTATTCCTATCGAGGTGGTTAGATGCTTTTCTTTAACTAGGTACCTACAACCTACAACCCCGGAACTCTATATCGAGATTTTACTGCAATATAATGAAATCATTGCAATGCGATCGATACGATTGATACGAGGACTGAGCGAAGCAAGCTCGAGATTTTTCTGCAATATTTTCATTTCGTGCAAAAAGTGAATTTTTTCACACCCATGTCGCCCCCATAACCTGACGCACGGGGCGTGGACCCCGGTTCGCCCTCCCTAGATCCGGGGCTGACTACCTACTTAAAATCATGCAGACCGTTTTAGTTAAAAAAGGAAGTAAAATATATCTTCTCTTTTATTTGTATCAACGTATCTGTGTGTAACTGATGATTTTTCCCTTTCAAGAGAAAAGAAGGGTTGTCTGTTTAAGTCTGGAGCCACACATCTCCTATGTATTAAATAACATTTTGTAATCAAACCAGAATCATCCCGAAGTAGTGGAGGCAGCGAGAGAAGGCATCAAGCAATATGGCGCCGGTCTCAGCTCAGTCAGATTTATTTGCGGCACTCAGAACATACATAAGGTAAGTTAGTTCTTTGTCTGTGGTTATACCAATGGTTATACTAACTATATAATATGAGTGGCCGAGTGACTGAATGTCCTTGCCTGACCGGTCGTTCAACCGACTCCCATCCCACATAGCAGCCTTCATGCATGCTAATGGTTGTTATCCTTATCATATTGCACAACACGATACGGCATCGACATGTAAAGTAAGTATAATTAAAGTGCATACAGTATAAACAATGATTTGCTGTAACCTTATACAGGGTGAAATTTATCATTGGCATTTTTTTAAACTAAGAGTCTAGCCATCAAACTGAACAATTTTTTTTTCTGCATGTTTACAGCAAATACTTAGATTACAAAATTTACCTACGTTTCATCTTAATTTGATCATTATTAACCGCAAGATACTTGCACGAGAAAAATGTAACAAGAAATGTATGATGCTTTTAGTTTTTGTGATCTGTGATGATGCTACTACAATTAACTTGATTGCAATGCTTTCTATTCGTTTTTCAGCATAGTTTGAATTAAATTCTTACGGCATATGATCGATAAAGTAGTTACCTACTTAGATAATTACCGTAAAACGGGGCTAATTGGGTCAATTTTTCAAGAAAAATGTGTCCTGACAATTCGTTGATGATATTACAACAACATAATATTTTTTTAAATATGTAATTGGTTTGGATACATCGTTTGCACTGATAACTTTTCGTCTAGAAGTTAAAATAATCCGTACAGAATATTTTTAAGAGCTGTCCAAAATAGCCTCGCATTTGGGGTTTTTTGGGACCTAGACATTTTGGCGTACTTTTTCGATAGAAGGACTGAATTTAGAGGTCTGTGCGATATTTGAGACGATTCTAAGCATGTTCGGAAACATACTAAACAATTTTTTGTTAATTTTTTGTTGGTATTTTGGTATAAAAAAAATAAAATTTAAAAAATCATCGTGTATTTATCAACCAATTTGTTTACAATCATAAACTAGGCTTAAATATTAATTTTTGGTACGTTTTAAGGCACTTGAATTCACATAGCAACTAGATATGTCCTAACAAACAAAACGTAAACATTTTAGGCCTTGTGCCACTACCAGGCAGTATTTTATAAAAGCTTCTTCCTCTTCTTCAAAAAACAGAGTAGGATGCCCTCTTTTCTTTCGAACGGGTTTTTTATTCTCATTGCAGTATCGGGCTATAGTACTTTTAGGCACATCATATTTAACAGCTGCTTTCCGTATTGGAATTATTCCCGATTTTACGTCGGCAATCGCTTTTTGTAAATTTTCTTTACTGTAATCTCATAAGGCCTTTGAGTTTTGCCCATTCTTACATGGCGATACGTTCTTTTGTACTCACGAACCATGTTTTTTTTTAAATTATCAATTAACAAATCTGAAACAAACAAAAAACCTTTCCCTACCATCATAAATTTTCGAACGCGGCCAGCTAATGAGGTGTCCAAAATAACCCCCGAATGCAGTCTCAAATAGCCCCATGTTACAAATGCGCGTGAAAACATATTCAAATATAGGGTTTTTCTAAGTTTAAATACTGAACTATTATCACGAAATATCCTGCATTTTGATAGGAAAACATAATATACACTTAGTTTTAAATCCATAGAGTTCCGAAGTAAATTTGGACGGGTACAAAAACACCGTGTTTTTTGCACTTTTTTTCATCTGAGAAAATTTCTGCCTTCAACATGCGTTATAACCTCAAAAGTGTCATTTAGTGGTGCCACATGAACTAAAGTGTTGCCAGAAGTAAAAATTTTGTTACTACTTATGCTACCGTTGAAAATAATTGCCAACAAATATTATAATTTAAAGTGTCTAAAATAGCCTCGCGAATCCCAATTAGCCCCGTTTTACGGTACAACGCGTTCCATAAAATAAAATGAAAACAGTTTACCTACTCATTCATGAAAGTGTTCGTTTAAAGATAATTAAGTCCTACATTACATATAGATATATCGATCGGTAGGTAATATGAAACAAAGAGAATGTAACTCACTACGAGATATGAAATACGAAAAAAATATTAAAATTGCCCAGGGCCTAGGAATTGGGGGTAGAGGTGGCAATTTACTACCTGCTGGTAAAGAAGGTTTCTCTTATCTGTGCTATCCTTCACAGAGCTTTATTTTGAAGGGACCAACGAATTTTGCGCCTCCCCGCCATGAAGTACTTCCGCGGTCCTAAAATTGCCGTATTAAAATTGCCCAGGGCCGCGGAATTGGCGGTAGAGGTGTCAATTTACTACCTGGTAAAGAAGGTTTTTCTTATTTGTGCTATCCTTCACAGAGCTTTATTTTGAAGGGACCAACGAATTTTGCGCCCCCCGTCATGAAGTACTTCCACGGTCCCTGAAATTGCCGATATATCTAAGGGCTCTTACAGACGAGCGACACTTTGCTGTCGCGGTAGGTCGCGCTCATACATTTTACGGTCGCTCGATCCTCCGCTCGTCTGTGAGAGCGCTAAATCGGTAATCTTTCGCATGACTAGTAATTATAGTACTCTGTGGCATGAGTATTAATTTCATTACACAAACCCGTTTTCCTCATTCCTGATTCGAATGAAATGGATGCTTTAACCGATCATTTTAATTTAGGTAACTATTTTTTTAAGGTGTTACTGCATTACTAGACTTAAATTACCCTCACCCATCACCCTTGGTAACAACTTTAGTAAAACAGATTGCAAAGAATTAGTCTAAAAAATATCTACCTTTTCAACAGGACTTGGAGAACCGTCTCTCCCAATTCCACGGTCGCGAGGACACGATCCTCTACGGGTCATGCTTCGACGCCAACGCTGGTCTGTTCGAGGCTATGATGACCCCAGAGGACGCGATCTTCTCGGACGCTCTGAACCATGCCTCCATTATCGACGGCATCCGGCTTTGCAAGGCGCAGAAGTTCCGCTATCCGAATAGGGATCTGAACGGTAAGGTGAAGAAAGATATAATATTCAATAATATTCTTCTAATAATTTTTGCCATTCTCAACCTGGTGTAAGTCTTTTTTTTTTTTTTTTTATGTTCGATAGGTAAACATTTGACCCCAATCTCACCTGATGTTCAGTGATGATGAGGCCGAAGATGTAGCATGCTTACCTAGAAAGATGCCTATTCACTCTTGCCTTGAAGACGCCCAGGTTGTATTGCTCAGGGAACAGGTACGCAGGCAGTGCGTTCCACTCCTTAGCCGTGCGCATTATAAAAGAAGAAGCAAACTTCTTCGTGCGAATTGCTGGTAGGTCAACGACATAAGGGTGGAAACCCAGCCTGCGTCTCGTCCCCCGCAGATGAAAGGGAGACGGAGGTATTAAATCGTGTAATTCCGTCGCACACTCTCCGAAATGTATCCTATAAAAAACAGATAGACAGGCTACCTTGCGACGATGCTCAAGACTTTGTAGCTTCGCCACAGAGGTTGGATCACCTATGAGCTTCCTGGCACGCCTGTCGATTGAGTCCAACGCGGCCAGCTGGTATTGGGCAGACCCGTCCCAAAGATGGCAGCATTACTCCATGCACGATCGGACTTGTGCTTGATAAAGTTGTAGAAGCTGTCCCGGAGTGAAGTACCGTCTGACCTTCGAAAGGACGCCCAGTTTTTTCGCTGCGGTTTTCGCCATGGACTCAATATACCGCCCGAAATTCAAATCGGACGATATGTTAATGCCCAGGAGCTCCAGGCGATCAGCTATCGGTATGGACACATTTCGGAAAGTCGGAGTCAAAGCGAAGGGACTCCGTTTTGTGGAGAAAAGGACGCCTGTGTTTTGTTTGCGTTGAAACTGATCCGATTAGCGTCACCCCAGTCGGACACAAATTCAAGGGCCAAGTTTAATCGCTGCACCATGGCCTCTCGACAAGACTGAGTAACATCCAATTTGACCCCTGCACCGGACAGATATCTGTCAGAAACAGTGCTGTCGTCAGCATACCCAAAGGTTCCGGGCACAAGCATGTCGTTTATATGCAGCAGAAATAAAGTAGCTGACAGAACTGACCCCTGAGGTCTAAAGTCTAAATCGTTCTAGGTAAACCTCCTTCAGTCTATGCTATCTATGTGCCTTCTCTGATATCATCATCATCTGCTGTTCTTTTGATATCACCTTTTTGACGCATTTGCTGTCTTCCTCTTGGGCGTTTTACTCCCCACGGTCTCCACTAATGCATGTTTTGGGAACTACTACCCACAAGTTATAGCAAAAAGATGCCAACAGATGGTGACACCATTGCTCTCGGAAATATGCTCCATACAAAGACAACGTTCATCGTAAATACGTAACTCGTAACCTACTACACATAAGGTTCACAATCGAATGCGAGACATAAATCGTGCAAGAGAAATAATCACAGAGATTCGATATAAATACAAGGTCCAACTAAGAACTGTTGGACCACGGCCGGTCCCCAGGCATCACACCTAGCCTGGCGGAAGTACTTCCCTTTTCAATGGAGGAACATTCCCAAGTAGCACCTCCATACATGCATTTATGCTCACGACTATATTCCCCGAGGGCGTAGTCAGAGATGTTCTGAAAAAATTCACTATTAGTAACGAAAACTTTGTCCAGCGTGACATGGGAGTGAGTCCGTGGACACTTACAATGGACAGTGGGTACATACAATATAGCCTACATGCATTGAAATTGAAGCATGCAGGTTTCCTCACGAAGTTTTTTTTCACCATAAAGGCAGTGGTGTTCTAAATTGTACATATATTCTGAAAAACTCATTGGTACGAGTCAGTCTGGACGGGGGTCGAACCATGGCCTCCTGCACGTGTCATAGTTGTAGAATATTGAATATAATTACCAATAATTAGTCACAAACTATGATTTCTCAAGAAAGATGGATGCTAGTCGTTGTTGACAACTCGAATACACTTTTTACTCTAATTTATTGGTAATTAATTAATTATACTCAATATTCTACCACTATGACACAAGCTTAGACCAATCATATAACTACCTACGTTAACGAGTTACGCGTGTAATTCTACAAATAAAAATTTCTGCCACTGCCTCGTTTATACTGATAATTAAGTTATATTTATAATAGATAATTGAATATATGGAGGTGCTACTTGGGAATGTTCCTCCATTGAAAAGGGAAGTACTTCCGCCAGGCTAGGTGTGATGCCTGGGGACCGGCCGTGGTCCCCAGGGATCACGTCATCTGTCAGGGAGACCAGTCCTGATGTGATGCGGGCGAGTGACAGGCGTGGAGAAGGTGAGCAGAACTGCCACGTGGAGGTGAGCTCAGACACGTGGGCTGCGGAAGATCCTTCTATGCAGACGCTGACTGTCGTTGAGGAAGCTGCAGGCCCAGGAAGCGGTGTGAAGACAGCTGCGATGGACCTGGTGCGGCTTCGGGTTGATGGCGTGACTGCTGCTTGTTCGACCTGGTCGAGGGGGTGAAGGGTTGGTTGAAGCTGGTTGCTGCTCTGTGGTGGTGTTGCTCTGCGGTGTTCAGGTTGCGATGTTCTCTGTCGAGGGTCACCAATATGGAGGTGCTACTTGGCAATGTTCCTCCATTGAAAATGGAAGTACTTCCGCCAGGCTAGGTGTGATGCCTGGGGACCGGCCGTGGTCCCACAGTTCTTAGTTGGACCTTGTATATATATCGAATCTCTGTGATTATTTCTCTTGCGCGATTTATGTCTTGCATTCGATTGTGAACCTTATTTGTAGTAGGTTACGAGTTACGTATTTACGATGAACGTTATCTTTGTATGGAGCATATTTCCGCGAGCGACGGTATCGCCATCTGTTGGCATCTTTGCTATAACTTGTGGGTGCTGACATCTGTAGCAGTTCCCCACAAATATAAAATTGTTTGTAAATGCGCATGATTAATTGATCTTGTACAGTGGTAGAGGGGAAATGCTTAGGCGAGTTATTCTCTAGTTATATACAATGACATTAGTAAACTAGTTATATATGGTCGAAGCCTGCACGGCAAGCACTCGCCACTGGACCACCACGGCTTCGGTCTCCACCAATGAAAATGCCTATTCACTCTTATCTTGAAGACTTTATACTGTAACCCACAGAATTGGAGCACCTCCTGGCACACAGCGAGGCTCGCATCAAGCTGATCGTGACAGACGGCGTGTTCTCAATGGACGGCACAGTGGCGCCCCTCAAAGGTCTGCGGGAGCTGGCCGACAAGTACCGAGCCCTGCTGTTTGTTGACGACTGCCACGCTACTGGATTCTTTGGGGAAACTGGACGGTAAGCGTTCACCAGTCAATTAATTTAACATTTTTAAAGTTCTGCACTCAATAAATTACCAAGTCTACTTTATCCGTCTGTCCGTCTGTTCTACCTATAAAAGGCTAATCTTTAGAACCATAATAGCTAGGATAGCTATTATATATATATATTATATTATATTATAACTATTAGTAGGCTAGCTAGAATATGAGTTATTATGGCGGATTTTCAACAAATAATTTAAAAAAAGTTTACAAGTAAAGGGAAGCGGCGTAACGGGAAAGCGGTGTGCCGGGAATAAGGTGCAATGCAAGAAACGCGTTTTCTTCTTCATTTTTTATTTTTGCTCTTTGCTCTATCGTAAAAACAATTATACATACAAGCGTCAAACTTGGTGTGATTATAGAGCAAACTCTACAGTATAGAAGTCGGTTAAAAAAGAAATAATAAAACCAGGACAAGTGTCTCGGTCTCGCGCTAGAGGTTCCGGAGAAAAAAAAATGTTTTTGTTAGTTAATATGTTGAGTGGTGGTGTGGTACGGAACCCTCGGTACGAGTAGACCGCCTCGCACTTAACCGGTTTTATAAGTACATAAGACACCCTGTCCTCTTATGGCCTCAAATACTGACTGCTAATGAAGACATACTTACTTAGGCATCTTAAGATTATGGTTAAGGTATTGGTCAAGGTAAACCAACTCATTAAAAAAGTCGCAGATTTAATATTTTCCTCTCTTGCTGCATTGTGACCACCAACAGCCGCAGATTATTTTAATAGTTCCCCACAGTCGTGTTTTATTATCTACTCGTTCCAGTTCATTAGTCATGCGGAAGATTTTACACTAGATTCCTACATTATTTCCATTTAAAATACTTACCTCTTAGAATTCAGAAAAAATGTCTATCAAGAATCATACTTATTATTATGTTTAAGTGACGATTTCAAGAACCTAGAATTTTGTTTCTTCTTCAGGGTGTAATTAAAATGAGTCGACACATTTTTAGGGGTGGTTCTGACCATGAATCTCAACAACTTTTACTACAGGAGCAATTGGTTATTTAAATAAATTCAAAGAAGCAAACCTGTAATCACATAAAAATTTGCCGATCCATTCTAAACTGCAATTCTTACTCGACTCAAATGTATCAAAGGTTGATTATTTTTTTACATTTCAGGTTTGCTCCAAGTTTTTCAGTTTGATGGTCCGAACTCCGAACCACCCCTAATTTGACGACACATTGCTTTTGTAGTTAGCTGGAGTAACACTTTTATTACTGAGAAATCTTTTAATATTGTAATAAGGGGCTCACAAAACGATAAAAGGGCTCTTAAATGTTTATTGCTGATGACGATCGATGATCGACAACTTTTGACCCCATTTTCATCTAAGAACCTAGTTGCTTTCTCTCACTAGTGGCACAGAGGAGTACCTCGGTGTCCCCGGCGCGGCGGATATAATCTGTTCCACCCTCGGCAAGGCAGTCAGCGGGGCCTCGGGCGGGTACACCACGGGTCCCAGGGAACTCATCACCTTGCTGAGGAACGTGTCCCGGCCGTATCTCTTCTCCAACGCACCACCGCCGCCTATCGTTGCTGCTTCTTTGAAGGTTCGTTGTTATTATTGTTCGCATAGAGGAATACCTCGGACGACCTCGGTGTCCCCGGCACGGCGGATATAATCTACTCGACCCTCGGCAAGGCAGTCAGCGGGGCCTCGGGCGGGTACACCACGGGTCCCAAGGAGCTGATCATCTTGCTGCGGAACGTGTCCCGGTCGTATCTCTTCTCCAACGCACCTCCGCCCCCGATCGTTACTGCTTCATTGAAGGTTGGTTGTTTTTAGGGTTCCGTACCCAGAGGGTCAAACGGGACCCTAGTCATAGAGAATAGGGTAGTCAGGGAATAAAGATGATGATGATGATAATCTAATTTAGAAGTATAAGTTATTTGGACTTTCGGAATAAAAACTTTTTAATGATTCTAAAGTTCTATGTGAACTGGCAAGATGTCTTGGAAAAAAGGTATCAAAAGCCGTAAAAACTAAAAAGGAAGAAAACAGTTTTCTTTTTAATTGAAGTATTTGGCGTTGCGTAATTTTTTTCTGAAAGATAGCTGCCAGTTCTGTATTTTTCTAAGAGATGTAATGTAAACTCTTTGCTTGTATGAGAAATACGTAGACGAGAAATAAAAACTTTTTGGATTCCCAATATGATTTTTCAACTTCTCTTGATTTATTAATTTGTAAGCCGTAAGGTAAGACATGTAGGACTTAATAATTATTGTAACAACTGCTTGTAAAACTACTCATGTCTGACAAATAAATACATTATTTAGAAGTATAAATAGACTAACCATTAAAAATGTTCCAGTCTCTAGACATCGTGGAACGAAGCGGCGACCTTCGTCAGCGTTTAAAGGAGAACACCAGAGCGTTCAGAGAGGGACTGACAGCGGCTGGGCTGACAGTGTCCGGCGACGATCATCCTATCTGCCCCGTGATGGTAGGGGAGGCTCCGCTGGCCGTCGAACTTGCTTCTGGGATGTTCGGTGAGAAAATATTAATATTTGCTGCCACATTTATAAAGGCTACAGAGAAATTGTTAGGTATTAGGCCCCCACAGAACAGAGAACCCGCGTGCCACCGATATGGTTTAATATCAAATCTGTTCATAAATTTTGTTCACATAGAAGTCGGTAGTCACCATTGACTTACCAACTACTGGACGTCGGGTCCGCGCTCAAAAGTGTCCGAACCTGGTCCGAACCAAAAGAGAACCAATTACGCGACAGGGGAGTCTTCGTTTAATCGGCCGACTCATTAAATTTTTTCATCATTAGGTATCTCTTTTAATCTGTTAGTGTTAAAACACCTTAAACTTAACACTTTAAACACCTAATGAATGAAAGAGAGAGAGCAGACCCCATGCGATAAATAGCAACTATGAAGTAGATCAGATTTAAGCTATAATCAGCTTTATAACGTAGCCATAAGATCGAAATATGAAGTCAACTATTATTTTCTTCCAGAGAGAGGCGTCTACGTGGTAGCGTTTAGTTATCCCGTAGTACCGAAAGGTGCCGCTAGGGTGCGCGTCCAGTTAAGCGCTGCCCACACTTTGGAGGACGTCAAGCACGCTGTAGATGCGTTCGCTGAGGTCGGCAGGAACATTGGAATCGTGAAGAAATAGATTTTGAGAAGAGTCAACTCAAACGGCCGCTATAACATGTTGCTGTACTCTTCTAACGCACGCAAGTTGCTAATCGCTTCCTCTCACTCACACGCAAGAAAGAGACGTGCTTATGTAATTTTGCCTGCGTAAGGAGAGTACAGCAACATATTATTGCGCGTGTCTGTGACGACAGTTAGGCTGGATCAACACAATATTGAAGCATCGAATTATCCTTTAGTCAAAAGAGAGAATTAAATAGTATTGTAAATATTTCTTACGCCTAGAGCCGGGACACGCCTGGCGAAGCGCAGCGCAGAGCATTTTTAAATACCGAACCATTATCAACTTTGCTTGCGTTGAAATAAGTTTAAAAATCAATTAACACAACTTTCGCCATTAGTCGCCTCGATGCTCTCGGGGACTAGTAGTAGTGTTAATTGATTTTAGATGTTCTTTCAACGCAATCAAAGTCGGTAATGGTTTGGCAGTGAAAAATGTTCAGCGCTGCGCTTCGCTAGGTGTGCGCGCGGACCCTAAGGTGCTGTTTATACAGAAGAGACGCGTGGCGGTGGCCAATAGTCAAAGTAACATAATATTCAACCTTATAGTACGCAGCAAAAGCCGTGGTGGTCCAGTGGCGAGTAAACTTGCCTGCCGTGCAGGAGGCGATGGTTCGATCCCCGTCCAGGCCGACTCGTACCAATGAGTTTTTCGGAATGTATGTACGATTTCGATTTGTAACACCACTGGCGTTTCGGTGAAGGAAAACATCGTGAGGAAACCTGCATGCCTTTCAAGGCATGTATTGTGCCCACTGTCCATTACAAGTGGCGACGGGCTCACTCCCCGTCACACTGGACAGAGTTTCGGCACTACTAGTGAAACGTGGATGTTCTGAGGTTTCAGAATATCTCTGACTATATTCCCCGAGGGGGTCCTCGGGGAATCTAGTCGTGAGCATATGCTTATATGCTTATAGTACGCAGCATAGCGTCGATTTGTTCGTAAAGGAAAAACGCGCCCGGATAAACCTGGAGGCGCGGGCGTAATTCTCCAAACGACGCTATGCTGCGTACTATAAGGTTTATATAACCGCACCCCGCCCGCGTCACGTCTACGCCACGTCACTTCTGTTTAAAAACTAAGGCCGCGAACAGACGATGGGAAATCTTTCCTGCAGCGGCTACGCTCTCGTGTTCATTATTGGCAAGTGTAAACTCTATTTACTAGGCAACAACACTCAAATTCCTCGTAATCCTAATCATGCGGCGATCGCGGTTAGGTGATTAGGAGGAATTTGAATGTTGTGGCGTAGGAAATAGAGTTTACACTTGCCGCAGATGCACGACGCGAAAACCTTCATGCGGCTGAAGAGTGAAGCTTTCGTTTCTCGTTGCATCGCCGTTTTAGTCTCCTGAAGACAGTCCCACCTCCCAGCACAGACTTTTAAAAGGACAAAGGCACTTTTAGAAAAAAAATTACGGCCACTAAATAAAAAAGATAAACACTAGTTAAAGTTGGTGATGTGATACACCAATATGGCGTTCAAATGCCCTGACGATTCACCAGCGGTGTGGGACTATCGCTATGAAAGATTTCTTTCTAGAACATTTTATTTTTGTTATTTGAATCTCAAGTTCAATCAAATTATTATTCTTAAAAAGTTCTCAATAATTTGCACCAAATAAGGTCTGGAGTGCGACGTTTGAAACTCATTCGGTGAGTTCAGCCGTTGTAAATATCAAAATAACTACGGAGATACGCATCTTTCTATTTCTGATTTGATTTTCAAAAATCGCACTCCTGAAGTATGATTTTTGAAAGTCAAATCAGCAGTAGAAAGCATATCTCCAAAATTATTTTGACATTTACAACTGCTGAACTCAGCGAATAAAATTCATTCGTTGAACTCAGCAGTTTTAAATATCACAGTTACTATGGATATATGCATCTTTCTACTGCTGATTTGAGTTTCAAAAATCGCGCTCCTGAAGTATGATTTTTCAAAGTCAAATCAGCAGTAGAAAGATGCATATCTCCATAGTAATATAGATATTTTCAACTGATGAGTTCAAAGTATGAGTTTCAAAAATCGCACTCCTGAATTGACAATGTAAAATAAAATTATGACTGACCTAATAAAATATGTTCTATAAATAAAGAGAGAATTATCCTTGATAATAAATAAATAAAACGATGCGCTGTGTAATAATAATTGATCTATTTAACAATAATTTATTACAATAATAAAACACACTCGTTGACAACACTCGGTGCCACGTTGTATACAACTACTCTCATTATAAAGTTATAATTAAAACTATAATTAAATTATTTACATTATTTTAGTACTGAGTTCTCTTTCACTCTGTTATTGCAATTTCATTGTAATGCCGAATACTCTGTTTTGTATTAACTACAATATAACGCAACCCATGGAAACAGTCAAGACAGAATCGTTAACTGAACAGAATTTCGATGAAGATAATGATGACGTTGATTTACTTTTTCGATTTTCCACACATAGGTATTTAAAAAAACATTTAAAATGTAAAAGAGCAGTTATCTATAATTGTAAGACAATGTTTTTTATAGCACTCCGTGACCTAAACCCGCACTTAGGTTACGGTTTTGCGTTACCTAAGTAGTCCATTATTACACGGATTACACCGTTCGAAAATGAATCCACTTTATTGCACAGATGATATAGAGATACAAAAGAAGGTTCTTTTATAGCATTCCTTGACCTAAACCCGCACTTAGGTCACGGTTTTTCGTTACTAAGTAGTCCATTATTACACGGATTACACCATTCGAAAATGAATCTACTTTATTGCACAGATGCATAATAAACAAAAGAAGGTAGGTACTTTTAAATGTGCTTTCAATCAATGTGACCAACATTGAAATCGCGAAATCCCCAACTGACTCCAAGTTACCCCCCCCTACTTTAATTATATTACGTACGCCCTACTTACACCCGCACCCCCTGCTCACACCTTATTCTTCTTCTTATCGTGTGGGCAGAGCCCTGGTGACACCTTATTAAGTTATTAGTATGTTGGTAGTAGGGTGCGAGTAAGGCATGCGCCCCCTAGTGCGTAGAGGGTGCTTGGGGATGCATAGGGGTGATAAGAGGGTACACCCCCTAATGCGTAAGGGGTGTGTAGTGGTGATTAGGGGGTGCACCCCCTAGCTCGTGGGTGTGATTAGGGGGTGTACCCCCTAGCTTGTGGAGGTGATTAGGGGTGTACTCCTAGCTCGTGGGGTGATTAGGGGGTGTACCCCCTAGCTCGTTGGGGTGATTAGGGGGTGTACCCCCTAGATCGTGGGGTGGTTAGGGGGTGTACCCCCTAGCTTGTGGGGGTGATTAGGGGGTGTACCCCCTAGCCCGGGCTGGTGATTAGGGGGTGTACCCCCTAGCTCGTGGGGGGTGATTAGGGGTGTACCCCTAGGGCCCCTAGTTCGTGGGGGTGATTAGGGGGTGTACCCCCTAGCTCGTGGGATGATTAAGGGGTGTACCCCCTAGCTCGTGCTGGTGATTAGGGGGTGTACCCCCTAGCTCGTGGGGGTGATTAGGAGGTGTACCCCCTAGTTCATGGGGGTGATTAGGGGGTGCACCATGTAGTGCGTACGTGCTTAGTGGGTGAGTAGGGGCTGATGATGATGTGACGGTAGATGTGATTAGAGGTTAGTATTACCTATTGATTGTGGTTGCGATATATGAACGAAGCTTTTAAAGTTGTGGTTGTGTCCTACGGGGGGCTCCGCCCCCCGTGCCCCCGGGGGGGCTCCGCCCCTCCACCCCGCCGGGGGCTTCGCCCCCGGACCCTCATTATACCCTATTCGTTGGTATACGTATTCATAGAATAAAAGTTCAACATGAATGAAAATATCAATATAATAAAAAGTTGGCGGGTTTAGGTCACACGAGCTATAAAATAGTATACGATACTCGTGACCTAAGTAAGTCCATTATTACACGGCGTTTATCGCCCTCGCTCCGCTCGGGCGATAATTCACGCCGTGCAATAATGGACTACTTAGGTCACACGTATCGTAATGTACTATTTCAGGTGTTATGTTATGTTATGTTGTAAAAAGGGGGTGAGTGTTGAGAGACGGCTAAGAGAGATGAATGGAAGAGGATGACATATTGCGCCGACCCCAAATAATGGGAAATGGGCAAGAGAATGATGATGATGATGATGATGATGTTATTTTATATGTACACAACGTTTTACGCAAATGCAATAACACAATTTAAATTTATTCAATTTGAATGTATTTACTGATCCTACTCGCACTGCGATGATTCGAATCCAAACCTCTTTTTATTGCTTTTAATAACTCAGAACATTAGTTGGAAAAGTACATAAGTAGAAAAATGTCAATACCTTGATTTAAGGCAGAGTTGATACGATTATTAGCATAAGACCTTTCAAAGAGCTTGAATAAATACACAGTATAAAGAATCTTCTTAAAAGGACTGTAAATTGTTTGTCTCTTGAAACGAAACTGATCTCACCGAATGAAAAACTGTTCAAAAAATCAATACGCTTATTTTATCTTCTATTCAAGAACCAAACACACTTTATAGTAACTGAAAATTCAGGCATCTCGTTGACTTTTAAATAAGGCAAAACGTCGGTATTGAACGAGCGAAAAACTACTTTTACATTAAATGCCACGGACCTTGCGAAGTTATTTACATATTCTCTGCATTTTCAAGTGTTTGAAAAAACAACCAGGAGGTTAAATGGTAATCAAAGTACAAAAAACTTTGTACATAGTTATCGTCAATCTGCTCAGACCTAAATTAAAGCCTGACCAGCCCCTCTAGTATGCTTTCTATACACGCCCGCGACAAGCCTTCACTGCATAGAAAATTATCCCTTCCCGCGCTGTTCAGAGAAAGAGCGTCACGTAGTATGGAAAAAAGCGGAGTCGCGCGCAAGTAGAGAAATCAGACTAGGGGTGATGTTTAAAAAATCTAGTTGTAAACAGAATGTGTGCAAATGAAATAACTATAAAAGCAATCAGAAATTGACTTTATAAAAGTTGGAGAACTCAGTTCTTATTACTTTTCACAAAAGGGCGAGGTTTTGAAAACCTAGTCACTAGTCAGGCTATAATCAAAACCCGTCTCAAAGTAGAACTAATTGGCGTGCCCTTCTCACGGCAGATTTTTGAAATTGCCATAAAGAGGAGCCCAATATTAGAAGCTTTCATAACCGACTAAAAATACGACTCACAGCTCACCGATATTAAATTCTTCGTCATAAAAATAAATTTTCGTCGCCAACTACCCTTACAATAACTCTGGAGGGTTTCCATTTCATCTAGAATCCCATCGGGAATCGTCTACAATTTGTATATTTGTCGTGTGGACGTGAGTGAGATCATTGTGAGCAATCCTTAACATGCGTCCTCCGTGCTAGTTCAATAATTATACAAATATTTTGTTCCCTCATTGCAACACACTTGGTTTTGCTGGTGGACCTGCAACAAACAAAATATTCACTATTTTATCTTATTAAAGGCTGCAACTAGCCTATTGTGCTGCCCCCAATAGTATTTTTTTATTTTTTTTACAATTAATGAATATTTCCAAAAAACAAGAATGTCACAGCAGAAGGCAGCTGTCATGTGTGTAGTCATTACTGATTTTCAATTTATCGGGTCACTATGGATTTGTTTTTATAATGTTTGTAGTTATAATCTTTAAAACCGCCAAAAGTGGCCACTTTTGGCGGTTTTAACGATAATAGCTACAAGCATAAAACATAATAATCTGTAATTTTTCGATAAATTGAAAGCCAATTAGGACTACAATGTGACATTCTTGTTTTTTGGAAATGTTGTTTAATTGTCTAGAAATGAAAAAAATTCGATTGACCATAGGCTCGGTGGGCTCTTAATGTGTTTAGTTTGATCGGAGATATATGGGTATCAAGAGGTACTGGTTCGAATCCGCACGGACGACAAAAGTTTTTCTAACTTATGACCGTTATACCGACTGCTCTCAAACGGTGAAGGAAAACATCGTAAGAAGAAATTCTGATGCGTATAAGTCTACCAATCCGCATTGGGCACGCGTGGTGGACTAACGCCCAAACACCTTCTATGAGTGTAGGCCTGTGCCCTGCAGTGGGATGTATATAGGCTGATGATACACGCGGGTGGCGACTGGCGAGTGTGTAGCGTAAATAGATTTATTACATAAATTCATCCAGTTTAACTTGGCATCTGAGTGACCAGAATTGTCTGCATAAACAGGTGTCAAGTAAACTGGACTTGCCCATATAAACAGATGTAAAGTAAAAATTAAATGAGATGGAACAGTCTTGTTGGCAACGATTCACAACTGCTACTTAGATGCCTTACGCCTATCTAATCTAAACTATTATAAAACTGTAACAGAAGTGTGTCTGTACATTGAAGATATTTACAAAAAAAAGATTACGATATGATTTTTAGATGTCCCTGATTCCAAATCACAAATTTTTAGATTTTTTGTCTGTCTGTTTGTTTGTTTGTTCGTTTGTTTGTTTGTTTGGGTGTTTGTTTGTTCGAGTATCACGCAAAAACTACTGAACCGATTTTGATGAAACTTTTTTTGTTTGATAGCTTATCATCTGACTTAAAATCTGGTATATAATTTATGCGGACGAAGTCGCGGGTAAAAGCTCGTAGATTCTAAATCTGTCTAATCTAATCGGAGACCGGTATGATTGAATTAGTTCAAATAAGTACTGCACACGTTTGTAACAAACATTGTGATATAACTTGTTTGTGGATAAATGTTATCAAAACTTGATGGTGACGCCACGTCAGGCCAATTTACAGTTATATGGCAGTTTATCATTTTCTTATGTTTTAAATATTACTGCGAGACTAAAATGATTTAATTTGACATGATTTTTAAGTGAATATTTATGTACGATTTGTAACACCATTGGCTTTTCGGTGAAGGAAAACATCGTGAGGAAACCTGCATGCTTCAATTTCGAGGCATGTATTGTACCTACTGTCCATTACAAGTGGCGACGGGTTCACTATCCGTCACACTGGACAGAATATCGGTACTACTAGTGAAACGAGGATGTTCTGAGGTTTCAGAATATCTCTGACTACCCCCTCGGTGAATATAGTCGTGAGCATATGCTTATGCTTAGGCTAATTATGAAGTGCATAAGTGTGTCTCGTCCTTACCCTCCTATGTCTGGAAGGGGAGACCGATACAGAGGTGGGGTCAGATGCAGTGGCTATAAATATGTGGCTATTTTATGTGGGACAAGTTACACAAAAAAGGGCTATACAGGGTGTAAACTTAAATGCACTAATAAACTTTTTTTCACGATTTCAAAGTTGGTCCTATAGTAAAAGTTGTTCAGTTTGTTAAGTAGTAACACATTAAAGTTTACACTCTGTATATTGAAGAGTAGGGTGTAACAAAACACACTAGTAATATTTAAGGGGATGCTTCAGACCATCAATCTGAACAACTTTCACTATTATGGAGCCAACGTCGAGAAAAAATAAAAAAAATCTGCCGTCCCATACATTTGAGTCGAGACGGTACTGCAGTTTTGTATGAAGGAGCGGATTTTTATTTCGTGATTTCGATGTTGGCTCCATAGTGAAAGTTGTTCAGTTTGATGGTCTGAAGCACGCCGTTAAGTATTACTAGGGTGTTTTGTTACACCCTGTATATAATCGTAGTGAATATAATCATACCTGGCGGCAGCGTGGTGGTGGTAGTGCTGGGAGTGGAGGATGAAGTGGGGGCTACCGTCGAGGTGGTGGGCGCCACCGTGCTTGATGCCTTCTGCAAATGACATGATTGTTAAGAAGTCTACAGAGTCATTCAGTGCACATAACGTGTAGAGTTTGAACTAATGAATACCAGAATACTCGCATAAGATTATGACTGTTGAAAGGTCAAGTAGGATCGGTAAATAGTAAATTTTGAAAATAGTATTTGAAAATAGCCTGTTTCACCGCTTGTGGATAAGTTCCTAATAGCTTACAACTTTATCTATGGCACCAACATCGAAAACGCGGAAAAACACAGATGTTCATACAAAACTGCAAACCTACTCGAGCCAAATGTCCCATACATTTGGTTGCAGATTTTTCGCGATTTCCATATTAGTCCCATAAAGAAAGTTGTGCAGTTTGATGGTTTGGTCATCCCCTTAAAAAGTGTCAGCATATTATTTAGTAAAAGACCCTATATTATAGAACGTATGACATATTTCGTATGAAAGATATGTTAAATGATCTGTCAGATATGCTATTAAATCATATCCCGAAATGGTGAAACAGACCCTTAGTTTTCTAACGTGCTGCTCTAACATTGACTGCTGCAATCAGAATACTATGGTGGTAAGTACCGTCAGTGCCTCTGAATTACGAATCCGCTACTTTCGACGCATTTCTAAATTGCAAGTGAGGGTTCCTGTTATAAGGGGCATTGACTCTACAATACAATCATACTATTTAAATTAGAAACTGATAAACACAATACGATCAAAGTGTCATGAATTTTAAACGTACGGTGTGGTTTCAAACGATGCGATTACAAGCATAGAGGCGCGTCAAAGCGCTTCGTCTAAGTATATTTTTTAGTAGTTGATCGCATATCACACCAACACCACTTTCACATGGAACACGTGTCGAATCGCTTTAAAAGGTACATTTCAAAGTGAATATTGTTAAAACAGTTGTGCGATGCAAACGTGTCAAATCGCTTCAAAAAGATACATAATGTGGATTGGCACATTTGTAAAGGATTGATAACTGTAATATTCAGGTGCGTTGCCACAAGAGCTGCTTTTTAAATGCAACATGACTATAAAATAAATAGCAGTCGAAATGCTGCATTTAAACCGCCAGCGGACGGCCAGAGCCGTCACACGCTGCCTTTTGTTTTGTTATACAAAACATACAGTCGGTTTGCAGTCGCGATGCAATCCTGCCGACTGCAAACCGACTTCATTACGACTGCTATTTAAAGTCGTGTTGCAGTTGAAAAGCAACTTCACTACGCACTAAAGTGTGGTTACTTACAGTGATCTCCTCTATCCGACTCCTCAAGGCCTCCACCTTGCCGTCCAGAGTATTATTAACAGCGGTGACTTGCAGCTTCAGCTCGTCCTCTCGCCTGCTGTTGCTCGTCACGTTGCTGATGGTCTCGTTGGTCCTGGCCTCCAGCTGGTGGAGCAACGTCTTCACTTCCTCGACGCCCGCGGACGCCGCGAAGGCTTGCTTCTTAGCCGTACTTATTGATCCATCGAAGCCGTTGATCTGAAACAAGTAGGAATAAATGTTAGATGGGTTGATCAACTATTTTTTGTCCATACCTTGTCCTAGTCATTTGCATAAAATTTTCTCAATATTCAGGCTCAGGCTCAGATTATGCTTGCCTTAAAAATTTATGTTTGTTTAATAACTAAGGATTCCATTTATTAAATACATACACGGTTTTACAAAAATTACTTGAATTTTACTTGAGTTTTGGCGGTTGTCCGACGGACGCAAAGTATCTTTTCATAGTACAACTGTCGGTCCCCAAGCAATAATAGTTAACAAAATTTTATCTAGTGAAAAAAAATTACTTTTGCCACACAAAAACTAATTTTACTAAGTATAACATGTCACCTTATTGTTTAGTTCTCAAAAGCGTGTAAAAATTTCTTAATTCTCCCCCTATCGGATAAATTCTGAATTATTTCATTGTCCGCAAGCTTTTTGGTTTATCGGACAACCGCTAAAAACTACTAGTAGTTCAACACATATGGTGTAATGCGTATGCGTGTAGAAGAATCATAACATTTAAATATCTATTTTATCATCATAAATTCTCTTCTATCTCTTTCAAAATTAATTAATGTCAAGAAAGAAGAACTAATTTTTTTTTAACAGTACCAACTGGACAAAAAATTGTTGATTGACCCAGATCACAGGAAGGACATTCACATGACAACGGCAATGGGACATCTCAACACAACCCAATAATAACAATATTATTTTATACGAGTCGTCCCGAAGGCGACGGGCGGAGCTATTTCTATCAACGTATTCTATTTTCCATATACCGGTATAAAAATATCTGGATTATCTTATACTGGCAACCCGCCGTCTTCGATCTATTAATACAGGATACATTTTTGGTGTAGAAACCATCCATTCTACTCGTCAAACTGAATAAGTTTTACTATGGGGCCAATTTCGAATTCGCGAATAAATAATCTGACGAAGTTCCATACATTTGAGTAGAGGTTGAGATTTTTCACGATTTCGAGGTTATTGGCAACAAATTAAAACGGATTTATTTTATTTAATTTACGTTTAATACACCTGCTATATAAATCTGTATGTAACGTGTTCTGTTTGTGTGCATTGCTTAGTAATTTATCCGAGCAGGTAAGGTAATTAACGGAAATATTTCCAAGATACAACAACATTTTTAAAGAATCTAGAATCTAAGAATCTTGACGCCATGTTAAATCAATGATACATACCACATTAACTATGTGCGTATGGATTGAGGTGCCACATTTGCTATGGAAAAATGGATTATATGCCCATTTTGTAGGAAATTTGTAGATTTTGTAGGCCCAATTCTGGAATTTGTAGCAAAAGTATAAAGAAGTTACATGAACATAAAGGTGGCACCTCACACCAGATGCATCTGGTGTGAGGTGCCACCCTGGAACTCGGAAAGTACGTGATGAATCTTTTTGAAAATTTTGTAGGATTTAGTAGGAGTTGGAAAAAGATCCTACAAAAAAAACCAGCTCTCTACGACTAAAACTGAAAAAGCTACAATACTTTGATTGTGGCCCCTCACACCAGATGGCATCTGGATTGAGGGGCCACCTGTAACTCTGAAACTACGTGATGAATCTTTCTGAAAATTTTGTAGGATTTAGTAGGAGTTGAAAAAAGATCCTACAAAAAAAATCAGCTCTGTACGACTAAAACTGAAAAAGTTACAAGAGATACTTTGAATGTGGCACCTCACACCAGATAAATGCTTATAACTACATATGTACGTAATGGAATCCAAAACCGATGATGCCAATATTTAGTAGAAATTTCTACTAAATATTGGCATAGTCAGATGTCGCATATCATCAATACCTACAGAGCTACACGTTTTTTCAAAATTCCATATAAAACCATTCAGTAGGGTGTCCATGTAATAAATGAAACCATGAGACACATTTTTCTTCCAACTCTTTTTTGCATTTTATTTAACACGTTTTTTTGCATTTTATTTACGTATATAATTATATAGGATACGAAACTCACGTCCGTATGTCATCTCGTTTCAAAAACATTTCTACAATAAGGTAGGTACTTAGTACCAACTTTCATATTAGCGCAGCGTTCAGTTATAGCGAGGTCCAACTTTAGCAAACTAAATACTTCAGGATGGTGATGTTGGTACTGTCAAGTAGGTATCGCAAAAAGTCTGTTTAAGATATATTTTCCCTTAGTCGCCTCGTAAAGTACCAACTGTTTAGTATTAAAAATGATTTCATAATAAAATATTTGCTCTAGTATTTTGTGAACTACCACAAATCAAGAAAGGACATAATTGGCATTTCATACATTTTTGGTCCGAATGTGAAAGTGCCGGCCAACAAAAAATAATACTATATTCTGTTAGAACTTGTCCGTCTAAGCATTTATTATTATGGCTGTAGCTGTAGGTAAGTTTTGAAATGTATGTACAAAGTACAAATGTAATGTACAAAGGGCGAGCTTATCTCTAAAGAGATTTCTTCCAGCAAACCCGCAACAGAGACAGTTCTAAAGTGTGAGGCAGACAAAATTTATTTATTAATGAATTTCAATTGACATAGTCCGAGATCCGATCGTAAAATTATGCACCTATTTCTTAGGCGAACGAAATTTGATTCTAGTGTATGTTTACACAGGGGTTAATTCAATGCCACCAAGTTGCCTAGAAAAATGTTGCCGCAAGTACCAAAACTAAACCAAAAGGGTTGTCATATACCTAACTACAACTTTCAACCTCCATCCACCCTCACTTAAACTAAGATCCGACCATAAAATTATGCACCTGTTTGTTTGGTGATCGAAATGTGATTTAAGTGAAAGGTTAATTAATATCAAGGTTACACAGGGGGTCATACCTACAACCAATGACATATAGGTAATTTACTAATGTCATTGCCTACAACGCCGCCGGTACAATTTTTTCAGACAATTGCACCTATCTGTTTGGGAAGTAAATAAGGTGTCATCGGAAGGAGACCAGTCCAAAAAACTGGAAAAACTAGCGTTGCCATATCTCAATCTGCCGCAAATCTAGGGTTAATAAAAGTGACTTCTTTGAACCTGGCTACTCTAGAGTTGCGGCAGACTGAGAGGTGGTAATCTTAGTTTTTTAAATTCTTTAGATGGGTCTCTTTCCGATGGCTCATTTACATCCCAAATAGATAGGTGGAATTTTTTTTAGCAACAATCATAATGGTAAAGATTAACTTGCGACAAGATTTTGCTAGGCAACAACCCGTCGGGGCGCCGTTGTATGAACCCCTGTGTAAACTTTCACTTAAATCACACTTTGTTCACCTAACAAATAGGTGCATAATTTTAAGTCCGGATCTTAGTATAATAGGTTTAACCAGCGTGTAATTTCATTCGAGGTTAAACCTAAGAGATCGCACATGTGTATCCGAAATAATTATGTTGAGTCTGTTACCACTTTTGTCAAAAATGGCTAAACCATTTGATGAAGTGGTATCTAGGGTATCTAGAATATTTTACACTTTGAAACATTTCTTTGAAAGGAAGATGTCGTTGAATACATATTTTAACTTAAACCCGACAGTGAAGCTATTCACTGGAACGTCAACATACCAGCCCCCTTACCCGCACTTTCGATCTTCACTATATCGCCACTGTTTCGGTCCGCACTTCATTGTAATAGAGTTGAAATTGGAACGAAAACATTCACGCAAAAGTTCGAATCGAATGTGCGGGTAGACAAGACACTCAGTATAACTAACGTTTTCGTTCCAGTGAGGCTAGTCGGGTCGGTCGATATAAATTTCTTAAGACTAGGTACTTAGGTAAGCACCTACCAACCTACCTGTAGTGTGTCCTGCCTGTGGCTCCGACTTTGAATGGAGCACCCCATTGGGTGTCGCTGGTAGGCAAGTATAGTAAGTACCTACCTACATACTGTTTATTTAAGTTCAAGTTTAGGAAAGGGACATCATCGGATTTAGTCAAAAATGTGAAAGTGCCGGCCAACAAAAAATTATGCAATATTCTGTTAGGACTGGCGTCTTAAGTATTTATTATTATGGCACAAAAGCTGTAGGTCCATTGTCCTTGGTTTTATTTGGGTTCGAAAATCTGCCTTTTCATACACATTTTCGATGAAAATTTAATTAGCTAAGACTATATTTTGTTAGAACTAGTCCGTTGCAGCATTTTTTAGTATGGCACCGAAGCTGGTAGGGCCATTTTCCTTGGTTTTATTAAGGTTTGAAAAATCGTATTTCCATAGATACCTACATTTTAAAACTTACCTACAGCTACAGCCATAATAATAAATGCTTAGACGGACAAGTTCTAACAGAATATAGTATTATTTTTTGTTGGCCGGCACTTTCACATTCGGACCAAAAATGTATGAAATGCCAATGATGTCCTTTCTTGATTTGTGGTACCTAGTTCACAAAATACTAGAGCAAATATTTTATTATGAAATCATTTTTAATACTAAACAGTTGGTACTTTACGAGGCGACTAACGGAAAATATATCTTAAACAGACTTTTTGCGATACCTACTTGACAGTACCAACATTACGATCCTAAGTATTTAGTTTGCTAAAGTTGGACCTCGCTATAACTGAACGCTGCGCTAATAAGAAAGTTGGTACTAAGTACCTACCTTATTGTAGAAATGTTTTTGAAACGAGATGACATACGGACGTGAGTTTCGTATCCTATATAATTATATACGTAAATAAAATGCAAAAAAACGTGTTAAATAAAATGCAAAAAACAGCTGGAAGAAAAATGTGTCTCATGGTTTCATTTATTACATGGACACCCTACTGAATGGTTTTATATGGAATTTTGAAAAAACGTGTAGCTCTGTAGGTATTGATGATATGCGACATCTGACTATGCCAATATTTAGTAGAAATTTCTACTAAATATTGGCATCATCGGTTTTGGATTCCATTACGTACATATGTAGTTATAAGCATTTATCTGGTGTGAGGTGCCACATTCAAAGTATCTCTTGTAACTTTTTCAGTTTTAGTCGTACAGAGCTGATTTTTTTTGTAGGATCTTTTTTCAACTCCTACTAAATCCTACAAAATTTTCAGAAAGATTCATCACGTAGTTTCAGAGTTACAGGTGGCCCCTCAATCCAGATGCCATCTGGTGTGAGGGGCCACAATCAAAGTATTGTAGCTTTTTCAGTTTTAGTCGTAGAGAGCTGGTTTTTTTTGTAGGATCTTTTTCCAACTCCTACTAAATCCTACAAAATTTTCAAAAAGATTCATCACGTACTTTCCGAGTTCCAGGGTGGCACCTCACACCAGATGCATCTGGTGTGAGGTGCCACCTTTATGTTCATGTAACTTCTTTATACTTTTGCTACAAATTCCAGAATTGGGCCTACAAAATCTACAAATTTCCTACAAAATGGGCATATAATCCATTTTTCCATAGCAAATGTGGCACCTCAATCCATACGCACATCATTAACTACGTATTACCTATTAATTAGAATTCTAATAATATCAGCCGTCCCATTACCTACTACGCTATGTGTACACACGGCGACAGATCAACCTACCCATAGTTGAACTCTATGTTCATGGACATAAGGTCGAACTATGGGTAGGTTGATCTGTCGCCGTGTGTACATTGCGTGCTTAGATCGCAAAGCTGGCAAAGTTCCGAGTTAAATCATATCGTTCGCCGAAGCTCGAAACTGATAGATAGATATCCTGAAAAAGCAACTAAGTAACGGTTAGTTGCAGAAACGCTCATTAAAGTTAATCCTCCATTAAATCCTTGCTGTCACTTTTTGTCATGTTGACGTAGTAAAAGCAAGTAAGAGATTTAATGGAGGATTAACTGTAATGTGCGTTTCTGCAACTGAGTGTAAATCGGCTAAAACCTGATCGACACGCTTCGCTAACTCATGATTGTGCTCTAGTTTCGTAAGCCTAGCGCTCAGGACTATAGCAGCTTCACTTTGCTAGCTGAAACTATAACTAACCTGTGATCCTAATTCTGCGACGGTCCTCTGCAGATCCCCCAGCCTCTTTGGCGTTTCTCTAAGCTCTGGTGCTGCAGCTAGCTGCCCTGACACAGCAGCTAGTTCCCCTACAGCTTGCTCTACTCTCTTTGCCAGCTCCTGGTGGTCGTGCTCTAGTTTCGCTAGCCTAGCACTAAGGTCGCTAGCGTTAGCTCTTAATTCTTTGGCTGCTGTGTGGCATACTTGTAAGGCGTCACCTACGCTGTCGCTGCTTGTTGATACTGTAGACAATAGACAAATTTACAAGTTAATTAAGGTTTCAGGAAACGAAAACGATGTATTAGTTGCATTGAGGGCTTAGCCTAGTAACATGTTACTATGAGACTTCCTTATTGTTCTACTGTTTTGTGTGCTCATGGTTATTCATAAAAATTATGTTTCTAACAAATGTCACAACAAAGGTTCAGTTCCATAGTCCATTTTTGTATGTTTATGTGTATATTCTTGTCAATCAATAACTGGGCAAGTAAATATTAAAACTACAAGTAAAATATTGGAAAATACACGGTACATTTTATTGCTTAAATTTAGCGTAAACTATGGAACAGATAATAGTACATAGTTCTACAAATTATGGTTAAATTTTGTACTAATGTGTTACAGAGTCATTGGTACAATATGCAGGGTGTAACACACCCCCCTCGAGGGTTCCAAGGCCTGTGCCCTGCAGTGGGACTTAATGATGATGATGATGACAGAACCATAGGAATTGGTACTACTGTTTAAGCAGTGTGGACGATAGTGGTTGGTCATTATAGAACCTGCGGCGCTGGCATGGCAGCACGACATAGCAAAGTCGCACCTTATCTCTCTTCCTCGAGAAAAAGCGCGGGATAACTTTGTCGCACCAATCTAGCTAGCCCTCTGCTATGGTTGTAATTGACTCTGTCTGGTGGTTTCAACTAGATACTAGAATGATTATGCTAAAAGTAAGCAGAATGTAGTTAATTTAAACAGCGTCCGAACGTAGATAAAACCATGTTATCCTAAATAAGTAGCGAACATTATCACGGCAATAAAACGTTTGACGCAAATAGCGTATGACACATTCTACTACATACCCAGGTAAGTATAATTTTAGTAAGTTCATACATAGTACAGTGTGAGACATTATTGATATTTTCCTCAACATAGAACGTGTTGGATATATTTCAACTCACATTAAATACTATTTCGGTCTAGTTATAAGAACGACTGTACGTTTTAGATACATTGTCAGATTATACTAAAAATGGGATCATACAGGAAAAATAAATAAATAGGTAAGTACGTACTTTTAAATAAAATTGTTCAAGTGCGAGTCGGGCTACTCGCGCACCGAGCGTTCCGTACAACACCACCACAACATATTAACGTACAAAACAACGTTTTTTCTCCGGGACTTTTAGCACGAGACCGACTCACACTTGGCCGGTTTTTATTATTTGTTGTTATACTGTAGAGTTTGCTCTATAATCGTACTAAGTTTGACGCCTGTATTTATTACCGTTTTTACCATAGAGCGAGAAGAAAAAACGTTGATAAAAACTAGTTCCTTGTATGAGGACCCCCCCTTAATTTTATACATTTTGACATTTTTATTATTTGTTAGCAAATCCGCCGTAATACCGCACATTCTGTGAGAATGCCAACTATCTAGCTCTTAAGGTTCAAAAGTTACATCCCTAAATGGGTAGGACAGACAGACGGACGGACGGACGACGTATAGGCTTAGTAATAGGGTCCCGTTTTCACCCTTTGGGTACGGAACCCTAAAAATCGTTCTCTGTTTGCATATTGGATTTTAGTATGGAATGATGCGCCAATATACGATGTTTATACCTACTCAATTTCAGCTACTGAATAGATATGAAGTAAGTATATGTATATTAATAAGTCGTTTTTTTTTTCGAACATAAATCTAAACGGTCGGCGTCTGTGTAGGCGTAAGGAAACAATTGTTAAACTAATGTTATGCCATAAATAATCTGATGCTGGTAAACTGAGATAACACATGTAAGTACCTATACGTTGATAATAATTTCAGGTCACGTGTCTTATGTTATGAATTAGTCATTTAGAGAGGAAATTCAAGACATTGCAATACTTGCAATACAAACAATTTTGCATTCGTTTAAATTAAACTTAAACTAAGTAAATACGGAAAATATGATTATTAATATTGATAAAACATAGAAATTTATCCTTTAAAATAGGCAACAGATAGGTTTCATGCTTAAAACATTTCTTCCCTTGGAAGTCGTAGCGATCAAGGGATAAGGTTTTTAAAGGCGAATGACCAACCTGACCACATGACACTGAATTCCATACTGGAATCCTAAAATATAGTTAAGAGGGCTATCACAGTCCAGTGGCGCCCTCATCACATTAAAAAAGATTTCTCAATAAAGAAAGCCTAAATTAAAAAAGTGCTCAACATCAAAACTACAAAAGCCTTCAAGCTATTTTTATAGAATACTTTTATAGGTTCTTAAGGCAAATCTGAAATTACTTCGTATCCCGCTTATAGGCAATTTTAGGTGGTCATTGTATCAAGTTTCTGTATCAATCGGTGGTATTAGTGTACCTAGATATACTTTGTTGGACAGGAAGGCTGCATGAAGAAAAGATGGCTAGATTGTGTGAAAGATGACTTTTAAGAAAGGAGTGAGCTAAAACGACGGCTAAGAGAGTTGAATGGAAGATGATATTGCACCGACCACAACAAGTAGCAACTAAGGCAGTTCTTAGTAAATTTAATAATAAATAGCAGTGAGCAGGGCCGTCTTTAACCTATTTGAGGCCCTGGGCAGTTTAGGATAATGGGGCCCCGTATGACTATGATATGAATATGACAGACGACTATTTTTTTATTAACAACATGCAAAAGGAGTAGGTAAGCAAAATTCTAGATTTAGACCTACAAGTTGTAGGTAGGCAGCCAAATTGTTGCCACTGTTTTTTAGGCCCCTTGTTCATTAGAACAACAAAAAACTGATATTTTCGGAAAATAATGGTACCTATTTATTGGTAATATCGGTTATCGGCTGGTGATCGGGCAGGAACTAGGGCCGCCATCGATTGCGGGGCCCTAGGGACTTGCCCAGAGTGCCCAGTGGAAAAGATGGGCCTGGCAGTAAGTTTATCAGATACTATATCCAGTAGCATACAAAACGCACCTCTATCCATTTCAACACGCAGCGACACAATCTGTCTCCGCACATCGACGAAGAGCCACAGCACTGTCGCAGCCGATACGACACACACGCATAGTGCTAAGGCGGCGGCGAGGCGGACGAACGGGCGCGAGCGGCGCCGTCTGGTCGTCCGCCTGGCCCACGGCTCCCCCTCGTCGCTCGACGCGGACAGTAGCCTGCCTCCTCTCGCTCCACCGCCCCCGACCAGGGCGTCGAGCTCCCGCCGCTTCCTCATCTTCTTCCCGACCCGCAGCGGGACCGAAGCGTGCACTGCACTCTCCATACCGCAAAATCGCTACCGCTTACGCATCCGCACTATTAACACTACCGCCTTATTACATTCACTGTCACTTTATTGAACGCGTGCGCTACCGTGGACGTCAGATTAGCGAATGAACGCCGTAACTAATACTTAGTTCGTATAAAATTACAGATCAACTGGTTCTATAAGTTATACGTTCAATTAATTTTATTATAATGGTCTGGAAGTAAGGTCAATTTGAATTGCATTCTGTCTGTCTTTATGTAGGTAAGAATAATGATATATAAGTATTGGTTGACACAAGAGTGTTTCCTTACTTACTTATCGATGACGTTAATGCATGATTTGTATGATTGATGGAGGACGAGAGTAGGTAATGAAAATAAGTGACTAAACAAAAAGTTGGTAGTTAGTGTATGTACTTCGACTTCAGCATCTAGGTACCTGGAAGTTTGTTTGTGGTAAGAACGTATAATGATTTATGGAACTTGTTGAGATTTATCGAATTTAGATTAAAGAGGATAAACATAATAATAGGTGGATTAATTGATTAATTATGCTGTGCATGTTGTGTGCCAAAACAAAATTGGTACTAAGAATATTTAATGAATAACAGTTTGACATGCGGGACGTCCCGCCACAGGAATCGCTGAGATGACGTAGTTGAGACTGACATATGTGAGCTTCAAGCCAGCTACTGACTAAAGGGTGCACAGGTTCAGGTAAAGTTTCGGAAGCCAGGACATATGTTTGAGTTTGCTACCCGAGTTAGATAGTTTGACATACGAGTGTGATGTGATGCACATACTGTTACCAAAAATATAGGTTAAAAAAAATTTATAGACAAAAAAAAACATTAAGCCTGTATTTAAAGGGATACTAAAGTAATGCCAATTATAATTGAAATGTAATGATGATTCATTAAGTTGAAGAATTTAATTTGAATAAACTACAAAAGAAACAGGACCAAGTTATGGACAAAGTGATTTAATGATAAATCTAGACAATTAAGGTGAACAAGCCTACGTGACCGATATAGCGTTTATAATAGTAAATAATGTACTACCTAGTTAGAAACAACAAGTTGTAAAGTAAGGTCGTTTACACGTCGACATTGAATTGTCGGTCTGTTATGTTGGTGAGAACCTTGATCTTGTCAGATTCACGCCATAAAAAACTATTCATAATTAATATGTTTACTATAAACCTTTAGTTCTGTATGTGTTTTTTTTTACAATTGATTTCCTGGCTTAAGTATTAATCGATTACGTTTACGGCGATATTAAAATAAAATGTTTATTTATCAAATCTACAGGAAAAACCAGTTCATCATTTTAATAACTTCAACTCTAAGGTGCTGTTTATACAGAAGAGACGCGTGGCGGTGGCGGATAGTCAAAGTAACATAATATTCAACCTTATAGTAAGCAGCATAGCGTCGTTTTTGTCGTAAACGAAAATCACCCCCGCGCCACCAGGCGATGTCGCGGGCGTAATTCTAAAAACGACGCTATGCTGCGTACTATAAGGTTTATATTGCCGCACCCCGCCCGCGTCACGTCCGCGCCACGTCACTTCTGTTTAAACAGCACCTAAGAAAAATTTGACTTATTGGGCTTATTAAAAAGTTACTGGGAATAAAGTATATCAGTTTATCAAAGTATGGGTAGGTCTTGGTTACCTAGGAATATAAAACATATTATGGTAGGAATTAGAAGTATTTTTCGCCTATTAAAATTCAAGAAATAAACATTAAGGTCGGCGTGTGTTGACATTTGACCTGCTCTGCATGAATGTGTGTTAAATTTGGTTTTAAAATTAATTGTAAAATTATTGACCTAAATATTCATCACATCGAGGTCACATAAGATGAAATATTCAAAGAATTGGCAAACGCATGGAAAAAGGCAAAAATGCAAGGCGAAAAAAAAATGTATTGAAAGCTCGGCATTTTCTTGTAAAACCCTTTGTGGGTTAACAATAATAGTGTTATTATTATGAAAATGTAACCTTGATGACATGAGGATTGATGAAATGAGGCAGTCATTAAAATAAACTGTCTCAATTACATTTTAATTACTCTGATAAAGTGTTCATTTATAGAAGTACGAGCTTTTACCCGCGAGTTCATCCGCATAAATTATATACAAGATTTTAAGTCAGATCATAAGCTATCAAACAAAAAAGTTTCATCAAAATCGGTTCAGTAGTTTTTGTGTGATGCTCGAACAAACAAACACACAAACAAACAGACAGACAAAAAGTCCAAAAATTTGTGATTTGGAATCAGGGAAGCCTAAAAACCATATCGTAATCTTTTTTTTGTAAATAACTTCAATGTACAGACTTCTGTTACAGTTTTATAATAGTTTAGATATACTACGATCAAAGTATCTAGATATGAAGAATCTGAATATGATCTCAAAAGCATTTGTAGTATGTTGTAGATATGATGAGCAGGTATAACTGAATAAGAGTTATACTGTGTTTTGAAGTAAGCGAAATAAAGTCACTTCCTTCTATACATCATCTCTATGCTATTTCTGTGCTCATTCCTAACATGCAAATAGCAAATAATTTACAACTACCTAGTAATCTGTGGAACGAACGGGAAGAGAGACAGATGGAATTAACATCACTTAAAATAGAGGACCAAGAATAAAAGTAAATCGGGCTATTTATGTGTATCTTAGCATGGAATTTTTACTGAATTTTGTCGATCTGCAACAGCAGCATTTCGAAATCGACACATAACCGGAGAGTACTTTCTTTCTCTCCGGCTTTCGTGGAAACTAAATAATTTTGAAGGCTTTTGTTACTATTATGGAAAAATCTAGAGATAATCATTTATCTCAATTGAATGTAATCCTGTCTTGTCGTAGAGGCATCAAGACACCTGAAGTGAGGAGATAAGACTGATTACTCCACCGAAAATAAGGATGATGTCTGATGAGTCAACCAATTGTGGATTAACAAATCAAGTTATTTGAACTAAAATGTATTGCTGGAAGTTAATGTTTCCTTAAACCTAGATTGAGAGTAGAAAGAGATAAATCAGTCTAAACTAAACATGTAGTAAGAAATCATAATAGAAGAAATATACAGGGTGAAATTGATATCATTAGCATCCTTTTAAACTAGGAGTCTACCCATCAAACTGAACAACTTTCACTATGGGAGCAAACCGATCGGAGCAACAAAATTATCAGCTGTTCCATACTAAACTGCAATGCCTACGCAACACAAATGTATGCAACAGCAGATTTTTTTGTTGCTCCGATTGGTTTGCTCCCATAGTAAAAGTTGTTCAGTTTGATGGATAGACTCTTAGTTTAAAAGGATGGTAATGATATCAAAATCACCCTGTATAGAACATGGACTCAGAGGCAGAGGAAGACCTAGACAGACTTAGACCTAGGCAAGTGAAAGAAAAGAACGTGTCGTATAAAATAAAGAAAGAATTAAAGAACTTGCGGAAAAGAGATAGGATTGGCGAATACTTCACTGAAGAGCGTAGCTTTTTAATAAGATGATGATGATGGACTCATGGACATTTTGTAACATTAAATTAACCCAGTAAAATTATGCTGAAAAATGCCATTCTGGAGAAATAATTTCCGGAATTTTGGAACTTTTAGAAGTTAAAGCTAACAAAATTTACTACACAAAAGGTTTTATGCATTTTTATCGTAGGAACCTTTGAGAGTTACAGTCCAGAGAAAGAAAAAGAATTTAAAATCGTCAATCGAAAGAAAAAGAAATTACATGCCATACTCATCAAGACTCGTTATGTTTAGTTTCAAATTGTCAATGTTACTTTACTAACCTATCGTGAATTTATGCATCAACAATCTAAGGATCTATATACAGGATCGGCTTTTTAAGGGGATGATCAGATCGTCAAACTGAACAACTTTCTCTATGGCACCAACATTGAAATCGCGAAATAAAAATCTGCTGTTCCATACAAAACTGCAAACCTACTCCCTACTCCAGTCAAACGTATAGGACAGCTGATATTTCATTCGCGATTTCGTTGTTGATCCTATAGAGAAAGTTGTTCAGTTTGACGGTCTGATCATCCCCTTAAAAAGTGTCAGCAGTTATTAAGAAGGAATATGCATCCCTGGATATCCCTGGATGCATTATTGAACTGAAATAGAATAAGGATTGAACTTCGATGTTATAAATTAGCGTGATGGCGGGGCCCTGGAACTTTCAGTTTAAGTTAAAATATTCAGTTCTGATATGGTCAGAACTTACTGCCGCAAAGGCCTTTTTAAAATATTTAATAAAATCTATTACTAGCTCTCGATAGGGACTTTATAATTCAGATGCATCTATGTTTTGCCCTATCTCATGTCTATCTCTAAAGAGATTATCTTTGCCAAGTTTCATCTAAATCCGTCTAACAGTTTTAGAGAATTTTGATTGAGAAACAAATATTTAATCTTTCCCATTTATAATATTAGCAGGATTGCAAAACGACACGTACAATTTTAATGAACTAGACAAAAACGCAATTGTCTAAATTACGAAATAACAGAAAGCAATTAAGCAAACATTCTTGTGACAATCTTAACAACACTAACTATTTCTTCATATCAAATTAACTTCACTATTATGATTATCTATTTTATTTACAATGTATATTTTTAATATCACTTTGTTAGACTAACGCACAATGCGCTAGATCCAGATAAGATAAACAACATAGTCCAGCGATAGTGATAGTCCTACGCTGGCATTATCGACCTACTAGCCAGGGCGCAGTGAATGAACATCTACGCATGCGCCGAGATGCGACACCACTAACTCTAAACGACCTTTGTACAACGTATTGTATTGAAATTTTACGCCACTTGTATGCACTAGAGACGATTGCTGCTATTGGATTTTGAGATCTAACAGGATAGTCTTAAGTCTGTAATTGGAGTACACTTATTAATAAACTTGACGTGACGTTTTGAGTAAAAAACTCCAGACGTTTTTAGGCTTATAGAAGAAAGAAGAACTGGTAATAGATAGGTAAACTACAGACAACGTGTGAATAAACTAAGTATAGTGATAAACTATAAATACACTACAAAAAGATAGTAGACTAGCACCTAAAACAAAACACTACACAGACAAACGGAATGCGTTCATCGACCGAAACCACAACTAATTAATACACTGCACAATATACTTTATCGTCATTAAGGTAGTTAATTCAGTATTTATTTAAGATAAATTTGAGCAGGTATGAGCTCGAGGGTTCCGTGGACGTAGAGGATTGGACTGACTGTGACGTCACGCAGGCGCGAAGAGCATGCGTGATAATGCCGTATCAGAGATAGAGTGTCTAGATACGACTATAAAAGCCTTGATACGTAGGTAATCACTAATCACTTAAACAAAATAATTGCGAGAATTTGGAAAATGGAGTGACGGATGATATAAAACTGTGAAAAACAAACCACTGGATTACGAACGAAAAGACAACGTAAAACCAGAATACGATCCATCTGATGGATGTATTTTTATTGTATTCATTTTATTTTATTTTATTTATTTACGCGCCGCGAATGCGCAGCTCACGCGCCGCTCGCGAGCTGCTCGCGAACAGCGCGGTTGCATTTTTACCTTGTGGTCGCTACTGCGCAGTTCGCGCGCCGTTCGCGATCCGCTCACGAGCAGCTCGCAAGCGGTTCGCGAGCTGCGCATTCGCGGCGCGTTCGTCAGATGTGGACGCACCCTTAGACCATCTAAATATTGACGAGTTACGCGTGTAATTCTACTAACTTTTCTGACACTTTTTACGGGGGACGAGGTAGCATGAAATACTCAACTATGGATTTTTTTTTTTAGTGCTTTCTTGGGATCATTACAATGTATGTGCCTGTGAGCGTTATTTATTTATTAATTTTTTTTATTTATTCCGTTACTTTAGAGTCTAATTTTGAATGTCAAAAATCATAACAAATAGTCTCGTCTGAACCTCAAACAAGACTAGTTGTTCCGCAATTATAGGCTGTCTCGTTTAGTGATAAGGTATAAAATTTTATGCACATGTACATGATCATTTGATCTTGTACTTTGGCAGAGGGAATGCTATCGTAAGGCAGTTCCCTATTTAAATGGTCTAATGGTTGTTCACAATAACAATTTTTTACCATAAGCATATGCTCACGACTATATTCCCCGAGGGGGTGAATAGTCCGAGATATTCTGACGACTCAGAACATCCACTTTTGTGGGTACTTACAAAAGTGCTTGTCATTTCCAGAAAATAATTTTAATGCGGTGTTTATACGCGGGCTGAAATCGACGAAGTTGTAATTTGTGCTACATTTGTTTGAGTACCCAAATTATGTACCTACTTGTTATTTAATTACTAAGTCAATCTAGGTTACCATGCGTGTGCGTTAATTTGATGCTAGGCTGGTGTCTAGGGAAATTACTTCGCTGAGTGACTAATAAAGACTAAGATTGACTTAGTTGCTTAGTTTCGGTTAGTCTTGGTTAAGGTAGTTAATGGAAAATTAGATAAAAATATGTGTATAAGTAAAATGAACAGTTTTTTTTGCGATATCAAATCTCTTAAGTGACACCACATCATCATCATCAGCCTACATCTTGCTTGCTCTATTCGCTACACTTAAAAATAAAAAGAGTAAATCAGAAAATGGATGCCAAATAGTCAGTCAGGATACTGTCATTAAGGAAGACGTGGCCTTAAGCGTGAGAGGTAGCAGCTCCGGATCTAGGGGGAGCAAACCGGGGCCCATGCCCCGGGCGTCAGATTAAGGGGTGCCAAAACCATGAGTGAAAAATTAGAGCATCTTTAAAATATTGCAGAAAAATGTAGAGCTTGCTTTGCTCGCTCCTTGTTTTTTATTGTATTGCACTGTCGGAATGCAGTCGTTCCATGTTTAAGATAATAATTATTGTTACTAGCTATAATCATATTGCAATAAAATCTCGAGTTCGCTTCGCTCGCTCCAGGTTTTAAATTGTTTTGCAACTACCTAACTTAAACGCGCTTAGACGGGAGCCGGCGCCAAAGTCAAGTTTTTATCCCGACTCGGAAAAATCGTAGATCCGGGAATGAGAAGTAGCGGGCCATAGTGTGGTGCCCGTCACTAGGACGAGACCGGCGCAGGAAGAACAAGCGCGATCCGATTGACTGCCGACAGACGGATCTCTCTCTGTCAGCGTATTCCATTCTCAACATGTATAATTAGGGGCTGAAAATCAGCGCTGCGCGGGTTCAACCCCGTGCCAGCAAAGGCTGAGCCTCGACCTTTTGCCTCAGTCGTGTAATTCTATATTATTTTGTACTTTAGATTGTAAGAAAAACTAAGGCAATAAATGATTTTTTAATTTTTTTTTTTTTTTAGGTTCTACAGTGAGCAACGAAAAGGTGTATACACTTTAGTAGTATTTTTGTTGCTGACTGTACATAGCAGTTAGATTTCCACATTATTTGGAATGAATCACCATATCCTACCATTGCAGGTGTGTGTACACACATTTTGTTACAAATTGTAATTAGGTACAATTTACAAGCTTGTCGTTTAGTGATTATTGATTACAATGTCCTTCCAAATAATATTCGGCAAAATCCATAAAAAAACCAGTTAATTAATTGCTCTCGTCAAAATTCCTGTACTATCGGTTTAAAATAACAATGTGCATGAACTTGAAGGGCCGTTCGATAACTTCACTCGGTTGTAAAGGAATATAGACTCTATGTAAAGGAAATAATCATTTGAATGACTCGAGTGAAGTTCGTGTGATTGAGTGACGTCACATTTGCAGGCGAGGTCATGCACATTGTTATTTTAAACTGATAGTACTCATTTAATCCGTGAAGTTGGCGTAAAGCCAAATAATATAGAAACGTAGCGTCGCATTCATATTCGCACCTTATCAGCTTATCACCAATAATAATTAATAATTATTTCCAATTTAGATGAATTATTTTAGTGAATCATGGGTTTTTCAAAATGACTACTTTGTATGTGACACTGTAACTGCCTATAATGCTATCGAAGTATACTAAAACTTTCCCAGAAATATTGAGATCCCTTATTTATTTTATTATCTACTGAAACTGGAATCTACAATTCTACAGCATTTCATTTTTTTTTTAAATTACAATAAGGATTTGTGAAAGAATCATCAAAATCAAATGAAATCATTAAAAGTGTTGATGTTTTTGAGTACATTTTTAACATACATACATATCAATCCACCAAGAATAGAGGAACAGAAATGAGATGTCAAATGAAACCATTTTTGGGAACTGTTTGACAGCTTGTTGGCAAGTTGAAAATTCGAGCTCTGTGATATTTCACAAAACTATACACAATTACATATTAGATTCACAATTATTATTCACAGAGCCTCAATTTCACAAGCTGTCAGACAGTTCCCAATAATGTTGCTATCACCTGGCGTTACGTACCTCTTTCTATTTTACAGTGGTACCAGTAGGTACATCTCACTCTCTCAGCCGTCTGTTTCTCTATTCACTGGTATAGTAACTTTTTAAAAGTCAATAAAAAAAGTAAACTAACCTTTGGCTATATCTAGTCTCATAGTGGACACCTGGTCGTACAGAGCGGCACATATCCATGTCAGCATCAGCAGCCACAGCAGCAGGGTGCCTCTGACGGCCCAGCGCAGAGCACATCGCACCTCCGCTCCTATGTTCGGCTCTAACACTTTGGGGGAGATGCCTCGGCTACGCTCTCTTCTGTTGAGTTCCATAAAGGTATTGTTAGTGTTGACATGATGAAATATGAATGTCAAAACAACAAAATAAATAGGTACAGAAGGAGGGCTTCATAAAACAAGAGATATACATACAGAACAAGTTGTTCAAACAAATTGGTTTGAGATTGCCTTATGCCTTATATGTATGTGTCTATGTGTTTGTGGTCCTGTATTGCTTGTCGTCTCTTTTATTTGTGTCATTGTGTCTATATAAAATATATAAAAAAAATGAAATATGTTAGTAAACAAAAGAGAACTAGGTACAAAGCAAACAGAATAACAAGTGTTACCTATTGTTGTTCATGATCCTCTTTTCAACATCACTCAAACCATCAGGTTTTAGGGGTTCAACCCTTTCACCCTGAAAATCCTTTAACCAATCCACTGTTTTATACAATACTTACTAAAATATTTTCGATTTTTTTTTCGTTTCTGTGGTACAATAATTGGATTCCATGTTTGTCGGCACAATATACATATTTTAACATACCAGTTGGTACTTATTGTATTGTCTCTGGTTCAGAGCTCGCCCACCTTAAGTGAATTCCAGACTATGGCCTTGCATCACTAAATGGGACCATTTATTTAATGTGGCATGATCATTCGGCCACTTAAGCTCATAACAAATAATATAAGGTTAAGTATGCACTCTTCTCAAACCAACTCACATGCTGAAATGACAACCATTTAGAAAAATCTGCTGGTAAGAGTAACACCTCAATATTGCCAAAATTTTTTATGATATTACATAGATCACATTCGACATTCGCATTCATTTCATTGCGACTTGAATATATTTTATTAAAGAATGTATGTATTCTATTTTCTATATCAATAACCAGTTAACATAATAAAAGGCCAGGAGTGTGATTTTTGAATATACGTTCAAAGCGAGTAGTAGAAAATGACGTAAAATCGATGATTTGCCATTTTTGAATTCCACTTTCTATCACTTGCAACAAGTACTCTGAACCACTCGTATCCTATTCTACCACTCGAATGTTTGACGTTTGTAATGTTGTCAGACGTCAACTGATTTAACTTTTTTTCTACGTTCCGTTATCCCATAATTTTGGCGGTAAAGTCTGATTTGAAATGTTACTATGAAACCATTCATTTGTTCGTTCGTTCAATTGAAACGTTTTCTGTGTGAATCGAAACGGTTTTGGCACATCCAAACAATTTCAAAAATAGAGAAAAACTTAACCACTCGGAATGAAAATCTCAATTCGTAGGTGAATGTCAACATCACCCGGTGGTGTTCAAAAATCGCACTCCTGGCTGGATTCCAGATGTTCTATACTAATGAACTAATAATAAAAATAGATTGATCTCTATGAAAATGTCTAAGAAATGTTACTTTTTTAATGCTACACTGTTTATCCACTGGACATTAAGTTTTATTACAATAAAAAAATTAGGTCTATTGCCCTGCAGGGTGTTTAAACAGACTAGCAGTAATGATAAAAAACCAATACCTTGTTATCTTCTTCTTTCTACTAGGAATTATTTCTAACTGCAAATCCTCAGATTCCTCGTCGCTCGACAAGTCGAGGAGGCGGAAGTTTTCCTTGTTGATCTTAGAGGGTAGAGACATCCTTGTTTCTGGTTCATACACAACATGCTATCCGCAATATTCACGAAAGCTAGAGCACCAGATCCTGATAAATCGACGTAAAGTCAAGGTTAGAAACTGACCGGAAACTTCAGACAAATACACTTCTGCGATGAACCCTTCATCGTAAGTAAATGTAGGATTAAGCAGACTCTAAATAAACAAGTTGTTCATATGAATAATACTGATAAAATAATTAATAAATGATAAATAAATATCACGTTGAAGATGAAGTTGACATTTTTTTTTTTTTTTTTTTTTTTTTGATAATTTTTTACGGCTCTGGATTTTATTTCCTTTTGAGCCAGTCTTTTTAAGCAAATTATTGTCTGATTGTTGGTTTCAGAGTTCGTTGTCTATTCTTTGTCTTTGAGCTTCATCTGTCAGAATCTTCAAATTGTTTCTACCGTGCTTTTAATAAATTTGAATACAGCCTTATAATTGGATTTATCAGTTAAAAGTTCTTGTAAAGTGGATGGAAGCGACGAATTCAATTGTTGTAGCTGATCAACTAGAAGAAGGAGTCTTTGTAAACCGTATTTTCTACATGTAAAAACGATGTGTTCCAAACTGTCTGGCTCTTTGCATAATTCACATTTGTCATCTTCCACGAGCTTCAGGCGCTTCAGGTGAGTGCCGACCCTGGCGTGACCAAATCTCAATCTATTGATTGTCGTAATAAAAGTCCTGCTATCAACTTCTCTGTTTTTGGAGTACCACGGTTGGGCGGGCGGGGTACTTTGTATTTTCGCATACCATTTCCCTTTAGTTTTGGTTTCTTCAGTGTAGTAATTAAACCATGTTTCTTTTAGATCATTCTTCAACGTGTGGTGATAATCTGTGAACGGCACTGGCAGGGAGGAGGAGTGGTCTTCATCGACTTCATTTCTTGTGGCTTGATCTACTATTTCGTTGCCCGTAATTCCGCAATGAGTAGGCACCCACATGAAACTCACGTGTTTACCTTTACAATGTAAGTCATTTACTAGATGTCTAATCTTATATATCAAGTAATTTCGATCAGTTCGAATTAAATTACTGCTTATTGCTATTAAGACACTTTTAGAATCAGATAGAATCAAAAAATTATTCTCATTAATGTTTGATATGTAATTCAAAGCTCTGAGCACTGCGTAACTTTCAGCTGTAAAAATACTACATGTTGAATCTATTTTGAAACATTTCGTTATCTTATTCTTAGGATCATAAAAAGCAGAGGTTACACCCTGCTCAGATTTGGAACCATCTGTATAAATTGTGTACATATTCTTATCCTCAATGAGGCAACAAAGTTCCATTTGATTATTAACTTTTTCTTCAAGAACAGTTACATTGATATTCATTATCATATCATAAGTGTAATTATATACAGGCATTTTACTTTTAAAAACATTGTTGGTTTTATTATTTACATGTATTGCTATTCTTAAAATTTCAGGCAAATGTCCAGACAACAGCTGTCCCAATTCAGGATAAGGACCTATGGGGAGATCCAGAGCTTGATGAGGCAATATTCGTTCCAATACACAGTTATTTTGGTAAGCTAACATCTTTAAACAAAATTTCTCTGCAATTTGTAGACGTCTTAAGTGAAGAGGCAAAATACAAGTTTCAGTCTGCATCGCTATAATTGGTGTGGAGCACATGCCACCTGAAATTATCCTGAGAGCTTTATTTTGTAGAACATCTAATTTACGTAAAATTGATATGTTTGCACTCATATATGCTAAAGTGCTGTAGTCAAAATGGCTACGTACAATACTTTTATAAAGCATGGAGAGTGTCTGTGGGTCTGAACCCCAGTGAACACCTGCTAATGATCTTAAGATGTCAAGGGCTCTGGAAGCACTTCGCATGATCTTGTCAATATGTGATTGGAAATTTAACTTTTGATCTAGACATATACCTAAAAACTTTTGTTTGTCTGTCCAGGGCAGAGGAACATTATTATATAAAATAGGGAAATTATAATCAAAATCTTTTTTGCAAAAGATCATAGCTTTGCTCTTATTGGGACTTATATTAAGCTTTAATTTAGTATTATACAATCTATACAGTTTTGTCATTGCTAGATTTAAATCTCCTATACCTGTATTTATATCTCCATTTATAGTATATACAAGCAAGTCGTCTGCAAACTGTAGATATCTAATATTGGATATGTTCAAATAATGGTCAATTTGTGAGGTGTACAGGTTGTATAGAAGGGGTGAGATAGTGGCCCCTTGCATGGTGCCCTTGTACACCTGCCTAGGACCATGTATGATATTGTTATATTTAACATACATCGTTCTATCATATAAAAAATTAAAGATCCACCTACATAGTTTACCCGGGATGCCGATCTCAGACAACACATTTACAAGTATTGTAGGGTCCACATTGTCAAATGCTCCCTCAACATCAAGGAAACCACAAACTACTGCTGAGTTACTGTGAAATGCTTTCTTTATATCCTCAATCAATGATACAAAACTTTCAACAGCACTACGACCTCTACGAAAACCATATTGTTCTTTTGGTAATAGATTGTTGTATTCTACATAATGTTCTAGCCTGCTTTTTAAGATGTGTTCAAACATTTTACCAATACAAGAAGACAAAGAAATTGGTCTGTAAGATTTGTAGTCATGGGCTGATTTCTCTGGTTTAAGTATAGGTATGATACATTGTGTCTTCCATGATGCTGGTATAACTTGACTATCCCACAATAAATTAAAAATAATAAGCAAATATTTCTGTGCTGTGAAATGAAGATTTTTTATTAATTTATACGGAATGTCATCAAGTCCGGGGGTGGTATCCCTCCTATACTTTAAAGTATGTTCAAATTCTTTCCAGGAGAATGGTTGAGTTAAAAAGTTACCATTTTCATTTCCATTTTTATTAAATAACTGTTCTAAACTATTTATATTTATTTCTTTTTCAGGTGGAGAAATAGGAGCATACTCATCAAGAAACATTGGTATCCACTCATCATTTTTTGAAGAATTTTGTATCCTAATACGCTTAAATTTCCTTATGTAATTCCATATTAAGCTCACCGGTGTATACCTATTAAAAGACCCACATAATTTCTTCCAACTGCACTTTTTTTTTCACTGATTAATTTCTTTTTCAAAGCATCTAATTTCTTGTATTGTATATAGTCTTCATATGATGACGTAGTCCTATATATGTTAAGAGCTCTTTTACTGTTTTCTACTGCTTTTTTACATTCATCATCCCACCAAGGGACTGGATTTCTTATAACACTATGACTTGCTCTCTTAAATTTTGGTATACACGTATCTTTAAGTAAAGTAATTTGATCACAAAAATTGTTATAGGACAATAAAGGATCGGAGGGAATGATTCGAAACATATTGAATAATTTTTCAGAATCAGTATAATATTTAGCCCAATCTGCTTTATTGTATAAATATTTTTCCGTGGGTTCTCCTATAGTGTATTTGTGTACAGATGTATATAAATTTATGATAGTTGGGTAGTGATAACTACCCATAGGGTCACTGTGTACCTTCCAATCACATAAAGGAGCTAAAGTGGGACTGACGCATGTTATATCTATGGCAGAAGGATTGTAATTTGGCCTACCCACCGTGGTAGGGGAGCCAGTGTTAAGAGTACATAGGTCATATTGATTAATTATATCATAAATTTCATTACCCCTAGTCTTATTAGTCATACAACCAAATGTAACATGATGTGCATTTAAGTCGCCAGATAAAATAATAGGTTTCGGAATGTTTTTGAGTATTTGCTTTAATCGAATTCCTCTAAAATGCCTAGTTTCTGTATCAGGTGGGGCATAAGTACATAAAATTGATATATTACCAATGTCCGTGTGTAATACGCAAGCAACAGATTGTAAAAAATCATAATAAGGTGTAGGAACAACAGTGTATTTGATATCGTTTCTGATAAGGATACCAACGCCTCCTCGACCATTATATCCATGTTGTGTTATAAAATTGTAATATGGAATATGAAATCTGCTACCTTCCCTCAACCAAGTCTCATTTAATAAACAAATGTCAATATCGTTACTAATTATAAAATCTACAAGCAAAGGTTTTTTATTTAACAATCCTTCTACATTAAATTGTGAAATTGTAATATGTCTCTTATCCATGTTTAAATGATTCTATTAAAACATCTTTAATGTGAGTCATTGTACAAGCCTTATTACTATTTCCCAACGTCACCAATGCTCCTACCAAAACTTTCAATATAGATTCATTTTTCAACACTTCTTCAATTAATAATTCTTTGGTTAATGGTTTATTTGTTGTCATGGCCGGTGTTTGTTTTGGTGGAATATTTGGTTTGGTGGTATTAACATTAATTGGTTTTTTAGTTTTAATTTCATTATTATTTTGTGGAGTTTGAATGACCCGAGGTGGGAGCTCTGGAAAGTTCTCATCATACTTGCGCATTGGATTAAAAGTTTTGGTGACAGCACTGGCGTACGTGACACGATTGCGTTTTTCCTGAATTTTCATCTTTTTTACTGGACAATCTCGTGAGATTGCCATATGTGGTCCCGTGCAATTAATACATTTGATTTCGTCCGGTTGTGTACACTGAGTGTAATGATGTTCATCTGCACATAAAGAGCATTTTTGAACAGATTTACAAATTTTTGCTCCGTGATTGAAGCGGAAGCATTTGTAACATTGCAGTAATGGTGCTACGTATTCGTCAACATGATATCTAAAAATGTCTAAATAGACACAATCAGGCAGAGTGTTTGACAGGAATGTTAAACTGACTGAGCTAAACGGTTTTACTTCTCCGTTTACTCTCCTAGTGAACCTGCGTACACCAACCACTTCGTAAGACGATGTTATTTTCCGGAATAATTCTTCATTGCTGATGCTGGTTGGGACGAATCGGACCACTCCAATTGTCTCCACTGCTTTTGCCGGTATGTGGGCTTTAAAGCCGTTCTTATTTAAAAAGTCCTCATTTTTGAGAAAGTTGTTTGCATGTATTGCTTGTTGGAATACGACGCCCACTTTCATAGCATTAATTCTTCGGATGTTAGTCACGCCCTTTATGTCATTCTTGAACAAGTTTGCTAGCAACAACGGGTTCCTGTTGCCTAGCTTTTCTTCCGTTGTGCTCTCTACAAATACAGTAAAATCGGCACTCACCGCATCCGTAGGAAAGACTCGCTTATACCCGGGTTTGGTATAAGGTTTATAAAAGCTCTCATCTACTCCCTGGCTGGTGCCGCCTCCTCCGGTGTTCGGCTTCCGCCTTTTCTCCTCATCAGGGGGGTCTTCATCGCCCCCCCGACCCATCTTTTTAATTACCACTAACTTTATACACTAAAGGATATTTGAATACTATTTACAAAGAAAATTTACAAGTTTATACAGTTTTAAAAGAATTTTAAAATTTGCTCTTTGAAATTCGCGCCTGTTACGTTCAGAAGCCCGCCAAAAAGTCCCATTTTATTTTAATAAAAACAGGACTGCCACCTCAAAAAATCGATTGGGCGCTAAAACTGTGAAAAAAGCGCTAGATTCGGCGCTAAGTTCCTAGTTCTTAACACACAAAAAGTCCTTCAAAATGGGGGATTTTCCAGAGAAAAAAAAAAACTAGTTCATAATTTCTCGATAGATGGCGTTGAACAGAGAGGGGTCGATTAGGTACCTATGGTATATTTATGAATATTATTAATAAAAAGACGCAGTATAAACCCTTTGATATTATTGTCGGTTTATTATTAACAATCTCGGTGTTATTGTCTGTCAACAATGAATCAAGTATCGGACGTGGCTATATGGGCTTTGTATCCATTTTGAATATAACGACAATAACAAACTACAAAAACCTAAAGCCGGGTCCGCTGCGCCAAGTTTTCGTGTTTGCTAACATCGTAACACGAAAACATGGCGCAGAGGACCCGGCTTAACAGAAAAACACAAATAAACCGGGAAACTTGTAATCGCTACTTCATCAACAGCGGGGCTAGTACGCACGCCAACCCGCGATTGCGATATTTAACACATCCATCTGCATGGGTAGCATGCCACCGTGATACAGCGCTATCAACCCTTCACTCTCTTTCTATTTGTGCGCGAACGAACGAGATAAAAGACGTGATACAACCGTATCACGTGTAGCATGCTACGGCTACTGTCAAATCTTTTATCTTGTTCGTTCGTGCGTCGTGCGAAAATAGAAAGAGAGCGGAAGCGTGATAGCGATATATCACGCTATAGTGGGTTGGCATACTAGCCCCGCAGATAGTTTATAATAAACCAACAACAATAAGAAAGGGTTTGTTTGTACACAAAGCGACACATCAAGCTAAGCAAAACCAAAATAAGGTGGTCGCGCGACGTTATACGTTATTCACCCTGCGCGCGGTCAGCTTATATTGGTCATACTCAAAGATAAAATATAGGGGTAGATAAATAATATAAAGCAAGACATAGAAACGCTACTTGACATCCATTCACACTTATGACAACCGCCCATTAGAATAAGTGAAATGTCAGTAGTAAACAGATACCGTCTTGAACCATTTTGTCACCAGACCTCCAGCTGGAAGACTCCGCTATTTCCTTAAGTTAAGAACGAATTTTGCTTGAATTTTCTTAAAAAGTGGTGACATTTGTTTAACAGATTTACGTCTAATCTAGCTCTGTCACTCTTATGGCAATCTGTGTGCGACTGTAAGGAATGACTATACATGTTTTTGTACAGTTTGATATTGGGTAGACCAGCACTGGTAGCATTCCAACCCGCGATAGCCGTGTTACGGCTTTATCACGATTCACGTCTTTTATCTCATTCGTTCGCGCGCAAAAGAACGATATAAAAGATGTGATAAAGCCATATCACGGCTATCGCGGGTTGGAAGCTGGTCATACCTAATCGACCCCTCTCTTGTCAACGCCATCTATCGAGAAATTTGGAACTAACTTTTTACTTTTTTTTGCTTTTGGAAAATCCCTCATTGTCTTAATAGTCTCACCAGTCTTTCCGAAACCCATTTATAAGTCAATTTAAGTAAGTTAATCCGTAGGTTCCTTGTAAAATTAATAAGAGCACTTCAGATAAGCGTTTGTATGTTGAATCTCCCGAACATGAACTAGTTTTGACCACAATATGCAATCAATATTTATCGTATCTCAATCAAAAAACACAAAATATAGCATATTCAAACACAAATAAGGTGGCTTTATTGAAAAAAGTGCTAGATTCTCCGCTAGGCGTTAAATTCTCAGCATCGCAACGTCGCTAAACATACCAAAAAAACGGTACATGTAGCGCCAAAACCGCTAAGGTGGCAGCACTGAATAAAAAAAGCTTATTATTGTCTCTGTTTTAAAAAAAACAGAACTTTTTCTTTTTTCTTTTAACCTAGATTGCAAAAGTTTTAACGGCTTTGGATACACGATACGTGTTGGAAAAAAATAGAAGCAAAGAAATATCTCTCTCTGGCTGGACTCATTAAAATTGTGGCCTCTACTCTATGATATGACAGGTAGGTCTAACCTAAAAGTCTTGTAGCCGGGCCAGTAAATAAAAAAAAAAAAAATGCTCTATGCTAATCTGTCAAATAAAAAAAAAATTGACATTGACATTCGAAATCAAAAATGAATTGCTATCGGTCGCTATTTTCAGAGGTTTTTTTCGTTTGAATGGAAAAATCAATGGTAACTTGAGGCACGCGTGAAGAACATACATTACCATGAGAGAAAAATGGAATTTCATTTTATACCTTCTTTGGTTTTCATACTTAATTTTGTCAGCGGTTCTTATGTTCGGTCATGGTTTCCTGCTATCCCGCAAGACTTTGAGTGATGTTTCGGAGTGTGTGCCGCTGAGTGACTTCGGATGCGATGGGCGGGAGAAAGGGAACTCAACTCTACGAGTTTGCAGTGACAATGTGAAGATACAGCACATTTTGGCGAACCCTGGAGCGCCGATAATATGTCCTCCCACGCGGCAAAGAACGGTGTTTATTTTGGTGGATGCGCTCCGTTATGACTTCACGGAGTACGATGAGACGAACGAGCAGCCGTTGTTCTACCAGAACCGGCTGCCGGTGCTGCGGCAGACGTTGGACCGGTGGCCGGAGCGCACGCGGCTGTTCCGGTTCATGGCGGACCCTCCCACGACCACACTGCAGCGGGTGAAGGCGCTGGTCACCGGCTCCCTGCCGACCTTCGTAGATGCCAGCTCTAATTTCGCTGCTATGGAGTTGCAGGAGGACAATGTTATTGATCAGGTAGGTCCAATGATATTACACAAAGAAAAGACTGGAAAACAACCTAAATAGGAATGTCCTTCAAAAGTCCTCTGCAAGGAATACTATGAGCGGGAGAGGTGTGGCATGGTGCAATTATGCATGCCATATTCTAGGAAGGTAACATGTCTTGTGTAAACTATCATTGGGTAGGTTTTTATTAATTGGCTGCATATTCAATATGTTCAAAAGATGGGAGAATGAAATCAAACTGACAGCTGGCCCACTTTGGCATCGTGTAGCCCTCGATAGAAGGCAGTGGAAGGACCTGGAGGAGGCCTTTGCCGAACCGCACTCTGAGCTTAGAGATTTTATAGATTTATAATAACAATGGAATGCGAAATCTAATTTATTTATTGCATTAGAGTAACTGCATGGAACTAAATAATAATAATTCAAATTTAAAATAATGCAATTTTAAATGTCTAAGAATAATTTAATTGTAAATGAAAATGAATTTATTTAATTAGGAATGAAATGAATATTGTAAAATGGAAATTGTGTTCAGAAATATAGGCTATTTGATTTGATTTGATATTCAATATGTAACAGTTTTGCCAAGGTTAAAACTATTAAATGTAAATTTTAATCCTAGAAGAAACTAGGTAAAACAAGATATTAGAACTTCCAATCTGTAAGCAAGTCTTTAGTTTTAAATGGACGGGACACAAAAGATCCCACTGGGTCGAAGTGTTGCTGGCTTGCCAGTCCCCACAACAAGATAAATGGACGGGACTGTTTCCTGGTAGATAAAGATAAGTCTTCAATTACAGGTGCTTCGGTAGATACAGGTGATACAGATTATAAAATATAACGTGTTAATGAATTAACGCAAAACTAGAAAGTAGTTTGTTTAGAATCGAGAGCAGAATCGAATTATCATGGTTTCAACATAGGTAATTTTTTTCAAAATATTAAATAATTTGTTTGCAAAATTTAAAATTTTCTGAACCGGATGTCAACCCACCGCACAGGCACACTCACCCTACTTACTACCAATACAAGATTATGAAAATGTATCCATGAGTACGTTAGCGCTTTCTTTTCGTGCTGAAATGATAACAAATCATTTCTGCCTCAAAACTTAAAATGGGAATAACTTTAAATTTTAACTATCAAAATAATGAAATTATTGTTTCAATTTAATTATTTTGATATAAATCAGTTGGGGTGTATGAGGTTTTGCGCTAATTCATTAACACGTAATATATATGAAAATCTTCATAAAAAAAAAATCTGTCAGGTTTAAGATGCCTTAAGGTGGACTTCCGATGCCAGCGGCCGATGCGACTAACGCGCGCGTCTGACGCGAGGTTCTGTCATATTTGACAGAACCTCGCGTCAGACGCGCGCGGCCGACGACAGACCTCACTTCCGAGGTCAGCGACTGACGCGTGCCTATTGTGCAGAGTGTTATCACTTTAGGGTATTTTCCCCGAAATTTAGGGTATGTTTTTATGTTTTGGTGTTTAAACATAAACATAAAAACACAAACAAAAAAAACCAATTCATATTTTAATAAAGAATATTTGATTGATTGATTGATAGATTGATAGGTTTAGAGAATATATGAATGCATTTTTTACAGGATTTTTGACTAAATACATTTTTAAGAGTAATTATAATTAGACAGGGATGCGTTGCGTCCCCTTGGCTTTTTAACCTATATAATATGGATCGCTGTCTAGCTAATAATTATGTAGGCAAGAGGGATTTTCCGAAAAAAATTAATAAGTTTCAAGTGGCTCGATAGATGGTGTTATCACAACGCGGATGAGCGACGTTGCAGATAATAAAATACAAATAAAAAATAGTGAAAATTAAGCAAATTTTCGGTAAAAACTTCGTAATAGGTCTCGCGAACATTCTTGTTCTGCGTGACGTCAGAGCATAGCCGCGCGCGGCCGCGGCCGACGCGATAGACATCGGCCGCGCGCGTCTGACGCGCGCGTCAGTCGCTGGCATCGGAAGCGGCGCCATACGTTTTCATAGTAACTAGTATGGCCGCATCGGCCGTCTGCCGCGAGCCGCGCGCGTCAGACGCGTCGGCCGCTAGCATCGGAAGTCCACCTTTACCGTCTTAAAATAAGCGAATGGACACAAAAATAGGAAACTTAGATTTGCTAGTTTAAATATTTTGTATTTATTCAGGAATAGGTGAATACGAACATACAAACTACAATACCTATCTGTTAAGTATTCTTAAAGCAGCGATTACAGATGAGGCCCGATTTTGGCATACATTGCAATTAAAGTATAGCTATCAAAGCAAGCAATGTTACCAAATCACACTGCAACCCGCAATGCTCTATGTAATTCATTTTGTAAGTTATCTAGTCATTATTCCATAGTTTCACAGAAAAAGTCAAGAACAAAATCTACAATTTTAATATATTTTTTTCTAATCACAGGTGACAAAAAATGGAGGAAAAGCAGTTTTATTAGGAGACGACACATGGTCGCGCCTGATGCCCAAGAGATGGTTACGGTCACATGCCCAGTACTCCTTCCACACGTGGGATCTTGATACCGTTGATAATGGTTACTATTTATTTAATTATATTTGATCAGAATTCAGATAACTTTGATAAGAATGCTCCAAATAGATAAAAATAATATTACATTACCCTGACTACAATTTTATAACTTATGGGTTACGATTTGAAGCACTGTGAGTAATAGAATAGTGATGTAACTTTCTGAGAGTTGCTAGTTCTGTTGAGTTGTTGAAGTTGTTTCTGGGGCTTACACAATTATTGCCTTAGGGTAAAAGTAGTGTAAGTGCGTGGATGACCGAATGACATTTGTCTGAGGGCTACATGACTTTTGCTCTCAGTGTCTTTTTTTATTAGGGTTCCGTACCCAAAGGGTGAAAACGGGACCCTATTACTAAGCCTACGTTGTCCGTCAGTCCGTCCTTCCGTCTGTCCTACCTATTTAGGGCTGTAACTTTTGAATCGTAATAGCTAGATAGTTAAAATTTTCTCAGATTATGCGTTATTACGGCGGATTTGTTAACAAATAATAAAAATATCAAAAAGTTAAAAATTAAGGGGGGTTCTCAAATAGAAACTATCTTTATCAACGTTTTTTTTCTTCACGCTCTATCGTAAAAACGGTAATACATACAAGCGTCAAACTTAGTGTGATTATAGAGCAAACTCTACAGAATAACAACAAATACTAAAAACCGGCCAAGTGTGAGTCAAAGGACAAAGGACTCGGACAAAAAAGTTTTTTTTCTAAGTTAATAATGTTGTGTTCTGTGGTGGTGTGGTACGGAACCCTCGGTGCGCGAGAAGCCCGACTCGTACTTGACCGGTTTTATTTTTATTAACAACTAGAGTTTATAACTTCGTCTGCACAGTTGAATCATAAGCTATCAAACAAAAAAGTTTCATTAAAATAGGTTCAGTTGTTTTTGCGTGATGCTGTTACAGACAAACTAACATTTACAGTTCTATATTAGTATACTGGATGATGTTTTTTACCGTTCCGAAACTTTCAGGGGTGGTTCAGACCATCAAACAAATCCCATGTTAAAAGGAACAACTTTTCACATGGGAGCAAAGCAGAAATCGCAAAATGCCTACTCGACTCAAATGTATAAGACAGCTGTTTTTTTATGAATTCAGGTTTTCTTCAATAGTAAAAGTTGTTCAATTTGATGATCTGAACCACCCCTGAATATTTTGGAACGGTAAAAAAAAACATCTTATAATATACAGGGTGAAACTGATATCATTTGCATCCTTTTAAACTAAGAGTCTACCCATCAAACTGAACAACTTTCACGATGGGAGCAAATCGATCGGAGCAAAAAAAAATCTGCTGTTGCATGCATTAGAGTCGAGAAGGCATTGCAGTTTAGTATGGAACAGCTGATAATTTTTTTGCTCCGATCGGTTTGCTCCCATAGTGAAAGTTGTTCAGTTTGATGGGTAGACTCTTAGTTTAAGAGGATGCTAATGATATCAATTTCACCCTGTAGATGATAGTGATAGCTTTTTATATGATTAATGTATAACAATACACCATATTGAAGTCTTCTTCTGTGAATTTGAAGGCATATAATTCGATTTGCCTGAGAGAGCTTGAAACTTGCTTTCTGCTCAGGTTGGCTTTCTTTGTGCCATATTGTCACAAGTCTCATTATTACACATGATTTAAAAAAAACGCCTACTCGCATAGGACAACTGTGGCCATAGTATAGCAGCGTGATATAGCGCCATCGCACATTCGTTCTTTCTTTTTGCGCGCGAACGACCAGACCGAGAAAAAATGCGTGATATAGCCTAATCACGCTTATCATATTACGGCCTCTGCTGTGCTTCCTACTATCACATCTTAACAGGGCAATGTCTTTGTAATTCACAGAGGTGGATTCAAAGATATACGATGAGCTAGAGAAAGATGATTGGGATCTCCTAGTAGCACATTACTTGGGGGTGGACCATGCTGGCCACAGGTACGGCCCGAACCATCCTGAGATGACCAGGAAGTTGAATGAGACCAACAACAGGCTCCAGAGAATTATACAAATGTTGCCGCCAGATATCATTCTTTATGTGGTCGGCGATCATGGCATGACGGAGTCAGGTAATTTCAGTTCTTTTATTAAATTGCCACTTGCAAATGTATTAAATTTTAACATTAATAATATCAAATTGTCTAAAGTAAATCAAATTCAACGCTTTTATTATTAACATAGATTAAGATATTCACTTTATAAGGGTCAGCGCACAAAGCAGCAAAATACTCAATCAGTTTTTTTGAATAGATGAACTAAATCATAACTAAACTAGAGTTGAAAATAGCATGCAAGAGTTTGTCTCCTGTATATTCGAGCATGCTATTTTCAACTCTATTTTAGTTGTGATTTAGTTCATTTAAAACCTGCTCAAGCATTTTTTTGTCTTACTCTTAAAAGTCGCTATCTGGCTTAGATCTAAAGGTGTTAGTAAAGTTGTAATTAAATATTTATATTTAATAATGACACATAATCTAATTTGTAAACTGTTTGTGACCCCTTCTCTGAGAATAATTTAGTTAAAGCACATAATTTTCATATTTGTTTTAGACTCACAAGAATGGAAAGATTCAGGTGGTAGGTACAATAGTTGCTTGTGACGTAGAGATTTAACTCTTTTGTGTTTAATGCATAATCTATTGATAATATTGTTTTGTTTGAAGCTAAAAAGTTGCTAGCACGTGTGTGATTCTAAAGCATTTAGTTTTGTTTATGCATTTTTAATATTGATTTCAACACACTTGCTCTTAAGGTGGCTCTTATAGGCACCGTTTTAAGGTTCATAATGCAGTTCATAAAACAAGTGTGCATTTGACTTCACATAACCGCACTAGTGAGGTTAATACCTGCGTGCGCATAAGTAATTCGAACACAGGCGCACGGCGCAGGAAGATAATATCAGGGCGCCAATTTTTTTTATAAATATTTGTATTAACCATTTTTGTCATTTTATTGATGTTTTCCTCGCAAGTGTATTGAAAAACGTCGTATAAAACGCGTGAGCGCTGGTCATTACAGTCTCGGCTCGCGTATAAAGCCCTCGCCTGCGGCTCGTACTGCAATACAGCCTCGACTGTAATAATCAACTTAGCTCACTTGTATCTTAATGCTGTGGGTAACGTTTTTGTACTATAATATAATCTTGGCGATTAGAATGTTACTATGCAGAATATTTTACTTGTGAAATAATTCGAATGATTTAAAATTTTTGGTTGTTATTAACATTTTCATTTGCAACCATTGTAAAGTAGATTTTTCCCAATTATCTAAACATAAATATTGCATGGGCAATTTGAACCATGAACGATTTAATCAATAATAAACATTTTTAATAGGTGACCACGGAGGAGAAAGTAAAGCGGAACGCACTGCGGCTTTGTTCGCGTACCGTGGTGCAGGACTCGGTGGAACAGGGGCGGACATAGCCACGGGTAGGGAGGTGCAGCAGACTGACTTGGCGCCCACACTGAGTGCCGCGCTGGGAAGGCCTCCGCCCGCGCCTTCTCTAGGCAACCTACTCTTACCAGTACTTCCAAAACTGACAATAACTGAGGCTGTGGTGCATTTGACTAATAATTTGAAACAGGTTAGTTTAATAATCTGGTTTTCTAATAACATGACATTCTTCTTATCGTGTGGGCCAGAGATTAAGTGCGGGCAGAGCCCTGCACTGGTAGCATGCCAACCCGCGATAGCCGTGATACGGCTTTATCACGTCTTATATCTCGTTCGTTCGCGCGCAAAAGAATGAGATAAAAGACGTGATAAAGCCGTATCACGGCTATCGCGGGTTGGCATGCTACCAGTGCTGGTGTCAGAGTTTTTCAACACGACATAACATGACATTTTTGATGACATTAATAATTTAATATACAGTAGACCTACCATGAGTTTTCACTGTACTTTACTATTGTAGTTACGTCACCAATTTCGTATGGCAGAAATTAGTTCTCAACGTAACCACTAGAAGCGCTGTATGAAATTGGTGACGGAACTATACTAAAGTACAATGAAAACTTATGGTATGCCTTACAAGACCCAAATGTTACTGAAACTATTTATTGTCTCCGATTCTCGCAAATGTGTAGTATGTTTACTTATATGCATAATAAGACCCGTAAAAAATACTGAAAAAATTCCAAAAAACATGAAAAACTTGGGCGTTATAATTATAACGGACGGTAGTAGTATCTGGGTTAATCAGTATTATCAAGTAGGTATGTGATTTAAAAATCTCTTTTCAGATAACACAATACCTAGTGAGATACGGAGAGGAATCTCAGCAAGTATCTTTAGATAAACTAGCTAATTTAATTAACGCTACCAGAGACCAGCTGGCGAAGGCTAAAGATGTCGGCACACAGGACGACCTCAATCATTATGTTGTTGAAGTTAGGTGAGAACACACCTATGACAGTAGAAATAAGGTTTTTATTTAAATGTATCTATCACCGTAACTAATATCTATAATTATTAGTACCAGAGTCATGCTTAAAATAATTGTTGTAATGGTATATTTGAATACTTTTTAATTTGATAAACTAATAGCCATGATCGGTTTATATGCAACGTTTTTATATACTGGATGGAACGTAACAAGGTTTTCTTCGACCCATGTTCCTTAGGGAAAGTTCTTTAGTTTCATTGTCTGAATACACCCTAAAAGGAAAGACCCTCGTTGTGTTCCATCCTGTATAAAATGTTAAAGAATTTTAGCGGCCGGTCCTGTAATTTGAGACCCAGACTTAAAGGTCCCGTACATGAATGAAACTTAGTAATACGTGTAGAGTGAAACAAAACTAACAAAAAAGTAAATTGGTTGTAGCCTGTAAAAGTTGGGGGAATGCTATTCTCCTTATAAAATGAAAATAGCTGTCGTGATAGCGTTTGGCTACTGCTTTTTGGATGATTTGTCTATTTTACTAGTAATTTCTACTTTTGAATACGAACTTCTGGAGATGTGGAAGTTTTTTTAAAAAATGCCATAATTTCTTCTGTTTATAATAATTATGACCTCTGTCCTGAAGACCTTTTAGTTTTCGTAAAAAATGGCTGGGTCCAAATCTGCCCATCTTCTTTAAAATCAAACTTTACCTTACTCTAAAAATCTATATGTACCTATTATAAAATAGTCTTCTGCCGCGTTTTTTTATCGTCCTGTCTTGTCTGTATAGCCTAATGTCAGAAACTACTGTAGTGATTTTGATAAGGTTTTCACTAATAGATAGACTGATTCACGAGAAAACTATGCGCAGAGCAGACCCGAGTCCGCGTCAAAACCCGAAGCCATTTAGTAATCAAAGGGTGCAAAGTGGGATAGGGAAGAGAGCGAAAATAATTAGCCAATCACGGCAATGTATTTCATGCCCGCGAAGGTCCTGATTGGTTTAATAATATAATTTCGCGCGCTATTAAAATTTGTAAATTGCGCAGGTACATCGGTGAGACTTATAAACCTTTTGGAAAGCTAGGGTGGGTCGCTAGTTTAGAATTTATGTACCTTTGCATAGTCGCATTGAAATATTTAACTTTGATAGACTTAACATGTACACATTTTTTATTTTTATTGTTTTGTAAATCAATGTACCTTTGTTTCAGGACACTGATAGACAACACACGCGGCGTTTTCAGAGAAGTCTGGGTGGAATTCGATTCTTTATACATGCTCAGAGCGTTGTTACTTCTCCTTCTCGCCATATTCTTCAACTGGCTCATAACAGAAGGAATACCAATAGAACGTCTTCCAAACATTTTCGCTAGCTCTTTTGTACCAATAGGGTACCTATCTATGGCCGTATGCATAGGATTGTGTTACACGGCATTCTCTTTCCAACTTTTTGACGATTTGGAACATGCGATCTTTCTGAGCACTGGTTTAATTTCCGGAGCGATAGTATGTAGTCTGATAATTATGCATTGGGATGGTATCACCCAAAGGTGGTATGAAGGGAGATCGCAGTTTTACGAACGAGTTTCACGTTCTTGCTTGGTAGCATCCGCGGCTGTTTTAGCATCTAACAGTTTCATAATAGAAGAAGGTGCAAGCCTTTCTTTCTTGGCATTGACAACCTTAGGTCTTATGGCGTGGAATGTCAAGACTCTCAAAGCGTTAGCGTTATGGGTATGCTTTGGTATTGTCTTGGCTGTTTCTAGACTTTACCGAGGATGTAGAGAGGAACAAGGGGTCTGTTGGACGGACGGTTCTGGAACTCCAAGCGGCCAGGCTTCTCGGTTAGCGTTGGTACTAGCTTTAGGGTCTATGGCTGCAGTCGTGGCAGTTGCTAGGCGACATATTGGATGGCGCGGCTATGGCATTGTTTTGGCTGGGTTATTCGCGTGCGCTCATTGGGCTGTCGGGTGGGGTTCGTTAGGATCTCCGAGTAGATCTCGGTTGCTAGCCAGGGGGGCATGGTTGGTACTTGGGTCTATGTTCGCCCTGCTCTGGAGAAGAGAAGGTCAAGGGGCTACTTTGCCGTTAACAGTTTGCGGGTTGTTGTTCTATATAGCGAATACAATGGTGCTAGGAGCGGCGTATGCGCCCGCGGCAGCCCTGGCCTTATTATCAGGCTACTTGGCAATTAATATTGTCGCTACGTTGAAGAGCGATGGATCTAATAAGTTCTGTAAGTGATTCTTATCTTTATTGTAATAAGTATAAAGTCGCTTATTGTATTGAGGTAATTTGTACCAAAATTTTTATTTACAGCTTTTACAACTAGATGTAACTCAAGTATCGCGTGTATGTGGGCTTTACTGGCGTCGTACCAGTTCTACGGCATGGGCCATCATGCGACGCTGGGCCACGTGCGATGGGGCCCCGCGTTTCATGCCGGGGACCCACATTATTTGCCTGATGAACTGCTCTTGGGCCCCGTAATTACTGGAGTGTTGGTGTTTCTTGATCTCTTTGGTGAGTTTGTGTGATGTTGTTTAATTCCTAATTAGTTTTTAGGGTTCCATTCACAAAGGGTGCCTATGTGACGCTATAACTAAGCCTACGCTGTCTGTCCGTCCGTTCGTCCGCCCTAACTTTAAACAAATCGTAAAACCCACAGAACATTATAAGAGGGGTTAGAAATGCAAAGTAGCGCTTTTGCTTCGGAGACGATTGTCGCCACTTGTCTTCCCGCTCACGCTGCTATGCTTACTCCAAAGAGATTATACCTAAAGGCATAGAGTGAGCCATACCATTGCAACAATGCCCTTTTTTTGACGTTTGTATTTGAGTGTGTGGTGTCAAGTAGTATGGAAAAAAGATACCAATTAAACCAAAGTGACATTTGCCCTAATGTTTACAGTCACTTTTCACACACACTAGTACGAAAAAAAGAGGACAGCCACATAAACAAATATCTATTTCTCAAACATGCTTGGAAATGTGAGCATTATTTTGACAACCTTCTTCGAGATAAATCGAAATTGCAGTACTGGCCAAATACATGCGCGCAGCGGCCGGCAATGTTGTATGAAAATCCATATCTGTCGTGTTTAGCGACCAAATAAATTGCATACTAAACTCATATCTGTCGTGTAATTTAAAAATGGAACGATCTTTTTCTCCGAAACATGGCGACCAAGGAGGTAACTTATCAAAGGTTTTATTTAAATTTAGAACTGGCTTGCAAATAGAAAGCTGCTTATTGAAAAAAAAAAATTGTTGTTCGATGTTCGTCATTGATTTTGAAAAGAGTTTTAATTTCCGCGAATTATTTGAGAAAATTTACTGTTTTAATTTCCGCGCATTATTTGAGAAAAGTACTATACAAGCCTTGGCCACAACTAGGCATTGATGGACTTACGTATGTGTGCCTCGGCTTCGCCTCGGCCCACATTTACACGTTCGTCCATCAATGCCTCTGTTGCTGGCCGCTGCAGTAATGTACTATAGTTCCGTCTCCTTCTGCTATTAAAGGTACGTCATAGGACAAAAGAGACTAACTACAAATATGTCTATGAACTACAATCGTAAATTGATGCGGTCTCTATGCTTTAAAATAAAGAGATCCTTCCTCTGACGCTTACTCATGCCCTCTCGCTCGCACCATGCCGCGCGTCTTATGGTGTTATGGCATTACCTGTGGCGACACGTTCAACATCTACTTTGCACTTCTAACCCTGCCCTACTTTGCCTTTCTCTTGTAATGTTCTGTGGTAAAACCGGTAATACATACAAGTCAAACTTGGTGTGTTTATAGTGCAAACTCTACAGTATAAAAACAAATAATAAAGAAGTTTGGCGGAAGGCCATGTATTTTGAGACCCAGACTTAGAGGTCCCATACATGAATGAAACTTAGTAATATGTGTAGAGTGAAACAAAACTAACAGAAAAGTAAATTGATTTAACCTGTAGAAGTTAGGGGAATACCTTTTGTATCAAGTGTGTGAAACTCATAATCTTTCTTATTAGATAGTCCACTCAATCTTCTACGCAGTCATTGTATTAAAATTCACGATAATCGTTATAATATTATGATAATGGATGAAACCGAAATCACACACTATCAGTTCAACCAAGCCAAATACGTTCCGTAACGACCAAAAAATACCTCAGTGATAATATTCGATGAAAATAGCTGTCGTGGTTTCGTTTTGCTACTGCTTTTTGGATGATTTGTCTATTTTACTGGTAATTTCTACTTTTGAATCTGGACTTCTGGAGATGTGGAAGTTTTTTTAAAAAATTCTTCAATTTATTCTGTTTATAATAATTATGACCGCCTCCTGAATGGCGTTTAGTTTTTGTAAAAAAAGGCTGGGTCCAAATCTGCCATTTTTCTTTGTAAGTAATTAAGTATATCGTGAGGTGGTACGGTAACCCTCGGTCGCCAGTGGCCCAACTCGCACTTGACCGGTTTTTATGTATAATGTGTGTTTAATCAGGAATGCCGCTGATGTTCGGTGCGGCGGTGCCGCTGCTGGCGCTGTGGAGTCGCGGCGGCGCGGCGGCGGCGGCGGGGCCCCGCACTCAGCTAGCTGCCGTCTTCACCCTCTGCCTCAAGTTCGCGCTCTGCTTCGCTATTAGGGTAAGTCTAACAGATAACATCACATCATCGCTTATACAGGGTGTAACAAAACACCCTAGTAATAATTAATTGAATCAGGCGTTACTTTGCGGAAATCCATGACTAATAGGTAGATGACACGATTGTATCAAGACCTCCGCCTCTAAATACCTAGTAGACAAAGTTGTATTACGTAATAAAATACAACCTGCTTACCAAATAATTTCTACTCTACACGTGTTTCGCTCCACCAAGGAGCATCCTCAGGAGTTAGACCGACGAACGTTCGATACAGAGTTGTTACTCCGCCGAGCGTCCGACACCGAGTGACCTGTGCGCGCCGTCTGTCGCCTATTTATACCCGTTTGACTGCGCCCCCCACCTATCGGTTGGTGAAAGTTTGTAATGGCCGTTTGTTGTGACTGACCTCGGGCCTATCCTCATCACCGTTATTAAGAATTTTCCAACCAAACGCCCGAGGTCAGTCACAACAAACGGCCATTACAAACTTTCACCAACCGATAGGTGGGGGGCGCAGTCAAACGGGTATAAATAGGCGACAGACGGCGCGCACAGGTCACTCGGTGTCGGACGCTCGGCGGAGTAACAACTCTGTATCGAACGTTCGTCGGTCTAACTCCTGAGGATGCTCCTTGGTGGAGCGAAACACGTGTAGAGTAGAAATTATTTGGTAAGCAGGTTGTATTTTATTACGTAATACAACTTTGTCTACTAGGTATTTAGAGGCGGAGGTCTTGATACAATCGTGTCATCTACCTATTACCCTAGTAATACTTGAGGGGGTGCTTTAGACCATCAAACTGAACAAATTACACTATGGAGCAAACACCAAGAAAAAATAAAAAATACTCAACTGTCCCCTTAGACTAATTATATCCGGACCGGCCTTGCGGTAGCATTTCCCCTCTGCCACGGTATTAGATCAATTAATCTAGCGCATTTACACCCAATTTTATACCTTATCACTAAACGAGACAGCCTATAATAGCGAAACAATAATTTTGAACTTAGAACGTTTGGGGTTTACACGAGACTACTTTTCATGATTTTGAACATTCAAAATTAGAATCTAAAGTCATAGGGAATAAAATCCAAAGTTGCGGATAACATGTTACCTCGCCCCCCGCAAAAAGTGGCAGAAAGTTTGTTAGTAGAATGACACATGGTTACGCGTCCCGATATAATTAGTCTAAGAACTGTCCCATACAAAAAGGCAGTCCCGGCACAGATTACTTAATAGTTACTACCGTAGTACCGGCTCGACTCAAATGCCGCTCTTTTTTATTTTTTCTCAGTGTTGGCTCCATAGTCAGTTACAGCAGGATATGGATAGAATTAGTGAGTGGTGTCAAGTTAATGCAATGGAGTTGAACATCGATAAATGTTATCACATAAAATACTTGCGTAAATACTTTAGCTTTGACACGGACTACACAATAAATTTTTTTTTTTTTTTAATTTATTTATTGTATGAAAAATTACAAACGATTTGACAATTGAACTTCCAAAAACCATCAGAGGTTTATCCGGAAGTGCAACATAAACAGTACAGTTACATCAGTCAGATCACAATTTTGTAGGTACTACTAAGTAGATACAGTATAGGTAGTTAGTTACATTTACATTCAATACAAAGATTTACTTCGTTAGTTGGTAGGTACATAAAAAAGTGATTTGATAGAATACAAATAGAATATTAATATGATATAAAACTTAAAAGGTAGGTAGGTACATCACTACACAGTGAACATAACAAATAATAAATTCCGAAACAAGTTTATTATTTAGGGTTAGTTTGAACAAAGTTATTCACATCCACCCACAGTTACTCGGTACATTTTTGTTGTTAAAGTTTTGATATACAGTGTGATTTTAATTTAAATTTGAGATTAGAACTAGTGACACCGCTTTTGACAATCGGATCAAGGTCGTTAAGGAGTCGAGGAACTATGTAGGAGCAGGTGCGTTCCCCGTAGGTATTTTTAGCTCCAAATAGTGCAATGGTAAAAAGAGTGAAAGAAGTCAAAGACCTGGGAGTAGTAATAGACTCTGCAATGTGACTCTGCGATGTTCATGTGAATAAAGTAGTAAAGAAATGTTCTCAAATGTTAGCATTCATTCTCAGAAATACCAAGGAATTTAGGTCTGTCCTAGCCAGAGGCGGCTCGTGAATTTTTTCAGTGGGAGTTCACTTATATTAATACTTTCCACTGAGGTTATAGGAATTGCACATACAATTTCAATGGGTAATTTTATGCTTTCATCAAACACTGATGAAACCCACATTGTATCGTTCCATTTTTTACACTGCACTAAGTAAACTTGTCTACACGTCTTAACAGAAATAGAGGAATTTTGAAATGAATTAAATAAACGCAATGCAACACAACTATTTCGGCGCAGAGAGAAAAAAACCGCCTTTGTTTATAAATTTGACAAAACCGGCAACAGCGCCTGCACAGTTTGGCAACATCGCGCGGAGCGCCGCTCCTTATTTGCAGATTTTGTCATACAAATCTTTCGTTTCACGTGTCGGGCAGTAGTGGATTGTCTCCTTCACACGCATTGAATTTAGTATTGAACTTTGTAAACAAAGTCCGTCCATAGGAGCGCTACGCGGAGCGCTCTCCCTGAGAAAAAAAATGGATTGGAGTGGTAGTGGAAACTTATTAATGAAATACCGGCTATTTTAAAGAGTGTACAAGGAATTTATGTTATGTTTGTCGTTCATTAAATGAAAAAAGACTGCTGATAATGTAATACTAAAACTTATTTAATAATTCATTTGGGAGTGGGAGTTCACCGCTCCAGCGCTCCTTAGGACGAGCCGCCTCTGGTCCTAGCAATGAAAGTGTTATATTATGCTCTCGTCCGTAGTAACGTGGATTATTGCAGTATTGTATGGTACCCCTTTTACCAAAATAATATCCAACGCATTGAAAAAGTACAAAAACAATTTTTAGGGAGAATTTCTTACATAAGCGGAAAATATTACACAGTTAGGAGTTATAGTGACAGGCTGGAGTATTTTAACGTGATGCCATTAGACTAACGCAAAAAATTTTTAGCTTTAACTTTTTTATATAAACTAGTAAGAAATCGTATCGATAGTCCGTCCGTCCGATCGTCCCTCTTGGCGCTACTGAATTTTAAAGTACCTAGGATTTCAGCGCGTTTGCATAATTATACACCATTTGTAGTGGAGTTCAATAGAACCAATTATGGCAGCAATGCTCCAATGTCGTCTGCTATGCGTTACTACAATGACATATTTCATAAATGTGAACTAGATATATTTTTTGAATCTTTGGGATCTTTTAAACGTAGTGTGTATCAATGTGTCAAAAATAATGTGTTGTAAATTGCTTTTCGTTTGTTTGTTTTATTCTATTCTATTCTATTCTATTCTGTTCAATAATAGTATTTTAATGTATTCTAGTTTATGTACATATTTATTTGGATGTGTTCGTATAATTTCAATGTCTTCTGTCTTTTTATACTTTTCATGTAGTAATGCTGTGCTTTCCTATAATTTAAGTATATATTTAATACGATATTTTAAATGTGATCTAATTTTAATGTGTAATATATATTTAGTTGGTAAGCCTTAATAAATAAATAAATAAATAAAAATAAATAGTGAAAGTTGTTCAGTTTGATGTTCTGAAGCACCCCCTTAAGTATTACTAGGGTCATAGGGTGTTTTGTTACACCCTGTAGTTGAAATGGTAGTGACACTTTAAAACAACCAAACTAAAATATTCTTATTATTCCATCACAAAATTGTCCAGTGGAATTAGATTCAACCTCTGAATGAATTAATGAATGATTTATTAATTATTAAACATAGAACAGCTTGATTCTTGAGCTTGGCTGACTTTGACATATGAACGCCTCATTAGAGTGTAAGAAAAAGAGCTATGGTATGGCATGCCACTGATCCTCTAGCTAGATACTACTTACTACACATAACCACTAAGGACTGTGGAGCTACTTAATAAACTTGAGCGACTTCAAAACCTTTGCATAAGGTTTATACAGGGTGTACAATAAAATGGGACAGCTACTTAAAGGGGTGCTTCAGACCATCAAACTGAACAACTTTCTCTATGGGAACAATATCAAAATCGCGAAAAAAAAAAATCTGCTGTCCCATACATTTCAGTCGAGTTATGTTTGCAGTTTTGTATGGGAGAGCAGATTTTTTTTTCGCGATTTCGATATTGGTCCCATAGAGAAAGTTGTTCAGTTTGATGGTCTGAAGCACCCCTTTAAGTAGCTGTCCCATTTTATTGTACACCCTGTATTTGGCATGCGGAAGTACGACCATGTGTCGGAATTCCGCGCTCGACTCAAGTGGCTCAAGTGTTCAAACGTCGAAGGGATGCTCATATCCTTTCCCTTCTCTATTCCATTCTCTTTCTTCCTTTGACTCCTCATTACCTCAAGGAACGCTTTGTTTTCTGTTCCACTACCACTGGCCGTCACCTGCGCTCCTCTGAAAATCTATCCCTCCTTATGCCCACCCACTCCACTAACTTCTACACCAATTCCTTCTCCGTGCAGGCTGTTCGGCTCTGGAACTTGTTGCCAGAGTCGATCAGACGTGTCCCTCCTTGAATGTTTTTAAGTCGAAGGTCAAAGATCATTTCCTTGACCTCTTTCTTTTCAAATTCACTTTTATTTCGTTTTTCTCCTCCTACTGTTGCTTCCATGTTGTATGTTATACTCACTTATGTATGTATATAGTTAAAGAACTATGTATGTATCAATGTATTTATTACGCCAGTAATTTTAAACATCTTAGGTCGCAATAAATTGTACGGAGCTGCTTTTTTGGGAGGTTCTTAGGATAGATACCAGTAATATAAAACCAAATTTGCAGCTTCGAAAGACCTGTGCTAACCAAGTGGTGCTCGAAAAACCTCGAATTTTTCGGACTTTTTTCAGGTTTTGACTTATAACTTCTAAATGGTGCATTTCACATAAAAATTGTTCAAGACGTGTTTAAAGCAGACAAAATTTTCTATAAATTTAATTCAATTGCAGCTCTGTAAGTTAAGTAAGTCTTGAGATACAGCACGTTAAACATTGGCAATTTTTCCCAAAATGTTCAAAATTGTAGTTTTAGCCGTCGTCCGAACAGGATATCGGCTAAAATACTCATTCTACGAGGTAAATTATAAGATATTAATTTGGAAAGCAATTATATAGCTTTAATTTAAGCATAAATTTAATCCTGTACAGTGATTAGTTCCTTTGTTATCAGGAAAAAAATCTAAATATAAGGAGAATAGGTTTTAAAAAAAATGGAGCCTTAGGCATTGCAAGAATTTTTTAAAGGACAAAAATACATAACTTAGTAGTAAATGGTTTATATCATCCAAAATGAAATTAAGTATAATTAATAATCTGTCTATACTATAATAAAACTGTAAATGTTTGTTTGTTTGTTTGTTCGCGCATCACGTGAAAACTACTAGACCGATTTTAATTAAACTTTTTGTATTTGAAACCTTATGACTAGACGTATAAACTGATATATATTTGATCTCGCTACCATGACGAGTGCCGGTGCGGACGAAGTCGTGGGCAAATCTAGTGCTATTATTAAACTGAAAATGTTTGTTTGTTTGTTCGCTCATCACGCGAAAACTAAAAGACCGATTTTGATGAAACTTTTGTTGTCTGCAAGCTTATGGTTAGACTTAAAATTTGGTATACCATTTATTTTGCTACGATGATCAGAACTTGGGAACCCGTGCGGATGAAGTCGCGGGGAAACTAGTACTTAATTACAAAAGTATATAAAAACGAGAGTTTTCCCACGACTTCGTCCGCACGGGTACCCGTCATTGTAGCAAAATAAATTATATACTAGAGATCGGTCTAATCATAACCTTTCAAATGCAATAAGTTTCATCAAAATCGGTTTAGTAGTTTTCGCGTAATGCGCGAACAAACAACCATTTACAGTTTTCTAATTCTTCTTATCGTGTGGGCAGAGCCCTGGTGTTAGAGTTTTTTCAGACCATCTAGAGGTTTTTATGTAACGACTATTATACCAGTGATAGTAGCCGGGACCAACGGCTTAACGTGCCATCCGAAGCACGGAATCATCTTTCTTTTCAGACAATCAATTGATTCAGCCTGCAATGTCTTAATCAACTGGGGAAAAACGCACAAAGTGACATTTCACTAGGTGTCCCGTGGGAATCGAACCCACGACCTCCGTGTTGAGAGCCCAATGCTCTTAACCATTAGACCACGGAGGCAGTTTCATAATAGTATAGACTATTTTGGTAGTTTGGGGGACCTGAACGTGATGTGATGGTGGAAGAAATACACAATACAATGAAAATTATGATAATTTTTTTTTATTGTAGTAAATTACAAACTAAGGGGCTGTTTTTGGGGCTCCGGAGACTCTTCTGTGGTCAGATCTAGTAGTAAAGATTCGTCGAATTCATCTCCTTCATGCGTCTCATCCATGGCTAAGGGAGTAGTATTCAGGCAGGTCTTCCCCTGACAAACATTGCAGGGAGCCGAGCATTTCAGCACTGCTCTCTAGCAGGAGCATTATCTTCCTCCGCAGTCCGCACCCTTTCTGGCACTTGCATGATATGAATTTCAGAAGGGTTAGCGGTCAGCCTCTGTCACCTCCTTGATCACTCCAAGTTAGTGCATGGGCTCTTTCTCTATCCCCAACCACTTCTGCACTTGGTGGTAGATTCTTTAGGAATGTAAGGCCTCTTCGGTGGGGGGGCAGAAGAGCGGGGCGGGCTTAATAAATGACTCCGGAACGGTGTTGGTACATAATTATGAGTTGATACCTAATTGATACGTCAATTAGTTTCCGAGATATGGAATTTTGAAAATGGGTGCGCGGTCCGAGATTCGGCCGGCTAGCGCTCGCTGCGTGTGACGTCACTTTATGAACCGCACTTCCGCAGCGCGCTTTCGTTTTGAATTACTCGAAGATTAGGCCAGTATTTTTAGAATTTTGTATGGAAAGGGTGCCAAGGGGACCCTATTCAAAAGCCTACGCTATCCGTTTGTCCCTCAGTCCATCCGTTTATCCGTCCGTCCGTCTGCATTCCTAAGCTATAAAGGGCTGTATCTTTTGATAAAAGATAGACGGTTGAAATTTTCAGAGAGTATGCAGTATGATGGCGGATTTGCTAGCTAGTAATAAAAACAAACCAACCAAGTGAGGGTCGGGCTCGCGCACGTAGGGTTCCGTAACATGACAATATTAAAAAAAAAATTTCGCACGGACTCGACCGGTTTTTATTATTTGTTTTTTTACTTTAGAGTATGCACTATAACCACACCAAGTTTGATGCTTGTAAGTATTACCGTCTTTAAGATAGAGCAAAAACAAACAAAAAATATAAGAAATACAATACGTTGGTTGTTAGGGGACTCCTTTTAATTTTAAACTTTTTGCTTTTTTTATTAATTGTCAACAAATCCGCCGTAACAACGTATATTCTGTGAAAATTTCAGTTATAATAAAGTACTCTTTGACTGTCTAGCGATTACGGTTCAAAAGTGACAGCCCTTTATAGATTTTTTTTACGTTTTTTGCTTTAGCTTTATCGTAAAAACGGTAATACATACAAGCGTCAAACTTGGTTTTATTATAGTCCATACTATAAAGTAAAACAACAAATCATAAAAACCGGCCAAGTGTGTTTTGGACTCGCGCTACGAATCCTGGAGAAAACGTAAGTTACGACTCGATCGATATACCGTGACGTCACACGCCAATCGTGGGCCCTATACCTACGTACTTAATAAATGATAAAATTCTGTTCGCTCACGGGCCGCATCAGGAAGCCGTTCTTAAAATTTGATAGAGCCGCAAGAAAATGTAGTGAGAAGTCTCATGCATGTTTGACATTCCTGCTTTAAAATACCTAATTTATAAATGTAATGTCATTTTTATAACATTAAAGGTGGACTTCCGATGCTAGCGGCCGACGCGTCTGACGCGCGCGGCTCGCGGCCGACGGCCGATGCGGCCATACTAGTTACTATGAAAAAGTATGGCGCCGCTTCCGATGCCAGCGACTGACGCGCGCGCCAGACGCGCGCGGCCGATGTCCATCGCGTCGGCCGCGGCCGCGCGCGGCTATGCTCTGACGTCACGCAGAACAAGAATGTTTGCCAGACTTATTACGAAGTTTTTACCGAAAATTTGCTTAATTTTCACTATTTTTTATTTGTATTTTATTATCTGCAAGGTCGCTCATCCGCGTTGCGATAACACCATCTATCGAGCCACTTGAAACTAATATTTTTTTTTCGGAAAATCCCTCTTGCCTACATAATTATTAGCTAGACAGCGATCCATATATAGGTTAAAAAGCCAAGGGGACGCAACGCATCCCTGTCTAATTATAATTACTCTTAAAAATGTATTTAATCAAAAATCCTGTAAAAAAATGCATTCATATATTCTAGGGATGCAACGATTCGGCCATTACGATTACGATTACGATTACGATACTAATCGTTATTTATTACGATAACCGATGCATTACGATTAATTAAACAAATTTTGTTGAGATTATCCCCAGAATGAGTTCTCATAGTGTTTCTTTACATTCCAATGAAGAAAAAAATCATTAAAAAAAACTTTTAAAAATTCCAAGATTTTGTAACTTTTTCTACTAATTTGAGATCGAAGTTAAAGATTCACTTGGTCCAGGATTCTGGGCATTTACCCGCACATTCGAATTTCGCAATTGCGTGAACGTTTTCGTTCCAATGTCAACTCTATTACAATGAAGTTTGGACCGAAACGGTAGCGATATATCGAAATTCGAAAGACCGGGTACAGCGCCTGATTTTTCGATGCGTAGAGGCCAATTTGCTTTGAAACACACAATATGGAACATGATTCTGCATAACCTCGTTAGTCAAGCGATAATAATATTATGTCGTCGGATTTACGTGGGAGATTAATCTTTTAAAATGTGGATGAGATATCGCGAGACCGAGAATGTATTGTAATAAATACTTCAAACCAAAAATCAAATCAGACCCCAGGAAAATTTAAAATAAAATAATAAAATGAGAGTCAAATCTGACCAAAAAAAAGTCAGATTTAATCATGATTTAGTTCGAAATGAGCTAAAATGGCATCGAGAGATCAGATTTTTCTAAAGTTGCTTTACGGCTCTTGAATCTAGTTTTCAGGTCTGGTATTTGTCAACAATTGCAATCCGATTGACGTTTTTAATTCGATTTAATAATCGTACGATTCTTACTACGGTGCATTGCATCGTTATTAATCGTGATTATTACGATTACAGATGCAAAACGATGCACCGCGTCGTAATCGTTGCATCCCTAATATATTCTCTAAACCTATCAATCTATCAATCAATCAAATATTCTTTATTAAAATATGAATTGGTTTTTTTTTGTTTGTGTTTTTATGTTTTTGTTTAAACACCAAAACATAAAAACATACCCTAAATTTCGGGGAAAATACCCTAAAGTGATAACACTCTGCACAATAGGCACGCGTCAGTCGCTGACCTCGGAAGTGAGGTCTGCCGTCGGCCGCGCGCGTCTGACGCGAGGTTCTGTCATATTTGACAGAACCTCGCGTCAGACGCGCGCGTTAGACGCGTCGGCCGCTGGCATCGGAAGTCCACCTTAATAGATAACTGCGCAGTATTAATATGAATTGACAATAGGAGCTCCATTTCCAAAAAAAATGAATTTCCTTAATTTTTCGTTAATGTTGGCTCTACAAGATTCAAAATATACTTAAATTAAAGCTTAATAGCTGCTTTACAATTTCATTTCTTATAATTTTCCTCGTAGAATAAGTATTTTAGCCGGTATCCTGTTCGAAAGACTTCAATTTTGAACTTTTTGGGAAAAATTGCGAATGTTTGAAGTATTGTATCTCAAGACTTACAAAACTTACAGAGCTGAAATTAAATTCAAATTACAGATAATTTTATCTTCTTTAAAAACCTAGCAAATAATGTTTATGTAAGATGCACCGTTTAGAAGTTATAAGTCAACCCCTGAAAAAAGTCAGAAAATTTCGAGGTTTTTTAAGCGGTTAGCACAAGTCTTTCGAAGCTGCAAAATTGGTGTTATGCTCAGTGCCGGATTAACCATAGAGGCAAAGTAGGCACGGGCCTATGGGCCCAGCGCCGCCTAGGGGCCCCGCGGCCTGAGAGAAAAATAAGTAAAAACTCGAAGATTTAACTCACCCCAAAATTTAATCGAATTATTAAAAAGGCTGTGAAAGTCATTAAAAAAAGGTATTGAAAATATATTTATTGCAAATTTTCGAGCTCGCTTCGCTCGCTCATTTTTGTTGTTTTATTTTGTGCTTTAAAACAGACTTCTTGCTGTAATCGAGTTATTATATCCTGTTTAATATACCGAGAGCTATTATTGCTCGCTCGATGCTTTCGTCTCATACACAAATCAAGGTCATTTTGATATGAGCTCTAGGTAGGTGCAATAAACATAATATGTAGGAAAATAATGAGCTGACCTAGTCGTATTGCAGTAAAATCTCGAGTTCGCTTCACTCTGTCCTTGATTTAGAATTCAAATCGCATTGCGCGACGACTTATAATATTGCAGTAAAATCTCGAGCTCGAGATCGCTCCACATTTTAGTGGATTATGTTATTTTGTTGTTATTGTTATGTTACTGCGACCACCTAGCCTGTATCTGGCCCCCGGACACAGAGACAATCCATCCATCCCACGGCCCACGGGGATAGGGGCCCCGAGGCTTGAAGTGCCTAGGGGCCTCTATATGGCTTAATCCGGCCCTGGTTATGCTACCCTAACAACATCCCAAAAAATCAGCTCCGTGCAATTTATTGCGACCTAACGCGATTTTTATGCCCAAGGTTACTGGCGTATATATATTTTACATCATTGTCACTCTGGATTTCTTTCTTCTTTGATCTACACCTCCTACCTATTTTCGTTTTTGTAATTCCTCTACCCTAAGGTTGTCTGGAAGCTCTCGCTTTTTAGCGATAATACCGCCTTATTTGTACCTAATTGTAATTCTTTATCTTTATTCAAATGTATATTCTGTTTTGGTGTGCAATAAAGTACAATTGAATTGAATTGACGGCGAAAACAAAAGACCAGAAGGCGAAGCACGTTGCACGTGACGCAGCTATGTCACGCCTTTTATCTCGTTCGTTCGCGCGCAAATAGACAGAGAGCGAAGGCGTCACACTGCCATACTAGCCATGCAGTATTGTATAATATAGAGCTTATATTATAGAGCCAACCAAATGAATTCTCAAAAATTGTTACTGACGGCTTTTTAAGGGAATCATACTGAACAAGTTTCTCCATGAAACCAACATGGAAATCGCGAAATAAGAAGCCGCCAGCGTATTGTATAGCGTAATTCCAATTACCAATATTTGCTACACCAATTTTGTATCAAAGTCGTCTTTCCAATGCAGGTATTCGCCAGTGCCATAGCAGCAACGATCCACTGCCGCCACCTCATGATCTGGGGCGTGTTCACACCGAAGCTACTCTTCGAGAGCGGCGCGTGCGCCGCGGCTCTGCTCGGAACCCTCTTAGGGGCCACTCTAACCGTCTATCATCTCCCCAAGCAACAGAGAAACAGTTGACATAAACGTTCTAGCTAATATATGAAAGAACACCGTTGTAAATTGACAAGTTGATTGGTAGAGTTTATAGGATTGGGTACGGAAGTTAATGGTATAGTAGGCATAAGAATAACTAATGCACTATGTAGAAGTACCACATAAGTAATTACCCCACAGTGACAAAGCTTCAAAGGAGCGCAAAAGATTATTACGTCACGCGATCGCATGATCACGTGACGCACTCGCCTATAGATTGTCTACTGCCTCCACTGGCATGGGCGTAGAGAGGTACGGGCAGGGAGGGGCAGCTGTCCCCCTTAGAAGAGCGGTTCGCTAAGAAACTAACAGGCTTGAAGGCTGGCTTGTATAAATTTTTCTTTGTCTGCCCGCCCCCACAATCCTGGCTACGCCCTTGTCCACTGGCAGAGCCGATTTGTCCACTGACCGAGTAGGACTCGTCGGTGAAAGGTCACGCACACACCACCGTGCCTTTTAGTAGTAGTGTACTTATCGTAGCACGATCGAAGCTTTTCTCTGGGTTATTTACTCATGTGGCACTTCTACGATACGTCTTCCGATAAGCCGACAGTCTCGTGTTCGTATAACGAACGGCGTGCGAAGTGTCACTTCAATCGTGTATTAGTTATTATTATGGTTTAGGTACTTTATGATTGCAGTAAAATATTAAAGATTTAACTTTCAAATTTTATTCCTCCTACCTAGCCCTTCGACGGAGTCTTGAGATCAGAATAACCACTAGGCAGGAGGAATAATGCAAATAAGTCACTATGTATAGGTGTTATATCATATTTTCATGATAGAGTGAAGAATAAATTAATTATATTGATTTTGAGATGAACACCAATGAGTCCTATGACTTAAGTTACGACGTTTTAACTTGTCGATTTATAATAAAGTGTGACGGATTGTTAAATGATTTTTTTGCGTTTTTATGAGATTATATTATTGTGAATGATGTGAATTTGTATGACGTTTTGGATTAGTTATTTAGTAGGAATGTTTTATGCATTTATTATACGTCTGGAGTAATGTTTATTATGTGGACATACTTCTATTATTATTTTTCACCTGGAGTGCGATTTTTGAATCTCATACGTTGAAAATGTATGGAGATACGCATCTTTCTACTGCTTATTTGACTTCCAAAAATCGCACACGTGGAGTATGATTTTTCAATGTCAAATCAGCAGTAGAAAGATGCATATCTCCATAGTATTATTGACATTTTCAACCGCTGAGTTCAACAAATGAGTTTCAAAAATCGCACTAATGAAGTATTTTCAATTAAGCATTTTTGTCACAGATTTACGGGTTTTGCTTAATGGTTGTATCACTGTGCAATTATAAAGAGAGTTCCATTTCATACCTGCTTCATGTCATGATAAATGCAATATGGCCGATCTAAAATGACCCTGTGAACGTGTGAACAAAGTTTAAACGCATCTCAGTTGACTTTTTGGACTATTACTTACTACAGGATACTCTCTTTATAATTAACAGAGTTTTTAATTTTAATATTTGACTGTCCAAAGCATTTTAAAATACATTATAAAGATAATAAAGTAAATTATTGTTTTATATTAGGGTGAAGAAATACTGCCACCGTAGGCCGTTCAATGTTTTAGACTGCTTTCTCATTGGACGATTTTAGCAGCGCGGCGTTTTTGTCCCAAACTTTTAAGGTAGCAGCCGCGGCTTAACAGCCTAAAGCAAAGGCACATTAGTAGGTTGTCACAATGAGGCATTGAGATACTAGCTACTACGTATTAGACGTGACACGACAAATAAACATCATTTTATGTCCATGATAGCTTTAGGCTGCCTGTCCATTGACGCGAGCTGGCTATACGAGCGGTGTAGCTGTGTAAATATTAACCAATCAGAAATCCGACCGAGATCGGCCGAGCTCCTGATTGGTTAATATTTAGGGCGCCTACGCACTGGCGACCATGGTAGGCGGCCAGGCCGCCGCGGCCGTGGTGGTCAGGCCAATAGTCGCTGGCCGCTAAGTGCGTAGGGGCTATAGCGATTGCCATATAAAGTCCAGAATTCACTGGCCGCCGCGGCCAGGTCGCGGCGACCATGGTCGCCAGTGCGTAGGCGGCCTTACACAGCTCGCACAGCCAGCTCGCGTCAATGGACATGCAGCCTTAAAGCTGTTTGAGATGTGATTGAGCCGTCTCAGAACAATTATTATTATTAATATTTTTTATAATACAAAATATACAAGATTTACATAAAACTTAAGGGTTTTACGGCTCAAACATTTTCAGAGAGTAAAGTAATCGCTCTAGAACGACCTGTCAAAATCACGGAGCTATCTTGGCCGCACTATAGGGTAGGAGGTAGGGGGAGCGCGGGCGGTGAAAGAGAATCTATAGCGATTTACTAAGTGAGGTGTGGCGACACCGCTGCACTTGAATGGGACTAAACATCCCGTAACATCGTAAATAAATTGCAGCATCGGAGTCGCGTGGCGTGGCTAGAGGATCCACGGGCGGACGTTTTTCGACAGGGGTTAGGTGGCTCAAGTGTCTGTTTTCGTACAAAAACAAAGGACATCTGGCACATAATACCCAAAAATGTATAACCGTCCTTCTATTTTTATTATTGACTATGGAACACTAGAAACTAACTGCAGGCATTCGTTTATTTTATAATGATTTATTCGTTTTTATCATTTTTATATAAAAAAAACATTGTGCTTGCAACACCTCCTACCTCCCACTAAACAACATTGACAGCCATGTTGGGGTTGCTGCTTTTTTATAATTTATTAATAATAAATGATTAAATAACTCGTTAAATAAATATAAATGATACTATCTGAGTCGTTTTTATAAAACCTCATAATTTATTACACATTTGACTTCAGTCAAAACTTCTATACATTTTAAGGTATTTTTTCAAGGGAGAGCGGCGGTTGTCCTTTGAGATCTATCGATATATCACACAAATTATACCTATCTATTACCGAAAAACATCACACACATTTGCTATTTAAACTGAAGATTGCCAAAATCATCGACACTACGTTGTATGTAGCCCCAATTTTAAGATTAAAATTAGAGTTGCAGTGTCGTATCTAGTACGTAGTACCTACATAATATAGCTCAATGTAATGAGAAATGTTGATTTTTATAGCTCTGATATTATTTGTGTAGCTGTGTAAATATTAACCAATCTGGAGTGCGATTTTTTAATCTCATTCAGTGAGTTCAGCAGTTGAAAATGTCAAAATTACTAAGGAGATACGCATCTTTCTACGGCTGACTTGACTTTCAAAAATAGCACTCCTGAAGTATGATTTTTGAAAGTCAAATCAGCAGTAGAAAGATGCGTATCTCCACAGTAATTTTGACATTTTCAACTGCTGAACTCAGCGAATGAGATTCAAAAATCGCACTCCAGGAGCTCGGCTGAGCTCCTGATTGGTTAATATTTACACAGCTACACAGCTCGCGCAGCCAGCTCGCGTCAATGGACAGGCAGCCTAAAGATCCAGATATAATACTTATAGAATTAAACGGAATTGATTTTCGATGTTATTTTAACGCTAAGTCAAAGTCTGTAATGGTTTGGCAGTGAAAACTGCTCTACTTAGCGCTTCGCCAGGAGTGCACCAGCTTTAAGACATTACTGGTGCCACCTGTCTATGTAGTAGGTTTTTTTTTTTCCATACATAGTCGGTACTTTTATAATGTCGCAATTATTATTTAAATAAATATTAAAATAGTTTGCGACAGTTCTTCGAAAGTTATCGAATTGATTTGGTCACAACAAGTGTTTTTAACTCTGAAAAATAATGTGACGATTTTAGACGGCAAGAGCTGTTCTAAGCACTTATAATTAACGTTGTTTTTACGTTAATTTGTTGATACAAAGTACTAAAATTGACATTTACATTTTATTTAGTTACCAGTTTGTTATTTCATTATTATAATGAAGGCAATGCCTTTCAGTATTTGTTTTTATTATCATGCCTTAATGTATTATAGCAATATTGTAAAGACTATTTATTAGTTTTCAATGCTTTTAGCCATTTAAAAAGATATAATTTATTTAAGGCAGGTACTAAGCTGTAAGTTACCTGCATAAATTTTAAAATTTTCTATGAATTTAAATAGAGTAATTAAATTATGTTTTTGAGTTTTATTTCATTGTTTCGTACTTAAAAATAAATATACAGGGTGAAATTGATACCATTAGCACCCCTTTTAAACTAAGAGTCTACCCATCAAACTGAACAACTTTCACTATGGGAGCAAACCGATCGGAGCAACAAAAAAAATCACCTGTTACATACTAAACTGCAATGCGTGCGCGACACAAATGTATGCAACAGCATATTTTTTTTTTGCTCCGATTGGTTTGCTCCCATAGTAAACGTTGTTCAGTTTGATGGTTAGACTCTTAGTTTAAAAGAATGCTAATGATATCAATTTCACCCTGTATAAAACCTGGTTTGGGGGCGATGCAATACAAAAATTAGTTTCAATGATTTTCCGCAACATGGTTAGGTTTTTTATTTTTCTGGTCGGTTTTTACATGCATACATTTTAAAATAATACACCTACAGATTCGCAGATTCCATTATCTTTGCTGGAGTGCGATTTTTTAATCTCATTCGCTGAGTTCAGTAGTTGAAAATGTTAAAATTCTACTGCTGATTTGACTTTCAAAATTTATACTTCAGGAGTGCTATTTTTGAATGTCAAATTAGCAGTAGAAAGATGCGTATCTCCATTCAAAATTTTGACATTTTCAACTGCTGAACTCAGCGAATGAGATTAAAAAATCGCACTCCTGATTCGAATTGAAATAGCTCTTGGAATATATTACATTTATTATTTTAGAATACTATACAGTACAATCATTCTTCAAAAAACCATTGAAAACATGTTCAAGATGACTTAAGAAAAAAATGTTTACAGCCACATAAAGTTTTATAAACGAGCGCGTGACCGGTAGCACCTTCACTGATTAAGGATCTAGATATGTGATTATTGCAGTTAACTTCTAAGCATCCATAGAATCAACATTAATTATCAATTACTTAATTGGAAGAAATTTCGCTTCTATGTAGTGGTGTCTGGTACATACGGTTTGAGCAGGTATTCAGAGAAAGAGCTTACTGCCGCCGCGCCACGCACTTCTTTGTCCAAAAGCGGTAATTTTGTGACGTGGAAATCTTCGTATAAATCTGCGATTTGCTCTAGATATTTCTCTTGGACCTTGTGCCTGGCCGCGCACAGTTCGCATGGAGCTGACGAGCGCAGTAGCAGCTGATTGACAATGATATTGTGCGTGTCTATACCGCAGCGTGTAAGCTCTTGGACTAAGCGCTCTGTTTCGTACAGGGACAGAAACTCTGCGATACAAACGCATACAAATGTTGTTTGGTTAGGATCTTTGAACTGGGTGTTGACTTGTCGGATGACAGAGAGCATTTCGTCCATTTTGTTGCTGAACATGTCGGAATTGAACTCGGCGAGGCCGAATAGAGTTGCTACTTGATTAATGAATGGTGCCACCTGAAATAAATAACATTTTTATAAGTAATTAAATAATTAACTTGGACATTGTCACATAACCTATCTAGTCAGATTTAACATACTGGAATCTAGCCTGGTTTATGACTAGACAACGATATAGAATACATTATACACCATGTTTCTGAAGATATGCTTTAACTTTGACCTGTTATTTAGTTTATTTTTCACGACGGCACCAACATTGAAATCACAATAACAAAAATTGCTGTTCAATACATTTGGGTTGAGTAGCCATTGAAATTTTTTATGGAACAAAAATTAATTACACGATTTTAATGTTAGTCTCGTAGTGAAAAATGTACAATTTAATGGTCTAAAGAACGGCCACAGTTAATGTTCACATTAATCATACAAATAATTGTAAATTATGGGGTTCGAACCCGTGACCCTCAGCACAGCAGGCAGGTTCAATACTGGGCCGTATAAGTTACTCTTTTTATCACTGTTGTCATCTGCAATCGGCCAGCAGTGGCCATAATCAGATCGCATGTCTGTTCTAGCTTGTGAGTTTTATCCATGGGTGATTCTTCACCAAGCCTCATGCCCATTTTATGACTATCTCGATTCGAGACCTAGTATGTGCCACCTCTTAAGCCGTGTCTTTACATAATGTTTGCATAGACCTCTAGCCAATCTATTTGTGTGTCCCTTAAGCCTTTTCTTGTATCTTATACATAATTTTTTGACCTCCTCTTTGATAGTTGGGATTTTCAGGTATTTATGTATTTCATTATTTCTTGTTAACCAGGTCGCACCAGATATTGATCTCAGTGTTTTATTTTGGAACCTCTGCAGTATCTCTAGGTTTGAGTTACAGGCAGAGCCCCAAAGTTGAATACCGTATGTCCAGATAGGTTTGATGATGCTTTTGTATACAAGCAACTTGTTGTTCAGTGAGAGGGCAGATTGTCGTCCCATCAATCAATTCAGTCGCTTGATCTGTAGATCTGCTGCGTCTCTCCCTACCTTTACATGCTTTGCCCAGGTAAGTCTTCTATCCAGGTGGAGCCCGAGATATTTTACGCAGTTTAGGTGTGGCAACTGTTCTTCTCCCATTGTTACAGGCGGGCAATCTCCCTTATATATAATAGCATTATCATTTCTACTACTTATGAAAGGTCTGTGTATGGAGAAAACAAGATCGAGTGAATGATAGTGAGAGGTCTTTGCTACCTTGCCTAATCTTACCTTAGACTTCAAGCGCATCAGTTTGCCGAGACCCCGCTCGACGACCTGTGGGAATGAGAGCAGCCGCAGCGTGTGCCCCGTCGGCGCCGTGTCGAACACCACCGCGCTGAAGTTCATACCCTTCACCAACTTCATCACCTAGGGGTCAAATTAAATACATGTTTTAGTACTTATACATTTTATTAGAAAAATAATTCATAATGGGCCTTATTTCATCTAAGTAGATGTTTCAAACAGCCTCTTCCTCTCCTCTTCTTTGGTTAAGACACCGAACGTTCGTGGCTGTATAAGTCAATTCGGGAGCGACGAGGCCTGCCGCATTTGCGGCACTTATGCTGTGTGTCGGTTGGTGTAGGAGCCTGTACGTCCCTGTGTCTTTTGGCTCGCTTTACGGCCAGAGATTCGAACCAGTTGTTTTGGGTTTTTTAATTTATTACCCTCTGTACTTAGGCCATTCCACCATCATCATCATTCTCTTTTCGGAACAGTTTGGACATAGTGTAATAAAAACTAATTGTGAAGGTGAAGGTCTATGCTCGCGCGGTGTGCGGGAGAGACGGGAGCACCCTAATTGACTTCGCTTAGCGCTCTCACAGACGAGCGACACTTTGCGGTCGCGCGACCGTAAAATGTATGAGCGCGACGCTCTGCGACCCACTGCGACAGCAAAGTGTCGCTCGTCTGTAAGAGCCCTTAGAGGGTACGCGCGCAGGCAGAGAGGGCCGGGACGCGCTCTTTCCGGCCTCCGAGCACCGCGCTCGATTGACCTGTCGCGACCTCTGAGCTAATAGTGGTGAACTATTCGTTTTTATTAACACTATGGTTTGGGCTAATTATAATTAAATCAAGGTTCAAATTAGAATGTCGTAATAACTTTGCATTGACACAATTACTGATTGTGATTGTGAATCAATTCAATTATTGTGATTCATTGTTTTATGGAGTTTGAACTTATATCAAACATTATTGTTTCTAGGTAAGGCGAATACGAATCTAATCTGATAACAAAAACAAAAAACAATCATTATTGGACTACAGCCAATGTCATTGTTCCACATTTGTTCTCCAATAAAATGCAGAATTTATTTAATATTGGAAGCCTAATTAAGACAAAATAATGTAGCCATCCTTAAAAAAAATATACATTACATTAAGTAATTTAGCACCAAGACTTATTATTCCTTTCAATGTTGTCTCCATAGTGAAAGTGGTTCAGTGTTTTTTGTTTATTTTTAATCTAATTAGATTCTTGCAATCTTTATAGTACACAAAAACCACATAATTATAAAAAATTACAATAAGTAGAGAGATGTACAAAGAATCAAATAGGATAGAATTGACGAAGATGATAAAATTGACTTTTACAATTGTTTATAGTTAGCAAGACACAGACATTATCGAAAACCCAATTATTATGAGAAATTCAACCAATCCATCATTATAAGTACTAAAATTAAGTACTTGGATATATGGAATCTCGAATACTGGACTCTGGACTCGAGTACTCAATTTGAGTCCATGACTTAAGTTCCAATTAAAATCTTTTTTTATTTTAACGAGTACTAAAGAATTCAAATAGTAAAAAAAGTCCACTTGGCACATCACTACAATAATGTGCCTTAATTTTAAAACTAAAATCAAATTAGTTTCTCACCTCAGCATAACTCATAGCCTCATCGATACCAGGGAATGCGCCAACAATCTCCTGCATGACTCCCTTGCCCAGCCTCATGGCTTCCGTCTCACCCTCAAAGTACTCCTCCGGCAGCTCGGTGAGCCCCACGTTAGGGTCTATTTCCATTGCAAATAGGTTCTCAAATCCCTTCACCTTTGTAGGCACCTGGAATAGTAAATTGATGAGTAACTGTTCTTAGTAATTTCTAGAACTTTTGTTCAAGAAATAATTTATACTTATAAAAAAGTTCCGTGATCTATACTTATAAGGCGCCATACTATTGCCATCGCTCGCGCGATCATGCTTGCGTCCGACGGAAATGAGCGGTGCGACCATGCGTTTAAACATACTCATATCTGCGGAATGTCCTATTGAAGGTCGTGTGATCATGCAATGCAATCAAATTGTTTTATTTCTATTCAGATATAAGTATGTCTAAACACACGGTCGCACAATCATTTTCATCAGACGCACAAGTGATCGCGCGAGCGATGGCAGTAGGACGGCGCCTAAGAGTTCCGTGACCGACTGACAGACAACACACAGCCGCTAAACCACTGAAGATAGAAACATGAAATTTGGAATTTATATTTTACAGAGGATGTAGGGGTGCACTACGAAAGGATTTTTGTAAAATCGACCCCTAAAGGGATTGTCCACGCGGACGGTCAGAGTGTCATCTTAGTAAATAACACATAATTGCTGAAAAAATGGAAAAATTCACCTTAGAAAATTTCTGGTCGAATGCATCAGAAATGTTATGAGCTGGATCAGTGGAAATGATCAGCACAGATTCTCGAACCTTGGACAACTGGACCGCAAGGCTGCAGCTGAAATAATAACCGCATTATTATTGTTTACTTCCTTGCAATTTAGGACATATAGCCACGAAATCGAGCCAACCTGCAAGTTGTTTTTCCGACACCTCCTTTTCCGCCGACAAAGATCCAGCGTAAAGATTTCTGTTCTACAACATTTTTCAGTGTAGGGTCCAGAATCTCGAAATCCCTGTTTTCATCCATTATAAATCAAGAATTTTATTATTTATTGAAATAATCTGAAAAAAAATACGTGATCAGTGATTTCGATTGAATGAAAATGAAGCGAGCGAATGAATGAATGAAATGAACTGAACTTAGAGTATAGAGCGGGCCAGAGCGGAGCAAACAAAGGAGCAAATTATTTGTGAATGATTGACAAGTTGTACAACTTTTTGGTTCAGCATCTGTCTTTTGTCTACGGTCTTTTGCTTTTTGCCTCACGCACGATTGTCCATAGTTTTTAATCTAAGGCTGAGATTCAGAGACGATTTTTAAGTCTTAGTTCGGACTCCCGTATGTCAAAATCCATACATTTTTCCCCTACTTAGTTCGAACTATGACTTAAAAAATCGTCTCTGAATCTCAGCCTAAGCGATTGTCACTTGGGCCGAGATTCAGAGACGATTTTCGAACCGTATGTCAAAAAAAATCCATACATTTTGACCCTATATACTTAGTTCGAACTATAGCATATACTATTACCTATTCTGTGCTATAATTGTCTCTGAATTTCAGTCTTGGTGCCGCATGCGCCGGTGTTTAAATATGCATGACCTGCATATTATTTTTTTACTTATTTTAATTTGATTTCAAAACGACTTTTCTTTCTTTTTATTAATAACATTTTATAATCTTTTAAATATTGTTTTATCAGGTAGGTACTACCCGTTCACGACCAGTTGGCCGTCGATGACCGTTACAAAATTTCCTCACAGGCACATTAATTGGTCCCGTCGACAAAAATTATATAAAAGGCAAATAAAAATTTAAAATTAAAAGCGATATTAGTGACTGGGACGGATGTGCCGTACGTGGTTGCGTTGCTAAAGGTTATAAAATTGCGTTTATTAGGGTCTCTTAGGGGTGCGGTGCGGGGAAGCGGGAAGGGAGGTAGCGGCCAACTCGAAGTGAATGACTAGTAGGTACTAATATAAAAAAGAGAGCTATGAGCTGAGCAGACGTTTCTATTATGACTATAATTTAATATTTATTATTCTATTATATAACCCATATTATACCCACACTTTATTAATATTTCAATAAATGGTCGAATCAAGTCATGGCATTTTACTGTACTACCCGTTTGTTTGGAGTTGGCCGTCGATGACCGTTACAAAATTTCGTCACAGGCACATTAACTGGTCCCGTCACAGATTACCCCCAATAGATACCGCATACAAGGCCGCCGATGCGCGCCACACATGTATGTTTTTTCACTGATATAAGCAAATAACTGATCACGCCCCTTCAGTACCGACCAAGTATTGGATCCGCGTGCACTCAATTTAAATTAAAAAATTGCCTATCTTTTTACGATTTTCTGAGCACAAACTTTCTGAAAAATGACAGTTTGTGCCATAAAGTGGTGTGGGAAAAACTCTCGGACATCCAGCTACGAGAAAGATGGCATTACTTCCCATCGGTAAGTAACATTTTCATTATTTTTTTTTTTGCGGAGTTCAAGTTATAGTGGGCGGTACAATGGTTGCTTCTAAAAAATTGCAGCTCACGTTGATGTCTTTTTGAAATGGTCCCTTTCTCTCATTAGTTAATTTTGGTAAATCTATCACTTTCGTACATTGACACGAATTTGTCACGTGGAATGCTAGTGTTGTTCGTCTCTGCATTCGGGCCGGTATCGATGTTTTTATAATATGCCATATTATTACAAAGCATTTTAGGCAAGGATTTTAAAACGGTGTTACATGTTGGGGACATTGACACGTGCAATATTAGTGTGTTTCTTCTATGCGGTACAACCGCTATCGATAGGTTTATTATATTCTTACAATTTTTTCTCTTATTTTATTATTATCTTAATCTTATAAATTTTACTAATATTATAAATAAAAAAAGTATGGATGGATGGATGTATGTTTATCACTCAATCTCGGTAATGAAATTGAACGGATTCAGATGATACCCGGTACAGTAATATAGTATGAAATAGCACATAGGCTACTTTTAAATTGTGGGACATTATCTGATTCTCACGGAAAAACCATTTATCGCATAGGAAAACAAGAATAGGATATTTTTATACCGGGATAAAATAGTGAGGTGTATTATATTGAATACAATCTACTTGATTGAAACGTACCTAATCAAAAATTATGTCTATAAAATAAGTAATAAAATAGCAGAATCGAATTATCATGGTTTCAACATAGGTAATTTTTTTCAAAATTTTAAATAATTTTTTCGAAAATTTTTAAATTTACTAAACCCGATGTCAACCCTCCCCATAGGCACACTCACCCTACTTACTACCAAAACAAGATTATTAAAATGTATCCATAAGTACGTTAGCGCTTTCATTCATTGCTGAAATGATAACAAATCATTTTTGCCTCTGATCTTAAAATGCGAATAACTTTAAATTTTAACTATCAAAATAATGAAATTATTGTTTCAATCTAATTCTTTTGTTATAAATCAGTTGGGGTGTATGAGGTTTTGCGTTAATTCATTAACACGTTGTATGTAGGTACTTACTATAATACTATAAAGAGAAAATATTAGATGTTTGTGACAAATAAACTCAAAAACTACTGGACCTATTTCAAAAATTGTTTCGCTACTGGCAAGCTGCATATGTCAGCGAGTAATATACAGGGTGTACAATAAAATGGGACAGCTACTTAAAGGGGTGCTTCAGACCATCAAACTGAACAACTTACTCTATGGGACCAATATCGAAATCGCGAAAAAAAAATCTGCTGTCTCATACATTTCAGTCGAGTTATGTTTGCAGTTTTGTATGGGAGAGCGGATTTTTTTTTTGCGATTTCGATATTGGTCCCGTAGAGAAAGTTGTTCAGTTTGATGGTCTGAAGCACCCCTTTGAGTAGCTGTCCCATTTTATTGTACACCCTGTAGACTATATTTTGTAATTTGAAATTCCCGAGGGAAAAGCGTTTTAGCCGCAGATGGAACCGCGAGGCGGAAGCTAGTTAGTTATTATACAACGTCTTAATAAATTCACGCAAAACTAGAAAGTAGTTTGTTTAGAATCGAGAGCAGAATCGAATTATCATAGTTTCAACATAATTATATATATTTTTAAATATTAAATAATTTGTTTGTAAAATTTTAAATTTACTGAACCCAATCTCAACCCACCGCACAGGCACACTTACCCTACCACCAAAACAAGATTCTTAAAATGTATCCATTAGCACGTTATCGCTTTCATTCATTTCTGAAATGATAACAAATCATTGTTGCCTCAATACTTAATAACTTTAAATTTTAACCATCAAAATAATGAAATTATTGTTTCAATCTAATTATTTTGTTATAAATCAGCTGGGGTGTAGGTATGAGGGCTTGCGCTTATTCATTAACACGTTGTATAATACACTTCTATGATATCGGAACATCAGTGCACATAGTGCCTTTCTGAATTAAAGTAAATAAAAATCATTTTTTCAATAATCGAATAAGTTGATTGTTGTGTAATAACTATAATTTAATCACCTGTCTTAGGCTGAATAATCATTAATCATGACAACATTTATCGATACTTTTTATTACACTGTCGCATCACTAGTGTACACGCTCGGAGAGTGCTGGGAGTAGTGCGACCTTGAAATGGCCAATCATGTTGCATTTGTTTCGTGCCCCGCTACCCGCACCTACCGCCAAAAATGGTGACTTCGGGCGTGAACAAAATTTTCATCATGCGGTATCTATTGGGGGTAATCTGTGGGTCCCGTCGACTAAAAATAATAAACAAGCAAATACAAATTTAAAATTAAAAGCGATATTAGTGATCGGGACGGACGTGCCGTATGTGGTTGCGTTGCTAAAGGTTATAAAATTGCGTTTAATAGGGTCTCTTAGGGGTGCGGTACGGTGAAGCGGGGAGGGAGGGAGCGGCCAACTCGAAGCAAATGACTAGTATTTGCTTTTTCTTCTCTATAGCTTTTTCAGTGATAGCTGAATGAATGGACTTTTACATCTACATCACTAAAATGAATGAATGACGAAATAATGAAGTGTGACCATTTGTGGCAGATTTCTGCCATTTTGGCAGATTTGGCTATCGAATTTTCACTTTGGCAATTACGTTGACGAATTAGGTACAATAGAAAAGTGGTAGGATTTGGCAGATTTGGGAATATTTACCTTAGGCTCAATTCCCACTGGCCCACAGTGGAATCGACGCGACGTGAAATAATTCGCCCCATTGAACCGAAAATTTCAGCGCGCGGTGACACGCAAACCCGAGCGACCCTTGCAGGCGAAGACGCGCGCAGACGCGCGTCGCTGAGCGTTTTCAAATTTTCGAAGCACAGATTCGTACCGTATTAATAGAGAAATAGAGATGAATTTAGAACGGTTGAAAAAAGTGATGCTTCACGCCCCGCCCCCACCCCGCCCCGCGTCGCGACGCTTCGACTCTGCGTGAGTGGGAATTGAGCATTACAATTTATAATTTGTACACAAATTACTGACATGAAATCAGTCCAAAGATCTGCACTGGTAGCATGTCAACCCGCGGTAGCCGTGATACTGCTTTATCACGTCTTTTATCTCGTTATTTTTGGCGCGAACGAACAAGATAAAAGACGGGATAAAGCCGTATCACGGCTATCGCGGGTTGGCATGCTACCAGTGCAGGTACCTAACTCAAGGTAGGTAGTTTCTACAAGAAGCCGATGGAGTTTTTGTTTTAATTTTATTTCAAATTTCTTTTCGTATAGGAAATGATTAAATAGACGCGATCGAAATTGATACGATACCTACGTACGATGAAAAATAGATACCTTAAATATGAAGCGAATTTAGTAATAGAACTGTGGACGTACCGTACAAAAAGGTTTGAGTAGGTATCTTAAGTTTTAAGGTAAACTCTGCAGATATTCTTTAAAATTATGTATTTGGACACACTAAAATATATGTGGCATATTTTAGTTATTTTTCTCTAGGGTGCTTGGCAGATTTTTAGCTAGTGTTTGGCAGATTCTCTATTTTCCAGATGGTCACACTCACACTCGAAATGTCAAAAATACCTTTGTTTTCGATTTTCGTGATTTGTGTTGTAATTGTTGTAAATGAATTATTATTGAAATGAATAATTTTCTGTATGAAAAATATGCTCCATCGTCTTCTTCGCGGTCATTTGACATTCAAACTATATGTGACTCTGAGTCTCTTCGTTCTCGCTTCGATATTTGCGTATTTATTCACACAATTTAAGATCTACCCGATCGCCCCTCTCTCATCGCCAAGTTCTGTGCGTACGAGACACTTATCCAAGTTGGTGACTGTTGTATTCCGTCAATTTGAGGAGTTTGAGAATGACGTCGCGGACAGTGTCCAGTCGTTCGTGTCCGCGTTCCCGAACATGCCGGTGGTGGTGTTGTGCGAGGGAGTGCCCTACCCGCCTTTCCCATTTTCCGTCACCAACGAAACTCTTAGAAACGTTAGAGTAGTATCTCTAGAGTTGAGACTAAACGCGTCTCCGCAACAACTGAATCCTTTATCTTACATTACAACTGAGTTTGTGCTATTTGTACCTGATTCTATAAGAGTAGTACGTAAGGTGCTTCAAGAGGCAGCCGCGACTTTGACGGTGCATCCCACACGCGCCATAGCCGTCGGCGTAGGGAGCAATAAGTTAGTTTGTCAGTTTGTTAAGTGGAACTACGCGGAGTGGACGCTGCAGTACAACAAGGATGCTTCGGGACAGCTCTGTAACGCGGTCCACGGGCCTCACGCTCTGCTCCTCAGGACCACGTTGCTGCATATGTTACCACAACCCTTTGCGATGCCTTTCCCAGAGTCTCTTTATCTACAAACTTCAGTGAAAAATGTTAAGGTAAATTGTTATTTAAATCTGGTTTTTGTCGGCCCAGGTTGATTCTGGCTTTTAACCTTTTGAGACCCGCGGACGCGATATCGACCATCACCCATTGTTTATCAATTGTCATCTTAATGCCGGGATCCGAGCGGTTAACATATTTACTGCTAAACTCAAAACTTGATGCATGACATGTGTGTTAACACCTAGTATAAGGTAGATTATAAGAGATAAACAAGTGTACTTTTTGCAACCATCAGCCATTCAGTGTTTATGGGGTGTAGAACTGTAGAGCTTCTCTGTGATGGGGATGGACCAGGTCTGTCTGCATAACTCCAGTCGGTTTAGGAGTTACTATTGATTAAAGGGCTATAAAAAATTTACGATCAGCTGCACGGCTGATCGTATGATATTGTTTTAGTATGCACTGTAGCTATGTGAACAGTACAAAAACTGTCAAGTTCTGTCAGTCGGTTTAGGAGATACAGCCAGTCAAATTTCCAACCTTTGAACGGCTGTATCTCCTAAACCGACTAATGAACTATTTCAGTTTTTGTACTGTTCACATAGCTAGAGTGCATACTACAACAATAACTTACGATCAGCCTTGAAATTTTTACAGACCTTTAATCATAAGTAACTCCTAAACCGACTGGAGTTATGCAGGCAGATCTGGTCCATCCCCATCACAGAGAAGCTCTACACCCTATAAACACTGAATCAGCCTTGCTGCTGATGGTTGCAAAAAGTACACTTATCTCCCGGAATAATCACAGAATGCAATATAACCCTGACTAACCAGGAAAGATGGGTATCAAAATATATTTGCCACTTGCACACTGAAAACAATATTAAAAGTGAACAAAAAGAGAACAAAATGATGGTCTTACACTAACAATGGTTTATTCCAGACAACCATATGTGCAACTGCCTTGCTACTGCCTTGCTTTAATTGTGATGTCACATACAACTAATTGTAAATTTTAAGGTCATGTCATGTTTCTTTGAACTTCCAGATACATTTATTAGATGGTAAACTTGGAGCAGGCCGCAGCATCCTAAAGTCTCCAGCGGCGAGACAGAAATCATCACGGCGCCTTAGAGACTATAAGGTGGCGTTGTACAAACAACTAGGGGTGAAGGCTATTATCAAAGAGGATGGGAGGGTGCAGTGGTTCGGGTGTAAGAGGGAGACACAGGTTGGTTGTTTCAAAACATGTTTCTGTTAACTTGTGTGGAGTGGAACACTTAGAAAGGCAAGGTTTGGCATTCTTTATTTTTCTAATTCCATTTTGAAGTTTTTTAGATGTAATTTTGGAATCTTTAATCTCTTGATGCCAAGAACATGCCCAGCCTGGTAAATCTGTCAAACGCCTCCCTCTGCGGAGTTTTCTTAAAAGAAAAACAAAAGAAAACTTTAAAACTTATTTTTTTAATATTTATAATGAATGGACTCTTGCTTGTGCGTTAGCACTGCATTTCCGCCAGTGTCAAGTATTTTGTGGAAGTATCTATCCCAATCTCTGGGACTGTTTTTGATAAAGATCAAGACAAGAAGAGATTGAGGATTGCGGAGCCTCGTGGCATGCAAAAAGGCGACGCGCGAACACCATGCGAGACAAGAACTTATTGCCGTGCTGTATAACAATAAAATGTGCTACCTACTATCAATTTCAGAAATTAGAGATTTTGATGTTGTTAACAGTGAAAATTGTTCAGTTTGTTGGTCTGAAACATTTGATACGTAATGCATTTAATTTTACATGCTTTATTTGAGCTCTTTAAATGTTTTGTTTCCAGCGCTGCTACCCATCAGTGCAAGGCACGCCGTCCTACGTGCTAGCCGGGCGCAACACGCCTCCGTGTTGTCGACGCAACATGCGTCGAGCCGCCTCACACGTGCTGCGCTCTCTGCTGCAGGCCGGCGCCCGATGCTGGCTGGAGACCACCTCCCTACTTGGCGCTGTCATGCGGTAATTACATTTAAATTGTCACACTGAAAGTTGGGTGTTGTTTGATGGTTAAGCATTCATTAAACACCTTAGACAATTTATATAGGGACAAGTTACGCGTGTTTTTTGGTATAAGTATTGGTTGAGCGGGCTCATTTTCCGCAACTCGACGACTTAGGCGCCTATTTTGCGTTGGGTGGGAATGACTACTCCTGCCATCCCAGCACCTCCAGGAAGCCCACCAGCTTGTTAATGCTGTTGAAGACCTCTGGAAGGGACCCCGGTGATCCGAGGTGTTGTGCCCGATAGTGTGCTAGCCCGTTGCATTCCAGCAGCACGTGCGCAGCCGTTTCTTCAACCTCCATGCACACCCTGCATAGAGGACTGTTGGTAACACCAATATTTTACAGATGTTTGTTAAAAGGACCGTGACCAGTCAGGGCTCCAGTAACTATGCGTAGTTGAGCTCTCCTGAGACGCAAGAGGCTCTTGGCGAGACGAGGGTTCACCCTAGGTAGAGCACTCCTCGCCTGTTCGCATTCTGTTAGTGCAGCCCAGAGTGCGTCCCGTTTTTGACTGGTGCGCTTGCGTAGCTGCGAGCGGATCCAGCCGAAAGGTAGCGGTATAATGGGCTCGGGCCCTATTGCGACTGTGCTGGACCCGCGTCTCGCCAGTTCGTCCGCTGCATCATTACCACGCGAATTGCTATGGCCTTTTATCCATTGCAGGGTGATGTGGTTCCTTCACATACCTCTGCTAGGGCTTTATGACATTCCAGAACTATGCTTGATGTGATAACATTGCTCTGGAGTGCCATTAGTGTGGACATACTATCCGATAAAATTCTGATTGAGTGATTGGTAGTCGCTCTATCCTTAATCGCTCTGGCTGCTAGGGTGATGCCCATGCATTTAGCCTGAAACACCGTATTATGTGTCCCTAGAGGCGAAGATATTTTGATATGCAGGTCTTCCGAGAAGACCCCGGAGCCTGTACCTGTATCAGTTTTGGAACCGTCAGTGAAGATTCTAAGATCTCTGGTGTTTAAGCTCTCGAAAGTTACGCGTGTTATTCTACTAAGAAACATTTCTGCCACTTTTTGTTGGGGGCGAGGTAACATGAAATCCGCAACTTTGGATTTTATTCCCCATAAGTTTAGATTCTAATTTTGGATGTTAAAAATCATGAAAAGTAGTCTCGTGTGAACCCCAGTGCCGGATTTATATTTTTTATGAGTGTAGGCAACTTTATTTCCTCCGCCCCCTACTCTAAGGCCGAACCATGTACCTTTCTAAAACAATAATTTCCCATTTGTAGTAGGGAAAGCAGTAAAGTTAAATAAACAAATTAATTAGGTGAAAGGTTTCGCGAATGTGAACGCCCCTTCCCCAGATAAACCCTTACAGGTTTTCGTGGGACGGGTTTTTGTCCTTGTTGTGTTTTGTAAATTTCTTTATTCAATAAAAAAAAAAAAAAAAAAGGTAGTCATCAAGAAAGAGCGTAAAAAAGAAACAAGATTTTTTTTACGTGATTAGTAAAATCATCTATATTATTATCATAGTTTATGGTGTTCATTATCTCTGCTTCTATGTAGAGAAGAGCTAAAGAATTCATTTTTTCTTGAGACAATGAAGACCTTGAGCAAAGAAAATATGTGAATTTCTATAGGGATTTAACCATGAGAAAACCAGTGATCTTGTTTGATTTTTATTCTCTGCAATCGAGTGAGCGTTCTCTGAAATCTGCCGCCCCTACGCTGCCGCCCCTAGGCCGCGGCCTATACGGCCTATTGACAAATCCAGGACTGGTGAACCCCAAACGTTCTAAGTTCAAAATTATTGTTTCGCTATTATAGGCTGTCTCGTTTAGTGATAAGGTATAAAATTGGGTGTAAATGTGCAAGATTAATTGATCTAATACCGTGGTAGAGGGGAAATGCTACCGCAATGCGAGTCCCTATTAAATTGTCTAAGGATTTGTAGGACTGAAATTTGGGTGTTGTTTGATAGTTAAACATTCACCAGTGCACCAGATGAAGTTATTGATGATGTTACATTGCATAGACTTTTTATTTTTTATTAATTTATTCCTTCACAGATTAAAACCAGCTCATTCTTGTTTCTGGCATGAACTCAGTAGAAAATGATATACTATGACCCTTGCTGCGTACGTACCTTTGTATTTAAGAGTAGTAATATCATCTACAATAGGGTATTGGACTACATAAAATATATTTTATTTTTATCTTCTCATAAAAAAAAAATCTTTTGACGCTAAGCTAAGCTTGAATACTATTTTTTTTTTCAAATACAGTACAAACTATAAAAAGTTATGAGATGTGGATGACGTCACAAGTTTGTATTTAGTATAATGGTTCATTTCTTCCTCTTAGGGTTTTCATACAAAGCGTGCGTTTTGAAGTCTGATAAAGAGTTGCTGATGAATTCAAAAAAACTTATACAAGTTTTATTTGTCCTATAAAAGCTAGCGCGGCGCACACCTATCAAAGCACAGTGCAGAGCATTTTTACTGCTAAACCATTATCGACTTTGTATGTTTTTTAACAACGAAAATAAATCATCTACCTTTCGCCTCAAGTAGCTTCGATGCGCCACGCAAGCAAAGTCGGTAATGTTTTGACAGTAAAAATGCTCTGCGCTGCGCTTCGCCAGGTGTGTGACGGCATTAACATTATTGTTGTGATTCCCTTCCAGTGGCGACATCCTACCCTTCGCGGAGTACGCAGAGATCGGCATCCACGCTGCGGACCTGTCGCGAGTGTCGTGGCTCCAGCGAGGCGGCGCTGACACCGACGGCTTCGTGTGGGAACGAGCCACCAAGGGACATTACTATAGAGTCGCCTACTCTGCTACCAACAGGTCGCTTTCTATTCTTTAGCACATTGATAATCAAAATGCATAAACATAGTGAGTAAGCTCCTAAAATACGGCGCACCTGGCGACTTCGCTTCCGATGAAATAACATCGAAAATCTATTACCTACCTTTCTACTCAGGGTCGCTTCGATGCTCTCGGGGACAAATACCTATAGGAACTGGAATACCCTATAGTTTAGTATCTACAGGGTGTAACAAAACACCCTAGTAATACTTAAGGAGGTGCTTCAGACCATCAATCTGAACAACTTTCACTATGGAGCCAACAACGAGAAAAAAAAAATCAGCTGTCCCATACATTTGAGTCAAGCCGGTATTGCAGTTTTGTATGAAACAGTTGATTTTTATTTCGCGATTTCGAAGTTGGCTTCATAGTGAAAGTTGTTCAATTTGATGGTCTGAAGCACCCCCTTAAGTATTTCTGGGGTGTTTTGTTACACCCTGTATACAGTTGAACGGGAAACACTCAGAGATTTTCAGCGGTCGCGTCGGATAAATCGCGCGGTAGACAAACAGGAACTGCTCAGACCAGTAAAATCTGCAGGAGGACAACCATTTCGCTAATTTCTGAATAGAGTTGATCATTTGATACACCATTCTCATAGTTGTTTAAGAATATCTTTGCCAACAGGGTGTATGTGCTGGTGTTGCCGTTCACGCCGAGGAACGGGACGATGTGGCCCGCGGATTGGGTGCTGGCGCATCAGAAAGAGTTCCCCGAGAGGCACTTACATCCACTTGCACAGGTTTGTTCTTACTTCTTCTTATCGTGTGGGCAGAGTTTTTCAGACCGCCTTACGGCCTCTGACGTGGTTTTTATATAACGACTTCTACCACCAGAGATAGTAGCCGGGACCGGGACCAACGTGCCATCTGAAGCACGGAATCATTTTTATTTACAGACAATCAAGAGATTCAGCCTGCAATGTCCTAACCAACTGGAGAAAAATGCACAAAGTGACATATCATTAGGTGTCCCCCGTGGGAATCGAACCCATGACCTCTTCATCAACCTCTTGACCTGGCTTTTGACCATTAGACCACGGAGGCAGTGTTCTTGAGTTCATTTCAGTCTGGAGCAAGCACGTATCTGGATACGCCCCTACCCCCCGGGGGGTTAATCCCCCCCCGAAACCAAAGTCTGGATATGTGCTTGCTGTGGAGGGCTGTCCCTAATCTTACACCCTGTATACTAGTGAGGTGCCGTGTCGCAGCGGAATATGCATATTTCGGACACTAGAGTGAGCGTCAGTGTTATAAACAGTGTTTTCTATATTTCAGATCCAATTCGCAGGACATCGGGCGCCGGCGCCGAACGATGCGCGCGCGTTTCTCGACCTGAAGCTCGGCGCAGGAGCGGTGGAGAGATGTGACAAGATCGGCCCTAAGCTCCTTTATCCCTAGTCACTTGCCTATTCACTTAAACGTAAAGACTTTTTGTTGACTCTTGTTTGGTATTCAAATCTACATTTTTAAAATGACCATTATAGACCGAGATCCGACCGTAAAATTATGCACCTATTTCATAGGCGAACGGAATGTGATTCTAGTGTATGTTTACACAGGGGCTAATTCAACGCCGCCAAGTTGCCTAGAAAAATCCTGCCGCAAATACCTTTTCCATTAGGATTTTTGGTAAGTATAATTTTTCCACCTGTCTATTAGGGAAGTAAATGAGGTGCCTTCGGAAGGAGACTGATCTAAAGTACTGGAAAAACTATGGTTGCCACCTCTCAATCTGCCGCAACTATAGGGTTGCCAGGTTAAAAAATGACTTCTTTGAACTTCTGTGTAAACATACACTAGAATCACATTTCGTTCGCCTATGAAATAGGTGCATAATTTTACGGTCGGATCTCGGACTACATTTAAGTCATCTTAGGACTATTAGGTGTAGGCGCGGTATGAATGTCGAACACGTTATTTGGAATGGACAACCTAAAATTTTTTTAACCACTTCTTTTTATTAGAAATTAAGAGATACGTATTTTTCCGGTTTAATTTTTGATAGGTATATATTTTTATTTAATTTAATTTTAAATGTTTTTAAAAAGCTGGTTTTCTTGGCTGTATTAAAACTAACCTACATAAACGAAAGTACGTGTTAGTAATATAATCCAACTATAACACTGAAACTGACGAAATTTTAATTTAACTTTGCTTGTATAGTTTTTACATCACAGCAGCACGGCATGCAGACGTGCGCGTAGTCCGTCAATCAAACGAAGACTGGCGCATAAATTGTTTCTCTTTATGTGTTTTGTTTCTTTTTTGGTACGGACACTTGCGCCGCGTCTGTGATGGCGACTTTTCGGCATCTTGCGTATGGCCTACCGTCATATCATAGGGTAGTTGAAATAAAACCTAGATCAAGATATTTTTCAGTAGATGTGAGATTTTAATCCAGTGAACTGAACAAATTGAACTTTATAATCCTAAAAGATGTGTTTTAAAATACTATATTCCTCACATTTATCAAAACATTTTGATTTCTGTGATTATGTCGATTAATGTATTAAGGATCTTGAAATTTCTGGAACTAGCAAATACACACACGCTATGGCTTAAATGCAAGACTAAAGTAGTTTTAATAATGCATTTTATTGTGTGAAGTCTTTGTGAAGTGATAGTGAACTATAAAGTTTCGTATCGCTTGTAAATGTGACGATCTCAATAATTCTAGTCCTATAATACTCTCGAATCGTGTGAAATGAAAGCCATTTGGAATGGTATTGTTTTGTTTTTAGAGTCTATTATATAAAAATATATGTTTAGCGGCATCTTGTAATAGCACTAAAAGATAAAACAACATTTTTAATAGATTTTACTCTGCATTTTTACTCTTTTAGATTGTAATATTTCTTAGTAAATTGCCATTTGTAGTATTAAGAAATAGTTTAAGAGGCTATCGGAGTCCAGTGGCACCCTCGTCACAATAATAAAGATTTCTCAATAAAGAAAGCCTAAATTTAAAAAGTGCTCAACAGATAAACTACAAAAGCCTTCAAGCCATTGTTATACAATACTTTTACAGGTTCGAAACATTCCACTTTTAGATATTTTCGAATAAAAACTAAAGCGGCCGTTTTTTTCTTTTCTAAAAATTGTTATGTTTAGACCTTTAAAAAACCTATAAAAGTATTCTATGAAAATAGCTTGAATCTGTTGAGTACTTTTTTAATTTAGGCTTTCTTTATTGAGAAATCTTTATTATTGTGGCGAGGGCGCCACTGGACTCCGATAGCCCTCTTAAGTAAAGCCTGACCAGAAAAATAAAAATATCCGCTTTAATGACAATGTTTCAAGTACAAAAATTTGTTCCAATGATGTTCCGCAACATGGTGAGGTTTTTTATTTTCCAGGAGTGCGATTTTTGAATCTCATTCGGTGAGTTCAGCAGTTGAAAATGTCAAAATTACTGTGGAGATATGAATCTTTCTACCGTAGATTTGACTTTCAAAAATCATACTACAGGAGTGCGATTTTTGAAGGTCAAATCAGCAGTAGAAAGATGCGTATCTCCATAGTAATTTTGACATTTTCAACTGCTGAACTCACTGAATGAGATTCAAAAATCGCACTCCTGGTCAGGCTTTACCTGTTTATTTTGTACTAAAGTAAGTTTAATATAATGTGGAAAATTGTATAATTTGCCGAACTGAACTGCGAACCAAATTAATTAATTATTTATTGTATTATTTCGAGCTTTACTAGAATAACAATGCGATGTAATATTAAAACAGCTGTTTTATTTCAATTGAAACTAAAAGGCTCACCGCTACACAAATATAACCCAATATAAACTATTTTCATTTCACGAGAATAAGTTATCTTATCAAGAAATAAAAATAAATAAAATTAATCGTCCTCGAATTTTTCGTCCACTGTCCCTGGAGTGAATGGCGGGTCTCGGACCAAACTCAGAAGTTTATCCAACTTCAAGATCTGGAAAACAAGTAAATATCGAATATCATTTGTATGATAATGATTCGATTATTTCAGGATATTTCCACGCATAAAGCCTACAGGGAAAAATTGCAAAACGACAATGCTGGCATTATGCGTAATTAATTAGGTAAGTACTTAAGAGGGCTTTCGGAGTCCAGTGGCGCCCTCAACACATTAATAAAGATTTCTCAATAAAGAAAGCCTAAATTAAAAAAGTGCTCAGTTGACAAACTACAAAAGCCTTCAAGTTATTTTCATAGAATACTTTTATAGGTTTTTTAAAGGTCGAAACATACACATTTTGAAAAAAGAAAAAAAACGGCAGCTTTTGTTTTTATTCGAAACTGTCTAAAAGTGGAATGTTAAGAACCTATAAAAGTATTGTATAACAATGGCTTGAAGGCTTTTGTAGTTTATCTGTTGAGCACTTTTTTAATTTAGGCTTTCTTTATTGAGAAATCTTTATTAATGTGATGAGGGCGCCACTGGACTCCGTTAGCCCTCTTGAATGTTTTATATCAACCGGCACCCTAAAGTTTTTGGTATACCTGCATACGGTCAAAGCAAAGGTCATAGTAAGGACCATACCAGTTTCTAACCACCCAGAAAAACATTTACTCCGGAGTCCAGGCATTACAGTACATAAACTCACGACCATAATCCCTTTCGGGGTGGTCAGAAACATTGCTACAACTACAGATGATCAGTTATTCCTACCTCCTACTGACACTTTACCTGTAAAGTCCGTTGATCAACTCCTTGAGCTTTCTTAGGCGGTTTGCACATAACTCTCAAATTCGGCGATAATTTCAAAACATGACACGTGCCCCTGTAATTAATATCATTTTAGGTAATCATAATCAGATTCAATACAGAAACAGAAAAAAAAACAAAAAACGATTTATTTAACTGCCCCCAGAGAGATTTGAACTCTCGACCCCTGGTTTACAAGACCAGTGCTCTAACCCCTGAGCTATGGAGGCTACGTCTGGCGGGACGAAATAGTGGTTCAGCTGTTTTGTAGTCCTAAAACGCTCCGAGAGAATGACGTCAGCAGAGTTACAGATAAGAGCCGAGCATGACGATTTTTTTTTTATTAATATTGTTCAGAAAAGGATGAACATTGACAATACAAAAAAATCGGTTATTATTTTGTGAGATTCTTGCATTGAGAATCTCACAATATAGATTTTTTGTTATAGAGCCATACAGTATGCACGGACCACACTTAGGGTTGCCAACTTTTTTTTAGACCAAATATAGTATTTCGAGCCTTAGTGCCCGAAAAAATATAGTAGATCGGGGAAAAATACGAAAAAATATAGTATTTCACGAATTTGTTACTTTAAATTTTTTCAAAAAGATATTTTCTTGCTACTTTTTGGTTTGAAGTTCCAACAGTTGGTACCAAGTTCTTATTTTTTAAGGAACAATCATTTCTCTATTTCGTATTCGTTATAGAAAATAATGCATCCTGTAAACGCAAAGACGCTGGATTTGATACAGAAATAATATAATTTCTAAAAAAATAGATAAATCTGACTGATTGTTTATGGAACAAATGTGATGAAGAGAAAGAAAATTGTTAAACTATATTAACACGTTCCGGGGCAGTGAATGAGACACAATAGAACTTTTATTGTAATCACGGCTATGGGCGGTCACTGTCCCGAACGTGTTAAGTTATTTGTCATTTTCATTGGACCTATGTACCTACCAATATACCTATTTAAATTCTCTATAAATTATTTGCTCATCAAAATATAGTAGTTTTGCCTACTATATATTTTTCTCAGAATTATAGTAAGTAGTAGGGCCCCTAATATAGTAGGATACTATATTATATAGTAGGGTTGGCATGTTGGCAACCCTAACCACACTACTGGCGATAACCACAAGTGGCTAGCGGTTCAACCCACACTATCCACGATAAAATGATGTTTAGGTACCTATAACTATTACAGTTAGTTGCGGAATTATAACTGTTTATCTAAGGTTTGGACGAAGAATATTGCTGATTACTGGCTGTTGTATATTATGATGATTGACGGAGCGTGTGCCGACTGCTTGGTTAGTGTAAACTTTTTTCCAAATTAATAAATGTTCTAGTAATGTTAGTTAGTTAATGTTATTAGGTACTTGGTGTCTCCGCAAACGATGACAGGCAGCCGTTGGTTGAAGTCGAGTCGCGTCAGTTTCTTGGTCTTCTTGGAGACGACAGCCTGCACGCAGATTGGCCGATACTTATTCACGTTCAGGTCAAACACGTATACCTGGGGAAACGACGGTAGTACCTATTAATAATATTTAACTATAAGGTTAATATTTATTAAAAGTTATTCTACCTAGTTACAGTAAAGTTATGTACTTTATTGGCCAAAATTATAGTACATTTTGCAGTTATAGTTGATTCTATTTACTTATACAGGGTGAAATTGATATCATTAGCATCCTTTTAAATTAATAACTGAACAACGTTCACTATGGGAGCAAACCGATCGGAGCAACAAAAACATCTGCAATTGAGTCGAGTACGCATTGCAGTTTAGTATGGAGCAGCAGATATTTTTTTTTGCTCCTTTTGGTTTGCTCCCGTAGATGGGTGGATCCCGTGGGTAGATTCTTAGTTTAAAAGGATGCTAATGATATCAATTTCACCCTGTATTGTTATCAATCCGTTTCGGCCAAAATAATAGGTACATTTTGCAGATAGAGTTGCAATCTACACCACATTTTGATGTAGAGACGATCACTTTGAAAAGTATTAAAGCAATTGCATTAGTCAACGAGAAATTATACAACAGTTATATTATTGACTCCTTTATTATAGGCGTACGTAAACATTGAGGCAGAAAGGAAAATCTTTGCCACCTATTGTTATAGTACCTATTCGTACATTCCTAGTAAAGGGAAGTCTAAGGCGGTGTCCTATTGCCATCGCACGCGCGATGGTGCGATGCGATGTGATCGTACTGATGATAATTCTCCAAAATTTTACAAATCGTTGAAATTTTTCCATAGAAAAATTTTAAAATTTGAAAAATTTCGGAGAATTACCCATCAGTACGATCACATCGCATCGCACCATCGCGCGTGCGATGGCAATAGGACACCGCCTTATTGTTCCTAGTAATTCCGGTTGTTCTGTGAAGCAGTTCCGTGTCGGAATATTTTTTTCCAAATGCGTTACATACTCTACGCCAGGGGTGTCCAACTTGATTAGACATAAGATCTACTGTTTACTAACGAAACCCTGTGCGATCTTCCACTTAAATACTTCTTGATATCTTAAATGTGTAATCTTAAATCATGTAGTATTTTTTATTAACCAGTCTTAGCTGTTCCTTTTCATATCACATGTGAGATTTTTTTTTTGTCGCGATTTACCGGTTGGCCGCCCCTGCTCTACGCCCTCCAAGGGGTGCTTCAGACCATCAAACTGAACAACTTTTAGTAAGGGACCAACTTTAAAATACTGAAAAAAACGTCATACATTTTGGTCGAGTATCTATTGACATTTTCTATGAAAACGCTGGTTTTTTTTGCGATTTCGATTTTGGCTCCTTAGTGAAAGTTGTTCAGTTTGATATTCTGAAACATCCTGTTCGATACGTAACGCATTTAATTCCTGTTTTTGTTTGAACGTAGTTAAACTGTAACCCTTATTTACCTTTCCATCGGCAGTGCATGCGGCAAAGACAGTGCTTGAATACGGAGCCCACTTCACATCGCCCACCGGTGAACCCAGCACGAACATGAATAGAGGCTCCCTGCATAACATAATATTCATTACTAGCGGCAAAGAAAATATACTCCTAGCGGCGCCTGCGACTTTGTACGCGCCGAAATTTCATCATAATCACCTCACATGCGCGTCTCCATTCAGGGCACAGGACCCTTTTTAAGATTGAAGGTAGTTCACCACGCGTTCCCAGTGCAGTTTGGTGTATGCAAGTTAGTGGTGAAATTGCTCTCATATTTTCAAGCCACTTCTTATCGTATGGGTGGGCAGCAAGCCCTGGTGTCAGAGTTCTCTGACATGTTTTTATGTAACGAATACTACCACCAGAGATAGTAGTCAGGAAGCACGGAATCATCTTTCTTTTCAGACAATCAGGTGATTCAGCCTGCAACGTCGCCATCAAATGGGGGAAAAAAACACAAAGTGACATACCTATCACTAGGTGTCCCCCGTGGGAATCGAACCTACGACGTCCGTATCAAGAGCCCAATACCACAGATTAAGGATACTCCAATACTCTTAACCATAGACCACGGAGGTAGTTAAGCCACTGCAATTGGCTATCTGACTTCGTTTAGTGAATTACAATAACAGTTTTATCATCATCGTCTGCCTATAACGTCCCACTACAGGGCACAGGTCTATCCTCAGGGACGGTGTATGGGAGTTGGTCCACCACGCGTGCCCAAATCGGATTGGTATAGACTTCACACACGCATCAGAATTTCCCAGGTTTATTATTTGCCTAATTTGCTTAAAAAACGGAATTATACGCCCGATATTGTGACTAAAACAACTGTAGAGCGACTCACTCGCGTCCATCTTCCCAAATCTTAACCCTCCAATCGCCGGAGCAAGACGCGTAGATGCTATTATTGTATAGATTGAAGTGAATCCTGTAGACGGGCATGTGGTGGCCCTTGGTGGAGCGCACGTAGTTACGGTTGTATTTCAGCGAACAGGTGTGGATCATGCCGTCCTCGGTGCCCACGAGGAATATCTCAGACTTTTCCGGATGGAAGCAGAAGCAGCTGCCACAACCTGTGGGGTAAAACCTTAGTTTTAGGGCCATAAATTATGTCATATCAGACAAGGGATATATACCTATTTACAATCAAAGAAGTAATTAGGTATATTCTGTTGCACAAATTTAAATCGCAGTAAGTGTCTACTTACAATGTTAAATCACGTAAGTATTCTGAGTCATCAGTCATCACGATGAGGATGAGATTTATTAAGAATCTAAAAAGTGGAAGTTGAAAATCTGATAAGAAAAAACGCAGTAGTATCTCAAATGTGTAATATCAAGTCATGTGCGTTTGTCTCTAAAGTATAAAATGGCCTAAAGTGCGATTTTTTAAAATCATACGAGCGACTTGGCAGTAGAAAGATGCATAATCTCCATAGTAATTTTGACATTATCTACTGCCAGTATGATTTTCAAAAATCGCACTTCATTCTTAATTAGTGCGGCAATATGGGAAGAAACTTCAAAACGATGTTCTTGTGAAGACATTATCCAAACTAGATTCTTCTTCTTATCGTGTGGGCAGAGTGTCAGAGTTTTTTTCAGACCGCCTTCAGACAATCAGCACAGAATAGGTTATATAGTTCTCAATCAGGTGATTCAACCTGAAATAGTCCGAGATCCGACCGTTAAATTATGCACATATTTCTTAGGCGAACGAAATGTGATTCTAGTGTATGTTTACACAGGGGTTAATTCAACGCCGCCAAGTTGCCTGGAAAAATCTTGCCGCAAGTACCTATTCCATTATAATTTTAGGAGTAACTTTTTCCACCTGTCTGTTAGGGAAGTAAATGAGGTGCCATAGGAAGGAGACTGATTTAAAGTATTGGAAAAACTAGGGTTGCCACCTCTCAATTTGCCGCAACTAAAGGGTTCAAAGAAGTCATTTTTGAACCGGGCAACCCTAGAGTTGCGACAGACTCAGAGGTGGCAGTCCTAGTTTTTCCAGTACCTACTTTAAATCAGTCTCCTTCCAATGGCACATCATTTACTTTCCTAACAGACAGGTGGAAAAAGTTATACCAAAAATTATAATGTAAAAGGTACTTGCGGCAAGATTTTTCTAGGCAACTTGGCGGCGTTGAATTAATAAACCGCTGTCTAAACATACACTAGAATCACATTTCGTTCGCCTTAGAAATAGGTGCATAATTTTACGGTCGGATCTCGGTCTACAATGTCCTAACCAGCCGGGGAAATATGCACAAAGTGACATATCACTAGGTGTCCCCCATGGGGATTGCACCCACGACCTCCATGTCGAGAGCCCAATGCTCTTAACCATTAGACCACGGAGGCAGTTCCAAACTGGATTGTAGCTTACTGATAACATTAAGCAGAGTGCCGTCGGGTCCGGGTATGGGCGGCACATCGGACTGCAGCGTGATGATGGTGGTGGCCTGCAGCTCGCCCGGCATCACGGCCCACTGCACCACCCGCCCGTCGCCAGAGATAGAGAAGAATGACGCTTCTCCGTCGATCAGGCGAGCTCCCCACCGCACCTGGTGACGAAACATGAACTGTCAGAATAGGTAGTTCTACATACAGAACGGTCACTTCCCGCCCCCCTTTGACTTCAGATACCCCACCTCCCCTCACACTTTATGGGGTAACCTGAGGGGAGCCGAGCAAGGGAATTCGGTCAGGCGCGCGTTGGATTTGTGTCTTTTCAGTGCATAAAAAACGTTGAAAAATAATGCTAAATTCACATTTTCAGTAATCCTTTCAGAATCTTGCTCAAATACTATTTATAATAATAGAACGAAAAATTAAAAGTATCGAAATTTTGATGACGTTAAACGCAAAGCGCGGCTTTCAACCCTACACGCAATGTCATGGACAGTTTGCACAAAGTGCGCATGTGCAGACGCCATTTCGAAATTCAAAAACGTTTTATTGAGTGCCGGTCCTGTGGCACAGTTTAAGAAATAGTCAGACGGTCAAACGGTGAAGTAAAACCATAGTAAAACATAATAAGGAAACTAGGGGAGTATTAGTGGGATTTATATCCCCCCCCAATCAGAATTATTTTGTATGGAACAGTGATTGACAGCTATAATTTTTTCATTGTTTTTTCAATGTCTGGATACATGGTTGGATGAAGAAATTCCGATGCGTATGTAAAGTCGCCGTATAAAGGCTGATGATGATGAGAGGCTTAGTAATAGGGTCCCGTTGTCACCTTTTGGTACGGAGCTACTCCGGTACTCTAAAAACATATCTGAAACTTAGCCTTAGCTCTACCACAGATTAATAATAAGTTACTACTCTACGCCCCGCCTAGCTTAGACCATTTAAATATGGACGAGTTAGGTACGCGTGTAATTCTACTACCAAATTTTTCTGTCACTTTTTGCGGGGGACGAGGTAGCATGAATTACGCAACTTTGGATTTTATTCCGTTACGTTAGTCTAAATTTGAATGTCAAAAATCATGACAAATAGTCTTGTGTGAACCCCAAACAAGACTAGTTGTTCCGCAATTATAGGCTGTCTCGTTTAGTGATATGTTATAAAATTATATGCACATGCACTGAGAGAAAACTTCATTTGTTATTACAAAAATTCACTAATTATTAAATAAATATTTGCAGATCCCACGACAACAAAAGTTTTGTAATAAGAAGGAGTCGTTTTTAGTTATTGTATTTAGTAATTAGTGTAGTGAGCGTTTAGTAATTTTTAACGCACAATACTAATCCTCAAAACGATGACGTCATTATGACGTCACAGTTAAGACAAAGTTTTTTGTAATTTCTAAAATGAAACAGTAATCCTCCAAATTTTGATGTACAGAATATACAAACCGTTTTGTAAAAACATAGAGTCGTTCATTATCTACAAATAAAACGATAGCACTTACTAGTTGTCTTTAAACTGAATTTTAGAAACTACTTTACGATATCTACGATGTCTTACTTGATTTTACTAAACGATTATTTAAATGCAATTGAACATTTTGTAAATACTAGTGTGCATTTTATAATTACGAAACATAGTGCTTGTTCTTACTAAACAAATAAGTGTTTTTTAGAAAATGCAGTCTAATTTCTAGCTTGTACTTTTACAATTTCTAATGAGTTCCTACTTGATATTACTAAACAATGAGTAATTTTTACAAGATTGTAGCATTGTTACAACAAATCGTTATACTAGATATCACAACTTTCCCCTGTATTCTTTACAACATTATACAGGGTGTAACAAAACACCCTAGTAATACTTAAGGGGGTGCTTCAGACCATCAAAATGAACAACTTTTACTAAGGAGCCAACTTTTTTTTCGATTTCAAAGTTGGGTCCATAGTGAAAGTTGTTCAGTTTAATGGTCTAAAGCACCCCCTTAAGTATTACTAGGGTGTTATGTTACACCTTGTACATAACATGTACATGTTTCTACAGTACTTTTTCAGTTGCTAGCAAGAACGTATCAGTATACAGGTTATTGCGTTCTTTCCTAGCTACTGAAAAACACCTCGTATAAAAGTGTATATACATATTATTATGTATATGCTGTAAAGAAATACAGAATAAAGAATACAGGAGAAAGTTGTGATACCTAGTAAAACGATTTGTTATAACAACTCCACTAAATTATGAGGTATAGGTAATTGTGTTCAAATGAAACTTAAAATAATAGTTAATGTAGTTTATTTTCATTTCAGTTTTTACAACAGATTACTATCTAAGTACCTACATAATTTAAAAGCCACAGCGATTTCTTTTTTTCCTTTAACGGCACGCTGAAAGTCCAGTACGGTAGTTGTGGCAGACTGGTGTTATTTAAAGCATCAGGCGCCGCGGCGGGTTCTGAAAAAATAACGATTAAATAAATACATTATATTTTAATCTAGATATTGATACTGATCATGATGTCTGGAAGTTACTAGATCAGTATAGCCAAAGATGGCATCCAACTCCAAAAAATGTAGGTATGCCAACCTACAGCTAGGTACTAAGTATTCAGAATCAATACGAACAAAGTAACGCCTAAAATTTACGCTCTTACTAGTAATCTCAGATAGATAATTAAAAACACATTGATCATAAAAATCTATTCTATTTAGGGAATATATGGGAAAGAACTCACATTTGGTGTTAAGTCGAGGGGTCTACGTTATTTAAATTGTCGATTGGTTGCTTCCAATTGGCTAGATTAACTTTAAATCTAGCCTTGTTTCCAGGTACTGGTATAAGCTTGGATGTCTCATCATCTGATAGAAGCCTTAGTATCCCAGCATCTTCCTTGCCTTCTGCAATCATTAATAAATATGAAAGGGCGGTCAAGTGAATTTTTTAAACATTCATGTCAGGTTGAGAAGAAAATAGATATGACATGAAGGACATAGAAATATTTATATTTACTTATGCACTTTTGGCAGAAATGATATGGTTAGTAAGAGATAACATAGATCTTTTCCTTCCTTGATCTTGCCTATAAAGTTACATTAGTACGTACCTACCTATCACACTATAAATGAATAAATACACACACTTTACTTACCACAAAAAGCTCTGACATAAACATTTAGTCCCAAGTTTGTCAGTAAATCGCTAGTGAGCTGATCCATGTCCGTTTCCAGATTCATCTGGCTGGAAACTTTAGTTGCCATCATCTTATTATATAATTTTTTAATATTTAGTTCAAGACAGTCAACGATTCCAAATTTAGGACACTTAATTTAATAAAATTAAACACTTCACTTCACTGTTACTGTTATGATCACTTTAGAGATGATAACGATTCGTCTAATCCGGCCGGGAGGTGAAAACGAAATGAAATTAATATGGCAATTCAGGAAGTCAGCAATCACAAATAGTTTTAAATATTACCAAACTGGTATTAAATTCAAAATTAGTTTGCCTAAAATCACAAAAATGGCTTATTGAAAGAAGAAAGGAGAAACTAGAAATGACAAAATTCCGTGCAGTTATTACGATGAAATGTTTGTAGTAAATATAACTAATCATAAGCTGGTTATAAAAGACAAGCGTCATAAAAAGAACTATGGGAACACTAGGAATTACAAAGGAGGTTGGTCAAAATTAATAAAAAATTGTTAATCGAAATAACAGGTAAACACTTGTTATTACAAACGAGTGTTTTAATTAGCACGACGTTATTTATAGCAAAAACAAAGCAGTTGCAGAATTAACTATGCCTTTTGTTTCTCTACTTTTATTAAAACTGTCTATTAAAAATTACAATTGTGATTACTAATCATAGCTAATATGATTTTGGAAATAACTAAAGTAAAGTGAAACTTACACTATTTATGCAAGAATTACTTTATTATGTAATATTTTACTTTACTAAAACTAGTTTGTAGGGATTACATTTTAATAATACTAACGTATTGTAAAAAACTGCTTGTGCCAGTAATGACAGCAGAACTTTAGTATTCATAACTATAAATTAGTTTTTACGCCAGTAACAAAACGGTTTTTTAATTTCTGGATAAGTTTTTCTCTCAGTGGTACATGATCATTTGATCTTGTATCTTGGCAAGGTGGCTTACCAGGAGAATTCTAACGTAAGACAGGTCCCTATTTAAATGGTCTAAGCGCCCGCCCAGTCTGCTGGAGTTACCTACATCCTCTACTAACCTCCCAAACAATGTTGCTGTGTTTGTCATGCACGGAGTCAGATTTGTATTGATACGAGTTTTCAAGAGTCAGTTGTGCATTGTAGACGCACACGTTTCCGTCGTAGAGACCTGATGCAAAATGTTACTTGTCATTAATCATAAACGAACTAGGAGTAGGCTTTTAAACTTGAGCTCTTGGAACGTTTTAGCCAAGTGAGTTTGATTTTATATAATACGAGCTTTTACCCGCGACTTCGTCCGCATAAATTATATACCAGATTTTAAGTCAGATGATAAGCTATCAAACAAAAAAAGTTTCATCAAAATCGGTTCAGTAGTTTTTGCGTGATACTCGAACAAACAAACACCCAAACAAACAAACAAACAAACAAACAGACACAAAAAATCCAAAAATTGGTGATTTGGAATCAGGGACATCTAAAAATCATATCGTAATCTTTTTTCTTCAAATATCTTCAATGTACAGACACACTTCTGTTACAGTTTTATAATAGTTTAGATAAGAGATAAGATAAATTATGGTAACAATCAGCTGCAAGGTTGGAACTTTGAACGGCTGTAACTCTTAAGCCGACTGGAGTTATGCAAGCTGACCTGGTCCATCCCCATCAAAGAGATGCTTTATACCCCTATGAATACTGTACCAAAATTCCTCTTATCTCTTAGACTATTAGTTTAAACACAGAATAGATAATAGTATACACTACTAGTTTTTAATTAAGTACTAACATAGTTTTAAGGGTAGGTATTCAGACACTGAAACTAAACAATTTTCCCTGAGGAACATAGGGTCGAAAAACAAGAAAATTTGTTGGCCTTCCCATACAAAAGTGCGGATCAGCAGATTTATTTTCTATGAGAGGCCCAAAATTTTCTGCATACGGCATTTTTCGAATTCCAAAACATTTCAACTGTCGTTTAGATACAAGAAAAGCCCTAGGAATTTATCAAACGCTAGATTTAATAAGCTATGGCTTACCAACACAAACAAGATACGGCGTCTCCTTGTACACATCGAGGCAAATGATCGGTGACTCCGTCATGACCTCATACTCCGGGTACGCTGGGTTCTTGATACTGTACAGGCATAAACAACCTTCCTTCTGTTGGTTCGTGAAGTCCACTGCCAAGAAAGTAAGTATATCGATATAAAAAATCCTGTAGTGCTACTTAAAGAGTAACTATCCCCAGATCTTCCCTTGGGAGTCATGATGGAGTAAAGATTCTTGTTTTATTGCAGTGTTTTGTAGGCTATCGAGGCTATCACTCTTGTCTCGCCTTTGCATCTTCATCATACCCTTTAGGGTTAAGGGTAATGAACGGAACAAATTCCATACATTTAGTCTACATTGATGAGTAATGATATTCATAATGAGGCGCTTAAATAATACACTCGTGACCTAGTAAAGTCAGTCGTTTTACAACATTCAACTAAGCGGCTCAGGCAACCGAACTAACTTACTTTTGACAATAAACTACGTCAACCAGTTACGGTGTCTTTAACTACATCTTCTGCAACATCCCTACAACTCTACTACGAGGCCTACGTGAACCACGGAAAGCCCCTACATCTTTTGGTCCTTCGAGCCGGATGTAGACCAGCGACCTATGGATTTGCCACAATGTTTGACATTCTGGTTTCATATTTATATTTATGCTATGATATGGCTATTAGCTTCAGATAGGTATGAGAAGAAACTAAAGGGACCAGGCCACAGAGCTGAGGTTGCGTGGGGAGCGTTATTCTTTATGTTGACGAAGCGAGTTGCAGATTTATAATGTACGAGCTTTTACCCGCGACTTCGTCCGCATAAATTATATACCAGATTTTAAGTCAGATGTTACGCTACCAAACAAAAAGTTTCATCAAAATCGGTTCAGTAGTTTTTGCGTGATACTCGAACAAACAAACACCCAAACAAACAAACAAACTAAATTCTTTTTTCAAAAATTTACAGTTTTATAATAGTACGAGCTTTTACCCGCGACTTCGTCCGCATAAATTATATACCAGATTTTAAGTCAGACGATAAGCTATCAAACAAAAAAGTTTCATCAAAATCGGTTCAGTAGTTTTTGCGTGATAATCGAACAAACAAACACCCAAACAAACAAACAAACAAACAAACAAACATACAAACAAACAAACAAACAAACAAACAAACAGACAAAAAATTCAAAAATTGGTGATTTGGAATCAGGGACAGGTAAAAACCATGTCGTAATTTTTTTTGTAAATATCTTCAATGTACAGACACACTTCTGTTACAGTTTTATAATAGTTTAGATATAGGATTAGGATTTTAACGAGGCATGTTGCTGATCTTCTTCTATCGTGTGGGCAGCAAGCCCACCAGGACACCAGTCCACCAGAGATAGTAGCCGGGATCAACGGCTTAAGGTGCCATCCGAAACACGGAATCATTTTTCTTTCAATCAGGTAATTCAACCAGCAAAGTCCTAACCAACTGGGGAAAACGCACAAAGTGACATATCACTAGGTGTATCACGTAGGAATCGAACCCACGACCTCCGTGTCGAGATGTTGCTGATTGTGATCCTGTTTATTAATTTATTTTTGACGAAGCATGTTGCAGATATGGACATTTTGACGAAGCGTGTTGCAGATTTGCAGCTTGTTCTTTCTTATGCATTGAAATACCAATAAATCTTTGGTTGAACGAAACTACAAGAAACTAAAGAGTCTAATGCGGGCACTACATTCTCGCCGAGAACAGCCGAGAACGAGAGTATGGATGCCCTTCATTGTTCTCGTGGCGTCATAAGCCGTAGTAATATTACTTGAAGGTTTTTGCCGAGAATTCTCGCCGAGAAGTTCTTGTCGTGAATTCTCGCCGAGAAGTTCTCGCGAGAGTGAATTGCCTGCTTATAAGATACAGACACGAGCCATATCCAACAGCGAACAAGTCCTGGTAGTGAGGGTTCCACTGGATGTCGCAGACGGCGTGGTTTCGCATCGGTTCGAACTGGAACTTCCACAGCGGCAGCAGAGAGCCCATGCCCTCGCGGAACTCGTCCGAAGGGTCGTCCCAGTACCGGTAGTCTTGAGCTGGTGGACATTAGGAGAATATGGCAAAAAGTGATAAGCATCGGTAGGAATTTAAAACGATTACTTGCAAAAACAGGCACAATAGAGAGATTATTCTTAAGTAGCCTTGTCGAAATGGAATCCGTTACAGCACGGAATATATAATAGTAAAAGTTACAGTTATGGTTTTGTTCTACGAAAATCAATAATACGAGGCCAACATGTATGGGTATATAGGGTCCTTCTTAATATGCTGACACTTTTTTAAGGCGATGATCACACCGTTCAACTGTGAACTGAACAACTTTCTCTATGGCACCAGCATCGAAATCGCAAAAAAAAAAATCTGCTCTTCCATATAAAACACAAACCTACTCGAGCCAAATGTACGGTTTAGCAGATTTTTTTTCGTGATTTCGATGTTGGTCCCATAGAGAAAGTTGTTCAGTTTCATGTTCTGACCATCCCCTTAAAAAAGTGTCAGGACCCTGTATACAGGGTCCTTCATAATATGCTAACGGTTTTTAAGAGGATGATCAGACCATCAAATGGGACCAACACCAAAATCCCGAAAAACATATCAGCTGTTCCATACGAAACTGCAAACCTGCTTGATCCTCATTTTTTTGCGATTCGTTGTTGGCTTGTTGGTCCCATAGAGAATGTTGTTTGATTTGATGGTCTGATCATCCTGACCTGACCAGACAAAACAGTCAGCATTGTTTTTTCTCCCAGTCACTACAAGGTACATACATATACTCACGCCACTATCCCACAGGGGTAGGCAGAGACTACGGCTCGCCACATACTACGACTCTGACATACTTACTTCTATCGCCTTATCCACTTTCATGTTTTGATTCATAAACCTATAGCTCCACCTTGTAGTGATATAATTATAAAAAATAATTATATCACTGCAAGATACCTATTCATTACCGATATCATCGTATATGTTCTGGTTGACGAGTCTCTCGAGGATCGCCCAGGCTTCCCTGATCCTCTGAGCCAGTTGTTCATCGTGTATTTGCTGAGCTGATTTCATATGCTTCGCCGCTTTTTTGCGTAGCTAAAATAACAAATTTTACGATTAAAGAATCGTAATAACTTTAAGGCTACTGTTTAGTAGCACTCTCGTACCAATATTAAAAATTTATCAACCGAGAAAGCCTAAATAAAAAATTGCTACTGCAATATACTACAAAAGCCTTAGCTATTTACAATCTAAACTATTATAAAACTGTAACAGAAGTGTGTCTGTACATTGAAGATATTTACAAAAAAAAATTACGACATGGTTTTTACCTGTCCCTGATTCCAAATCACCAATTTCTGGAATTTTTGTCTGTCTGTTTGTTTGTTTGTTTGTTTGTTTGGGTGTTTGTTTGTTCGAGTATCACGCAAAAACTACTGAACCGATTTTGATGAAAATTTTTTTGTTTGATAGCTTATCATCTGACTTAAAATCTGGTGTATAATTTATGCGGACGAAGTCGCGGGTAAAAGCTCGTACTTTAAAAATAGAATATGTTCTTTGGATTGACACACAGAATAATTTTCTGAGGTCCACGCATAAAACAAAGTCTGCTTAGATCTTTAAAACTACGCAACGATTTTGATGCCGTTTTTTTAAATAGATAGAGTGATTCAAGAGGAAGGTTTATATCAGCATTGCACCCGTCCGAGCGACCCGGGCGGGTCGCTAGTAATACATATAATAGAGTTTAATGTCAAGAAAAATATCGGTCTACCCTTTTCGGTTTCTCATCTTCTTTTTCCCGCATCTTCTTAGCGTAGTCCTCTTGGTAGAAGTCGAATATAATGCATTGCAGAGCAGTGGCGCCGTAGTTATTGCGGGATGGAGGAATCGTTTGCGTATCCACAGACTGAACAGAAACATACCGGTTATGGGTACAAGAACTTCTTGCTACCTAGTACTGGGTACCTAATGAATACAACAAGCAAAAAAAAAAGATGATGAAACTACAGAAAAATATATAAAACTAACACATGATAGTAATTATTTTATTATACAGGGTGGAAAGTTGTGATAGGGCACAAAGAGCAGCTACCAGAAGCATTATCTACAATAAAACATACTTACGAGACAAACCCTAACTTTTATTATGTTATTTATGCCACATTTATGCATTCACAGATTTTGAAAAAAAGTGTCATCGATAAAAAGAATAACTGTTATTTTGAAAAAAACAAAATCATCTCATTCGATTCTCTTTCTGATGTCTCTATGGGGTCTCTATGTCTCTATGGGGTCAATCGAGGCCAACGTATTAGAACTATCAGAAAACTCAATATTTATTACAACATTTAGTAAAATTTAACAAAATCACCAAGTAGTGATTTTTTGTTACACTTTCAAAATTTTCAGCGGTGGTTTAGACCATCAAACTGAATGACTTTTAGTGCGGGAACAAATCCGAAAACGCAAAAAAAATCTGTTGTTTCAAACATTTGAGTCGAGTAGGCATTGCAGTTTAGTATGGAACAGCAGATTTTTTTTTTTTGCGATCTCAGATTTGCCCTCATAGTAAGTAAAAGTAGTTTGGCAACGCGTGCATGAACGCCCACAGGTAAATCGCCCTCAGGAGTGGCGAGAGTAAAGACTGATGATGATGACGATAGTGGTTCTATTCAACAATCTGACAAAAGTTTTGGTCGATTAGAACTTTAGTGATGAAATTTTATTAGAAAGTAAACATATTGTAGGTATGATATACAAACTCTTCGAGGATTATTGTAGGTAAGTGCAGCTCGCTCGCAGAAATTGAACTGATTGGCGAGCTTCTTGACCCGTGGCTTGATTTCCAGAATCTCTTCATCTTGGGCCGGCTCTGCTGCAGCTATAAACCCAAATTGATTTCATTATTACGGTGGAAAACGATCAATGAACTTGACAACGAAACTAGAGCGAGATAGGTTCACAATATCCACTGATGCAAATACAGGGTGTTAGGGTAAACAGTTGCATTACTTTAAGGGGTATCCATTATACTGAACAGCTTTCCCTAAGAAACCTATAGAAAATTCAAATTTTTATTTTGACTTTATGGGAAATCAATAAAAATTTTTACAAATTTCCTATAGGTTTCTTAGGGAAAGTTGTTCAGTATCATGGGTAAGAATCACCTCTTAAAGTAATGCAACTGTTTACCTTAATACCTTGCATTGCACTATCCCCTATAACCATAACTGGAACGTCAGTCGATCTTCTCCTCAAGAAATAAGAATTGAGAGTAAAGAAATTCAATGTTATGTTGAATTGCTTTACTTTCAATTCTTATTTCTTTACAGGTACAGTTATTGTACCTTCTTCGGGTTCGCCTTCCTCGCCTCCTTCCTCCGCCTGCCCGTCCCCTTCAGCCTTCGGCTCCCCTTCAGCCTTCGCTGGTGCTGGTTCAGCTTCGCCCTCTACGGCGACTGGTTGTGCCGCCTCTTCGGGTACAACGTCCTCTGTTGAATTAGATATTGGGATATTAAACATCGAGCTTTTCAATCAGTTCGTCCCGCCAGTGATGACCTACGAAACTACGGAATCATCAATTCAAAGTCGTTCAGCGAGCTATGGAGAGAGCTATGCTCGGAGTTTCTTTGAGAGATCATGTAAGGAATGAGGTGCTACGTCAGAGAACTAAAGTGGTTGACAATGTTCAGTAAATTAGGCAAGCTTAAGTGGTAATGGGTTGGTCATATCTTCCGAAGAAATGACAACCGATGGGGTATCAGAGGTCTAGAGTGGAGACCACGAACTGGCAGGCGTAGTGCGGGGACGCCCTGCGGCTCGCTGCTGGACCGATGACCTATAAAAGGTAGGGGGAGCGACTGGATGACGAAGGCCGAGGACAGATTTCGACGTAATGTATGATCCTGCGGGATTACCGAATATTTCACACGTTACAGACGTTACAGTAGTTATTGAATGAGGAAGATTGAAGTGTTAACTCTCAGCTGTACCTTCAGCCCTGGCTTCCTCAACGGGTGGTGGAGGTTCAGGCTCAGGCTCCTCTTCCTCCTCGTCATCAGCATGTGACTTCTTGACCTTCACGCGTTTAGGACCGGCGTCGTCGAATCCCACCATACCTTGAATAGGTATAATGTTATATTTCACAGAAGCTGCAGGAATCTGTACCTGCAGTGTCTTTTGAATAAACAAGGAGAAAGTTTCAGTCTTTCGTCTGATTAAATTCAGGAAATGTTAAGAGTTACACGTGGTTTGAATGATCGATGAAAGTTGGCATAACGAATTCAAGTATAGTACCTACGACCAGGAAAATAATTCCGCTTGTTAATCTTCAGACTTGAGTCCCCGTCAAGATCCGAAGTCATTTAGTAATTAACAATCAATGATGCGCGAAATCGGGCACTAGATCTATCTCGGTTCAAGTAGTTGCTCGCAGCGGCATATCTTATCACTGGTGAATAAAGGTTTTTATTTCTACGACCGCGCGCGTACCTACCGCTCCAAATAAATACATAAATAAGTAAATGTACACACGGCGACAGATCAACCTACCCATAGTTGAACTCTATGTTCATGGACATAAGGTCGAACTATGGGTAGGTTGATCTGTCGCCGTGTGTACATTGACGTTAAAGGTACACCTTAGTATGAAACCTATACCCACGACCTACAGAAAAAAAAGTATAGGATGTTTAGATAAATGTCTCTAGTTCATGAATATACAGGGTGAAATTGATATCATTAGCATCCTTTTAAACTGAGAGTCTACCCATCAAACTGAACAACTTTTACTACGGGAGCAAACCGATCGGAGCAACTAAAAAAATCAGCTAAACTGCAATGCCTACTCGACTCAAATATATGCAACAGCAGATTTTTTTTTGCTCCGATCGGTTTGCTCCCATAGTAAAAGTTGTTCAGTTTGATGGGTAGACTCTTAGTTTAAAAGGATGCTAATGATATCAATTTCACCCTGTTTCTGTCGCATTAATGTAGACCATGGGATTCTATCATAAATCAGGCCAAAAACTAATAAAGAAAAAATGTAATATTTCGGTAATTTTTTTTACATTTTCGTACATTTAATACATTTTCTTACATTTTTTACATTTTAGTACAATTAGTACATTTTAGTACATTTTCTTCATTTTGAACATTTTCGTACATTTTGTACATTTTAGTATTATAGTACATTTAGTACATTTTCCCATGGTTTAAAAAATAAATAACTACATAAAATTGGGTTAATTAATACTAAACATTTAAAACCAATTTGGTTTTAGCAGGAAAAATTTAGTTAGCTGCGTCAGATTTCGCCCGATGACCTTTGACCTTTATTCACTAAGGGACAAGGCTGCCGCGCTGCGAGCAAATAAATACTCTTCTGGTGTGAATCGACCCTGTCAGTCAAATTCTTACCATAACCAGCAGCGATCTGGGCCTTAGCTTCATCAGAGTCCTTTCTAATAGCTGTGCCCTGGAACACGAATAACGGGTACGCTTTCCCAAACGTGGGCCTCGGCTTGACCATGAAGCAGGCCTTGCCGTAGTGGTAGGCCACCTCATCCAGGGTCCATTGTGGGTTTATTGTTGTTAGGATCCGGCCCACTTCTTCGTCTAGGTCCTAGGTTTGAAAATAAAGTTTAGGATTCTTATTGTGTAACTACCTGATTCAATCGCTATTCTTCGACATGGTGTTTTTTGGCAGTTCTTAGCGAGTCTTGATTCTTAATATTTAGTTAATATCGGACAATGGATATGATGATCGAAGAAAATAAAATATTACTTAAAAATTGTCAAGTACCTACAGTCATAATACCTTATAAATTTTGTAAAGGATATAATCGAAAACTTACACAATAGCCACTGAAGTGCTATTTTTGAATATCACACTTTCAAAATCATGATCGAATGATGCATAATCTCCATAGTAATTTAGACATCTTCTACTGCTGATTTGAAAGAAAGAAAGAAAGTACTTTGACTTTCAAAAATCGCACTCTAGGTTTAATGCCCACTCATTTTCAGTAATACTTTTGCTACAGATACATAGACAGTGGAATTCTAAAATTCAATGTATAAATTGGAACTTTTAGAAAAGCCCGTTATCGTTAATCAAATATGACCTACGCGATGGCTACCACAAACCACTAGGAGAATTTTTTTAATTTGAGAGACGGAACTTTTGATTCGTTAATACATGTTTCTAATTTAATAGGTACCTATTTAATAGATATTTAAAATACCAATTTCTTGATGAATTCTTTAAGAACTTTTTGATGTGTAACTGTATTTGCGAACCCCTTAAAATGTTTTCAATCTGATTTTAAAAATAAACAAAAACTCACTGCGTCGGGCACCTCCTCCTGATCATCAGGTTTGATCAGAGACCGTGGTTTGAGCCAATCCAGACCTTCATCTTCGGTTAGGTTAGCACGAGATTTGGTTGTCGTTTCTTTCTGCTGTAGAAGATAATATTGATATTCAGTTGTAGATATTAAGTGAATTCACAAGGATGCTAATTTGGAGAATAGTTTCTTAGTTGATTATTTTTTTCATATTTGGTTCATATCTTTTTTATTAATATAAATTTCCAATTAAATGTACTGTTGCTGCTACAGTAACTGTAATGAAAACCATAGTATTATTTGTAAATTTGTAGAGATTTTTTGATCATAGACTCTTTGAAAATTTGTCAACTATCCAGTAATTTATTTGACATGCATTGATAATTAGATCCAATTCGAACGACCATCTTGAGTAAAACATGGTTACATTTCTTTATTATCACATTTTTGGAATAGGCATAAATTTATGAAGACGAATTAAATATGACAATTATCACATACATCTAAACACTGTAATGTTTTATTTATCAGAGACGTCTGGTCATCCACCACCAACGCGCGTTTTATCATTGCCTTTAACATATTGGGTTAAAGTCAAGTCTCGTTCTCTCACTCGAATCAGCTGATATACTAACTAAAGTAAAGTACAAAGGCACGCAAGCTCAGACCGAAAGCAAATCAGGCACTAGTCTAAACATTTGAGTACAAGATACGGCAAAATATACAACACATTAGCATATTTGAAGCAAAGTCTTTATTGGGTAGGAGCATGTAATGCGACTATAAATAATTCTTGGCATTTTTAGGAAGCTTGCTAAGCGTAAACAAACGATTAGAGACGATTGCGTGATTGAGGCATGCTTTGTTATCTTTATTAGGCTTTTAATTTACGATATAAATTACCTATTACCCATTCCGTTATTCCATTCACGCAGCTTTTGGTACTTACGTCAGAATCGCTATCAAATGACATGGTTATGAAAAAGGCGGTTTGAAACTCGATACAAAAGACGACTATCTAGACTGCATTGAAAGAGCAACTAACTTTTGCTTCGAAAAGTTTCTGTAACGTTGCCGTTGGCCTTAACCGAGGTGGTAAACTGCATTGCATAGATTTGAAATAGCTTGTAGTGATTGCAAAAATTTTTCGCAATCATCAACTAAGATCTAACCAGATTCTGCTAAAAACCAGTAGTAGAAAAACATTAAGTACCCTATTGTGTTATGTATAAAAAAATTCCATGTTGGTCTAGAAAAATATTATGGTGGGGTGCTAATCGAGAACAGGCGTCAAAGATGGTCAAAAACGAATCAATCAGCGTCGCCCTGAATATCGAAGAATGCTATCGCAAAATCTCTACCTATATAAAGTAAGGAGCTTTTGACCCGCGACTTTGTCTGCATGGATTATCCCTATCGGGCACATATTCAGGGGATAGGTGGAATTTACCCCTCCCGAAATCAGAATTTTTGCATAGAAAAAATTAAAACCGCCTTCAAAAAAACTAAAAAGTTAAAAAATAATATTGCAGCCGATGACTTTTTCGTTCGCATCATAAGAACATTAATTTGTTTTATCGAAGTCGCTGTCAAGCCGATTCGCGAAAGGGCTTGCATTAGTTTTTTGGCTTGACTTGACACCGACTTCTATAAAACAAATTAATGTTCTTATGATGCGAACGAAAAAGTCATCGGCTGCAATATTATTTTTTAACTTTTTAGTTTTTTTGAAGGCGGTTTTAATTTTTTGATAAAATTTTGTTTATTTCACAATTTTCAGTGGTGAATTCATTAGTTCGATTTGACAGTAGTGCTTCAAATTAACAAATGCACTAGTCGGCACTACGATTTTCGAAGGTTCCCCTCGATTTCTCTGGGATCCATCATCAGATCCTGGTTTCCTTATCATGGGACCACCCTTGGGATATCTCCTTTCCAACAAAAAAAGAATCATCAAAATCGGTTCATAAACGACGAAGTTATCCGCGAACACACATTAAAAAAAAAAAAAAAATATACGGTCGAACTGAGAACCTACTCCTTTTTTTGAATTCGGTTAAAAAGTGATTACAGCGCTTTCATTTTCATAAATTTTCAGTGAATATCCCCCCTATCCAGGCAAGAAGAGCAGAATATAAGATGGGTCATAGTCTGAGGGCAACACCGCATTTACACCTGAGTTCTGACACGTCTATGTAACCCCACTTGAACAGGTTGCCTCTGCTTTGGCCAACCTGAGTTCGCAGTCTATTTAAGCTCCTCCAAATCGGCCTGGGCAGCTCCTGTCGACGTTCCACAAGAGGTAAGTGTGGTGCTTTCCCGACCGCGTCGTCATTGAGAATTGAAGAGTTATGAAAAAACATTTCAGATAGTCAGATTTTACTGCTGTCTGTACAAACTTTGCACGTTTCTTGCCCCCCAGGGGTGCGGGGCATGTCACCAAATTCTAATTAGTCCCCGTGGCTGGTGTAGACCAGTACAGGGGTAGACAGCACGGCATCGTGCGACAATACATTAAAACCTGCTTGTATTTATTTATTCTTCTGGGCCGGCTTCAGGGTGGGCCAGGTTAAGAACAGATCGAGATGTAGAATGTTATCAACCTTTGTTATTCCTTCTTTCTGAATTTTGAAAAGGTTTTAAAATTGTGTTGACGGGTTTTGAGTTAAGGTTAGATTCGGAACCTAGATTAGTCACATAATCATTATGGAATAACAAAAAAAGTTTGGTTTAAATGTCGACAACTGGACCCTTTTTTCGTGGACATTTATTTAGCAAGGTTAATGCAGATGGAATGAGTAATGTAGGGCCTTCTTAATATGCTGACACTTTTATAAGGGGATGATCAGACCGTCAAACTGAACAACTTTCTCTATGGGCCCAACATCGAAATAGCGAAAATAAAATCAGCTGCTACATACAAAACTGCAAACCTACTCGAGCCAAATGTATGGGACAGCAGATTTTTTTTCGCGATTTCGATGTTGGCCCCGCAGAGAAAGTTGTTCAATTTCATGGTATGATCATCCTCATAAAAAAAGTGTCATCATATTAAGTTGGACCCTGTATTTAACAACTTTGTTATGGAATTTAAAAAAAATAAGTAATCATTTTTTTCACGGGGCTTCATTCAAATGTTATAATTATAAATTGTAGTACATAGATAAATACAAATTCTGTTTTGAATACACTTATAATAATAGATAGCATAAGCATAAGCATAGCATATGCTCACGACTATATTCCCCGTGGGGGTAGTCAGAGATATTCAGAGGTAGAAGGGAGGAGGTGGGAGGGGGTGGGAGGTTCAGGGGTACATAATAATAGACTGCACTTTAAATTCAAATTCTCACGAAAATTCAAACGTGGCCTAAATCCGATCCTGTCTTCTAGATTATTTGCCATTTGTGTGTTCATAAGTACGAATTTGCATTAAAAACTTGCCTCCTATTAGTGTTACGTTGCTTAGAATGATACACGGTCGTGTTGGAACAAATAATATTTAATCTCATTAACGTTCACCATGTTATTACCGGCACTGTTCAGAATAATTTGTGAATTACAAACAACGAGTCGGTATGTATGGATGAACAAATTAACTAAGTATAGATAATAGTAAATTTTAATTGATTATACAACGTTGGGAGACAACAAAAATAGATTTATGAGTAGATAATAATATCGTCGTATATATTGGACGTCCCAACATAGAGCTCACTGTCGCCGTGTGTACATAAAATCTCTACCTTTTGTAGGTCAAAAATGACTTATTAAATTATGTCATAGCTTGTAGACCGAGATCCGACCGTAAAATTATGCACCTATTTCTTAGGCGAACGAAATGTGATTCTAGTGTATGTTTAGACAGGGGTTAATTCAACGCCGCCAAGTTGCCTAGAAAAATCTTGCCGCAAGTACCTTTTCCATTATGATTTTTGGTATAACTTTTTCCACCTGTCTGTTTGGGAAGTAAATGAGGTGCCATCGGAAGGAGATTGATCTAAAGTACTGGAAAAACTAGGGTTGCCACAACTCTAGGGTTGCCAGGATCAAAAATGACTTCTTTGAACCTGGCAACCCTATAGTAGCGGCAGATTGAGAGGTGGCAACCCTAGTTTTCCAGAACTTTAGATGAGTCTCCTTCCGATGGCACCTCATTTACTTCCCTAACAGACAGGTGGAAAAAGTTATACCAAAAATTATAATGGAAAAGGTACTTGCGGCAAGATTTTTCTAGGCAACTTGGCAGCGTTGAATTAACCCCTGTGTAAACATACACTAGAATCACATTTCGTTCGCCTAAGAAATAGGTGCATAATTTTACGGTCGGATCTCGAACTATTGGTCAGCTTTTACGACTATCATAGGAAACAAGGTACTAGTCTATTCAATGCCTAGAATAGAATCCTCTGGAACCATACTTGAACATACAATTTTGCTATTAAATAATTAAGGATTATGGAAATCGTCACATAGAAACTAAGTCTAGCCCCGATTGAAATTCTAAAATCGAATATATTGTGAAGTTATTTACATAGAACGTAAAAAAAACAAAGTTTTTCTTGAATGTTAGAGAGAGAAGGATCTCCATTTCAGGCGGCCTTGACGCATTTCTCTTTCTTTCTCTTTATGAATAAAATCTTCTACATTCTCATCGGTTTTTGGCTATTTATTTTCAGATCTAAGATTTTTAAGGATATTCTTACTTTAATAACAGAGCAGTAGGTATGTAGAGCATACCTACCTACCCAGTGGTTATTGTGCTACATCCATTGTATAGTACAGTTACGCACGTCTCAATACATTATAATATGCCACTTGTATCTTTTATTAACTGAATGAGTCTCGCCTTTGTAGTATAATAGTGGTTTGTAACTAAATTGTTATTGTAATCCAAACATGTTGGATTTTGAATTTTAAATTTATTGCTTGACGTCTGAATCGAGATGAGATTGAGATGTTCAGAATATTGTTTTGGATTTAATTCGTTTATTTTCAAACGTCGGAGCAAAATGTAAAAAAACCATATGCAAACATAGGCATATGAATAGATAATAATAGTACACTATAGAAGTGAAACTATGGTTAAACCAACATGATATTGGTAAAGTACGCGTACTTTCCGAGATCCAGGTGGCTCATTATACCAGATGCATCTGGTGTAATGAGCCACCTTTATGTTCATGTAACTTAATCTATACTTTTTCTACATATTGCAGAATTGGGCCTACAAAATCTACTAATTTCCTCCAACATGGGCATAGAATCCTTTTTTAGGGTTCCGTACCCAAAGGGTGAAGACGGGACCCTATTACTAAGCCCACGTTGTCCCGCCGTCCGTCCTACATATGTAGGGCTGTAACTTTTGAACCGTATTAGCTAGATAGTTGAAATTATGCGTTATTACGGCGGGTTTGTTACCAAATAATAAAAATGTCAAAAAGCTAAAAATAAGGGAGGTTCTCAACAAGAAAAGTTTTTATAAACGTTTTTATCAACGTTTTTTCTTCACGCTCTATCTTAAAAACGGCAATACATACAAGCGTCAGACTTAGTGTGATTATAGAGCAAACTCTACAGAATAACAAAAAATACAAAAAACCGGCCAAGTGTGAGTCCACTACTATTATTATCTATTCATATGGTATAGGTACTGAATAGTTTTATCACTTTTTTAAACGTTTGTGTTTGATGTAGGCACCGTTTTTAGGTTTCATTATTTAGTTCTAGAGAAGATGCAGCCAGAAAGTCTAGGAACTCTATATCCAACAACCTATTAAAATAAATGATGTAGATAAAACTAAGGTATATACATAATAAAAGGTATTCGCTCGTATTATGTTTGCATTGTGAGAGCTTTCTACGCAAACTTTCATATTGAACTGGACACTAATAACAAAAATAGTTAGGTGCCTATGACATTGAATCTAGGATCACTAGCCTTTACGTATTTTGACAATAAGGTAATCAATCAATTAGAGTCATATAATTAGTACCTATAGCCAACTATAGCCGTACAATAGAGTCGAAGAAATTACTAGAAGATGAAGAAGTAAGTAGAAGAAGTTTGTCCCGGGTTAAAGTTGTTCTGTAGATCTAATTTCGTATTCAAATATTCCAAAGATAATAAAATTATGCATATTGTATAATTATCTTTATATAGTATTATATCGACGTAATATATTTTACGATCACCATTAGGTACCTACATTATTTTGATGCATTGCGTGCCGGACGGACCGATAAGACAGGGATCGATTATACATTATTGTTTCGATGTGATCCCGATACGAGATATCGTGATTTTTCGCGACGATAAAACGTTTGTTATAATAACTTCCGTACACAGTATGTATTTATTGCTTCTGCCGGATTCTCGTGACACGTTCATTTCATTGTGACGTCGGCCGTTGAACTTGTTGGTTGTTTTTTAAAGTGAAGTTCGAGACAAAAATATCGTTAATATATCAAATTAATTTTGTGAGTTAGCACTGCTATGGTAGCTATCTAATTTAATTCTTATAAATTACGTTAAGTATAATGTTGGGATACTTTGAAACAATGTTTTTGGTAAGTGTTGCTACCTATAAGTATTCTTCTGTATTTTTTTATATTATTTTTCTTTATTTAAAAATAATAATAGAAAAAGACCTGCAGTCCCATCGCTTTGTTAATATAGGTAGGTACTTACCTAATCATGAGAATTTAAAGAAATACACCTAAAATGTAATCATAATAGAGCGTCCACTAAATACGCTGAAACGTATTTAGTGGACGCTCTATTATGATTACATTATACTGAATACCCATATTATAAACCATATTATACAGAATTCTTAGTGCAAAACTGCACACCTCCCTGAGAATAAAATTTAAATACGTATGAGCAAAACAGAACCCCACTTTATGTTGATCAGAGATTTAAGAGGATAGGCGGGCTGAAATGGTAATTTGGAGAATAGGTCACTTTTCCGACTGTATACGTATTTGTCCGATCCGCCCCACCCAAACACTCCGCCGACTAGAGTGCGAAAGAGAACTGTAGCTCGGACCGATTTTATCGACATAAAATCGTCGAAATAAGCATTTCGTATTCCCTCCCCTGTTTCCTCCTCCAAAACTAAACACATTTTAATAATTCAAGAATAATATGAGAAAGACTTTAGCTATGTCTGTATGTTTTGCTTTTTTTGTTTAAATTCGTCAAATTTGTTTGCTGGATGTCTGAAATTTTTTTTTGTTCTAGTGTCATTATACTCATTATCCAGGGAGGAAAAAGGGGAATACGTTTGTATGGAAAAAACCGTACTCGCCTATCCTCTTAATAGGAAAATACCTATCTACGCAAGTAATTATAGTTAATTGATTTATGAATGTTGGCGTAGCGAACTTCTTTTTTGGGATGGAGCCTAAAAGTCGCCCTACGTTTTTTCTTACCTTAATAAGTATTATTTTAGATGTAAACAAGATTTTATAATAGTTATACAAAGTGTAACAAATAATAAGTAATATAAATTGTACAATACGTATTAATAGTTTTATGTGTTTTTGAATGGTGTAAGTAGATATACAAGATATAAAATCATGTCGGTATCTAATGGTGTACCTACGAGATAAGAGTAAACCTTTGATTAAAGATTCACAGATCTCGTGTCCTTCACGACCTTCGGAATTCGGATGCATCAAAAATGAATCTGCCAAATGAACTAATTTAAATTAAATTGTTATTTATATTTTTTCGATAAGTATCTCATTTCGTTTTCGAAATACGAAATTTTTTCTGACCGAAACCGGGCGAAAAACGATGGTTTTCATAAAAAGTTGTTGAGTTTTTTCAAAAATTTTACATCCCTATCAGCTACGCAGTCCCAAAACTCACAACACCAGCACTGGTAGCATGCCAACCCGCGATAGCCGTGATATCTCGTTCGTTCGCGCGCAAAAGAACGAGATAAAAGACGTGATAAAGCCGTATCACGGCTGTTGCGGGTTGGCATGCTACCAGTGCAGGGTGATGTTGCACTTTCGCTGAAAATCTGGCCTATAACTTAGCGACAAAAAAAAATTTACATTGTTAAAATTTAATCAAAGGAGACAACGTGAATATTCATAATCATTGACGTACACGTATATACGTGTAACACATAATTGACCTAGGTACGTAGCTATAGTAGTGGTGCTACTGATTTGACTGCTATTTCTAATCTAATCCGGATTATGCATACTCGAGATAATCAAGTAATCAATAGAATTTGGCAGTTTGTTGACAAACAGCTTCATTCAAAATAATTAAATTATCTTGACGTCATTTTTTAATAAAAAACTAAAAACCAGTTTCGATAATATTTTTTTCACCCTGGTACGCGGTCAAAGAGCGTCGTATTGACGTAGTGGCGTGTGAATATTTTAATAAGAATAAAACATTATTTCTTATTGATATGTAAATGAACATTCCTGCTTTAGTTATGGGTATTATACTTTTGATTTTATGCATGAAGACAAAGTGACTCGATTTGAAAATTCTGTAGCTTGAGTCATTGTAAACATACAAAATAATTTTACCGTTTTAAATAAGAAAAATTTCGTAACACTTATACGAACTACATACGGGATGTGCAAAATGTGACTTGCTTGTTGCTTTCTTGCTTGCTCCACAAACGATGGCCCATCTCACATCGTCCCTTTCTGGCAAGGTACCTACTATTTAGCGACTTTGTTTAGAATTTGAAGTCGACACGATAAGCAAGCATACAGGAGTGCGATTTTTGAAAGTCAAATCAGCAGTAGAAAGATGCGTATCTCCATACATTTTCAACTGCCGAGTTTAATGTGATTCAAAAATCGCACTCTTGGAGTATGACTTTTTAATGTCAAATCAGCAGTAGAAAGATGCACGTCTCCATAGTAATATTGACATTTTCAACTGCTGAGTTTAAAGAATGAGTTTCAAAAATCGCACTCCAGGATGTAAAATTAAATATGCTTCAAACCATAAAACTGAAATACTTTTACTATGGGACCAACTATGAAATCACGAAAAAAAATATGTTGAAAGCTATTCAGTTTCATGGTCTGAAGTATGCCCTTTGATAAGAAACGCATTTAATTTTACACACTGTATACCTACCTGCCTAGATTTTAGATGCATTAAATTCTGAACACCATAAGGTATAAAGTCTAATGTTGTTATAATAAGAGCGTCAAGAATATTGCGCGATATACGTAGGTAAGGTAATTAGGGTTATTTATATTATTTTGTTCTTATATAAGACATTAATGATTTTATGGTTATAATTATTTTCTTAGACTGAGAGGAGGCCACTGCTATACGGCAGGTAGGACGTAGTAATTATAAGTTGATAATGAAGGTAACTATTGACTGACTTTACACCGTGTGTAGTAATTTGATAGAGTTTGCCGTATCACAGACGAAAGTTAACAAACAGATCCGGAATAATACAAATTTTTGCGGCTTCGATGTTGGCTCCATAGTAAAAGTTGTTATAGTTTAATTGTCTGAAACATGCGTCGTGAACCAACTTATAAGAAACAAAATCTGCTTGCGTCAGCATGCGTCGTCCAATTTCTTTCCAATAAAAAAAAAGAAATCTCCCCCTCCCCTTCCCCCTTAAAATTCAATGTTTTAAGTTTACACTCTGTATAACCAATTCGATACCTAAGTGATACACTTTTTTCACTACCATCCTATGCCTAATCCGATCTTGCGTAACCTACATAACATGCTACATTGGCATATTTAGAACCTTTGACTTTCCCCTTGGGGAATAGAGGTAGTTGTAGGTAAGCATACCTATGCCCGCCTCAGTATAGGAAAGAGTATTTATTACTATATACAGTACGGACACTCCCTGACTCCCACCATCTTTTTACCACACCCCCTATATTGACCTCTGATTACCTCGGCAGTTACCAATGTTAAGCAAATGCGTATTCCTTTCTCGTTTGCATTCACTTAATATCGTACATGCTTACCTCCTCTTTTAAATTTTTCAATTTGTATTGAAATGACAGCTAAGTGTCCAAGGTGTGCCTACGCTACGCTACGGTGCGTCGGTGGCGCGTTGCGGAAATGTATGGAAACTCAATCTTGAGGTCCGGGTTTGAATCCGCACGGACGACATGCCATGTACCAATGAGTTTTTCTAACTTATTCGAACGGTTAGGCAGTCGGTAAAGAGTTTGTTTGATCGTGAGGAAACCTGCATACGCTGATTCTACCAATCCGCACTGCCTTTCCTGAAGGTAGGCCTGTGTTAACTAAGAACAATTTCGTTAGGCATTGTCCGAATGAATGCGCGATCATCGCTGGTTCGCGCGAATTTTTCTCGTACGAACGCGCGATCGAATAGGTGTCCTAACTGAAATTGCACGACGCGATCGCGCGATTCAAATGTTAGTACGCGAACACGCGATGATCGCATCGCTTACTCGCGCGATGATCGGGCATTCGCGTTCTATTAGGGCAATGCCTAAGGCGGTGTCCTATTGCCATCGCACGCGCGATGGTGCGATGGGATGTGATCGTACTGATGGGTAATTCTCCGAAATTTTTCAAATTTTCAAATTTTTCTATGGAAAAATTTCAACGATTTGTAAAATTTCGGAGAATTACCCATCAGTACGATCACATCGCATCGCACCATCGCGCGTGCGATGGCAATAGGACACCGCCTAACACTATTAACCCACTGCAGTGGCATGATGATGAAGTATAAAATATGCTATGCTATGCTAATACCATAGTTAGAAAATACCGATTAAATAATAAAGAATCATCGCCAGAACTGTGTAAAAACAGATAGTTTAATTATAATTGATGATGATGATATTCGATCGTTAGCGCGTATAAGTTGCACAATAACACTCGTTTTTTATAGGAACTGTACTGGACTATTATACCACAGAATACACAATAGTACTAAACTTTGCCGAAAACAATAGATCTATCGAAATAGAATTCAGAAGACCTGGTTGTGTAACTTTATGAAACATAGTCAACCATTGAATTGGTGTATCGTGAACGAAACTCATCGACTAATCTAATGCAAGAGATCTTAGTTATACCTATGGTTATAAATAGTCTAGTATGGTTATGGACTCAGAATATACATCTCCCTATTTCTTCCTACGAGAGTCGTTATTTTTGTAGTATTTTTTGGGTCGAAAGCCCAAACATTTGATGCGTATCTACACCTTAAAATATCTTAATTAGGCTAAAAAGTAATCCTTTCTAGCAACTGCATGGTTAAATATCGGGTAGGTTAACTTTCTGGCTTTCTAGCTAGCGTTTTAAACTATAATCTGTAATGCAAAAGCTGTAGGAAAACATGCAAATAGCTATCAGCTTTATTTGATAAAAAATCGGTGTACTGAATGAACGTGACGTTGGTAACAGAATATTGATCAAACACACTGCACATTGTTACAGTAATGTCGGTAATGTGGTATATAGGGTTCTTCTTAATATGCTGACACTTTTTTAAGGGGATGATCAGACCGTACTGAACAACTTTCTCTATGGGACCAACATCGAAATAGCTAAAAAAATCAGCTGTCCACTAGGTACATTTGTCTCGAGTAGGTTTGCAGTTTTGAATGGAAGAGCTGATTTTTCTTTCGCGATTTCGGTGTTGGTGCCATAGAGAAAGTTGTTTAGTTTGACGGTCTGCATGGCTAGTACGCCATCCCGCGATAGCCGTGATACGTCTATATCACGTCGTCTTTTATCTCGTTTGTTCGTGAACATAGCCCAGTCATTTTACGGTTTGAGCCGGGACTAATTACTAATTGCATTTTTTTTTCGCTATAATGTTGAAGAGCCAATTTGAGCTTAAGAATGTACCAAAATTAAAAAAAAAATCGTCAGCAACAGTTCAAATTAAAAAAAAAAAAAGATATTATCTCGTTCTAAAAAACCTGATGATACATTTTTTTTGCACATGTTTAAGGCTTTACCATCATACATACTTCAAACATGGTGTAAATATTTTTGTCTACTTAGAAGGTTTTGAAAAATACATTCGTATTTTCTAATAAATACGTCATTTTTTAAATTTTAATGCCTATTTTATTGATCAAAAATAATGTATATTGTTAAATTTGTGTGACATTGTCCAAGATATTTATTAAAAAAAAAAAAAAAAAAAAATCTAATTAAAATGAGTGCGCCTTCTGGGACACACAATTTTGATTTCTATGTTGCGTAACAATTTTTTTTTAATATGGTTTAGGATAGTATTTTTGTCACTAAATGGTGCCGGTAACCAGTTTAAAAGTCCAATTAATAATTACTCCCTACCCCGCCTAACAAAACTCCGTAAAATGACTGGCCTAAACAAACGAGCGAGGTAAAAGATGTGATATAGCCGCGGGTTGGCGTACTAGTTTGAACATCTAATCTAAACTATTATTATAAAACTGTAACAGAAGTGTGTCTGTACATTGAAGATATTTACAAAAAAAAGATTACGATATGATTTTTAGATGTCCCTGATTCCAAATCACAAATTTTTGGATTTTTTGTCTGTCTGTTTGTTTGTTTGTTTGTTTGTTCGTTTGTTTGTTTGTTTGTTTGTTTGTTTGTTTGTTTGTTTGTTTGTTTGTTTGGGTGTTTGTTTGTTCGAGTATCACGCAAAAACTACTGAACCGATTTTGATGAAACTTTTTTTGTTTGATAGCTTATCATCTGACTTAAAATCTGGTATATAATTTATGCGGACGAAGTCGCGGGTAAAAGCTCGTCTTCTTATAAAAGTGTCAGCATATTAAGAAGGAACGTGTGGGCACATGAATGACTAATATAGGAGAGACAAAACACATACGAGTATTTGGGAATTCATTTACAAAATGTCAGACGAACACAACACATATTGTTACAAATATTGAACTAGTACAACACATATCAAAGAGTAATTTACCTACTAATATTGGACGGACACAAATGTTGGACGGACATAACACATTAAGTGACTTATTTTGTTATGAATGTTGGACGAACACAACACATATGGACTTATTTACAAATGTTGGACGGACACGACACATAATAGAGATTTATTTACAAATCTTGGACGGACACAACACATAATAGGGACTTATTTACAAATGTTGGACGGACACAACACATAATAGAGATTTATTTACAATTCTTGGACGGACACAACACATAATAGGGACTTATTTACAAATGTTGGACGGACACAACATGTATTATCGACTATATTGGACAGACAACACATTATTTACAAATTTCTGACGAGCACAACACAATGCCTTGGTTTTATGCGATGGTTAGGCACATGCTGACTATGTCCTAGGTTCTAAACTTACTCTGAGTCGCTTAAGAAGTAGCTGGCCTATGGTTTTCTCCGCGGCTTTATTCCGCCAGAGATCTGGTAATCTAGGCTTACTCCCTTGCGGGCTAGGAAGCTAGATCAGGTAGCAAAACTGTATTAATGATTTTGTTATAAGTTTTCTTTTCGTGTGATGAGTAGAAAATTATATGGCTTGTGTTATAGTTTTTATAGGACTTTGATCTTTTTTCTTTTTTTTTTTTCTAAAGTATATTCAATTATTCAGGGAAAAGTGTAATTAATGAATATTAAATTAAATTTTGGATATTACCAAATTTCAAAATAATATTTTGGTGACAAACAATTAACCAGTGCAGCACGTCTAGCATAATTTCTCCCATACTACTTGTCGCTCTCCGAAAAGCGAGAGACCCAGGGCCTCTACCAGGACATTCGAACTTCGCAATTGCGTGAACGTTTTCGTTCCGATGTCAACTCAATGAAGTTCGGACCGAAACGGACGGTTAATATCGAAAATCGAAAGTCCGGGTAGTAGTAGGTAGGTAGTACTCCTACAGGAGTAGTTTCCATAGCAAAGCAAAGACGGGTCGCGCGCGTGTAGAGAAATCATGCTAAACGTGCTGGACTAAGTTTATGCCTTGCACAACTTCGGGACTACCTACTTAGTATATACAGGGTCCTTCTTAATATGCTGATACTTTTTTAAGGGGATGATAAGACCATGAAACTGAACAACTTTTTCTATGGGACGGGACTAACATCGAAATCGCAAAAAAATATCTGCTGTCTTATACATTTGGCTCGAGTAGGTTTGCAGTTTTGTATGGACGAGCTGAATTTTTTTTCACGATTTCGATGTTGGTCCCATAGAGAAAGTTGTACAGTTTCATGGTCTGATCATCCACTCAAAAAAGTGTCAGCATATTAAGAAGGACCCTGTATATATTTTTCATGATTTGATAAAGCTCGCCTTGTATTATTTAGGTAGCTTACTTTGTTTATCATACTATCACATTTTATCGTAAAATTTCAAATGCCGTCTTTCCTTGATTTAAACGACGACGTAATATACGAGTCATTCTGCTTCAATCTAGCTTCAATGAGTAAATTTTGCTTGAATAAATATTCATTACAGATCTTATAGGAATGGAATATGTAACGTAGGTGAATAAAAAAGAAAGAAAGAGTAAGTTTATGTAGGTAATAAAAATATAGAGCATGTATAGCAACGTGGTGTATAATCGATCATGTGTAGAAAGTGTTACATAATTAGGTAGGTATAGTAATGCTGTTGTAGAGTTTAAAAAAGTAAAACTATTTTCTCTAAGAGTAAAATCGGAAAGGAACGAAGATCGTGTATACAATAATAGGGATACTAAATGTAAAAGTACTTAAGATTTTTACAAAAGTTATAGACTATTACACATTAAAAAATTAGATCTAACACCGATTACGTGAAACATTTAGAATATAATTAAAACCATACCTTTTTCGGAGCCATATTAAGACGTCAAATCAAAAAGCTATCTCATTTTCAAAACCCATTGCGAATAATTAGCTAATATTATGAAAATGCTTTCTTCTTACAAAAGTTTGACAAATGTGTAAATAAATTTGAGGAATACCTACCTGGTTTTAGTAGTGCGCGCGCAAGATCCCGTTGTCATAGTAACAGGAGAGGGGAGCTCTCCTCGGAGACCATGATTTCATCTGAAGCATCTGAAGCTGAAATACTGTAGCTTGTGACGTGTTCAACTCCTGCCGGTTTTTACACATTTTACAAAATTGTGTCTGAGGTATGCCTACATTTACTGTATCAAGTAGATTAGTTTTATTATAGGTAATAATGGATTTATGTACGTGTTTAGAATATAGGTATTAATGGTATTATGGATACTATTAAGGCAGATGGTAAATTAATGCCTGTTGTATATGATCGATTTATGTTCAGTTCAGGGTCATAAAATTATCAGTAGCTAATTTATTTCTCTTCTGTAAATGTGATGGTGATTTTGCGTGAATTGTTATAAAAGAAGGATATTATAGAATATCTATACCTATATATAGAATTTTGTTCATTATTGCTGTTAAAATATTTTGTTATTTATGATGAGTTCTTATTATAACGGTGTTGTTAACGATTCCATTTTTTGTTTTTGTTAGCAATCCAATCATAATTATTAAAGAGTTCCTATTTTAAAGAAAATACGACCTGTATTATCTAATCTAAACTATTATTAAACTGTAACAGAAATTTGTCTGTACATTGAAGATATTTACAAAAAAAAATTACGATATGGTTTTTAGATGTCCCTGATTCCAAATCACCAATTTTTGGATTTTTTGTCTGTCTGTTTGTTTGTTTGTTTGTTTGTTTGTTTGTTTGTTTGTTTGTTTGTTTGTTTGTTTGTTTGTTTGTTTGTTTGTTTGTTTGTTTGTTTGTTTGTTTGTTTGTTTGGTTGTTTGTTTGTTTGTTTGTTTGTTTGTTTGTTTGTTCGTTTGTTTGTTTGTTTGTTTGTTTGGGTGTTTGTTTGTTCGAGTATCACGCAAAAACTACTGAACCGATTTTGATGAAACTTTTTTTGTTTGATAGCTTATCATCTGACTTAAAATCCGGTATATAATTTATGCGGACGAAGTCGCGGGTAAAAGCTCGTGTTTAATAATAATAAATCATTACTGGTGAGAACTTTGTGAGACTTACTTCGAATATTATGTTACTTTAATTATTCTAAATTTTTATAATTTCGCTGAAACATTCAAGCCTTGTTATGTTCAAGCCTTTTCTCGAAATTCAAAAGGCTTAAAGGCCTCCAAAAATTATTCTTACGTTTATGATAATATTGATAATGAGGCAAGTCTTTAAAAAAAGTACTGTAGAATACACATTTCTACTAAGAGTTGGTTGAGGTTGATGTATATAATGAAACACAGATATAGTCTTCACTAGTAATGTGACTAGCGCACGTCCGCACAGCACGGCGGTCGGTGCACGAATACCGAGCGAATGAACGATAGATATTGACCACAGACCGCACCAGCCGATAGATGGCGCTACCGGCGCTTTCCGCATTAACTACTCTTTATTGCTGTACACTACATCCCTTTCTTGTTTTAATTTATTTTTTACGTTTACTCGAATCTACCACCGCTTCGGAAGGTATAGCCCGTGGAGAAGAAGCGGCGCAAGAAACTCCACAGTTTAGCTAATCTCTTAAATCTTATTTACAATACAGTGTTGACTGTTATCAATGCTATTACATTAAACAAATTACGAATAAGTTATTGAGACTAATTTGTTTACAGAAAATAGATATTTATCAAATATTGATCTGAAATTGTCAAACACCAAATTCAACGATAAACAATGTTTATGGAAATTACAATCTCATTATATTAACACATTTCAGTTATTGTTACTTCTGTTCTATACTATCCCTTCCCTGTAAAAATATTTTTCTATTGATAGGTGTAAGTAACCTACAAAAATAACGTTCCATAGATCTTTATTATCTCTTATTTATTTATTTTGGCTAACTACTAGTCAAAGTCACTGCTTCAAGATCGTATCCATTTCCGTTTTATCAAATTAAGGAGGTAAGGACAAAAGAGTGAATCTGTGATAAGCACATACACTTATGCACTCAAAATATTCTGGCGGGTGCCAGCCATTGCAATTAAGCGCTCACAGCTATTTTATTTGCATGACCCTTTAGCTTTTGCTAACAAGTTGATAGTTGCATGGCTCTGTAACCCATATCATTTTATTGTTGCACTAGCGGCCCGTCCCGGCTTCGCACGGGTGGACGTCTAATCTTTTCTAGCAATAAATATAGCCTATGCTACTCAGGGTGAATGCAGCTTTCTAATGGTGAAAGAATTTTTTAAATCGGCCCAGTACTTTTTGAGCCTATTCATTACAAACATACAAAAATAGGTACAAATCTTTCCTCTTTATAATATTAGTGTAGATGATATTTTAGCTTTCGCTAACAACTTCATAGTTGCATGTCCTATAACCCATATAATTTTACAGTTTCATGAATGCTGATATAACGCTGACTGACAACAATATTAAGTAAGGCACACTAGGTCGCTTTCGTTATCAGCTATGTACAGTAGTTACCTTTAGTTAGTCGACTAGACTAGTTTTGAGAAATCAGCAGTTTCAATTTAATGGACCCGTTTAATAAATAGATACTATTTTACTCAACCTATACAGATAAAATGCTGATACCTAAATAAAATAATAATCGTAATAATTTAATTAAATGTTCTTTGACCCACTTTAATGCTGATCTTTGACGGTGTTGCAATTACTCAAAAGATTCGCAATTTAATACGCAGTCACAATTTAATGTTACGGGCAAGTAAAAAATCAGAGTCCACACATTACTGTCGCTCTCATTTAGGGCTCTATGCCACGAGCACAATTTCAGCCAAAATAAAAAGTTCTACCTATTAGGTATGCTATGCTTCGATTGTTCCTAATATTGGAATAAATTTTTGTGGTTGAAAAGCTTGTCATTCTCTCACCATTTGGTAAGTCATTCCGTCCAAAACCAAAAATAAAAAGAAGTCTAGTCTACTACAACAGTATGCTAGACTAGAAACTTGAGATTTGATTCCGCTATCTTTGTACTCACGAATATTGTTTTAGCAAAGGGTCTGATGGTGGTCTACCCTACGAGTTATTTTGTCTGTTATACATAAGTATTCAGTCACTAAAGCAGTATTCCAAATAAATTTTATAAATTGGCATAATATTTCCTGCCGTTCAACCGTGAATAAGTTATTATAATTAATTTCCCTTATACATACATACATTTCTATAACAATAACAATAAAATAAACTATAACCAATTTAGCAATTACTACCCGTTCACGACCAGTTGGCCGTCGATGACCGTTACAAAATTTCCTCACAGGCACATTAATTGGCCCCGTCGACAAAAAATAATATAAAAGGCAAATAAAAATTTAAAATTAAAAGCGATATTAATAACCGGGACGGATGTGCCGTACGTGGTTGCGTTGCTAAAGGTTATAAAATTGCGTTTATTAGGGTCTCTTAGGGGTGCGGTGCGGGGAAGCGGGAAGGGAGGTAACGGCCAACTTGAAGAGAATGACTAGTAGTTGTTAGTTACATGTAACGTCATGAAACTCATGAAAATATTGTCTAATGTAAGGTATACTTAGGTATGTATCTGAAACATTAGTTACTTACTTATTATTTAAACACTAATAATGTTTTCCTTTTACGAAACATACAGTTATATCATTTGGTAGGCTTTAAAAAAAATAATGCTATTTTTAATTACAATGTACATGAATTAAGTGCAACTGTTGTTTCAACTTAATTGCGTGGCGTAATATTATTACAGAACTGCAAATCATTTTGTTTTTTGACTTGCTTGCACTGAAATTATATTCTTTATTTAAAATATTATGAATTTATAACTAACCGATTTGGTTCAAGTACAGTGTAGTATACTTTAACACATACAAATGAATAAATTAACAGTGCAGTGCCTGCAGTGATTAGGTAAGATACAGATTTTATCTATGCAAAGAAGAAAGAGCAATAAGTCATTAATTCCTTATATTAATGTCAATGGAATGACCAACTACAAGCTGCTAATAATTACTTATTTGACTTGTCATCTGAATGACCAACTACGAGCTGCTTATAATAATTTATTTGACTTGTCATTTGAATGACCAACTACAAGGTGCTGATAATGAAATAACAGTTTTTTTTCAATTGAATGACCAGCTGAAAGTTGCTAATAATTATTTTATTTATTTGACTTGTCATCTGAATGACCAACTACAAGCTGCTGATAGTAAATTTGATAGCATTTGATGCCCAGCTAAAAGTTGCAAATGTCAATTGAATGACCAGCTACAAGTTGCTAATGTCAATTAAATGAACAGCTGAAGGTTGCTAATGTCAATTGAATGACCAGCTACAAGTTGCTAATGTCAATTAAATGACCAGCTGAAAGAAGCTAATGTCAATTAAATGACCAGCTGAAAGATGCTAATGTCAATTAAATGACCAGCTGAAAGATGCTAATGTCAATTGAATGACCAGCTACAAGTTTCTAATGTCAATTGAATGACCAGCTAAAAGCTGCCAATGTCAATTGAATGACCAACTGTACTGTTTGTAACTGTTTGTTGTACATGGCAAAGCACTAACCATTAACCAGCTACAAGCTGACAATATGAGAGTAATCACCCTGACCATTTCAAACCTCTTAGCTATTAATTGGAGACATTTTCTCTTTATTAAGCACTAAAGCAAGGAGGTATGGTTCAATCGGCGCCTTAGCAGTCGTCCTGTTGAAGGCTGGTTTTTCTGTGACATCTAGGAACATACAATCTGCGAACAAAATTGTTAACCAGTATTATCGGTTTGGTCATGAATGTTATGATGCTTGAATATGATATAGTTATTAATCTTCTCTCAACTGAGATGAAGTGTTTCTTGATAAAATGTGAGTAGGTATTTCCAGAAATACTAAATTTAATAAGAAATCACCTAATCATTTTCTAATACTTTTTGTAAATAATTGTCTGAATCACACTGATCACATCGATCACATTGATCCTTAAAATATAAAATTCCTTGCTCAAATAGCCAAAGAAACTAATTAGTTTCACCTGGAGTAATTATATCCATAATTATGACATTAACAACAATGTTGCAAAGATAAGATCAACGTAAGGTTACTGAATTGAAGTTCTATAAAGTATAGAATACGTCAAACAAGTTCCGGTAACAAATCGGATGATGATGATGATCGGAAATTATGTTGGTACTAAGTATTGATGTTTGAATTGAAATATTTTCATGAACTAGTACCACCAAATAAGCTCCGAAAGTGTTGTATATTATTATTGTTTTCGCATACCTACACTGAGAATGTCCAATAAGTAAAACGTTCAAAACGTAAAACTTTGGATTACAACTTAAATTTTTGTGACATCAGAATGTTCGTTACGCCAAATGTTCGTTACGCCGAATGTTCGTTAAGTCGAATGTACGTTACTCAGAACGTTCGTTACGTCAAATGTTCGTGACGCCGAATGTTCGTTACACCGAATGTTCGTTACGCCGAAAGTTCGTTAGCCGAATGTTCGTGGCGTCGAATGTTCGTTACGCCGAACATCGGTTACGCCGAATGTTCTATACGTAGAATGTTCGGTACGCATACTGGTAATAAGTAACTTTTATTAGAGACCATCACAACTACGAAGTAAGACAATTACTTAAAAATGACAATGTGTCAATATAAGTATAAAAACTATTGGAATAAACTCACTTGGCATATCTTGGTTACCTAATCCTGTTTGTCTCGAATCAAGACACTATTCTTAACCTTTGGTATGCAGGAACGCGCATCAGCATGATGAAAACCATTTATTTCTATTGTGTCTGGCTTTTCCGGCATACGAGAGGTTAATGCGCGTATTTTGGATACCCATTAGGGCATAATGACGGACTACAAGCATGCATTAGTATATGCTCACGAGTACACTCCCCGAGGAGCAGTCAGAGACTCAGAAACCCCAGAACACCCTTGCCCCACCAGCACCGGAACTCCGTCCAGTCACGTGTGACGGGCAGTGAGCCTGGAGCTACGGACTTGAATAAATTCTTTCAATCGTTTAAAGTAATAAGGAATGATTACGTGACCTTAAAGATTGATGTCCACAGCTGGCGCTGGCGTACATTTGTTCATCCTAGGCGCCGCGCCGTCCCGTGTTGTCCCACACCTTCCTCCTGTCTGGTCTCTCCTCTTTCCTCCAGCATTCGATGGTCGACATGTGGGAAAAGAAATACAGTATGTAGATAATTCCAAATAAAAGATTTAAAATCGGGACAAAAAACTATTTTTTCTTTTCTTTTGAAATATATTTTTATCACTAGGCAAAGGCAAAAACAAAGCAATGCTAGCAGAAACCAGATAATTAAGATAATTCCAAATAAACGATTAAAAATCGGGACAAAACTATTTTTACTTTTCTTTTGAAATATATTTTAACACTGTGTAACTTTTTAGGCAACAAATAAAGCAACGCCAGTAGAAACCGTCTTCGATTGTGTTTAAATAACTCGCTTAGCTTCCTTAACTGGGTGTCCTTAACTGGTGGATTTTATTTCGTTGGCACCGTTTGTATTTTTCAATTTTCAACCCTCAACAAACTGATAAACACTTTACTCACGTGAATTTCGAATCCCATCCTCGTCGCCAATGTAGAATACACATTTCTACTAAGAGTTGGTTGAGGTTGATGTATATAATGAAACACAGATATAGTCTTCACTAGTAATGTGACTAGCGCACGTCCGCACAGCACGGCGGTCGGTGCACGAATACCGAGCGAATGAACGATAGATATTGACCACAGACCGCACCAGCCGATAGATGGCGCTACCGGCGCTTTCCGCATTAACTACTCTTTATTGCTGTACACTACAAGTACTAAAAGACTTAGTTCTTCGAAAACACTTGTTCTATTTACCCACGTCTTTTATAATATCGGTTATAAATGTATGTGTTATAGATAAAAAAAGTTAAAGTAAGATACACCATACTCCACCACCATGGACACAGTTTTCATTTGTGTATTGGTGGATACAAGTTAGTCATAGATATCTTAAAGTTATTTTTGTACTTTCTTCAACCTTTTTAAATTTAAATTTTATGGCCAACACACATAAAACTGCGAATTCGCATCGCATTGCAAATATCGCAAGCGCTACGATTCTTCTTATCGTGTGGGCAGAGCCCTGGTGTCAGAGTTTTTTCAGACCACCTGACGGCCTCTGACGTGGTTTTTATCTAACGACTACTACCACCAGAGATAGTAGCCGGGACCAACGGCTTAACGTGCCATCCGAAGGACGGAATCATCTACGATTGAAAATCAGACATAAGTCATCGAGCGTTCGCAGATATTTGCGATGCGATGCGAATTCGCAGTTATGAGTGGGAGCACTAAGTAGGTAGGTAACCAGCTACCATCCAAAAGAACATAGAAAAATAATCTTATTTTTAACTCTAGTCATCTTTACTAGCCTTATGAACTACGAGCATTTACCCGCGACTTCGTCCGCATAAATTATACACCAGATTTTAAGTCAGATGATAAGCTATCAAACAAAAAAGTTTCATCAAAATCGGTTCAGTAGTTTTTGCGTGATACTCGAACAAACAAACACCAAAACAAACAAATGAACAAACAAACAGACAGACAAAAAATTCAAAAATTGGTGATTTGGAATCAGGGACACCTAAAAACCATATCGTAATCTATTTTTTGTAAATATCTTCAATGTATAGACACACTTCTGTTACAGTTTTATATAATACAGCACAGCTCTGTTGGAGAGGAGCATGCTCCGGAAAGACAGGTCGTGGGTTCGAATCCCGCTCGCCGCCCGACTTTTTCAATCTTTAATTAGTTTTATAATAGTTTAGATTTATAAAGAAGTGCTTCAACTGTTCCAGGAGTATTCGGGCGTGAGATAATAGCAATCATCAAGCTGGCGGGCGCAGAGCGGCGGTGCTGGGACGGGCAACTTATCCCGCTCTCTCTAGAGCCTGAGGACAGCGGGATAGACAGTGACGACACTAGACCCGCTCGCTTCGACGACGGGCAGGTGAGCGAAGAATGAAAGAGAAGGAGAATGTTGTGAGTGTTTGGGTGAATGGAGATAGAAAGGGAAGCTCGGATTGCTTATGGATAGGAGGTATAGCTTGCAGGCAAAACCATGAAGCTAGAAGACAGACTGGAAGAATTACCGTACGTTGTGCCCCGAATGCTATAACTTTGAAGTATATCGCGGAAAATAATTTAAACTGTAATATAGAGTTTAAGGAAAAGTATCATTAACCTTTAAATCTCATACTCTACCAATCAAACTGAACAACTTTTACAACAAGCAAGGGAGCAATCCTGTCAGAACAAAAAAAAAAAGCTCAAACTCAAACGTATGGAACAGTTGAATTTTTTTGTTCTGACAAGTTTGCTGCTATAGTAAAAGTTGTTCAGTGTGATGGGTAGAGTACCTATGTGGTTTAAAGGTTATGCTAGTTTTCCTTTCACCCTGTATATCGTCGCACAAAAGTCATTTTTTAGGCGCTTAAATTATATTATCAAAATGAGAAAACAAAGCAAAAATATTAGCGTTAGACTATTCTCCAAGAATGCGATTTTTGAAACTCATTCTTTGAACTCAGCAGTTGAAAATGTAAATATTACTATGAAGACGTGCATCTTTCTACTGCTGATTTGACATTGAAAAATCATACTCCAGGAGTGCAATTTTTGAAAGTCAAATCAGCATCAGAAAGATGCATATCTCCATACAGTTTCAACTGCTGAGTTCAACGTATGAGATTCAAAAATCGCAATACAGGTCCTTATATTACAGTGCCAACTCGTGGTAGCCTGCAGCTCTATGGCAGATCGCGTTCAATTCCATATAATATATCTATGCAACACGCTGATAAATCGTATATAATTTCAGTCGAGCGAGGGAAGTGGCAGCGACTCGCCCGCCCACAAGACACCATGGGTTAGAGTCGTGAAGAAGAAACCTGACAACGATATGGTACGCATTCATTACTATCTAAGATGTACCCTCTTAATCCTCCAGTGCTGCCATCAATAGTATTTAATTTTACAATATTAATTTTATTTTATTTTATATAAAAATACGGTTGAGGGCAGCACTGGAGACTCGGTGCCCTTACGTTTTGGATGTAAATGTGTTATACGTTTACGGCCGAAGCTATGAGCGCGTAGATAAAAATTGCAACCAGTACTAGCCTCTAATCTAAACCCTATATCCATAAGTAACCATTGTGAGGGCTATCGCAGTCCAGTGGCGCCCTCATCACATTAAAAAAGATTTCTCAATAAAGAATGCCTAAATTAAAAAAGGTATCAACACGAACACTACTAAAGCCTTCAAGCCATTGTTAAACAATACTTTTATAGGTTCTAAACATTCCACTTTTAGAAAATTGCGAATAAAAACAAAAGCGGCCGTTTTTTTTTCTTTTTTCCCAATTTGTATGTATGTACCTTTAAAAAACCTATAAAAGTATTCTATGAAAATAGCTTGATGGCTTTTGTAGTGTTCGTGTTGATTACTTTTTTAATTTAGGCTTTCTTTATTGAGAAATCTTTTTTAATGTGATGAGGGCGCCACTGGACTGCGATAGCCCTCTATAGCAAAAATTCACAGATTTCATGCCTCACACGACTATCGAGCACATTGGAAATGAATCTAATCGCATCCGTGGGAGTTCAAGGGTCAAATTAAATTAAAATCTTACGTGTTCGTTTTGTACGAGTCATATTATGTACTAGTCTGATTTAACAAGTCCTAAGATTTCCCTTGCATCATTTTCTTAACTCACTTGAAATAATTTGTTGTCGAAGTCGCCAATAGCCGAACATGGTTAGAGGACTATACTATACTGAAATAAAAAATCATCATACCAGCGGATGGACATCCATTGCTGGACATAGGTCTACCAAGGATCGCCAAATTAAAAATAAAATATTTTTATTTATTTTATTTCCAGGAAGAGATTGAAGACGAAGACGACCCCGAGGTAGCGGTACTCCCATGGGATGAATCCCGGTGTGACCATGACGACAAAGATTCCTACAACTCACGCTTTATAGACCGCTCCTCTCCATCTCTGTACGAAGTGGAACTAACGGCTTCAGACGAGGACGATGACAGATCTGTTCTCGAATTCGTGATACCAATGCAGACTTCAAGGTACCAGAGGGTGCCCACGTCGTCACCGAAGAAAACAAAGCCGACGACGTTTTTCTGCAACTTGTTTTGCTGTATGCGCAATTAAATGATCATTTCTTTTTCTTTTGAGGGTTGAGATTTGAAAATGGTTCTTCCAGCCTCTCTAGTATTATTTCTCTCTTTGCGCACGACTCGGCTTTTTTCCATACCTATACTTGACGCGACAAGCGCGACGATCTCTTTCTGAAAAGCACGGTAAGAGGTTTTTTATGCAGCGAAGGCGAGAAGAAACAGAAATCATGTATTTTTCACAAATAGGGTATATCATAATATAATAATAAACAATCTAGCTAGAGGAATCATATTAGAGGGGCTATTTAACGTGAGTTTGAAAAAAGATTATGAAAGAAAAATTCAATTAAATATTTCATTTGTTACTAAGAGAAATCATTTGATATCTTCGGCTAGCTAAATGTTCTTTCGATTTTAGGTTAAGGTTTTTTAATTATGTAGGTATGGGTTTTTAAACCAAAGTGACCATGACCATTTTCATACTTTACATTTTAGTTTATGAAAATGTGAAATGTTTAAAAAGCTAAAGATAATATCGGAGGGAGTTTTATTTAAAAAAAAATGAGTGTTTTAGTTTTTTAAGTAAACAATGAAACTATTGTTAAAATGTGTTAAAAGTATACGAAATATACTGGTGTTAAGTTTTAATTCATAAACATTTTTAGCTATTGATGTTCTTACATGTAATAAATTGTTGTCTTCTTTAGGCCTAATGTCATAGTTATATTATACCGTACCGGTCTATTTTTATAAATATGTTTAGATCTGATTTTAATTCTACCTCGCGTAATAATTGAGATTTCTTAAAGATGTAGGTAATTTATGCAAATAAAAAGAAATGTTTTTTTGCATTGCATCCCATTCCTCTTATTTGCGTCTGAGTTCAATTATATTTAATTAACTTATATTAATAATATGTTACTATATTAATATTCTTGAAAATAAAATAAAAATGTGTCTAAATGGAGTGAGATAAAACATTATTGTCAATTATTTTTGTTACAATTGTTATGAGAACCAATTTTAGAAAATCTATGAATTGACAATTTCTTTCATTATAAAGAAAAACATACATAAACCCACATTTTACTTACCTCCCCATCAGTCAGAATCCTTGTTACGCAAAGTAAAGGCAAATTAAAAATTAAGTAAGGTAAACAAAATTTTAGATATTCACATGAATGAACGTTTAAAAATATCAAAAAAGTTGTTGTGTAATGTGTATTTTATTATTATATAATTAAGTAAGTACATTAATTATTATGTAGGCAGTAAAACTGTCCTATCTTTAATGTAATAAAGGTATATTCACATTGAAAAAAAGTTACTTTCCTTTTCCTCGTTGAAACGAATTGATCGCTCTGTATGTGGCTCTACTATCCTATCCTAACTATCCTAAAGTAAAGTCAAGTATGTAGCATTATGCTGCTGGACAAAACCGTGCCGATTTTTTCATTATGGTCTAATAGAAAATAAGCAATTTTCTGTTTCATAACCAATCGTGTCAGAAACACTACACTGCGCTCCAAAACACGAATAGCCGATGTTGGGGAGAAAACCGCCAGATTAAAGTCAAAAGTGGGATTGGGCCGGCCATGTCTGTCGAATGCACCAAGAAAGGTGGGCAAGAATTGTAACGCCCTGGATCCCAGAAAACGGTCGTCGACGTCCAGGTCGTCCTAGGAAGAGGTGGCGGGACGATCTGGATTCTTTCGATGACTGACGCGTGGCCAGAGCATGCCCAAGCAAGACAGAGATGGTTGGAGGATTAAAGGGGATAGTCCAGTCATTTTACGGTTTGAGCCGGGACTAATTACTAATTGCATTTTTTTTCGCTATAATATTGAATAGCCAATTTGAGCTTAGGAAAGTAACAAAATTAAAAAAAAAAATTTACTTCAGCAACAGTTCCAATTTTAAAATATAGATATTATCTCGTTCTAAAAAAACCTGGTGATAATTTTTTTTTGCTCATATTTAAGGCTTTACCGTCATACATACTTCAAACATGGTGTAAATATTTTTGTCTACTTACTTAGAAGGTTTTGAAAAATACATTCGTATTTTCTAATAAATACCTATTTTTTTCCTTTTTTTTTTTTTAAATTTTGACGCCTATTTTATTGATCAAAAATAATGTATAATGTTAAATCTAATTCAAATGAGTGCATTTGGTATTAATATTATTAATTTAAAAGCCTTCTGGGACACATAATTTTGATTTCTATGTTGCGTAGCAATTTTTTTTTTAATTTGGTTTAGGATACTATTTTTGTCGGGATAAATGAATAACAATAAAATATAACTATGTAACGAGTGGAAGTATTTATGGCTGCAAGGACATCCTCCGGTGTGGCTTGTGGTATGGGGTCGGCTGCCCGGGGGGGAAGGGGAAGGTGTAATGAAGCGGATGGCTGAGGGTGTTTACTATGTAGGGCTGATAGAGTTTCTGCAGAGTCGGGGGCGACTTCGTCATCGGAGAAGAGCAGCTGGGCGGCTCCTTTTAGATCACCATCACTAATTTTACTTTCGATTTTTTTTATGACATTAAAGGTTTTCCTTTTGGTAATAGTTTGAGGAGCGAATGGAGGTAGTACGGAAGGAGAGTTAGAACAGTTGTCTTTAATTTTTTGGGTGAGGGAGCTGCTACTGCTGGCCTCATTTTTTGGAGCATGAAGGGTACAGTAGGAAAATGTGAGTAGTTGTTCCCAGCTATCCCTCGAGTTCTCGTTGACTACTCTCCTAATGCGTTTGCTTAGTAACTATGTAACTAAAATATAACTAACTAAAATATAACTCATTAAACTATAACTAACTAACTAAAATATAACTAAGTAACAAAATAAAATAAAACTAGCGTAATAAAATATTTACAATAATATAATAATAATAATATTTATAATAATATTTACAATTTTTGTCACTAAATGGTGCCAGTTACAGTTTAAAAGTCCAATTAATAATTACTCCCTACCCCGCCTAACAAAACTCCGTAAAATTACTGGCCTAGGAGGCCTTTGCCCAGCAGTGGGATGAAATAGGCTAGGAAAAAAAAAACAATAAAGATAAAGATTAGAGAATAGAAAAATAAGCACTATTTTATAGCACGCAATATAAAGCACGTGCATGGAGGCAATTCGAAGTCAATTTATTGTCAGAGTATTTTAGATAGTTTTATGTAATTATAGTACTCTGTAGTTTTATCATTCTAGTTAAGAGGCCTATTACACGCTCAGTGGCGCCCTCATCACAATAATAAAGATTTGTCAATAATGAAAGCCTAAATTAAAAAAGTGCTACTCCAATAAACTACAAAAGCCTTCAAGCTATAGAACTCTGTGCTTCCACGATTTCCACTGTATTTCAGGGTTTAGGAGATGAACCTCCTGTGTAGTACTGATAGAATTATTTAGATGGCAGCACACCCGTTTATTTTCTTTGAGAGCTTTGAAAGTTTCATGTTTTGTAGGCAGTGGTACCGCTACTCGATACTAGATGGTGATGTTCTAAATTTAGCAATGCTCGCAAGATACTTAAAAAAAATTCTAAAATTCTTAAGATTTTTTTTTTAATTTATTTAAAATTTTGGTTTAAATCTAACTTGAAAAGCGTCTTACATAGAGTTGCGATGTTACGTAATTCTGCATGAAGTTGAAGATGCTACGAAGAACTGAAGGAATTATGAATGTTCTGAGGGCTACGCTACGAGTAGGCAACTATACACCTAACAAAATTTATTTTTGAATTGTTTTGTGCTAAAAATAAAACAAACCATTGCAACCCAGGAGAGCATAGAGCAATCGCGCTAACTAAATCGCAACTGAACCATGATTGGACCGCGTGCAAACCACTACTTCTAACTCATTTGGTATTGCGCTATTCATTTGACAGCCGTTAGAGCCGTTTTGACAGCTCTAAGCTTTAAAAGCTGTCAGTCACATAGTAAAGCGCAATACGGATTTCAGGACACTTAAATAGTAATTGGATTTTAATGTGATTAGAACTGAAAATGGATTACGATCGTTCGCGCAATGTTGGGTGATGATTCCGATTAAAAACTGCCTGTTAATCTTAAGCATGCCAAGCAAACTAAATTTTTTAGTTTATGTGCTGTGCATTATGTTAAACTCATCAATACTTAAATATTGGACCTAGATATACACTATACTGTACTGTATTTACACTATATTTCTTAGACGGCAGGAAAAACATCCAAGTAATTTCTCTTTCCACCGAGAAAGTATAGTAGATATAGCCCAGTCATTTTACGGTTTGAGCCGGGACTAATTACTAATTGCATTTTTTTGTCGCTATAATATTGAAGAGCCAATTTGAGCTTTACCATCATACATACTTCAAACATGGTGTAAATAGAAGGTTTTGAAAAATAAATTCGTATTTTCTAATAAAACCGTAATTTTTTAAATTTTAATGCCTATTTTATTGATCAAAAATAATGTATATTGTTAAATGTAATTAAAATGAGTGCATTGGTATTATTAATTTAAAAGCCTTCTGGGACACACAATTTTGATTTCTATGTTGCGCAGCAATTTTTTTTTATATGGTTTAGGATAGTATTTTTGTCACTAAATGGTGCCGGTAACAGTTTAAAAGTCCAATTAATAATTACTCCCTACCCCGCCTAACAAAACTCCGTAAAATTACTGGCCTAATAAAAGTATATAGAGCACCGCATCTTGTAATGTCCTTTCAACGCCAAATCTGCTGAAACTACAATGTTTTTAAAACTCGTCCACTTTTACTAGACCTTAACCTAGTCTAGAATTAGGACAATGTCTTTCCAACCGTACAGTTTAATAGCGGTTATAAACAATATTGTATACTTATGTTCCTGAAACTGAAATTACCTACAGGAGTGCGATTTTTGAAACTCATACGTTAAACTCAGCAGTAAAAAATGACAAAATTACTATGGGTATATGAATCTTTCTACTGCTGATTTGACTTTCAAAAATCGCACTCCTGAAGTATGATTTTGAAAGGCAAATCAGCAGTAGAAAGATATACGTCTCCATCCATAGTAATATTGACATTTTCAACTTCTGAGTTCTAAGAATGAGTTTCAGAAAATTGCACTCTAACTACCTTCGAAAGTTATGTAGGTACCTAAACTAATTCGTCAATTCTTCATGCAGCTTCATTAAAGTAGTGTAATTTTATAATAGTTTTTGTATTCATCTATGTTTCAAATTAATAGAGGTAATTCGAAACAACGTTCAGCTTTTATCAAAAATCGCAGTCATATTAGCATGATGAATTAACAAACATCTATCTTTACTGAAAACTCTACCAGGTATAGTAATGGTAGTTTATTTGCATTCACATGTAAAAAACAATAATGTTACGATAACTTATTGTAATAAGGGAAATTCAGAGGCTTTTAAGCGACGGTTAATGTGGTCACTATCAGAACATCGACGGACTGCGGCCACCCATTTCAATCACCATAAAGTTGCCTTGATGCCTTCGACTCTACGTAATGGTGCTTATGCTAATGTAGAGTCTAATACTCAAGAGCAAACTTAACTCCAACTAGTCAATTAACTCTCACAACTATCAAGAGGTTTTATAGCTAAAAAGTACCTGTATCTACAGCGTAACCCATTAAAATTACTTTATTGGGTCATTCATTAGAGTAGACTGCAGGTTTAACGCGCTTCGGCAAAGCTTGAGGCACATTTAAAATGAAAATGTGAACAATAATTTCAGCCCAGTGTCAAACATTCTTGACCCATATACTTATTCGTGTTTATTGACAACAAATACACGAACGTGTCCTCTCATATAAACGATACAAATGTAATTTTCGGTATACGTGATGTTCGCTACGAGTGGAGGCTGTAAACCCAATTGTTGTTAGGCATAACTAAATCGTCGCGTAGATAGGTACAGTTTATTAGCCTCGCATTTAAGCCGTGAGCCGCACACGTGAAGGCTTTAATCGCGTTTGGGTGGAAGGCGGCGGCGCCCCGCGGCCGTTTGCCGCTGGCTCAATGGATGCGGGGCGGCGGCCGAGCGGCAGCGGCCCGCCAGAGCCAGTCGCGCCTCTAGCCCCACAGGGGCTGCACGTGTCCTGTTCCCGACCACCGGCTTATGTAACCATCCGCACGGTGAGTCCACAGCCTCCGATCCCTTCACCCCCGACCCCGCTGTGTCACGCGTTCACCTACAATTTGAGTGTTAAGCTCCGAAGTAGTAAGTGCAATCAGCTGAGAGGTGACATAATCGATGCAGTAAGTACCGGTGTTCGGTGAGTGTGTTCGCGGCATGTTGCAGGTGCGTTATGTAACGGGACGGGACGTTCTCGCGAGCCGCGGTCCACAGGAATTCAGGATGTCGTGCCCGTGCGCGCTACTCGCAAAAATGTCGCTCGCTTTTGACCAAAGCTCCGGCGCTCGATCATTGTGTTTTTCAGTGGGAAAACTGACAAATAAAATTTAAGGCAAGATTTTTAGACAATTGGCAAATTGTTCAAGGCGAACCGTAGACTTTCACCGAAAAATTATAATGAATTATTTTATCTACAAAACTTTCAGTCGCCTAATTATACTTATGTTTCTATGCTAAATATAATGTGTAGGTAAATAGAGATAAAATATAAGCCCTGTCAAAGATTGAAAGCAGCTGATATGTTGCAGGAACATTATCAGAATAAGTTTTTTCCTAAAATATCTTAAGCTCTGAAAATCCTCTTCTCGTAGCTCGTAGCCCCATGTAGATTTGAAGTTGGGAGGATTAATTAATTAACGTTTTGCATTCACGTGTAGTGTACTTCTGTGGTTCCTTCTTTATAATTCAGTTGTAAATGTTTGAACGATCATTCATCATTTTTTCCGTGTTAGTCCTACTAGCAGAAGATCAAATATAATGCAAGCTTTTATATTATAAATGAGTAGGTAAGCTAATTATTGTGTAAGTCAGAATTTTACGGTAGGGCAGTACCTATAAATTTGTTAAATATAAATTCCTATGACTGTTTATCTGTTATGTACTTACACTTGACCTACACAAGTACTAGTAATGACAATGAACTTCAAATAAACTGTCGTAGTTACCATGTGGTTGTAATAGAACATAAGTAGACTTATGAGTGATCGCCACTAGGCTTAGCTTTGTCTACGAATACGACATTGTTATGAAGGAGGTCACAGGGGTGACATTTAGTTAGCTATCGACATTCAACGGCATAGCAAAGGTGTCAATTTGTGCATACCATACCACGTGCATACTTACTTATTTAAGCGGAAAGTCAGACCCCAGTGGAACGTGTGTAGCCGATAACAAATTGTTTATGTATTGTGTTCGGAATATAAGGGCTTGACGGGATAAGCTTCACAAGTTTCTGCCCGCAAATTCACTCTCATACGATTATTAATAAACGCGATATTTTTAAATCACTAACACAGATAAAAAAAAAACTTTTTAAGTAATATTTACTTATTTTTAAAATTCTAAAATATGTTTTTACTTCATCGAACCATGAGGAAATTCTTTTCATCCTTTTAGTATTTGCCTCCTTTGTATGACTATTAATCTCGCAAATTCTATTCATTCCATGTCACCCAATTAGATTTTTTGTGAAAATACTTATTAAAAATAATACCTGGTACATACGAGGTAGCGACATTAATGCTTACATAATATGGAAAAGAAAGGTAAAAGGTTCTATTCAGAACCTAATTGGAGGGTCGAATTCGCATAAGAATCCGTCCATTCGTGGAAGAGGCCAATTCAGGATTACGAGGTGTACTGTAATTATAGTATATAACTAAACGTCGTAAAGACGTATGTAGGTACCTATTTATTTACAAATTTTCTTAAGGTGGTGCTAATACATAAAGGAGTTCGAATTTTAAATCCCATACTTCGAACTCAGCCGTTGAAAATGTATGGAGATAAGCATCTTTCTATTGCAGATTAGACTTTCAAAAATCGCACTCCTGGAGTATTTTTACTTAATGTCAAATCAGCAGTAGAAAGATGCACGTCCCCATAGTAGGTAATATTGATATTTTCAACTGCTGAGTTTCGAAAATCAGAAAAAAAAAAACTTTAAAATTAACCGGAAATTATGTAATTACACAAATCATTATCGATTCGTTAATATCCTTCAAGTATAATAGGCACATCTATCTAAACTATTATAAAACTGTAACAGAAGCGTGTCTGTACATTGAAGATATTTACAAAAAAAAGATTACGATATGGTTTTTAGGTGTCCCTGATTCCAAATGACCAATTTTTTGAATTTTTATCTGTCTGTTTGTTTGTTTGTTTTTTTGTTTGTGTGTTTGTTTGTTTGTTTGATCGAGCATCACGCAAAAACTACTAAACCGATTTTGATGAAACTTTTTTTGTTTGATAGCTTATGATCTGACTTAAAATCTGGTGTAATAATTTATGCGGACGAAGTCGCGGGTAAATGCTCGTGTATACATAAACTGATATCTATTCCAGCACGGCTAGCATGCCACCCAAAACAAAGCGTTTAAACGAGAAAAACGTCATGCACGCTCTTTCTGGCATACGTATAATAATAGGAATGGAGGCACATCTCGATTTTTATCGTTTTCTCGGGGGTGGCATGCGAGGCCTACTGGAGCGTTAATTAAGTAGATTATGGATAATCCACCTTTGAGTGGTCCTGCCTGACATACATTTTTAAATAAAATATCTTTAGTATAATATTCTATCGAGTTGACTTAATCTTAATGACTATTATTGTATAGTGCTATCCCATTTATAATAATATGCAGTACCTATCTAGAAAAATAATAAACCAGTCGCAATAAGACTCTTTAGACCCAAACAAGTTTTCGTATCAGCTCTTAGCATCCAATTCCACAAGGTTAGCAGAGCAGATCATTTTTTCTTTGCGAATTTATCTTGAGACAAAAAAATCTGTCAAGAATGACCATTTATCACGATAGGTGCCTACTGTTTGAGACAGTGGAGTAAAGGTCTTTTTATACTTTGTCTTATCTTATGTGCTTTGTATATAGCTATATTAGGTACTTACGTAGTTAAGTACTTATATTATTATTTTTGGCTTGCTTTGCTTTCTTGGCGAAAATTAGATATTGTCACGAACGCTGTCAAACGTTAGACGTAAGAAGGCATTCAAAAATTCGGAGGGTGTATTAACAATCGCCGTGGTCTTACGGTCTAAGGTTCCGCCTCCCATGCTGGGGGGTGACGGTTCGAATCCTATCCGCGCCAAAAATATTTCTAGATTTTTGTGTTTTTAGAAATGTTCTAGAAGGAAGAGAGAGAAGGAATATTTAAAAAGGGACCAAAAGGTCTAGGGGTGTCTAGGAACTTCGAGAAAGGAGGCGAAATTACGAATATTTGAAAAGAACCAGAAAAGTGGGCGTGTCTTCGATCGGTTTCGAAAAAGGAACGCGGGGTTAGAACTATCTGGAGGAAAACAATCGAGTAAAGAAAAGAAGATCGGAAAAAGGGTATTCCGGAATGTTCTGCGGGATATAAAAAGGCGGCGAATTTCGACTGGCGGCAGTATTTGATTTAACAGTGAACAGTGCGAAACAAAAGGAAGAAAAGTAAAAGTGGAAAAGTACTAGTGAAGAGAAAAGTGCTAAGAGTGGAACAGTGAGTAGACTAGTGTCAGTATAGTGCGTGACGTCATAGTGTCGGTGTAGTACGTGACGTCATAGTGTCAGTGTAGTGCGTGACGTCATAGTGTCGTACGTCGTGACGTCATAGCCGTGACGCGTGTCGTGTCGTCACAGTAGTGACGTAGTGGACTGTGAACAGTGACAGTAAGTGGTGCACGGGGAATCCCTGCGAGGAGGACCCGGTGAAGTGAACCGTTTAGGGGAACCTCTGCGAGGTGGACCGTTTGTAAGTGTATCCCAAATAAACTCTGTAAAATTGGACTTAGCGTTTCACTCCAATCCCGGAACCCGTAGCTCGTAACATTTGGTGTCAGAAGTGGGATTGGAGTAAGATGCCGCTGGTGCCAAAGGAGTTAAAGGGAGTCACCACCCGGGCCATGTCGGAAGCGCGACAGGAAGGTGCGGCCCCTGTAACTGAGGTGCAGCGGACCCCGGAGAGAAGACCTGAGGGGGGTGAAGTGCAGCGCACTCCAGAGCAGAACCCAGGAAATTTCCTCTATCAAATCCAGCGCATGATGGAGGACCAGGCTCGCCGGCAGGAGGAACAAATGCGCGCGATGCAGGAGGCGCAGGCTCGCCGGCAGGAGGAACAGGTTCACGAACTGCGCGCAATGAAAGAAGAGCAAGCTCGCCGCCAGGAGGAACAGGCTCGCCGGCAGGAGGAACAGGCTCGCCGGCAGGAGGAACAGGCTCGCATGATGAAGGAACAGGTTCTACGCCAGGAGGAACAGGCTCGCCGGCAGGTGGAACAACTGCGCGCACTGAAAGATGAGCAGGCTCGCTGTCGGGAGGAACAGGTGCACGAACTGCGCACGATGCAGGAGGCGCTTCATAAAGGTATTACGAAAGGCTTGCAACAGGCAGTAGAGAGAGTCGAAGTCGTAGAAGGGAGGTTGGATCGTGTGAAGGGGGAGCTCGAAGGGAGGTTGGATCATGTGAAGGGTGAGTTCGGAGGGAGGCTGGATCGTGTGGAGGGTGAGTTTGCCAAGATCCGGCGAGAGGTTGAGCAGAGCAGATCTCATAGTCGTGTTGCTGCTGTTTTTGACTCACCCATTCTACCAAAAGGTGTCAAGACTCCGGTTTACGATGGACTGACGTCATGGCCCGCCTTCAAGCTACAATTCGAGACAGCGATGAAAGTTAATGGCTGGGGCAAAGAGGAGGCGCAGTCTGCGTTGACATTAGCACTCCAGGGACAGGCTCTCACTGTGCTGGAAGCCGTAGGTGCTGGTGAAAATCTGACGTTCGACAAGCTTTTCGGAGCTCTGGAGGCGAGATATGGCGACGGACATCTCGAACACGTGTATCGGGCGCGATTGAAGGAACGTAACCAGCATGCTAACGAGAGTCTGCAACAATGGTCCGTGGAGGTGGAGAAGCTCGTGCGAAAGGCTTTCCAGTCATCACCAGCAGCCATCGATGACATGCTCCTGCAGGCCTTTACGGATGGCATACGGGACCCGGAGGTGCGAGCTGCCGTGCGACTTGGGCACCATGCTACACTCAGGGACGCTGTTGCCCATGCATTGGAGGTGGAGGCCGTACGACAGGATCCTCGTTCCGCTCGCCTCAGGGAGATTGTGGTGACTAGAACCTCACCGCCGAGAAATCGAAGCGTCGGTTATGTGTGCTACGAGTGTGGTGAACGAGGGCATATTCGCAGCTCCTGCCCGAAGCGCACAGGTCGTCGGGATGTAGGAGTCTCGACTGATGTGCAGCAGGCTGCGGGGTGGGCGCTGGCCGGTTATGTTGCAACCCCAACCATAAGAGTCAAACAGACATCAGACGGAAATAGTCTGTTAGTCGAAGGAGAGGTCAATGGTAAAATCTGCCAACTAACTTTGGATACCGGAGCTTCGAGAACAGTGATCAATACTCGACTGATAAACGAGATGGAAAGTTATCAGAAACGACTTCTGCAACAAACCAACCTGCAGTTAACAACAGCTACCGGCCAGCGCATACCTGTTAAGGGAGAGTTGGGAGTTTCGATTAAGATCGGGGAAACTCCTTTTAAACATGAGGTGATTGTAGCGAAAATAGTAGACGATTGCATCATTGGCTTGGATTTCTTACAAAATCATCAGTGCAGTATAGACATGAAAAACGGAGTGCTATGGTGTAATACAGAGGAGGTTCCGATGAAAGGTGGATCGTCGGGAAAGGTTTACTGTGTGAGAAGAACGGTTCTCAAACCTAGATCACAGACCTTGGTACCTGTCGTTTTGCCCAAGAGTAACGATGGGAGATTACCACGGAGATGTGCTGTGATAGAGAAAGTTAAAACTGAAACTCCTTGGATTCCGGCAAGGACAGTTGTTGGATCCGTTTCATCTACCTCAATCCCGATACTTAACGTTGGAGATGTGGACCTAACGATTGAGAAGGGGGAGGTTGTTGGTCACTGTGAGGAAGTTTTATGGTTGCGACAATGTGTGGAAAATCCTCCTAGGAAACATGAGGCTGAGGAGGATGTAGTATCCAAAGTTATGGAAGACTCCAGCAGGGACCTGACTAAGCTACAGGCCGTGAAAGCGAAGAACTTGCTGCGGCGTTTTTCAGACCTGTTTTCCCAGAACGACGCAGATATTGGTAGAACAGACTTGGTGAAGCACACGATTAATACGGGAGAAGTAGCGCCAATCAAGCAACGACCTAGGCGCATTCCGTTTGCTCGTGAGAAGGAAGTGGAGGAAATGATAGAAGACATGAGAAGGAATAACATCATCGAACCTTCATCAAGTCCCTGGTGTTCACCTGTAGTTCTCGTTAAGAAAAAGGATGGCTCAACGAGATTTTGTGTGGATTATCGGCAGCTGAATGAAGTGACGAAGAAAGACAGCTACCCCTTGCCAAGGATCGACGACACCTTAGACACTTTGAATGGAATGAAATGGTTTTCAACGCTCGATCTGAAAAGTGGGTACTGGCAAGTGGACGTGGACCCTAAAGACAAGGAGAAAACCGCGTTTTCCACCGGGAAAGGACTGTGGCAGTTCAAGGTAATGCCATTTGGATTGAGTAACGCCCCTGCGACTTTCGAGAGATTGATGGAACATGTCCTAGCTGGAATTCTGGGTGACACGTGTCTTGTCTACCTGGACGACATCATCATTGTTGGTCGAGACTTTGATGACCACCTGAAAAAGTTGGAGAAAGTCTTCGAAAGACTACGTGGAGCCAATCTTAAATTGAGTCCTAAAAAATGTTCTTTCTTCAAAAGACAGGTCAATTACCTTGGACATGTAATCTCTGAGAGAGGAGTCGAGACCGATCCTGCCAAAACTGCTGCTGTGAGGGAGTGGCCAACACCGAAAGATAAGACACAAGTTAGAGCTTTTCTTGGACTCTGCTCTTACTATCGTCGTTTTGTGAAAGGGTTTTCGGACATCGCAAAGCCGCTACATCGACTTACGGAAGAAAAGAGGACGTTCACATGGGATTCAGAATGTGAAGAGGCTTTTATGGAGTTAAAGGAACGTCTGAGTAAGGCACCAATTCTTGGATATCCCGATGTCCAGGGTGAATTCGTTGTAGACGCAGACGCCAGTAACATCGGGATTGGAGGTGTGCTCTCACAGCGACATGGTGAAAAGGAAACTGTAATAGCCTACTTCAGTAAGTCATTATCTAGACCTGAGAGGAACTACTGTGTTACCAGACGAGAATTATTGGCCGTGGTGAAGACTGTACAACACTTCAAGAAGTATCTGCTGGGACGTAAATTTTTAGTCAGGACAGACCACGCTGCGCTGAAATGGTTACTCCAATTTAAGAACCCGGAAGGTCAAGTTGCAAGATGGTTGGAGCAACTACAGGAATTCAACTTTGAAGTAGAGCATCGAAGTGGAAGAGTGCACTCCAATGCAGACGCACTGTCAAGAAGACCATGTCCAGAAGATTGTAAGCATTGCAGCAAGCAAGAAGGGAAGGAAACAGTTTCACTCAAGGTTATTAGAACTGATGCCATCAACGATGAGTGGGGAAACGAGGCAATGCGTCGCGAACAGGAAAAGGACTCAGGAGTCGGGCCAATCCTGAACTGGTTAAAGAGTGATGGTTCTAAGCCTCAGTGGAGCGAGGTGCCAAAGTACGGGGCAGTCACGAAGGGGCTGTGGGCTCAGTGGAAGAGCCTCATCATGCATAACGGATTACTCTGTAGAAAATGGGAGACATCGGATGGAAAAGACTCGTATCTGCAGTTGGTGGTCCCGCAAGCTAAGGTGAAAGAAATTCTGAGAGTTTTTCATGATGGAACTTCCGGAGGGCATTTGGGTGTAAAGAAAACCTTGGAGAAAGTAAAGGAAAGATTTTACTGGTTGCATTGCAGAGACGATGTGGAAGATTGGTGCCGCAAGTGTACAGTCTGCGCAGCTGTAAAGGGACCTCATACGAGGAGCAGGGCAGCAATGAAAATTTATAATGTTGGGGCGCCTTGGGAGCGAATCGCTTTGGATGTCGCGGGACCATTTCCAGTCACTAAATCGGGGAACCGGTATATACTTGTGGTAATGGATTATTTCACAAAGTGGCCGGAAGTATTTGCCATTCCAAATCAGGAAGCGGTCACTGTGGCTACCAAGTTGGTGAATGAAGTTTTCTGCCGGTTTGGGGTTCCGCTGGAAATGCACAGTGATCAAGGCAGGAACTTTGAGTCACAGTTGTTCCAGGAAGTTTGCAAAATTTTCGGAATCCATAAGACCCGGACTACTCCTTATCACCCGCAGTCTGACGGCATGGTGGAGCGATTCAATCAAACTTTGGAACGGCATCTTGCGAAGGTCGTCGATAATCATCAAGATAACTGGGACGAGTACATACCTCTTTTCCTGTTGGCCTACCGAACCGCTGTTCATGAGAGTACTTCGGCAACTCCAGCAATAGCAAACTTCGGGAGAGAGTTGAAGCTTCCAGCAGATTTGCTATCAGGATGCGCACCAGGCACTCCTAAAAGTATCAGTGACTATGTGAGCGAACTGCGGGAAAAAATGGTCGACATTTATGAACAACTTCGAGAAGCAGGTCAAAACTCAAGTGACCGTTCAAAGACACGATATGACCGAAAAGCGAACTATGCTGGGTTTGAGGAAGGAACATCAGTTTGGCTGCATAATCCAGTTCGGAGGAAAGGGAAGAGTCCGAAGTTGCAGGCAAGTTGGGAAGGACCGTATGAGGTAGTGACCAGGATAAATGACGTCACCTATCGAATTCGACGATCGCCAAGGAGCCCGTTGAAGATAGTGCACGTAGATCGATTAGCTCGATATTTCGGCACTAATGATGCTCGGGACGAGCAGAACTAAGGGAGGGGCAGTGTCACGAACGCTGTCAAACGTTAGACGTAAGAAGGCATTCAAAAATTCGGAGGGTGTATTAACAATCGCCGTGGTCTTACGGTCTAAGGTTCCGCCTCCCATGCTGGGGGGTGACGGTTCGAATCCTATCCGCGCCAAAAATATTTCTAGATTTTTGTGTTTTTAGAAATGTTCTAGAAGGAAGAGAGAGAAGGAATATTTAAAAAGGGACCAAAAGGTCTAGGGGTGTCTAGGAACTTCGAGAAAGGAGGCGAAATTACGAATATTTGAAAAGAACCAGAAAAGTGGGCGTGTCTTCGATCGGTTTCGAAAAAGGAACGCGGGGTTAGAACTATCTGGAGGAAAACAATCGAGTAAAGAAAAGAAGATCGGAAAAAGGGTATTCCGGAATGTTCTGCGGGATATAAAAAGGCGGCGAATTTCGACTGGCGGCAGTATTTGATTTAACAGTGAACAGTGCGAAACAAAAGGAAGAAAAGTAAAAGTGGAAAAGTACTAGTGAAGAGAAAAGTGCTAAGAGTGGAACAGTGAGTAGACTAGTGTCAGTATAGTGCGTGACGTCATAGTGTCGGTGTAGTACGTGACGTCATAGTGTCAGTGTAGTGCGTGACGTCATAGTGTCGTACGTCGTGACGTCATAGCCGTGACGCGTGTCGTGTCGTCACAGTAGTGACGTAGTGGACTGTGAACAGTGACAGTAAGTGGTGCACGGGGAATCCCTGCGAGGAGGACCCGGTGAAGTGAACCGTTTAGGGGAACCTCTGCGAGGTGGACCGTTTGTAAGTGTATCCCAAATAAACTCTGTAAAATTGGACTTAGCGTTTCACTCCAATCCCGGAACCCGTAGCTCGTAACAATATTATGAATTTATGAGGCAATCATTTAAATAAATTATTTTAACAAAGTTTTAACGCAGCAGTATAAGAGTCTTCAATGAAAGAATATTTTATTGGGTATTATTATTTACCCATTACTAAATACACTATATTTTGAAAAATTTCTGTCAGTATCGGATTATGGGAATATCTCTTTTTAATGTTTTAGTTGTTTTTGTTTCATTATAATTTTTTTTACTAAATTTCGAAGTCAATTACGCGATTGATTTTTTTAGGCGAAAGTTATTTACGTCAAAAATTGTGGTCTAATAATGATTCCCATCTAAGTTTGACGAAACATGTTGTGGATTTTTATGATGTACTTCCTTGTGATGAAGTTTGTCGTAGATTTTTGACTGTACAATTTTACATCCTTTTGGCAGAGGCATGTTGCCAATTTTAAAATTATTTTTTATTACCTAATCAGTAATCACTTTATATTGCATTTAGGTCTTCAAAATTTTGAAAGTTTTGAATTTTAAGAATATCGGAGTCAACGATTTTTTTTATAGACCAAAAAAAAATCTTTGATCGGAGTATTGCTGATAGTAAACATGTTAATTCGGACGAAGCTAAGATTTTTCATGAGACTGTGCATATCTAGTTCTTATATTTGATCAATCAATCAATCGATTATACTATCAGTTTAAAATAACAATATGCATGACCTCGCCTGCAAATGTGACGTCACTCAATCGCACGAACTTCACTCGAGTCATTCAAATGATTATTTCCTTTACATAGAGTCTATATTCCTTTACAACCGAGTGAAGTTATCGAACGGCCCTTCAAGGTCATGCACATTGTTATTTTAAACCGATAGTACTTTATTATACACCAAAACAAAACATTTGATCATGATGACATTACCTATAATTATAAAGACAAGCAAAATAACAACGAATAAAATGCGAATGCTAATGTAGTAGGGATTAGTAGAATCGATATTGAACCGGCGCAAAAACGTTCCTATTTGCTCACACTCTCACTCTAACCTCTAGATATGGTTATCATATTATTATCGATTCATTCACGCAGGAACTCTGTTATATTATTGTCTAGCCGATGAATAGTAATGAAGCTTCGTATTTGTATAATTATTTTTAAATTTCTATGCTACGATAGGCCCTTGCCTCTCTTAATATATCTTCATCATCATCATAACCCCGGTAAACCCCACTGGCTTTTCATTTTCATCTCAAGTAGAATGGTCCCACGCTAGTCCATCCACTGCTGTTTGCCGGCCACTCTGCAGATATCGACCGACCATCTTGCTGCTGTTCTGCCTGCTCACCGTCTCTGTCCCACGGTCACCATTCCGTCAATACTTCTGTCCGTCTGCTATCTTTCCCTTTGGCCAAGTGACCTGTCCATTTCCACTTTAGAGTCGAAATTAGCTTGACGATATCAACTGAGTTTGATCTCGACATTCGGGATTCGGTCTAATAGTGTGATTCCTGGCATAGCTCTGTCCATTGTTCTTTGTGTGACCTAGACATTGTGCACAATGTCGTTAGTCAGAGTTCATGTTTCAGAAACATACGTGGACAGAACACATTGATCGATTTTTTTTTAAGTTGTAGAGTTTCTGTCTCTAATGATAAGTAATTATAATAATTTACGACGCGTTGGTTGATAAACATACAAAATTAAATAAAAGTGTTAACGTTATCGATTAGCATCAGCCCGCATTGGACCAGGGTGGTGGAATATGGCCTATTTCTCCCTACCCTCTCCGGTGTGAGGATGTTTTTGGCCTACAGTGGAATCCTATAGGCCAATATAATATCCAATACCTATACTAAGTATTTCGAATTATTTGGCTTTGATTTTAAAATGGGAAAAGTAAATAACGGCAATAGCGCTGAATTAAAACGCAGGTCTAGTAGTTAAGGTTGGATATTGATAAGTTTGTTATTTAGGATCATTGATATCTTATACAAGGTGCAAAATAAAATAAGTTACAATATCTTAGAGAGAGTGGATGAGACTAGCGTGGGACCGTTCTGGTTGGCGTGAAAATGAAGAGGCCTATACCCAGCAGTGAGGTTTACCAGTCTGATGATGATGATGAGAATATATTAGGACTCCCTTAAGTTAGTCAGTTTCTAAACAACTGAACAACTTTCACTAAGGACCTAACATCGAAAAAGCGAAAAAAAGGTGTACATCTCGGGGATTCTGACTACCTTATGATCGTGATTTTAAGTTTGTAATGTAATTTTAAAAGCAATTTTAAATAGCGATTTAAAAAGAACGAAAAAGCAATTATTTTCTGTTTATAAAAACACACAATGCTCCAAAAATGTAAGTTTTTTTCGTGTCACGCTCCAGCACAAAGGCTCTGTAGTCTCTTTTAACACAAGGACGGGGCAAAGTAACTATTAAACGGTCAAGAGATCACGTTTTTTTGCATTCGAGCTCTTTTTTGGTGATTTAAACGTGTGATTATTTATCTTTCTATACGTATAAAATTGTGAACTTGGTGTGGATGTACATTTGCAAAAATATTAATTGGGGAAGTTTAGGATATGCATTGAGACAATTTTTATCTGTTTTTGTTTCTCTGTTTATCTATTTGTCTATTCACAGTGTTTTCAAACTTGCATAGGGCTTAGTTTGGATTAACATTTAAGCTTTATTTCATCGTAATCAGTTTATTCAATCAAAATCGGTGTAAAGACGGTGGTCTGCGCGGGCGTCGGGCGCCGCCGCTAGTTCACAATAATGAACATTATTTGTGACACCTGATTGTCTGAAAAGAAAAATGATTCCGTGATTCGGATGGCACGTTAAGCCATTGGCCCTGGCTACTATCTCTGGTGGTGCCGCCTTACCGTAACCGTAAGGCGGTCTGAAGAAACTCTGACACCCCCTGGTGTCAGAGCCACACGATAAGAAGAAGAAACAGGAAGGTGGCATAGGTATTATCTGGTCCCACAGTTCCACCATCCCACTTTTTTGTTATAGTGTTAAAATAAAATAAAACTTTAAGTGCCAATAATCAGTACCTATAAAACGTGTTAATGAATTAACGCAAAACTAGAAAGTAGTTTGTTTAGAATCGAGAGCAGAATCGAATTGTCATGGTTTAAACATAGGTAATTTTTATCAAAATATTAAATAATTTTTTTTGCAAAATTTAAAATTTACTGAACCCGATGACAACCCACCGCACGAGCACACTCACCCTACTTACTACCAAAACAAGATTATAAAAATGTATCCATGAGTACGTTAGCGCTTTCTTTCAGTGCTGAAATGATAACAAATCATTTTTGCCTCAAAACTTAAAATGCGAAGAACTTTGAATTTTACCTATCAAAATAATGAAATTATTGTTGCAATCTAATTATTTTGTTATAAATCAGTTGGGGTTGGGGTTTTGCGTTAATTCATTAACACGTTGTATAAAGGCAGCATACAAATTCAGTAATGTACCAAACGGATTGTGTTGTGTAAAAATACTAAAAAATGAAAGAAAAATAAGATTGAAATATAAGAATGAATCTTAAATATTACTTTTTCGTTGTTTTTGGAAAAAGAAACTGAAAATATTCTAAAATATTTAAAATTATAAGTAGGTACTAAGATTTGTACTGAAACTCACTTTTGCACAAAAAGTCTATTCGTGGGTCTATTCAATTCATTTTACAAAGCCTGAATTAATACCATTTAAATACCTATTACTAAAAGTATCAAAAACTACTGTGCCAATTACTATTAAAGCCATTTTGTTCTCATAAAGCTTCCGATTTACAGTAATAACAACAAAAAAATTTATTTCGAAAAAACTTTTTTGCATTTCGTTAAATTCAATTTTGCACCATGGGCGTTCCGTGAATTAACAGCCCGTATTTATATTGTTTTTGCATCGAAATTGCTTTGCCCATTTCTGTCACGGATCGTCCATTGGTCGTTATTATTTTTCTCTCTCTGAAAGGAATACAATGAACACCTAATGGAATTTTGATTTGACAGTACAACAACGCGTTTTTGAGAGTCATTTATTGCCATTATTTTATTTTACTTCTTTGTTTTTCCTGTCAGAAAATAAATTAACTTCTGGCTGCTTTTGGTGAAGAAATCTTAGAAAGCCATATGAAGGTAAAAATAAGAAATACGCAATATTTTTTTTTTTCAAAAGGACCTTCCAGGAAACCAGCCAAGAATATGTCAAATCACGGAATACGAAATTCAATAAATTAAATAAATAGAGCTGGCATCTCCAGAAAAATAAGAAATTAAGAAAAAAAAAATTGAAAAAAGAAGCACATGTTTTTTTATTGTTAAAGGGCTAATAATAATTTTTTTTCCATGCAATTCAGACAGTGCTTGCTGTTATTTCTGATACAAAACTTTTTAGTGGTAACTGAATTGGACAAAGAGATTTTATTGTTATGATATTTACTACCATAAAATCTCCTTGATAAAGATCATAAAATCTACACTAATATCATAAAGAGGAAAGATTTGTACCAATTTTTGTATGTTTGTATGTTTGTAATGAATAGGCTCAAAAAGTACTGGGCCGATTTAAAAAATTCTTTCACCATTAGAAAGCTGCATTCACCCTGAGTAACATAGGCTATATTTATTGCTAGAAAAGATTAGACGTCCACCCGTGCGAAGCCGGGACGGGCCGCTATCTTTAATATAACGAAGTCGTGGGTAACCTCTAGTCCTAAATCGCTATATTGTGGTATATTATGGTTAGCTTCATGTGTGCTAGCTTTAGTCCATACAAAGTCTTTATTCCAGCTTATTATTATGTACCTCGCAAGTTACTAAGCATCTTCATAATACAAAAAACGTGAATATTTCATATTTGCCGCACTTGTCAACCCATTGAATGCCGGCAATATTAGCATTCGACGAGTCTCGATGCCGGGTGCCTTTTGTACCAAGTCCTGAATATGACAACGGCGACATGTTTAGACTTGAAATGATTTATTACATTACAGAGATGTCAAGTGTTCAATAACTCTTTGGAGGATGTGACGCTAACGTTTGGGAGGGATCGAATTTAAGCGAAAATTTGATCCCTCCTTTTGTCTATATAGATTGAATTATTATTGCTAGTATGCTCGGGGATTGGGACTTCGGGAATGTTCGTTTGTCAAAGTTTCAGTCATTATGATGCAACGTCAGTCTGGCTTCATTGCATAATTATGCACTTACTAGAGTGAGCCCCGCGCTTCATTACGCTGTCCCATTCAGTTGTGGCGACATCGCCACACTTTCTTACTCAATTGCTATCGTTATGTCTTTCACCAGCCCGCACTCGCCCTACTCTTATGTGACGCTCATGTGGCTCATCATGACTTGTGTGTGATTTGGTGTAATTTGGACGTGTTTCATTATCATATCATATCATAACATAATATTCCAAAAGGACAGCTTAAAATATCAAAGGTTTTTACCTATTTGTATTTTCAGTAATGTTTTTAATTATTTTTATAACGATTTTATCTGATTTTGTTGAGCTTTTCAACTTTTTTTGTTTTGCTATTTTATGTAGTTAAATAAGTACATCGAACAATAAAAAAAAGATCTAGATCGAGACAGTCTCAAGTGGTCTCTAGTAAATTCGTTGCAAATATTTCTTTTTCAAAGATATTAATGACCGAATTAACAAGTTTACCTACAGTCAGCGAAATTACGTAGACACTTCCTATTTCTATACGTAATACTTTAGACCAAGGTCTTCTTCTTTCTCCGTTCTCCCAGATCATTTTCGGTTGGCTCTGGAATATGCTTCCGCCATTCGGCCACAAAATGTCTTGATCGGAGATCGCCGTATCTACGCGTCTATGTGTGCGTGCGTCTGATTCCTTCGTTGCATGGAGCCGTCCTTCTGGGACCTCATTTTGTCATCATTATAATCAGCTGGTATATTTAGTTTTTTCAAGGTTTCTCTTTTCTCCACAAAGTAGCTTTGGGGCGCTCGCGACCTCGATACTAAGGCCATAGTACCCTCAGATATTCGTTTGATTCTTCTAAATTCAATCTACCATTTTTGGAGCGTCTATTGTGTATCAATTTTTTTTTTAATTGTATATTAATATTTAAACGGGTGGTTCAGACGATCAAACTAAACATCATTAAGTATGGAGACCTAGAGTCGAAAAAAAAACCGCCTTCCCAAACTTGGTTTTACAATAGTGGTATGGTATCTATCCTATCAACATCCAAAAAAATCTGTATCGTGCAACAAACACACACATTGCGACAAAGACATTCAATATTTATATTAGTATTATGTTAAATCTCTTTGATTGCGACTTAAGGCTATTCTACCGTTGGCGCGCTCCATACAAACGTAGTATGGTGATATTTTCAATACTATCCAATTAAAGTCAATGAAATTTTTCAAAACAATCTAGTAACTAATTTCTATGTCGGTATGAAGTCAGATTTTCGATAAAATTTATAGCTTTAAAGTTACAGTGCCACAAATATTTCCATACAAATCTTAAATTGATCCTAGCATTGAAACTGTATATTTTAACGAAAATCTGACTTCATACCGACATAGAAATTAGATAGTTGATTGTTTTTGAAAAATTTCATTGACTTTAATCAGATAGTATTGAAAAAATTACCATACTACGTTTGTATGGAGCGCGCCAACGGTAGAATAGCCTTAACACGTTTTTTATGGCTACGGTATAAAATAAAACAGGTGATTTTTCTTTTGCGATTTTGAAGATAATATGTCCATAATCTATATAATATCATTGTCCATAATAGTGAATGTTGTTCAGTTTGATGGTCAAAGGTAGAAACCCTTTCGTCGAAACCATCCCTTTAAATATTACTAGGGTGTTTTGGTGTTTTCTTACACATTGTATAGGGTTACGTAACATCTAAACATGTTTCATCGAACACCTTTCATCTAACGCACTATTTAACGAAGTAATGTTTCGTCAATGTAACGTTTCCGTTGTAACAGTTAAATCTATTTTGTGGTTAAATACCACCCAGGCAAAACCATGTTACCAATTTTATCCAAAATAACGTTAGCAATATAAAAATGTATTTACGAAGTTTGTCCGCTTTATGTTGTATAAAAGCAATACCCAAGTATATTCTCCTAGCTTGGCAAGAATATTTCATACATCGTATCCTATCTTGGAGATGGGATGCGCGGATCAATCATAAACTATCCTTTATTCTGTCCGCTGTAGAACATTGTTTGCTGAGTTTAGCTTATGATTTTGAAAGATTTTTGTGTGATAGAATGAGGATGGAATTTAGGTTAAAATTTTATTTATGGTGGTAATAAAATACCGTTAGTGGTTAATCTAATATAGGTAAAATAATTACGTGACTAGTAAAGAACCCGCTGCAATGTCTTTAATTTTGGTGACCACGTAACTCTTAAATAATTTTTCAATGAAAAATCCCCACGAACGCAAATTCAAAATATGACGCGGTTGATTTGTATGAAAATTTTATTCAATTCAATTCAATTCATTCATTTTATTTCAGACCATAGATCCATAGTGGTGTTTGTAACAAAATTACAAAACTATGTTAGGGACATAAAATTTTACAATTATTTAACACTAGCGTTAACCCGCGACTTCGTCCACACAAATTATACCTATACCAGATTTTAAGTAAGATCATAAGCTATCAAACAAAAAAAAAAATTCATCAAAATCGGTTCAGTAGTTTTTGCGTGATGCTCGAACAAACACACAAAGCAAAAAAATTCTTTATTTTTACTGTTTTATTTTATTTATTTATAATAGTACGAGCTTTTACCCGCGACTTCGTCCATATAAATTTTATACCAGATTTTAAGTCAGATGATAAGCTATCAAACAAAAAAGTTTCATCGAAATCGGTTCAGTAGTTTTTGCGTGATACTCGAACAAACAAACACCCATACAAACAAACAAACAGACAGACAAAAAGTCCAAAACTTGGCGATTTGGAATCAGGGACAGGTAAAAACCATGTCGTAATTTTTTTTTGTAAATATCTTCAATGTATAGATACATTTCTGTTACAGTTTATAATAGTTTAGATAGATAGATTAACAAAAAGGGGGACTATGCAGGCTATTCTATTGGCAGGCTAGGCTATATTAATAAATTAAAAAAAGCTAAAAAATAAATCACTTATAGATTCCAATGAAACGATTATCAGGTTTTGTGTTAATTTGATGATTAGATAGGTTGACGATACGATCGTAAGCTCGTGTTTGCCCTACATTTATTCCAGCAGACAGTCGCAGATAGTTCCCACTCTCATGATATCATTATACCTAATTTAAAGGTTCCAAGAATGTAATTTCCGTTGGCCGGAGAAAAAGGAAAAAGGGATACTTGGAGGGGAGTGGGGAGTGGAGGGGAATTAAGGCACTTAGTGGCCAGGCCTGCTGACAGGGATTGATTTTACCCACTTGTTTGTGTGTACGTACACTAGTCCCTACACGTCTGCAAATAGCTAGATGTGGTAGTCAATGTGGTGGTTGGTTGATTTCTAGGTGAAAGATTTTATGGATTGATACTTTTGAAACTTTTTACCCGACTGCGCCAGAACAATGGTAATCTTTTTTGTATCACACAGCATAAAGTTTAAATACTTAGTGCCCAAAGTCTGCCCGGAGTGTGGTAGATGGTGAGTTCGTATCAATTTTTAATGGATATGGGACGCAATTTGAAATTTAATTATGGAAACGTAAATGAGGCTCATCGATGGAATTTTCAGGAAAGTGTCAACCAATGCTTATTATACAGAGTGTTAGGGTAAACAGTTGCATTACTTTAAGGGGTGATTGTACCCATGATACTGAACAACTTTCCCTAAGAAACCTATAGGAAATTCGAAAAAAAAACGACTTTTCATACAAACGTTCGATCAGCTGATTGCATTTAGTATGGAAAGTCCAATTATTTTTTGCGAATTTCCTATAAGTTTCTTAGGGAAAGTTGTTCAGTATCATAGGGTACAATCAACCCTTAAAGTAATGCAACTGTTTACCCTAACACCCTGTAGATATAGCCTCTCGTGGGTATGAACGTTTAGTAAAAGCAATACTTTACACTTGTAAAAATAATGTTCTTCCAGTCGCAGGTCCTTAAGCCGTGTCCACACACCCCGTCAATTTGCCGAGAGCCCACTCCCTCGTTAAGATCGCACAAAACTGATGTTTTCCCCTCCATTGCTTCTTTTTACACCGCACTGTCATTTGAAACATGTTCTCTGTCATACTTGTAATTATTATAGTCATGCAAGCGTGGAAATGTATGGGATCATACGAGGCTTGTTATTATGTTGAAAGATGTTCTAGCACGCCGAGACTTGTTCATTACGTTTTAGCGGAAAAAGAAGTGGATATGATATGGACCAAGTGATAAATTGGTTATTTTTCATAATGACCGGGCACTACGAAAAATGCCCAATATGAGAGGGCAATTTGATAATAATTATTCAAATAATAATTCAATAAACTGGGCATGATACATAATGTCCATCACCTTTTGGGCAGAGTAATACAGACATATTTAATTACTATTTTTTTTTATTGCAGTCATTTATCTTAAAATAAACTGAATGTTAAACAATTTAAATAGTCAGACTCATTATTTGTATTAATTAGCAAGGGTTTCTTTCTACATTAAAAATCCATTAGTTAAAATCATATTAAAAATATAGGTAACACAAAACATATAATTAATATTTAAAACAAAAATTTCACAACATATCTTTGTTTTATTGAAGTTTTGACATATGTATAACCGCGTGGAACTTAGCTTTATTATCAAATTGTCCATTTGTCACGGAGCAATATAATAATGACCGGGCAACTAAACTAAACCCTTATTTAAATGAATAATATGGTACAGATTTTCTACGAATTTATATTTAGTTTGAATATGACACTAGAGAGCGGCCTTTGCATTATTTATTCTATGAATATCGGAGCCGTCAACCTAGACCTAACACAAAGTAAACCAATTTAAAACTTATTTTACATAATATTTCGTTCAGGGCGTTAGAACATAAATAGATCTGAAATTATTATACAATAATGCCTATTTTAATGATTGTAAAAATACGCATTTTATTTACCTATCTAATATTGGGATGACATTGGTTAAGAGCCTACCGAGCCTATTGTGCTGCCCTCAATCGTATTTTTTTTATTTCTAAACAATTAAACAACAAATTAAAGATTGAAAAAGTCGGGCGGCGAGCGGGATTCGAACCCACGATTTGCCTTTCCGGGGCATACTCCTCTCCAACAGAGCTGTCGGCGCCCCGCAGGCCACGACGAAACAATCTATATTATCGTCTTTAAGGGATGGCAGGGCAATTAAACAACATTTCCTTTTTTGTAATAATACAAATTTCATTTTTGTAATAATAACGAAAGATCTTTTAATTTTCCTTTGAAACAAGGAAACATTCCCAGCAACACTGGAAACTGTTCCAGGAATATTTCCCAATATTAGGATTTTACCCGGGAACGTTCCCGGGGAAAAACTAGGAATGGGAATATTCCCCAGGCCCATCACTAATATCCCTCGAGGAAAGCTTAGAAACCTAGGTTTTTATTCCCGGCCACGTTCCCGGGAATATTCCGGGAATTGTACATCAGAAGGCATAAGCAACTAATCTGATTAAGGTGGTTGCAGAGGGGTCAATTTTATACAAAACTTTGACGCACAATACGCTTAGACGGTATTAATATAAGTAACTTTGTATATATGGAAAAATAGGTTATACAATCTAGATGTCGCGTATCAAATAACATTTGCAATTTATAATATAATTAAGAAGATATAAAGCTATTAAATTTTTCATACAAAATTTTCAAAGCTTAATATCTTCGTAATTATATTATAAATTGCAAATGTTATTTGATACGCGACATCTAGATTTTCTAAATTATTTTTCTATATATAAAATATTACTTTAATTAATTCCGTCTACGCGTATTGTGCGTCAAACGTTTGTATGGACTGAAACCACCTTAAGACGCTAAGTCCTTTAGTTTTATAGTTTCTTTTTATTTTAACGTTCCACTTCATGTTGTTATATTGTGCAAAGCGGAAAATCCTTTATTTAATAGAAGTATATTTCATAAAGTAGGGTTACTGCTATTCTTCACAGCGGTTTAGCCCGTTAACCCGTTTTTGTTCGCCTTGGGGTTACATTTGGGAAAATTCCTACTCAGCGGTCGCATTGGTCAACTTCCCTATAATATAATAATATGTTGTTGCTATGGTGAAAGCCAAAGAGACCCATGAATATTCGTGGAGTATGTCAAGCTCGTACTAACTAATAATAGGTCCAGGGCTCTGCCCACACGATAAGAAGAAGAATTAAATCACACTCCCAATCTGGATGGCCTGAAGTTTAGTTAAAACTACCAACTATATGCTTTGTAGCAATTTGCCTTTAGTATTATCACAGGGTACTATGTATTATTGAAGGTTTCTTGATTGTTTTTTTTTGTAAATTGATGAGTTTGATGACGGAGTAACATTTTTTTTAATTCAAGATTTATTGCTTAAATCTATGAGTTAATGTTTCGAAAACCGAACGATCTCACCTATTGAAAATTGTGTACCAAGTAAATATCAGAATTACTCAAGACTCGAGGGTACTTTTACTAAAAGTACTTACTTTAAGTACTGTCTTTAGTAAACTTCTTCATACTTCTTCTTCTTCTTCTTCTTCTTCATCTCGTGGTGCCATCTCCTATCAAAGGTTGGCTATCATTAGAGATATTCGGACTCTAGAAACTGCAGCCCTGAACAGTTCAATTAACTTCTATCACAAATCATGTCGATAAAGGGAAATGTCCTCTTTATATAAAAGTTAATAAATTATGAGGAAGGCACATGTCCAGCAGTAGCTGATGATGATGAATATGCTCCAAATTACTACATAGTATAAAACAAAGTCGCTTCCCGCTGTACGAGTATGCTTAAATCTTTAAAACTACGCAACGGATTTTGATGCGGTTTTTTCATAGATGTAGAGTGATTCAAGAGGAAGGTTTATAGCAGCATTGCACCCGTGCTAAGCCGGGGCGGGTCGCTATAGAGTACATACATTTATCATCTTTCTAAATTCTTAACAAACATCATAAGATAATCATGATGATCATCTTAAGACCATTAAAAAGTTAGCTTAAACATCATAGTTGCACAGTATACTGTACTGTAGAAAGAGTATCTAATAGTACAGTATAGACCATAGATACTTACAAAGGCAGAGGCACAGGCAGTTTGGCAATTATTTCCGCTATAAATAACGGACGGACTTTCCTCGAACTTCGGAACACTCTTGGCATCTTTAATAACGTTGCAGGTGACGGTTTCTGTTACCTTTATATTAATCTGTACTGTTATTTTACTGATATATTTATGGGGTACGCAAACGTCCTTTATGTTTTTAAAACATTTGTCACCTTTTGCACAGTCGGTTACCTACCCAAACGTCACTAAAAAGATGCTAAAAGCGATTTTTAAGTTTTCTTACAATTTCCTATGAAACTTGGCAGTTTTAAAGCATCTGTCTATGTAAACCTTTAGCAATGGAAAAATGCCTGTGACGAGATGGACGGACGGACGGGCGGACAGACACCGAGCTGATTCCATAAGTGTTCCATTTTGCCAATTTTGGTACTTAACACTAAAAAGGAAAAAGAACTAGAAAATAATTATTTCCCTTCATCTGTCGATTGAAATAATTTTATGTTACACTACACGTTGCAGGATTATTGTCAAAGTAACATTATAGTTCCCAAGTAACATTATAATCGCCCGGATTATTGTCAATCGACTCAAGTTCTTACAATATTACGGACTAGTTTCAGTAATATTCTTATTTTACTAGTCACACTAAGTAAAATTATAATAATCATCCTAGTAAGATAAACATTAGCCGAGCTTTTTGTATTGCTGGCTTGGCTGAATCTCTGAAAATGCAAGTGACAAAGATGATTTGTGTCAATTATTTGTTACTATGTTGTATCATTTTGGCATAAGAAAACATTGTCGACTATTTGAACATCGGGTCAATTATACCTACCTGTCGGAATAGAGTAACTGACATGAGTTGTCAAATGAAACCGTTTTTTGTGCATTTGTCGGCACTTATCGGCACCCTAAAACTTCGAGTTCTGTGTATAATTGTGAATCTAACGTGAAATCGTAGGTAATTTAATGAATAGTGTTAGTATATTTCACAAAATAATCTACGACTTCACTTTAGATTCACTAATTATTCACAGAGCACGAATATTTACCCAGTCGATTGTGCTGACAAGGTCCCAAAAACGGTTCTATTGCCTCGCGTCACGTATCTCTTTCTATTATACAGTGGCGCCGCTAGGTACATCTCGCTCTCTCAGCTGTCAGTTCCTCTATATGATACCTTTATGGGTCTGATCGGGTGATAAAATGGCATAATAACAACACAGAGGTGTAGTGACATAAAAATGTGACCACTAGTCTGAAGTATTGTATCCTTCGATCCCATTTGGGTCATCTAAAGTACATTATTCGTATCGGATCAAATCCAATCTGATCTTAAGTTGTTTCCTCAGTGACCGACGACGTTGGGTGTTAAAAATCGATCGAATACGCCCGGGGCAAGTCGCAAAGGTTACGTTTTATGAACGATTCAATCTAATACGTATGCAGATTGGAGTCAATCGAGTTAGATACAACCTGAGGCATTTAACTGTATTTAAAATGCCTATATTTTTTCATTTCCTAGTGTGGGAACTCTGACACAAATCTAAAACAAATGTTATACATGTTATATGGATTGTAATGTAACACATACACACATACTACCGGTGCCCCCTCTATCAGAAAATAGGCTATGTATAAATATATAAGACTACGAGCTTTTACCCGCGACTTCGTCCGCATATATTATATAACAGATTTTAAGTCAGATGATAAGCTATCAAACAAAAAAAGTTTTATCAAAATCGGTTCAGTAGTTTTTGCGTGATACTCGAACAAACAAATACCCAAACAAACAAACAAAAAAACAAACAAATAAACAAACAAACAAACAAACAGACAGACAAAAAATTAAAAAATTGGTGATTTGGAATCAGGGACAGGTAAAAACCATGTCGTAATTTTTTTTTGTAAATATCTTCAATGTACAGACACACTTCTATTACAGTTTTATAATAGTTTAGATTGTAGTATTATAATATAAGGCCTAGCTGGTGTGCGATTTTTGAAAGTCAAATCAGCAGTAGAAAGATGCGTATCTCCATAGTAATTTTGACATTTTCAACTGCTGAACTCAGCGAATGAGATTCAAAAATCGCACTCCAGGTTTAGGCCAGAAACGAACCGCGACGGCGGACTCTCTCCATATAATATAATGTACCTACTAACATAGTTTTTAAGTATACAGGGTGAAATTGATATCATTAGCATCCTTTTAAACTAAGAGTCTACCCATCAAACTCAACAACTTTTACTATGGGAGCAAACCGATCGGAGCAACCAAAAAATCAGCTGTTCCATACTAAACTGCAATGCCTACTTGACTCAAATGTATGCAACAGCAGATTTTTTTTGCTCTGATCGGTTTGCTCCCATAGTAAAAAATTTTCAGTTTGATGGGTAGACTCTTAGTTTAAAAGGATGCCAATGATATCAATTTCACCCTGTATACAGGGTGTAAGGAAGAGTATCATTAACCTTTAAACCACATACTCTACCCATCAAACTGAACAAACTGTTATTGTTCTGACAGGTTTGCTCCCATAGTAAACTATGGGAGCAAACCTGTCAGAACAATAACCCGCGGGTAAAAAATAATTAGCTCTCCCATACTAAATTGCAATACCTACTCGATTCAAACGTATGGGACAGCTGATTTCTTTTGTTCTGACAGGTTTGCTCCCATAGTAAAAGTTGTTCAGTTTGATGGATAGAGTATGTAGTTTGAAGGTTAATGATACTTTTCCTACTAATAATCTATGGACTGTGTCTGAAACAAAATTATTTTGATTTCATTTGATTTGAGTTTCTTAATAATTAACACAACTCGAATGGGCAAATTATAATAAACTCACGACCGTAATCTTATTCGGCGTCCGCAGAAACTCTGAAACAGCAACGGTAATTTTTAAACGTCCAGTGAAGTTGCGTCATTCCGTCTTCCATCCAGGAGTGCGATTTTTGAATCTCATTCGCTGAGTTCAGCAGTTGAAAATGTCAAAATTACTTTGGAGATACGCATCTTTCTACTGCTAATTTGACTTTCCAAAATTGCACTCCTGAAGTATGATTTTTGATAGTCAAATCAGCAGTAGAAAGATGCATATCTCCACAGTAATTTTGACATTTTCAACTGCTGAACTCAGCGAATGAGATTCAAAAATCGCACTCCAGAAGCCCTAAAATTTATGTTCCTTGAATTAAAAATAATGAAGGCAAAAAGGAAAACTTGGTCAGCAGACGTTCTAGGTAGAGCTATTAAACTTAAAAAGCCTTCCTTTTTTTGTGCAAGCCCCCACAGGCCTGGGTCGTCATTAATCTTAACACGAATCGTTTTCGAGGACAAGCGCCGATATAAGTACAGTTCGCCACACAGTTTGACAGCTACAATTTCAAGCTACTCTAGCCGCTAACGCCTTGTTCTGAGAGGTTAGAATTGAACAGACCTGTTCTTTGTTCTGGGCTGTACACTATCTATTTGCGAAGAAGTTTATCGTACGGATTGGGAAAACGTTGAACTATGTTGTTTCGTTTTAGCATTTCTGAATGTTTTTCCTAACCGTTGTAGAGGAAACGACGCCATAATTTAATACAGGGTGTAAATTTAAATGCGTTACAATATTAACCTTTCGGCAAGAGTTCTATTATTCTTAATTACGGGATTTTACTATGGTATGGAATCAAAATCGAAAACGCGGAAAAGAAAATCACCTGAAGTGCGATTTTTGAACATCATACGAGCGAATTGGCAGTAGAAAGATGCATAATCTCCATTGTAATTTTGACATTTTCTACTGCCAGTCGCTCGTATGATGTTCAAAAATCGCACTCCAGTTCCAATCATTTGGATTGAGTGCATATCTATTTACGTTTTTTATGGAACAACGCTTTTTTTAGTGCGGTTTTTAATTTGACTCCAAAGTGAAAGTTGTTCAATTTGACTGTCTGAAGCACATCCATTAATATGTAAAACTTGTGTAAAAGTTTAAACTTTACCCCCTGTATAATGTAGTATAGTAATAGTAATTCGGACGTGTTTATCGCACTTGATTTGGTACCGTATAAGTCCGCGTTCAGACTTACGACAGTGTTTCTGTCACAAATGTTATCGTTCAGAATAAAAGAGAAAACCTCAACAAGACTTGACCATTAATCTTACGAACATACAAGGTGCGATCACACTACAATCTCGCGATACGTTGATGACCTTTTAATGCCTCAGAGCTTCCGACACTTAAATATCGTACAATAAGGTTTATATTCCATTGGCAAGTGGGGCAAAGCTGCAAACGTGCTCCACTCATAGAGTATCTATGTTTTACTTTACGCGCTTGAAGTTTTTAATTAACTTACGACTTGGTGTATCTTCGCTGCTAAAGTCAGCTAACGTGTTGATGTTGAAAATCTATACTTGTGTAATAGCTGAAAACAGTATGAATAACTTTCTTGTAACTTAGTTCTAAGAAACGTAATCTCATTTACAACATGATATTTTACTGAGAATAAAATTACATGATACTTATCTAATCTAAACTATTATAAAACTGTAACAGAAGTGCGTCAGAACATTGAAGATATTTACAAAAAAAAAAATTACAACATGGTTTTTACCTGTCCCTGATTCCAAATCACCAATTTTTGGATTTTTTGTCTGTCTGTTTGTTTGTTTGTTTGTTTGTTTGTATGTTTGTTTGTTTGTTTGTTTGTTTGTTTGTTTAGGTGTTTGTTTGTTCGAGTATCACGCAAAAACTACTGAACCGATTTTGATGAAACTTTTTTTGTTTGATAGCTTATCATCTGACTTAAAATCTGGTATATAATTTATGCGGACGAAGTCGCGGGTAAAAGCTCGTTCTTTATAAAAGCAGGGATTACTAAAATTTTACAATCCCTTGAAATAATGAGAGATTCTCTCTGAGTGAGAATTGTTCGTGTTTTCTTGAACAAAGAGTTTGTATAATGTCAAATGTCCTTGGCATTAGTATGGCGAATTTCAAAAAGTTATTTTGGTAGGTAATCAAATGTTGTTTTCGATTCTGTACAAAACCCGCACATACTTCGACTGAGTACGTGCGCGTTCATACGTCCGCTTGTATGAAACTTTCGTTCAGGGTTAATTGCGGGCACTGTTCAATGTAACAAAAAGCCTAAGGCTTACTTGGGATCATTACAATTTATGTGCCTGTGAGCGTTATTTATTTTATTTATTTAATGTTAATCACAAAAAAAACCTCTGAATTCTAACTCGTGACCTTCGGCTCCGCTTCGCAAATAGGTTCACCAACTAGGATATCTTAACGTTACATCCATTTCGAATATCCGCCCATAACACGAGCCTAACTCTACCAAAGGATAACTTAATAGCATTCTGAGATATCGACTGATTGCCTCTGCCAGTCCATCTACCAGGAAGCCCGCTCTCGAGAGTCGTAAAGGATAATTGTTCGTGTTCTCATGTAACTATTCGATTCGGCCCGCTCGATTGCTATTGATTGGAGCCGATTGCCGCCGACGGCCGTATCGAGGATATTTTCAAATTGACTTCTGAATTAGGTGTAAATAATTGTTATCCAAAACTTTAGGGATACAATTTAACAGTTAACAGATTTAATTCTATGGAAACGTGTTAATTGGGTTTGCACCCTGATTATGTTTTTGAATAACGTTGATGTAATTTTAAAGCTGGAATTGAAATTATTAACCAACGATGTTATTACAGGTTCAAATTCCCAGCCCTGATTTGTGACAACATTTTTCTAGCTTTCCTTTGGTAATTGAAATAACTCTAAAGTTCAAAACTTCAGGAATTATTTGCAGAAAACTATTTTCTGGCTTCTTTTTACAGTGGTTTATTAAGTCCAACAAAACACTGCAAGGCACAAAAACCTTTTATTTCTTAGCTGCCTCATTATAATCCACGAAAATAATTCGTGTCTATTCTAAGCCAGGAATATTATAATTCCAATGTTTTCTAAGATGCATCACCTCAACCAGTGCACTCTACTCGGCTGTGTAATGGCTCAGCCAGTCAGGCGTGATAAGTACATCATTTCGAAGGCTTACTTCACCTCCGTGAATTTAGTGGAATAAACCTTTTACCGTATACGGAACTCCACTTTGCCGTGCTGTGAGTCACAGCGTGAGAGTTTCGGGAAAACGGAAACCATTAAGCTCGATTCGTCATCCCAAATACAGAAAAGTAGGTCAATCAAAAGTCAACAAAAAATTAAATACAGATGAATGGATAATCTCCTACTTTTTTGAGTTCTGTGAGTTCCCCGTAGATTCTACGGGGTAGAGGAAAGTGGGATCTGATGTTTAAAGGATGAGTAAAGGAACTCGATACAAAGAAGTTGTTTCAGGGAAATGTTAAGGAAAATCAGTTTCATTGTAAGTTTGTCGTTTGTTGTCCGTAAATCAATCCACACAGATGTCGTAAGAACTAAGAAGTGACTAATCCTTTCAGGCACTATTAACATATCTCAGGCACAGTATAAGAGAAAGAGTATGACCACACTCCCTGCAACCCACGAATTTTCACCTCCTTTTGTCCTACAGAATGAATTATGAAACGTTAGATAGGACTCATATTCGTGCACTTTCTTTTCTTTGAAATCACAAAAAAGGGGTTTAGGTAAAAAATTCGCAGTTTTACGAATTTGCCTTTTTACGAATTTGCCATTGTTAGAATCAGCCATTTTTTGAATACTAATTTCTTTTCACGCTCGATAGCCATTTCGCGAATTAGGCATTCTGCGACTAATTTGTTAGAATTACTGCATGCGTCACTTTCTCGGATCGTAGCAGTTTCTCGTTCAATCCGATTCATTTGAAATCTACTTTGAGCATTTTATTAAACTTGTACTCAGCCTACAGATTACATTTTCAATCATTTTACTTTAGTCTTCCATAATAATCTCATGAACTTATTCCCTTTGGCTTGACCAGACACTTTGCTACAAGTAAGAACCAAAGAGTGTAATTGTAGCAAGATTCACGTTTAGTATTACAAACTACTTAATATTCTTACTAGCAGTAAAACATGACCGATAAATTTAAAGTGTTAGAAGCACGAGCACGAAGCTTTAGCTGGAACAATGTATTAAAACGAGAAGTTTGAACGAGGGCCTACATTCCGTCTCGTTAGTCGCTCCAATGAATTTCTGCTGAAAATATTTTAGCCTTCAATGGGAACATTTTCATTCATGTTTTGAAACTATTACTTAGGTAGGTTATTGTTAATATTCACAACGAAAAGATTTGAATGAGAATTTTGTAGAATTTTCTTTGTTTTTTAAAGTTCTAAAAAAAGCTGTTTATTTTATTTTCTTACCAATATTGCCAATTGCCAAATATAACATACATAAACTCAGGACCATAATTCCTTTTGAGGTGGTCAGAAGCTTTGCCGAATGGGTACCCATTTTTTATAAGTTTTTACACGTTAATTCGACAACATGGGGTTTCATTGGTATTTTTTTGTTAACCTAAGATATGAACAGCTTTAGCAGCACTGTAGTAACAAATCTCACAATCGGTATAAACCAAATACACATACATACATAAACTCACGACCGTAATCCGGGGTTGTCGAAAACATTGCTACACAACCACCAACTTTCTGTTTAAGAAATGTAGAACCACAATGTAGAGCTACATTTGTAGCTCACATTTAGCGATTTAATTTACGTAAACCAACCAATGAACCTTCAAATTTTCATATTAAGACTAGAGGAATAAATAATAGTCATTACGATCGTCAAAGTACCACTACTCTACAGGATGAAATTGATATCATTAGCATCCTTTTAAACTAAGAGTCTACCTATCAAACTAAAAAACTTTTACTATGTGAGCAAACCGATCGGAGCAAAAAAAAGTCAGCTGTTCCATACTAAACTGCAGCGCCTACTCGACTCAAATGTATGCAACAGCTGATTTTTTGTGCTCCGATCGGTTTGCTCCCATAGTAAAAGTTGTTCAGTTAGATGGGTAGACTTAAGAGTCTACCCACTCAGAGTCAGTTTAAAAGGATGCTAATGATATCAATTTCACCCTGTATATTGCAAACCTCTCATATCCTCGCTAAAACTAACTAATTTCCCGAGGAGGTAGAACATACACATTTCATTAGCAAGTCTGTACTCTATCCAGCGTGACAGAGGTGCCTCGAAATAGTAGTATGTCAGTAGTATGTAATGTAGGTATGCTTACAAGAAGCCAACAACCAAAAAACAATATCCTATATCTAACTAAGTCACGTAATTTGCTTTTATATCTCATTAATCTTACATTACTTGTACGAAACTTAAGGAGACTGGTGAGAACCAATCTAACAAAGTTGGTTAAGGAGTTAACACTGTCATAACTGATTAACTAATTAGTATCGGATCTTGCGTGTTTGGTTTTCTATATGAGAAGTACCGCGAATTAACCCATTTCAATTCTTATGACGTAGACGGAAGGCCTGTGTCAGGAGAATCTTGGAATAAACAGTTATCTAAGTAAATATTTGCTTTACGGCGAAGCGGTAAAATTCGGGAGTACGGTTTAGTTGTAATCCATAGATTAATGAGTTTCTTAAGGGGTGTCTTAGGAGCATGCTTCGCTATTTAAGGGTGCGTCCTGATTTTACAGGAAACCACATCTTAGGGTGCGTCCACATCTGGCGAACGCGCCGCGAATGCGCAGCTCCTCGCGAGCTGACAAACGGCGCGCGAGCTGCGCGGATGCATTTTTTGCTCGTGCGTCGCTACTGTGCAGCTCGCGCGCCGTTCGCAACCCGCTCGCGAGCGGCTCGCAAGCGGCTCGCGAGCTGCGCTTTCGTGGCGCGTTCGCCAGATGTGTACGCACCCTAAGATGTGGTTTCCTATAAAATAATGATCTCGCATATTTTGTTGCGATAGATTTCAATTATCATTTGGATGGTTGTGCATTTGAAATGTACATTTATGATTACATATCGACTAGATATGCTAAAGCATTTGTGAAGCAAACCCAGGTAATGAAAATGGTAAAAAGGACATGCATTGACAATGAGCATTTATGTAACTCTCTACTTATTATTAACTGTTATAATCCGATAATCTAATATTTAACAACAAATACCGGCTAAAAGTTTACCGACTTAGAGGAGAATTGTACTATAATACGCACATTACATCCTAAGGTACAACTCCAGTGGGACTTTGCGGGTATTTACTCAGCAAGTTTGGTTTACTCTGACACTTGCTTCTGCCCTTGGGGCGGGCGCTAAGATTTAGGTGGGCCGGGAAGCAAGGTTAGTTTTGAAACCGTAGCCCTTTATTTAGTTGTGATAAAGTTCTTTGTTGATTGCAGGTAATTAAAGGTACACATATTTTGAAACGTTTTTATATTGTACAGGGTGTAACAAAACACCCTAGTAATACTTAAGGGGGTGCTTCAGACCATCAACCTGAACAACTTTCACTATGGAGCCAACATCGAGAAAAAAAAATCAGGTGTCCCATACAAAACTGCAGTACCGACTCGACTAAAATGTATGGGACATCTGATTTTTTAATTTTTTCTCGATGTTGGCTCCATAGTGAAAGTTGTTCAGGTTGATGGTCTGAAGCACCCCCTTAAGTATTACTAGGGTGTTTTGTTACACCCTGTATAAGAGGGTACCGACCGAGCCTCTATTGCTGCCGTCAATCGCATTTAATTTATAAACCATTTTCCAAAATAAAGAATGTTAAGTTATTGCAGATTTTCAACTAATCAGGACATTACAGATTAATATGTTCTATGTTCGTAAATTCAGTAAAATTATAATATTACTGAAACGAGTCCGTTTAGTATTGTAAGAACCAGGCTAGTATCTAGGGGGGGGGGGGGTGGATAGGTGGGGTCTATCCCTCCCCCGTAATCCGAATATTAGTTTAGAAAACACAGCACTTTGTTTTTCATTTATTTTCTATGAATATCCCCCCACCAAAAACAAATAGAACTGGAGACGATTGATAATTCTCCGAATGATTGTAATGTGAATAGGATAGGATAATTTTAATTTCAGTGCTTTCATATAATTTGACAATGATTTTATGTCTCAAAAAGAAAATGAAAACACGACTAAAGCCGCAGACAAGGCTAGTTTATAATAAACTTTATTCCTTGAAACTCCCTCGTTCTGGCGGCGAATAGGTGCGCATTGTGAATAGTTCGCATTGTCATGTTAATGCTGGACACTGTGACGTCATCAATTCACAGAAAGGTTTTATTCTAGAGAAGAATAGCTGTGGAATGCGCAGAATGATTTCGCTAGTTCTCGCTGGCATTCCATTAGTTCAGGCCCTCATTATATCAGCCGATAGACATCCACTGCTGGACATAGACCTCCCCCAAACCCCAACCCCAAGGATCGCTACAACGACCGGTCCACGCTGCCTTCATCCAACGGGTTCCCGTCGCCTTCACCAGACCATCTAGCATGATTTCTCTACTTGCGCGCGATTCGACTTTTTTCCATACTACAAGTCGCGGCAAGAAGCGCGGCTTTCGCACTCCGAAAACCGCGGGAACAGGTTATTTTGTATGCAGCGAAGACGCGTCGCGCGTGTGTACAGAAATCATACAAGACAAGCAAGTCTTCGGTACACCTCGTGGACCTACTATACGTACAGTACGGACACTCCCTGCCCCCAATAATTTTAACTTACCTTTGCTTGGGAGGAAGCATGGTGGAAAATTTATGCAATGGCGTATTCCTGTCTCGCTCGCACTCGCTCAGTGCCTATAACGCAAATGCTTAGAGATGCGTATTAGAGATAAGTGTACTTTTTGCAACCATCAGCAGCAAGGCTGATTTAGTGTTTATGGGGTTTAGCGCATCTCTGTGATGGGGATGGACCAGGTCTGCCTGCATAACTCCAGTCGGTTTAGGAGTTACTGATAATAATTAAAGGTCTGTAAAAAATTTACTATCAGCTGCACGGCTGATCGTATGATATTATTGTAGTATGCACTGTAGCTATGTGAACAGTACAAAAACTGTCAAGTTTTGTCAGTCAGTTTAGGAGATACCGCCAGTCAAAGTTCCGACCTTTGAACGGCTGTATCTCCTAAACCGACTGTTGAACCATGACAGTTTTTCTACTGTTCACATAGCTACAGTGCATACTACAACAATAACATACGATCAGCCTTGCAGCTGATCGTTAATTTTTTACAGACCTTTAATCATCAGTAACTCCTAAACCGACTGGAGTTATGCAGGCAGACCTGGTCCATCCCCATCACAGAGAAGCTCTACACCCCATAAATACTGAATCAGCCTTGATGCTGATGGTTGCAAAAAGTACTCTTATCTCTCGGAATATTACTCTTGTTGTTATTTTTTCCCATTAGTATGAAATGACAGCTTATGTAATGTAATGTACTGCCTACTAGATACTCTTTCTTATACGTGGCTATGTGCCCAAGGTCCCTAGGACTTAGAAGTAGTGTTGGTTTCTTTCCCTCTTATATGAATACAAGCTTTAACCCGCGACTTCGTCCGCATAAATTATATACCAGATTTTAAGTCAGATGATAAGCTATCAAACAAAAAAAGTTTCATCAAAATCGGTTCAGTAGTTTTTGCGTGATACTCGAACAAACAAACACCCAAACAAACAAATAAACAAACAAACAAACAGACAGACAAAAAATCCAAAAATTGGTGATTTGGCATCAGGGACATCTAAAAACCATATTGTAATCTTTTTTTTGTAAATATCTTCAATGTACAGACACACTTCTGTTACAGTTTTATAATACTTAGTTTAGATACCTACAAAGTGTCTTCAATTAAAATTAAAATCCTTGATCATTAAAATCTTTTTATTTGAGTGGTGTGGTGAAATAGGTACATAAAGTTTCATAATTAACGGTTAGCTTGTTTAAGAGGGCTATCACAGTCCAGTGGCACTCTCATCACATTAAAAAAGCCTAAATTAAAAAAGTGCTCAACACGAACACTACAAAAGCCTTCAAGCTATTTTCATAGAATACTTTTATAGGTTTTTTAAAGGTCTAAACATACAAATTTTGAAAAAAGAAAAGAAACGGCCGCTTTTGTTTTTATTCGAAATTGTCTAAAAGTGGAATGTTTAGAACCTATAAAAGTATTGTATAACAATGGCTTGAAGGCTTTAGTAGTGTTCGTGTTAAGCACTTTTTTAATTTAGGCTTTCTTTATTGAGAAATCTTTTTTAATGTGATGAGGGTGCCACTGGACTGTGATAGCCCTCTTAAATTGCCTTAACAAGACGTTCTAATAACATTTTGGTGAATTAAATAGTTATGAGGACGGCCGGTGGCGGTGGCCGCTACTGGAGCTAACTTTTGAGGCAAAATGTCTATCCTTCTGTGTCAGAGAACTCTGAACATAAATTGAAACCGCATATTTCAAAGTTGGGAAACTATTCGCAATAGACGACCTACAATTTGCATCAAAAGTGGATAGATATCATTATCATATAGTATGGCAGCTACTATGGCAGATAATTATAATACTACACCTACAGTATAGTATCATATATCAAACTCATGCACCCAGACGTAAAACAGATACATTTTCTAATAGAAGCCCAGTCATTTTACGGTTTGAGCCGGGACTAATTATTAATTGATATTTTTGTTCGTTATAGTATTTAAGAGCCAATATAAGCTTAGAAAAATACACTAGTTTTTCTAATGAATACCTTATTTTTCAAATTTCAATGCCTATTTTATTGCTCAAAAATAATTTATATTGTTAAATGTAATTAAAATGAGTTCATTGGTAATAAATATTAATTAGTTAAAAGCCTTCTGGGAGATACAATTTTGATTTATACATTGCTTAGAATTTTTTTGAAGTGAATCAACCGTTTCGTGTAAGTAACGGAAGTTCGAAATTGAATTTTTTTTTAAGTGAAACTCTTTTTATGTGAGGGCTTTGAAATTTGGATCCGCAACCTTTTCATGTGATGGAAGTTTGAAATTTAAAGACAGCTGCGGAAGTTTCAGTTCTATCGTATGTTTTTTTTAATATCTTTTCTGATCGTCTTTTTGTCACTAAATGGTGCCGGTTACAGTTTAAAAGTCCCATTAATAATTACTCCCCACCCCTCCTAACAAAACTCCGTAAAATGACTGGGCTATAGTATAATTTCCTTTCTTATATCGTAATGGAAATCGAAGGACTATTAATTTATACTAGACAGAAAAACACACTTGTGCAGCAAATATCGACTGCAAACCAACCGAACTGAAAGTTATGCAACTATGCAAGCTCACACGTACAACATTTCCTAATTAGTTTTTCTCCACTGAGCTTTTGTAGAACCAAATAGAATTTTCTCGAACAGGCTTTCGTTTATCTCAGTTTACAATCTCGTGAAGCAATCGTAAAACCGTGTACAAACAGTGAATGCAAAGCAATTTCTCGGAGTGCAAGCGTAGGGTGAATGCCACAATACTTGGATGCTTGTCACCTCCGAATGCCTTCGAATGGCGACGAATTTCCGTACAATACCACGTATTTAGGACGGGAAGAGCCGCGAAGATAGACTTAGTGGAAAATCGATAAGGAGGTGACGGTCCCGTACTTGCCTGCCTCTTTAAAATTGTGTCAAGTTTTATTGCTCTCTCTGTCTCAATGAAGTTACTGGTAGGTAGGTATCGGTTGTATCGTAAACAATTTCTTCTAGAATAATTTTAAACGTGTATATTTTTTATTTGGGTTCTATTATATTACTTAACTGTAGTTCTCTCCAGATTTAATGGGTTTATGTTTAAGGTTGCAACTGCATTGTCTAATTTCTTACGCAAAAAGGTAAGGCTGAATCAAACCGGCGGCTGACGGCCCGGTAGCACAGTCGGTAGTGAATCTGCCTGCCGTGCCGAGGGTCGCGGGTTCGAATCCCGTAAGGGGCAAATATTTGTATGATGAATATGAATATTTGTACCCGAGTCATGGATGTTTGTATTTATATATGTATTCTATATCGTTGTCTAGTCATCATAATACAAGTCCAGGCTAGATTCTGGTACTTTAAATGTGACTAGTTAATTTGTGTGACATTGTCCAAGATATTTATTATTTATTATTTATTAAACCATCAGTATTATTAAATACGACAGTGAAATGAATTGAATGACGATTGCATTCGAGAGTTTTATTGATTGACTTGTCGCATCCATTAAAAAAACCTAAACCGACTGACAGAACTTGACAGTTTTTCTACTGTTCACATAGCTACAGTGCATACTACAACAATATCATACGATCAACTGGAGTTATGCAGGCAGACCTGGTCCATCCCCATCCAAGAGATGCTCTACACCCCATAAACACTGAATCAGACTTGCTGCTGAAGGTTGCAAAAAGTACACTTATCTCTTATACTATATTGTGTGGGTACAGAACGTCTGAAAAAACGTATGAAAAAAAACGTCTGAAACGTCTGAAAAAATGTATATACTTAGATAATTTTGTGAGTTCTTACAGAATAATTCTATGGGTATGTGGTTGGACTCTACAGTTAGGTAACAGATTTTTTTTTGCGTTACTTCAATAGACCTTCTAATTAGTCTATGTTTAAGCCCTGACAAATTGAGTACAAAATATACTCAGTAGCTTGCCTAAAGCACCATTGATGATAATCTTAATAAGGCTTTGCTTTGCAAATGAAGTCGCCACAAACTTGACGCAGTTACTTAGCGGTGCGTAAGTGAGCCCCTTAAGTAAGAACAACCACTAAGTGAATTTTGAACCGTAGAGTTCGGAGTTAGTGAGGCTTAGTCATTAATCAATCTGGTGCCGCGCCGCGGGGCGAATCAATCATCGACCCCCACTGATTTACACGACCCGGCTTCCGCTCAACTGAGAAATTAGCTTTTATGGTATGTCAGGTTTAAGGTATGTACCAGCTAGCAACAATCTGGTGAAATAAGCCGCCTTCTGACACGAGAAGGATTTTGGTCCAGCGCCCTTCCTGACCAGGTACCTACCTAATCGATTAGCACTGATCTAACACTACACATACATGGCACATTGACACTCTGTCTTTTAACTTATAATAAAAGCAAACATCATTGCAATACAAAAATTAAGTATGAAAAAAAGGTGAAAAAAAATGAAAGCTGTTGCTCTAGATTCAACTTTGAAGATTAGATAATGGAACAACATTTTGAACTCGCATAAACAACTGCATACAAATCTGTTGTGTCGATTTTCTAGTTAGTATCTCCACCTCCATCCTTGAGTAGTTTGACTCAAGTTCGCTGTAGCAAGTAATAGTTACAGACTGTCTGTTCAAACTTGAATAGATTGGTTAAATGAAACAGACGAGAAATAAAAAATGTACAGTCGCCATCAGATATATCGTAGCATACAAGGTGTCAAAATATTTCTGAGCAGTGCTAATTTTCATTACTTAAATTATTTCCAGTAAATGTTATCAATTATATCTAAACGTGTATTTTGTCATAAATATGTGAACAGCGAATTTTCAATAATTTCTTTACAATGTTATTATTTAAAATTAACATGTAAAACAACCGAGTAAGGTTTTTATCCGAAACTGTTCAGATGTTTATGGCCACCATGACTGCGTCGATATATTTGATGTTCTCGGCGTTCCTATATTTTTGGTTGACTATGAGTAGAGAAATTATTGAAAATTAGAACTGCTTAGAAATATTTGACTACCTTGTTTGCTACGATATATCTGCTGGTGACTGTACAAAAGAATAAATTGATTGATTGAGTTTCACTTTTTCCTCCAAATAGAGTCAACATTTTTAAATATTTGTTAACAAAATAGTGAAGTTAAATGCGTTTGCAATATAATTGTGTCTAACTTTTGACTACAAATTCAAAACTCAACTGACTTTATAAGATACACAATAAATATGAACTTTACGTGTTACACAATACGGAACATCGTAATAAATATTTTCCGCAAACAATTTTGGTAATGGAACCCTGCGAATGAAACGCAATCAAAGTTGTTATGAAATTCGGCGTGTGTTGTTTATTGGCCCATTCGAATCGTGGATCATTCAATTTTACGGTAGACTAAATTCATTAACCGTCCTATTTTATTTATACTAAAACTTGCCGTTTAAATGCTTTGTTTTGTGGTAAAGTTCTGAATTACTTCAAAATTCTTACGTAGGGAAAGCAATTCGAGACGGACTCTGGAAATATTCTTTTAAAGTACACGGTACAAGAAATAAGATACGATTACAATGCGTTTTTGTTCTGAGAAATATTTATTGAAGAAACAGTAAAATATGGTTAAAAAACATAGCCGTCAGTTATAAGAACGTAATTAAATTAAGTTAATTAGGTATTTAAACTATTAACTAAACTAAATCTACCAGTATAAATATAGAATATTGAGACTAAAAAGTAAGTATATATACAAATTTACAATCTTAGTAGTACGTAGTAGTACGTAAGTACGTAGTAGTACGTACGTACGTACGTATTTTTGTTCTTAAAATTTATTAATTGAAGATTATGTTTGTGTAGCTTTGCAAATCTTTTTATGTAGGCTGAACGCTGAACCTGAGTTAATTTCATAATGATCGTCAACCACAACCATAATGTCGGTGTAGATAATTATGTAGTTGTTGAATAACAACTACCTAAGTACCTACATAATTATTTACTACTTAATTAAATTATTATTTAATTATTACTTTGTCTTCTTCTTATCGCGTAGGCAGCAAGCCCTGGTGTCAGAGTTTTTTCAGACTGCAGCCGTTTTTTTACCTTGTAAAATATTGATTTGTTCCGGATTAATCAATTTCGCTAAAGTTTCGCTCAATTGGCTTTTGCTGTTGACTGTGCGTATGTATGTTTTTAGGTACTGTTTGTTTATGAACGCGTATAATTTATGACGATATTCCAATACGTCGAAAAGGGACCGAATTACGATAAATTCCTGAAAGATTTACTGCTGAGGCCTTTCATGAGCTGTTATTCTAACTGCCATCGTAAAACCTAGGCTATTCCCAAAACAATAACATGCTTAATAGCCTAAACTGAGAAATTTAAGGCATTTAAATCCAAACCAGCTCAGTTTCAGGCTCATAAAGCAGTTTCACTTTAATGCAATAATGTCCGTTCCGCAAGTACTTGGCAGCTTAGAATATTCGCTGTGGCGGTCCGTCAGACTCACTAAACTTCGTTCATAGTCAAATTCTCGGGATAGAAACCTTATGCCAACGTCATGGATATGAAAACAGCGTGATTCGCGGGACTTCTTATGTGGTACGTTCTACTATCGTATTATAGACATTGTAGCTAATGCCCATTTTTGGCTGATCTACCCGGTATCACTAGATGGAACAACTTAAAGTAGCGTCCAGGCTTATTTCGGAGGTCTCATCCGATTGGTCGCGTCACAGTTTCGGGAGAGCAGTTTTTAATATTTTGCTATCTTTCATTTCACGTTTGTATTTAGGGCAGCGATGGGAAGGGTGGAAAATTATTCCAAGTTTCAATAAAGGTGCTTCTGGGATTGAAATGTTTATTTTGATGGATGTTTTTTCAAAAAACGGATTGATTAGTTTTCTGCTTTGATTGAACGTTAATAATGATTGCGAAGTGAAGATCAAATAAGTACCTAGCTCTAAAGAGTTAAATTATTAGAGATAAACACAAAAAAGTTAATTGGTTTCATTCCAGTCTAAATATCTGGGTAAGTTATAAACATGATAATGATCCCTGTGGATTAATTAACGTACATTTTAATCCAAAATTGTATAAAACTTTATTAACAATTTCCCAAATTATCAATTAAAAGATTTAATGTACCTACCTAATAATTTATGAAACGTCAGTAGCAGCTAACATTTTGCGGCTAAAACAAAATGCTATTGAGTCGAGATGGCTCGGATCAAGTTTTAATGGAAAATTCAGAGGCCGTAATCGCTAATCTACCCAGACTGCTCTGAACACTTGTTAAAAATTGTTGCTGAAGTTAGAAAAATGTTTTCTTTTTTTGCTTCTGCGGCTTGAAAAGCAAATCCCTTAGAAAAAGTTGTTCGTTTTAAAATAAGAAAGCCTGTGAATACGGTCACATTTGCTGCTCTGAAATAAATAATGTACCGTTCAATTTAGAATTTGTGGGTCTTGGATTCGTACTTATTTGGAGAATGTTTTGTTCTTTAAAGTTCCGTGGGACAAGGCAAGCCTGTTTGTCATTTGTCTGAATTACACTTGACCTACTTCGCAAGGACTCTCGACACAACGCAAAAAGTCTTTTTGCTCTCGTTTTACATGTCGAAGTGTGCAGATTAGAAGCTTTCAAAGGATTAACTGGAACGGATCTCGCCGGCCGGCAGCTGACCGTTTCATTAAAACTTGCTCCGAACCTCAAACCACTCTAATTACATTCTAAACAAAAATCTGTTCGTGACTCAATTAACTTATTACTCATTTGGGTGTATTTAATTATGAAAATGAATGGACATGATAAGGGTTTTTCATTTTAACATCGGCACGGCATTATTTGCGTTATGTTTTACGTAAGCTTTTGCTTTTATGTGGACACGCACAGAAATCGATTATAGCGGGGTCGATCTATTCCAATTTCCTTTCAATTCGTGCTCGTCGTAAAACGAACCTGTGATCTAATTATAATTTATAATTTGTTTCAGATACGATCCGAGGCGCGAAGCTAACCTCACAACAATAATTAATTAATAAATTAGTCAAATAAATAACAAATTGAGTAAACGACGAAGCGCCTTCAATCGATACTATCAATTACGTTAGTTAGCTTAGTAAGATAATAGTAAGTGTACACAAGTGCCGAGAGGTGAGTGGACTGGGTTGACTACAGGCTAGTGGTAGTGTTGTCCTATCGATGCCAGCGGCGCCGGCGCGGCGGTGAATAGTCGCGCGTGTGCGCGAGCGGGCGGCAAGATTGAGGTGGTGGCCGGGTGCGGGTGGGGCAGGCGAGCGCGCGTGCGGCCGCTGCAGGCGCTGGGGCGCGCGGCCGCCGGCATGCTGGCGTCGCAGCGCTCGCAGTCCTGCAACGAGGAGGGCGCCTTCTTCGGGGCGCGCGCGCTGCGCCGGCCGCGCGGCAAGGGCAGCGGCAGCCCGCCCTGCTAGGGGTACGCCATGTCGCTACGCAGCCTCCACCGGCGGCTATCCTCCGCCAACAACACGTGAGTACTACTTACACTTCTACACTGAAAAAAAAGCGAGCCAACTAAGAAGTATTTCCTCTTAATTAGCACCAAAATAAATGAAATGACGTTATTATTGTTTACTAAAAACAAAAGATGGTAGTTTTAACAGCAAGCCGAATTCGTTTAACAAAGTTCTCTTAGGCATAGAAGTCATGATGTTGACAGGCTCATATGGATTCATGATGTATGATTATCATAAACAAGATCTTGGTTGAAGTAAACAATTTTTTTTCTGTGAATTCTTCTTCTTTTCGTGTAAATTGTTCTACTATTTCTATATTTTACAAAGCGCGAAAGCGTCCAGTTTAGCTTTATTGAGGTCCTCTCTCGTGCAGGTGTTTGGGCACAACGGACATTCTAGCAGGTGCGACATCGACTGGATAGGCTCGCCGCAATCGCACTGCATTAGGCCAGGGTCCCTTCTATTGATTCCGAACAAAACAAAAATACAAAATAATGGACGCCGGGTCTAGTACAAAATTCTCTAAAAAGTTTCCGATTGACTAACCTAACACAAACCTAAATACGTGTATAGTAATATTAAACCAACTAAAAACATTGACAATGCTGAAATTCTTTTTCATTTTGTTTGACGCGTCGGTCGATACAACGAAGACTGTCGCATAATTGGTTCTTTTTATGCGTTTTGGTGCTCTTTTGGTTTGTACACTACTGAATGAGGACCCGACACGTCCAATGGTTGGTAAGTCAAATATTCCAAATGTAGAGTAAATTATGATTATGACTGAATGGCTTGATGCGACGTGTCGTGATGGTTTTTAAACTTTTTTGATACGTTGACCATTTTATTGGCAGTGTTATTATTGAACTTCACATTTATTTAGTCTTGAACCTTCAGGAACATTGAAATGTGTCTGTAGAGAATCATAATTACAGGATCTACCATTGTAAAATTATGCAGTCTACTCACATCTTCGAACCAGCCCTAAAAGGAGTCAAGTCTTGAGAAGTTAATAATCCTTTAGATTTCAACTACACTCCATTCCAAATAGCAAGGAAATTTAAAAACACTTACTCTCACTTATTCTTAGAATAGCTTTAGTAACTTTCAAGATTACCATCTAGGTCTTTACTTTATATTTTTTACGGATAGAAATCGAATCTTCGTCAATCAAAAATGCATATTAATACAACATCCTACGTCATCCTTATATGGAATGAAGAATAATAAATGGAGAGTCACGTTGCAGGTTCTGATTCGAGCACTTGTCTCTTGTTTTTGCCTGCCACGAGGCTCCGCAATCGTCAATCTCTTCTTGTTCTTGACCAAACACAATCCCTGAGATTGGGATAGATTCTCCCATACACTACTTGATACTGGCGGAAATGCACTGCTAACGCACAAGCAAGAGTCCATTAATTATAAATAAATAAATAAATAAATAGATCATTCAGTTTCAAATTATAAAGGTCTCTAGAATCAGAATCAGAATCATTTATTGCCATAAACCATAGGTATAAAGTGCAGAAGGAGAGTGATACGGCGTGCAACATTTTAAAATATATCCCTATATATAGTAGTAATTAATTAATTATTGATTAATTAATTATTACATCAAACAATACAATTATAAAAATATCATTCACATTTTAAATTCATTTAAGAGGGCTATAACAGTCCAGTGGCGCCCTCATCACATTAAAAAAGATTTCACACAACTCGAACACTACTAAAGCCTTCAAGCCATTGTTATACAATACTTTTATAGGTTTTTAACATTCCACTTTTAGACAATTTCGAATAAAAACAAAAGCGGCCGTTTTTTTTTTCTTTTTTCAAAATTTGTATGTTTAGACCTTTAAAAAACCTATAAAAGTATTCTGTGAAAATAGCTTGAAGGCTTTTGTAGTGTTCGTGTTGAGCACTTTTTTAATTTAGGCTTTCTTTATTGAGAAATCTTTTTTAATGTGATGAGGGCGCCACTGGACTGGACAGCCCTCTTAATTTAATTCTAATTTTAATCAAACGAAAAAAATTATATGTCAAAATATTAATGGATTGAATAATTAAATTACAACAATATTCAATTATTAACTTATTCAAAGCGTATAACGTATAACGTAGTATGGTATAACATCCGCTATAGATCGTTTGTTTTTCGCTGTATCTACCCTAAATGTGTTTCGGATTTACTAGCTCGACTACATTACTGTGTGTGAGCGCAGAGACTCAACTAATGTCTTTGGGCCCTCGCCAACGTCTCCCACAAACCTCCGAGCCGAATATATCTGACGACATAACTCACTGTAACATTCCATCATAGACAGCCTACTCTAGCTATTCACTCTCTAATGTAAACTTTTCTCTTTTTAGGGTTCCGTACCAAAAGGGTGAAAACGGGACCCCATTCATAATAGCTTAACGGTCCGTCTGTCTGCCCTACTTATTTAGGGCTGTAACTTTTGAACCGTAATAGCTAAACAGTTGAAAATTTCACAGAATATGCTTTATTATAGCGGATTGGCGAACAAATAACAAAAATATCAAAAATAAAAATTTAAGGGGGTCCTCATACAAGAAACTAGTTTTTATCAATGTTTTTTCTCCTCGCTCTATCCTAAAACTACTACATACAAGTTTCAAACTTGGCGTGATTATGATTATAGAACAAACTCTACAGTGTAACAACAAATAATAAAAACCGGCCAAGTGTGAGTCCGTTATTACGCTAAAGGGTCAGAGAATACAAAACTTTTTCGTAAGTTGATAATATGTTGTATGGTAATGTGGCACGGAACCTTTGGTGCGCGAGTAGTCAGACTCGCACTTGACCGGATTTATTTGAAAATGTTCCTTATAGGTAAGTTACGGAAGAGTGACAGGGTCAGCGCACAAGTTGGCTGAAACAAAGTCAATGGATATAAAATGAGGCTATCCGAGCCCGTGTAGCAGAAATAAAAGGATTTTAGACGTCTATAAAAATCCTACTAATATTATAAACGTGAAAGTTTGTAAGAATGGATGGATGGATGTTTGTTCCGCTTTCACGCAAAAATTGCTGAACGGATTTTGATGAAATTTGGCACACAGATAGACCATGGCCTGGATTAAAACATAGGGTACTTTTTATCCGGGCAACGCAGACGAAGTCGCGGGCAACAGCTAGTTACGTTATATAGGGTGTATTTTCACTATGGAGCCAAAACGAAAATCGCGCAATTTTTTTCGTTGTTCCATTGAAAATGTCAATGCAATTAGACTTTTTTTTCGCCATTTTCATGTTGGTCCTATAGTAAGAATAGGTATTTCAGTTCAGTTTGATGGTCTGAAAAACCCCCTAAAAAGTGCGTAAAGCATTAAAATTAGGTATATTGAAACGACAAAAAATTTAATAGAAGTCGAATGCTTAGGAAGTTCCTTTCCATGATCAGTAGGTACACATAAGTGGTACACGCCATCAAAATGTCGAACGTGCAACCATCGAGACGTGAATAATCAATTACCTATGTAAATCCACTACATCGAAACCTTCACCGCGAAATAGACCCTATTACTATGTAGCAGGGACTATTATAGGGTGGGATAAGGGTAAAACCCTAGTGATTAGAATTAGCAGCGTTAATAGATGTTTAATATATTCAAATTTGGTTAGAGACAGCCCTAGGTGGAGAGATATCGAGATAATAAGCCAATAACTGTAGCTAGGAGTAGGTGGGTGATAGGATTAGTTCACTGTGACTTAATTAATTTAGAAGATATAGTTTCCATTCAATAAGCGAAAAGGAATAGTACATTACTGCAGCGGCCAGCAACAGAGGCATTGATGGACGAACGTGTAAATGTGGGCCGAGGCGAAGCCGAGGCACACATACGTAAGTCCATCAATGCCTAGTTGGGGCCAAGGCTTGTATAGTACTTTTCTCAAATAATGCGCGGAAATGAAAATAATAAATTTTCTCAAATAATTCGCGGAAATTAAAACTCTTTTCAAAATCAATGACGAACAACGTAGTAAATTAATATTTCTATGCGAACAACGAACAACATTTTTTTTTTCAATAAACAGCTTTCTATTTGCAAGCCAGTTCGAAATTTAAATAAAACCTTTGATGAGTTACCTCCTTGGTCGCCATGTTTCGGAGTAAAAGATCGTTTCATTTTTAAATTACACGACAGATATGAGTTTAGTATGTAATTTATTTGGTCGCTAAACACGACAGATATGGATTTTCATACAACATTGCCGGCCGCTGCGCGCATGTATTTGGCCAGTACAGCAATTTCGATTTATCTCGAAGAAGGTTGTCAAAATAATGCTTACATTTCCAAGCATGTTTGAGAAAAATATATTTTTGGTTTGCCTAAAAAGAATCCACCAGTACTAAACTAAACATATCTCAATTTAGTAATATGTAGTCAAAGATTTACGCCTATTTCAGGATCGGATGGAATCACGTGATAAGTGGTAATAGGTGCTTTACCTTACACTAAAACTTTCGGTAGTCATTAACTATGTAATTATAAAATAGCATCCTTTTAAGCTAAGAGTCTACCCATCATCAAATCAGGCGAACCGTGGTTTCGTTGAACAATTCGAAAGACGAAAGAAACAGGCCCTGTACCCGGACTTTCGATGTTCGATATATCGCCACTGTTTCGGTCCGCACTTCATTGTAATAGAGTTGACATTGGAACGAAGACGTTCACGCAATTGCGAAGTTCGGATGTAAGGGTAGAAGCCCAGTTGTGAACCGTGAGTTCTAGGCCAGTCATTTTACGGAGTTTTCTTAGGCGGGGTTGGGAGTAATTATTAATTGGACTTTTAAACTGTAACCGGCACCATTTAGTAACAAAAATACTATCCTAAACCATATTTTAAAAAAATTTGCTACGCAACATAGAAATCAAAATACCAATGCACTCATTTGAATTAGATTTAACAATATATAGGTACATTATTTTTGAGCAATAAAATAGGCATGCAAATTTAAAAATATGAGGTAATTATTAGTAAATACGAATGTACTTTTCAAAACCTTCTAAGTAGATAAAAATATTTACACCATGTTTGAAGTACCTATGTATAAAGCCTTAATATGTGCAAAAAAAAAAAAAAATTATCGTCAGGTTTTTTACAACGAGATAATATCAAAATTTCTAAGCTTAAATTGGCTCTTCAATATTATAGCGAAAAAATAATTCAATTATTAATTAGTCCCGGCTCAAACCGTAAAATGACTGGGCTATTCGACGAACGAGTTTTCGTAAAACAGTTATGCACTCCCTAATTTCATCATGAAAAATTAAATAAAACAAACATAGGTAAATAAAAAGTTGGCATAATACTACAGTGCAAAACTGAATAATGTACAGGACATGAGAAGTGATTCGGTTTTTCTTGAAATCTATTTTAATTAATAAAACTGAAAAAAAAAGGAATCTAAATACACCCCTTTTTTCCAAAGGTTACACCATTTTACTCTTACATTGTTGATCGGAAGAAAATGTAAATATATCTACAAATATCCCACATTATAATACAACATAGAAAGATTTGGATTTCTTATTTTTTGAAAATTTATAAAAATTCGTTTCTTTTTTCAAAGAAAACGGCTAAATTCGGACCGGACGGAGCCACGCGCTCGTTCCCATCGATTATAATAGTACCTATGGCATATAGTGTTCCCGAACGGATAAGCCTTAAATTAATAAAATACTCTTTCTGAAAAAGAAAAAAAAGTACTTAAGATCGATTAAATGACTTAAGTTCAAACAGAAACAGGTAACAAAACAATGTTTTTACCAATATGATTAAAAAGAAATTTACTACGGTCAGTCGGTCACCCATCCAAAGACGAGCACAAGCGCCTCCAGCCGACTTTGTTTAGTACATTCACAGATTAAATGCTCACACTTTAATTACCCTACTGCCAGACGGTACATGCGCGAAAAAGACATCATCGGATATGGTGCAAAATTTGAAAGTGCCGGCAAAAAAAAAAAATATATATATTCTGTTAGGACTTGTCCGTCTAAACATATTTTATTAATGACACCAAAGCTGTAGGTCCATTGTGCTTGGTTTTATTTGGGTTCGAAAATCTGCCTTTTCATACACATTTTTGACGAAATTTGCTACGGCTTAGCTAAATTAGAAATAGTCTCAGCATTTTTTAGTATGGAACCAAAGCTGTAGGGCCATTTTTATCGGTTTTATTAAGGTTTGAAAAATATTATTTTCATACATTTTTGATGAAATATAACTTACAGCTACAGCTTTCGTGCCATAATAATAAATGCTTAGATGGACAAGTTCTATCAGAAAATAGCATTAGTTTTTGTTGGCCGACACTTTCACATTTGGACCAAAAATGTATGAAACGCCGATGAAGTCCTTTAGCTAGTGAAGCTTGCCACAGCGTTGTTATTACTTCGTACAGCGCGCGACGTTGCCGTCTGGGGCGAGTGGCAGAAATCAAGCAAGCGCATGGCTTACGATGCGCCAAAGTATTGTATTTATCTCGGTACTATAGAGATCTAGAGAGATGTCAACCAACGCGCTAAGCACGAAACCTAGTGTCGCATTACAACCAGTACCACGCGATAGAAAATATTTTGGAAGCTTGAATGTGCTCAGTATCCATTGTGGTATCAGAACTCAACGTTCGAATAATCTTTAGTACTACGCAAGCATTGTAAACTATTTACCCAGAATATCTCGACTGGCTTTCAGCCTCATAATATATTGAATCCTTACTGTCGCGAGCAATGTGTTCCGTTTTTGCGCATATTGCTGCGACACTGGCCCCGCCCCCTTTTCACATCTCCCTTTAGTTTTTGTGGTCTGTCCTCGGTACAGTGTCAATACCACGGTAGGGATTTTCACAAGCAGTCTCCTTGAACTCAACAAAGGACTTGAGAGGGTCCTTCGATCCCAAGCCCTTGTGGATTTTGCGACTTAAGTTCACCACGTAAAGGCCCTTTTAGTGTACTTGACCTAAAATATATTACTTATTTATAAAGCTATACAAAGCTGATCAGGTTTTAAAAACCGGCCAGGGTGCTGCTTTCGGGTTTCTTCATACTATAAACATAAAGGGTCTTTCTCACTAATAATTATGCGGACGGTTTTTTAATGAGATGATCAGATCGTCAAACTGAACAACTTTCTCTATGGTATCAACATCGAAATCGCGAAAAAAAAACATTTAACATAACTGCAAACTTATTCGAGCCAAAAAAAAAAAATTATGTTGGTCTCATAGAGAAAGTTGTTCAGTTTGATGGTCTAATCATCCATTTAAAAAAAGTGTCAGCATGTTAAGAAGGACCCTGTAATAATGTGTATATAATGTGTAATCAATCACTCAATTTCTTGCCCGTTTCGATATGTATGAGGCTACATCAGAACAATGGAAATTTGGCTTCATTGAATTGACTGTTAAAATTTTTTGTATGTGAATGACCTAACACCCTTTATATTGCCATTCTATCCTATACAATGATTCTAACGAGACCTGGAGTGCAATTTTTGAAACTCATTCTTTGAACTCAGCAGTTGAAAATGTCAATATTACTATGGAGACGTGCATCTTTCTACTGCTGATTTGACTTTCAAAAATTATACTTCGGGAGTGCGATTTTTGAAAGTCAAATCAGCAGTAGAAAGATGCGTATCTCCATAGTAATTTTGACATTTTCAACTACTGAACTCAGCGAATGAGATTCAAAAATCGCACTCCTGCTTTTATTTTTTCGGTCAAAGCTGCGAAAGTTATATCTTTTTTCACGTTGACATATAAAACCTCGAGTATTATACATATAATAAAGAGGAGATTAAACATTGGGAAAGTCTGTCACTTTCCCAATGTGTAATTCAGTGACTCTATATTGCGTCCCCCGTTCCACTTATTCGATGGGAATATGAAAACCCGTCATGCGTAATGTCGACTCGCACACAGATGGTTCTGCACATAAATGTAGCTATTACGAATTCTTTTATCGCTAAACTGTAGAAAAGATTGAAATCTTTAATCAAAAGCAAAGTTCGCTAAACTAAATAAATAAAGAAAAGAGGAATAAATATTTTATTACAAATACGTTGTTCCCGGATTAGAAAAGACCACCCCATTTCTCACCGCCATTTAGTAGTAAATCTAGCTTTACATTATGCAAATGATCGTATGCAATCCGAAGAAGGTACATTGCTGCGCAAGATGTATTTCCAACCTGAATTTTAAATATATTAAAGATGTACTTACCTCAATAAAACTACCTAACTAAATTTATTCATTATTTCTATCTATATCTATCTATACATACAAAGTGGTCCAGAACATATGGATATGGATTTTTTTAGATAGTTACCAGGATCTACCAGGGCCTTGAGAAACATTTTTAACATGAGACTATTTTTAACAATCAAAATTAGAATCTAAAGTAATGGAATAAAATATAAAGTTGTTCATTTTATGCTACCTCGTCCCCCGTAAAAAATTTCAGAAAAGTTTGTTAGTAGAATTACATGCATAACACGTCCATAGTTATTAATTAAATTATGGTCTAACGCTCAGATATACAAATAGACTGTCGAGTCTTAAACGTTAAGTATCCTTTTTAGGGTTCCGTACCCAAAGGGTGAAAACGGGACCCTAATTACTAAGCCTACGTTGTCCGTCCGTCTGTCCTACCTATTTAGGGCTGTAACTTTTGAACCGTAATAGCTAGATAGTTGAAATTTTCTAAGATTATGCGTTTTTACGGCGGATTTATTAACAAATAATAAAAATATCAAAAAGTTAAAAATTAAGGGGGGTTCTCAACAAGAAACTAGTTTTTATCAATGTTTTTTCTTCACGCTCTATCGTAAAAATGGTAATACATACAATCGTCAAACTTAGTGTGACTATAGAGCAAACTCTACAGTATAACAACAAATAATAAAAACCGGCCAAGTGTGAGTCGGTCTCGCGATAAAGGTCCCGGAGTAAAAAAAAATTTTTTTACGTTAATATGTTGTAATGGTGTGGTACGGAAACCGCGGCCTCGGTGAGTAGCCCGACTCGCACTTGACCGATTTTTATTTAACTTTATTTTTACAACTGCTATAAATAAAATACAAATTTGGCCAAACTGCAGAACAGTTTATTGGCGATGTACGCTCAAACATCTTATCAGTTTGTACATGCGACACTACACTCATGGTTTTCTTTTTTCGATGTTATACATTTCTGAAAAGAAAATTGCTAGCTTTAGGGGAAGTTCGACTAACACTCTTTAAGTACACACATAAACTCACGACCATAATCCCTTGCGGGGTGGTCAAGAACCAACATAATTTAATATTTTATGATATAACTTTGTAAAGTTCTGATTTGTTCAAGATTAGTTCTAAACAAATTACGTACTTGTTACGCGGTACCCTAAACCTGGTAACAATATGAGCATTGTGTTTTCGATGCGTAATTCATAGCCTCGCCTTTGTGCCTTGCGAATATAAAATTGATATGACGCTTATGACTTTAGGCTTTCGTTTTTTGTATCACCTTTTTAAGTGAAAGCTTTTTGTCGGAGCTTTTATGAAATATATTTATACATTATGATTATGTGATGGGACCTCAGGGACCTAATGTACCTATGCAGGGTATTAAAATAAAATGGGACACTAAGTTAAAGGGATGCTTCAGACCATCAAACTGAACAACTTTTACTATAGGACCAACACTAGAATCGCGAAAATAAATCCGCTGTCCCATACAAAACTGCAAACATAACTCGACTGAAATATATGCATCATATTTTAGGGTTCCGAAGTCAAAAAGGAACCCTTATAGTTTCGCCATGTCCGTCCGTCTGTCCGTCTGTCAGCGGCTTAGCTCTGAGACGCTTAATACTAGAAAGCTGTAATTTAGTATATTTATACATATTCATCACGCCGACAAAGTGGTAAAATAAAATCTTTAAAAACATTTTTTTTAGGGTACCTCCCCCCTACACGTGAAGTGGGGATGCATTTTTTTTTCTCGTCTATCCCATGTTGTGGGGTATCATTGGATAGGTCTTTAAAAAATATTGTGGGTTTGTGAAAACTATTTTTCGATTTAGGGATCCGTTAGCGAAATATTAAGCTTTAAAGCAAAAATTTTGGTTAGAGTCAAGTGTCCTCCTACCTCTCCCAGCTAAACGGTTGTAGTTGGAGATGTGAAAAAATTCACAGTAATAACATATATAACGAATTTAAAAGGAAAACTATCACCGCTAAGTACAAGTTTAAGAGTAATAGTCAAGCAATAATAAAATGTACTTTTTAGACTTTATTAGCCGTTAAACCGCAGTATAAAACAAAAAGCCTCCTTCTAAGTCCATATTATTATATTGTAACGGGCAACTACGGAACCCTACCCTGCGCGTGGTCAGACACGCACTTCGCCAGTTATTACTTTTTAGGTATCACACATTTTTTGATTTTTTGTCCGTCTGTTTGTTTGTTTGTTCGAGATCACGCAAAATTTTGTACTTATACAACGTGTTAATGAATTAACTCAAAACTAGAAATTAGTTTGTTTAGAATCGAGAGCAGAGTCGAATTATCATGGTTTCAACACAGGTAATTTTTTCCAAAATATTAAATAATTCGTTTGCAAAATTTAAAATTTTCTGAACCCGACGATATCAACCCACCGCACGGGCGCACTCACCCTACTTACTACCGAAACAAGATAATAAAAATGTATGCATGAGTACGTTAGCGCTTTCTTTCAGTGCTGAAATGATAACGAATCATTTTTGCCTCAAAACTTAAAATGCGAATAACTTAAAATGTTGACTATCAAAATAATGAAATTATTGTTTCAATCTAATTATTTGGTTATAAATCAGTTGAGGTATGAGGTTTTGCAATAATTCATTAACACGTTGTATACAACGTGTTAATGAATTAGCGTTACCTATGTTGAAACCATGATAATTCGATTCTGCTCTCGATTCTAAACAAACTACTTTCTAGTTTTGCGTTAATTCATTAACACGTTGTATAATTTGTACGGACGAAGTCGCGGGGAAACTCTAGTAAAATATAAATCTTTAAAACGAGTAATTCTCATTCGTAGCACATAAAATATAGGAAGTTAGATGTAGTTTCGTAGCACCGAGTTTGCAGCGACTACACTAATGCTACGCCGTAGTCGCTTCCGTAGCACTGCTATTGCAATTCCAACTTCATGTTTATGCCAGTAAGGTTGACATTTATAGTTTTAAATTAAAACACGTAAAGGTCTTTGGCCAGTATGCAAGGGTCATACCACAAGTGGATTTGTAACCGCCGAGAATGTATTTCCGTAGGCGGTTGATACAGACACGATTATACGTATGTTTGTAAAGAACATTGTGTATTTAACATAGTTAAGTACAGAGTTATGATATTGTAGGGTTTCGGTATTCTTATTATAGCAGGTGTTTTGGCCACTGACTCTTGTTGTCTGGGCCTCTACCCGCACATTCGCACTTCGCAATTGCGCGAACGTTTTCGTTACAATTTCAACTCTATTACAATAAAGTGCGGACCGAAACAGTGGTGATATATCGAACATTGAAAGACCGGGTACATGGCCTGTGTTGTATTCGAGTTATCGACAAATTATAGTTTATGAGATGAAAATTATAGTAAAAATTTTAAATGCTTTATTTGCATCTATTGGCGCGCCTTGGCAGTAAAACCGACACGTATGCCGTGACGAATTATGGCATGACGCTCTCACGCCACGTTTGACAGAGCAGCGAAAATTCAAAATGCACTTTTTTAAGAGGATGATCAGACCGTGTCAAAGTGAACAAATTTCTCTATGGCACAAACTTCGAAACCGTGAAAAAAACAGCTTTTCCATACAAAACTGCAAACGTACTTGAGCCAAATGCATGGGACAGCTGATTTTTATTTCGCAATTTTGTTGTTGGTGCCATAGAGAAAGTTGTTCAGTTTGATGGTCTGATCATCCCCTTAAAAAAGTGTCGACATATGACGACCCGGTTGGTGTAATGGTTACCACGCCGGACTGCCAAACCAGCGTCCTGGGTTCGAATCCCGGTTCGATCATGGATGTTATATGTTCGTGCCGTTGTTGTATGGTTTCCATATTAAACAAGCCTATAGTGCTTAACTTGGGATCATTACAATGTATGTGCCTGTGAGCGTTATTTATTTATTTATTAAGAAGGACCCTGTATTAACCTTTGCTGCTAAATGTGACGTTCAATTTGGTGAATATTTCGAGCGCTGTTTAAACGTTAAATCGACTGCCGGTTCGAGCAGACAATTTCTAAGGTCACGTCTAGTTGGGCTGAAGCCAAGGTTGGCTGACGTCACGACGGTGAAATGACGTCTATGCCTTCTTCATACCGCGATCCTCGAATCAAGCTATTTGCGTCCTTATTACGTGGAGATAAAGGGCCTGGTAGTGAACTTTAGAGATAAGCCGCGCGGCAAATTGCTATCCGCCTACGGTGCATATCTATGTTTACCTATGTATTGATGCAATGTTATGTAATCTATATGTTTAATATAGTCAAGTTACAAAGAGATGATAGATCAAACACGTGGTGAGGTATTACAGTGACGTAACTGAGCCCAGTCATTTTACGGAGTTTTGTTAGTAGGGGTGGAGAGTAATTATCAAATATAACTTTTAAACTGTAACCGGCACCATTTAGTGAAAAACAAACATACAAGCAAACAAACAAACAAGCAAACATGTTTTAAAAAAATCGCTATGCAACATAGAAATCAAAATTGTATCTCCCAGAAGGCTAATAAATATTATTACCGATGGACTCATTTTAATTAAAAACAATTTAAATTATTTTTGACCAATAAAATAGGCATTGAAATTTTAAAAATGAGGTAAGTCATTAGAAAAATACTAATGTATTTATCAAAGCCGACCAAAATATTAACACCATGTTTCAAGTATGTATAATGGTAAAGCCCTAAAATGTGCAAAAAAATTTACCATCTGGTTTTTTAGAACGAGATAAATGATAATTTAAATTTGTGGCTGTTGCTGACGTAATTTTATTTTTATTTTGGTACATTTCTAAGCTCATATTGGCTTTTAAATACTGTGCCGAAAAAAATTTCAATTATTAATTAGTCCCGGCTCAAACCGTAAAATGACTGGGCTAACTATTATAACAACGTTTTTTCTGACCACTCCGAAAGGGATTAAGGTCTTAAGTTTAATGTATAAGTTTATATTAAATTGTTTTACTCAATGAGTTAGCCGACGAAAATGTTTAACCTTTGTTACCTTTGAAAATATTGAGTTACAGGGTTGGTGGAAAAGTTTTCACAATGTTCTGTGCAAATGTAAATTTTACGGGTTTCGTTAACTTTACAAAACATCCAAGTTGTAAAGCTTAACTTTACGTTGTAAAACTCGCAATTGTAAACACGTTAATTAAAGCATACCCTCCCCATGTCTTCCATTCCAGTGGGTATCTAGGTGGGTATCGTAGGAAGCGACTATGGGATATTTATGTAGTATTACAATGGGTGGAAGCCACGTATTATCGTTACACACATCATTCCATCCTGAATGAATGAAAAACACTGAAGTAAAAATTTTAATTATTGTGACTTTCAATCAAACACAAGCACAAGCACATAATCAAACGTTTGGTTATGTGCTACAAAACAGTTTGGAAGTCAGAAACCAACGATGCATATTAAACAAAACATTTTTTTCAGCGAACCTGTGACGAGGAGGGAGCCACTGGACTCCGATAGCCCTCTTAAGTCAAAGTATAAGAAAAAGTATCTAGTACTAACATACAGTACGGACACTCCCTGCCTGCCCCTCACCGATTTTTTACCTCATCCCCTCTGGTTGAATCGTGCTTCCTCGTAAGCGAATGCATATTCCTGTCTCACTCGCTCTCACACTCCTTTAAAATTTTTCCCATCCGCATTCATTCGTACAGGAGTGAGATTTTTGAACATCACACGTTCAAACGAGTAGTAGAAAATGTCAAAATTACTATGGAGATTATGCATCTTTCTACTACTCGTTTGAACGTGTGATGTTCAAACATCGCACTCCAGCTCGTATTCGTACAGCTGTCAGCTGACAGTGTCCAACCAACTGGAGACCAGCCTGCGTAACATGACAGAGGTGAGAGCGATACAGGTCACTTCTAAACGTCAAATTTGAGTGAGATACTATGGAGATAACCGCCAATTTGACGTTTAGAAGTGACCTGTGTCGCTCTCACCTCTGTCATGTTACGCAGGCTTCATACAAACTGTCTCACACGAGTGAGACAGGACTACATCACTGCTTACTGTCAGCCATTCCCGTACCACCAAGAGGGGGTGAGGTCAAAATTGGTGGGGGGAAGGTAGCGTCTGAACTGTATGCATGTTAGTTCTCAGCTTACTCGTAGACAGCCCCGACACCAGGGGGCGCTCTGAACGATTTCAGAATTAGATTAGAGAATGTTTCACAATCGACAAAATAAGCGAGCTATTTGTATCGAATCGAACCTACATTCGTGAATCAAACGTTTACGTGAAAAGCTATTTCTATTTTAAGCAACCCTTTTAGATTGAGATCGACTTTTTACGGTTTCGTAGTCAAACAAGGAACCCTTCTATTTCGTTCATTTCGTCTTCCTCATTTGTGCACTTATTGAAACAAAATAAGGCAGAAAGGAAGCACGGATAATAATAATCCAAAAACAAATGTGTATTCATTATAAAGCCAATTGAGACTATTAATGATTTTTTTTATTATTTGGACTTCCCATAAATGAAATCAGCTGATCGAACGTTTATGTGAAAAGTAATTTTTTTTTTCGAATTTTCTAATGGTTTCTTTGGGAAAGCTGTTCAGTATCATGGGTACAATCACCCCTTAAAGTAATGCAACTGTTTACCCTAACATCCTGTATAATGCACTGTTATTGGTTCTGTACAGATTGTATCTAGTAACTATCCTCAGCTATCACTATTTGCGTAGTCGTTTTAATTGAAACAATAAACTAAGGACAGCCAGTTTTGACCAGTATGTAGTACCTACTAGTATCTATTCAGTGCCAGTATGCCATAAATCTCTCAAACCCACAAGGATGTGGACACTGTAGGAAGCCAGCCATTAATCCAACACATTCACTTGTTTCTAAACCTTATGGTTTAGACCTTATGGTCCGTTCACACAAATCTAGTATCAATGTACGTTAGCGCTAGACCACAGATAAGAGACAATATACAGTACAGCAACTTCATGCAAGCGTTCTTTCACGTAGGACGAGCGCCACGTACATAGTAAGGTTTATACAGAAGAGACGCGTGGCGGTGGCGGGTAGTCAAAGTAACACCAATATAAACCTTATATTTCGTAGCATAGCGTCGTTTTTTGACGTAAAGAAAAATCTCGCCCCCGCCACCAGGCGACGTCTCCTGGAGGCGCGGGCGCGTAATTCTCCGAACGACTCTATGCTACGTACTATAAGGTTTATATTGCCGCACCCCGCCCGAAATGTCCGCGCCACGTCACTTCTGTTTAAACAGCCCCGGTAGACAGGAGAGCGATCGCGCTAATTTAAAACATCTAAGTTCAATCCTAATCCAATTTCAATTCTAATCAAATTGCAATCCGATTACTATTCAACTGTGTTATTTCCATATCGCGCTATACTTGACTTATTTACTATGTGACTGACAGCCTTTAACGCTTGAGTCATCTGTCAAAACGGCTCTAACGGCCGTCATGAGCTGTACCGCGATTAGCGCAATACCAAATGTATAAAAAGCTAAGCTTCGCAAGCGGTTCAATCATGGTTCTGTTGCGATTTATTTACCGCAATTGCCCCGAAGTACAGGAGGGCGATTGCGCATTAGCGCTATCATTAAATTATTAAAACATCCAACTTTAAACCTAATCCAATTTCAGTTCTAATCACGTTGCAATCCAATTATTATTCAACTGTGCTGAATTCCGAATCGCGCTAAACTAGACTTATTTACTATGTGACTGACAGCCTTTAACTGTCAAAACGTCTCTAACGGCTGTCAAATGAATAACGCTATACAGAATGTGTTAAAAGTTGTGGTTCGCACGCGATCCAATCATGGTTCAGTTGCGATTTAATAAGCGCGATTGCTTAACTTTTTACACATACGGTATCGCGCTAATTATTTGGCAGCCGTTTGACAGATAGTTCAGACGTTTCAGCTATCAATCACATAGTAAATAAGTCAAGTTTAGACAAAACACAGTTGAATAGTAACTGGATTGCAATGTGATTAGAATTGAAATAAGGATTGAACTTCGATGTTTTAAATTAGCACGATCTGGATCCAGCATGGGTAGCATGCCACCGTGAACGAGATAAAAGACGTCATACAGCCGTATCACGTGTAGCATGCTACGGCTTATAAAGTAGGGTAGACTGGGGGCCAAAGTAACAGAGGACAATAGTAACATTGGCTATATTTCCACTACTAAGCTACCTGCGCTTGTGTGCGTGAGTAAGGATACGCGCAGGATGCGTCCAGACTCGCTCACTAGTCGGCAGCACGCCAGTTGCGAAACGGACTTGTCTGGCAACGGATTTTTGTTTGGACACCACCAAAGTAAATTTTTTCCTTTTAATTAATTGCTTGTTATTCACTCAAAATGTCTTAATTTATCGAGATTTTTTATTGAATCGTTTCTTTAGCTATCATACTTTGCATAGTCAAGAGTTTGTTTGTTAATATTCAGTACATTTTGAGATATTTTCAATTTTCTGAAGATTGGCTGTTAGGGACAGTTGTAACAGCGGCAATGGGGTCAATTGTACCGTTACAATTGTCCCCGTGTTACAATTGTCCACATACTTTTTTTTATCAATCTAAAACTACGTCATCATCAAAAGTCGTCTGGTTTGCTTAGAACCTTACAGCGCCAGTCGGCCGAATGAGATCTGGATACAATGCACTCAATGTAGAATGTGGGCACACGAGGAGTGTTCTCCACAAGAGGCAAATTATATTTGTCACAATTGCGAAAGTGATTAAATTGTTATTTCATCTTTAATTTAATGTATTTCTTTTAGTTTGTTGCAATGTTTATGTTTAATATTTTGTTGTTTATAATAATATGCGTTTATGTCAAAGAACGTGACCCTTCAAGTTTGGGGTCAATTGTAACGGTGGACAGTTGTAACACCATACAATCAAAAAATGTCGATTATTTTGAATTTGATTAATGTTTTATAGCTAATAATATGCTAGAAAACAATGATAGACCAAGAATTATCACCTGTTAAGAAATATATTGTTTTCGTTTGTTAATTAAGCTAGAAAAGCTAATTTATTTTTAGTTCGAAACATTGTGTTAACTTTAATTATTTTTTTGCAACATCTAGTTCCTGTGATTAAAGACTGATTAGTTACTGATAAGACTGCAATTATAAAATAGTTCAGCTATCGCTACTCAGCGCATTTGTGTTTTATTTCTAGTAAAACTTTTGTTACAATTGACCACAGTATGGGAACAATTGTAACACTCGTCTTCGTTCAGATAAATCTCGATTTTGACCCTGTTCCTTATAAAATAGGTAAATTCTAAGTATAAAATATTGCAGATAAAGAGCCTATGTTCCTAAATTCACTGATTTATTCTATAAAAACTTAATAGATTTGGCACCAGAGTCCGTCAAACAAAAAGTGTTACTTTGACCCCCAGTCTACCCTACTTACCTTAGCGCCGTGTTGTCTTGCCTGAATTTGCTTTACTATACAACGTGTTAATGAATTAGCGCAAAACCTCATACACCCCAAATGATTTATAACAAAATAATTAGATTGAAACAATAATGTCATTATTTTGATAGTTAAAATTTAAAGTTATTTGCATTTTAAGTTTTGAGGCAAAAATGATTTGTTATCATTTCAGCACTAAAAGAAATCGCTAACGTACTCATGGATACATTTTTATAATCCTGTGTTGGTAGTAAGTAGGGTGAGTGTGCCCGTCCGGTTGGTTGACATCGGGTTCAGAAACTTTTAAATTTTGCAAACAAATTATTAAATATTTTGAAAAAAATTACCTATGTTGAAACCATGATAATTCGATTCTGCTCTCGATTCTAAACAAACTACTTTCTAGTTTTGCGTTAATTCATTAACACGTTGTATAGGGCTTGTGTATAATTTATTTACTCTATGCGATAGGTCCCTTCTTATTATGCTGAGACTTTTTTAAGAGGATGATCAGATCAGACCACCAAACTGAACAACTTTCTCTATGGCACCAACATCGAAATCGCGAAAAAAAAATCATCTGTTCCATACAAAACTGCAAACCTACTCGAGCCAAATGTACAGCCATATGTAAAGCTGATTTTTTTCGCGATTTCGATGTTAGTCCCGTAGAAAAAGTTGTTCAGTTTGACGGTCTGTTTAGCATATTAAGAAGGACCACGTATGAGGGTTTAACAAAACACCCTAGTAATACTTAAGGGGGTGCTTCAGACCATCAAACTGAACAACTTTCACTATGGAGCCAAGATCGAAATCGCGAAAAAAAATTAGCTCTTTTATACAAAACTGCAGTACCGTCCCGACTCAAATGTATGGGACGGCAGATTTTATTTATTTTTTCTCGACGTTGGCTCCATAGTGAAAGTTGTTCAGATTGATGTTCTGAAGTACCCCCTTAAGTATTACTAGGGTGTTTTGTTACACCCTGTATGTATCTCTACTCTGTGGCTGGACTACAGCCATTTGTGCTGAAGAGTTTCCCGGTCGATAGTACCGAACATTGTATTTCTACTCACGTCCTCAATAAGACGTTCTGTTCTGACGTTAGGCCGGCTTCATCCAGGCTGGAGCAAATACATCTAGTCGTAGTAGTTGGTACAAAAGAAAAGACGCAAATTTTTTTTGTACTTTCCTTACTAAATTCAATCAGCTGATCGAACGTTTAGTATGAAAAGTCTTAATTTTTTTTTGCGAATTTCCTATTTGTTTCTTAGGGAAAGTTTTTCAGTATCACAGGTACAATCACCCTGTTTACCCTAAGGCGCTGTCCTATTGCCATCGCTTGCGCGATCATGCGTTCGTCCGACGAAAATCATAGTGCCACTGTGCGTTTAAACATACTTATATGATAAAAAACGATGATATGATATGATATAATACTTATACTTGTAAAAGTACACAAAAATAACGTACCTACCTACGTTGCGCTTGCGCCTTTGTCCGTCGCTGTCTACCTACCACATAACTAAGATATTAATAGTGTTAGATGTTATTGTTTAGTAAGTATTTTAGAACGAACATTGTATAACGATCGATTTTTTTCTTATTATCTTAAAACTGTTCTCATGTAAGTGACTGTATGTTTTTAATGAGAATAAATTCTTTAAACCTATAACCTATACTTATTTTATATCTGAATAAAAATAGAACAATTCGATCGCATCTCATGATAGCACGACCTTCTATAGGATATTCCGTAGATATAAGTATGTTTAAACGCACAGTGACACAATCATTTTCGTCGGACGAACGCATGATCGCGCGAGCGATGGCAATAGGACAGCGCCTAACACCCGGTATATTATGTCTTCACACAGCGCACAGGTACCTGTTTTACGCATTCGATATGTTATGTTATGACACTTATGAATGACACTAGAATAAAGAGGTCCTTGATCTTAGCATGATGATGATTTAGTAGCTAAATGGATAAAATCGCAGTGAATATAGCGGAGGCTTTTTTCAAGACTAGTAAATATAAAAAACTGTAGATGGCACTTTAAAATTACTGATAAACCTTTCACATTGACGATAAAAAGTGTTATTTGTCTATGGTTTGTCTTATCATCACCACTTGACGTGGGTTTTGTTGAACTTATATTAATTAATGAGTACCCCGTGAGTACCCCCAATAATAAAATTGTTATCATTTTACTGAAGACCTTAGACATGAGTGTGACATGACAGGACTCAGGGGTGGACTGACTGATAAGTGATAAGACAAATCGGAAGACATTTTTCGACGACTTGGGACATTTGACGACTGATGACGTTAAGAGAATTATTTCTACGTCAGACAAGTCTGTAAGGGCTTTATTTCTTTTGCTTTTTCACAAGGATTAATTTAACAGTGTAGCAACAACACATTAAATACCTGCCTTATGCATAGACGCCAGGGTTTGATTTGTAAAGAAATTTATGCTTTGAGGTACCTATGTTTTTAGTTGTAGTTTAAGTGTAGGAAATATAATATTTTGTGTCTAGGCCAAAAGTCTAAGCACACTAAAGGTTGGTTGTTAACATTACATATGCATTTTTATTCAGGTAGCATTGCATGACAACACTTCTGAATAACGACTAGTTTATAGTTCACTATAAGCATTGGTGAAACCCTTATCCACGTACTCACTTTGATATACCATTTATGATTTGAAGTTTAGAAGCTATTCGCTATCTATAGGAAATTTTCAGGTCATAACCTCGTATCCGTGATCCGTAAAACCGCGCATTTGTAGCGCCGAAAGCCTGTACAAGGTACTTTCCAACACCACATTGGAAATAAAGAAATCGATTTCGCTCGCTTCATCGGCGAAGTCACGACACGTAGGTACCTAAGGCTTTTTCATGCTGGCGATTTCCGAACGTCTAGCGAGAACGCAAAACGCGTGCGAGCTTCCAGCATATCAAGAACATGCCACAGTTATTATTGTGATGCGGGCGCCACTGGACTCCGATAGCCCTCTTAAGAATATGACATTATCATCCATCACAATAATGATTGGGCAAAAAAAGCAGAGCGTTTGCGTAATAACTGTTATGTAGAAGGTGGTAGAAGAAGGTAGAACGTCTGACAGTGAATATACTATGGATATAACGTAGCAGTATTTCAATTACGCCCCTCTCCACAATTCATAATCTATGGTGTGGCAGCGCCCTACAAAGTACAAAAATACGTCGTGATGGTTAACTTTTGCGTCGCGTCGGCTCGCTGGACACCAGCTTGCAAATCCCTTAGTTTGAAAGCGCCCTAAACCGTGTCTAACATTATTATAATTCCAACGTTACTCTGAAATTTCTTCGTCCCATTTTCGCAAAACGAATCATCTTTAAACGTTAAATCATACGTAAAAACATGCTTCAGATGTAATTTACCCCAGAAATTAAGCAGGTGGAGGGTCGAGGGGTAAACTGAGATGGTGAGATTGATTTTGTCCTTGAGTGAGAGAGAGGTGAGATGTTATTTGGCTAAGGTTAAGAGGACATCTTACCGGGCTCAATCTTGCTTTCCTCCGCTATTTGAATAACACATAAAATACGAGTTACCTTTTGTTTATTTATACCGCCGCTCTACTTTAGAAGGAAAGTTTCAACATTCTTATGTTGAATTACGCTCGAAGCGCTTTTTATCAAGCAAACTAGGTTTCTCGCGAATTTCTTTTGAAAGTAAATATGCTTTATTATATAAGTTGTGGCTGTGTAGCAGTTGCATAACTAGTTTTTATTTTACAATGCTCTCACTAGATGTTTATTTGTTAAAATACATCATCCACCAAACCAAAGCTTTAGGGCCATTTTCGTTGGTTTTAATTGGGTTCGAAAGAACTGTTTTTCTGTTGAAATGAACTATTCTTGTCATTGCAGGACATTTTAAACATTTTTTAGTTATATAAATGGTCCAAAGCCCATTTTTAGAAGAAAAAGTTTTCATAAACGTTTTGGTCCATAAGAATAGTTAGTAATATAGTGTGCCTACAGCTTTGGTGCCATCATACCTATACAAATAAATGCTTAGACGGACAAGTTCTAACAGAATATAATATTACATTTTCCCGAAAATTTCTTTCATAAGTGCACCCCTACATTCTTTGTTGAATATGTACCTATTCCAAATCATGTTTTTATCTCTAGTGGTTTAGGCTCTACGTTGTCAGTAAGTCGGATAATTTGTTTAGCATATTTTCTACTAGCAATAGCAAACTGAAATATGACGCTTCCCGTAACCACAGAGTATATTAACGGTCTTACGCATTTATTTAACACGACCATTTTTGAAATAATTTATGCTCTTAGGCGATTATCACACTGCACCGCGCCCCGTCGCGTAGCACGGGGCCGCAGATTTTAACATTGTATGCAAGTATTTCAATTTATATAGAAAACACGCCTAGGACAACACACTGCCGACGCGTCAATGGCAATGCGCGGGAAGGGGTCCCGCGCGCAGATTCTGCTAATCTGCGCGGGAGCGCGGGGCGTGCCGCGGGGTATAACACACTGGCTCCGCAGTCCCGCGCGTGATTTTATGCATAAAGGGCGTGTTACACGTGTTCAGGATGGATCTGGACGTAGAAAAATATAATATTGTATTGTATTGAATAATAAGAATAATGAAAATGCTTGTTAATCATAACATAAATAAGAACTTGTATTTGTCACTAACTACTTAATTTAATAATAATTACTGCATGCACTCACTATACCAATGTTCCATATGTAACTTAAAATTGTGTTGGGAGCAGAAATAAAAAGGCTTTTTCTTTTTATTTTTTATTTATTTTAATGATAACATACAATCATTACAACCATAGCATACAATAAACCATAACCAACCATATTTGGTCAGGTTTTATATTTTGCGGAAAAAAAATACAACGATTCCGGTTTGACCTTCATTATGAAAAAAAACACAAACGGTTCATTTAGAATTCAATTCCAGCGAAATTATGCGCTGTTACCTGATAATTTGGGTTCCGTTTGCGCGCACATCCATTTATTCTGTACTAGCTGTAGCCCGCGACTTCGTCTGCGTTACCTGGATAAAAAGTACCCTATGTGTTAATCCAGGCCATGGTCTACCTGTAGGCCTAGCATGCCACCCCCGAGAAAACGACAAAAATCGAGACGTGCCTCCATCTTTATTATTTTACGTATGCCAAAAAGAGAGAGCATGACGATTTTCTCGTTTAAACGCTTTGTCGTGGGTGGCATGCTAGCCGTGCTGTATGCCAAATTTCATCAATATCTGTTTAGCAGTTTTTGCGTGAAAGCGGAACAAACATCCATCCATTCTTACAAACTTTCGCGTTTATAATATTAGTAGGATTTAATATTATGCGAAAGTATCTGTCTATTTTGCTGTTTCGTTTTCCGGTAAGCGATTTTCATGAAATTCGGTATAGAGGAAGGACATAAATTCCACAAAGTCGAAATCGCGGGAAATAACTACAAGTACAAATAAAATAGATGTCGGAAAACCAACCATGACGGATAAGGTCATTATCATCAACATTTTAGTTAGCAAAACTTCCACAAAATTTTTAAGTATGGATGGATGTTTGTTCCGCTTTCACGCAAAAACTGCTTAACGGATTTTGATGAAATTTGGCATACAGATAGACCATAGTCTGTATTAACACATAGGGTACTTTTTATCCGGGTAACGCAGACGAAATCGCGGGCAACAGCTAGTAGTAAATAAGTCCGTTAGCTAGCCCTTTAAACACGTAAAGTCAATAAAAGATACATACGTGTAGGTACTGATGTAAAGTTTTACCTCTATTCATGAAATCCTTGAAGACAATATTCGGATTGCAAAGTTTAGCCTTTTTAATTTGTCTTCACACGCTCGCTCAGTACGTTCAATGTTAAAACAGTCATTTATAAAATGACAATAGATTTGTATTTACAAAATTACATTACGTAAAGTATGTTCACACATATCATTGCTGTCACGAACATGTTTCTAAACATAAATCAGAGACGGTCTGTGAGATTAGGGAAAATAATCTACAAATTCAAACATGCGACGTTTCATTATAACTTTTTGTGTGGAACCCTCGCGGCACCGCTTATATTTGTCCGGAGTTTTTTGTGAATGAATTCAATGAGCATGGGTCGCCGCATATAGGTTCTAAATATTCATGGGTCCGGTGAATGAAAACGATAAATTTGTTGGCGCTTGTGACCGCTCGCAAAAGTTAACGGCTTAGCTGTTTCACGTTAACTGTGGAATATTACGTGGATATAAGTATGTGCTTATCGAAAATCCTTTGAAAAAGGCAATGGATATAATCCTCTGATAACGAAAAGCTTTAAAAAGATATCAACAGTAGGTACAATAAAGTAAGTTAATCTGCTATTAATGTTATTATTTTACAGGTTATTAACATAATAATGCTATTATTACAAAAAAACAACGGGTTGCACTCCGGGAGTGCCGGCAGAAGTGAAAACTAGGAGATCTTACGTCACGTGATGTCACGGTCTCACTATGTCTATGGTAACGAATTTTCGATCAGGTTACGTGACGTCACGGTCCTGACGCGAGTTTAAAATTTTGTACCCATCCCAAAAAGAACACAACGCCGCTAAAGAAGTTTTCACAAAAAAAAATTTTTTATGTTATTGGTAATCGTCACCGTTCAGTTCCAAGATCAATAAAAAAAACTTTTAACATAACATTATTTATAAGAGAAAGTATGCAAAAAATTACTGTTCACTATAATTAAAGACTAATATTTAATCAAAAAATAGAGCACACATTAACCTAAGGTTTTAGTTCATAGTAACTTATGCATTGTGTGTGTGTGTGTGTGTGTATTTGAAATGCAGCCTCCTCCAGCAAAAACATAGTACCTAGGTAACTAGGTAGGTACCATGGTCTAAAAAAACAAGGTCTTCTATTCCCAGAGTGTCACAAGCCTACGTCACAAAAAAATGGCCGCTAAACATGTTAAAAGGGTATGATGACGTAGACTTGTGTCAGTCACGTGGTCAGTCACGTGATCGGAAGAGAATACCAGGCGCAGTATATTATTGTACCATGGTAGGTACCTACCTACTTCTAAAGCCGTGTGCGTGATTCGATTTATGTATGATCCTGACACTTGTTTGTGTGAAAGGGTATACCGTAGACTATTAGTAGGTACGTCAAGTTTTTCACACGAATGCCGCGTTATAAGATACGTTGAGAATTCGACGACGATGGTAGTTTTAAGGTCTACGCCCAATAGAGTCGTTTGGAACAAGTAACAGACAGGCATTAGGAACTGTTTTTATTGTGTTTCCTAACAAATGTAACGATCGGCTGGGGACTTTCTAAATAGACGATTAACGTCCTTTCTGTTCGACATGTGTCTCTTTTCTTTTAGGATTTGGTACCTTTTTCTAGTGTATCTAAACTATTATAAAACTGTAACAGAAGTGTGTCTGTACATTGAAGATATTTACAAAAAAAAAGATTACGATATGTTTTTTAGATGTCCCTGATTCCAAATCACAAATTTTTGGATTTTTTGTCTGTCTGTTTGTTTGTTTGTTTGTTTGTCTGTTTGTTTGTTTGTTTGTTTGTTTGTTTATTTGTTTGTTTGTTTGTTTGGGTGTTTGTTTGTTCGAGTATCACGCAAAAACTACTGAACCGATTTTGATGAAACTTTTTTTGTTTGATAGCTTATCATCTGACTTAAAATCTGGTATATAATTTATGCGGACGAAGTCGCGGGTAAAAGCTCGTATAACATAAAACAGAAACACAACTATGGTTTTACTTTGATCTAAGTAACTATTATGTGTGAGATAACTTTCTGCGAAAGAATAGTTCAAATTAGTTTTGCTGTTTGTAAAATATCAATAATGTTTCTTATTATGACTTAGTATACATTAGAGCCTAGGTACAAGTAGGTATCATATTGTAACTTACAGTTTAGTAGGCTGCCTAAAATATTTAAAACTTTTGTGCAAAGGATCATAACAACATTTTTTCTAGTTCAAATTAGAAAACATGTGTACGATTGTTTTTTTCTCATTCGAACACTCAGAAAACTGGCAATCATAAATGACGTGAATTCCGCTTAAAATAAAAGGATTCACTTCAAGTACGAAGCATACTGATATCACCATAAAGTACGATGATAATGCTGTTGCTGATGATAACGGCATTTAAGATATCGTAACACATTTCAATTATAGCGTAATATTGACCTATTATTCTCTTATTTTAGGAAAACGCACTTATTTTCGATCTACGCGTCACGATAATTTAAGATTACACCAAAATGACATTTCTGTCAGTGAATGTAGATAATAGTAGATAGTTGCGATGAGACATTTATTTTGGAAGCCATTAAATAATTATTACTTATTAACAAGGGCTTTACCTTTTATACAGGGTGTACAATAAAATGGGACAGCTACTTAAAGGGGTGCTTCAGACCATCAAACTGAACAACTTTCTCTATGGGACCAATATCGAAATCGCCAAAAAAAAATCTGCTGTCCCATACATTTCAGTCGAGTTATGTTTGCAGTTTTGTATGGGAGAGCGGATTTTTTTTTCGCGATTTCGATATTGGTCCCATAGAGAAAGTTGTTCAGTTTGATGGTCTGAAGCACCCCTTTAAGTAGCTGTCCCATTTTATTGTACACCCTGTATTGACCGGCATCGGCAGTCGAACTCATTACATTCGTAGTAGTTTGTAAAACGAAATTTCAAAAACCTTCTTTTATTTTACATGTTAAGTCGACTACGCCAGAAGAATAATGTTCTTTTGAACTAATAATTTAATTTTCATACCAGAGTTTTGAAGTATTTGATAACATCTAGTCTACATACTACAGATGTCTTGCTTGATTGTTATTGCTTCCACAAGTCTGAAAGAAACAAAACCTTGTCTGAATCTCACAATAATAAGATGAAAACATGATTAATTTTCCAAGGTTTTCTTAAGGCGATGAGATAGGCAAAAGTTGTAAGTTTAAGCTAATTTGATTACCGAATATACATATTGTATGTATAATAAATGCTTCCAAACAAATACAACACACATGCACAACATGCTTAATCAGTTAATCTTTTCTACGTGGTTTTAATTATATTTGGCATTATAGTCTATAATAGGGAAAGGACTAGAACTATGGCAGACCCAAATATGGACACTTCAACTTTTTTTCTTAATTTTTAATGGATCTTATACGATAATACGAGACTTAGGGTGGAATAAATAAGAAAATAAACACGTAGGCACAGTATAAGAAAGATTTTCCATTACTAGATAACGTAGGTGAAACATAACATAAACAACAACAAAAAATAGTTCAGCCTTCAGATATGCCAGGATTGCCAGGTAAGTTTTTGAGTTTAAATATTTGTTTAATAAAATAATTGAAATAGCAAACCACTTTTAATAATGTTACAAAAATTATTAAATTTTTGCACTAAGTCACAGAATAGGTAATAGTATATAGTTCTACATACAGAACGGCTACTCCCCGCCCCCCACTGACTTCAGATACCCCACCTCCCCTCACACTCTCTGTGGTAACTTGAGGGAAACCGAGCAAGGGAAGGCAGTCTACATAAAATTTGACTACATAAAATATATTTCATTTTTCAGTAAAAATAAACGTTAGAAAATAACGCTAAATTCACATTTTCTATTATTCTTTAGCTTAAAAACAATTTTTAATAACAGAATGAACTATAAAAAGTAACGAAATGTATAATGTAGTTCATACGATGCGTGTTAAGTCAACCCTACACATATGTCATGCACAATTTTCGCAAAGTGCGCATGTGCGAACGTCATCATGTCAAATCTAAAAAATTGTTTGAAGTGCCGGACCTGTGACTAAGTACTAAAGTTTTCTTTCTCATTCCTCTTCCCCTTAAGTTCAAATTTAGTAAAATTGCTTTTGTGTGGGTAGTACGGACCTTTACAAAATTATGTAGCAACGTAGACATTTACGTATTCGACTCATTGTTATACAAGTGTAATGTAACTCATTTACATCTGCCTTAATAGGTTTACTGAAGCGTGCCTGGATGCCTGCCAGCAGGCTACATCATAATAATCAATATTTTTTTTAAATATAATCTATTTGCTTTGTCTTGAGTGTTTGCGTCTGATGGGTGACCGCTAAGGTTCTTAACTATCGGGGGTCGGTGGGCATGTTAATCAGTTTCAGAAAATGCTGTATTGTATTGATAAAGCATTGTTTTGTTAACCCAATCAGAGGCATTGGAATAGCTTGAACTCTACATGTTGAGTGATTGCCCTCTATCAAACAAAGAGCATGGTCACCTACGGTGGAAGATTATTTCCCTTTCACTAAAAGATTGCCCGTCAATAATTATTTCATGGATTTTTAGCAAATAATTATCAATTTGCAGCTATTTAAACTATTGTTTAAAAAAAATGTTATAGGTTTAAAATCATTCATAGCGTAGTTTCACGTAGATTGAAATAATTAAGTTACTCTGGTATCAGCACAGCGGGCAAGAGCAAGTAGAATATTATTTTGTTACTCTGACGAATAAGCATTTTGTTAATGTGTTTTAGACATCGCCTAATACATAGAACGTGAATGCGCGATCATCGCTCGCGCGAGTAAGCGATGCGATGCGACCATCGCGTGTTCGCGTAGAAACATTTGAATCGCGCGATCGCGTCGTGCAATTTCAGTTAGGACACCTATTCGAGTTCAATATGTTTGATAGCGCGTTCGTACGAGTACTTAGTTTTATAACTCATTGATTTTGGACCTATACCTACCATGTATATTATTTTTATTTTACAAGTTATCGGTATTTTTAAAGTACAATGAAAGTAAAAAGATTTCACCTGCGCTGCGTAAAGAATAAATCCCGCTGGAAAATTGAGATTTGGCAAAATAAAAAACTTTACAGCCTATGAAATGTCGAAGTTATGAGTTTTCTGATAAAAGCCGCATGGGTTATCATTTGTAATAAAAAATTGTAAACCGAAAAAAAATATATATATCTAGCCGACCTATCGAACGACCCAGATGCCTGCGCTTGGCCGTAAGCCAAAACATGTTATCTACCAACCATGGAGTGAAACTGTTTCCAATTTTTACTTTTTAATTACGAGCCTCTTGACTTTGATATCGGAAAGTGCAATTTTATCTGTGTTCGTTGAATTTGGCAGTGATCAGGGGTCACGATACTCGACACTGTTCCATAAATTATGGTTTCACGAGAAAGTGAATTCTTCGAAACGTTAATTTTTATCTTCTAGAAACTTGACTGTCTATTTTAGAGTCTGCTGTAGGTTTCGGGATGGAATAACGTGGTAACTGGAGATACGTTTATAGTTGGTAGGTACCTCGCAATGAACTATGGTCGTGAGATAGCGTATGTGTAATCTTGATGAAGAATAACAAAGGCTGAACTTTTTTTTGAAGGTGATAATTCGTCTTAGCCGTTTTCAACCGTAATGGTGTATGCCTCCTTCAGTCTGGCTAGTCCATCCGTCTCGATCTTGTGCCTTCTCGATATCGTCATAACAACGCATTTGCGATCTTCCTCTTGAGCATTTTTCTCCCCAGGGTCTCCAAACTAACAGAACTTTGCCCCACGAGCCTTCTTTTCTGGCGATATGACCAACCCGTTGCCACTTGAGCCAGCGTCGGTCTGGCCCCAGGGAACACCGGGACTTTTCCCGGTGGGCCGGTACCCCCGTGGGCCGGTCCGGCCGGCCCAGCTCTTCTTCCCTCTTTATTTTCATTCCACAGAAAATGGCAAAGTCCACTCCAAAATCTTTCCGGCCCACCCCAGGATTAAAAAGACACTTTAAAAAAAATCGACAATAAAATAATCGACAATTAAGTAATTCTTTTTTCAATTTCTTTACATATTCTGAACGAGACACAATAGAACTTTTATTGTTATCACTGCTATAGCCGGTCAGTGCAAGTGAAAGAGTTAAAAAGTCATGGAAATTCATAAAAATGTGCTTATTGCAAAATTGCGAGCTCGCTTCGCTCGTTCAGTTTTGTTTTGCTCTCTAATCATAGATTTGGATGAAGGGGCCTCCAAACCTGAAGAACCTTTTTGATCAAATTCAAAACAAGGCCAAAATATGTTCAGTAAGTAACTGAGTCAAAGACGGTCAAAATATTTTGCAAATTTTCGAGCTCGCTTCGCTCGCTCAATCTTTTTGTTACATGAACATTTGTCTACTCGATTTCGGCATGAGCTGAAAGCTCCTGGTTTTAAATCCTGTTGCGGTGAAACATTCTGCACGCATTCTAGCAAATCGTAGTGGTTTATGGAGATGATCAGACCATCAAACTGAGTAACTGTTTCCATGGGACCAATATCGAAATCTGGTATCAAAATGGTAAAATTATCACAGATCATCCCCCTAAAAACCGTCAGCATATTATTATATTATCCTGTATATCTGCCTCCATCCACTCACACACACACACACACACACACACACACACACACACACACATACTAACAATATTTCTAAGTTCAATATAAATGTTCCTTATCTTGGTCAAAATATGTTAATTTCCGACTCCGTCTGTGGGGTGAGAGCCTGGTGACCCGTCACCCAGATCTACAAAACACTGTGTTTGTAGTTCTATGGCAGGAACCAGTCTCTCACATAATATTATACTTAAGTCCATTGTCCTTATATTGTCCTACATTGTCATCTATGTTAACTAATATTATGTGTGAGAAGAAATAAAGAAACATTTAATTTAATTTAATTTGTATAATGTAGCAAATTCTCGAGCTCGCTTCGCTCGCTCCTTGTTCTTGGTGGTATTGCAGCAACCTAGTCCCAAGTCACACTACAGTAAAATCTCGAGCTTGCTTTGCTCTCTCCTAATTCCAAACCTAGTATTGGCATTATTATTTGCCATTATTGGCCAAAATATCACAGTAAAATATCGAGCTCGCTTCACTCGCTCCTGGTTTTTAGTCTTATGAAACCATGTAGGTGTCAGTACGCCCGTTCGTCTGTCACACGCGTTTTTTATTGTAACAGCCTAGTCGTACTGGATATTTTAGATAGTAAAAACTCGAGCTCGCTTCGCTCGCTCCGGCTCTCCTGGGTCCTAGATTGTTTTGCAACCTGACCTTGATCTATAGCGAACCCCCTACGCCCTGGGAAACAATAATTGCTACGCCCATCCATGCCCTTTCTTTTGACTTTGCCATAGTCGGGGAAAAAGTCAGTGGGCCGCTTGTTTGAAAAATCCCGGTAGTTTTTTGAGTCCCAGACCAACGCTGACTTGAGCTTTGCGATACGCTTGATGACGTCAGTGACTTTGCTCTGCTCTCTGAGCCATTCGTTCCGCTTTCGGTCTCTTAGCGTAACTCCTACCATCTTCCACTTAATTGATCTCTGCGCTCCTCTACATGAGTTTGTTGGTAACCTCCTTCGTGAAAACCCATGTCTCTGCTTCGTAGGTATGCTCCGTAGATAAGAGAGGTAGGAGTCAATTTATGTTTGTAAGTAAGTAAACTAAGTTATAGCCCGTAGGATTCAATTTCCGGGTAAAAGCCCACGAATAACTTTTGTTTGTAAAGGAAAACGCCGAGTTGATGTCGAAATCGATTTTAAGTACTTTTATTTTCTTATCTCATGATAAGAAAACATGCTCATGCATGTTACGAAAAGTGATCGACATTCCAAAAACATTTCCATCTTAAATTATATAAATAAGTGAGGATACGAAAGAAAACGGATAATCGAAGGAAAAGGTATTGTATAAAAATGTAGATCTTATTATTGTCTGGGGGAGGCTATGCAAAGTTTGTTCAATGAATGAAATTGCTTTTGACTAAGTAAGTAAGTAGAATACATTGTTTTCTTTGATTATTGAAGCAAAAGATTTTCTCTTGTGTCATATTGTTGAGGAATTATTTTGGTTTTATTCATGTTTTATTGTTATTTGTCACTTGACATTAACACATTATGGAATATGTTGCCCTAAAGGGTTTAGTATTCTGAACATTCCACTTTTAGACAATTTCGAATAAAATCAAAAGCGACCGTTTTCTTTTCTTTTTTAAAAATTTTTATGTTTTTACCTTTAAAAAACCTATAAAAGTATTCTATGAAAATAGCTTGAAGGCTTTTGTAGTTTGTCAAGTGTGCACTTTTTAAATTTAGGCTTTCTTTATTGAGAAATCTTTATTATTGTGACGAGGACTCGACTCGAATAGCCCTGGACTCGAATAGCCCTCTTTAGCCGAAACTCTGCCCAACGTGACAGCTAGTGAGCCAATCGCCACTTTTTAATGAACAATAGACACAATACACTGTCTCGAAATGAAGGATGGTGTTTTTTGGGCTTGAAAAACTATGTTCCTTTGCTTACCTGATAAATGAGATCGCTACAGTAGCTGCTACAAGAAAAATACAACGTGTTAATAAATTAGCACAAAACCTCATACACCCCAACTGATTTATAACAAAAGAATTAGATTGAAACAATAATTTCTTTATTTTGATGGTAAAAATTTAAAGTTATTCGCATTTTAAGTTTTGAGGTTAAAATGATTTGTTATCATTTCAGCATTGAATGAAAGCGCTAACGTACTCATGGATTTTAAGAATCTTGTTTTGGTAGTAAGTAGGGTGAGTGTGCCCGTGCGGTGGATTGACATCAGGTTCAGAAAATATAAAATTTAAAAAAAATATATTAAATATTTTGAAAAAAATTACTTACTTATGTTGAAACCATGACAATTCCATTCTGCTCTTGATTCTAAACAAACTACTTTCTAGTTTTGCGTTAATTCATTAACACGTTGTATAAGTTTAATCTGATAGCTGAAAACAATAATGTTAAAGACGACATATATTGCACAGATAGTTCAATCAAAAAGTTGAGAAAATTTTTCATTTTTTTCTACATAAAGGGTAGTTAGTTGAAGCCTTAGTTGAAGCACGCAAATTCGTTCGTACAAAGTAGCACTCTTGGAGTGCGATTTTTGAATCTGATTCGCTGAGTTCAGCAGTTGAAAATGTCAAAATTACTGTGGAGATATGCATCTTTCTACTGGTGATTTGACTTTCAAAAATCATACTTCAGGAGTGCGATTTTTGAAAGTCAAATCAGCAGTAGAAAGATGCGTATTTCCGTAGTTATTTTGATATTTTCAACTGCTGAACTCAGTGAATGAGATTCAAAAATCGCATCCCTGGTCTGTTGTTTCCGACGCGAAGTTTCGTATAAAGGCAATAAATATTGACTAGCACAATTGTTTTGACTTATTTTTCTCGTTTGAAATGTCCGTTTCATGTAAGTGACGAAGCTTAAGTATCAATACGGGTACGGGGTTATTAATTTCACTTATTTATCAAAATTCCCTACCGATTCAACAACGTAAATTATTCATACAAACTTCCGTTACATATGAAAACAAGTTTTGATAGCCTTCGTTGCCATTTGATTGTGAACTCTGGAATATATTTGCACGGTACGATGGTACGTTAGATCCTGGACGTTAGCTGGACAGGATGATATTTCTAAGTTGGGAGCTCCCTGTTTCACTAGCATTTCACTCTGATTTATTTAGTAGTAGCTGTTGAATATCGTAGTTGCGCTAGCGTGCTCTACAGTTGTACATTTGTTTTTGTACTGACTCTTTGTAGGGCATTTCAAATTGATAACGATCGAACGCGTGGTGTATCAATGCAGTCACGCGCTACAAAATGCATATCGGTTACGTTTACAAAAGCGCTTTTGAATCGATACGAAAGAATACTAAAGAACTTTGACGAATTTGGTCCCAGCCATATTTACAAAAACTAAAAGCCCTTCAGGACGACGGTCATAATTATTATAAACAGAAATTTATAATTATTATAAAATAATTATTATAAAAAGGCATTTTTTAAAAAAACTTCCTCATCTCTAGAAGTCCGGGTTCAAAAGTAGAAATTACTAGTAAAATAGACAAATCATCCAAAAAACAGTAACAAAACGCAACCATGACAGCTATTTTTTCATCTAATATTATCACTGAGGTAGTTTTTGGACGTTACGGAACGTATTTGGCTTTATTGAACTGATAGTGCGTGTGATTTCGTTTGATTCCATTATCATAATATTGTACGGTTATCGTAAATCTACACTAATATTATAAAGAGGAAAGATTTGTACCTATTTTTGTATGTTTGTATGTTTGTAATGAATAGGCTCAAAAAGTACTGGGCCGATTTAAAAAATTCTTTCACCATTAGAAAGCTGCATTCACCCTGAGTAACATAGGCTATATTTATTGCTAGAAAAGATTAGACGTCCACCCGTGCGAAGCCGGGACGGGCCGCTATTATCAATAAAATAAACACAATGAATGCGTAGAAGATTGTGTGGACTATCTAATAAGAAAGATTATGAGTTTCACACACTTGATGCAAAAGATATTATAAGGAGAAATACCTTTCCCCCAACTTCTACATGTTACAACCAATTTACTTTTTTGTTAGTTTTGTTTCACTCTACACATATTACTAAGTTTCATTCATGTATGGGACCTCTAAGTCTGGGTCTCAAATTACATGGCCTTCCGCCAAAGTTCTTTTGCTTCGATTCGATTAGGATGCTGTATCATTGTTGTAGCGATACAGAATATAAGCTTGTTTGCAAAGGCAAGCGCGCGATTGTATCGCTACTGCAACGGGATTGAATCGATGCAAGTTGATGCATCGCTGTTAAAAGTCGCTGTATGGATAGGGCCTTATGATTTTGAGTTTTGATAAGAAGAGTTGTTGTTTTGTGAATGAGAGAAGGTTTGTTGTGTTCTGCTTTCACTGAAGCTTGTGTCATGCCATTTATATGACTTTTCATTGTTTAAACGCTGTGAATTTAGTGTAGAATTCTTATTGTAAAATTAAATACTATAGGTAAAATCAAAGATCAATTCTATAGAGGTGGTCTAAGGCTCAATTCCCACTGGCGCAGAGTCGAAGCGACGCGACGCGAAATAATTCGCCCCATTGAACCGTGAATGTTAGCATTTCTGCGCGCGGTGACGCGCGAACCCGAGCGACCCTTGCAGGCGAAGACGCGCGCGTTCGCGCGCAGACGCGCGTCGCTGAGCGTTTTCAAATTTTCGCAACACAAATTCGTAACGTATGAATAGAGAAATAGAGATGAATTTAGAACGGTTGAAAAACGTGACGCTTCACGCCGCCGCGTCGTCGCGACGCTTCGACTCTGCGCCAGTGGGAATTGAGCCTAAACCATAACTTTTTTTTCAGTTATAGAACTTCATGGTTCAGTTGCGATTTATTTAGCGCGATTGCTCTCCTGAATCATTACGTGACAAAGATAACGAATAATAAGTGATTCGTATCTTGCTAACATTAATAATTATCCCAAAAACATCTACTGCTGATAGCAGATAGCGTCAGTAAGGTATAATGTATTGGTAAAACCATTACGGTCAGCAAATACATTTATGGCAGTCTGGCAGTTAGAACTAATCTGCGCTCGTTACTTGTTTGTCGGTCGTTCAGTCGTCAGCTGACCCACTTGTTAAGAGTTTTTATATCTTTAACAATATATATTATCTTAGGTACTAGTTAGTACACTAAATAACTGGTAAAGAGAATTTGTGGTATTGCATGTACAGGGTGTAAACCTAAATGCATTATATACTTTAGAGGGTGTTTCTGACCATCAAACTGAACAACTTTGACTATGGTACCAACAACATAGAAATCGTGAAAAAAAATTTGCTGCTCCATGCATTTGGGACGAGTCGCCATATTGGCGTTTTCTATGGAGCGACTGATTATTTTTCGCGATTTCTCTGTTGGTTCCATAGTGAAATTTGTTCTGTTTGATGATCTGAAATACACTCTTAAGTACGTAACGCATTTCATTTTACACCCTGTCATACGTTAGCGTTATTATCAGTGCATTATAGCATATCATATCACCGCTTGATATTCTACGTAAACGGTTATGAGTTTATGCATAGGTACCGGATGATTTTTTTACCGCAATGGTTCAGACCATCAAACTAAACAACTTTTAATATGGAAGCTTTATTCTTTAAAAAAAAAAATCTGCTGTCTCATTACATTTTGAGTCGAGTGGGTATTGCAGTTTACTATGGAACCGCTGATTTTTTTTTTGCGATTTCTAGTTTGCTCCCATAGTAAAAGTTGTTCAGTTTGATGGTCTGAACCACCCCTGAAAGTTCCGGAACGGTAAAAAAATCATACAGCAATCATACAGCAGTAGTAGATAAATTGATTTTTAACCGACTTCAAAAAAGGAGGAGGTTTCTCAATTCGACCGTATATATAGTTTTTTTACCTTTTATCGGGCATTGCAGTTTAGTATGGAAACGCAGATTTTTTTTTTGGGATTTCTAGTTTGCTCCCATAGTAAAAGTTGTTCAGTTTGATGGTCTGAACCACCCCTGAAAGTTCCGGAACGGTAAAAAAATCATACAGCAGTAGTAGATAAATTGATTTTTAACCGTCTTCAAAAAAGGAGGAGGTTTCTCAATTCGACCGTATATATAGTTTTTTTTACCTTTTATCTTATGCCTTTATACGCCTCATTTCAGGGCTACGGGCTATGGGCGTTTGTCCACCATGTGTGCTCAATGTGGTGTGGTTGTCTTCACATACGAACAATGTGTAGATGTTATACAAATATTGCGATGAATATTATTGTTGTTATAATAGCTTTGTGCTAGAGTTGCCATCGCAATGAAACGTTAAACCGAGCACGACATTAGTGACGTCACACAATGTTAAATTACTTAAATTACATGCAGTTGCAGTGTCGAGTGGGGTGGTAGAGTAGCTTGTTTTCGGCTGTTGTAATTATTTACACGGTTGTTTCTTTGACACAAAGGTTATAATTGAATGCAGGGAGATTTACTTTATCCTCTTAGTCCGGGTTTTAAATTTCAACTTGATGCAGAAAATGCTTTTAATTTAGTGTAGGATTTTGTATACAGGTAACACTTTTTTATCCTGAAAATGATAATAGTTTAATATTTCAGAAAACACTCACTTTGAAGGTGGTTCTTGTAATAAGGCTTCTGTTCACATCGAAAGCAAATGCGTAATGATATGAATTTATGTGTCTACGAGCTTTTACCCGCGACTTCGTCCGCATAAATTATATACCAGATTTTAAGTTAGATGATAAGCTATCAAACAAGAAAAGTTTCATCAAAATCGGTTCAGTGGTTTTTGCGTGATACTCGAACAAACAAACACCCAAACAAACGAACAAACAAACAAACAAACAGACAAAAAATCCAAAAATTGGTGATTTTGAATCAGGGACATCTAAAAACCACATCGTAATATTTTTTTTTGTAAATATCTTCAATGTACAGACACACTTATGTTACAGTGTTATAATAGTTTAGATCTACTTATGCAAGCTATTTAACTGAATGAAAGAAATGTAAACAGTTTTTGTGAGTTACGCGGTTTATAATTTTAACGGGACCTTATCGCGTTTTTATCGTTCGATATTAACCCGTTCCTGCTATAAATATAAGCTTAAATAAAAGACATGTGGTTCCAAAACCGATTCGTTCGAATATAATAGTATAAGTATAAGTGAGTATATAAAAGTGTAACGATTTTGGTGATTATACTTTTATTTCGTAGATTTCGCAGTAGGTATATTTCTTCAAAAAGGTTCATACATATATACATACATACAATATACATACATATGCTCACGCCTATGTCCCACTACTGGGGTAGGCAGAGACAACGGATCGCCACATGCTACGATTCTGACAGCCTCCTCAACATCCATAAGTCTTTTCATACAAGCTCGTCGGTTCCGGGTACATTTTATTTGGCCCTTCTTCAGTACGCACCGTATTTGGTCAGCGTACGTGCGCCTAGGGCGACCCCTTTCAACCATTCCATTCACACTTGCCTTGTAAATTTCATACGTCAACCTACTTTCACACATTCTTTCTACACGGCCAAACCACCTCAACATGCCTTTTTCAATCCTGGTCACTACATCTTCTTTCAGATCACATCTTTCTCTAATCAGCAGATAATAAATAAATTGCGTGCAAAAAAATATTCGTGGTAAAAACGTATAGTCTCTTAAAAAAGGGACATTAAAAGGTGCTTTATTGCTATTTACTGTATCTGAGCGACCGAAGACTTTTAAGGCAAAAAATGCTCCTCTATTTTGTCGATAAACAGTCATACAGTTTCTAAACTCTATAATAACTGGACCAAACGGATCGGATGGTTTGAAAAGCCAAAAACTTCAGCCTATAAAGTGAATACAATACAATACTCTTTATTTGCACACCTAAAACATAAAATAACAAGAATAAAAGCAAACGTGAACCTTGTTATAATAAAATTAATCTAAACTATTATAAAACTGTAACAGAAGTGTGTCTGTACATTGAAGATATTTGCAAAAAATTTTTAGAATTAGAATTCCAAATCACCAACTTTTAGATTTTTTGTCTGTCTGTTTGTTTGTTTGTTTGTTTGTTCTTTTTGTTCGTTTGTTTGTTTGGGTGTTTGTTTGTTCGAGTATCACGCAAAAACTACTGAACCGATTTTGATGAAACTTTTTTGTTTGTTAGCTTATCATCTGACTTAAAATCTGGTATATAATTTATGCGGACGAAGTCGCGGGTAAAAGCTCGTCCCATGTAAAGTTAAAGTTGCAGCAAACTTTCTCACCACACCGAAACGAAGGTCTTAAGTTGTGTACAATTTTAAACGGCCAACTTTTCTATTAAACTCCAGTAAATACAAAGTTTTCGAACTGCCCCTATTTCAGTAGTCTATCGGAGAAAAAGCGGATCGAGTGCTTTCTTTGTACATATGAAGTGAGATTTTATCGGGAGACGATTTGAAATGGTGACCGACTGCGAGTGAGCGTTCTTTGATGGTCGCACTTTTTCTGTTTTCTGCTTAGATAATTTATATAGGGACTTGTCTTGCGGTAGCATTTCCCCTCTGCCACGGTATAAGAACAACTGATCTTGTGTATTTACACCCAATTTTATACCTTATCACTAAACGAGACAGCCTATAATAGCGAAACAATAATTTTGAACTTAGAACGTTTGGGGTTCACACGAGACTACTTTCATGATTCTACATTCAAAATTAGAATCTAAACTTATGGGGAATAAAATCCAAAGTTGCGGATTTCATGTTACCTCGCACCCCGCAAAAAGTGGCAGAAATGTAACTCGTCCCTTATAAATTGTCTAAGGTTTTCTGAGATATTTTTTCTTTACATGTGTAATAGTGTTTACAATACGATTGGAGGCAGCACAATAGGTTCGCGGTGCAGCCAGTCAGTGGACCGCGCGTACGATGTCGCGGGCGCCGCTAGTTTGAGAATAATTTAAATAGTACAACAAATCTCGTAAATTGGAACGATTGTTCAAAACCTTTGCCTCAATTGAAGCAAAAAAACTCAATTAGATAAAATTTTAATGCAAAAAACAACAGAAGATAATAACGATTTTTTTCCGGAAGAAATAGGGAAAAGTTGAGAGAATTCACAAAAGTTTGCGTCAATTTCAGTCGAAGCAAAAATAAAGAATGGTCCGGTTTAGATTTAAATGGCGGTGAATCAATTAACGTTTTAGGGTTTTCAAGTTAAGAATGTCAATTAACTTTCGTTTCAAGTTTTTTACCGTTGTCTTTATTTAACGGTCTTCCTTTTTGGTTTGAAATTGATCCTGTGATCTTATTCATTAGTTTGGCCTTTTCTAACTACCTAGTTCAGACCTTAAATAAAAATAAAGAACGTTAGTTGAGTTACTATAGTATATCGGAATAAAAAAATAGATAATTTTGATCACTATCCATTTTGGTTTCTTCACTTTCCTGAATTGATTTAAGTACCTACTTATGTAAATAAATATGTACGTGCACGTAATACATTTATAAAATACTTTTTACCGTTTAAAAACCCACGTATTTTTCGCATTTCATATGATAACAACTACAAAAATCCCTTTTTAACCTGTAGACCCAAAAGTTTTTCTTAAAATTATCATAATTCAGTCCAGGGATGGTCCTAAAAGGCAATTCAAGCTCGATTTCGCTATAGAATACAGCTCAATATACTTCATTCCTTTGAAAGAACCTTATATATGCGTCATAAGTGTGAAAATGGTTAATTTGCGGGATTTCAAAGCACGCAAAAAATTCCAAAGTGTTCAGGTGTATTCCCGATAGAGGAGCGTGTTGCTATGTTTACTGAATATTTGATAAAGATACGCACGAGTAGAATTGGTACCTGCATAAAGTGGTGAAAATATAAATAAAGTATGGAACGGGTTAGTAAAATAATAAAAAAAAAAATCTCAGAATTTACTGAACCATAATTTTATCAGGCTTCAAATCTAAACTATTATAAAACTGTAACAGAAGTGTGTCTGTACATTGAAGATATTTACAAAAAAAAATTACGACATGGTTTTACCTGTCCCTGATTCCAAATCACCAATTTTTGGATTTTTTTGTCTGTCTGTTTGTTTGTTTGTTTGTATGTTTGTTTGTTTGTTTGTTTGTTTATTTGTTTGTTTGGGTGTTTGTTTGTTCGAGTATCACGCAAAAACTACTGAACCGATTTTGATGAAACTTTTTTTGTTTGATAGCTTATTATCTGACTCTTTTTCTTTCTCGTGTGAAGGTGATCACACATCATCATCATTATCTGACTTAAAATCTGGTATATAATTTATGCGGACGAAGTCGCGGGTAAAAGCTCGTAAGAAGATAAAATAGTTTGCAGAATCTATCTTCAATAATTTTCGAGGGAAACCTAGGCATTGATTTATGAGTTGGTAGGTATGAAAAGTAAATTTTATTCCAATTAAAAAAAAACATGTGTGCAGTTCACACGCCCTAGACGAAAACCTTCAGAAACTATTTAGTGTTGGTTTTTCGTTTCATCGATTTTCAAATCACAATGATCGGTGCTAAAGAAGTTTTCACTTTAAAATCTAGTTTATTTGAAATACATTTTTTAGGGTTCCGTACCCAAGGGGTGAGAACGGGGCCCTATTACTAAGCCTACGTTGCCCGTCCGTCCGTCCGTCCGTCTGTCTGTCCTACCTATTTAAGGCTGTAACTTTTGAACCGTAATAGCTAGATAGATGAAATTTTCTCGGATTATGCGTTATTACGGCGGATTTGTTAACAAATAATAAAAATGTCAAAAGTTAAAAATTAAGGGGGGTTCTCAACAAGAAACTAGTTTTTATCAACGTTTTTTCTTCACGCTCTATCGTGAAAACGGTAATACAAAAAAGCTTCAAACTTAGTGTGATCATAGAACAAACTCTGCAAAATAACAACAAGTACTAAAAACCGGCAAAGTGTGAGTCGGTCTCACGCTATAGGTCCCGGACAAAAAAAGTATTTTTTCCAAGTTAATAATGTTGTGTTCTGTGGTGGTGTAGTACGGAACCCTCGGTGCGCGAGTAGCCCGACTCGCACTTGACCGGTTTTATTTTAAGAATATTATGTTCGTACAATTTTACGGCAAATAGTGTAACAAAGGGATTTTCCCAGAAAACACGTACACAATAGGGTAGCGTTCTAGCCTTCAAATAGATTCCCACGTGCACGCGTGTTGTCACCAACTGAATATTTTAAACGGCCCCAAAACATTATGTCCTTTCTGCTTCACGCGAAAAATAAAATATCATTCTAAAATGTCCCCATGATGAACACTTTTGGGTTGGAATTTTGCACCTTATGTCCAGGAAGAAGAGCTTGTAATTTTTCATTATAGTTCACTATAGTCTTCTTCTCATGATTCACAGAGGTTTGTAAATAAATGCTATACTAGCTGTTGCCCGCGACTTCGTCTGCCTTACCCGGATAAAAAGTGTCCTATGTGTTAATCCAGGCCATGGTCTATCTGTGTGCCAAATTTCATCAAGATCCGTTGAGCAGTTTTTGCGTGAAAGCGGAACAAACATCCATCCATCTATCCATCCATATATACTTACAAACTTTATAAAGGATAGGATATATGATATATATATATATATATAGGTATGTATATATATATATATATATATATATAGGTATGTATATATATATATAAGTAGGATATTAATTATGTCTATTCTGATCCTGGAGGTTGCTGTCCCGTGTATTTGTCCCTCAGAGGAAGGATCTCTTTATTCTAAAGCATAGACTCCGCATCAATTTACGATTGTAGTAAGCCTCTTTTTTCCTAGGACGTACCTTTAATAGTAGAAGGAGACGGAACTATAGATCTTTGTTTATGCGGCTGTCCACTTTTTTTGTGCTAGTGTGTGAAAAGTGACCGTAAACATTAGGGCAGTTGTCACTTGGTCATCTTTTGTCCATACTACTTGACACCACACACTCAAACACGAAGGTCAAAAAAAGTGGACAGCCTTGCAATGGTATGGCTCCCTCTATGCATAGCATAGCATAGCATATGCTCACGACTATATTCCCCGAGGGGGTAGTCAGAGATATTCTGAAACTTCAGAACATCCACGTTTCACTAGTAGTACCGAAACTCTGGCCAGTGTGACGGGGAGTGAGCCCGTCGCCACTTGTAATGGACAGTAGGTACGATACATGCCTCGAAATTGAAGCATGCAGGTTTCCTCACGATGTTTTCCTTCACCGAAAAGCCAGTGGTGTTACAAATCGTACATAAATTCCGAAAAAGTCATGGGTACGAGTCGGCCTGGACGGGGATCGAACCATCGCCTCCTGCACGGCAGGCAGGGTTACTCGCTACTGGACCACCACGGCTTCCTCTATGCCTTTAGGTATAATCTCTTTGGTTTGTCCGATCTGCCCCACCCATACACCCCGTTGACTAAGTGCGAAAGAGACAACTGTAGCAAAGTATATTGTAGCTCAGACCGATTCTATCTACATAAAATCGACGAAATCTGCATTTCGTATTCTTTCCTTTATGTCTATTTATTTGCTGGATGTCGGGTTGTCAAAGTGGTTATTTTCGAAGTTCTCTAGTTCTTACAGTAATTAATTAATGCAAAAAAGCAAAACATAGGGACGTAGCAGAAGTAACATAGATTGTATAGTAAATTTTCTTTGCTCTAATGTCATTATCCAGGGAGGAAACAAAGGAATACGTTTGTATGGAAAAAACCGTACCCGCCTATCCTCTTAATGATGTTTTCTCTTTGTCTCCGGGGCAGGTATTATTAATGTAAGTAAACTCAACTAAACAGTTAACGACTCCTTAACAACTTAGAGTGACAAAGACTGCTATCAAGTTAAAAACAAAAGGCTTACGAATCCGTACACAATGGAGGTATGACCTCTGACCTACTAACGCTGGTACAGTCTCGTAAATTATTGGTTTTCGTCAGTATCTGGTGCAAACTAACTAATAAGAGAACAAAGTTTCGTGACATCCCTGTCTCTCGGTGGCGGTAAGTTTAACGGGGTTGACACGTTTGTTTGTCCATCGATTTTAGTATTGTCATCCTTAAGAGGATAGGCCTGTACGGTTTACTCCATACAAACGTATTCCCCTGTTATCTCCCTAGATAGTAACACTAGAGCAAATGTTTTTTTACCATATAATCTATGTCACCTCTGCCATGTCCCTATGTTTTACTTTTTTGCATTAATTAATAACTGTAAGAACTAGGGACCTTCTTTCGGTAGGAAGTGTTAGGTTTCATTTTTTTGCTTTGTAGGGTCAAGGTTATAACCTCAGGGTTAAAAGTTAAAAAAAAAATATTTAAAAAAAACTAAGGAACTTAGAAATTTACCATTTTACCACCCGATTTTAGATATCCAGTAAACTAATTTGACGAATATAAAGAAAACAAGCAAAACATATGGACATAGCCAAAGTCTTTCTAAAAAGAATTATTATTATTATTTGTGTGAAACTGTCCAAGGTACTTATTTATTTATTTATTAAAATCGGTTTAGTTTTGGAGGAGGAAACAGGGGAATACGAAATGCTGATTTCGTCGTTTTTTTGTATATAAAATCAGACCGGTATACACAGTCGGTAAAGTGACTTACTCTCCAAATTTGCATTTCAACCCGCCTATCCTCTTAATTATCTTCATTATAAGGATAGTTTTTGTTTAAATTATTATTATGTTATGTTAGTCGGGGAAATCTACGGAATTTTTCTATGGAGTAGGTTGCATTAATTGCACTTTAGGTGATAATAATAATTTATTTATGTAAACAATTTGGAATATACAGAGTGTAACAAAACACCCATGTTATACTTAAGGAGGTGCTTCAGACCACCAAACTGAACAACTGAGCAATAAATATTTTAATCCATTAACAAAAAAAAAATTATTAAAGTGTTTTTAATGCAATAAAAACCGTACTTTTCTTAGACTATGTTACAGTCTGACCAAAGAAGGATACAAAATTGATTTACTGTTTATTTTCACGTAACACATTTTTTTAGTCTTGTTTTTTTACGTAATCATGAAATTGATCTCAAAGTATGTATGAACTTATTCATATTCCCTCGCCTTCTGCATCCAGTTGAGACCTGAGTTTTGCCTAAAATCATTGACCCATCTTTCTGATGGGTCATGGAGATGGAGAAATATGGAGGATGTCTATGTCCGAAGACGAACTGATGAAGGGCCGTGATGGATGGATAGATTAGTATTAGGTAATGCTGCCGCCTTTGATTCTATGCGACTCAATTATCAGTTCATAATATTTCTATCTCATGATTTGGTTTTTAAGACTTCTTAAAAAGCCAAATAATGATCCGAAAAACAGTCCACGATGCTTAAAGTATCGCATGATGGACTGGGTATTAAATGTTATATCGAACGATAAACGACAAATTACAAAACAGGACACAAGATTAAAATTATTTTTGTGTGTTTATTTAATAGTCCTTCAGTTTCATTTCATATGAAAACAGTACTCACTCGTAAATTGTATGTAACATGACATTTATTACTTGGTTTACATGTTCACTTGGTAACTTGCAAATTTTCACGTCGGATGTTTCTGGAATACTGGAACACATATTCCGCCCCGAGGCACAAATTATTATTTTAGATAACATTATCATTGCATGTATTATTTCACAAAGCTGTTTTGCTTGTGGACGAAAGGCTAGCCACTCTACACGTCATTTTATCTTGAATCTATCTATTCAATACTTTTTTGTTTTTTATTTATAAGCAATGGACTCTTGCTTGTGCGTTAGCACTGCATTTCCGCCAGTATCAAGTAGTTTATTGGGAGAATCTATCCCAATCTCAGAGATTGTTTTTGGACAAGAACAAGAAGAGATTGAGGAATGCGGAGCCTCGTGGCAGGCGAAAACGCGACGCGCGAAACCACGCGAGACGTGTGCTCGGGTCAGTTCCTGCAACGTGACTCCTATTCTATACCTACTTATAAAAGAGTTCCATGACTGACTGACTGACAGAACGAGAGAGAGATTTTTCATATACAGAGTCCATCTCAATATGCTGACACTTTTTTAAAGGGATGATCAGACCATCAAACTGAACAACTTTCTCTATAGTACCAACATCGAAATCGCAAAAAAACAATCAGCTGTCCCATATATTTGGCTCGAGTTAGTTTGCTGTTTTGTATGGAAGAGCTGATTTTTTTTCGCGATTTCGATGTTGGTGCCATAGAGAAAGTTGTTCAGTTTGACTGTCTTCCCCTTAAAAAAGTGTCAGCATATTAAGAAGGACCCTATATGTACTCTATCGAACAATTTGTTTTTCCTTGAGGAGGAATCATGCTACATCCTTATACAGAGTGAAATTGATATCACTAGCATCCTTTTAAACTGAGAGTCTACCCATGAAACTGAACAACTTTTACTATGAGAGCAAACCGATCGGAGCAAAAAAGAAATCAGCTGTTGCATACATTTGAGTCAAAGTAGGCATTTGCAGTTTATGGGACAGCTGATTATTTTTCTTCTTCGATCGGTTTGTTCCCATAGTAAAAGTTGTTCAGTTTGATGGGTAGACTCTTAGTTTAAAAGGATGCTAATGATATCAATTTCACCCTGTATATCTAACTATTTACGTTTATGACGTGTTAAGTGGGTATATATCTATTGCCTGCTTTGGTCCTTATCCTGACGTCACTAGTCCACCATTCACAACACTAGACAATTAAGTCGAGCACGGATTACTCTAAAGTTTATAGTCTAAGCTGTCTTGGAACACAAGGGATTGGTTTTGAAAGTCTTTGAGTCTGACCTAGTCTTGCATGTCTTTATTGCTTGCTGTCAAACTGCCTCTCAAAACAAGCGACAACGTCCAACACGTTTAAATATTTAATACTTGGTCTATTCTTTACCACAATATCAAATAGTAAAGTACAGAGTTTGCGACTCGCCCACACAGGCTTTGCTGAATCTTTGTGGTTCTCTTGGCTCCTGTATTAGACTGATATTAATGGCCAGTTAACGCCACTTTGAACCATATCAGTATGGGACTTAGGATTACATTGCAAACTAATGTGGCATTTATTAGGTATCCATAAATTATCCATAAATTTTCCCTATTTCTGAAGGCAATAAAACTACATTTATGTACAGCAAGACCACTAACTTGCCACTACCCATACGAACTGGGTTTGCCTACAAAGTGGAGTATGACTACAAAGAGAGAAGGACGCCTTCGAGGTTCGCCTGTAACGTGTTCTTGAACAAGAAGTTGATAAAGGTACTCTAGATGATATGTGTATACTTAGTGCATTGAACTCAAGCCCTTTTCCCTTTTTAGTAATATAAAAATAATTAGATAGAAGAAGAATAATTCGATATTTACAATATTAACTAGATACCTGTATTCTGAGTTTTTTATATCTGAATTTTTTGTAATTATGGGAGAACATAAACAAATTATCTTTTCTTATCTTATCCCTTTATAGGATAATTATTTTTGTAGCCACCAACTACAGTCTAGCAACTACACAACAACTTTTAGCATATTTAAGATTTATTCGAACATGATTTCTGAATATTATTGGCAAATTGCGTGTTGAATCATGCATGACTACTATTACGAGTGTTGTATTAACACCAAAGGCCCTAGCATTAACACGACAAGGCTCTGGCCTTCTATCTCGCTAAGATATGTGCAAACAGAAAGAGATCTAAGTCGCAACAGCGCTAATATGTCTCGCTACTATCCTAGACCATCCAATCCTCTAGTTCTCTACTTGTGCGTGACTCCGATTTTATCTATCTTGTCGCGGCAAGCGCGGTGTTCGCTCTCTGAAAAGCGTGTAGAACTATATAAACAATCAACGCTCCAAAAATGGCAGAACCGAAAGTGATAGCTACTTAAAAGCTCTATACGACATACTCACATACGACTATGTTTATTAACAAAATACAACGTATTAGTGCCACCCAACACAAATACTTGATTCGTGTAGAATTCGGCCAAAAAATGTCTAATTATATATGAGACTTGGAGTCTATTTGAAAGTCAATGAGGAAGACATAACTTTCATTGCAGCGAAGGCGCGTCACGCGCGAATAGAGAGATCATACTAGAGGGGCTGGTACCATTGAATTGTTATTTTCAGTATCTTGTTGTACGGTGGCGGGCGTATTGTCAAGGTCAGGTAGGTATACGGTAAATAAATTATCTTTTGTTTTGGAAACAAGACCAAAATATATTTTTATTTCTTAATTTTTTATAAAGTTTTGTTAATATTAATCATAATGTACATGTTCATAAAGAAATCTATTTTAGTATATTATTCACACATTATGAGATAAATAAAAGAAACGAATAGATGTTTGACTTTCCGATTTTAAATTCTTCCCCTAGATCAATCCATCAATTATTGTTAGGTACCCCTAAAAAGTAAGCTGTATAGCCCGGAGAATCACAAGACAGGTTGAAATACCTCCTCTCGCTGAAGACGGTGAGGAAGTGATACTCCACCCAACTTCGGTACAGTAAAAAACAAAAAAATCACTACGGCTAGTTAGAGTTGTGGTTAGACTATAGCTAAACATGCATCTTTACTCACTTTCGTATACTCCACTAACACAGTCACAGCAAAGTGAATATACTAATAGTGAGGGCGCTCTCGGGTCGCGACAGACCTGGGGGTGCAGGTGGCGGGGGGCGCGGTCCCAGTACCGATTCACCTGCGCGCTGTACCCCAAGCCCAACGGTTGGTGTCTCACCCCTCCGCATACCGCGCGAGCCCCCCCGCACTCCGCGCAAGCATAGACCCAACAACGCGGCCACTAAGCGCACCCACTTATCTGTGACTGTGACTCACAGTTACAGTTCTACTAAACTGGAGTAAAATGGAGTATCTCCCCTTGGGCCTTGTAATATCTTACGATCAGGTGATTCTAAAGGCAAAGGTATGCCCATTATACTTTTTAAAAGAGTTCCAGGAAGAAATAAGACGCTGCGAGAGCAAAAATAATTGAAAAAACACCGACCGACGAGACTTTTATTAGTAAACAGGCGACAATTAAGTTCCTTTTCATATTTCGGTGTTACACCAAAAATGTTTTTCGCTCCAAAACGAAGGTCAAACTCAATTATATTATGACAACGGGCGTCTCATCATTTAATTATGTGTCTCCTTACAACAAATTGTTTTCTTACAACAATAACTGTCGGTTTCCTTCGTTATGTTTTTTGTAATAAGTATACTTTGTAATGTTAGTAAACAGTGGCATTATTTTAAATGGTAATTGTACCCATGATACGGAGCAACTTTCTCTGAGAAACCTATAGGAAAATCGCAAAAGAAATGTTGGACTACTACCTAAATACAATCAGGTGATCGAACGTTTGTATGAAAGGAAAAAAATTGTTTGCTAATTTCATTTATGTTCCTTTGCCAAAGTTGTTCATTAATCACGAGTACAACCCATTAAAGTAATGCATCTGTCTACCCTAACACCCTGTAATACTTAAGGGGACAAGTTAAATATATGTATTTATAATTCATGTATGTTATTTTCAAATATGTATGTATAAATGCTTTTTCTATTAAAAACAAACAATTACCACCTAATTTTTCCCACACGACCCATTACTGTTTTTATCGAAAAACATCAATGCTGATACAGTATTAGAATCATAAAAATTAAGTTTACGACGTACAACGACAGCGGGGTGAATGAGGCGGCTATAAAACCAGCTGAACGCGACCCGGGTCGTTTAATTACCCCGCGCAATGATGTGGCTGACAAATTGCTGACGTGGGAACGGTACTACTATTTGTTCTCGATCGTGATTAATTGACACGTCAATATTCATTTGGGGGAACATTTAATTTACCTGGAACGATCGACGGGTGGAAATTTCTATTCGACTTAAGCTTCTTATTGTCACTGGGCTTCTTCTTTGTCATTGGTTCATAATTAGTTATACCCCCACTGATCGTATCGGTCTCCCATTCCATCAAACATAGGAGGGTAAGGATGAGAGAGTGCATCAGTGTTTAGCGCGCGCGTACACTTATGCACTTCAAAATATCGTGCGTACTGCGTGCTTTTCTATAAAGATTAGCAGTCGCTATGAAATTGATCATTAGTATAAACTAATGATTGAATCTTGATGGAGATTCCTGCGAAAGGGGCAGAATTTACTCAACATTTATCACTGCAATTTTTTTCACTTTTCGAATATCCTATCGGAGTAAAAGAAGCTCTCGCGCGTAGTGATTTGATACATTATCGCCTGCATGCGCGCTTGGTTGTCAGTTATAAAACTGAGGATCGAAATACCTTTGCACAATCTTGCCTAACTTCTCCCATGTATAGAGCTTTATTATGTTTTCCTCCAGTTGCTTGCTTTATATCATGTTCTCACCCTCTAGCGCGCATTCTTTCAATTTGATACAAAATGATGACCTCTGAACGACTTCAACATAAAATCCAAATCTGTGTTTAATAGAATGGGCTAACTTTAGTAAGGGTAATCTAAAAGTACCTACCCCTCAATCTAGAGCCTAACCTAACCTGTCTCAATTTCATGTTAATATGGGCTGGAGCGTAACGAGTCAGTAATTCAGCCATGTAAACGCCACCCTCTAAGAAATTGAGAAACTCAAAATGAGTCTCACCGGCGGCGTACGCAAAAAGTAACAAGTAACACCTCTCTTATCGGCAGCTATACCATACCTTGGATACTTAGCTGTCATTCATCACTACATAGTATAAGTCGATTCCCGCTGTCTGTCCCTATGCATGCTTAGATCTTTAAAACTACGCAACGGATTTTGATGCGGTTTTTTTAGTAGATAGAGTGATTCAAGAGGAAGGTTTATATATCAGCATTGCACCCGTGCGAAGCCGGGACGCCAGTGCGTACATTTTTATGCCACCACCAAGCGGGGGTGGGGTTAAAATTTTATTGGTATGGTTAAAATTGGCTAGGGGCAGGATGTGTCAGTATTGTATGTAGTGCTAGATCTTTCTTATACTGTGGCTGATAGAAACCTTTGTAGAAATATACCTATGTCTTAGCAAATCGAGATATCGGCATTTGTTTTTGCAAAGTTTAATTGATAGCCATGACAGTTTCAAAGAATCTAACGGTTAGATTTTAACAAACTAGAATTTAAATTCCATGGAATACTACCACCGATATTGTTTAAAACTAAATCCCGTAAAAGCGGTCCTACGACCAGTGCATGCCACAGCGCATAGTAAAGTAAACCCGTTTTATGCAAATCCTCTGAACCCCGGCACACAGATGGGTGGACTTGTATTATCCTGTATCCCACACGTATATGAATTATGCGACGACTCTAACCGCGTGACTCACAATATGTAACCAAACAGAGTGCGAAATGTGTTTAAATAAATCTAAATATTTGATTTTTTTGGATAGGTACATTATTTATTGAAATTGCATATAAAATAACAAAAAAAAAAAACATATCCAGAATCTATATCCGCTACAATCTTCTGTAATGGCAACGCACACGATATAATCCAATATTAAACGCATGTCTAAATAGGTGTTCCTCAACCCAATTTTTTTAAAATATAAATATAGGGTCCAACCTAATATGCTGACGGTTTTTTAAGAGGATGATCAGACCATCAAACAACATCTTTACATTAAAATTGGTTGAAAACAAAACCTTTCTAATCGCATCTTCGCAAATTTCTGACGCTATGTGGTAGAGTCATTCATAATTAATTTATGACATAAAATATTTTAATTTTGGTTGACGATTATACAACGTGTTGCAAAAGAAAAAGTAAACATTTTAAACTTTTATTAAATATTTTGATGTTGGTTGACGATTAGGTATACAAGGTGGTACCAAAGTAAAAATAAACATTTAAATTTTTAAGCGGGTTGTTTAGATCATCAAACTGAACAACTTTCGCTATGGGACCAACATCGAAATCGCGAAAAAAATACAGCTGTCCCATACATTTATATAGCTAGAGTAGATTTGTAGTTTAGTAGGTATGGAACATCGGATGTTTTTCGCTATTTCGCTATTTTTCCAACTATAAAACCCCCTTAAATGTTTATTTGTATATTTGTAACCCCTAAACCCCTTGTAATTAGTTGTAGCTAAGACAAAATGAGCATTATTATTTCGGAATACTAAATTAGATAGGAAAATGACAAAACGATCACCGCCGCTTTGATCGGATAAAACGAATGGTAGAAATAATGTTCATTCCTATATCAATTGATCGAGCACTCTACTTGAGTGACTTGACTCATTGTGCAAATGAAGCCTAGGATCGATGGAATTAGTTGTACTAGAATGTATAGGCAAACGACGAAAAAACACTTGTAGGAAAATAATTATGTTTCGTTACAAGTAATAATAATAAATAATAAATATCTTGGACAATGTCACACAAATTATCTAGGTATTATGTAATTTATAACAACGCATTTTAATGTTCCACTTTTTTCTTACCAAAGTTTTTAGGGACTCCTGCATATGACTCATGGACGGATTGAGCTTCATCATCATCCTCAGTCTATACAAGGTGTTACAAAAATGCAAATAAGTCTTAATATCTTTACCAAGTACCTTAATCAAACCATACTGGAAGAGAAGATAGAAGGGAAAAGAGGTAGAGGAAGACCAAGACAGAGTAATCTAGTGAAGGAAAAGGTTGATGTCGTGTCAAGAACTCAAGAGACTAGCGGAAAAGAGACAGGATCGGCGAATACTCCACCGACAAGAACGTAGCTCTTAAATAAGATGATGATGATGAATTTAGATCATAAAAACAATAGGTGACTTTATTACTTTATTTGCGCAACGCTCCAATCACAATCCTCCGGTCACAACGGCAGTCCAATCCAAGATTAAGCACGTCCAAGTTCTCGCCATTTGCTGCGTAACTGAAATTACCGAACTTAAGGGACCAGGAACCGGAGCCATCTATTTCTCGGTCCCTTGTAGGGTTGTCAATTGTTCAGATTTATCCATAAAAGTTTGTATTTTTATTTTGATATGAAAACGTATATTATACTCGTAATCAAGTTTTTCGTGTGAAAGCTATGTATAAGAGACTTAACAATGTTAAGGCCAACTTGGACCCTCACCATTTTGTATGCACTTAGAATCACATATTTAAAAAAAATTATGATGTACGAGATGACTGTAAATCTATCAAGTATGAACAGGTCAGAGATAGAACGTCCTAAATTAGCCTAAATACGGTTCAATGACTTGTACTTAGACATAATGTCTCTCCACTGTCGCGTCGGTTTAAGTTCAGTTACTTCCTCTTTTATTTTTAATGGTATCAACCCTACCCTTGTCCCTAATTAAGGTTTATCCCGTTCGATACTCGAACACATCGATTAACAGTCTGTTTCCAAGTTACACTCGTATCCCGTGTAATATCGGTTTTCGCGTGGGTGGTTGCATACCCGGCAGAACTGCCTGAATCCGGTTCGCTCCAAATTTAGAATTGCTGTGATTCGAGGTCACACTGGGTTTTGAAGAAAATAAGGATAATTTTCGAATTTGTTTATGGGTACATAATGTGAAAACGGATATTATTTAAGCTTTTTCTTTCAAAACTGACGAAGTATAGGGCACTTTAGTACACAGACCATATGACACTTCTTGCTACCCACTATACGATTCTGACTAGGGTTCATCATCATCATCATCATCAGCCTATCATCGTCCACTGCTGAACATAGGCCTCTCCCAAGGCACGCCACAAAACTCTGTCCTCGGCCTTCCTCATCCAGTCGTTCGCCGCTACCTTTTTTAGGTCGTCTCTCCAGCGGGCAGCAGGGCGTCCCACACTACGCCTACCAACCAGTTCGCGGTCTCCACTCTAGAACTCTGACACCCCTCCGGTTGTCAGTTCTTCGGCAGATATGACCAGCCCATTGCCACTTCAGCTTGCAAATTTTCTGAGCTATGTCAACCACTTTAGTTCTCTGACGTATCACTTCATTTCTAATGTGATCTCTCAGAGAAACACCGAGCATAGCTCTCTCCAGACTAGGGTTGCCAAGGCTTAAAACCGGATAGCCGGACATACCAGCCAGTTTAGCCGGACCTTTGGGTGAAAAAGCCGACACCTTTAAATTATAACAAAACCAGGCTTTGTTTAATTATTTACCATTCAACTTTTCAAATTCGAATGAAATCACAATAGAATTTTATATTATTAATCAGATACTTACTTATATTGCAAGTTGCAATGGAGGACAAAATTGAACAAAACTTCATCAGCACTTAGGTAGGTAACTGAAACTGCTTTAAAAGCTCAGTTTACTTCAAAATAGAGTAGACTGGTCAAATGTGAAAAGCCTAACAAAAGCCGGACAGGCCGGACACCGTCTAATTTGGCCGGACACACATACAAAAAGCCTAACTATATCCCGGCTTTATCCGGACGCCTGGCAACGCTAATTCTGACTCAACTTTCTCGCCTCATCCTCATCCACATTAATTACATGACATCTGCATATCTTTATATGTTAATTATAAATATTTCGTGTATAGTAAGTTAAGTTTAGTAAATACTTTCGATTTATTATTTCGAATACCAGCTACCTGTACAAAATGTAAACTTTCTAGTTAAATCCCTCAAAGCCATAGTCTACTAGCCCGTGTTCATTCCAAAATAGACCTAATTTCAAACGAATAAGAAGCATCGTACGGTTTATCGTAGTGGACAGATTTCCTGGGCTTTAATTTAGCTCCGGTCCGATCAGGGAGCAGATCAGAGGTCGCTCATTGACGCGAGATGTCCTTTGATGTACTCCGAGAGAGTTCTTTCTAGTTTTCGTTGCTCCAATCACGATTCAAATGGGATTGTGGCTCTTAATAAGTAGGTAGGTAGGTATTATGTTTTAGATGTCGATAGATTGTGTCAGCAATTCCGTTTGATGTTCTAAAAGTCTCAGTAGGTCGGTAGCAGTTTGGTCCCGAATAATGATACAAAAAGTATAAAAAGTTCGGTACCGAACTACTGAGAAAAAAAGTCTCTGTTGTTCGGTGGAAGTTTAGGCTCTAAATATTGAGACAGAAAAAGTATAAACAGTTCGCTACAGAACTATTTACTGAGACGCGATGTACTGTGCTTTATAATTTTTTAAAGAGATTATACCTAAAGGCATAGAGAGAGTCATAATATATCATAAAGGTATTATACTACGTAAGAGAGACGGTGACAGCTGAGAGAGCGAGATGTACCTAGCGGCATGCCTGTATAATAGAAAGAGATACGTGACGCGAGGCAATAGAACCGTTTTTGGGGATTTGGAGTCCTGGTAAAAATTCGGTTTCTGTGAATAATCGTGAACCTAAAGTGAAATCGTAGATAATTTTGTGAAATATACTAACACTGTTTCATTAAATTATTCACCATTTCACGTTAGATTGAGAATTATACACAGAAATCGAATTTTTACCCTGCCGAGGACTCCAAAAAACGTCCAAAAACGGTTACATTTGACAACTCATGTCACTTACTCTATTCCGTAAGGTATAATATCTTTATGTAATATATCATTGCAAGAATGTCAACTTTTTTGACGTTTGTGTTTGAGTGTCTGGTGTCAAGTCAAGTAGTATGGAAAAAAGAGACCGATTAGACCAAAGTGACATTTGCCCTAATGTTTACGGTCACTTTTCACACACACTAGCACGAAAAAAAATGGACGGCCGCATAAACAAATATCTATATTTCTATCTCCTTCTACTATTAAAGGTACGTCATAAGACAAAAGAGACTAACTACAATCGTAAATTGATCCGGTCTCTATGCTTTAGAATAAAGAGATCATTCCTCTGAGTAATTGTATAGTTTAGTTTTTAATTTACCGTTTTTAATCATTGTCAGTTACCGACTACTTTTTAATTACATATAATTATTTCACATCTGTACTTAAAATATGAAGACGAAATATTTGAATATGAATTTTAAATTGGAATACAAGATCAAAAGGTTGTTTTTCGATATTTCAGTGGTATGCGAAAAAAAAGTGTAAAAAAAATAGTTTATTACCCTTCCTTTGCGTCGCGCAGTCGGGTAACTGACAAAATAAAATTATAGTTGTGGACCAAAAAAAATCTTTGGTTGTGTTTTTATAAAGTTGACACGTTGAGCCCACTTGGAGCCCACGCCACAGGTCCGGCACTTCAAACAACGTTTTAGATTTGACATGATGACGTTTGCACATGCGCACTTTGCGAAAATTGTGCATGATATATGTGTAGGGTTGACTTAACACGCATCGTATGAACTACATTATACATTTAGTTACTTTTTACAGTTCATTCTTTTATTAAAAATAGTTTTTAATCACAGAAAATGTGAACTTTGCGTTATTTTCCAAAGTTTATTTTTACTGTGAGGAGAAAAATAAAATATATTTTATGTATTCAAATCCAACGGGTGTGCGCGCCTGACTGCATTCCCTTGCTCGGCTTCCCTCAAGTTACCACAGAGAGTGTGAGGGGAGGTGGGGTATCTGAAGTCAGAGGGGGGCGGGGAGTGACCGTTCTGTATGTAGAACTATATACCTATTCTGTGCCCACGCTTTGCTCTTTTCATGGGTGAATGAACGCACCTACGCATTTCACTATTTGCTTATTTTTTATCTTGGCATTATATTCATACCCTTTCGATACAGCAACTTATAAAAATAAACCCACGCTATTTATTATTACAAGGTGTTAAAAATTATCGTTAAACCGTGTGATCCATACCTAATGCCAATAACATAGCAATAATTATTTATCATAATATTAGGTCAGAGGCCGTCAGAGGCCGTAAGGCGGTCTGAAAAAACTCTGTCACCAAGGCTCTGCCCACACGATAAGAAGAAGATAACATTAGGTATTATTTTAAAACTTTTCTACTCTAAAAACATAACTAAGTTATTATTTAAATTATTGAAACTATTTCAATGTTTCAAGCATTAACTACCTACTAGAGCCGACATCCCGACTAAATTTTTTTCAACACTCGTTTAGGCCAATTGGACCAAACTTACTTAGGTACCAGACACTCGCTGCACCGCGACGCTCCAGCACGCGCCCCGCACTGCTGATCGTGGTGCACAGATTTTGTTCGCGTTGTCTGTTCTATACATAATTATTCAATGGTTTCAAGGTGGATCGATGACCTGGTCAAGGTGGCGGGAATCTGTTCGACGAGGGCAGCGCAGGATTGGTCAATGCGGCGATTCTTGCGAGAGGCATATGTCTAGCAGTGACTGGCAATGACTGACATGATGATCATTTAGAAGATAGATTGTGAGTTAGCCAGAACTGTAAGAATCACAGAAGGAAGGTACTTAGCTTCTCCCGACTTAGGGGCGGCTAAAATGGTGACCAAAGAGCCTATATTCAATAAGTATAATATAGTTTTAATCTACACTAATATTATAAAGAGGAAAGATTTGTACCTATTTTTGTATGTTTGTATGTTTGTAATGAATAAACTCAAAAACTACTTGGCCAATTTCAAAAATTCTTTCACCATTAGAAAGCTACATTCACCCTGAGTAACATAGGCTATACAGGGTGGTCCAAATAGTGACGTCAACAATTTTTTTTTAGATTCCTCACACCTGGGGGTATCCAAAAATACCCCATGTATGTTCCGCGATTTTTTGTAGTTTAGAAGTTATGAATTTTTAAAGGTATTTTTGAGAATTTTCTACCAGAGCGGCTTAAAACTGTCATAACTTTTTTCATAGCATGAATTTTTTAAATTTTATTTTTGTGACATGATTGTCTGAAAACACTCTTTTACACGTAAAATAATCAGCAACACAACATCCACACAAGCTACCGAAAAAAGGGTCCAAACTGAAAACTTTAGGTTTGAATTGCACGGAGCAAAATTTTCAAAGTTCTCTTAAAAATACAAAATGGAAGTTCCATAGGTTAAAACTAATTTTAAAAACTTCGGTGATAATTCAACTTACCATACAAGAAATAATAAGTGGTTCTGAATAGGCCATTTTACGCTGGAATCGGCATCCAAAGTTAATTAGGTAGAAAATCCGCTAAGAAAAAATTTTGTTCCAAAAAATAGTTTTAGCAATATTTTTTATTCTTATGGCTAACATTAGTCGAATATTTTCAAAAACATTTAAATAAACTAAAATTCAACGACCAGTGAAACATTTTAAGATAACACAAAAATACCATGATTTAGTCACTAACAAAAATGCGTCACTGATCGTAGAATTTCAGTTTATTTAAATGTTTTTGACAATATTCGACTAATGTTAGCCATAAGAATAAAAAATATTACTAAAACTATTTTTTGGAACAACATTTTTTCTTAGCGGATTTTCTACCTAATTAACTTTGGATGCCGATTCCAGCGTAAAATGGCCTATTAAGAACCACTTATTATTTCTTGCATGGTAAGTTGAATAATCACCGAAGTTTTTAAAATTAGTTTTAACCTATGGAACTTCCATTTTGTATTTTTAAGAGAACTTTGAAAATTTTGCTCCGTGCAACTCAAACCTAAAGTTTTCAGTTTGGACCCTTTTTTCGGTAGCTTGTGTGGATGTTGTGTTGCTGATTATTTTACGTGTAAAAGAGTGTTTTCAGACAATCATGTTACAAAAATAAAATTTAAAAAATTCATGCTATGAAAAAAGTTATGACAGTTTTAAGCCGCTCTGGTAGAAAATTCTCAAAAATACCTTTAAAAATTCATAACTTCTAAACTACAAAAAATCGCGGAACATACATGGGGTATTTTTGGATACCCCCAGGTGTGAGGAATCTAAAAAAAATTTGTTGACGTCACTATTTGGACCACCCTGTATTTATTGCTATAAAAGATTAGACGTCCACCCGTGCGAAGCCGGGACGGGCCGCTAGTCTGTCATACAGTAACATGATCTCGAACGTCCTAGAATATCCCAAAAAAAGAAGGCATTTTGTAACATCCATGACCGAACCAGGATTCGAAACCCAGGACCTCTGGTTTGGCAGTCCGGCGTGGTAACTATTACACCAACCGGGACGCATATCATATTTGAATAAAAACCGGTCAAGTTCGAGTCGGGCTACTCGCGCAACGAGGGTTCCGTATCACACCACCACAGAACACAACATTATTAACTCACACTTGGCCGGTTTTTAGTATATGTTGTTATTCTGTAGAGTTTGCTCTATAATCACACTAAGTTTGACGCTTGTATGTATTACCGTTTTTACTATAGAGCGTGAAGAAAAAACGTAGATAAAAACTAGTTTCTTGTTGAGAACCCCCCTTAATTTTTAACTTTTTGACATTTTTATTAATAAAAATTTTAACTTGCGTTATATTATAAGCTTTGATTTTTCAAATATTAGTCAGAGATAATAAGTAGAACTAGACAAAGTCTTATAGAATAGTGACTCTTATTTGCTTGTAATAAAGATTACATCACAATGGAAATAGACATAACTCACTGCGCAGAGTAGTCACAATTCTTTCCCCATCGAGAAGGACGTCCCTCGTCCTGTCTCGAGTGTTTTGTTTTTTGTTGTAATTAAAAACTCAGGGATTCCCCGTCGCCTGTCGACTGCCTTGGCGTGTACAGATTATTATCGTATTTCCCAGGAGTCGAGTGCGACAGAGAAAGATGGATAAAAGAGAAGTGATACGGATAGTGCAACAGTACTGGTTCAGATAATATTATTGAGTAGTGCACACAGCGTATTATAGAATAGAACAGAATTAAAAGTGTGACAAAATTAATATTACAGTTTTTTAGAAATATATTTTTGAGCATGCAATTTAGGGCAAAACTAAATATCTCGCACTCATAATTATAACGCCCCATTTCTTCCTGCGAGGCGACTAAGGGATACGTTTTAGTGTCGTATGGAAACCCTGAAATACTATAAGAAAACCTTGCTACAATAACAACGTTCATAGGTGGTTTGTAGTTATAGCAAAGTTTTCGACTACCCCGGAAGGAAAGACAGTCGCTAGTCGTGAGCATAGTATCAAAATACTTCGATAGATGATTGAATGAATACCATATTTTGGATTTCTGACAACTTTATCTTTCTATATTCAGAGACAAGCGTCGATTACCAATTCAAAATCATAAGAATAATCATTTATTACTTATAGTTGTGTATAATTATTTACTCTATGCTTATAGGGTCAAGCCTAATGTCTTTTCTTAAACCACCGTGTCGGAACATGTAGTCGCTTAAGATACCATTTGGCCAGAAACTCTACATACTCTACAACATAAACACTTCTTATAATTATGAACTATGACAAAGCTACATTCTTAATCATCACCGGTGCAGTTTTATAAATAATGGCAACAAATCAAATAATACTTCTAATATTGCAGGCAATTTTTATAAGAAAGCCTCTAGGCTTGTCTTGGTGGTATGTTAGGCTAAAGCGGTCTCATCGACCGACTATCAGTCAATGTCGGCGCGATCTGAATACTTGATGCCCGTTATATCGCACACCTGCACATTTACTGGCTATAGAGACACTAGATGTGTCTAACGAAGTCCCGAAACATGACAAAACAAAGGCACAGACGTGGCTCAGCCATGGAACTGATAAGCCATTATTTTGTAAGAAAGTCGTAAGTATAAAAGTAATATTAACGTCAAAATGAGAAATTGAAAATTAAGTAAGATATAGAGCATAACATTTTGCTAATTTCCTATTAAAATATTACCCTCTAGATTTGATAATTTGGTAAGGCACTCTAAAAAACATTTCACAAAATGTTATTAACGAAAAGGCTTCTAAACTTCCTTGTACAGTCAGCAGCAAATAGGTTGTATACACTTGTGTTCTACGTCGTAGTACTAAAGTGTATATAACTTATTGTTGCTGAGTGTACCTAGAAACCTTTTTCGAAAGCTCATTATAACAAAACTGCATACAGTATAATGTGGGGGGCTATCCTTGACCAGCAACTAAATTAGTTGAACCAAGACATCGCATCATCACTAAGAAAGTGTGAAAACACCTGGGGCACTGAGATAAGAACGAGCTTATTTTGTATGAAAATTCATCGTGTTTTGTATGCAAAACGTTAATTAACTCCTTGATTACAAATTTTCCAGCTTGGTACTCATACTAACTATTAGGTATTACGTGGTGGTCTCTAGGTTGTCTAGCTTAATCGAATACGGGAATACGTCAAAATAATAATCTTCGTACATGTATAAACAATAAATAATCGCTGCTCAAATTTAAAAAATCTTCAATTGACATCGTGCTTCTCCATTAGTATATTAGAACAAGTTTCCAGTAAAATAACATTACATACATGTTTCACTTAAAACAAATATTTCAAAAGCTTCTAGAACCCGACTGCACTGGCAGTCCCACTTCGCTAAGTTAACAAAGTGCGCATGCAAATAGAAATTCTGAAATATATCCACCCGCCGGCTGTCTTTCTGAACGGTATTGAATGGCCGAGCAGAAATAATAAAACCAATTACGAGATTGATTTCCCTTATTAGGTTTAGTAATTTTATTGAATCAGACTAGAGACTTCAAAGACCTTGATTAGCAAAGTTCATAGTTGTAACTCAGTTTAGTTTCGAGAACGGAATATTGAATTAGCAATACCTATTCAATTTTCTTTGATCCTTATGCGATTTACTTATAGACTTATAGTACGTAGCATAGCGTCGTTTTGGAGAATCGTGCCCGCGCCTTCATAGCCCAGTAATTTTACGGTTTGAGCCGGGACTAATTAGTAAATGATAATTTTTTTCGTTATAGTATTTAAGAGCCAATTTGAGCTTAGAAATGTACCAAAATTAAAAAAGAAATCCCGTCGGTAACAGTTCCAAATTTAAAATTTAGGTATTATTTCGTTATAAAAAAACCTGATGGTAATTTTTTTTAGCACATTTTTAAGGCATCACCATTATGCATACTTCAAACATGGTGCAAATATTTCTGTCTACTTAGAAGGTTTTGAAAAATACATTCGTATTTTTTAATAAAAACCGATATTTTTAAATTTCAATGCCTATTTTGTTACTCAACAATAATGTATATTGTTAAATCTAATTCAAATTAGTGCATTGGTATTAATATTATTATATTAAATTTAAAAGCCTTCTGGGACTCACAATTTTGATTTCTATGTTGCGTAGAGATTTTTTTTTTTAAATATGTTTTCAAATAGCCTTTTTGTCACTAAATGGTGCCGGTCACAGTTTAAAAATCCAATTAATAATTACTTCCCACCTTTCCTAACAAAACTCCGTATAAAATGACTTGGCTATTCAGGCGAGGTTTATATTGTGTTACTTTGACTATCCGCCACCGCCATACGTCTCTTCTGTATAAATCGCGCCTTAGAAAAAGTTGTGAGCCTTCTCTCACCCTTATTCTTTGAAAGCGGTATGATGAACAGCACTAATCATCAACATTTCTGATTCCCACATCGTGTAGCTACCGATTAGTCACAGTATCCAACCCGTTTTCTGTTCATACGAACAGAACTGAACTAGTTGTTTCCTGTTCCGTCGTATTCAGGATGTTATAAGGACGAGTGAGAGCATTCGTGTTTTGCAACAGTTATGCACACAAATTATATCTGACTGCTTCTATAAACAAAAATATTCGTGAAAAAAAATAACTGTCTTGCAATGGGACATTGTGTCTATACTTAGACTAATTATATCGGGACGCGTAACCACGTGTCATTCTACTAACAAACTTTCTGCCACTTTTTGCGGGGGGCGAAGTAACATGTTATCCGCAACTTTGGATTTTATTCCCTATGACTTTAGATTCTAATTTTGAATGTTCAAAATCATGAAAAGTAGTCTCGTGTAAACCCCAAACGTTCTAAGTTCAAAATTATTGTTTCGCTATTATAGGCTGTCTCGTTTAGTGATAAGGTATAAAATTGAGTGTAAATGCGCTAGATTAATTGATCTAATACCGTGGCAGAGGGGAAATGCTACCGCAAGGCCGGTCCGGATATAATTAGTCTAAGTGTCTATACGAGATGTAACAAAACACGCTAGTAATATTTTAAAGTGGTTATTTAGTTTAGACCATCAAACTCATCATCTTTCACTTTCACAAAGTGGGAAAAAATCTGCTGTCCATTTGAGTTGAGTAGTTACTGCACTCCTTTAAATATTAATAGGATGTATTGATACAACTGTAATTCATAGCACGTAGTCAGTAATATAACTGTGAAAGACCCTCAAATAATGCTTTTTAGTACATACATCCAGTTTGAAGCTATAACTGTGGTACGGGCAGCTCATCTATATGAAGACCCGGTACCGCTGCCATCCATACAGGTCGGCCACCTCAAAATTGTCGATCGGTCTAATTTTAGTCTGCCTTCCACATTTCTGGGATAAGATGGTGACAATAATAGATCTATTTATTCTTCTTCAGGCACATAATTTATTGAATTAAAGGAACAAATGTTTGGAAGAAATACAATATCAGCCTTGTATAGATGTTTTTTGTTAGATTAATATTCTTACTCACGTTCATTATCCCTTGGCGAAAACTGAACAAGAAAGAAAACATAAGCCTAGTATATATTTTTTATTGTTACGTTCATATATTCACGATCATCATCCTTAACAGGGAGAGCAGAACCTCATGTTTATTTGTATGAATGCATGTCAAGACTATCTGTTTTCAACTCTTCTTTCGTCATACCGTATGGACCATAGGTGCGGAAAACTCTATGTGCTAGTATACGCCTCGCTCTTGGCCTGTTATTTTAATATTTTCTTTGAATAAGATACTTTGGTTTAGTACAATGTGTTTGGTCAAAGTAAGCGCATATTACGCCGGGTCACATCAGAAACTGCGTACTGATTCTTACACTAAAGCGTGCTGGGTCGAACAATTTTTAGTTTCATTTTATACGAGGTTCCGCTTGGTATGGCACACTACCAAGGGCTGCAACGGGGTGGAGCGGGCCGCATCGCACGGACGGGAATCCGCCGCGCAATAATGCGACCCGCTGCGATCCGGCGTAGTATGCGATAGTGCATATAAATAGTATACCGGGTGTAACAAAACAACCTAGTAATACTTAAGGGGGTGCTTCCGACCATCAATCTGAACAACTTTCACTATGAAGCCAACGTCGAGAAAAAATAAAAAAAATCTGTCGTCCCATACATTTGAGTCGAGAGGTACTGCAGTTTTGTATGAAAGAGCTGATTTTTTTTTCGCGATTTCGATGTTGGCTCTTTAGTGAAAGTTGTTCAGTTTGATGGTCTGAAGCACCCCCTTAAGGATTACTAGGGTGTTTTGTTACACCCTGTAGAAGCGATTTGGGCGGATTTTTGCGCAGCAGTCTGAACAGATTGTAATATATGGTCCATTGTAAGAACTACCTCCGTGGTCTAATGGTTAAGAGCATTGGGCTCTTGACACGGAGGTCGTATGTTCGATTCCTACGGGGGAAATCTAGTGATATGTCACATTGTGCGCTTTTCCCCATTTGCTTAGGACATTGCAGGCTAAGTCACCTGATTGTCCGAAAAAAAGTAGTTTTCGTGTTTCGGATGGCACGTTAAGCCGCTACTCTGGTGGTAGTGGTTGTTACATAAAAATAAGGTCAGAGGCCGTAAGGCGGTCAAAAAAACTCGGACACCAGGGTTTGCTGCCCACACGATAAGAAGAAGAATTTATGCGGTTACGTTTACTATTGGCGAAAGATTGTATCCAAAATAGGCCTGCATCGAAAAGTAAAAGAGATTCACATTCCTAGCAATAGGAAAGAGAGAAATAGGTTTAGAAAGTAGTTCAGATACCTACCTATATATACCCGTACCCGTATATTATTTTATACAATGAAAAAAATAGGATATTTGTAATATCTAAAACAACAAACAAGCTAATTGCTTTTAAAGTTGCAATTATTAAGCTAAAGAAAGTAGCCAAGTCCTTAGCTAATTGACAAATAACGTGACTTCAAGACGTTTCCGTGTTAAAAGCTTCTGGATGGTAGACGGTACTCGGGATTTGCGACGCGACGGTATCGTGTGTCTTCATTATATAAAATTGTCTTCAATTTGTGTATGTATAAAGTCTGTAAGAAGTCACATGGTTACTATAAGCGTAAGTAAAGAGCATTTTAAGTTCTCTCTGTTATAGTTTAAAAATTCAAAATATTATCTATCACATAGACAGCTTTTGAGATTTTTTTTTGACGCTACTACTGCGTCGGAGTAGAAAAGTTACGTCCAAAAACTCTACAACAAGACATCCGGTTAAAAGCGCCCATAAAAACAAATATAGAACAAAAAAAAGATACATATTTACGAAGTAAAAATACAAAATAAATAAAACATTGAATAATTCATAAGACCAGACATTTTAGTTCATAGTGTTGAAGTTATTATTTTAAGTATTTTAAGTATTTTAGTTCATATGTATTCTATATCGTTGTCTTGTCATCATAATACAAGTCCAGGCTAGATTCTGGTACCTTAAATGTGGCTAGATAATTTGTGTGACATTGTCCAAGATAAGAAGATAAATAGAGTTAAATAAAATCGTGTTTTATTTTCACAGCATTCGTCAGTCATCCCGTGATCATGGCAGTTGTAATCCAGCTTGTAAACCTACATACATTGACTTACAAACTGAGTCCCTTTTGGGATGGTCAGACACCATGCTATAATCAACTATCTTTTAGCATATTGCAGGTTTGCACGATGGTATTATGACAAGTGGTATGCTGTTAATCTAAAATATGTTAAATACTGAACTTTTCCCTAAAAAGGCTGCCGGTTACTTATACCAAAGTTCCTGACCAATCTAAACTATTATAAAACTGTAACAGAAGTGTGTCTGTACATTGAAGATATTTACAAAAAAAAAATTATGAAATGGTTTTTACCTGTCCCTGATTCTAAATCACAAATTTTTGGATTTTTTGTCTGTCTGTTTGTTTGTTTTTTTTTTTTTTTTTTTTTTACGCTCACAGTCACATACATTGTAATGATCCCAAGAAAGCACTATTAATAGGCTGTTTATTATGGAAACCATACAACAACGGCACAAACATGTAAACATCCATGACCGAACCGGGATTCGAACCCAGGACCCAGGTTTGTTTGTTTGTTTATTTATTTGTTTGTTTGTTTGTTTGGGTGTTTGTTTGTTCGAGTATGACGAAAAAACTACTGACCCAATTTTGATGAAACTTTTTTTGTTTGATAGCTTATCATCTGACTTAAAATCTGGTATATAATTTATGCGGACGAAGTCGCGGGTAAAAGCTTACCAAATAGAATCATATAATGTTGCACTTATTACAAAGTCCGGACCGCGCACTCGTGTTTGAATGCTTTCATCGCGGGGAAGACAAACTAGTAATAATTGTGTCTCTTTCTAACTAGGCTGCTGGTATACTGTGTGAACGAGACACAATTTCTCTAGTTTGTTCTCGGGGCTCTAGTGTGCCACGACACGTATAGTTCTAAGCTCCTATCCCGACACCGAACTTTAGGTTTTATTATGAAGTTCTCCACAATTTCCTCCGTTCTTTGTTCTAACTTCATGGTTTCACCTTGTTTATTCTCCACGGTTTCACCCCACGTTTAAACGGGTCAGTTGGCAAATAACAAATAATAAAAAGTTGCCGTGACCCATTTTTAAAAACACCTGCTATAGCAATAAATCAAATGGTGTGGGTACATGCAAATTAGCCTCTATAAATGTCAGGTAAAAGTCAACTTTAGGGTTTTTGATCGATAACTATGAACCCATTGATATTGAAAAGATATTTGGTTATAACAGTGTTTCTAACCAGCTCGATAGTGATTATGGTCGTGAGTTTATGTATGCATGTATGTAAAGTTCCTTTTAAGAAACAATATCCTTTTGTCGCTCATTAATATATCTACAGGGTGTAACAAAACACCCCAGTAATACTTAAGGGGGTGCTTGAGACCATCAATCTGAACATCATTCAATATGGAGCCAACTGCGCTATCGCTATAAAAAATCCGCTATTTCATACAAAACTACCGACTCGACTGAAATGTATAGGACTGCAGATATTTTGTATTTGTTCCGATCTTGTCTCCTTAGTGAAAGTTGTTCAATTTGATAGACTAAACTTTAAGTATTACTAGTGTGTTTTGTTACACCCTGTATAGTGTATACCCACAGTATGGGATAGTTTGTTGGGTATTTGATGTAAACCAATACCTCATTTTCAAAATATATTTTCTAAATATTAGGCAAAGGTTGGAACAGTATTTGGCTTACTAACCGAGTACCTGTAGCTTAAAAATGTTCTATTGCTTCGGAACCGGTCAAAACTACTCCGATTTTCATGATTTTTTTTAAAACTTCTGTAATCTAAAATACTACAACCTTTATACTTTAAAAATTGACTCTCTCAGTCAAGTAAAAAGTTGTAACCCAAAAAATACAAATTTTAAGAAAAAATGCTTCACAACTTGCAAATTCATGTAAGAACAGGGGGTCTACCCGGACATTCGAACTTCGCAATTGCGTGAACGTTTTTGTTCCAATGTCAACTCTATTACAATGAAGTTCAGACCGAAACGGTCGCGATGTGTCGAAAATCGAAAGTCCGGGTACAGGGCCAGGACATTCTCTTTGCATTGAGGCAATTTTAATTGAGATTGGCTGACGAATAAACCTTGATGAGCGCGCTCCATACAAACGAAGTTTGATTCTATTTTGAATATATATAAATTTAATGATTTTTATTTTAACACGATCTAGAAACTAATATCCTTGTCTGTGGTTTATCAGATTTCCGTTATGTTGTATAGTTTCAAAGTTACACTGGCTCAAAGATTTCTATACAAAAAAAAGCATCAATTTTTAAACTGTAAAGGTTTTAGTATTTTAAATTACCTTCATTTAAAAAAAAAAAATCGAAATCGGAGTAGTTTTGGCGGGTTCCGAAGCAAAAACCTTTAGGAACTCTACTATACCGTTTTTGAGAGTTTCGCGGTTATAGGGTTCTTACCGCGTTATTATATGTCATCATCATCATCTCAGCCGATGGACGTCCACTGCTGGACATAGGCCTCCCCCAAGGATCGCCATAACGACCGGTCCTGCGCTGCCCTCATCCAACGTTTTCCCGCCGCCTTCACCAGGTCGTCGGTCCACCGTGTGAGGGGCCTACCCCTTGCCCGCCTTGTACGCCCTTAACACGGCCCCCAGTCCCCGGCGGCCCCGCTATTCCTGGCTACGGTAGCGGTCAAGGTAACGGCGGGGCAGGGGGTGCGAAGAATCTCCGGAAGAGATCCGGCTACCACAACCGACAACAGCTGCACCTGGCAACGTTCAACACAAAGTCTTCGATCAGTGTGTGTTGCCAGTGATGACATATGGAACAGAGACGTGGTCGTTCACTCAAGGACTCATAAAATGGCTGAAAGTCACCCAAAGGGCAATGGAGAGGGCTATGCTCGGAGTTTCCCTGCGAGATCGAATCAGAAATGAAGAGATCCGCAGAAGAACCAGGGTAACTGACATAGCCCAAAGAGTTGCTAAACTTAAGTGGCAGTGGGCGGGGCACATTGCTCGCAGAACCGATGGCCGTTGGGGCCGAAAAGTTCTCGAGTGGCGACCGCGTACCGGAAAGCGTTATTATATGTATTTGTTTCATAAGCACAGAATAGGTAATAGTATATAGTGTCATAAGTTTACTTTCTTTTATATGCGAAGGATTAAGTTATTATGTTTTTTTCTAATGCTGTATATGTAATAGCAAAATGGCAAATAATAAATTTATATAGTAAATAATTAACAAAAAATAAGTTAATCTATTATAAAAGTATATTATTATAGTATAATTCCCAGACAAATGTAATAAAATCTCTTAAAAATTGTCACCTATAAATTATTACAGTCGTAGCACTATCAACTCGTAGCGCTACGCCACTACGCCGCTACGGCGTAGCAGTGTCAATATATAGCAACTATTTGCCATAGCAATCAGTGCGTTTATACAACACCCGTGTTAACAACACCTTCGCTTTGTGCTATACTATCGAATTGTTACGTTTGATACGGCTGTGTGTTAGTGGGCGTTCTGAGATGATACTGACAAAGCTCTGGTAAATCTGAGGTGTATGGACATTTATGCATGTTCCATATTATGTTACCAAATACAACTACACAACATTGAATTACATAATATAACGTAACTTTATCAAGATCAGGCAATCTCATTAGTATGAATGGGTTTGTATCTGAACTTATGTAAAAGTGAAAGAATATTTATGTTTAGCTTATTATATAAAATTAGTCTTCAGCGTAGGGGCACATCATAAGTAACAGTAAAAGTTTATTTTCCAGATTGAAAGCAATGACATTAGTAAACAAGAATGGATGGGCCTTACAATGGACGGGCCTTGAATGGGCGAACATTTCAAACCAGAAAAATGAGGCAAAACAATTGACTGTTTTACTTCGAAAATGTACCGAGATGACAGACCAAGTACCCTAATTTGTATTGAAGTGCCCTAGTTTTGCGTGCATCAACTTAAAGCGATAGGTTGAAAGAAGAATTTTGTCAAAACTCTCTTAATAGCAACAAATTTCGAACGGTTTCGAAACATACATGAATGAAAGACAAACATAAGTAATTTTTATCCCGAAAACGCAAATTTCAAGTGGATACAGCCGCAGTTAGGTCAATTAAAGCCCAAATAAGTGTGTTTAGAATACTTCACAATTATTACCATATCTTTTTACAGCTCTGCTCATATTTTGTCGGTTCTTAGGACCTGGTGCTTGAGAATCGAGACCCATCCATTGAACGTTTTTTAGGGTCCCTTACCCAAAGGGTGAAAACGGGACCCTATTACTAAGCCTACGTTGTCCGTCCTTCCTACCTATTTAGGGCTGTAACTTTTGAACCGTAAGAGCTATAAGAAATTTTCTTAGAATGTGCGTTATTACCGCTGATTTGCTAGCAAACAATAAAAATAAAAAAAATAAAAGAAACAAGCAGGATTCCTCATACAAGGAACTAGTTTTTATCAACGTTTTTTTCTTCTCGCTCTGTTGTAAAAACGGTAATACATACAAGCATAAAACTTGATGTGATAATAGAAAAAACTCTACAGTATATGAAAAAAATTATAAAATCCGGCCAACTGCGAGTCTGTCTAGTGCTAAATGTCCCGGAGAAAAAATTTTTTTTGTAAGTTAATAATTATGTTGTGTGGTGGTGTGGTATGGAACTCTCGGTGCGCGAGTAGTCCGACTCGCACTTGACTGATTTTTACGTATTAAGTACCTGCAATATAATGCTGACGCTTCCCTTGTCTGACTTGTCTTGTCTGACTCTTGAAAAATCGCTGACGTTTGATAGAGACATAAAATTTTGGTTGTGTTTGGTAATTTATTGAATGTAAAAGTTGTTGTCACCCTGTCAATGATAACATTTTATTTTCTTGAGATTAAATATGGATTATACAGTAGTGTAACATAACACCCTAGTAATATTTAAAGGGAAGGTTTAGATTAGACCATCAAACTGAACAACTTTCACAATGGAGACAAAGTCGAAAAATCGTCGGCTGTCCCATATATTTGAGTCAAATAGGTAGTTACTGCAGTTTTGTATTTCGAAGTTGATTCCTTAGTGAAAGTTGTTCAGTTTTATGGTCTAACCATAAATCTGAACAATTTTCACTACCCTATATAGTTTTGTTACATCCTGTATCAGGATTTCACGCATGTCGGATCAAACAAACTTGTAGAAGTTATGTTATGACGCTGTGTTAGACTGGGGTAGACAGACGATCTGGGCAATCTTATAAGGGCTTTCACAATAAATTGGCGTCAAATTAGAATAAATAAAGTAAATAATAAAATAAAATAGCCTTTATTCTACTACTCATGCGTAAAATTTTACAAGTAAACAATTCTTAAAAAAATATAATATTTTTTGTATTGCATGCTTATACGAGTAATTTGATTCATTTAACCTAATACCTGTATTTCATTAAACATTACAATATTCATTTACATTATTATTACCTTTATTAATTATTATTATACTCAATTTTACACTCATTACTATTATAAAATTAAAGATTGAAAAAGTCGGGCGGCGAGCGGGATTCGAACCCACGAAATGCCTTTCCGGGGCATGCTCCATGCTTCCATTACTATTATGTTACATTAAATTCAATAATTTTGGACCAGGTTGGGAGGCCTACGCCAAAGAGGCGACGTAACACAATTATATATCTTAATATGATTATTAAATTAGAATGGTTAGCAGAAATTACAGAACAAATAGTCTGACCATCATTATCAGTATATATTTCACGTCCCACTGCAGGGCATAGGCACATGAATAAATAAAATATCCCTAAAGAAAACAAGCTTCATACAAGCGGCAGCTGTCCGTACACTCATACGTAGCGCGCGTTAGAAGACGTACATACAAGTGCGCCTATACCTACCCCGGCTGAGTATGTGCACCAGTTTGTACGCCCTCCTACGTATGTGTGAGGGCACCGACAGAGGCTGCTTGCATGAAGCCTATTTTCTCAAGCGATATTCAGTATCACAGTAGTATACAGGGTGTTGCAATGCAATCAGCTGATCAAACTTTTGTATGAAAAGTCAACAAAAAAAATCTAATTTTCTATAGGTTTCTTTGGGAAAGTTGTTCAGTATTATGGGTACAATCACCCCTTAAAGTAATGCAACTGTTTACACTAACACCCTGTATACCCTCAGAGAGGGTGTATGGGCGTCAGTCCACCACGCTTGCCCAACGCAATCCGCATTGGGTAGACTTCACATGAGCATCATAATTCCTTCTTTAGCGTACCTATGTAGTTTTCCTCATAATGATTTTATTCACCGTTTGAAAGCAGTCAACTACAACTACAACTACATAAGTTAGGAAATCTCATTGTTACATTACTTATATGGCATCTCGTTCGTGCAGATTCGATCCCGGACTCTAAGTGTCCGTCCGTACCTCTCCGAAACGCGCTACCAAGGCTCTAGTCGCAGACATCTAATTCTAGTTGGCACATCCTTAGACGTTACGACAAAGGTGCTAGAGTGGACATAATTGTTGAAAGTTGAACATTCACTTCATTCTCATACCTTTGATGTGTCAGAAATTATGTTTTGAAGCGAACCTTAAACCGTCAAAGCCACTGAAAACTGTTAGATTTGTCTTCACAAATGACTGACTAGTAAAACAATAGTACGTTCCTCACTTTAAGGTGGTTTAAGTAAAGTTAGTATACTTGTTTATTTTCGTATATACCTACTTGTATTACCACATAATTTTTCTCAGTGTACCAAACAAAACTGATATATCATTTGTGTCAACCACAAATATGTAGAACTATATAGTATTACCTATTCTGTGCCATAAACTTAAATAACACATTCCCGGACACTGATAACTGATAAGTCGCCATCGAAGCTTTATTGTTATCGTGTGTACAGGCGTTGAGTATCCCGGGAATGTGTTAATCTAGGTCTTGAACTATCTCTATCCCAAGTTTCGTCGATGCCGATCCTGCCGCTTTAACGTGCTAGTGTATCAAATATCTAACTGTAGAAACATTATGTATAACTATTTTCATAATGAAAATTGGTTTTTAAGAAATATTTGACAGAATAACAGCAGCGGTAGCCGGCATTCCCGCCTGCCTTGCTGAGTCCTTGGCCTTTTTGACATTATAGTCATACTATTATAAAATTTTGTTCACCGACTCATGCTTATGTTGTTATGCTTATGACACAAATACACTTTTATATAATTAATCACTGTATTTAATACATAAGGGGATGCTTCAAACCATCAAACTGAACAACTTTCACTATGGGGCCAACATTGAGAAAAAAAAAATCTGCTGTTCCATACAAAACTGCAGTACCGACTCGACTAAAATGTGACAGCAGATTTTTTTTATTTTTTCTCGATGTTGGCCCCATAGTGAAAGTTGTTCAGTTTGATGGTCTGAAGCACCCCCTTAAGTATTACTAGGGTGTTTTGTTACACCCTGTATAATAGGGAAAATTGCGCATACGCTGACGAAGAAATTCTGATGCGTATTCGAAGTCTACAAACCCGCATTTGGCACATGTGTGGACTAACGCGCATACACCCGTAAGCCTGTGCCCTGCATTGGGACGTATATGTATAGGCTGATGATGATACCGAAAAATGATTTTCTTAAGGAAAGAGAAACTTCTATTTTGTAAAACGTTTTCCTAATTAAAAAAGTAATTTATATAATTGTACGCAGGCAACCAGGTCTGTATCTAATAAAATACCGAAACAATTTCGTGGTATTATTCGGGTATAACCTTGCGAGCGTTTCATGTCTTGTCAAGACATCTTAAGCACTATTACATACTCTCATATTCCGAGACGCTTATTTAACTTAGGCCTTTAAGGTAAGAAACCCTACAGAACTCCTGTCATTGAGTATTTTGTACCCAGAGGATCTATTTCATTGATAGTAGCGGCTAAAACCCCAGTAGGTAGGTAGAACCTAGTTATCCTACCAATCGAACAAAATGTCACTAATCAACACTAACTATAAAAGTCTGTCTTTAGTCGAGCGTGACAAAAACTACAGGACCGATTTTTTTGAAACTTTTTTATTTAAAAGCTTAAAAACTGATACATATTTTGTTTGTCTAGCTGTAATGACGGCAGCCGGTGTAGACGAAGTTGCGGGCAAAATCTAGTATATAAAGCTTGGATGCTTGTGACTTAATCGTGCATAAACGGCTGAACTTTGGATGGCATTTGGCACACAAAGAATATATTCTGGATTAATATTAAATACTTTTTTATTAAAGTCTCCGGGACATGACCACTTAAGCATTGAGCATTTGCAACATGCGGGTGTACACCTACCGAGAGTACTTGCCATGTTCTTTTCTCTTTGCGTAGGCCATTCATATCTGCCGGACAATCTAATGAAAACCATAGTAGTTCCCATTGTTAAAAATAGGACGGGGGACGCCTCAGACAGGAACAACTACAGACCAATATCGCTAGCCACGGTGATCGCTAAGGTACTGGACTGTGTGATAGACAGACGGATGGAAGAACATGTAGAGCTTCATGACGCCCAGTTTGGATTTAGGCCGGCTCTATCTACAGAGTCAGCTATCCTGTGTCTCAAAAATACAGTCCAGTATTATACGGATAGAAAAACCCCGATCTTTGCGTGTTTCCTGGACCTGTCTAAGGCGTTCGACCTAGTGTCTTACGACATACTGTGGAACAAGCTTTCAGAGGATACAACGCTCCCGAAGGAACTGATAGGGATCTTGAAATATTGGTACAGCAAGCAGTGCAATTATGTAAAATGGGCTGGATCACTCTCGGATGTGTACAGGTTGAAGTGCGGGGTGAGGCAGGGAGGGTTGAGCTCGCCCCGTCTTTTCAACCTGTACATGAACAAGCTGATTGTGGAGCTTAGCAGCACCAAGGTGGGCTGCTCTATTGACGGAACATCTATGAACAATATGAGCTATGCCGATGACATGGTGCTGCTAAGCCCGACAATCAATGCCCTCCGTAGGCTCTTAAGGGTCTGCGAGGAGTATGCGGTGACTCATGGTCTCAAATACAATGCAAGCAAGAGTGTACTGCTTGCTTTCAAAGCAGGAAATAAATGCTATAACATCCCTGGCATCACTCTTGGTGGCTCGCCACTTGGAGTTCAAGTATTTGGGACACTGGGTCACCGATGACCTTAAGGACAACTCTGACATGGAGCGGGAGCGCAGGGCGTTGACGGTGCGCTGTAATATGTTGGCACGCAGGTTTGCGCGATGCACTGAGGAGGTAAAGCGTACACTTTTCAGAGCTTTTTGCCAGTCGATGTACACGTGCAGCCTGTGGGTCAGCTATACGCAGAGAGCCTACAATGCTCTGCGTATCCAGTATAATAATGGGTTCAGGATGCTGATGGGGCTTCCGAGGTTTTGCAGCGCGTCAGGGATGTTCGCGGCGGCAAGTGTGACTTCCTTTCACGCCATAATACGCAGTAGAGTCGCCTCCCTGATGCGTCGCGTCCAAAGTAGCGCCAACAGTCTCCTGAACACCATTTCAAACCGGCCACACTGTCCCTTCTGGAGGCACTGGACGAAACTACACCTCTCCGCTGCCCCCTCTATCAGAAAATAGGCTATGTAGGTATAGGACTACAATTTGATAATACTGTACTAATATAGTTTTTAAGTTTATGTATACTAACAATCTATGGACTTTGTCTGAAATAAAATTATTTTGAATTTTGAATTTTTGAATTTGAATTAAACAATGAATTCAAAGTCTCGGGTAAAATCCGCCGCAAAAGTTTGTATTAGGGGGGACCAATATTGAAAACGCGAAGAAAACGTTGTTGTTATTGTATAAAAAAGTCAATGGCTAAATAATATGGAACAGTTTGGCGGTCTAAAGTACCTAAAGTATGTACCTACATCATTTAAGTTTACGCTCTGTATTCTGTACTTAAATATTCTTTGGCTCAGGTGTTTAACATTCTGTTTGTATTTTAATAACCATAAACGCATCTACTGTAATTGCGTAATCTTACTTCGAACGTGCTCCTCACCTTCTACAAATAATACCTGATATGTAAATTAATATTCCAAACAGAATAATAATGGAGACTGTAAACAGTTCACATGTCAAAGCATTTCAGTCTTAAGCAGCGGTTACATTACCCAACATGTCGGGCTCGACTCGGCATATTATGTTGCCTACAGTACCTACCTAATGCATACCTACCAGGTTACCTTGGAAGATTGTAATTGTCCTATAGCTGACAAAATTTTTCTAAGCTATACTGGGTGTAAGTGACAGCCTAGCAAATACAGGAAACGTGAATAAAAATCAGCAGCTTCATACAAAACAGATGTACCTACTCGACTCAAATGTATGAAATAGCAGATTTTTTCACGTTTCCTGAGGGTGGCTCCATGGAGAGAGTTATTTAGTTTGATGATCTAAATTCACCGTTTCAGTATTTGCTATAGGCTGTACACCCTGTACGTTTTACAGCTGTAAGCTACCCAAATACAAAAAAAAAGTTTTATTGATGTGCTTTTTTTTATTTTTTTTTTATTCATAATGGGTTTGCGCTTGGCTTCAGCTCACCTGATGGAAAGTGTAGATGAAGCCTGGCTGAATGTAGCGCGCTCGCCCAGAAAAAGCCTATTTACTCTTCTTTTAAAAATATCCTGTACTTACCTGCTGAGTTTATAATGGCGCGCAAAATTATATTGACCAAGCATGTGCCACCTTCGCGCGCCTGCATTCCCTTGCCGCTATTTGGTAACTGTATTCGCACCCTTTTCACCGCCGAAGCGTCCATATATCTGCTATTTGACTTGGAGCGAGATACCGAAATATTTTGTGGCACCTGATTTTGCACCCTTTGACTACCGTGCATGATAGATTTTTAATTACTAAACAACTTTGAATTTTGACGGGGACTTGGGCACAGCCCGGACACTGCATACAAAAATTGTAAATTGACAAGATGACGTCAGCACATGCGAAATCAAAGAAATTGAACCTTAAGTCTTCTTCGTAGGTAACGAGTAACCAGTGCGAAGTAACCAGAGGGCGATAGAGGGGGTGAGGTAAAAAGTTGGTGGGAGGAAGGGAGTGTCCGTAACTGTATCTAGTAACAGATACTATTTCTTATACTGTGACTTGGGTCTGCTCTGCGCAAATGAAGACTGACGAGCGGAATAATTTTCCTAGTCGTACTGCACTTTGATCGCTAAAGAAATAGACAGAACAAATCAGACAAAATGTATGCCGAATTCGGGACCGACCAACTGCAAGTGTAATCGCTGCTTTAGATGATTATTGTTTACTTTTGCGAAGTATATGCGACTTGAACCGATAAAATGTCATCAACCCAAAGGTTGTCTGGGGCAGATTTTTGTTAGCGATAAGACCTTTGCACATATTCACACAATATGTTTTTGGCAAACATAAACTTTATGTATCTTCTCAAATATATTTTGATAGGTTTTAAAATCGGTTTAGCCATCAAAAGGGATTGTATATACTAATATAATGTGTAAAATTTAATGTTTACATATTAAACAGTTGCTTTAGATTCAGACTATCAAACGTATTATCTATCTATCAAACTGGTCAATTTTCACTATGGAACCAACCTTGAAATGACCAGAAAAAGATCAGCTGTTTTATTTTTATACATTTGAGTCGGCCCAGGTACATTCAAAAGCACATCAAGCTTTACACTTGCAGTTCGATTGTAACGCTTATGGCGCACTAAATAAGAACGGTACAAAGTCCAAAGTGTCAAGCTTGACGTGCTCTTGACTGTACCTACTGTAGTTTTATATGGAACAGCTGATTTTTTTCCCGATTCAGAAGTTGGCGCTTTGCGTTATAGTGAAAATTGTTCTGTTTGACGACCTAACCCTTAAATAATACTACCCACTTCTGATATCTAATATAAGTCGACATACATACACAAACTCACGACTGCATTTTCCTTTTGAAGCGATCAGAAACATTACTACAACTAGATAGCGTCGTTGTTGCAAAGTTCACTTTTTAGTATGTACAATGTGCATGATTTCATGATGGAATGTAGAAGTGGACATAAATTGTTATGTTAACAAACATTATCCCCCTCAATGCTTCGCTACAAAAACGGATAAACAATAAAATCATTCAATCATTCATAACAATAAAAGCGAGACATCAATTCGATACGATAACCATAGCAATTTCATCAGTAACTATGAAAATCATCAGTTATTTTTGCAGTAAATAATACCATTGAAACCAACAACATTTCGCGATGAGTGACACTTCATTTTAAACTGGAGCTGACTAGTATGATGAATGAATGCAATAAACGTGACAGTAGAGACTGGGCACCGTAAGGATTTTTTTTTTAAAGTGATATAATATATTTTTTTCCATAATTTCTTCGTATCTTTCTCTCAACTGATTTTGTTGCAGCGTAATGATTTATGATTTACAAAAGATATGACACAAACAACATAATACAGGGTGTAAGTGACAGCCTCGCAAATACTGAAACGGTGAACTCAGACCATCAAACTGAACAACTTTCACTATGGAGCCTACCTCAGGAAACGCGAAAAAAATCAGCTGCCCAATACAAAACTGCTGTACCTACCGGGCTAAAATGGATGGGTCAGCTGATTTTTATTCGCGTTTCCTGAGTTAGACTCCATGTGGTGAAAGTTGTTCAGTTTGATGGTTTGAGTTCACCATTGCAGTATTTGCTAGGCTGTCACTTACACCCTGTATACAACACTGGTAGGTATACAGTGTATACTTACCAGTGTTGTGAAAAATTTAATTAATTCTACTAATTTGCAATTACTCAAGTAAAATAAATTAATATTTTTCTGCCTTATTCAAACGTGTCGTTGTAGCACTATTCAATTAATGTTGGGGTCAAAAATTAGTTTCTTTAAGAATCACCTACCATATTTCTATTTTTAACCGACTTCAAAAAAGGAGGAGGTTTCTCAATTCGACCGTATATATATATATATATATATATATATATATATATATATATATATATATATATTTTTTTTTTTTTTTTTATGTTTGTTCGATAGATTTTGATAATTCTTTTTTTGTTCGTAAGGAGATATCCCAGGAGTGGTACCATGATAAGGAAACCAGGATCTGATGATGGCATCTCAGGAAATCGAGGGGAACCTTCGAAAATAGTGCCGACTAGTGCGTTTGTTAATTTAAACAACTACTATTAATTGAACTAATGAATTCACTACAGAAAATTGTGAAATAAACAATATTTTAACAAAACAATTAAAACCGCCTTCAAAAAACTAAAAAGCTAAAAAAATAATATTGCAGCCGAAGAGTTTTTCGTTTGCATCAAGCCAAGCCAAAAAACTAATGCAAGCCCTGTCGCGAATCGTACCGGCTTGACAGCGATTTCATTAAGGGGCGTCCGCCCGGTTTTGAGTAACTTTTGTAACCATTTTATACATTAACTATGGCACTTTTTAAGCAGAAAACAAAACTGAACAATCTACAGGATATGAGAAGTGATGTGGTTTTTCTCGAAATCTATTTTAATTCATAAAACTGAAGAAAAACGACTCCAAAGTCACCTCTTTTTTTCCAATTGTAACCGTTTTACTCTTACATTGTTGATCAGAAGAATATGAAAATTTACAATATTCTTCACAATACAATATAAAATGATGTGGTTTTCTTATTTTTTGAAAATTCATAAAAAATCATACAGGTTTTCAAAGAAAACGGAAAATTCTGACCGGAGCCGCGCAATTGAAGCGGGATGGCTAATTGCAAAAGTTTGCTTGTAAGAAAGAGAGCCTTGCAGATGGGAGGAGTAGCCTTAAAACAAATTAATGTTCTTATGATGCGAACGAAAAAGTCTTCGGCTGCAATATTATTTTTTAGCTTTTTAGTTTTTTTGAAAGCGTTTTTAATTTTTTTGTTAAAAATTTTCGGTAACTATTATGTCTGTTTTCATGTCAAATTTTGAATGAATAAATTAAAAAATGAGGGAGTACTTGAGTAGCGGGGTCACAGATTTATAATAATTTACTACGGCGGGGCATACAGACAGATAGAATAAACGAAAGTATAAAGGTTCCTTTTTTGACTAAGGTACCCTAAAAATATAAAAAAATGTTTGCTGGCTGGCTAATCTGATACTTTATATGGTAATATCGAATGGCACTACAGTAGGTATATACAATGTATACTTGCAACGACATTGTTGTCTGATTTAATGACAATAACATTATCATACGGTCGTTCTTGCACCCGTTTGACTTTCACCCCAAGTTGTGTCCCAGACATTGAAGAACGACTGACTGACTTTGTATTGACTTTAGTACTTACCGTTAATTTAATAATAGTATTGTCCACACGTAGACTACACAAATAAACAAAGTTATCATTGACATGTGATTGGAACTGTTGTAGCTGAAAAAAAAATTACATAGGTACCTAATTTAAAAATACGACGACGACGCTTGTGCTGCTTTTTTTGTGATTAATCTAAATTTTTTCATTTTATGAATAAATTATACATAAACTCACGACCGTAATCCCTTCGGGAGAATAAATATTTCAATTTAAAATATGACATTTTTGTTTGCAGCATGTTTGTAGCGAACATTTTTATAAGAAAACAAAATGATATAATTGAATATAACATTGAATAGGCATTTCATGTAAATCCAGTAGATTTCCAAACATATTATTTAGTCAAGTAAAACCTTAAATTTTGAATTTAAAGTGCTGAGTTTTGTAGTTTTAATAAAAATAAACAAGGCCTATTTAAAAAAAGTTTTGAAGTTTCAAAAGAAAAAGAATAAAATAATATAAATCGAAAGCATATTTAACACGTTGAACGCCGGCGGGTCACAATAACAATAGATTTTCCATTGTTTTTCGGTCATTTGGCAGTCAAAGCCTTAAAGTTTAAATTATTATTACTATGAACTTTTCATGTTCATGTTTTGGTGCAAAATAAAGAATATTTGATTGATTGAACTGTGAAGAACAACCAGTTAATTCTCTGAGCGCATTTGTTAGGGTAAGGGGAGGTATTTCCGTGACACACCAAACAATTTTTGTTATAAATCAAATAAAGATTAACTAATTTATATGGGATACTGTTTAAAGTTTTGTGCATATATTTGATCTTACTTTATGAAACACACAGTTTGATACTAGATCCTTCATTCATAAATTTATAATGTTTTCTTGGTGATAAAGTGACATAGGTAAATTCGGGATAAGGTATGTTAATTTCGTGATAGTGGATAGGTAATATCGTGATAGACCAAATTCATAGGATTACGAAATAATAAATAATGAAATAGGTAATACAAAAAATCTTTTTTAGGAACAGAACGTCATACGTTAATCATAGAGTAAAACGCCTTTCTAGAAATATTCTAAATAACCACCTGCTTATGAATCTTATATTTCTGCACAGTCATAACATTTAATATAGTATAGGTCATCTTCATCAGGAGCAATGTCGGTCGACATTCAGAATGCAATGAGTTAGCTACTAGAGGCGACACCCAGAAGACTACATATTTTTGTAACACACGTTTAAGCTAATTGCTATCAGAAATTAACAAAAAAAATGAGTTTCCATACTAAATGCAATCAGTTGATCGACCGTTTGTATGAAAAGTTTTTTTTTTGCGAATTTGCTACCTGTTTGCTAACTGTTTACCCTAACACCCTGTATACAACAAATCCAAACATCATCATTTTTTCTCAACTTCTTTCCTGATTTTTATTTTCTTTTTTCTTTTCTAGCTTCCTTCTCTTCTTCTGTGTAGGTTCTTCAACTTCCGGTTCTTCTCTTGGCTTAGATGGGCCAGTGAAGTTGGTAAATAGTTAATGTTATGAAAAAAAAAAACTACGTCATTCAGGCATAGCATAGACTAAAATACAAGATTAAAGATGTATATAAGTCCATACAATCAAAATAACCCCTAAAATTTTGCTTTAAGATGGTTAAAATTAATTGACAAAATACCTCGATCAAATCACAAAAAAAATTTGCAAAATAACTTAAAATATTGCACACCTAATATAAGGATATTTGAATGAAAAATTCTTGAAATCCAATGTACAATTTACGTCATCTGTTCGTAAAACATTTAGCTATCAGTTTAATACCACATTCTGTAATGTATAACTTATTTACTAATTAAAACTTCATTTCATTGTCTACCATCGTCATTTGTCACAGCTGATGGCGATTTCGCCCCTCGTTCTGAGAAAAAAACTCATAGCAAGCTTGTTTCAAAAGCTACTGAGCTGAGAATCATACTACTATCTCAAGCATACTTTACTGCATGTACATACACGGTTTCGCGTCAATTCCTTTACAGGGAAGGTCACGGTAGACGTTTAAAAAATTATCACGAAATTGCCTATATCGCGAAATAACCTCCCCTTACCCTACTTTGACATTGTATTGTATACGTTTCGAGCTATATTTTATGTTACTTAGATGAATCAATAGCATACATTATTCAGGTTCAGGCATCTAGATTATGACAGGGTTTTAAATGTTTTATTCTTGTTGAGATTTAACAAAGCAATTTTTTTCATATTTTTTTTTAATTTAGCCAGGTACGAAAACTCACATTAATACCAAATTTTTTTTAAACTACAAATGTACCTATGACATAGCTAAGTTAAAACATTCAAATTAAAAATAGAAGATAAAGCAAAAAGGCAGATATTGTCATTATCAACGAGCGAGGCACGGGCCGGAACCGGATGCTCTCCATCTTGTAGGACACGCCGCGATTACGTACAGCGCTGCCATCCTTAATTTGCTTTGGAATTAGGACAATGCTGAAACAGTAAAACCACAGTATATGAAAGAGTATATTATATAGTAGGTACTACAGTAAAAAAATTCAACTATCTAGCTATTACGGTTCAAAAGTTACAGCCATAAATAGGTAGAAAAGACGGATGGACGGATGCGGACAGACAGACGGACAGACGGACAGAAGGACAGAAGGACAGAAGGACAGACGGACAGACGGACAGACGGACAGACGGACAGACGGACAGACGGACAGACGGACAGACGGACAGACGGACAGACGGACAGACGGACAGACGGACAGACGGACAGACGGACAGACGGACAGACGGACAGACGGACAGACGGACAGACGGACAGACGGACAGACGGACAGACGGACAGACGGACAGACGGACAGAACCCTAATAAAAATACAAAGTGTAAGAGACAGCCCTCCGCAAACTGAAGAACCTACCTCAGGAAACACGAAAAAAAATCAGCTGTTTCATACAAAATGCTGTTTCAACCCGACTCAAATATCAGGGTTCAAGTCATTTGAAATTTTATTTCAAATAAAATCAATAATACTGATTATAAAATCAATAATGTTTTTATTTTAGTCTACAAATTTAATTTAATTACTATTAAAAACCATCGATTTATAAAATATTCCGTAAAAATATGTTTTGCCTTTTAGCATCGCCCTATTAGTTATATAATGACGCTTTCCAAAAAGTTTGATTAAATAGAAATTAAACTTATACAAATATTATCCCAATAATCCAATCTGCTAGAAAACTCTAGAATCTAGACTGGAAGAAATATTTTCTGCAGCGAAGCGCATTGGCCTTTTTAATGAGGCCGTCGAGCATCGTTAGGCAGGACTATTATGTTGCCGCCCAAAGCCTAAAGCAGTAACTCAATAAAACTCGTTTCCTAGAAAAAAGAATAAAAAGGTTTAAACGACAATTTCCTCACCATTTTCTTTTATGAGCGTTGCTGAGAATTTAGAGAGAGTACAGCTCTTGATTCTTTAAACATAATAAGCTCCGTAGTGTCTAAACGAGCGGTGAAAGCCGTTTACTTGTTAACATTTTATTTTCTTTGCAAAATATAACCACCGTAATTTAGTTAATTATTTTTGTACAGTTGTTATTTTAATAGCATGACAGGCATACTGAACTGCTTTGCTGTTTATTCTGTTTATTAGTGTATTACAGCAATTGTTCAGTGTTTTGCCGACGCCTACGGTTTTGTAAAATTGTGAGTGAAATGTTTAACAAAGGGTCCCCGGGTTGTCGTAAGACGCAAAGTAACGCTCAATCAAAGACTCTACAAAACATTGATTTTGCATCAATATTTTCCTTTTTCCCATTTTCTGAAGAAAAATACCAAATATCCATTTTCTTTCAGAAAATATTTAAAATTTATTGCATCTCAAAAGCCCTCGACTTTTACTCACAAACAGTTTGCATAAAAAAGCTTATTCTCGGAGATACGCCTTTGTGCTACTGTAGATCGTAATGTAGGCGCGCAGAGTATCGATGACTCCCCACTAAGCTCGGCTTTTGCGTCATTATTCCTTTTTTCGCAACTTCTGAAGGGAAATAGCGAAGCTCCATTATCTATTGTATTGTATCTATATCGAGTATTCGAGTCTTTTGTAAGTGTTCGATATTTGAACAATGTTTTTTTTTTCTTTTCCAGGTAAGTTTCTACATGCTGCATGTTTCTGGACTGGCTGAAATGGTAATATAATTTAAATATTTACCTCTTATAACAGAACTAAGACATAATGATTTTAAAGCTAATGATTTCTTCCTATATACACAACGTTACGCATAATATGCTGTAGTTATTTAGTTAACCAATTCAAATTAATATTGCTGTCGAAAAAAATACTTGGCTTCTACATAATTGTGTATGTTTAATCGACGAAACTCTTTTAGAAAACGTTGTTACAACGTTGTTGGTGTTGTTGTTGTGTCAACTCAGAAATAAAATCTCATTTTATTAACAAGTGTTCAGCTAATTATTGAGCATTTCGTATCTTTAGTGTAAATGTAATTAACCCGATTATCGTGATTGTACCCATGCTACTGAACAACTTTCCCTAAGAAACCTATAGGAAATTCGCAAAAACAATTTTGGTTTTTCCATACTAAATGCAATCAGCTGATCGAACGTTTATTTGTGTGAAAAATGTTTTTTTTTGTTCGGAATTTACCTTATGTTCCTTTCGGGAAGTTGTTCAGTATCATACGTAGGCGTAGGAACAATCGCTCTACTCTACATCCTGTATCCATAGAGTAAACCTTATATTTGAAAATATCTTCATGTACAGACACACTTGTTACAGTTCTTTAATATAGGAGTGCAATTTTCTAACGTAATATCCTTCTTGCATCCTTCAGATCGTCGAAGTTTTCATATTAAAGACACAATGCATACAGAATTGATAGCTTGCCGATGTTTCAACCGATGTTTGCGCTTAGAAAATTGCACTCCTGTAGATAGGTAGTTACATGAATACAACTTTACCCTACATTCTGGTAACTTATATCATAAGCATATGCTCACGACTATATTCTCCGAGGGGGTAGTCAGAGATATTCTGAAACCTCGTCAGAACATCCACGTTTTACTGGTAGTACCGAAACTCTGTCCAGTGTGACGGGGAGTGACCCCGTCGCCACTTGTAATGGACAGTGGATACAATACATGCATCGAAATTGAAGCATGCAGGTTTGCAGGTTTCCTCACGATGTTTTCCTTCACCAAGAAGCCAGTGGTGTTATAAATCGTACATAAATTCCCAAAAACTCATTGGTACGAGTCGGTCTGGACGGGGATCGAACCATCGCCTCCTGCACGGCAGGCAAGGTTACTCGCCACTGGACCACCACGGCCGTGGTAACTTATATAGGGACTAAATTAAAAGTGTTACAATGTTTAAACTGACGAATTATCTTTAGCAAAAAATTCAGATCTATGCTTATGGTGAATCCTACTATTTAGCCTAAAAACTCAAATGGAAAATCGATGTCGTCTTTCCATTATGCACCCGTTGGACAATTATGTACTCCCATACATACGTGCATAGCTCGCATCTCTTAGTGTGGCCCAATTTGGCGCTCGGCCAACGCCCGATAACTGAATATGCAAGTGGACACCACTAGGATTAGGGTTGTCATCGAATATCACTGTGCAAAAAGAAGACAGAAAAACGAGCTTCTGTGGTGACAATTAGAAGGAGGTAAAGCAAACAGAAATATTGTGAAATTTTAACAAAAATATGTCATAGAGTGGTTTTTGAATGCCCAATTTATCAGACCGAATATTTTCATCTTGTTTCTAAGAAAAGCCATATAATTTTATAGCGCTGTTATAAACGTCCAGGGGTCTTATAACAGCACTTTAAAATTGTATGTCTTTTCTTATTTAAATAAGATAAAAAATTTCTGCCACATGAAATATACACCCCATAATGTTTGGAACTGTATAATGTTTTGGGAAAATATTCCTAGTATAGGTGTAGGGTGTGATTGAACCATCCTTATTCTCTACTATTTTTGAGAGAAAACTATAAACAAATGAAGCATAGTTACACGTTTTTTCCAAAAATCTATGCCTGTATAATTAAAGCGACCGTTAATTACGTAGCAAGCAACTTATTATTAATCTGTGACGTTCGATACCGACAGGCTGTACCAGTGTTGTAGAATAGAGCGGTTTAAGTAGAGACTGAGACTGCATTACCAGCATAAAACCTATCCCTTACACTGTATATTAGCATCAAAGGATTCTAATAGATAGAGTAAGTGTCTATTAGCATCAGCCATTAGTAGTATAGTGATAGAAGATAGAGCTATCAAGATCAAAAGGGAGATGCTAAAGCTGGTGTTCTCCAACAAAATTCAAAAAATTCAAAATTCAATTCAAATTTCAAAATTTTTTATTCAAAATAATATCACACCACCGCGTCGGAAGGTGTTCCATTGAGAGAAGATGCGGCCAGAAACTCACACACACATATTTTAAACAAAACAAATGTACAAAGTACAATTAAAATACAATATTGCATTACATAGTGTAAAATTGTCAAGACCAGACATTTTGGTCATTCAAATAATCATCGAGTTTATAATAACCTTTTTTACAGAGGACTTGTTTAATCTACTCTGCTACTGCATTATTAAAGCATCGATCATGCACACAAACCTAATACGCGTGTAATTTCAGCCCCAATTCGTAGTTACCCCTGTGAATGTTCAAAGTAATACACTTTCATCGAACTATTGTTAACTAGCATGCAACTAGACTACAGCGGACGGCACAGTAGCCCAGTTGGGACATGTGTCACCTTCACTATTAAAATTACATTTGTCACGTTGTTGGATTGTCTATTAAGTGTTCAACTTGGAATGTTGGAATTTGATTTAGCTTTCAATGTCGGGTACAGTGCGGTTTGAATTATTTTGTTCATATTTAGAGGTACGTCACATATCTAGGGAGGTAATTTAGACCATTATACTAAATAGCTTTCACAACAACATCTAAATCACGAATTTTGTTCTTGTTCTATTCTTCTTCTTATCGTGTGGGCAGAGCCCTGGGTGTCAGTTTTTTCAGACCGCCTTACGTCCTCTGATGTGGTTTTTATGTAACTACTGCTACCACCAGATATAGTAGCCGGGACCAACGGCTTAACATGCCATCCGAACACCGAATCATTTTTCTTTTCAGACAATCAGGTAATTCAGCCTGCAAAGTCCTTACCAACTGGGGAAAAACGCACAAAGTGACATATCACTAGGTGTCCCGCGTGGGAATCGAACCCACGATCTCCGTGTCGAGAGCCCAATGCTCTTAACTATTAGACCACAGAGCAAAGATTTTTAGACCAAAAAAAATCTTTGCAACGGAGGTTGTTCTGTAGAAAATGTCAATAGCTACCCAAATATCTGTTTATTGTCGCAATTTCAATGTTCTTCCAATCACAAAAGTTGTTCAGTTTGATGGTTTAAACAAGTTTACGCAATGTATCGTTTTTAGAATAAGAAATTAAGATCTGGCAGGAATATTTTTATTATAATTAAAGCAAATTTATTCTAAGTTGATCTGGGGTGTAGTGCAGCAGAGTAAAGTACAAAATCTTGAGTTATCTACTCTTTGCTTCAACATAAACTTGAACAAATGCTTCTGCTTGAAGAGGAAGACTTTAGAAAGTTAGTATTTGCATTCAAAGCAGAATAAACCTCAGTATTATGCTTATGCTAGGAAATAAAGTTAAAAGCAGTGACTGTTTAAACTGCCAGTTCTAAGAGAGGAAACAAATTGCATGCTGTCAGAAAATACGGGGAATTTCTTACTGAGTAGGTACAGAGAAATCAGGTTTATTTCCTTGTGTTTTTATATCGTGCGAGGTGACCAATGAATAAGGTTTATTTCTGAGTTACGGCTGGCGAAAGTCTAAATTAAACATTAGGTACCTACTTCTTTTCCTAGCTGATCAGTCGTTTATTTAATTATAAGAACGGAGGTACGAAATCCACCCATCATTGCAGGTGTCCAGGAGTGCGATTTTTGAATCTCATTCGCTGTGTTCAGCAGTTGAAAATGATAAAATTAATGTGGAGATATACATCTTTCTACTGCTGATTTGACTTTCAAAAACTGGCCAAGTGCGTGTCAGACCACGCGCAGGGTAGGGTTCCGTAGTTGCCCGTTACAATAATAATATGGACTTAGAAGGAGGCTTTTTGTTTTATACTACGGTTTAACGGCTAATAAAGTCTAAAACGTAAATTTTATTATTTGGTCGACTATTACTCGTAAAGTTGTAAAACATATTTAGCAATGATAGTTTTCCTTTTAAATTCGTTAAATATGCTATTGCTATGAATTTTTTCACATCTCCAACTACAACCGTTTAGCTGGGAGAGGGGGTGGGACACTTGACTCTAACCAAAATTTTCGCTTTAAAGCTTAATATTCCGCCAACGGATCCTTAAATCGAAAAATGGTTTTGCCAAACCCACAATATTTTTTAAAGACCTACCCAACGACACCCCACAACATGGGAAAGACGAGAAAAAAAAAATCATCCCCATTTCATGTGTAGGGGAGGTACACTAAAAAAATATATTTTTCAAGAATTTGTTTACCACTTTGTCGGCGTGATGAATATGTATACATATGCCAAATAAGCCGCGGACAGACGGACGGACAGACAGACAGACGGACGGACAGACGGACGGACATGGCGAAACTATAAGGGTTCCTTTTTTATTTAGGAACCCTAAAATATCATACTTCAAGAGTGCCATTTTTGAATGTCAAATCAGCAGTAAAAAGATGCGTATCTCCATAGTAATTTTGACATTTTCAACTGCTGAACTCAGCAAATAAGATTCAAAAATCGCAATACTGGTCGTCCCTCCATCTCGTCCGAGGTTGACCCTGACGGCGTTCATTTTCCAAGATCCAGGGTGTTACGTACAAGGCGTGAAATACCGGTATTTTTGGGAACCGTATTTTTCGGCCTTTGTTGTAACCGGTTCTAGACGGGTACCGTTACAGAACCTGTTCTTATTTGGAACTGGTTGCAAGCCCTGGTTACGTATACCGTGAAATTGTCTAGAAGAGTACAATACCTACAGTTAGCAAGAAAGCTACAGTGTAAAATAAAATGAGTCCTATGATTTGTTTATTATACAGTGTGAAATTGATATCATGGGCATCCTTTTAAACTAAGAGTCAGAAAAACTTTTACTATGGGAAGCAAATCGATCGTAACAAAATTCACACATGAAAAATCAGTTGCTATTCCATACTAAACTGAAATTTTTACTCGTCACAACTGTATATGAAATAGCTGATTTTTTTTAATTTGTTTTATATAAAAATTTCATAGTCGATTATCTTCTTTTAAGGAAAGCCTGAAAAATACTTTATTTTTAAACAAAAACACTCCTTTTGAAATTGCCGTCTAACTAAAGTGTGATACTTAGTTTTGCAGGTCAGTGTAGTTCCACGATAAACTTTAATTCGTGACATCTATCCCAGCACAAAATATCTAAACTAGGCCCAAATAATCAATTGAAAAGTAACTATGTAAATTTTTTTACCTTCTGAGTCTGCATTTTCATCCTAACTTTTCAATATTACTATAGTACACCACACAACTCTTTTTCAAACCGCCTTTATGTATCTTTTAGTGGATGGTGTGGCAAATTTCCAGCCTCTGTACCACGTGGCGGGACATGATCGATAATAGCTCCGGAACAGATGTTCCGCTGCGGTTGCGGTTGACCTTATGTCTATATTGGAACAATATAGGTGCTTGAGTTACGAGCACGTACACTCCTATATGGACATGGTACGTGGTGTCAGACTGGTTCAAACAAATGTCTCTACCCTGCGGGCAGAGGCCTATTGTCTATTTAGTGTTCGGCTTCAAATAGCACTAACGCAGACGGGTGTCAAAAGAGGCTACTAATATCTTAAATTATCCTTTAGACAGGCAACTGATTGCAGACTTTCTGTCAAGGCCAAATCGCCCGTTAGACAAATTGCACGTGTAAAGGCAGATCAACGATCGAGGCGAGCCAACTAAGAAACAAGTATTTTCTCTTCATTAGCACCAAAATAATTGAAATGACGTTATTATTGTTTACTAAAAACAAAAGATGGTAGTTGTAACAACATTTTAGATTTATTGTGTAAATCCGATTCGATCGGTATCAAATCGACATGGTGTTTTTAACAGTTCTTGGCGATTCTGTATCTTTGTATGCAGTAAATCTATTTCAGATAATGGATAAGGTTGAAGCACAATATCACTTAAAATTTGCCTAGTAAAGTAATAAATATACCATCGATCTTGAATCGATATAATCGGAAACACATCCCTTCAGATTTGTGTAATGTCGACAGACAAACGCAATAACCATATTTGTCAGAGAATTCATAAACCTTGCATTGCACAACCTTTCCATTACCGCTCAATTAGTATACCGTCCGCGTCCGTCCTCATTAATAAACACCAAAGAGGAAACATCATAAATACACATTGAAATTTCGACGAAAAGCCTCTTCATTAAAATGTCTACATACCTTCTCCACGATTTTAAACCTTATTGATATTTTCATAGAGTGCACGAGAGCACTCGACGCACGGAAAGGGTTCGCACTTGAATCTCTATGACTCCTTCAAAGCTCGCAAGTGTCACTAGAAACGAGGGGCGGTTTAGATTAAATAATAAAGATTGTAAATAGGGAAAAAATTACACATTGACCACTATCTTTTTGACACTAACTGAAATCGTGGTGGAGTATTCACGCAACCTATATGTAGTGAGAGGACGTCCTCGCCAATTATAGCTAGGCATTGTTTCACAAAAGATTTCTTCCACACTTATTAAAATAAAATCACAAATTTGATATTTCACTGAAGTTCACGTTTCAAATTATTCAGGTTTAGTTTTGTCATTTGCTTCCTGGAAATTTCGGTGATTTTTGACTTTGAATAATTATCTTAGGCTTAGATTAAAAACTTTTATGATCTTAGGTAACAATGTGTAGAACTATATACTTCTTCTTATCGTGTGGGCAGAGCCCTGGTGTCAGAGTTTTTTCAGACCGCCTTACGGCCTCTGACGTGGTTTTTAAACTATATACTATTCTATTCTGTGGTAACAATTAATTCCGCAGCTATTGATCAAAAATACTTACGGAAACGGATGGAGAGGGCTATGCTCGGAGTTTCCCTGCGAGATCGAATCAGAAATGAAGAGATCCGCAGAAGAACCAGAGTAACTGACGGGAGTCATATGCAGTTTCGAAAACTGTCGTAGCGAAGCACGCTGGTGCGAAAAACTTTTTAACGACATCGCCCAAAGAATTGCTAAACTTAAGTGGCAGTGGGCGGGGCACATTGCTCGCAAAAGTTCTCGAGTGGCGACCGTGTACCGGAAAGCGCAGCGTGGGTAGGCTCCCCAGACAGTGGACCGACGACCTGGTGAAGGCGGCGAGAACCCGTTGGATGAGGACTTCGCAGGACCGATCGTTATGGCGATCCTTGGGGGAGGCCTATGTCCAGCAGTGGACGTCCATCGGATGAGATGATGATGATGATAAGTTACGGAAACATGTCATTGTGGAGATTGTCGAAAAAAACCATAACCCGAACGTTTTCGAAACTTGAACTGTAATGTATTTGATGGTGTACAATAAACAAAAGACTGTATTAGGTACCTTTCGAAGATTTTACTAAAATTTTTCACCTCACAAGCTCTGAAAGATTGTGTTTATCATTCGAAATCTGAGTGCAAAAGTGTATTTTATCCGCCAGCGTGGAAAGCGATTTTAAAATTCGAATCTTTCTATTCAATAAAGAAAAACAGCCTTAACGAGTTTTTTTTTCATGCTGTTTTCGTGCTGGCCAGTGCGATTATTCTAAAAATGAGGTTGGCGCATTGAAATTTTCCTCGCTGTACTGAGGTGAAAAGTTGTGTGTTTCGCTCAGCAGCAAAGTTATTCTGCGTCTCGTACTTTTGAAACCTTCGCTCCGCTCAGGATTCTATATTTGAACCACTCGCTTCGCTCGTGGTTCAATCCTAGAATCCTTCGCTTGCTCAGGTTTCAATACAAGTACTCGCGCCAAAAAGCAACTTTGCAGCCTTGCATAACAAATAACTATTATTTGGTCTGGTCCCAAATAAAATCTTTGCAAACACCTTTATGGGCACCATTGTTGGTTATCTAACTCGTATGAAGCGACTAAGGGATAAAGGTTTCGCAGTATTACTGTTGGCCTATTACCTCATAACCTCACTTGATTTGACACGTCATTCCAGTCTGAAACCTTCAATAATATTAATTTAATTATTGTTACAACATCATGCTTCAAAATACTATTGATAATTTGTCCCAAAGCTTCTTCTTCTTGTTGGATTATGGTCAAATCAAATCAAAATCAAAATCAAATCAATTTTTTTTTAAACGATATAAAATAATATCACATATTTAGCTTTTTGACTCTACTTACCACCGCGTCGGAAGTTTATATACAAGTATCTATGTAATTAAACCTAACACATTAACCCAAGAAATTAAATGACAACAAAGATCCCCGTTATACTACATTTATATTTACTAAAGAACTTATCTCATTCATAACATGAAAAGGGAGAGGTCTATTGTTCAACTAATTACCAAATGCTTAGTGGAAGCGCCGTTCGTTAAATATAAATTCCTTTTCGGATTTCAAACTTTATTTGACGTTTTTTCATTCTTTTTGCTTTACCTCTTCAGAGAGCTTAATAAGCAGAAAATGTTAAGTTGAAATTGCTGAATTTTCGCTTTAAGGCGACGAGGAATGACATTGATAATGTTTTTATTTGACGTTTGATATACACTTTTATTATACCTGCATTTAATTTTTTTGAAATGCGTATGAAAATGACACAGTTTTAAGACTCAAAAGTGGCATTAAAACAATAACTTAAATACTGGGAGTCACGTTGCAGGAACTGAACCGAGTACACGTCTCGCGTGGTTTCGCGCGTCGCGTTTGTGCCTGCCACGAGGCTCCACATTCCTCAATCTCTTCTTATTCTTGTCCAAAAACAGTCCCAGAGATTGGGATAGATTCTCCCAATAAACTACACTTGACACTGGCGGAAATGCAGTGCTAACGCACAAGCAAGAGTCAATTTAATTATACATACATACATACATACATATTCTCACGCCTGTCTCCCACTGGGGTAGGCAGAGACAACGGAACGCCACCTGCTACGATCCTGACATACCTCTCTAGCTTCCTCCACATTCATAAGACCTTTCATGCATGCTCGTCGGTTTCGGGTAGATCTGACCTGGCCCTTCTTAAGCACGTCGCCAATTTGGTCCGTATATGTACGTCTAGGCCGTCCCCTTCCAACATTTCCACTTACGCTTGCCTTATAAATTGCTCTCGTCAATCTGCTCTCATCCATTCTTTCCACATGACCAAACCATCGCAACATACCTTTCTCTATTTTTGTCACTACATCCTCTTTCAGACCACAGCGTTCTCTAATAAAACTATTTTTCAATTTATCCATCACATTTACACCACACATACTTCTCAATGAGCGCATTTCCACTGCGTTAATCCTACTTTCATGCGTCTTCTGCCATACCCAAGATTCACTTCCATACATCAATGTCGGGACTAACACTCCATTATGAACTGCCATCCGTGCCTTTTTGGACACGTGTTGGCTTTTCACAAAGGAATTCAGAGCTCCATTTACCCTATTTCCGGCATTCACTCTTCTCTCAATATCACTCTGACACTTACCGTCTCTGGTAAACATGCATCCCAAGTACACAAACTCATTCACCTGTTCCAATTTTTCATCACCAATCATAATACTACATAAGGTACGGTCGTCATTATCATTCCTCTCTAACACCATAACTTTTGTCTTACTTACATTCACTTTCATTCCTTTCTTTTTAAACGATTCATTCATGCAAGTCACCATCGCCTGCAAGTCATTCGCCGACGATGCAAGTAGAACTTGATCATCGGCGTACAACAGACATTTGACCAGCAACTCATTCATTCTTAATCCACATTCACTCTCTTTCAGCTCTTCCAAACAACTGTCCATGAATAAATTAAATAGCCACGGGGACGCTACACATCCCTGTCGGACCCCTCGAGAGATGCCGAACCAGTCAGTGTACGCCCCGTTAATCCTGACACAGGCACTGGAATTCTTATACAGAGATTTCAGCGCCTGTATCAATTTACTATCCACTCCATACATGCGCAGCGTGGACCACAGTTCATTCCGAACCACTCTGTCATAGGCTTTTTCTAAGTCCACAAAAGCGCAAAAGATCTTTTGGTTTTGAGCCAAAAACTTTTCGCTTATGGACCGTAATACAAAAACCTGGTCCGTGCATCCCATTCCTTTTCTAAAACCTGCTTGTACATCCCATATCTTTCGTTCAGTCTCCTTTAACACTCTATCAATTAATACTTTCGCATACAACTTACCAACCACACTGAGAAGGCTAATGCCGCGGTAGTTTTTGCATTCCTGCTGTGACCCTTTTCCCTTATAGAGCGGAACAATAACAGCCTTACACCAGTCCATTGGGACCCGACCGGATTTCCAGCACTTATTAAATAAAAGGTACAGCATGTCAATGACTACCCCACCACCATTCCTCAGCATCTCTACCGATACCCTATCATACCCTGCAGCCTTACCTTCTTTCATGCTTTTCATTGCTTTCATTATCTCTTCCACACTCAACTCATTCTCACACTCACTCTCTGAGTCCACATCCGTGGGCCACACATCTATGCTCGGTTCTTCTTCACTTTCAAATAAACTTTCAAAATATGCCTTCCAACAATCCAGTATTTTTCCCTCTTCAGTTAACATGCATCCATCACTACCTCTTATTCTGTCAACTTTGGATGTCTCGGTTTTTCCACGAGATAATTTCACCATTTTCCAAAAAAGCTTAATATTTCTTCGAAAATGGTCAGAGAATCTCGTGTCACTTTTTGCTTTAGACTCTTCTTTCTTTCTATTCACGCATTCTTTTACAGCCGTTTTTGCAGCATCGTACTTCAATTTTCCTTTCACTACATCTTCATCCACTGCACCTTGTACTCTCTTATTGGATTTGACTGCTAATAGATCTTGCCATGCTTTCTTTTTCGCATTAACTAATACTTTAACTTCATCGTCCCACCAATTATCTTTTACTATTCTTCCATTCTTTCTCTTAGTTACGCCACATACTGCACTCGCCGTCTCCACTAATCCTTTTTTAAATACATCCCACATATTCTCTATATCATAATTCTCACATCCTTCATCTATTGTGTGTTTCAATTTATCCTTCAGTTTTGTCTTGTACTCACTTTTAACATCCGTATCGTGTAATTTTTCTACTTTTATTCTTTCCAACTCTTTTGTAGACAATTTAGCTCGATGACGCCACTGTTTGAACAGACCATGTATCCGGCAAATCACCACATAATGATCGGTCCCTACGTTGACTCCACGATATGCTCTTGTATCTACAACGTGGTTTTTCAGTCTTTCATCCATTATTACCAAATCTATCATGCTTCTTTGTCCTTGCCTCTGCCATGTGTACATGTGGATTTTCTTATGACGAAAGAACGTATTCGTCACAAAAAGATTCCTTTCCAAACAAATATCGAGTAGGCTGACGCCATTCTCGATCACTCGTTCATCACCAAACGTCCCTAGCACCCTTTCATACCCATCACGCTTCACCCCAACCCAACTGTTCAAATCCCCAAGCATCACTATCCTCTCGTTTTCTTTACATAACAATAGTACATTAAAAACGCTATCCCAAAACTGCTCACACTCCTTAAGCCCCTGACGGGTCTTTTTATTGTCGGGGGCATATACTCCCAAAACAAACAATCGAGTCAGACCTACTTTAAGTCTAACCCACAGTATTCTGGGGCTCACACACTCATATTCACTTAGACACTCATTCATTCTTTCTGAGAGGACGATCCCTACCCCTTGGCAGCCGCGATCAGATTCGGGAACACCCGACCAGAAGGCAGTAAGTGGGCCATGGGTAGATATCCCAATCCCTTTCTTCTTTGTTTCATTCAAACATAACACATCAATCCGACTTGCTTTCATCATATTACATACTTCATCCATCTTATCGTCCATCCCTCCACGAACGTTCAGAGTAGCAAAGCGGCTCTCCGCTGCCCGCTTTTCGCCCTTTCGTGAGACTTGGCGTGACGAGTGGCGAACTGCGCCGCCGCCTCCGAGTTTATTATTATGTTGACTCATTTTAGACCCACGAGTAGCTAGGGAAGATTTAATTATAAATAAAAAAAAATAACTTAAATACTAATTGAACTGGGTAATTCTTATCCCACAAATAATTTTACGGATGTTCTTAATCTTACCGAAATGTGACAGAAGACTGAACCACAGAATAAATACTAGAAACCGTAAGAATTTCGTTTTTTAAATTTTTGACTAATATTGTAACATTAATTTAATAACCAATGAAATAAATTATCAGCAAGTATGATTTAACGCTCGCAAAAAAACTATCATATAAACCGCACTGTTTGCCGGTTTGCCTATCATGTCGCCTTAAAAATGTAAATAGAAGAGTTTCGTAATTCAACTCTGTAACCAAACTTAGGATTCTTTTTATTTTCCCATGGTTAGATAATTGAGAGGATATAATTCGGACGCGCTCCTTACAAACGAAGTCTGCTTATATTTTTAATACTAACCAATTAAAGTCAATGAAATTTTTCAGAAACAATCTAGAAACGAATTATTATTGTATGTTGTTAAACTTTCGTTAAAATGTAGTAATTTTAAAGTTACGGTGCCTCAAAGATTAACACACGAATATTAAATTTGAAACTGTATATTTTAACGAAAATCTGCCAACATAGAAAAGCATAGAGATTGGTTTCCAGATTGTTTCTGAAAAATGTCACTGATTTTAATTGGTTAGTATTGAAAATATAACCAGACTTCGTTTGAATGGAGCGCGCTTCGAATTATATCCTAAAGGAATAAGATCAAATGTACTCGAAATCGTCGAGCGTCTTATGACTGTGGAAGAGGCAATAGAGGTGTGTCAGGATCGTAGCCGATGCCGATGTCGACGCCTACCCTAATAGAACACAGGTGTAAGTATGTGTATGTATGTATGTATAATTCAGGAACAAACGAAGTAGGTATACCGCGTGAAATGAAAGCTGGAGCGAAAACAAGATACAGGCAAGTTTTTGTTTCGAAAACAATGAGTTCTAAATGAATGAAACATCAGTGAACGATTCTTAATGAGCCGTGAAAGAATTATTCAATAAAAGCTAAATATTTAGGTTTTAAAACATGAGTTTCATCCTGCTTTTACATACTAAAGTAGATCATTTCTACAGTACGACTAGGAAAGATACTGCTCGTCAATTTTCGTTTTCGCGGTCCAAACCTCCGTCTCAAAACAAATCGGCATTTAGTTATTAAAAAATCAATTATGCGCATAGTCAAAAAATGCAAAATCGGTTGCTACTGAATCTTCCTATATACATACATACATACATAAACTCACGACTGTAATCCCTTAGAGGGTGGTGAAAAACATTACTACAACATTCAATACTAACCCATTAAAGACAATGAAATTTTCTAGAAACTAATCTCTATGCTTGTACGTTGTCAGATTTCCGTTATAAAGTTATAAGTAACGAGCTTTTACCCGCGACTTCGTCCGCATAAATTATATACCAGATTTTAAGTCAGATCATAAACTATCAAACAAAAAAAGTTTCATCAAAATCGGTTCAGTAGTTTTTGCGTGATACTTGAACAAACAAACACCCAAACAAACAAACAAACGAACAAACAAACAAACAAACAAACAAACAGACAGACAAAAAGTCCAAAAATTTGTGATTTGGAATCAGGGAAGCCTAAAAACCATACCGTAATCTTTTTTTTGTAAATATCTTCAATGTACAGACACACTTCTGTTACAGTTTTATAATAGTTTAGATATAAATTTTCAATGCTAGGATTAATTTTAGAATTGTATGGAAATACTTGCGGCACTGTAACTTTAAAACTAAGTATCAGCAGCTATTCTGTGCCTTTGTTCCAGTGCAGGTTGGTGCAGGCAAGTTAGATATAAAAATAAAGGTCAGTGGGCACCTTAGTATGAAACCTATACTCACGACCTACAGAAAAAAAAGAATAGGATGTTTAGATAAATGTCGCATTAGTAGACCATGGGATTCAGGTCAAAAACTAATAAAGAAAAATGTAATATTTTGGTCCATCTTGTTAATTTTGTACATTTTCGTACATTTTGTAAATTTTTGGACTTTTGTACATTTTAGTATTATAACACATTTAGTACATTTTCCCATGGTTAAAAAAAATAAATAACTACATAAAATGGAATGTGGGTTTAATACTAAACATTTTAAAACTAATTTGGTTTTTGTAGGAAAAATTTAGTTAGCTGGGTCAGATTTCGCCCAATAACCTTTATTCTTTTTATGCATGCCACACTAAAAATATACATTTTACAACAACAACAACACGCAACAACCACTGTATTATTTATACCTGTAGGTATTTATCCTGAATTTGGATGGCTTGAAGATACGGAAACGCAAACGTACGCGACGCGTACGCGCGTACGTACGTAAACGTAGTGTAAAATTAAAATTGGAAGCAACAATTTTTAACCTCAAAGCGTTTTTTGTACCTACGTTTAATCTGAAAAATGTTGATTTATATCTTTCACGCAATAAATTATCTAATGGTTAATGTATAAAAAGCAATAATCGTAACTTAAAAACACCTTTATTCGAAATTTCGTTTGGAATTTTATTTGCGCAATATTAATAAATGTTATGGGCATACTCGTATAATAAAGATTGAGATTATTGAAGTGTTTAAAATTGCAGTTATAAAGTAAGTAAACTTTTAAATATGATCTACTAGCTATTTCCCGCGACTACGTCTGCGTTGACTTTAAAAAATATCCTACCAAACTTGTACCTAGTATTTTATCTGCGAGCCAAACATCCAAATCCGTTCAGACGTTTTATGCATGATTGAGTCGTCAAAAACATCCAAATATACAAACACCACCGTTGAAAACTTTTAAATTTATAATATCAGGGGGATTTCAATGGAAGATTCTAATTTAAGTAATTAGGCATATACTTATAAGGTGGACCAGAATCAGATGAAAAATAGGGAAAACAAATTTAAGAGTAAGCAACACTGGGGTAGGTAATTAGAGTAGAGTTCTTTACACTGAAGTGAAGAAGTGCTGCAAAAAGCATCGATTGAGTCGCGATGCAGCATCGATGCAAACGCGCATAGATGCAAACGCAGTACAGCCACGATGCAAAATTTTCGTAATTTTGCATCGCTTCAATCATGATTCATGCGTTTGAATCGATACAAACGCCTATTGATTGTTAGTGTCTATTAAAAGCGATTAAATCGCGCGATGGACAAACGCACGTTTTTATCGCTGAAAAAGGCTCAGTCTGTACAGGGCCTTCTTTGAATAGACAGATGACATTTTGACACTACCATGGTGAAAATCTACATTATTTAACTTTTTTCATTTCATGAGATTCTGGTTGACCTTATACCTATTTCACCTGAATTTTTATACAGTATGTAAACTAACTAAAGGCAAACCTTTTAAAGGGATGATCAGACCATCAAACTGAACAACTTTCTCTATGGAACCGACATTGAAATCGCGAAAAAAAAAACTGCTGCCCCATACAAAACTGAAAACCTAACTCAACTGAAATGTAGGTACCATTTCTTTTCGCGATTTCGATATTGGACCCATAGAGAAAGTGGTTCAGTTTGATGGTCTGATCATCCCCTTAAAAGGTTTGCCTTTAGTTAGTTTACATACTGTATAGATTTTAAAATAAATTATTGGTGTCAACTGTCAAATTCTACGAAAAGTAATGAACTTTTCCTAGATACTTTTTACCTACGCTCATTCATCATTGCTTAGCCCATTTATACCTCTCTGCATAGTATTCAAAACAAATCATCATTTTCCCTCACTGACTGATAAACAATGTGCCAGCAACAGTATAGTCATTATCGTGATGGTAACAAAGACTATTGTTGTTCAACACAGAGGCTGTTTCTCCTTTACAATAATACGAGCATAATGGTACTGACAGAGCCTGTGAATTTGCTTTATTATATTGGACGTTGTCTTAGCTATTAGGGTTCTTATTGGGACAGAGTGCGAGATTTAATGTAAATGCAAAATAACAAAAAATTAAAACCGCCTTAAAAAAAACTAAAAAGTTAAAAAATTATATTGCAGCCGATGACTTTTTCATTCGCATCATAAGAACATTAAGGACGCGTTTACGATTTCGGCATCCCAATTTTAGGCTTTTGCTCGTACTACTACACGCGCAAGGCTCACTCACACAGAGATAACTGCCAAGCGGCAAAAGTATGAGTTAACTGAAACCACTTGATACTTGTAATATTTTTTGTTGTGTTTTGGCAAAAATATTTTTTTATTATTTTAACTTAAATTAATATAAGACGCTCCAGACCATCAAACTGAACAACTTTCACTATGGAGCCAACTTCGAAATCGCGAAATAAAAATCAACTGTTTCATACAAAACTGCAATACCGGCTCGGCACATAATGTATGGGCCAACTGTTTTTTTTTTATTTTTTCTCGATGTTGGCTCCATAGTGAAAGTTGTTCAGTTTGATGGTCTGAAGCACCTCCTTAAGTATTACTAGGGTGTTTTGTTGCACCCTGTATATACCAGACTTGCGGCAAAAACTAGTTAAAAACAAAAAAAGTACTTATATTGTTTTTGCAGCCTTAGGTATCTAATTGTAGGAGCAAAATGTAAACTACACCTACACAGTATGAAACGTAAATAAATAGAGCCAAGTCAAAATTATCTCTTACTGGACAGGTAGGCAGGTAGGAATTATGCGCTTCAAATGTGAATAGCAATGGCAATGGTATAATCATAAAACAGAAGCTAAGTTGTTAGGGATCACAAAAAAGAACACTCCAAACCAAACGTACGAACAAAGCCATCTAAGTAGCAAAGTGACTCACAAGTGATAAACACCAAAAAATGTGATCCCAGTTGTAGCTTGGCAACACGTGCATATCGTAAATAGCATTGTGACTCTAAATGTATTGTTGTTGCACTTCGAAGTTACACTACCCACCCATATACCTGCTCCGGCGCGCAGCGATGTAATTTGAATACTTTTATTATAATTCGCATATTTTGAATCAGGTACTATTTGTTATTGGTTTGTCCGGGGCCTAAAAATTCGAGTAATATTTAAAATAATACTTTTGGAGTTTGTTTTTCTCTTTTCAGTTAATAATTTTTTCACGCGCCGTCGAGTTTTATATTTTCGTAAAAATTTGGTTTTATTTAAGACTTTTTAGTAGTAGTACTATAAAATTTATGTCATATTCATCGTCAGCCCGAGAAACCCCACTGCTGGGAATAAGCCTCTTCATTTTCGCGACAACCAGAACGGCCTTCGATAGTTTCGTCCACTATTTGTCGGCTTCTCTACATAATGTCATCCGACCACCTGGCTGCTGTTCTGCCCGCTGACCGTTCTCCCCCAATATTCATATACACCACTAGATTAAATTACTAAAAAAATGTATAGGGTGTATTCAGACAATGAAACTAAACAACTTTCTCTAAGGAATATGGGACAAAAAAGGATAAAAATTGGACTTCCTATACTAAAAATATATATATACCTACCGTCGAATTGAGAAACCTCCTCCTTTTTTGAAGTCGGTTAAAAATGCTGGTCAACCGATCGATTTTGTATCGGAGGTCCATAAATTTTATCATTTTCGATCAGTGTTCACCAGTTAATTTCAATAAGTTTCATTATCTGAATACACCCTATTTTGGTTAGTAATTAAAAACTAGGGGTTTATATGGAATCTGATGTTTACTAGCTTTCCATGTTGATACCCGTATTGCTCTAATAAAAAATATTGTTTTATTCCTCCTCTCGTTTTTGAGTCGTCGTCGCCATATTAAAATGTTATATGTGCTCAATTCAATTCAATTATAGGTACTTTATTGCACACCAAAACAGAACATACATCACTCACATTCACATAGTTAAGACGAATCTAACGACACCCCATTTGTCAAAATCCATCAAGCCGTTTAGGCTGTAGGGCATGTCAGAGTATTAGATATACGCACGGGAAACATTACCAGAAGATAACATAATTATTATGACACTTCAAAAATTTAACAAAAGAGCCAATAATGCGCCCCGGCACCCCGCCCGCCGCGCCGCATTGCGTCCCTTCTTGCCTCACCGTCTGAAGATACCGTATGTACTACCTACCTATTAGATCTAAATAAAGATAAAAGTAATGCCACCATGAAATAAAAATAGGTAATAAATAACAAGAATAACTCCTAAGTGACTATTATTATTTATTAGCTAATTTTGCTATGTTAAAGCAAAAAAAAATTTATATATCTTCTACATTATTATTTTAATTGACTATGACCACATTCATTAGATAACCAAAACAAATCTAACGAGCCTAAACTCGAGGGATCTTGTAACTGTGGCATTCTTTTATTTTGTATACTCAAATCAAGTATCAAGAGAAATGGTAAAATACAATTGTGTGTGCGTACAGCGATGTATTTTACTGCCAGGAGCTGCTGTAGAGCGACATGGAGGTCCATCCACAAGGGCGCATGAACGCCGACTGATTTCTTCATTAAAAAGCTTGTGAATATAAACAAAAATCCGGTGTGATTGCCAAAGTAAACTAAACCTTATTGCAGTACGTCAAGGTTTACGTGGATTAGCAAAATTTACAAAAATATTGCAAGTTTCTTTAAAAACTATTTTCTATTTTCTGAGAGTTTTTAGAATTAATTCATTATTTTTGTTCCCAACGTTTTGAGCTGACTATATCTATAATATCATAGTATTTTTTTTACTCATAAAAATAATGTAGTTTTGGAGATAAATGTACCGAAAGACACACCACTTTCGTAGATTTCAAGGGAGGAGGGTACGGAAATTTGATATTTTGGTATTAAAAATAGCAATATTATAAATTGTTTTCCCACAGATTTATAGATAAAGGTTCCATGTATCAGTAGGTATCAATAACTATTCATAAAATGATGCGGTTTCTTGTGAAAATGTACCGGAAAACATGACATTTTTTCGAATTCTGCATACATCAAGTGGTTTCAGTTAACTCATACTTTTGCCGCTTGGCAGTTATCTCTGTGTGAGTGAGCCTTGCGCGTGTAGTAGTACGAGCAAAAGCCTAAAATTGGGATGCCGAAATCGTAAACGCGTCCTTAATTTGTTTCATTGAAGTCGGTGTCAAGCCAAGCGAAAAAACTAATGCAAGCCCTGTCGCGAATCGTACCGGCTTGACAGCGACTTCAATGAAACAAATTAATGTTCTTATGATGCGAATGAAAAAGTCATCGGCTGCAATATAATTTTTTAACTTTTTAGTTTTTTTTAAGGCGGTTTTAATTTTTTGTTAAAATTTTGTTTATTTCACAATTTTCAGTGGTGAATTCATTAAATAAATAAAATAAAAATAAAATATAAAAAAGCCTTTTAATTTCTTGCTTTAAACAAAAAATAATAATAATAATAATTGTGGTGAATTCATTAGTTCGATTTAATAGTAGTGCTTTAAATTAACAAACGTACTAGTCTGCACTACGATTTTCGAAGGTTCCCCTCGATTTCTCTGGGATCCATCATCAGATCCTGGTTTCCCTATCATGGTACCACTCCTGGAATATCTTCTTTCCAACAAAAAAAGAATCATCAAAATCGGTTCATAAACGACTAAGTTATCTGCGAACAAACATAAAATATATATATATATATATATATATATATATACAGGGTGAAATTGATATCATTAGCATCCTTTTAAACTAAGAGTCTACCCATCAAAGTGAACATCTTTTAGTATGGGAGCAAACCGATCGAAGCAAAAATAAAATCAGCTGTTGCATACATTTGCGTCGAGCAGGCATTGCAGTTTAGTATGGAACAGCTGATTTAATTTTTGCTCCGATCGGTTTGCTCCCATAGTAAAAGTTGTTCAGTTTGATGGGTAGACTCTTAGTTTAAAAGGATGCTAGCTAATGATATCAATTTCACCCTGTATACGTTCGAATTAAGAAACCTCCTCCGTTTTTGAAGTCGGTTAAAAATCAATGGAGCATTTAAATCTAAAGAACATTTCTGTTAATCTCATCTCATCTCACTAATTGTAAACGTGAAAGTTTGTTACGATGTTTGTAATAGTTGTACCTAAGTATTTATGATATCCTTCAAAAAACCAAAACAGTTAGAATGTTATTCAGAGTCGAAGCTGCCGTGTGTGAACCCCTTTAGATAACATGAAATATAATTGATAAATATTATATAGACCACAAAAAGAAACCCATAAACAAGTCCCAAGTCCACGCGTCGCGGGCAACAGCTAGTCACTAATAAAGTGTTGTAGAGTCAGCGCATAAAATATGACAATTCATGGAACGACTAATAATAAAAAGGGAAATTATTTTATAGCCAGTTGTGACAAAGCCATTGGTTACAACTGGGAATAGACTTTATTACGCTTTAAAACAAGTCGTATTTAGTAGAACAATTGTTTTATTGTCATAATTATTATACTTTTGCTATGCTTTTGTTACATTGAAGGATTTTTTCGCATACTTAGTTCCGTGGACAGGGGCACCCCGAGGGGGGGGGGGGGGGGGGGGGGTTTACCCTCGAGAGGGTAAAAACAGGTTGTCAGCATAAACGGGTCCGAGGACAGACGGACAACACAATATTTGCCTCTATTTCACAGAGAGCTGGCAGGCTAGCTGTTAGTTTGAGTTTCAAAACTTGCTAAGGACCTAGTTGTTAACTGGACCGTTAAAACTTTAGAGTACCTACTAAACACTAAACAGTGACATACTTGCCTTCATTCGTATTTGAGATTAATCTTGAAGACACTGGTTTTGATTTCGTTGAAATAGTCCATCTTTTTGCCTGCCCAAAAATTTTACTTAGATATGCTATGGTAATTTTAATTTTTTTCACCTCTTACGTAGCTTCTTATGCAGTATGGTATCTTATTCTTTACTGATGATGTCTTCCTCGCCGACACGGCTACGGCGACTGCTGCTGGTATGTTGGGCTTCGCTCATTAAATGTCCGTTTATGTGAACTAGGTCTTTTTCTATGCACGTCATTTTATAATTTTGTCTTTTTCTATCACAGATTATTTAGTCTAATTATAGGCCAGTAAAATTGTTCATAAAATAATGGTAAAATTACAAAGCGTGATGTTGTAATGTTATATAAACAACGGTAGGTATGTTAAAAAGTAGGTTAATAAGCTTGATCATGACATGAGTCATGATTCGTGATTAGTGATACGCATTAAGTCGTTTTTACCATACCGACTTGTTTTGATTTTAAAGAAAATAAATCTAAACTATTATAAAACTGTAACAGAATTGTGTCTGTACATTGAAGATATTTACAAAAAAAAGATTACGATATGGTTTTTAGGCTTCCCTGATTCCAAATCACAAATTTTTGGACTTTTTGTCTGTCTGTCTGTTTGTTTGTTTGTTTGTTTGTTTTTTTGTTTGTGTGTTTGTTTGTTCGAGTATCACGCAAAAACTACTGAACCGATTTTGATGAAACTTTTTTTGTTTGATAGCTTATGATCTGACTTAAAATCTGGTATATAATTTATATGGACGAAGTCGCTCGTGTTATAATAAAATTGATAAGCTTTCAGGAAGAATTTTCTCTCACAAAATCGCGAAGCTTCGGTATATAACTTGTATTTAACTCTTACATATTCCGTGACGAAAGTCCTTACTACATGATAGTGAAAAAAGTGTTCTTTTATTAAACTCTCAATGGAAGAAAACGTTAGTTATACAGGGTGTAACAAAACACCCTAGTAATACTTAAGGGGGTGTTTCAGACCATCAAACTGAACAACTTTAACGATGGAGCCAACATCGAAATCGCAAAAAAAAAAAATCAGCTCTTTCATACAAAACTGCAGTACCGTCTCGATTCAAATGTAATGGGACGGCAGATTTTTTTTCATTTTTTCTCGACGTTGGCTCCATAGTGAAATTTTTTCAGATTGATGATCTGAAGCACCCCCTTAAGTATTACTAGGGTGTTTTGTTACAACCTGTATTTACATTATACTATTTTTTATAAGCCTTTAGACACGACTTGAACACCCAGGAGGCCAATCATACTAAACAATAAAGATAAGAACCGTAAACAATTAAACATGCACACAATTGTACTCGCAGCTACTCGTCACAATCCTCAAGGGTATTCAAACGACAAACCGTTTACCACGTGGTCTCATAATGCGGCGAAACGCACTCAGCCCTCCAGCACTGAATGACGCCCTCACCGACATAAACGCAACGTAAACAATGTTACACAGTCACGCGACACCGCCATGCTAGGCACGCCAGTTGGTAATTCATGGGATAAGGGCCTGGCTTTAGAGAAGCGGGAGCGATTTAGTTAATGCTCGTAATTAGATGTGTTTAGCGCGTCATTATAAGAAGTCGTAAAAGAGTGGCTTATCATAGCGTGGCGCATATTTGTTGTTCATTTTCTTAGAATGCAGTAGGAAACTATACGCTTATGGCTATTCTACCGTTGGCGCGCTCCATACAAACGTAGTATGGTGATATTTTCAATACTATCCAATTAAAGTCAATGAAATTTGTCAAAAACAATCTAGTAACTAATTTCTATGTCGGTATGAAGTCAGATTTTCGATAAAATTTATAGTTTTAAAGTTACAGTGCCACAAATATTTCCATACAAATCTTAAATTAATCCTAGCATTGAAACTGTATATTTTAACGAAAATCTGACTTCATACCGACATAGAAATTAGTTACTTGATTGTTTTTGAAAAATTTCATTGACTTTAATTAGATAGTATTGAAAATATCACCATACTACGTTTGTATGGAGCGCGCCAACGGTAGAATACCCTTATGCATTTGGGTTGATTAGGGCTCTTACAGACGAGCGACACTTTGCTGTCGCGGTGGGTCGCAGAGCGTCGCGCTCATACATTTTACGGGCCCTCGCGACACCCGGCGACCGCAAAGTGTCGCTCGTCTTTGAGAGCGCTTAGGTTTGCAGTTTTGTATGCAACAGCTGATTCTTTGCTCGCGATTTTGTGTTGGTCCCATAGAGAAAGTTGTTCAGCTTGATGGTCTGGTCATTTTGTAAATTTTTCCGGGGATGATCAGACCATAAAATTGAACAACTTTCTGTATGGGATCATTATCAAAATCACAACAAAACCAGCTGTTCCATATATTTGATTGGGTCGATTAGGTTTGCAGTTTTGTATGGAACAGCTGATAGCGATTTCAATGTTGGCTGGCTCCATAGTAAAAGTTGTTCAGATGGACAGTCTGATCATCCCGTGAAGGTCCCTATATTATAACTAGAGATCGGATATTTGGATGCATATTTACCTAAACTTCATTTTTGGCTATAAAATTATGGAAACGGCTTTATAAAATTATCTTTTTTAAATATTTTTCGGGATGCCTGGAAAATACGGAAATGCACAACTAATCGTATGCATAGTATGGAAGCACCTTCTTAAAACTATTTAATTAAAAAAAAGAAAAATGCTTTTTTCGGTAAAATAAACCCCAGGATGTCAGGAAGTGTGGGAATGCATAATTAATCTGATGCATAGTATGAAAGCGACATTTTTTTTTCGTTGCAAAAGTGCACTCCATAATAGCCGACACCTCAACTTTAGGTAAATATGCATCCGATTATCCGATCTCTAATTATAACTTACCTAGGATCCTAGGTGTATATTTTGTGACAAAGTTTGTTTTAATGAAAGGTCTCGCAAATCTTTCTTTTCAAAAGAACCACAACGAGTAAGTTATTTAGTTCTCCTTTCCCGCTAAACGACTCTCTCACCACACACACCGAGGGCATTAATTCACTAACAAAATGGGTGCAGTAAAAGTAACAAACTACCACACTTGTGGTAAAGTTTATGTTTTACTTTTTAAACTTACTTTACACCGACTACGCTCGCTTTCTATTATTTACGTCGCATGGGGAATACTTAGGGGAATAACATTACATAACATTTACAGTAAACTGTCATACAAGGTTGTGTGCAATGGTATTCAGGCAATTCAGCGATTCAGGCCAAAGTGCTACAATGCTGCATAACATAACTGAAACTGCGCTGCCAGCCGCTGCCAATTTGGTGTGAATTGAGCTTTACATTATACCTATGTGCTACTTATTAGGAGTAGTAGTGTAAACCAACATTGAAAATGATAAAATCATAGTCACAGCGAGACAGGAAATTCGGTGGGCCGAGAGTAGATTGTTGAAGGTAAAAAAGTACAACAGTACAGTATTAGGATTATTTTTGGAGGGCCGGGTGTTGATTGTTGACGGTACCTACTGGTCCAGTACTAAGTACTGGTCAACAACTGGCTATCAAACTATTCCTCTAACTGACCTGGCTTAGAAGGTACAGCCTTATTATGAGTATACGGTGGCGGAGACCCGCGGAGTTCAGTGATATACCTAAGTACCATTACCATACGATTGAATTCTCATTGTAGTTTAGAGCTAGAATAAAAATGTTCAATTAAGCGGTCGTCGGGGACAACCAATAAAAGCACTTTGGTAGTGAAGCCCAGTTAATTTGCTTTGATTGAAACTTTATATGCAGATGTTTTATTTCTATTGCTTCTGTTCCACGTGTCGTTCTCCACGCAAGCATTCCAAGCGTTACTATCCTATATTGAAAGAAGCATTTAATTTCATTTCTATATTGTCCTGCTTCATGCGTAGTCCCGATAGGCCTCTCCCAAGGATCCCCACAACGACTGGTCCTATGCTGCCTGCATGCAACGGGTTCCCGCCACCTTCACCCAGGTCGTAGGTCTACCTTGTGGAGGCCTACCCATGATGCGCTTTCCGGTACGCAGTCACCACTCGAGAACTCTTCGACCCCATCGGTCATCGGTTCTTGGAGCAATGTGTCCCGCTTATTCCCACTTTATTTTAGCAATTCTTTGGGCTATGTCAGCTACTGTGGTTCTTCTGCGAATCTCTTGATTTCTTATTCGATCTCGCAGGGCAACTCCGAGCATAGCCAGCCCCTGTGGATGATTTTCAGCATTTTTATGATGCCCTGAGTGAGCGACCACATCTCAGTTCCGTATGTCTTCACTGGCAGTACACACTGGCCAAAGTTTTCCTCGAGACACTGCGGTATTTGGAACAAGAAAAGCTGTGTAGTCTATTTAAAAACACAAAAAGTAAAGTCATAAAGTTTATTTGTTGTTGTTGTTGTTGTTGTTGTTAAAAAGTAATAGTGTAAGAGACACCCCGTATAGTGACTGCTACAAAGTTGTCGATAGCGACGGGCTGAAATAGGGCAGAAGTGTCAGGTGCGACCGAAGGGCCTTCCGCAATTGATAGCGCCCTTTATTACAGATTCGGGCTATCCGTCAATCTAAGTCAACCTAAAAACGTATCTGTTTGTAGACGTATAGAGTTGATTGCGTAGAATCCATAACATTGGCCCGATTCATTTGTCTGCGGTGACATTCTAGTTTGGTAGTTTGGATTAGTATTATTATGTAGGCGTTGTTTGGTACAGTCCGCAGAATAATCGTTTGTGAAATTTGAATTACTCTTACTATGGGAGCAAACCGATCAGAGCAAAAAAAAATCTGCTATTCCATACTAAACTGCAATGCGTACTCTACTCAAACGTATGGAACAGCAGATTTTTTTTTGCAATGATTGGTTTGTTCCTATAGTAAAAGTTGTTCAGTTGGATGGGTAGACTCTTAGTTTAAAAGGATGCTAATGATATCAATTTCACCCTGTGTATTATAATATCTGTGACCCTGTATACATTACCTTAATCCCTTTTGTAGTTCTTAAAAACGTTGCTATATAACTACCACTAGGTACCACTATAATTTTTTTATTTTTTTTTTGTTTATTGTTGGGATAGAATGAACGTATCAAGTGGTGGGTAGTCTTTAGTCCACAATCCTGCCCAAGAAAGTTTATTCCTTAGTCAAGAAATGTGGAGGTATAGTCTAAGCTGGCGGTCATTTTATAATACAAAATCCTTTCAAATTGTATTAAAATTATGAATGACGCACCCCAGAGGTTTGAAAAAGCTTGATATCAAATGGCCAGGTCCAACAGCAGGTGCTATAGTTTACTTTGACGCTTAGAAGCGAAACTTTGTTGTCTCTCTTTATTAGGATAAACAAATGGCCTAGGATTAGATATTATTCAAATATTTTAATGGAACTGTTACAGAATTTTCTGATTAATCGGTTTATAGTACATTACTGCAGTGGCCAGCAACAGAGGCATTGATGGACGAACGTGTAAATGTGGGCCGAGGCGAAGCCGAGGCACACATACGTAAGTCCATCAATGCCTAGTTGTGGCCAAGGCTTGTATAGTACTTTTCTCAAATAATGCGCGGAAATGAAAACAATAAATTTTCTCAAATAATTCGCGGAAATTAAAACTCTTTTCAAAATCAATAACGAACAACGAACAACAATTTGTTTTTTTTTTCAATAAACAGCTTTCTATTTACAAGCCAGTTCGAAATTTAAATAAAACCTTTGATGAGTTTCCTCCTTGGTCGCCATGTTTCGGAGTAAAAGATCGTTCCATTTTTAAATCACACGACAGATATGAGTTTAGTATGTAATTTATTTGGCCGCTAAACACGACAGATATGGATTTTCATACAACATTGCCGGCCGCTGCGCGCATGTATTTGGCCAGTACAGCAATTTCGATTTATCTCGAAGAAGGTTGTCAAAATAATGTTCACATTTCCAAGCATGTTTGAGAAAAATATATAACTAGCGTCAAGAGAAGTTTTCTTTTGATCAAACATAGGTATTAAATGCGAAATAACGCCGTAAGTATCTTTATTATTCCTTGCATGAAAAGGTTTTGTTTTCTTCGTGGACTGATAGTGATACAGAAGTGGGTTGATACTAAAATTGTCATAGAATATGACCCTTTTTTCTATCAAAATTGTCGTATAAAAGTATTCATTGGCACCCATTACACGGAACATCATGATCTTGATCCGGTGATCGCGCTAGATCTACGTTGATTGATGGAAAAAATATTAACATTAGACCGTCAATCATGATCACAATCAGAAACCGTAGCATGATGCGCGTGATACGGCCATTTTATCTCTTTGGTTCACGCGCAAATAGAAAGAGAAGGCGCGATAACGCTATATCGTGCCGGCATACTATGACTACGGCCGCAGTTCGCTTCACTGTTCGCCGCCGTGAGATAAACACGCGTTCACAACGAGAAAATAAAAAAATGGATTTGATTAAGAAAAAAGCTTGCTTAGCAATAATTATTGCTCTGAGTCTAAAGAAACGTGTCAAGAGGAAATATTGGGTTAAATCATGGCTACAAAAGAGAAACATCTACACACATCTGAATTTTTTAGATGAAATTCATAGTTCTGAAGCGGAAGTATTCGGCCTAAGAGATGACATCGACGTTGATGGCAGTGGAATTTCAACGTAATTGTCGTCCGCTTCCATCGCAGTGTGAACGCTGACTAACGAAAATTGATTGATGCAACGTTAGACGCATCAATCTGGATCGCGATCACTGATCACGATCGTTGATTTTTAAATATCTAAATATTTGCGATCAGATCTCACGATCCGTCAATCATCAACGTTACACTATCAGTATTTACCAAGATCACTGATCACGATCACCGGATCTTGGTAAATACTGACGGTGTAATGGGGCACATTCGATGCGTCAATCTTACGACGATAAATTCGTGCACGTCGCCTGTTTTTAAAATCAACGATAGGTCATTTGTTTTGATAAAATCAACAAATTAGCAATCAGCATATCCATTTTGTTCATTACATCAATTTAAGTCAAAAAAATAATTACAATCGAAATCGAATAAGCGTACATAGTTAGGTATGTATTCAGTATCCACACCCTAAGATGAGTTTTCCGAGAACTAGTAAAATTTTCAACGATAATCCAGTAAAATTGTCTAAATTCAGTAAATATAAAATAATCTACGTAACTGGATTTCGACAAGTGAAATTTCAGTTCACGTTTCAACCGGACCAGACCCTTTTACGCTGGATTTCACGTTACATGCTACAAAACTAGTATAATAAGAGCTCCGATTACGGCTACCGGTTTCGGTGTAAAAGGGCCTCATATAAACGCACTTACCTACGTTTATGATATTCGTCGTTTCGCGAAACTATCGAGGGACCTATGGCCGGTAAGTCTCAAAGATTACTCCGAAGCCTTAAGAGATTTCCGGCTTATAGCAACTTGGACCTTAACCTCTTAGCAACTTTAGCTACTTTGCAATGAATTTGACTCTTCTCACGCCTCTACTTAAGGGAATTATTAATGTGAGTCTACATTGGAGTTGTGCTTCTGTTTGCTATTTACTCGTAAACAATATAAGTAGGGAGTTTACTTGAAGATTAGTATGATACATCAAACAAACTGTAGGTACTAGTCGAGATGCAGATTAAAGTAAAGCAAAGCGAGAACAGCATCCGACTTTATATGCAACACAAAAAATTATAGGTACCATATTAATCGACTTTAATAAATGTCGTCACTATACGAATCAAAATAAAAACGATTTATTTAAAGTAGTAACGTTGAATTAATTATCTTTATGACGTAATTTTTTGAGACTCTACCGGTATAATAAGCATAGGCATATGCTCACGACTATGTTTTGAATTTAGAGGAATTATTCAAATTAGGAATGATTCTCCTTAGGAAAGGTGCGGCCAGAAACTTTACGCATTAAAATCAGTAACTGACCTAGTCTTTTCTACATCGGAACACCTTCCGACGCTGTGGTAGAGTCAAAAAATAACGTCAGAAAGTGATATTACATATTTGGAATAAAAAATTTGAGCTTAAGTTTGAAACAAAATCTTCAAACGTCAAATAGATGAATCATACATACACCTATACTCAGCATTATCCTACGGGGGTAGGCAGAGACTACGACCCGCCACACGCTACGATTCTGACCCCCTTTGCCATCTGCTCAGATATTACGTCTTTTATCTTTTTCAATAGAGGGCTATCTAACAATTTACTTAGTTTGATTTCTTAACAACTACAACTTGGTACTCAATTCGTTAAGTAGAAGTGCAGTAAAAGTAGAAAAAAGAAAACTGAAACGTGTACTTCTACAATGAAAGTGGAAAAATGTTCATTGTGTAGTCTAGAATAGTCGTAAGCCGTTTAGTTTGCCTTTGAAAAGAGGTGTTAAAATATTTTAAAAATACTCATACTCATACATACCTATCTGGAGTGCGATTTTTGATACTCATTTGTTAAACTCAGCAGTTGTAAATGTCAAAATTACTACGGAGAAGTGCATCTTGCTACTGCTGATTTGACATTAAAAAATCATACTCAAAGAGTGCGATTTTTGAAAGTCAAATCAGCAGTAGAAAGATGCATATCTCGACAATAATTTTGACATTTTAAACTGCTGAACTCAGCGAATGAGATTCAAAAATCGCACTACTGTATTTACATAAGCTCACGTCATTATCTCATATTATGCTCACAAATATCACTTATCTATTAAGAGTAGTATTTTAACCATCATCATCTCAACTGATAGACGTCCACTGATGCTGAACATAGACCTTCCCCTAAGGATCGCCACAACGACGAATGCCAAAAAACGATTCCGATACTTGTATTTTTCCGTCACGTCTATCCAGTGATGGTTACTCAGACAACACTAAGAAAACCTCCAACTAAACTCTTCTGCTCTGCAACATAAGCGCGAAAACAGCTTGATTCGTGAGACTTGAACGAACTACAGTATATTTGCCGACGTGTCTTCTCTAATTAGAGGAGGGCACTACGACTGAGGGCGCTCACTGAAAGGCTGGCGAGTTACTTTGAGACTGCGATAGCGACTTTATTCCGATAGAAACTGCTCTTGATTTCGAGTGACAGGATTTGTTTATTTTAACCATTTGTGTTGACTTGAAGATATTCTGATAGCACCTTGACTACAGATTTTTTCTACCAACCGGCTATGAATGAATGGTGTAGTAATAGTCCTTTCACTGTCACGTTCTACAAGATGTAAATAAAATCGGTCAAGTGCGAGTCGGGCTACTAGCGCACCGAGGGTTCCGTACCAAACCACCACAGAACACAACATTATTAACTTAGAAAAAAAATCTTTTTTTGGCCGGGACCTTTAGCGCAAGACCGACTCACACTTGGCCGGTTTTTAGTATTTGTTGTTATTCTGTAGAGTTTGCTCTATAATCACACTAAGTTTGACGCTTGTATGTATTACCGTTTTTACGATAGAGCTTGAAGAAAAAACGTTGATAAAAACTAGTTTCTTGTTGAGAACCCCCTTCATTTTTATGATTTGTTAACAAATCCGCCATAATAACGCATAATCTGTGAAAATTTCAACTAGGTATCTAGCTATTACGGTTCAAAAGTTACAGCCCTAAATAGGTAGGACAGACGGACGGACAGACGGACAGACGGACAGACGGACAGACGGACGGACGGACGGACGGACGGACGGACAACGTAGGCTTAGTAATAGGGTCCCGTTTTCACCCTTTGGGTACGGAACCCTAAAAACATCTCCCGAAAACTCAAAGGGTCACCATACGGGACCAACTACTTATGAGAAATAAAAAAAATTGCTGTTTCTTACTAAAATGCAAATTTTTTTTTCAGTTCTCATGGTTGGTCCCATAGTTGTTCATATTGATGGGTACTTTCATCCCTTTGAGTTTTTGGGAGATGTCGTTTTACACCCTGTATGGAGATGAGAGAAGGCCCTGCAGTGGGATCCCAAAGGCTGAATTTATAATATAATGTGTTGGGCATGGAATAACTATGAATCATAGAATCATAAAATTAGGTATTTTTAGCATTTTCCGAGATAAAATAATGTAAGTTTTGGACTATGTAATTTTTTATGTTGATTCCTATATGTAAATTAACTTAGATTAGACCTAAAAAGAACATGTAGTTTAAAATTCAGCGATAAATCATTTTGTAGACTTGGCGAACACCCAACTTAATCTTTTTAACACATTGGAAACTGAGCCGAAGCATCTCTTGAAGCGGCTCGTGAAAAGGTACTAAAAGTCAATTTTGAAACTAAAATAGACTGTTCTTGGAGAGGTCTACTACAATGTCTACATTCTACAATGGCAATTCATATTATGCATGTTACTTTGAGACCTTTGAGTGCTAAATCCAAATCCATGACCCAGTGTTCTAAGTAATTAGGTATATTTTATTTTAAAACTTTCCACACACAAATTCGCATGTGGTGGTCAAAATGTGTGCTATACCTACCAAGTACCAACTATACACCACTAGTTTTTAGGGTTCCGTACCCAAAGGGTGAAAACGGGACCCTATTACTAAATTAAATTAAATTAAATTAAATCTTTATTTATTCAGATAACTATGTGATCCATACAGGGTTAGTACAAATAAAACAAAATAAAACCTTACAAACGAAGTTAGTACTTAATCACTAATTGAGATTTAGTCATCTCGACGCTACGCGCATTACTATGCCTACGTTGTCCGTCCGTCCGTCCGTTCGTCCATCCCTCTATCCGTCTATCCGTCTGTCCGCCTGTCCGTCCGTCCGTCCGTCCGTCCGTCCGTCCGTCCGTCCGTCTGTCCGTCTGTCCGTCTGTCCGCCTGTCCGTCCGTCCGTCCGTCCGTCCGTCCGTCTGTCCCACCTATTTAGGTCTGTAACTTTTGAACCGTAATAGCTAGATAGTTGAAATTTTCTCAGATTATGCGTTATTGCGGCGGATTTGTTAACAAATAATAAAAATTGCAGAAAGTTAAAAATTAAGGGGGGTTTTCAACAAGAAACTAGTTTTTATCAACGTTTTTTCTTCACGCTCTATAGTAAAAACGGTAATACATATAAGCGTCAAACTTATTGTGATTATAGAGCAAACTCTACAGAAAACCAGCCAAGTGTGAGTCGGTCTCGCGCTAAAGGTCCCGGACAAAAAAAGTTTTTTTTTCTAAGTTAATAATGTTGTGTTCTGTGGTGGTGTGGTACGGAACCCTCGGTGCGCGAGTAGCCTGACTCGCACTTGACCGGTTTTATTAATTACCAACAACATTTTAAGGGTGTATTTAGCTACTCTAAAGTGTATTCAGACAAAGAATCTAAACAACTTTTCCAAAGGCAAACAACAACAACCTATAGCTACCTACTAAAATATAAAAACACCGCTGAAGAACCATTGACACGAAAAAAAGAAGAAAGGAACAAGGGAAGAAATATAAAAACGGAAAAAATGTTTGGATCTCACATAGAAAATCGATTGGCTGATACGCAGTTTTGTATGGGAGGTTCAAAAATTTCCTCTTTTTATCGACTTTATTACCGTATTAGAATACAAAAAACCAAGCCCGATACATTCTGTCAGGATCGTAGTGTACTGCGGATTGTAGTCTCTGCTTGCACCATTGGGATAATGGTGTGCCGGACGTAGGTACTCGTATGTATGCACCTATTATAAGTATATTCTTGAATATTCAATGGTCCCGGGACATGGTTGTTCGTATTTCAGATCGTTCAAAGGGTTTGATTGTCTATGTGCTAGGTAACTAATACGAGAGTCAAAATGCATTAAAAGTTCATTAGCCTAAATCATTGTCACAATGCTGAATTAACAAAGGCCTCTCTTCTAATACTCCAAATATCCCGCCACCTCATACTAGGATGACCTGGACGCCGACGACCATATACTTGAATCCATAGGGCGTGACAATTTTTCCCACCTCTCCTTGTGCATTCGACAGACATGACTGGCCCACTCCCGCTTGGGTGCGTTTGCATTGAAGCGGAGCGGAGCAGAGATGTGACAAATAACATCAACATTCGAATTGCTATATTTTCCTCACTTCTGCTTGACAGAATCAATAGCCGCTCCGCTCCGTAGTGGAAACTCACCCTTTTCAGTGTCTCGTCAATTGTTTTCTTGTTCGTTCATTTGTCTTTTGCTTACAAATATAAATGATCTTGCAAACATACCTAATATCTCCAGACGTTAGGTAAGTAGTACCTCAGCTGGTAAATTGCTTCAAATTCGCCGCGGAATATTGTGGATATCCTCACGTACCGCACGTTCCGTACGATCTCTAATGAAGGTAGCTGTTAAGACTCCGTTGTGGCTTATTTCGGAACGCTCCGATTTGATACCAGACCCACTTCATACTTGGCTGCCTTTCAAATTTTCACTCCTTGCAGAAAATCTCGGTCGAGTATTTCCTTCAGTTTACGTTTGGCTGGAACCGTTTACCGTCGGATTAAGTTTGTAGTAGAAATTTAAGTAAACATTGCCACGTGCAGGTCGGCAATGGCTTCGTGACTTAAGGACTTAAGTTTCGAAGTAGTTTCTGTATTTACTTGGATAAAACCGAAAATGTTTAACTGGTCATTTCTTCTTAGCAATTTGTCGCTTATTAGCTAAAGAGCCTTGTTCGTACCAAACCAAAAATAGGGTAATGGTATGATACCTACATATCATACAAAGCCTTTAGGAACACATACTTCCTATACAGGGTGTAAGTGACAGCCTAGTAAATACTGAAACGGTGAACTCAGACCATCAAACTGAACAACTTTCACTATGGAGCCTACCTCAGGAAACGCGAAAAAAAAATCAGCTGTCCCATACATTTTAGTTGGAGTTTTGTATGGGACAGCTGATTTTTTGTGGCGTTACCTGAGGTAGACTCCATAGTGAAAGATGTTCAGTTTGATGGTCTGAGTACACACTCGAAAATCGACACTACCTTTGTTTCACATTCCGAAAAAATACATAATTATAAGTTACATAATTCTGATTTTGTATTTATTAATACCTTTTCTCGTAGGTACATATAATTTTATTAATTCATTCAAAATAACAAGGAATTAAGTTTATTGATATAATTAACCCGCTAGAATATGTAGGTACTGTTACATATCTACACAGGTTTCATCAGAAGCGTTATAATTGCGTAAGACCTGCCCCAGGGTTACCTAACTCGTATAATTTCAATTACTACAGTCTTAACTTTGGTAATTTTGCTAGTTAGTAAACAACTAGCAACTAAACAACTTCAGTAACACGGATAATTGATTCTTTTTCTAGTTTTCAAAGTCTCTTTCAAAGGTGGTTTAGTATATTGATGATTTCAATAATTTGTAAAAAACTGTTATTCCTCGCTTATAATATAACTCCTATTTCTTTCCCTAAGGTGAGAGAAAGAGGGCGGTGGTGCCGGTAAGGTGGTTTCTTAGAGGTGATGTGAACAAGCGCGGAACGGACAAGTTCAAGATAGGGTTCCGTAGCCATTTTATAATGACCGTTTAACTATTTTTGCAAGTGAGGATCTCACTGTGCAAAGTGCTTGTCTGGCTATGCAAAGTGAGGGTCTATATCTCACTATGCAAAGTGAGAATAGTGGAAATCTCAATTAAAAAGAAGATTCTCAATACCTATGAAAGTGGGAATCTCATATAGGTAAAAGTTATGATTCTCACATAGAGAAAGATTCTCAGTTAAGAGTGAGAGGAGTTCTTACATAAGTGAGAGAGTCTCTCTAAGATAACACAACTTTTATTAATAAGTGAGAGGATTCTAAGGCGATACGAAGTTCGCCGGGTATGCTAGTTTTTTTATAAATTCGTTTTTAATTTCTGATTTTCAGTGGTCATAATACATTACGACTCAAATATCATTTATACTCGCAAAGGGTACATTATATACGAAGTAAATGCTTCGATCACCGATAATTATACCCGCCAAATTTACAGGAGTTGTGATGTGTAGCCGTGTAGCTCCGAAGCGCGTCATCAGACTGATCTTGACCAAATTAAAATGGAACCAACTTGGAGGTAAATTCTTCAAAAATTAAAAAAAGAATCATCTTAAAATCTGTAAAAGAAATGACGGAAGTTATGGCGTAACAAACATTAAAAAACGTATACACGAATTGAGAACCTCCTCCTTTTTTTGAAGTTGGTTAAAAAGACCCACAAGCGTATTATTACTCTGAGATTAAGACGACTTAAACGTCTTAATTTATATTTAATTGTCTACGCCCAAGCCCCGATCTCGTTACCTATTTATTGAAGAGGGTCGGAAGGCGACTAAACTTTTCCTTCTGTTCGTTATACGTAGACAATGAGATCTCATGTTTGGCAATTCGTTCTAGATATAATAAAGGCTCCTTCTTTATACAGGATGACGGATTTTTAAAGGGATGATCAGGTGTGTGATTTTCGACTGTCACCGGTGAGGAAGCCTTCTCATATGTCTCATATCCCATGAGTTCAATACGAGTACTCATGGGTATGAGAATTTTCGTCACCGGTGTTTTATTTTACCACTTTGTCGACGTAATTTTAATATGTATGTACATGCCAAATAACAGCTTTCTAGTAGGTACTAAGCATCTCTGAGCTATGCCGTGGACAGACAGACGGACAGACGGACGGACGGACATTGCAAAACTATAAGAGTTCCGTTTTGAATTCGGAACCCTAAAAACCGAATATCCTGAAAAATTACACTCGAAATATGCAAATACTTGTGCAGGGAAAAAAGAATACACAAACATTTTCTCGTCTTTTCGATATTTAATTCGTAGCATAAAAAAATAAAAGGTACGTTTTCCCGTTCGGTATAAAATTTCATCATGCAAAAACGATGTTATCCCACAAAAGCGCCTTCCTCAAACTAAGTATTAAACCCTCAATTCTTCGAACAATAACAACGAAAACCTCGAATCTTTTCGTGTTAAGGTGAAACTTCACTAATCGTGCTCCATACGAACGAACACCAGTCATTTTTGGTAGCTTACTATGCTTCGCTTCTCTTGACACTCCCAGGGAAATAGATAAAAATTCCACATCATTTTCGCCCTTTTGACATCATTTCCGCGTTTACTTTTGTAAAAAACAATTCGTTTAATTTTAGCGTTTTGAATTATAATTTATTGCCAGTCCAGTGGAGTTGAAAAGTTGAAACATCTTTTGTAAGTAAGATAGTTATCTATTTGCTCTTGATTAGGGTACAGTATTACAGATGATAGGTCTATCATCTGTAATACTGTACCCTAATCAATGCCCAATAATTTAACTAGTACAAACATACAACAACAGCAACATACGTTTAGGGTTATAGATTGCATTCTTACATCTAAATAAGACAACTAGCTGTATCATTGTATTGTACTCTTTGTACTCTTTTGTGTACCTAATAAATAGGTAAGTACCTAATCTTAAATAAAAATAATGATCCTAACCTATAACATTTAATTCAAATAAAACTATTTCAAGCCTGATGAGAAACGACCGCCTTAATAGGACCCGGAATTATCTCTTATTTTTTATTTTTCTACAAGATTTATTCAAGTTACCGAAACGAAAAAAATACACAGTGTTCTTGAATAGTTTATCTAGTGATATCATCAATTGAATACACGATTGAAATTACTTGAGAAAAGTTACGAAATTAACGCATTTTTTACATTATTTTCTTAAACTAGACTAACTTGCAACCGTTTATAATTACTGGAATTTTACTCACATATTCACTATTAGTTTATCTAGTGAAAAAAAATCTATAATAAGTACGTTTATTAATTATTTTTAATCGAAAAATATAGAACGGCACACGCACGCACTTTTCGGAGGGCTGAGCAATCGCGTTTCTCATAGAAAATATTCGCCTGAACCTATGGCCCCTTAACTGCGTTCCAACAAAATTTCTAACACGATGAGTCGAAAGGAGCTACAACAAAAGAAACCCTTTCTTTAAGTTGGGTAAACGCCATCAATTTGGTCGGACGGTGAAAACAATGAACAAAAAGGTAGAGATGAAATGATTGACGAGAAAGGGGGCGAGGGCAGCAGAAGAAAAGAGGGGAGGCACAGATTATAATCTTTGGCATGACGTGTGACATTGGTCACGAAAGAGATAAGCAAACTTTTTCCCTTTAGCGAGAAAAAAATTCTAGCGGAGACGGCATAAAATGTCTGTTCGAATTTTGCTTTGTCGTGTAAGAAACTAAGCTTCAAAGTTCAGTTCAGTGGTTCGGAAAAGGGAAGTTTGGTGTTTTGGTTTTATTTTTAAAATCTAACTAGTTTAGATTTTCTCTCCTTTGTGTACCTAGGTATGTAATGTTAGGAGAGGAAGTAGAGTCAACTTTATTGTGGTTGAAGTAGTGACTGCTTCACTGACTGACTGCTTTTCCGCATAGAGATAGTAAATGCCTTTCCGTTGTTGACGTTGATAAGCTCTCATGTGGCTAAAATAGTCAAACTTCTTTGTGAAAATACTAAGACCACGTCATTCTCATAATGGTATTGTATATGCGTTCCAACTCATTTCAACACCCTGTATAGGCTTACAGTATTGTATGGGACAGCAACGTTTTTTTTTGCGATTTCGATGTTGGTCCCATAGAAAAAAATAAAAATATAAAAAAATATCTTGGACAATGTCACACAAATTATCTAGTCACATTTAAAGTACCAGAATCTAGCCTGGACTTGTATTATGATGACTAGACAACGATATAGAATACATATATAGATACAAACATCCATGACTCGGGTACGGGTAGAAAGTTGTTCAGTTTGATAGTCTGATCATCTCCCTAAAAGACCGTCAGCATAATAAATAAAAAAACAAATTAAGAAATGGACGGAATATGTTCAACCTAAACATTTTTATTTAATGTACATACGACGTTCTTCTTTCAAAGAGGGTTGCGAGTTAATAACTATGGGACCTAGATAATTACAGGGTCTTATCCATAATAACCTGTCCTGTCCACTGCATCCTGTCCTCGCGCGTATCACTGCTCTCATAACGCCTTAATAGCAACCATAAAAATAGTCCTTTACTGAACCAGATAAAGGGATTATACAGGTATGCTATTAACGTAATTATCGCTCAGGAGTGCGATTTTTGAATCTCATTCGCAGAGTTCAGCAGTTGAAAATGTCAAAATTACTATGGAGATATGCATCTTTCTACTGCTGATTTGACATTTAAAAATCATACTTCAGGAGTGTGATTTTTTAAAGTCAAATCAGCAGTAGAAAGATGCAATGAGATCAAAAATCGCTCTCCAGATAAAAGGTTTTTGAAATAATTCTATAACATGTACAGTCAAGAGCACGTCAAGCTTGACACTTTGGACTTCGTACCGTTCTTATTTAGTGCGCCATAAGCGTTACAATCGAACTGCAAGTGTAAAGCTTGATGTGCTCTTGACTGTACCTGAGTAGTTTTATTGAAATTAGTTTTTATAAAGGGGTTTACTATTATAAGTAAATCTACACCGTGGAATTGGGGTCATTTTGAAGCCAGAATAGGGGCTCAGGAGTGCGATTTTTGAAACTCATTCGCTAAACACAGCAGTTGAAAATGTCAAAATTATCTACTGTGGAGATATGCATCTTTCTACTGCTGATTTGACTTTCAAAAATCGCACTCCTGAAGTATGATTTTTGAAAGTCAAATCAGCAGTAGAAAGATGCATATCTCCACAGTAATTTTGACATTTTCAACTGCTGAACTCAGCGAATGAGTTTCAAAAATCACACTCCAGAACCATTTTCAGTATGGTGCCAATTTCAAAATCGTGAAAAAAGAAACGGTTGTTCTATAGAAAATTTCAATAGCGTCACGATAAAAATGTATGAAACAGATGATTTTTTTTCGCGGTTTCAAAGTGGTCCAGTTTAATGGTCTGAAGCACTTTGTTTCGGCTTCAAAACGACCCCGATTTCCCGATGATATAATTATAACTTATCGAAATTGAAAACCGTTTGCTCGAGTTATGATAGGTATGTAACTGTGAAGTTCGTGAAAATACGAAAAGTCGTGTAAATAAAATTGCAACCTGTCAATAAGTTTTATAAATTGTCGAATCAGGAGTGCGATTTTTGAATCTCATTCGCTGTGTTCAGCAGTTGTAAATGTCAAAATAACTTTGGAGATATGCATCTTTCTAATTCTGATTTGACTTTCAAAAATCATACTTCAGGAGTGCGATTTTTGAAAGTCAAATCAGAAATAGAAAGATGCGTGTTTCCGTAGTTATTTTGATATTTACAACGGCTGAACTCACCGAATGAGTTTCAAAAATCGCACTTCTGCTAGATATCCTATTCTGTACTTTTAACAATCGTTTTGAGCGTTTATTTCTTTAAATTGAAATAGAAAAATTAAAGCCATTTATTGTACCTACCTACTTATTTCTTTTTAGGTAATTACGTAACTAACTATTAAATATAAATGTAATCCTAAAATCTTTCAAAAAGTTGAAATTGTTTTTATCTAAATTCTTAAAATTGTTATCATGCTGTTTTTTTAAAGCTCGAAGTTGTGGAGCAGTTAAAATTTTAATAATATTTTTAGTGTTAGTGTTTCAGTTTATTACATTTTTTAGGACTATGAATATCTAAGTAGATAGGTAAAATACCTACGCTTTTTACAGCTTAATAATAAAAAAAATTACCCCTACGTTGTTTCAAAATGTAAAAATTAGATAAACACGAAACACTCTTTTGTAAATAAGTAAATTGCTGAAATCATCTCAGCGCCATCTTTTGTCGAGTAGCAAGTACTAACTTACTTAAGAAGTTAGCTAACTTGCAGAGCTTTTCGTTAGTATAACCTCTTAAATAGAGCTACCTGTAGTAGCTTTAACTGTAGGTATTATGTAACTATGACATCATCTGTTTTTCCTAAATGTTAATTCAGTATCTACACATTATTTGACATGTCAATCGAAAAGATAAGCAAGTAAGTATAGCTATGAAAAAATATTTTCAATAACAGTAGGTAGGTATTTTAAAGTAACAATAAAATTGTCATGCCTATTAATAGCCTTCGCATTCAAAGCGATGCAAAGAATATAACGTAGAACCTATACAAAGTTAAGTTTGACGATTGTAGCCTGCGTTAGCTACAAAGAAGGCTTTTCTTTTGTGCCGCTAACAAAGGTTACTGTTCAAGGTCGATACGCCCTTCTACCGAAGGCTGTTTGTATAGCCTCCGATATTGCAGATTAGCCCTCGTTCCACATTTCGCCCGGTTACCTGAAGTGCCCCTTTATAAGATATAGTGGCCGTCACCTCACTAAGGCGGCGCGAAAGGTCTTCAAGTAACAGCACTTCACCGCTGGATGGCGCTGTGCTTGTTTAATAGAAAAATAATACTGTGTTTTAATTTAATGAGCGAGATTGATTTGTTAACTTAACTTATCTTGCTTGCACCTATATTATATCTGATATTATAAATAAATAATTATTATGGAATAGGACCACGTAGATACGTACGGACGTAGAAAAACGATGAGCTTCGATAGCAATACCTACATTCAACATGTAAAAACACATTTTAGAGTTAAATATTTTTTTTCTTTTTCTTAATAAATCTTTATTTATTTCTATAAAAATTTTATTAAAAAAATACAAAGCAAAAATGTTCAAAAAACTTATAATATACCTATCAAGTTTTTCATAAGCATTAATTAATGCCTATTTACAGTACCAATTCGTCAAGCCCGATTTCGGTATACATTGCGGGTTTTATTTTGTATCTTTGTTTAAAGTGTAGCAAACACAGCAATTGCGAAATGTAATCGCAATTCGGATCGTAAAAATTTCTGTGCACATTATTAGACAGGTATGTAAGAAACAGACTGCCTGAGCTTTAATGGCACACTAGTGAATTATAATGGTGTCGTGATTCTTTACTAAATTAAGTGATATTTTGTTACTAAACCTTTATTTTGTACTAGCAATAGGTTTAATATTCTATTACATTCAAATTACCTGTACAATAACCAACGAATAGCTTAAAAAGGACTTGTATCCAGAGCCGTTAAATATTTTACTAAGGATTCATTCATATGGCAATACTGACTTTTGTGATTGGCTGTCGCCGGAGCGCTGGACCAATCAAACGCCAGGCGCGTTTGGTGGGCACAGTGACTCTGAAAGGGTGGGGAGGACGATCGAAGTGGGGAAAAAGGGATCGAACAGCCAGTTCTCAGCCGGCACTCGAAGTGACAACTTGTATTTGTGAAGTAATTGTGATATATTTAAAATTAAAATAGTTTAGTAAAATTATAAAAGTGCAGTGAAAGTAAAATATAGCTTCCAAAAGTATACCAGTCTTTGATTCTACAATAAATCAGCAGCGGGAAAAAAATCTTCAGCCCTCAAGGTACGTGAATTCGGTCAAAGTCCACTGATTCTTTGAATATTGAAAGATTATATTGTTTTCTTAAAGTACCTACTGAGTTTATTAATTTTTCTCTCGAATTTTATAGAATTTTCGTAATGGTTGATAGTTACATTGGATTTATCATTTGGTCAGGCTACCCCATGACAATGTTAAGTCTGATTTTATTTCGTAGTCCATTCGGTCAGGGCAACTCCCTGTCATTGTGCTCCGAAATATTCATAAACCGTTAACCACCGAATTTGAAATTGCAAGCATTTTGATCAATTACCAGACTAGCGTTCGGTCGGGGCTACTCCTTGACACCGTTTTTCTGGTATTAAAACGATGCTGTGTGATCGTATATGACCATTTGGTCAAGGCTACTCCTTGATAGTGCTAGTGTGCGATAAAACAGTATACGAGCTAAATTGCTTTCAATTATATTTTAAAATTTAGTTAATTGATATTTATATTTTTATACCTACATTAATCGGTGCTTAAAGAAAATAAGACTCAGATATAATAATGTCATAATTTGTGAAGTCACTGGCAGAGTCATGTGGACAAATCGAATTAAAATATTTTATTATGCATGGTGGCCAAATGTGTCACGTAGTTGAGGCCATATATACCACCAGAACAGAACTTAAGACTATGTATGTCTATCATAAGGCCATGTGTGCCTAGGAGCTATGTATGTTCCAAAAACAGTTCGAGGCCATGTGTGCCTAGGAGCTATGTATGTTCCAAAACCAGTTCAAGGCCATGTGTGCCTAGGAGCTATGTATGTTCCTCAATCAGTTCAAGGCCATGTGTGCCTAGGAGCTATGTATGTTCCACAAGTAGTTCTGTGGATATGTGTGCCAGTAGTTATGTATCTATAAAGAAATAGAGATTTTGATTTGATTTATAGCCACTAAATCTCGTAACAAGTGATTTGTCTGTAAAACCAAATTTCAAATAGTTTTCACTATGGTTAAATACACTTTGTGTCGAATGGTCGATTAATTGTGTCATCATCGTCACAGTCCGTGTAGCTTTTAATAACGCCAGACCAGCAAAGGACAACCGCCACATTCCCTTTACAAAATGCCAGTAAATGTACAGAAGTTTTGACTGTAGTAAAATTTTTAATAAATTATGGGGTTTTATAAAAATTACTCAGATTTTATACTTTATTTTCATTTATCGAGTTATTTAATAATTTATTACTAATAAATAGTAAAAAAAAAAAGCTGCAACCCCAAAGTGGCTGCCAATGTTGTTTGATATGAGGTGATGCAAGCACAATGTTCTTTTTTTATATAAAAATGATAAAAGCTAATGAAGCATTATAAAATAAACTAATGCCTGCAATTAGTTTCTAGTGTTCCATAGTTCATAGTAAAAATAGAAGTACGGTTATACATTTTTTGGTATTATGTGCCGGATGTCATTTATTTTTACTTTATTACAAACTTACAAGAGACCGTATTTGTTTCATTGTCTTTAACACAAACAATTAATTTAAAGAAATACTGATCATTAAAAATTCAGAGATCGAATTTAATGGTGCACACTTTAGCGAGCTAATATTCAAAGTTACAGTTATTTTTATTATTTTTCTTAATGCATTTTTTTTGTTCCGAGGTAATGGTGAATCTGAAGGAGGTCGCTACCACGTGACTTTGAGATCCATCATATTTAGTGCCAATTGTCTTTCGAAATGTTCACGGCAGAATTTCAGCAAATTTTGACTGCCACAAAATTAGTGTCGTAATTATAAGATACTTTATTAAATACACATTAGTCTTTCTAGTTACTGATGAGCAATTGTTGTAAATAAAAAAAAAATTTATGAAGTTATGTACCTACCTCTACGAATAGGAATGTATAGAAATGTAAATCAAGCTCAAAAAGTGACCCCAAAAAAAAAGTACACAGTGTTCGAAATTTGTTTCTTAAAAACTACACCTTGCAGCCAAAACTCATACAAAATGTCATTTTTCAAAGGGTGCCGAAAATTATGTTGCTTTTGTTTAGAGTTATTCTTCCATAGTTATTCTTATTCGTAGACCTACCTACATGTAGACATATTGATATTTAATGAATTATAGATTCTTTATTTTATTTACACATCATATTGTCATAATTAAGTAAACAGAAGCGAGCTTAGCTCTAATACGATATTTCCTCCAGGAAACCGCTAGACAAAGGCCACTAGGCACCTTAGTATGAAACCTATGCGCACGACCTACAAAAAAAAAATAGTATAGGATGTTTAAATGAATGTCTCTAGTTCATGTTTATATATGTCGCATTATTGTAGATAATGGGATTCAGGCCAATAACAGGTAAAGAAAAATGTAATATTTTGTACATTTTCGTAAATTTAATACATTTTCTTACATTTTGCACATTTTAGTACTAGTAGTACATTTTAGTACAATTATTACATTTTAGTACAATTAGTACATTTTAGTACAATTAGTAAATTTTAGTACAGTTAGTACATTTTAGTACAATAAGTACATTTTAGTACAATAAGTACATGTTAGTACAATAAGTACATTTTAGTACAATATGTAAATTTTAGTGCAATAAGTACATTTTAGTACAATAAGTACATTTTAGTACAATAAGTACATTTTAGTACAATAGGTACATTTTAGTACAATAGGTACATTTTAGTACAAAAGGTACATTTTAGTACAATAAGTACATTTTAGTACAATAAGTACATTTTAGTACTATAAGTACATTTTAGTACTATAAGTACATTTTAGTACAATTAGTACATTTTAATACATTTTCTTCATTTTGGACATTTTCGTACATTTCGTACATTTTAGTATTATAGTACATTTAGTACATTTTCCCATGGTTTTAAAAAAAAAACTACATAAAATTGATTGTGGGTGACTAAACATTTTAAAACCAATTTGGGTTTTGTAGGAAAAATTTAGTTAGCAGAGTCAGATTTCGCCCAATGACCTTAAGTACATTTCTTGTTTACAAAATGGCTGTAGATTGCTTTGTTTGTCAAATAATTTAAAAAAAGAAAATCACAACACCGGCGTGCAGATATGGCTTGGAAGACAAGACATTGCCTTCATTTCTCTTTAACGAGTTTGACGATTTTAGATCCGGATTTTGTTGACTGTATAACACCCCTGTAGGTACCTTATCGCAGGTGCTACTTAGTTTTTAACTAAACTGATTGTCATTTGCATTTTTGGCTTAACAAGTATGTGGTACACTAAGCCTTGTAGGACACCATTCAAAGTAAGGTTTCCATTATGACAAGAATCAAATATTCTAGGTTTTTGAATCGAAATAAAAGGTAGAAGCGTGTTTTCTTCTGGTCAAATTAGTTGAGGTACCTACATCCAAAGAATTATTAATCAATGATTGATTCATTTTAATGTTGTACCTAATGCTTATGAGACGAATAAACAATTTTTAATTTAATTTATAGAGGGTGGATTGGTTTCGACATACTTCTATAAAGTATTCTTTTTTTTCTTCAAAAGTCTTCAAAATTTTACGATCGTAATCATATTAATTTGCAGAAGTTATTCGTAGCGAATACTTACTCGATGAGTTTGACAACGCCATCTGATTAGATTTGTTTATTTAAAAAAAAAGCTCCTATGCAATTTACTTCATGATGATTATAATTATTGCAGCCGTTCACAGAAAGTGTTCCAAACCTTTTTGCTGTCGTCTAAAATGGGATTAAAGCTGTACTTTGTATAGAATGAGTATAGGCACAACAAAAATTTGTTAGTAAAAAAAAATATATAGTAATCTGAATTATAATTGTAATAGAAACGGTGCTGCTGCTGTAATGTGTTGTGTGTTTTAAGTTATAATAGATTTAATTCCATTATTGCTGGTATACTTCTCATTAATAACACAATTTTTTGCAACTGTATACAGCAACTGTTTCATAGTACATCCCAGTTAGGTGGGCTTTGCGAAAGGCGTAAAGTATTGTAGACAGTATAACTAGCTGATGGTGATGACAGTATATTACAAGACAAGAGCTCAAGACAAGATTTATTATCAGATGACTTATTGTGCGACTACCAGATTTAATCGATGGATAATTTGTTTTATAACTGTTTTTTTTTGTAATTAAGTAAAGGAGATAATTACATACTTCTTCATGTTTATCTGTGAATTTGTAAGATGGAGAATGGATTTACGAAATTATTGTTAAAAAGTTAATACGACTAAATTGTAATGTTTCTCCTTCCTGTTAAAAAAGCAGGTTAAGAAAATGCTGAATGTCTGTACACGATGACTGACCCGGCTGCCGTTATAACCACTGTTTTGATTGATTACCTATAAGTGATGGATATTTTTTAATTAATTTAAAAACAGTATAAACGCGGACAGTATGTTTTGGTTTGCAAATAAAGAGTATTGTATTGTATTTTATAAACATAAGAAGCATAAAAATTTTGAAAAATTGAGAACGTTGTGGCAGCAAACAGAATGAAAAGAAGAGTTGTTATTCTGTTTATTATTATTTAAACTTTGAATATCAGTCTACTTAATATTCAATTCTTCTTCCCCTAAAATCAGAATGTACTATTCCAAATTAAATCATTGGACGAGGAAGATTGCAACTATTAGAGCTGCCTCTGTTAGAACTGCAGCAACGTTCACAAATATTTAAGTTGATAAATATTGATATTAGTGTAAGCAGCCAAATGTCGTGATGTGTTCGAATAGTTACTACTTAAACGTTATTATAACCTTAAATAAGAAAACAGATTAAATAATGTAAGAGCCACTTATATGATGCAAAAAAAAATCATTCCCTAAAATTAATTTCTAAAATTAAACTCAAGTACCAGTTTTGTGTACCAGCCTCATTCATTCATTCTTAAATAATTTTTACATAATAAAAATAAATACAAAAGTAACATCGCTGAATTCTAAAATGTCTGAACCAGATGTTGTAACTGAATGTCTAACTACTAAACATTGTGTTGCTGTAGAGTTTCTGGCCGCATCTTCTCTGCAGTGATAACACATTACGAAGCGGTGGTAAATTAAAAAAAATATATAATATACAAATAAAAACTTTTAATTAATAATTTTGAAAAACCTGCTGTAAAATGTTTCAATGTTGTGATTATATAAAGATTATTCTGAATAATTTTGACTAAATGGTAATGAGAACTGACTGTTGGATGGCTGTGCACCAGGGGGTTGCACAGGGTCGGATGGCCGAATGTCGTGATTCTTTACTAAATTAAGTGATATTTTGTTACTAAACCTTTATTTTGTACTAGCAATAGGTTTAATATTCTATTACATTCAAATTACCTGTACAATAACCAACGAATAGCTTAAAAAGGACTTGTATCCAGAGCCGTTAAATATTTTACTAAGGATTCATTCATATGGCAATACTGACTTTTGTGATTGGCTGTCGCCGGAGCGCTGGACCAATCAAACGCCAGGCGCGTTTGGTGGGCACAGTGACTCTGAAAGGGTGGGGAGGACGATCGAAGTGGGGAAAAAGGGATCGAACAGCCAGTTCTCAGCCGGCACTCGAAGTGACAACTTGTATTTGTGAAGTAATTGTGATATATTTAAAATTAAAATAGTTTAGTAAAATTATAAAAGTGCAGTGAAAGTAAAATATAGCTTCCAAAAGTATACCAGTCTTTGATTCTACAATAATGGTAACTCTAATTCGAATATTAGGTTTAAGGGTTGACACACATTGACCGACGGCGATGTGCTTTTTGTATGGGTTCGCCGTCGGTCGCCATCGGTCAATGTGTCCTTACCCTTACAGTAGGAAACGGTTTTTTCTACATTTAAGAAGCATGGAAAAAAGAAAATGTAAGGAAAGCTGATTGATGGGAGTTTTATGCGAGCCGTTCGGAGGCCGACAGCGCTCATTATCTTTATTATCACCATTGTTATGAAATATATACTTTTTGTGGCCATGCCCACACTTTCCCCTTAATAGCTTCTTAACAAGCAGCAAAAATATTAAAACGTTCGTGGACGCAAAGTCACCCACGTTGGACACTACCCACCTACGTTGGACACTAATAATTAAGCTACTATTGCAGCTAGGGTTGCCAACCCTACTGTATAATATAGTACCCTACTATATTAGGGGCCCTACTACTATAATTCTGAGAAAAATATATAGTTGGCAAAACTACTATATTTTGATGAGCAAATAATTTATAGAGAATTTAAATATATTGGTACTTAGGTCCAATAAAAATTACCGATAAGTTAACAATTTTCTTTCTCCTCATCACATTTGTTCCATAAACAATTTTCTACTAAATAGACTACCGAAAAGTGACAACAAGTTTTCCTAAAGTCCGATTTATCAATTTTTTTAGAAATTTTATTATTTCTGTATCGAATCCAGCGACGTTTACAGGATGCATTATTCATTTTCTATAAAGAACACGAAATAGAGAAGTGATTATTCCTTAAAAATAAGAACTTGGTATTCAAACCAAAAAGTAGCAAAAAAATATCTTTTTGAAAAAAATTAAATTAACAAATTCCAAAAATACTATATTTTTCTTATTTTTCCCCGATCTACTATATTTTTTCGGGCACTAAGGCTCGAAATACTATATTTGGTCTAAAAAAAGTTGGCAACCCTAATTGCAGCCTCTGTCATATTGCATCCTCAGTGCACGTAGTACCTATTGACAGTGATTACTATGGCATCTGTTTCGCATGCGTTTCGCAGAATGGTAGATTTGTGTGCTATGGTATTCGTGTCCGCGAATGTGTCCAGTAGCATTATAGTGCGTCCAAGAAAGTAAAATATTCGCTATAAAACGATCTGTCAAAATCAAGGAGCTATTTTGGATGCACTATAGATAGTGACGAAGTTTACCAATCGCAACATTCGCAAAAATTCTTCTACTTCAATTATTATCATCATCATCATCAGCTTGTCATCGTCAACTGCTGAACGTCAGCACAGAATATATATCTTAACAGAAAAACAGCCTCATACAAAGTCGCGACGGTGGCGGCGGCAGCCAGTACACCCTTACGTGCCCAGTGATGTTTCTGCCAAACTGCCGGTCATTCTTTACGTGAGCGTTAACGTATTGCCGGACGCTACGCACGTAGGGGTCCACCGGCTGCCGCGAGCTAATATGAAGCTGTTTTTGTGGTACGATATCTATTCGGTGACATTATCCTCTCCAAAACTCCCAAGGCAAGCCATAAAACTCGTTCTTCGGCCTTCCTTATCTAGTCTTTACCAGCTACTTGACTCAGGTCCAGGAGCAACCCCTACCTGGGGATGCAGGGGTGTAAACAGCACTCGGGGCCCGGTCCTAGGGGGTGCCAGAGCTCTGAACCGACGAAACAAGGACTTTTAATTCGGATCAGGATTTTCCATTCCGAAAATCGGACAGACCTTCAATAAGGTTCGATTCCTACGGGCGACACCTAGTGAAATGTTACTTTGTTCTTTTTTCCCCAGTTGGTTACGACATTGCAGGCTGAATCACGTGACTGTCTGAAAAGAAAGATGATTCCGTACTTATGATGGCACGTTAAGCCGTTAGTCCTGGCTACTATCTGGTGGTAGTAGTCGTTACATAAAAACCGACCGAAGCGGTTTGAAAAACTCTCACACCAGGGTTTGCTACCCACACGATAAGAAGAATAAGGTATTAGTTACTAGGGCTGGATTTTCAATTAGTTGTGTAGGCGTAAGTGAAGTCACCTTTGCGAGGTTTTCCAATTCCAACGCAGAGAAACCTGTCATATTTGCTTGCATGTCAACAGGTCGGGCTAGTATGACTATGTAAGACATGCATAATTATACTTAATTATCACAGAAAGATTCACCCTTTGCCGGATTGAAACCCGCACTCTGCTTAGAATGCCTTATTACAGGTCCAGCACGGCTAGTAGGCCATGCACGATATAGTGACAAAATGAGAAAACAGCTTCATTTTGGCATATACAGGATGTAACAAAACACCCTAGTAATACTTAAGGGGATGCTTGAGACCACCAAACTGAACAAATTTCACTATGAAGCCAACATCGAAATCGAGAAAAAAAAATCGCTCTTTCATACAAAACTGCAGTACCGTCTCGACTCAAATGTATGGGACGGCAGATTTTTTTTTTTCTCGACGTTGGCTCCATAGTGAAAGTTGTTCAGATTGATGGTCCGAAGCACCCTCTTAAGTATTACTAGGGTGTTTTGTTACACCCTGTATATGCAAAGTAACAAAGAGGTACCTTGACGTACGAGACGTCAAATCTCGTTTTCTCGAAAGCGGCATGCTAGGGTCGGGTCGTCATAAAAGAAAGAAATAATTCAATAAGTTTTATTAAGTGTTAACTTTGAGTAGGGTTAAAGGAATTCTTAAATAGTCCTTTTTGCTTTGAAATATGTATTATTATGCATACTCGATGAAACTAAGCCAAAACATTGCCACAGATTATGAGCAAGTATAATTCACCCATTCCAAAACCAGTGGTAAAATAATTTTAGTAATTTTAGCTTCGAGTGCGTGGCCGTGGGCGAAGGCTTGCACCGCCCACGCCTAGGTACGTCATTGCATTCATTCTAGGGCGAATGGAGTAAAATCTGGATTCACTCTTGCATTCAACCGAACTCAGCAGCCCACCGAACTCCCACATCAGCTGGAGGCGCTAGAGTTGAGCTGGCACCCCGGCGCTTATGATTTCGTGGTTCTTATCTACACTAATATTATAAAGAGGAAAGATTTGTACCTATTTTTGTATGTTTGTATGTTTGTAATGAATAGGCTCAAAAAGTACTGGGCCGATTTAAAAAATTCTTTCACCATTAGAAAGCTGCATTCACCCTGAGTAACATAGGCTATATTTATTGCTAGAAAAGATTAGACGTCCACCCGTGCGAAGCCGGGACGGGCCGCTAGTGAAAAATAAAAAGCAACATTGGTAATTTAAAAAGGACCATTGTTAATTTAATTTTAAACTATTCAAAGTCCAAATAAAGGGTGTAAGGGACAGCCCTCCGCAGACTGAAACGATGAACTTAGACCTCAAACTGAACAACTTTCACTATGGAGCCTACCTCAGGAAACGCGAAAAAAAAAATCAACTGTTTCATACAAAACTGCTGTTCCTACCCGAGGAACAGCAGTTTTGTATGAAACAGTTGATTTTTTTCGTGTTTCCTGAGGTAGGCTCCATAGTGAAAGTTGTTCAGTTTGATGGTCTGAGTTCACCGTTTCAGTCTGCGGAGGGCTGTCCCTTACACACTGTATTGTTTGGTTATCGATTATAAACAAATGGTTTTGACAGATGCAGTGATATCCTGTCGAGGAGTTAACTTTATGTTTATTGTGTGTTCGGAAACTCTGCAAATGATGAAGCCTCGATCAGGTAACACTTGAAATTGAAGTAAAAATCAATTTCAGAAATTAGCATTTCTTTGAGAAATTTTTAAATATCGTTGTTTTGGTTAATGCTGAAGTTTTCTTTAGTATTGGAATAAACGAATAACGAGTTGAGATAGAAATAAGATAAATGAGCAGCTTACCCACCCTCATGTTATTGCAAAGATAAACATTTCATTAGACGAACTAAGATATAGCCTCAACATAATTGAACAACAAAAACTTATTTGTCTGAAAAGCTAAATATGCGAGTTATTGGCACATGGACAAAATGTCAAAAGTCCTGTAGAGGTTATGTCATAGGGGCGGGGGTGTGAGGTGCGTGGCGCGGGCGGGGGCGGCCGGCGGGCGGCGGCGGGAGGAGGGCCGCGCGGCAGTGCTCACCCGGCCCCGCTCCCGCGCGCAGGTCCCTTGCGCCGGCCTTCCTTCCAAGTCCCACAGCTCCGTTACATAACCCCCTTACGGATATAAAAATAGTGTTAAGGCTTCTTTCTGTGATCAATAACATTTTTGCACGTTTTACACGCGTAGATTTAAGCATAAGTTAGCGTTACGTAAGCCGCCGTCCACGAAGCTTCGCTTGCCACCGCTTATTGTGATATTCGGTTGTGATATTCATTTTAGGCTAGCTTTTTGCTCTTAGTGTAGGTTTAAAGTTTTTCTATTCGAAAGCACTGTTAGTAATATTGTAACGGAGTTCGGTCTAAGCCGCCGTTAGACTGATCCAAGCTTAGTCCCGTGTCACTTGTTGATCGATGAGTATTCCCTTCCCTTCCTATCCCTTTGTCCCGGGTCGTGTGAGCGCCGTGCCCGCCGCGACAGTGGCGCGACTTGTTGATCGCGGTGTGACGATGCGCGTGTAGCGCTCCCGAGAGTGGCTCGTCACGGCTTCGCGCGGCTCGTGGCCGCCCGCCACGCCATCTGGCGCCTGCGCCGCTCGGGCTCCCAGCCGGCCCAGGACACCAATGACCATGAACACTCCAACCATCTGTACGTCTCTTCTTTCTTCTCTCTGTCTTACAAGCTTCTGTGCTCTCACTGTCTCATCCTCATTTGTTTTGTCGCCATTCTGTTGTGACGTCAGCCTGTAGTTATTTGTTTTGACTGTACGCCTCAACAAAACTCTTACATAACCTCGTACGTCAACACTCAGATGAACTTTATGTGAATTTTGTATAAACCAACCACAAAGTTACCTCAAATACGAAAAGCTAACACCAAAATCCACTGTAAAACTAACTTGCCTCAAAAATGAAAGCCGCAAGTCTGGCACAAAGCTCAAAGGCTGTTAAAAGCGGCTAAGCAAGCTAAAAGGCGTCTATGCAGTCCAGTCAAATCTATTTTCGGCCTCTCATATCAAGTTTGTTTTCCCAGCTGGCAGCTGCTCAACCCGCTTTTACATTTCCTTCAGCTTTCACATTTCCCCGTCTCTAGCGGAGTGTGCGGTCGAGTCAGCTGTTCGCCTCGCCTCGTTGTGACGCCTACCATACCATAATAAATGTATTCACAAATTGTTGTTTTATTTTGCGCTTTCGTGTCAACCACTGGAGATGTTTGAACCATGTGCTTTTGTATTTATGTTAGAATTAAACTATCAATGTTTAGAGATAGAAATTTACTGTGGAACTGTGATTCGTTATTGATTTTTATTAAATGTTTGCGCAGCAGTCTTTTAGCTCGATTCTAAAATTGCTTATCGGGGCAGTAATTTAGAAATGCGAAGCATTTGACCTTTCTTTCGGCAAGCTACAAAATTGAACCAATCAGCCGTTAAATCGGCTTTGAAAGAAAAATTATTTTGCTGTTACTGAAACCATATTGTACTTTTTTCCTTTCACAAGTGCTAACATTCACTCAGGCTTTTAATGTATGATAGATAACTTAATCGTTATTATCCTTTTATCTAGATTATTTCAACGCGATAGACGATGCATCAATAATTTGAATAGGTATCGAGGAAAGGTCACAGCAATTACGCAAGTTCTAAATTTCACTATGTTATAGAGTATAGCAATTGAGCATAATTCGTACCTGTGATACCTATCTACAAACTAATTTCCACATTTCAAGCCACTGTAGTTAGAGGCACCTAATATTCATAATTGGTATTCGCAGCATAGGCACTCTGTAGGCATAATAATAAAGGCGTGATAAATAATACATAGGATTATTTTAATGCTGTCTTCCCTCTGTCACGCACGTGCGTGTGATTTTGAAGTAGGTACACTGCTTCTGTAATATTTATTTTCATTGGAATAGTAAACTAAAGATAGCGATGTAAGTATAAAGCAGCATACAAGCAAGCTGTCGAAGCTTGTGAGGTTCCAGTCTCTGAGTAGTCAAAATTTAAAACATATTCGGAGACTAAGTATACAATGTCGAGTTAATTTTCTTCTTTCGTATCACCATAAGCCGTTCCGTATGGTATGATGACGAATACTGTCGACTGTCGACATAATAAAAAAATAAGTTATTGGAAGACAATGCCATATACAACATGTTAATGAATAAGCGCAAAACCTCATACACCCCAACTGATTTATAACGAATAATATATATTTTTAGGTAATTTGATTATAATTGTACTTATATTTTATTAAGAAACTTAGTATTCTTTTAGTGTGTAATATTATTGTTGCCCATTTATCCTTGTTACCTTGAATAAATTCTATAATATTTGTTGAGGTAAAATAATTCGATTGAAAAAATAATAATTATCATAATACTGATAGTTAACATTTAAAGTTATTCGCATTTTATGTTTTGAGTTCAACATTATTTGTTATCATTTCAGCAATGAACGAAAGCGCTAGCGTTCTTTTTTGGTAAGAGTGCGTGTGCTCATGCGGTGGGTTGACATCGGGTTCAGTAAATTTTTACAAACAAATTATGAAATATTGAAAAAAAAAAACTACTTTCTAGTTTTGCGTTAATTCATTAACACGTGGACACTTAAGCCGATGTTGATTATGAATGTGTGTGAGTCTAGCCGAAAGACCGGGAAACAAAATTAAATTTAATGGCTTTTTATTTCCAGCTTCTTATCAGGCTATACATATAGCTAACATAACTAGCAAGTATAAATTCTCGTATAATTTAAAACGAAGGCCGATCGTGACTCGACGTCCCTCTAGGGATATGGCATTGCTCACTTTCAGAATTTTAATTTGTTTCTACTAGCTTTCATTTAATAGAGTTTAATTCTGTATTGCAATGGAATTTTAATGTAGGGCGGTTTGAGTGGTGGCATTCATTTTAAATAGGTCATCAAGGCAAGAAGTCAGCATTGTTGTACGAACGTTTTGTTGTAAACCACTTGTTTTTAATTACTAACAATAAGGGTAAGTATATTCAGAAAATTAAACTAAATAACTTTGCCCAAGGAACATAGGTCGATAATCGAAAAAATGTTTGGACCTTCTATAGAAAATCGATCAGTTGATCCGCACTTTTGTATGGAAGGTTCAAACAATTTTTTTCGACCCATGTTCCTACAGCAAAATTGATTAGTTTCATTTTATGAATACACCCTGAAAAATTTATAAACGTACTTAATTAAAAATTTATAAGAGAATTTCATTTATATTTTTTCTTTTTAATTTTGATTATTCATTTACATTCCCTATCTAGTGAATATTAGTATTAATATGCACGGTGTAAACCTAAAATGCATTAATACTTAAGGGGGTGCTTTACATGATAATACAGATTTTTTTTATATATTGGATCAACATACTCCTTTTACTTTCTTCAGGGTTCTTCTTTAAGACCACTATGCTGGATCGGACGGCGTCTTTGTTCACGCAGGGGTTCCGCCTAATCCAGTGTGAAATAAGGATTACAAGTTGGGTAGTATTTTCTCTACGCCATTTATTCTCATAATTCAATATTGTTTGTAACTTAGCAACTAAGAACCATAGAGTCCAAACCATAACACTCCGCGGCAAGGAAAACCGGAAGGTTTAAACAATTACTACTTAATTACAAACAAATATATAAAAACATTGTAAAAAATACAAAATTAGGTCATGAATCTAGTAGGTCTAGGGGGTCTTATACCACGTCCTGATCGAGATCTAGTCAGTAATTTGTCAGTTGCCAGTTCATCTGCTGAAACTTCGAGTGGATACAAGCGCTGCGTGGGCCTGATCCGTTCTCCAGAAGCGGTGCGAACTTTAGCTACCCTATTCACAAAATCAGCACCAGGAAAAACCTCAACAATTATACCCATGGGCCAGATTATCCTTCTGAGACCTTCTGATTCGACCAAAACAATATCGCCTACCTTAAGCTCGTGGCGAGACTGTCTTCCCTTACGTCGCACAAGAGTACTCAAGTATTCATCCCTAAAACGACGACGAAAACCATCCCGTAGCGTTTGACAATATTTAGCTCGGGAATTCAACGTTTTCTCGTCAGTCTTGTCTAAATCTGAAACATTCATTCGTGTTAAACAAAGAGTGGTTGTCGTCATTGTATTCCAACTGCCGGTTATCGGCCCCTGAATGGTCCAACCCAGTTTAGTTTTGACCGCTGTAAGGCCATTATCGATGTAAACAAACTCACCAGTCATTAATAAACCTGAAAAGTCAGCCCCTAAAAGAAGTTGAATTTCGTCGGGAGAGTCAGTCAAATTAATATTAATGTTTTTCAATCTGGTCAAAATATTTGTTGATGACAATTTTGGCAGAGAATTACATAATTTTTGTTGTTCAATAGCCGAAATTTTCAAATTAAAATCACCTGACACACTTTTGACACAAAAGTCATAAATATTACATTCCTGTCTATTGCCTTCAATTCCACCAAATAGACAGTGACTGATAAACTCCTTTTTCGATCTTTTCAGTTGCAACTTTTCCGCAAGATCTTTTCGGATATACGATCTCTGCGCTCCACTATCGATAAGGGCACGTGCACGTACTACCTTTTTGTTGCTGTTAGAACAAACTTGAACAACAATTGTTTGCAGTAAAGTTGTTGACTTCATCTCGCAGTGAAGGTTGCTGGTATCATCCTGACTTGATTCTGGATCCGGCTCGTCTTCCTTGAGAGTTACATCCGGCACATCAGGGCACAGAAGTATGGAATGACGTTTCTTACAGAATAAGCACTTCGGAAAGCTTTTGCACCTTTTAGCCATATGGTTAGCTCTTAGGCAGATCAAACATGCTTTCTTTGCTTTAATGTGCTCTAATCTTTGTTGCAGTGACATTTTAGCTGCTTTGTGACACTCAGCACTGCAGTGGGTGTCTTTGTCACACCAGATGCATAAATTCTGCTTATTCTGTTTCTCTGGTTTATTTCCTGTGACAAAACAGCAAGAAGGATTGTTCGGCTCCAATTGCATCGTACTCATATCTTGGTGAGCTAACTGAATCCGTTCCTCCGACTCAACTTCTTGTCGAAGTAAATCCACAAGCTTAGACAGATCGCTATTCTTCCCATTAGCTCTATACCGGTTCCACGCTCGAAGAACATCGTCAGGTAACGCGGACTCGACCATTGGGAATAAAATCGACGCGTACTTGTCTTTAGTGACGCCTAAAGTCTCAAGTGCTTGTAAATGCGTCTGCAAACTGTCGTATAATGATGATAAGTCCTTTTTATTTGGTGACTGACCCTTTTCCCTCATCAAGGATAGAAGTCCTCTTACATAGGTTTCTATTAAAATGTCGTCACGTGCAAATCTGGACTTTAACGCATGAAGAGCTTTTCCATAATTCTCACCACAAGGCGGGTAGCTCTCAACTAATTGTCTCGCAATGGAGTTCGGCTCCATAGACTGAAGAAGATATTGAAATTTGTCGGAACCTTCAATGTCTGGGTCCTCGTCAATTTTCTTGAATTGCCCCCAGAATAATAGCCACTTCTTAGCCTCTCCGTCAAATTTCGATATTTCCAAAACTGGCATCTTCACCTTACGTTCATGTGAACGTTGCTTTACTTCGGATTTTGAAGATCGCGCAGATTTTAGTGAATCGTTATCCTCTTCGTGCATACGAGCGAAGCGCGATTTTAATTTTATCCAGCGTGTTTTGTAAGCATGAGCTTTGTCTTGATCCAATTCGAAAGCTCCTTCATCAAATTCTTCGAGCTCTGTCCAAAGATCACGAACAGAATTTTCACATGCAAATAGCTCTTCGGCAGCATCAAGCAGCAAATGATAGCAGGATTCGACTTCTGCTTGATCCTTATCTGCTAATGAACCTTCTAGATTGTTCGCTGCCGCAGTAAAAATTTTCCGTAGTTGGGTCCTTTTGCGTTTGAAAGCTTCCATTTTTATATTATCCTCGGTCGCCAGAATATGCTGGATCGGACGGCGTCTTTGTTCACGCAGGGGTTCCGCCTAATCCAGTGTGAAATAAGGATTACAAGTTGGGTAGTATTTTCTCTACGCCATTTATTCTCATAATTCAATATTGTTTGTAACTTAGCAACTAAGAACCATAGAGTCCAAACCATAACAACCACTGTGTTTAAAAATATGTAAAATTGTGAATGTATCGTTAACAAATTAAATAAATTAAATTAAATTAAATATTGAAATCACGAATCGTGAAAATCGCATCTGTCAATAGGTTTAAAGACGGCATGCAGACAGACAGAATGGACGAGTGTATGGATGCCTTGTTTGACTACAGGACCTTAAAAATGTGTCTATTTTCAATATCCTTAAATATCGGTAAAAATGCGCTTAGAAAAATGAGTAAAGACATTCAAATAAGTGCCATTATAAAACTCTACCAGTTAAGATTTACGCGTCTTCAAGCAAACGGTGCGGCAATGAATAAGCAAATAATATTCATCGTATGATGAATACATTGCGACGAATTGCTACTAAAGTGATTACTTACGTTATGTTTTTGTTATGAAAATCAATACGAGTTGTTTGGAAATATATTTATGAGGGCCTCTCGTGCGTTAGGTTTTTTTCATAGGTAAATACTGAATTCTTATTGATCGGTGTTATAAGTTTTTTGTTGTTTTGTGCCTACTTTCCATACACAATCCACCCTCTAAACACGGACCTGAAAAAAAGACGGACGTAATGTCACATTAAAAAGAGGTGAAGCATGCAAGGTGCTACAATTTCGTTTGTTCTACAAAGCACCTACACTAACACAGACGCACCAGTTCTAGGCGCAGGTGCGACAACCCGCCGCCATTTAGTCCCGCGCAACAGGGCGACAGCACGCACACTCATATAAATGGGTGCTTCACTTTTGATTAGACGAGATTCCGTCCGTCTTTTTTTCAGGTCCGTGCCTCTAAATTAATGACACAAACCTTAACACATTCGCGGACGCTGAACGAGACACAATAGAACTTTTATTGTTATCACTGCTATAGCCGGCCAGTGTCCGCGAAAGAGTTAAAGAACCATAATATATGTATATAAAAATCGCAGCTATATTAATCATGTGAGAGCATGACCAATTAGACTTAATATGTGCCTACAAATACTTTATACTTAGGTCTAAAATTCAAAACATGCTTCGATGTTACAAAGCTGTGTACATATTACAACATCGGTCAGAGATTCTTTGCAAAGTATTCAGCAGAAGCACTAATTGACATTACTATTATGACAGTTCGGTTCGAAAGCCTCTTTTGGCAACAAAAAAAAGAAAATTACGTTGCAAGTTTGGCCGCGAGCGGTTGTTCATTTGCGTGGCTTACCACGAGGCTCCGCCAACTCTTTTCATCTGTCTTTTTTGCTCAAAAAACAATCCTGGAGATAACAATGTGTTTTTAGGATTCCGTACCCAAAGGGTAAAAACGGGACCCTATTACTAAGCCTACGTTGTGCGTCCGTCCATCCGTCCGTCTGTCCTACCTATTTAGGGCTATAACTTTTGAACCGTAATAGCTAGATAGTTTAACGCATAATCTCAGATTATGCGTTATTACGGCGGATTTGTTAATAAATAATAAAAAAATCAAAAAGTTAAAAATTAAGGGGGTTCTCAACAAGAAACTAGTTTTTAACAACGTTTTTTCTTCACGCTCTACAGTAAAATCGGTAATATATACAAGCGTCAAACTTTGTATGATTATAGAGTAAGCTCTAGAAAATAACAACAAATACTAAAAACTGGCCAAGTGTGAGTCGGTCTCGCGCTAGAGGTCCCGGACAAAAAAAGTTTTTTTTCTAAGTTAATAATGTTGTGTTCTGTGGTGGTGTGGTACGGAACCCTCGGTGCACGAGCAGCCCGACTCGCACTTGACCGGTTTCATTTAATTACAGATGAGATCCTTGAGATTGGGATAGATACTTCTAAAAAATTCTAGATATTGGCACATAAGAATTTATTGAACAAAATACCATTAAACAACGAGTAAAACAATCAGAATATATGATGCGCTGGGACGAATAAATTTACCATAGTAGCTTTAGAATAATGGGTTATTCTAGAGCTACTATGATAAATATGTATATTCGTTTGCCAAAACGTCATAATACAGAAAATGCATACTTGGAATGTGGCATCAAGATTACCGCATTAAAGCTTCGAGCTTAGTACCTATAAGATCTAGGTCACCTAAATACCTAATAAACTTGACTTGCATGACAAGCCTGATACGATTTTTATAAGTTCACACGATGAATTACCCGTCTGAATAATTTTAAACACGTTTTCATTGAAAAAATCACCATAATACTTCCATTTAAGTTAAATGCGAATGAAGACAATATTTACTGCCAGTAACTTCATAACACAAATATTTTAATTGGGATGAGATGAGGTTACATAGGCTGTTATTATTTACTCTAGGTGTAGTATACCTAACTACCTACACAAAGAAATAAATAGATCAATAACACAGACTTATAATATTGTCTAGTCTAGACTTTATGATGACTAGACAACGATATACATAAATGGATACGTAAACAAACATCCATGACTTACCACATGTAACAAATATTCGTATTCACCATACAAATATTTGCCACTTCGGGGATTCGAACCCGCAACCCTCGGCTCGGCAAGCAGGTTTATTACCGATTGAAAAATCTGGAGTTCTTTGAACTCAGCAGTTGTAAATGTCAATATTACTATGGAGACGTACATCTTTCTACTGCTGATTTGACATTAAAAAATCATTCTCCAGGAGTGCGATTTTTAAAAGTCAAATCAGCAGTAGAAAGATGCGTATCTCCACAGTAGTTTTCACATTTTCAACTGCTGAAATCAGCGAATGCGTTTCAAAAATCGCACTCCTGGCCGACAAAAATTGTTATCAACAACCAAAACGCATAGTGGACTAACGTCCATTACGCCTCTGACCAGTAGTAGAGCATGGATGATGATGATTTTCAAACATCATTTGAGGGTGCTATTGTACAAATTGGGCGACTTAACTTGGCACCTGGCTCGCACGTGGCTCGGAATTTGACACCCCTCCTGCTACCCCCCGCGGGACCCCGCCGTCGCCGTGAAAGGCCGTAGCATAGCATTACAGTTACCGTTGCACGTGTCTCTACGCTTAAGCATTTTCGAGTTATTCTTTCCGAGTTTTCCTAATTTTTTATTCCGAGCCACGTGAGAGTCAGGTGCCAAGTTAATTCGCCCAGGTTGTAACGAAGTTTACTATTTTTCTTATAGAATAACACATCAAGTGGCAATATCAATAGGTAACAAAAACACAGCTAATACAAATGTATGACACTGACTAGCCTCGGAATGTATTTGATAGTACTCTGTGGTATTTGTATAAAATGACATTTGTAAACAGTTTGTAGGTAGAAGCTTTGGCGTACCCTTCAGATTGTACGGAACAGAAAATAAACACGCGATGTTACTATAAATGTTCTTCCGATGATTTGGTTGCATGTGGTTTATCATTTTATTATTCACTAGATTTTGCCTGCGACTTCGTCCATACCGGTTCCAGTCATCGTAGCGAGATATAATAATACATCCATCTAACCAGTTTTTAAGTCAAATAAAAAACTTTTAAAATTATTTTTTTTGTTTTTTTTTGTTTTGCGTTATGCCCGAACAAACAAATAAACAGACAAAAAATAAAAAATCTAACATTTGAAATCAGGGACTCCTAAACTATGACCTATATAATATCTGTGCTATAATGATTGACTTGTCTGAATTTATCATTTCGCTTGTTTTTCAACTTTAGTTGGTTACGTCTTTATCCCCGAATGTCCATCGTTCAAATTCCTTGTACGGCTAGGAAATGCTTTGTACGTCCATTTCCCTGAACGGCCAATACCATGAACAGTCGGCCGCAATAAGTTGTATATACTTTTTTTCTACGTCGTAGTACTAAAGTGTATATAACTTATTGCGGCCGACTGTACGTCCATTTCTCTGAATGTCCATTTCCTTGTACGTACATTTCCCATAATGTCCATTTCCTTGTTCGTCCATTTCCCCGAATATCCATTTCCTTGCACATAAATTTTCTAAAAGCCATAAAACTACATAGAAGCATTTTAGCAGTTTCTATTAAATTCCTCTGCAAAAATATAACCAAAATTGTGTTCTACCGAAATACACATAAAATCCTAACAAAGTCTGTATTTTATTTAAAATATCATATGAAAAATATTGAAAGCTTCTGGATGTTCCAAGAATAACCATTATAATATTGAAATACATTTCCAACCCACGCCATGTCTCGTAGCGCGTAGGCCGCTCACGTAGCAAGCTCTACGGGCTACGGAGTGGCGTAGCGGTGAGATCTCGCACCCATTTTCCAGAACTCCCACCAAGCCTTCAGTACTGCTGTAAATGGTATTTTAGGGTTCCGTACCCAAAGGGTGAAAACGGGACCTTATTACTAAGCCTACGTTATCCATCCGTCCGTCCGTCCGTCCGTCCTTCCGTCTGTCTTTGTAATATTTAATGGGGTAGTTTAGACTTTAGACCATCATACTGAACTAGTTATCAAAAAAAAAATTCTAAATGGCCTTAACGTTATTCATAAATATCAATAATATGTTTGTTTGTAATAATATTAAATCAATACATAATAAGATTGGAAATTCAATAACAATATAAATAGTAAATAAACCCTGTTACTGTTACCAAAGCAGCAAAACGTAAACATTTACGATTCAATAATATTCATATTTTTCACAGTAAAGTACTCGCAAACGAAATTGGCTTCTACCCAAAGTATGTGTTGGTATATTCAGACACGATTTCTTGTAAATAAATCCTAGTAATATCACGCTATCTTAAGGGTGTAACAAAATACCCTAGTAATATTTAAATGGGTGGTTTCGACCTTAACTCTAAACAACTTTCACAATGGAGACAAAGTAGAAAAAAAATAAAAATCGTCTGTTCCATACATTTGAGTCGAGTCTACTACAGTTTTGTATAAAACAGCAGATTTTTTTATGGCTTCATGACTCCATTGTGAAAATTGTTTGATAGTCAAAACCACCCCTTATATCATATTTACTAGGTTGATTTCACCTTGTATAGTTATTCGAAACAGTAAGTAGGTAAGTCTTTGGTTATACTAAAATTCAAATACAAATAATTTATGTTCTAGTAAATAGAGTAGGTACAATAAATGACAGATGTTATACAGGGTGTACAATAAAATGGGACAGCTACTTAAAGGGGTGCTTCAGACCATCAAACTGAACAACTTTCTCTAAGGGACCAATATCGAAATCGCGAAAAAAAAATCTGCTGTCCCATACATTTCAGTCAAGTTATGTTTGCAGTTTTGTATGGGAGAGCGGATTTTTTTTTCGCGATTTCGATATTGGTCCCATAGAGAAAGTTGTTCAGTTTGATGGTCTGAAGCACCCCTTTGAGTAGCTGTCCCATTTTATTATACACCCTGTATAGTATTGTTTATAGAAAAATATAATATAACTAGCGTTAACCCGCGACTTCGTCCGCACAAATTATATACCAGATTTTAAGTCAGATCATAAGCTATCAAACAAAAAAGTTTCATCAAAATCGGTTCGGTAGTTTTCGCGTGATGCTCGTTCAAACACACAAAGCAAGCAAATTCTTTTTTTAAATTTACAGTTTTATAATAGTGTAGATTAAGCCGATATCGGACTCATCGTCTCAAGCTCTAGTTGTTTTAATATTTTGGGAGCGGCTTTCTCTAGTGAAGTAATGACATGACATAAGTATCCATTAAGAAATGAAGGCTCTGATAGGTAATTGCCAAACGGTAGTGGATTAAAAATTGACGTGAACAACATGTTTTAAACCTTTTTTAGCTGCACTGTATTTACTGGTTATAGTTTTAGCAGTTTTTGCTGTTATCAAATATTGATTGAAAAGATGTTGGACCCAAGGCGGTGGTGAATTAGAAGAATTGAGCATGCCTGAGTTGGTCGGGATACGGGTTTTAATCCAGTTTGTGAGATATCTATTTTTTTTTCAAAGTTTTAATAGGTTTAACTTCTGTTTTAGTATTAATAAAAATTTTCGTTAGTTGGTCTCTTTCAGCAATATTATGTTGTAGAACCAATTTCGTTAGAAAGTCAGAGACTGCAGAGACTAGTTTTAATATAACGTGTCAATTTGTTAAGGATGAAACTAAGTTGATTTACCTACCGTTTATAACAAAAGACTGTATTTTTTTTTTTTATTAGTCTTTATGATTCCACTACAGGGCAAAGGCCTCCCCTTTTATCCTCCAACCATCTATATTCTGAGCAAGTTTTGGCCACTTGCCATCAAGACCATTCAGATCAACATGCCACCTTTTACTAGGACCAATTGGACGCCGGCGACCATTTTTTTGGAATCCAGAGCATAACGATGTTTGCCCACCTCTCCTGGTGCATTAGACAGACATGAACAAAAAATACTGCGACAACGGAACTTTCTACCAGGGAGAAAAAGGACTAACTAGGCTGCAGCGTTTGCGGGCCCGATTCGACTCTAAAAAAACTAGTTTTTGTACGGAACCAAAATAACTTCCAGCTTTAAAACTCTTACATTCTATGAGTTAGCTAACTATGGGAAACTCTATCCTTTGCCTGATGTATTCAAAGTTCAGACTAGCAATATTGATTTAATGATTACGTTCGAGGTCGACACGCGATACAGAAGTGAAAAACTTGACTGAAAGTGAAAATATAAGTCAAACTAAACACTTTCGATGAGTTATGCCGAGTATTTATAACTTTGCTATGGTTTGATTTTAGTGTTTGTATTACTATGGTAATAATGGGGTATGTATTATTATTTTTGGAGGGTCTTGCAACCCAAGGCTTATTAAGTTATTACACTGCAACCGAAAAGAAAATTAATTTTGAAATCATCGCGCAATTTTTCATTACAATTCCAATAATTTCAGAGTTTTTCTGAACATTATAAAAAGTTTGGACCAACAAACTGAACAACTTTCACAATAGAGACAACGTCAAACTCGTGCCTACATACCTACTTGTGGAAGTGTAAATAGAGATAGAGCTTTGAGAGGTCGCTATTCACAGATAAAGCCACCTTTAGTACTCTGCCAACTTTATTCTCGCTTCTTATATCAGCAAACTGTTTATTTTTCATCTATCTTAACATTTTCTTAAAGAGTGTTAAAATCAAGTATGAAAACCAAGGTATATGTACCTTTAATAAAGTAGGTATATCTGTCATCAAACATCCTCAATACTTGTCAATACAAAACATAACTAATAACAAAGACAAACAGATGACTTCCCCTTGCACCCCATATGGCTCCCAGTATAGTTTCATTAGCGTGGGCAGGTCGTAAACAAATACGACAAATACGGACAGAGGCTGTTGAACCGATTTGAGTACATATGTATATGTACATAAGGTAGTGTTTACCAATAATAGTAGGAGTGAGACGGGCAGACAGTTTGGGTATTGTGTTTGCGGAACCTGACATTAATTGAGACAGGATCGGTAATCTGTTTATCAAACAATATCAGTATCGACACATCTTCAAATGTATTATAGTCTATCAAAGTAGGCTATTTATCTACACTTATAAAATTTTCGTAAGAAGTATGTCTGTATATTGAACAAAGGTCACGATATAGTGTTTAGGTGTCCCTGACTATTAAATCACAGATTTTTAGATTTTTTTATCCGTCTGTTTGTTTGTTTGTTTATTCGAGCATCTTCACGCAAAAACTACAGCGCCGATTTTGATGAAACTTTTTGTGTTTGAAAGCTTATGATTAAACATAAAAACTATATTATCTCGCTACCGGTGAGGACGAAGTCGCGGGAAAAAGCTTATATTTATCTATAATTGATTTATTTATGTGAGGTGTGGGTAATTCAAATATTATGGTACCTAAATTTATACTTTCTATTTTTGTATTTTTGTTTTTAATAATTATATTAAGATTAACTCTGACGGAATATAGTTGTGACAAAAGAAAATGGTCGTGACCAATTATCAAAAGCAAATCAAAGTTGTAGCAAAGTTTCTGATCACCCCGAAAAAGAATACGGGTTTTAATTAACAAACAGTTAACAAATACCTTCGAGTTTGGATTGCTTCGTCGATAAAAGCGTTGAGCTCTCAGATAAAAAAATAGCAAATGGAGATCTCTCATCCCTCGCTTTTTTTATCATCTCTCGATGATAAAAAAAGCTTTCTGCTAATTTCAGACGCAAATTATAAATTTTTTAGTCACCTTTTTTGATGAAAACAGTAATGAATTGCTTATAATAAAGTAACCTAAACCACACATAACTACAGTAAATCTAAACAACATAACATTTATTTGCACACAAAGAATAGACAAATAGAATTGAATGAAAACGAAATGGAATAAAACTCAGAGGCAAGCTATTTAGGGAAGTTTAAGAGGCTAAACAATGGGCTAAGCTATTACGTGGGTGCGAATAACCAGGTTACACAACACAACGCAGCTAAAATTGGGCGTAAGAGGGTGTAAATATACCTAATATAAAGATTTCACTTCAACCAACTATACCATGCCAATTTTCTTGTTCTGGAGTGCGATTTTTGAATCTCATTCGCTGAGTTCAGCAGTTGAAGATGTCAAAATTACTATGGAGATACGCATCTTTCTATACTGCTGATTTGACTTTCAAAAATCGCACTCCTGAAGTATGATTTTTGAAAGTCAAATCAGCAGTATAGAAAGATGCGTATCTCCATAGTAATTTTCAACTGCTGAACTCACCGAATGAGATTCAAAAATCGCACTCCTGTTACATTCTCTGCTTTTACATATACTTACAGACATTTACCTAATCGTACAGTTGTAGCAAGGCGCACTTATAAGCGGACTTAAGACAATGCGCTTATTATAAGTGCGCCTTGCTACAACTACTTTCATGGTAGAATGGCTTGTCTAGTGGTGATAAGTGAGTTGCCTTTCTCCTACAACAACACTGCATTATAAGAAAACAAAATATACAGGGTGTGAGTGACAGCCTAGCAAATACTAAAACGGTGAACTCAGACCATCAAACTGAACAACTTTGACTATGGAGCCTACGTCAGGAAACGCGAATAAAATCTGCTGTCCCATATATTTTAGTCGAGTAGGTAAGTACAGCAGTTTTCTATGGGACAGTTGATTTTTTTCGCTTTTCCTGAGGTAGTAGGCTCCATAGTGAAAGTTGTTCAGTTTGATGGTCTGAGTTCACCGTTTCAGTATTTGCTAGGTTGTCACTTACACCCTGTATAATATTTATAATTATTAGGCTTGCTGCCCACACGATAAGAAGAATACAATTACAATTAACATAATAATCATCAACCCTGCAATTTGTCTACTGCTAGCCACAGGCCTTTCCCAATTTTCGCTACTAAACTATCCTCGGCCTTCCTCATCCAGTCGCACCCCTGCTACCTTTCTCAGGTAAACAATCTGATGTTGCCGGGGTGTCCTACTCAATGCCTACCAGTTCGTGGTATTCATTCTAGAGCTCCGACTGCCCACGACTTAGAATAAAAGCTCATAAGTTACAAAGTTTACAGTTGTAAGGCATAACTCTTGATCAGATTCGCAGAAACGTCTCGTCTAAATATAGACGGGTCAATAACGTGGGCGATAGCCGGCGGGCGGCGCTGCGTCTACCCTACACCCGACGTCATTTAGTTACGAGTACTAACAGTAACTAGTGCGTTACAGTTTCGGTTCAGAAAATCTCGATTCAGGGGTGCGATTTTTGAAAGTCACCGGTGACCTTGAACGGTTTTTGAATCTCATAAAAAAGCCTTCTCATACCCATGAGTTCAATATGAGTAGGAAGGGGCACTCGTATTGAACTCATGGGTATGAGAATTTAGTCACAGGTGAGATTAAAAAATGCTAACTTTGGGAGATCGGTGAATAACGGCCATTTTACTCAGCCGGTGAATTTCAAAAATCGCACTCCTGGTCCTTTAATAGGTATAGGCGGGTACCGTTTTATCCATACAAACGTATTCCCCTGTTTCGTCCCTGGATAATGACACTAGAGCAAAAAACAATTTACCATACAATCTGTTACCTCTGCAGTGCTATGTCCCTATGTTTTGCTTTTTGGAATTAATTAATTACTGTAAGAACAGGGACCTTCAAAAATGACCATTTTACTGCCCGTTTTCAGACATTCACTAAACAAAGACTTATTTCGCGTTCACTGCTTATTTCCCATCAAAATGAGTTCCTCAAATACCTACAAAAATTACAAATTAACCCATAAAAGCCACGCAAAGCTTTTACCTTACAAAATGATTACATACCTACTTACCCATCTTCGTACAAAACTCATATAATTCGACGAACGAGCGGGTATGACATAAAACCTATCGTAAACCAGACGAGAGGAGGCGAACCCTTCCAATTACGGCCTACGGTGTTCTATACTCTAGTTAATGGCCCACGAAACTGAAAATGTGCCCTAATTTTTGTTACATTGAGTCTTTTGTTATGTAGCTATGAACACAGATTGAAAACTGTTCTTACGTGATATGATAACATAGAGTAAAGAACTAATAATGGTGAAGTTCAGCGGTCGCGGCAGGTCAATCGTGCAGGGCGTGCGGGGGCCGGGAGGAGTGCGTCCCGGCCCATGCTGCCTGCGCGCGTACCCCAACAGCGAATTGAGTTAGGGTACGCCCGTCCCCCGCCGTACCCCGCACGCCGCGCGGGCATAGACCCGCCGCGACCGCTGCGCTTCATCACTTTAATTTTATTAACCGACTTCAAAAAAAGGAGGAGGTTTCTCAATTCGACCTTATATATTTTTTAAATTAAGTACATTTCGAGATGACATGGATTTTAAGTAATCAGAACAAAAATATGACAACTTATAGCAGCTGTCCTGAATAGGTTAATAAAAAAAAACTACTATTCGTAATGCAAGTTAGTAAACTTAAAGCACTAACTACATAATACTTACTTGAATAAACTGTATCTAAATGAGTGTGGTGAGACTCTCTGAAATTAATTAATTAAGTAGTTAAAATAAAGCTACTCGTAGAGATGGTAAACTTGTTATGAAATGCAACAGTGTCGGTGGGAAAATACTGAAGTTTTTACACCAAGTTAGGTAAAACACTAAATTTAATTAAAAATGTTGCCCCAAATCCTATTTTTCATTTAGAAATAAGTAATAAAAGTTGTGCTACGGTATAATCTGAGCTGCTAATCCTTGAGATTAGTTCTATAGTTCTGCTGGTGTTTGTCAGCTAGGTACCACCATACAGGGTGTAAGTGACAGCCTAGTAAATACTGAAACGGTGAACTCAGACCATCAAACTGAACAACTTTCACTATGGAGCCTACCTCAGGAAACGCGAAAAAAATCAGCTGTCCCATACATTTTAGTCTGGTAGGTACAGCGGTTTTGTATGGGATAGATGATTTTTCTTCGCATTTCCTGAGGTAGGCTCCATAATGAAAGTTGTTCAGTTTGATGGTCTGAGTTCACCGTTTCAGTATTTGCTAGGCTGTCACTAATATTACCCTGTAAATGCGATTTCATAGAAATGATCATGCCTGTATTCTCCCCTTCGCAGGGCATATTGCCATCCCCCATTATGCCATCCTTCTTGGTCTTGCGCCAATCGCAATCAGGTCCTACCGACGCTCCTCCTGATGTTGTTAACCCACCTGGAAGCCTGTACGACCCACTTCTCTTTTGCCCGAATCTCGGCCACCACTCTGTCAAAGCAGTCACTTCGTCTAGCTTTTTGTCTTGTCTATGGAAATACAATAGCTACCTAAACGTATAATCTACTTACGACAGCGTTAATTAGTTATCTATCTAGTCTTCATGATCCTTGTACTTCAACAGGCACTACGTAGTTTGTGACTGCAAGTCTTTAAAAACTGTAAAACTTCTTATTACCTATTATATCTTATCATGATTTGATTATGATGGAAATATAATCGTAACGCTTGAGCAAAAATCGTACTAAAAGTGACATTTATACGTATAGATCGCTTCGTTTTCCGGCAGACATCCGGCTAAAAGGTTATTCCTCAAATTCGTCAATTCTTCTCATGACATTTATTAATACAAATGTTATACAGGAAAGGTCACACGATAAATCTTTCGAAAAACTCTCTTATGTAACACCCAATAAAGTGCATTGAAAATCTGATTTCTGTATCGGAAAATAGGACGTTTATCATGATCAGTGCAGACCTGAAACGATTTCTTCAAAGTAGATTGCTAGACGAAAGCTATAAGCTTTGGCCTCGACAATGCATAATAGGACAATTTCTAAAAGGAATGCAGTGAGTTATTGTCTACTGTCTGACCTTTTGAAAGGTCGTCGGATTATAAAGTCTCCTACACAGAACATTGGTTAGACGTAAGTCTGGTGGTAGGAGATTAGGATTAGCATAGGTCATGGATTATTTATTGTTCCGAGAACAAATAAGTTAAATTCTACAGCCATATGAGGGGAAAATAAATAATTACCTACTTATATCATTAACTCAGGGTAAAAAACCAACAAGTAAATAAAGAACGAAAACAAAAACCTATATCATTGAATTATCAACTACAACGACTGGCAATATTATATCGAACTGCACAAAAAAAAGTTATTTTTTAGAGACACACGATAGATGGTCATAGGGTGACGGAGCTATGTCAGCTATGTCTATTTGTTTTTTAGGGTTCCGTACCCAAAGGATGAAAACGGGACCCTATTACTAAGCCTACGTTGTCCGTCCGTCCGTCCGTCCGTCCGTCCATCCGTCTGTCCGTCCGTCCGTCCGTCTGTCCTACCTATTTAGGGCTGTAACTTTTGAACCCTAATAGCTAGATAGTTGAAATTTTCTCAGATTATGTATTATTTATTACGGCGGATTTTTTAACAAATAATAAAAATTTCAAAATGTTAAAAATTAAGGGGGGTTCTCAACAAGAAACTAGTTTTTATCAACGTTTTTTCTTCACGCTCTATCGTAAAAACGGTAATACATACAAGCATCAAACTTAGTGTGATTATAGAGCAAACTCTACAGAATAACAACAATTACTAAAAACTGGCCAAGTGTGAGTAGGTCCCGGACAAAAAAAGTTTTTTTTCTAAGTTAATCATGTTGTGTTCTGTGGTGGTCTGGTACAGAACCCTCGGTGCGCAAGTAGCCCGACTCGCACTTGACCAGTTTTTATTTATTTATGTATGGGTGTTTTTAAACTTTCTACGTTTTACGTTTCATAACTATGCATTTGGGACTAGTGGACACATGCGCCATACTTAAACTTTTCAAAAAACCCTTTTTAGTGTAGACTGTGCGTCCTTGATGGAAATTCCGTTTTTACCCGACTGCCCCAGAAGAAGGGTAATGTTTTAACTAGGTCGAATACTTAGTTTAAGTTGGTTGATAGATTAGCCATTCCGTCAACTTGTCTGAAACACCAACGACAAAGTGAACAGAGTGAGGTTCACGATGAGCTTCGTGCAAGCTTTTAAACCCCTTAAATTATAGTTGTAGCAAAGCTTCTGAACACCCCAAATTGAATTATGGTCGTGATTGAATGTAAATTATAGTTAACTGGTTAAAACAAAATCAGGCAGAATTGTATCTTAAAAAATAAGATAAGTGCTTACCTAGTTAGGTATTACTGTTAAAAAATACTTAGGTATATGAATTCTTCACTAAAACTTCGTATACTTTCCATCTAGAGTGCGATTTTTGAATCTTATTCGCTGAGTTCAGCAGTTGAAAATGTCAAAATTTCTGTGGAGATATGCATCTTTCTACTGCTGATTTGGCTTACAAAAATCATACTTCAGGAGTGCTATTTTTGAAAGTCAAATCAGCAGTAGAAAGATGCACATCTCCATAGTAATTTTGACATGTTCAACTGCTGAACTCACCGAATGAGATTCAAAAATCCCACTCCTGAACCGCATAACCGATTTTAATTTAATTTCTTGAGCCCTGAAGAAGCCCATACAGGGTCCTTCTTAATATGCTGACACTTTTTTAAGGCGATGACCAGACTATGAAACTGAACAACTTTCTCTATGGAATCAACATCGAAATCGCGAAAAAAAAAACAGTTGTCCCATACGTTTGGCTCCGAGTAGTTTTGTATGGAAGAGATGTTTTTTTTTTCGCGATTTCGATGTTGGTCCCATAGAGGAAGTTGTTCAGTTTGATGGTCTGATCATCCCCGTAAAAAAGTGTCAGCATATTAAGAAGGACCCTATATATCTATGACTTGTAATATAATAACTATGTTATATAGGTATACAAATTCTAAGCAGACAAAGCCTCGGAAAAAACTAATTTATTATAATCTCTTGCTGAGATTAGCAACTCGAAGTTTTCCCCCATTTTTGTTATTTTATCAAAGTTAATATTAATACAAAAATGTCCCAGAAAGTTCGTGATTACTTAACTCCGAAAGAGTATATATTTTCGGAAAGTGCTTCCAATAGTAAGAACCATAGGATTCCATGTTCCAACGAATGTAGTGGAAGAAAACAATAACCCTTTATAAAGTACATCAGGTTTGTTGACCCTATAGGTATTTATACCTATTGGGTCGACAAACCTGATGTCAACTCACGAGTTCACGACATACGTGAAGTGAATAGAACTGGAAAATCGGAGTTGTTCAAGTGAACAATTTATTTTGCATTGGCGCCGCACAGACGTTGTTTAAAGTGAAAATCTGAAAGCTCTCTTTTATTTGTCGTGGAAGGCTTACGAGGCGACTAAGGGATAATGTTGTTGGTCTTTTGCAGTGTTTGTTTGTTATCTAAAATTGACACTCCATTCCATAGAGTTTCAAAATGAAACCATAACTACCTACGCTAAAAGTGATGTTTTTTGCATGTTTTCTGTATTGAAAAATGCTGTATGTAGCGAATTAAACTTACTTTGAAATCAAAATCGAAAAGTTCTTAAATATGTCAAACTTAGAAAACAAAGTTTTCAAATTGAATCAAACCAAAATGTTTTGATAATAATTATAATTTGACTCTATGAATGACTGTGGCGCCAATACATCTAGTCAAAAGCACGGGAAAGTTTGGCAAAGAAAAGGTAAAAGTCAACAATTCTTGAAACTGAATGTAGATGGCGTGCAAGACACGTAAGTTTATTGTTACAGCTACTCAACGCTAGATGGCAGTGGTTCAAGCTTTTATCAGTTTCGTGACTAGTTTTGAAAACAATCAAAACGGGCTATTTGATTAATGTGTTGATTATTAGTTGTTGTAAATAAATAAATTTCCATCAAAACGATGAAACAAATAGTCAATCAATAAAACAAATAAGTCAGAAGTAAGTAAGCAAGAAACAAATAGACAATCAAACAATTTTCCATTTATTTTACCTAAAAAGTATTTTTTTCTTGCGTTTTATAATCATTGAGAAATTGGTATTTACTTCGTAGAATTATTATTACCTATCACACCATACCTAAAAATTAGTATCTATCTACCTAAGAAAGTACCTACTTAAATATAATAAAGTATATGTAACTTATTATTTTAATGATGTCAATTATTATTGACAACATTAAAATTTTTTAACCACCGGTTTTTAATGAAAAATATAAAAATAGGTTAAAAAATAAGAGATACCTACTTATTTTTCCGATTTAATTTTTGACCGATATTTCTATTTTTAATTTACTTTAGAATTTTCTGAAAAACGTAGGATTTATGGCTATAATACCTTGGCCGCAAAAAAAATAAAAATAAAAACTGTCAAATACAATAGAAAAGCCAAGCAGGCAAAGGAATAAAATCTCATTCAACCTCTATTTTATTTTTCAGTATTTTGCAATTAACTCGAAAAATAATGGATAGAAAAATCTGATAATTTTGATATAAGCTTTGAATCACATAATCTCCAAATGGTTTTCTTATTTTGGTCCTACCTATCTTTCTTAAAATTTAATGTTGTCAATTATTTCATGATAAATAAAAATGGTACCTATAGGTAAAATATAAAAAAACTTGTTTAGATAATTCATATCACATATTAATAATTAGGTACACATTGGTAGGTATTTATTTCAACAATAAATTTTGTATTCCACAATAAATAGTCACTAGCTGTGACTATTTATTGTGGAATTCAAAATTCACGATCCAAATGAGCTTAATATAGAATGGGGAATTTATCAAAAACTTTTATTTCTAAATTTTGTAATGTTCAAACGTAAGTACGTCTACAACCCGGGCGAATTAACTTGACACCTGGCTAGAACGCCGTTGGTGTAAACAATAACAAATAACAGCAAAAGAATAAACCGAAAATTCTAAAGCGAGGCCAGTAGCGATAGCATCTCAGTTACCGTTGCACGTGTCCCTGCACTGTAGAATTTTCGGGTTATTCTTTTGCTGTTATTTGTTATTGTTTACACCAAAGACATTCGAGCCAGGTGTCTAGTTAATTCGCCCGGGTTGTACTTCCAACGATACCTTTACGTGACCTCTGACCTAACAGTAGAACGGAATCAGTAGGTCAACACCGAACAAAACGGTATAGCACACAAATCCCTAACATAAACAATGGACAGCATGCGAGGCTCGGGAATTGGCACGAGAACATTTTTGCATCTGTTTTGGGACAGCTTCAATAAAATATTGGGATCGGTTTTGAAGTTATTGTGCGAATATATTTCTTGGTTCTAATAATTATTTTCGAAAATTATAATACGTTACTACTGAATACATTTTTAGTCAGTATTTGTAATCAAACTGAACAACTTTCACTCCAAAGACAATATCGAAATCGCGAAAAAAGTTGGTACTAAGTATACAGATATCGTTCGTTCGCGCGCAAATAGAAAGAGAACTACGGAGTGCTTTATCTTATGACACTATTCATGAATCCCACGAAATGGCACTACCTACGCCGACCACTGTTTATCACGCTGCCAAACAACAGATTACTTAATAGTTACTACAGTAAGCTATTAAAAACTTTTCGCTTACGCTGAAAGATGGAGCCAAGAAATGAGAGAGCGAGATAGCCAGTTATGAAAACTTATGTAAACAAAAAAGACAGAAATATTATTTTTTGTTTTGGTCACCGTGGCCGGTTTTTTTGTTTGGCAAGATGTCAAACCATTGTCAAACCTATGGAATGTTGATGACATCTTGCCAATCAAACCGTCTTTTTGTATGCAAAAGTCACACTGTTGCTGTTTCATGTGCGGCCACGGTATGGTTTCATCTAGTTACTATATCTATGACCGTAAGCCATACTACATCCGCAGAAGTGTGTTACCTACCACACATGCAAGAGTTAAACTTTGACATTGACAAGTAAATCGAACATACACTCCTTAAGTGTGAGGTTACACGGTCAGTATTTCATCAGTCTGGTCCATCAGTCTGGTCATGTATATTTGATTTGAAGGGAAACTGACTCGAGATTGACCCGACTAACATGGTGCTTCAGTATATCAGTTTCCCTTCAAATCAAATAAACATGACCAGACTGATGGACCAGAATGACGAAATACTGAACGTGTAACCGGGCTCTAACCAATTCAAGACAGTGATAAGCTACCTGGGCCAAGGGAGCTTCCGATCTGCCTAATTCGTAGACCGAGAGCCCGGAGCGGCACGTCATGACGTAACCACTCTAGAGCTGTTTGCGAAAGTTGTACAAAAATATACAGGGTGTTTCAATATAGTGCACTAATGAAAATCGATGAATCTAAGACAACAGAACTAAGAGTAACAACGGATTTAGATAAAATTTGGTAAACAGATATAATACTGTTGAAGTCTAAGTATCAAAATAGGAACGTGTGTAAACGTACTCTTTGTTATCTCTGGTTGTAGTCTATGTATGGTAAACTGCGAACCGTGTTTTATTAAGTACAAGCTTTTACCCGCGACTTCGTCCGCATAAATTATATACCAGATTTTAAGTCAGATGATAATCTACCAAACAAAAAAAGTTTCATCAAAATCGGTTCAGTAGTTTTTGCGTGATACTCGAACAAACAAACACCCAAACAAACAAACAAACAAATAAACAAACAAACAAACAAACAGACAGATAAAAAATCCAAAAATTAGTGATTTGGAATCAGGGACAGGTAAAAACTATGTCGTAAATGTACAGACACATTTCTGTTACAGTTTTATAATAGTTTAGATTATCTGGATATTTTTTTAAAGTCACTGCAGAAGTCGCGGGCAAAAACTAGTATAAAAATAAATTTTGAAACGTGAAACTTTGGATAAATAAAATAGCTTCATGAAAAATATATCGATGTTTACAATACTAAAGAATGATTTATTTCCTCTCTTTCACCCGAAAGATATAATTTCGATATAATTGTTTGTTTGGGAAGCTTGGGAATTAAAATTAATGTTACTCTATCCACAGTTTTACTAAACCTATATACAAGCAGTATAATATAATACAATTTATTATAATATTTAGAACTACATTTATAAATACACAAGCAATAACAGCATCACGTTAGGCTTTAATTTCACCCGCTTATTTCATATTTACACTTCAATCACCCTGTATAACACGATATCGACCGTGACCTCTTCCACGCGAGGTAGCGTGAGCCTACCTGAACATCCAGGGTTAGATTAGCTGCCAATAGCTGTATCTGTATTCCTTGTTTTAAACACAAAGTCCCACGAGTCACACCATTTGCATTCTTATAACTCAGAAAATAAGGGTTAATGTTAGGATTTTTTTTGAGCAAGCTGATTTTAATATTCCGACCTACTTATATCGACGGCAGTTATCGTTCAAAGATTTACTTTTTATGCTCTATTGAGGATTTCAGTTCGCACATCGTTAAAAGCTTGTTCAAAGTGTTTTTTTTTATTACTTTTGGGTTTGCTCTTGACCTCAATCCAGTCCTTAGGACAAAGATGGGGTCAAAGATGTAGCGAGCTTACCCAGAAGAAGCATATCCACTCGTACTTTAAAGGAATTCGGACTGTGAGCGCTCGGAAATACTGTCGCAAGCAGGGCATTAGACTCCCTGACTGTGCGCATTATAAAAGATTCAGAAAGGCGCTTGGTACGGATATGTGGGATGTTAACCAAGGAGGGGTAATATCCCGCGGTGCATCTGGAAGTCCGATAGTTATATTTCTAAGATTAAGTATTTACGCTTGTTATTCTAATGACCAAATAACATGGAAGGCGTGTGACGACGAGGGTCCGCGGCGTGAAGGACGTAGTAACTTATTATTAATCTGTGATGAAGGGTCTAAGAGTTCTCGTCAGCACAAAGCTTTAATTGTATTATGCATTATCAATAGGAATGCATTGGTGTAGCCATAAATAGGTAGGTATTTTCGTGAAAGGAGACCTAGAGGATAGCATAGAAAGAGGAAGTACAACGATGGATAGGCTCATGATAACGATTACAATTTGACCAGCGCTTCTACATACATGCAAATGCTCACTTCAATGTCCCGTGGATGCAGGCAGAGGCTTCGGCTTGCCACACACAATGAAGAATGATTCTGACAAACTTTCGCCTCATCAGTAAAGTTGATGGTGCTACGAACTTATCCTTTTTGTTGGAGAAGATAATGATCATGGTATGTTCTCCTCGGACCATCTGTGCTTAAACAAACTTTCATTTTTTGTCATGATCCCTGTCCCATCATCTGCGCCGTGTTTTTTTTAGCGATTTCAATGTTGGTCCCTTAGTGATAGTTTTGAAGATTGATAGTCTGAAGCATGTAACTTTTCACACATTCTCAGAACTGCTTTAGTGAACGTCTAAGATAATATGTCAGATAGTTTGTCTGTCTGATAAAAGACATAGGTAAGTATAATCGCTAATCAGCGCCTGCAGCATGGTGCCTCGAAAAACGTTTTATCGCGTCTGCTAACTCGTTCGTTCGCGCGCAAAAAGAAAGAAAGCTAGGGCGCGATTGCGCTATATCGCGCCACCATTCCGCGTGCGCAGCATAAGCCAGAAAGCTAAATAGGAAACGGAAAATCGTGTCGTCCTAATATGGAATGAAGTATAGAAGGTACTAGTCATTTGCTTCGAGTTGGCCGTTCCCTCCCTTCCCGCTTCACCGTACCGCACCCCTAAGAGACCCTATTAAACGCAATTTTATAACCTTTAGCAACGTAACCACGTACGGTACGTCCGTCCCGATCACTAATATCGCTTTTAATTTTAAATTTTTATTTGCTTGTTATATTATTTTTTGTCGACGGGACCATTTAATGTGCCTGTGACGAAATTTCGTAACGGTCATCGACGGCCAACTCCGAACAAACGGGTAGTACTTACCTCTTGTTTCAAATAACTGATAATTAATTGATACAATTACAGAGATACAAAACATTAGGTAATACGCAGATCGCATGTCAAACCTAATAACGGCTAATGGAGACTCAAAAAGAGTTGAATCCGCTCGTTGGATAAAGGAGGCTTAATTCGCTACGAGTGCTTGCAATTCGATTAACATCTGTTCCTAGTATGAAGTCTCTCTGACTGAAATGCTAGGACCAAGGCATAAGGGTGAGAACAGCTTGGTCCACGAGACTTCGTTCTTAGATTGAACAATAAATGAAGCATGTATGATGCCATGAATATTTGCTTTCTAAAGCGAGGTGCGGTAATGAGATTCAGACCGCAATGCTACGTTGCGATGTTTTACCTGGATAATACTTTGACGGATTTCTGAAACATGTTTGCTCAGTATTATGCCTATGCTGTGTACACAACTTACCCATTCACTGTGAGTCTGCTTGAAGAAATCAAGAGAGTACCGGTTGTCGTTGGCTTTTGATCGAAATTTTCACCTTTTATAGCGTAAGGTGATACGTGCTACAAAGAAAACCCTCTACAAAGCCGAAGACAGCTGATCTTTTCCGAATATCTCATCTTGTCTCTGATGTCTCATGTTATTATAAGCACAGAGTATGTACCTAACACTATAGCTAGATCTATATCATACGATCACGATTTCGATTTGCAATTTTAATCATGTAAAAATAGACAATACGAAAATCGCATAGTCTGGGTTGTTAATTTTTTTTTATTATTATCGATGGGTTCGCTCTTGACCTCTCAATCAGCTACAACTAGGTAAGCATAAGTAGGTACTGAATAGTTTGATATGAACACTACCTCACTGTTCAGGGCTGCTGCCAGTTTCAAATAGCCCTAATGATAGCCAACCTCCGATTTGAGATGGCACCACAAGAAGAAGAAGAATGTATTTAGGTATTGACTTTAGTGCAAAAAATTTGAAAAAAAAAATATTCACAAGAGAAAAGCAAGAATGACCTTTTAGCTTATTTAAATCTGTATGAAACCACGTTTTAAGGGGTGAGGCTAGTCTCCTCGGTACTAAATATTTCGCCAACACCGTAAAACTCCTTTGAAAGAAATCTTTTTTGTATTTCTGATCTGATTTATTATCATCCATGCAGCAGAGACCTGTTTGCGGCAAAATATCTAACTCTACAAATTATGTTATTGTTGCAAAAAAGTGTGTTGCAAATGGCCCAATGTTATCGATTCCTTGATTGTTTCATATTCCCGCATCCCTCTCTTTCCTTAGTGCATACTGTGATAGTTAATATAATAACTCTGCCAAGCTCATTTGTATGCTGTCTAAATATAACGCGATTGATATAATTTGGTACGGATACCTTACACCGTAGTCATTATATCTTGGCTGGTGAGATGGGCCTCAACGTGAACGTATACGTAACGGCCTCAATATGAGACGTACATTATTCATATCGAATTTATTCTTCTTCTTTTTTATTTACAGCTCATTTACTCAGAAGAAGAATAGAAGAAATGAGTAGGTCTTGGCTTATGTTAATATATTCTTTTGTAGCCATGGATTGTTGAGATGACGGTCGGTGTGATGATATCCAAGATTTATATATTTAACAGAAATTAATTATTTACAATACAATACTCTTTAGTTGCACACCAAAAACATAAAAAATTATTTAATTGGCGTGTTTTTCAGTCAGAGTGGGACCAGACAGGTCAAACGCCAGCCCATGCGTTTAAATACAGGGTCCTTCTTAATATGCTGACACTTTTTTAAGGGGATGATCAGACCATCAAACTGAACAACTTTCTCTATGGGACCAACATCGAAATCGCGAAATAAAAATCAGCTGTCCCATACATTTGGCTCGAGTCGGTTTGCAGTTTTGTATGCGACAGCTGATTTTTTTTTCGCGATTTTAATGTTTGTCCCATAGAGAAAGTTGTTCAGTTTGATGGACTGATCATCCCCTTAAAAAAGTGTCAGCATATTATAAAAAGGACCCTATATGTACAAAAATATTGGTAACGTTTACATAGGTAGTTGACTTCGTACCCGCAGACTACAGAATTACAATACATACCTACGACGTATCTTGATTTTTTTTTTTAATAGCTCATTTCATCCCACTGCTGGGCAAAGGCCTCCCCATTCAACCTCCAACCATCATTGTCTTGGGCATGCTCTGGCCACGCGTCATCGAAGGCATCCAGATCGTCCCGCCACCTCTTCCTAGGACGACCTGGACGCCGACGACCGTTTTCTGGGATCCAGGGCGTTACAATTCTTGCCCACCTTTCCTGGTGCATTCGACAGACATGGCCGGCCCAATCCCACTTTAATCTGGCGGTTTTTTCCCCAACATCGGCTATTCGTGTTTTGGAGCACAGTGTAGTTATCTTGATTACAAAAGTAAAATTAATATCCGTAAGTATTTATGATACAAATATTTTAATAGTAATGGACAATGGCCATGTCCCTTAGGATAAAGTGTCAGATGAGATGAGGTGGTCTTTATTAATTCGCTAGTTTGTGCCACGGATGTCACCGAGGATTTGTTACGTTGAATTTCGGAAACAATTCAGAAAGGGATAGTGGCCGAGTCAACAGATTTTCCTCTTCATTTTTAGGGTTCCGAAGTCAACAAGGAACCCTTATAGTTTCGCCATGTCCGTCCGTCCGTCTGTCCGCGGCTTAGCTCAGAGACGCTTAATACTAGAAAGCTGTAATTTGGCATATGTAAGTATACATATTTATTACGCCGACAAAGTGGTAAAATAAAATCTAGAAAAAAAAATTTTTTTTTAGGGTTCCTCCCCCTCCCCTACACGTGAACTGGGGATGAAATTATTTTTTTCTCGTCTATCCCATGTTGTGGGGTATCGTTGTATAGGTCTTTTAAAAATATTGTGGGTTTGGGAAAACCATTTTTCGATTTAGGGATCTGTTAGTGAAATATTAAGCTTTAAAACGAAAATTTTCGGTAGAGTCAAGTGTCCCCTCCTCTCCCAGCTAAACGGTTATAGTTGGAGATGTGAAAAAATTCACGGCAATAGCATATATAACGTTTTTAAAAGGAAAACTATCACCGCTAAGTGTAGGCTTTACATGTTTCCGAGTAATAACTTATAAAATGTACTTTTTAGACTTTATTAGCCGTTAAACCGTAGTATAAAACAAAAAGTCTTCTTCTAAGTCCATATTATATGGTGACGGGCAACTACGGAACCCTATCCTGTGCGTGGTCCGACTCGCACTTGGCCAGTTTTCAGTTAGAATTTACTTTTAACCGGCCTAGGAGTTTCAGGATGGCAATAAATTCCTGAACTGCCTGTTTTATGTATTACTATCTGTGCCCGGCAAATGTTTCAATGCGGTTTGTTATTGTCAGAACACAAAAACCCACAAAAGTTTCATCGCAATCGGGCGAATGGTTCAGAAACGCATAAGGGACAAACAAATAAACAGACATTGGTTTTAGTATAATATAGATATTATAGCAAAATAAGATGAACGTATAACATTTAACTATTAGGTAGGTAGGTAGGTACTCTACCTGCTCTTTTTGCACAGTAAAAATTATTTAGAAAGAATATTGGCGGCCGGCCCTGTAATTTGAGACCCAGACTTAGAGGTCCCGTACATGAATGAAACTTAGTAATACGTGTAGAGTGAAACAAAACTAACAAAAAAGTAAATTGGTTGTAACCTGTAAAAGTTGGGGGAAAGTTATTCTCCTTATGATACCTTTTGTAGCAAGTATGTGAAAGTCATAATCTTTCTTATTACATAGTCCATTCAATCTTCTACTGATTCATTATGTTTATATTAATGAAAATTCACGATATTCGTATAATATTATGATAATGGAAGAAAACGAAATCACGAACTATCAGTTCAACCAAGCCGTAGCGACCAAGACCAACATTCCGTAACGACCAAGAAATACCTCAGTGATAATATTAGATGAAAATAGCTGTCGTGGTAGCGTTTGGCTACTGCTTTTTGGATGATTTGTCTATTTTACTAGTAATTTCTACTTTTGAATCCGGACTTCTGGAGATGTGGAAGTTTTTTTAAAAAATGCCATAATTTCTTCTGTTTATAATAATTATGACCGCCGTCCTGAAGACCTTTTAGTTTTCGTAAAAATGGCTGGGTCCAAATCTGCCCATCTTCTTATAGTTTCTACAAACACCGTCAAATGTATGCGATATCATGACTGTGATTGCATCCAAGGAATACCAATTTTATGGTCTGCATTGATCCAATACTAACTCAGCTCCAGTGGTCTTCTTCACCCTTCTTGAAAAATAAACGAAAAGCAACAGCGTTTCATTATGAAACGCTGGTCATGTTCCAGAAGTGGATACCATTCAAAAAACAAGCCCTAACAAAGCAAATTAGCGGAACAACGAAATAATATTCACAATGGGCAGTTTATTCAATTAAACCTTTACGCGAAAACAATAAAAACATACATCTAACCACCTCCCCGGCAGTTCCAGACAGCGACCGTATTATACAATTTGTGTAAACGTCCATTTGCTACTTTACCGTTTTAACTTGACCCCTCACAACCGATTTGTTTAACCTTTTTAAAGGTTGTACGAAAAATTCAGTAGGTCAAGTTTGTTTGGTGATGTTGGATTCCCGGTATCAGGCCTACCTCGTTAAGGCAGCGGTCATACGTCATGAGTCAGACACACGGCCTGATCCCTCGGGAACGTCGCATCGCCTGCTCCAAATGACCCTGAAAACTCCACTCCAAACTGTTCAACTGCCTTTACATGATTCCGTTGAGACTAATTCATAAGTTTTCACAATGATTTAGATAACTGGTGATTCGGAATTTGTTATAAAATTAATGTATGTTTTACCCGACTGCGCGACGCATACGAAGGGTAATGTATTTATTAGCCTATGTATTTAACCGACTGCGCGATGCAAAGGAAGGAGTTAAAAAGAGAGCGTAGCTCTAACTTTTAAAATAGGTGCTTGTGTAAAAAATCGGAAACTACTCTACATTAAAGCTCTCGGTAAGTACTTTCAATAAAAATTATAACGAACGCTGTAGCACAATCAGTGACTGAAAAATCAAATAAAAGCCTGTTACAGGAATATTAAAAGTTGACGGTAGACTGAAAATTAATTTTTTTTTTTTTTATGTTTTATGCTATTGGTTGCTTTTCAATATTCCAATTTATCTAAGCTATAGGCTAATAGGTTTTAATAAAATGACTACGGAACCCTAACCTACCCTATACAGGGTGTTAGGGTAAACAGTTGCATTACTTTAAGGGGTGATTGTACCCATGATTCTAAACAAGTTTCCCAAATTAACCTAAAGGAAATTTGCAAAAAAAAAATACAAAAGTTTGATCTGCTAATTGCATTTAGTATGGGAAGGTCACATTTTTTTTACTTTCCTTTAGGTTTCTTAGGGAAAGTTGTTCAGTATCATGTGTGTCACCACCCTTTAAAGTAGTGCAACTGTTTACCCTAACACCCTGAATATGGGCGAGTCCGACACGCTCTTGGCCAGTTTTTTATACTTGGGTATACCTACAGTTATGTTCTCGTCGAGTTTTAATTTGTTCTATAATTTTATTCGTTCACTAACTTACCTTGAAAACCACATTAAAATGTTCACATGAGTACATTAATTCAAAACCGTATTTCATTTTGGGATGACCAAAAACTTTTCTATAAGTTTTATCGACAATGTTACGAAATATGATAAGGTATAGGTAGAAAACTTCAGAGTAGAAGGCTCCAGTCTTTACCTGAGAGACTTTTCTACTCCCTAAGCTCCATTTTACAGAATGAATAATGTGTGCTACGAGTTCTGGCGAATATGGCCTCTATTTGTTCGTGGAAATTTCAAATTGATGGCACGGAGTAGGCAGCAGTTCGAAGAATCCCGGGAGCTTCCCGGAATAGGGCTGTCAGATGCACACAGATATCTAGAACGATAAAAAGATGATTAAGATTTGAGCTTAAAAGTTTATTGAAGTGATAACGTCTTATAAATCGATGAACAGCGGCTGCACGCACGAAAAAGTGTCACGTTCCGCCTGAGCCTTATGACGTTATCACGTAAAACTATCGTCCGTAAACCGACTTTACAGACAACCAATTTTTTTTTCTTTAATTAGACATTTACCACGTACCTATCTATAAAAATAGCTCGTTTAAACTTATTTAGATCAACAATAAAATTATAAACCAATACGGAATTTGAAATCTGGGGCTTTCATAATTACTGGAATTCTTATACGACCTAGATTTCTCAACAGATTGGTGCTTATAGGAATAGAAAAATATTGTATTTTTTTTTAATATTTTTTCTTACGATTAAATACCATAAATTGAACAAATTTAAATTTTTTCATCCTACTTAATATTAAAAACGAGAAAGTTTGTATGGATGGATGGATGTTTGTCACTCTTTCACGCTAAAACGGCTGGACCGATTTCGATGTTTGGCATATAGATAGTTCATAGCCCAGAATAACACATAGGCTACAATATTATTATATGTCCACGCAGAACGGAGTCGCGGGCAAAAGCTAGTATTTTATAATTGTGTTAGTAATTTAGAAAATGAACTATCCAGAATATTACACGTCGTATTTATAAGGTACCTATAATTATGTTATCGTTGTGTTAAGTTATCGTTAACTTCTAACCTCATAGACATAGGGTCATTTATACGGAGGTTGAAATATACAATATTAATAATAGTAATCAACTCGTTACATGACAGATATAATTTATTTTCTACATTATATTTATGTATATAGCAGGCATTTATGTGCCACATTGTGTGCGTTATTATTTTGTTTATTTAGTATTAATATTATACTGTACTGCATAGATTATATGTATATTGGCTCAGGAGTGAGATTTTTGAAACTCATTCGTTGAACTCGGCAGTTGTAAATGTCAAAATTACTATGGAGACCGAGATACGCATCATTCTACTGCTGATTTGACTTTCAAAAATCGCACTCCTGAAGCATGATTTTTGAAAGTGAAATCAGCAGTAGAAAGATGCATATCTCCACAGTAATTTTTACATTTTTAACTGCTGAACTCAGCGAATGAGATTCAAAAATCGCACTCCTGTACTGTAACCGACCTACTAAAAAAAAGGACGTGTAGTACCTCTATACAAGAAAGGTGATAGTTCAGAACTAAGTAATTATAGGCCCGTCTGTATTCTGCCAGTGTTATCTAAAATCTTTGAAGCTGCCATTAAAAAAAGGGTGGTCGATTACTTTGAAAATAATAATTTATTTACAACAGCACAATTTGGGTTTAGAAAGGGAAAGTCAACAGAAATGGCAATTAGGAAAGTAGTGTATTTTATTTTAGAAACACTGGATGCGTCACAGAAGTGTGGAAGTATCTACTGTGACCTATCGAAAGCCTTTGACTGTCTTAGACATGATGTGCTGATACATAAGCTAGAATACTATGGTTTTGCAGATATAGAACTAAATCTTTTACGAACTTATCTAGAAAATAGAACACAAGTAGTTACTGTGAACAAACAGGACTCTTCGCTAGGATCAGTAGACATTGGAGTTCCTCAGGGATCCATCTTAGGACCAGTCTTGTTTCTTGTCTATATAAATGATCTTGCCAGCTGTGTACCTGAATGGGCTGTCATTAATCTGTTTGCGGATGATACGCATATAGGGATTAAAGATAAATGTGAAATAAATCTGGATGGTAAAACGGAGGCAATTTTAAAAATACTAAGGGACTGGTTTGCGACAAACGGTATAATTTTAAATGCAGATAAGAGCTTGGTTATGAAATACCATTCTAGAAAAGGATTACGTAGAGAAATAGGTAGTATAAATGAGACAACATTCTTGGGTTACACCATAGACTATACTATAAGTCACAAAGCGCATATAGATAAAATGTGCAAGAAATTATCAAGCGCCAACTATGCCCTGTTCAAATTAAAACCTTTATTAGATAGGAAAACTTTATTAACAGTATACTACGCGTACACACACTCTATTTTAAACTATGCTATAACAGTATGGGGCAATGCATCTGAAATAAATAAAGTTTTTAAACATCAGAAGAGATCAATTAGGATCATAAATGGATTACACAGGCGCACATCCGTGAAACAATATTTTAAGAAATGTCAAATAATGACAGTTATATGCCTATACATATATAACAGTTTATTAGAGGTACAAACGGAGAAAGATGCCTATATCAAAAATATGGACATACATAAATACAATTTGAGAAATAAAGAGAAACTACAACATCCTAGGACGAGACTAGACAAAGTGATGAAACAGGGAAAATTTATAAAAATAAAAATGTATAACAATCTACCATTAGAAATAACCAAACTCTCCGTCCCTGAATTCAAAAACAAAATTAAAAAATTTCTGCATGATCACCCATTTTACGGTTTAAACGAGTACATGGACATGAATCTCACCGTAGACCTATTCTTAAATAATGATTAATGATTTAAGTGACAAACCTTGGGGCTATTTAATGTTGTGTGACTTGAAACAAATGATTTATTACTAACTAGTTGTTTATTTTGTATTAAACATGAAATCAAGTTATAGTATACTGACATTGAATTTTATATAATTATGTATATTGTTAATCGAAATTTCTTTCTATTTCACAATCAATTTAATATTGTATTTGTTAATTTTTTCTTTTTTCTTATTGTGAATGTAAATGAGTTTAAGTATAAATTTTATTATGATTATGTAAACTTGACGTACCTAGTGTAGCATTCTCTGTTACAAGGCCAATAAAATTCTGATTTCTGATTTCTGATTTCTGATAACCGATTCAGTCTTGATTGATTACTTTCATATTAAGTTTATTTGCAGCTTTTATTTCTCTTTCTTTTGTCTCCCTTAATATTATGTTGTATTGTGTAAATAAAATATAACTATAATATAACTATAATAAAATATAATATACAACGTGTTAATGAATTAGCGCAAAACCTCATACACCCCAACTGATTTATAACAAAATAATTAGATTGAAACAATAATTTCATTATTTTGATAGTTAAAAACCATGATAAAATTCGATTATGCTCTCGATTCTAAACAATCTACTTTCTAGTTTTGCGTTAATTCATTAACACGTTGTATTTATTTAGAAAATTCATTCTTGGTGTTTTTTAAATAAGAATGTATGCCAATTCAATGGATATTTATTGATAGATAGGTAAAACATAAATACCGTGGTATATTAATAACTAATAATTACCCTTCCTTTGCGTCGCGCACTCGGGGAAAAAGATTCCTTCCATTACATTCGATATACCATGGTACTCATCGCATCGTCTAAAAATTGTATCTCACTGTACATCGATCGACAAGGTACCTATTTCAATATTGCAAAATGTTTATCTAAATATATTTTAAAGCAAAGAAGTGAAAATTTAACTATGTAAATTGAATAGGAGAATTTGAAAAATAATTAATAACTGGAGAGCGTACTAGTAAAAACGACAAAAAGCAATGACAAAGCTCAAAGCTTTATTAAAACGTTGACCAAATACGACCATTGTTTTATCATTGTCCCGGAAAAAACATCACGAATCTGGCCATCCGGGAAACACTAGCGCGGGTCGTTTCCCGGGAAACTCGATATGGAACGACCGTTCCCTGAATTCTAGGAACAATAATATCGTTATGCTTTCCTTGGTTCGGTGCACTGAAAATTGTGCACCAATTTCTCTTTTCATGTTTTACAAAAAATATTTTAAAACTTTTTTAGTACCTAATGCAAGGGGATAATATCGTTACCACTGTTTTACAATGCAACAAATCTAATAACACCCTTTTTGTCACTTATACATTTTTTCATCTTCATACAAACAGTGGATCTCGGTAACAAAGATACGATGATGATGCTCAGGACCAGGGCTTGGAAACGATACTAAAAGTACAGGTTCTGTACCGGTACTTAGTGGTTCTTGCTATTTCAGTACCTGGGTACCGGTTTCAGACGGGTACCGGTACTCCGCCTAACAAATACTGGTTCCTAATTCAGGTACTACATCCGTTTTCTCACTCTAATTATCGTAAATATTTGTTTTGGTATAATTCTGATACTGAGTAGAAATTGAATAGTAAAGGTACTACGTCTGATACCGGTATCACAACAAGGCCATATACCATGATACCGGTTCCTAAAATACCGGTATTTCAAGCCCTGCTCACGACTTTATTCTCAGAGGGATTATACTCAGGGCTACCACACACAGAACATCTACATTTCACTAGCAGTAGCCAAACTGTGATCAGAGTGACTGGTAGTGAGCCCGTCGTCACTTTTAATTGACAGAGGATATGATATACACTTTAAAATTCTTTTTCAAAAAAATGGCGCCTTTTTTCTTTTTTTAGCGCGGCCATCAATCAAACTTGATAGTTCAGATCAGAATAAAGTTAAAAACAACACTTGTTATTAAAAATATCTCGGAACTCAGTCCGAACTGAGATATAAAGGCTTGAAGTGCACGTCAGAGTAATATTTTCAACTTCAAGCCTTTATATCTCCATCCGGACTGAGTTTAGGGATATACATGTTAATAAGTTTTGTTTGTTACTTTATAGTTCAATCATCGAGGAGATTTCTTGTATGGACACCCTAACAATAAATCATCTCTTGCTGAAACTTTGCAGTGTGATAAAGTGAAGTTTAAAAATAACGGTTGACAAGTATCTAGGTTTTTTTTAAATTTGGAAGTTAGGTATTTATACCTAAACATAAAAATCACTTAAAGCTCTCGGCGGAAAAAGTTTCTCTCCAAAATTCCTTTGGTATATGTTAGTATATACTAATTACCATAGAGGTGATCGGTATCTAGGAATTTATCGTTTTCACGAAGGGAGAAACATAAAAATACCGTTTTTAATCCATAACTACTGCAGGAATAATAGTCTCACAATTGTTGTCTTTTTGTGTGTATTAATTTCATTACATGTATCGTCTTGCACAAGAAGCTAGAATATTTTCGTTTCAATTATAGTTTTATGATTTTTGGGCAATAACTTACTTCGGAAAAGTATTCTCTTCCTCTTTTTCCATTTACAAGTTACAATACACTTTAATACCACAGGATTACTAAGAATCTATTAAAATTTCGCCCTCATTAGTATATTAACATTTTTTCAATAATATTCTTCCCGCGCTAGGCCCCGATCTACGAGCGCGGGGTGCGGAAGGGTTGAGGGGAGTGGGCGGCGGCGGGCACCGCATCATCGCACGTGCTCACTGCTCAGTGCTACCCGCGCCGCGCCGCTGATTTATAATAGTACCTACTGTAGCCCCGGGACTATTTAATTACAAAAAAGATTACCGATTGCCGTTTTGATATTGTTGTAGGGTACGAAATTACTAATATAAAAACCCTATTCCTGCGAAATTACTAATATAAAAAAAACTTTTTGTATACTGTCATGTTCTTTGCCTTAGTTCAATACCTTAATAGTAACACTGTCTAAAGTTGTCATACAAAGCTATGGGACTAGATGAAAACGTCTATTTTGATAGGTCTTATAGTAGTGTGAGATCCGACCGTAAAATTATGCACCTATTTCTTAGGCGAACGAAATGTGATTCTAGTTTATGCTTACACAGAGGTTAATTCAACGCCACCAAGTTGCCTAGAAAAATCTTGCCGCAAGTATCTTTTCCATTATGATTTGTGGTATAACTTTTTCCACCTGTCTGCTAGGGAAGTAAATGAGGTGCCATCGGAAGAACACCAGTCTAAAGAACTGGAAAAACTAGGGTTGCCACCTCTCAGTCTGCCGCAACTCTAGGGTTTCCAGGTTCAAAAATGACTTCTTTGAACCTGGCAACCCTATAGTTGCGGCAGATTGAGAGGTGGCAACCCTAGTTTTTCCAGTACTTTAAATCAGTCTCCTTCCGATGGCACCTCATTTACTTCCCTAACAGACAGGTGGAAAAAGTTATACCACAAATCATAATGGAAAAGATACTTGCGGCAAGATTTTTCTAGGCAACTTGGTGGCGTTGAATTAACCTCTGTGTAAGCATAAACTAGAATCACATTTCGTTCGCCTAAGAAATAGGTGCATAATTTTACGGTCGGATCTCACACTATAGCTTTGTATGGCAACTTTAGACAGTCTTACTATTACGTATGGGTAGGTGTTGATATTGAACTAATAATTACTATAATTTACAGTGCATAATCACTTAATCACTGAGATAGAGACTCTTTACTAAAAAGTGCCATATTTAACCTCAAATTTTACGTAATTATTTTTGAAAATCCACTTTTTTGTCTGTAAGTTCTTAATATTTTTAGCCATTCTATTCTTTAGTCACTAGTCTAAAAATAGTTTCTGCGAAAGATTTGTGTACCTGCATCTGTAGTTTAGCTTTTATTGATTATTCTCTGTTCTCCTGTTTTTTGATCATAAGTTCGGACATAAGTGTAAGAAATAGCTGAAAATCAGAATTTACATGTTTCAATTTATGCTCTATTTTAAAAGACGATAAAAATTTTTGGTGTAAAAAAAAACAGAATAATCGGTCAGGGTTGCCTCTTGCCTCTCATTTTATTCAAAATTATTAAATTTTTTTTCTTTTTTTCAGTATCTTTTAGTTCACTATACTATTACGTACATTCATTCAGCCTCTCGACCGAATTTATATTTTAGCTTCATTTTTACGTAAATAATTTTCGAAAACCAACTTTTTTATTTATAGTTTTTAAATTTTTCCATCAATTTTATCGTGTTGCTGGGTACACAAAAATAGGCTCAGAGTCAAAATTTCTCTCACAGACCGTCACAGTTTTGGTTCTATAAGGGTTTTTATTTTCCACTTTTCAAATTCTAATTGTTTTATTCTCGCTGTACAACTTTGTAGGTTATCTATATGACCATAGATCCTTTAAATTTCAGAACGGTTGAGCATACTGAAAAAATATTCTAAATTATTCTTGTACTTTTATTCACTTTTATTATCATTTTAACGATCTTGTCTGTCTTGGCGTCAACCATAGCTTTATATCTCTTAGTTTAACAACTCACAAATTTTACTGAGCATCGAGAGTGCATAAGTTTATCCATCATCTCCATTCATCATCAGATCAGTTCTTGGCCACCCTAATATTACATTGTCATTAGGTTTATCTATGTGTACCACATTGCAGTGAATTCTTATAACGGGAACTGGTTTTTAAAACACAACAAATATTATCAAAATCGGTCAAGTAGTTTTTAGGTGATGCTATAACGAAAACAGGCATTTTCACTATTTTAATTAGTATTTGTATGACTGTCACGTAAAAACTACTGAACCGATTTTGATGAAATTTATTGTATCTTAAAGCATAAAATTTGACTTAAAACAAGGTATATTTTTTATCTTGCTACAATAACGGGAACCGGTGCTAACGAAGTAGCAGGCAAAATCTAGTTTTCTACACTATTATAAAAACTAGATATCTGTGTTTGTTCGAGCATCGCGTAAAAACTACTATTTGGAATCTCTAGACCCAGCGGTTTGGGCTGTGCGTTGATATGTCAGTGAGTCAGTCAGTCATTTTCTTCTTTTATATATTTAGATTAATATATATAAAATTTAATCTATTTAGACAGATTTTCATGTCCACTTTGTTAAATTTCAAAATCGATGCTATTTTCGTAATTGACGTCCCAAAAAACCATAAAAACGACACCCATAATGATATTTAGACATTTCAACCCCATCGCACCCCCACAGGGGATGATGGTATTTCACGTCCGCCACGTTGGATTTTAAAATCATTGTTTTTTTCATAATCAGCCGATAAACCATACAAACAATAGCCATCTCGATTTTCAGACTTTGTCACCCCATTTCCCCCTTTCAGTGGTTGAATTCTGAAAAAACCTGAAACAAGTGTTTACTCATTTATTAATAGGAGTACTCCTGTGAAGTTTCGAATTAAATAGTCTAACTAATCTTGTTTCCTCATACAAACTTTGTACCCCCGTTTCCCCCTTGGGGTATGAATTTTGAAAAATCCTTTCTTAGTGCACCCCTAGACCTCATAGGGAACCTATGTGCCAAATTTGAAATCTCTAGACCCAGCGGTTTGGGCTGTGCGTTGATATGTCAGTCAGTCATTCAGTCAGTTTCTTCTTTTATACAGGGTGTACAATAAAATGGGACAGCTACTTAAAGGGGTGCTTCAGACCATCAAACTGAACAACTTTCTCTATGGGACCAATATCGAAATCGCGAAAAAAAAATCTGCTGTCCCATACATTTCAGTCGAGTTATGTTTGCAGTTTTGTATGGGAGAGTGGATTTTTTTTTCGCGATTTCGATATTGGTCCCATAGAGAAAGTTGTTCGGTTTGATGGTCTGAAGCACCCCTTTGAGTAGCTGTCCCATTTTAATTTACACCCTGTATATTTAGATATAAGTGAATTTATGGATTGCTTTCATTCTTGTAAAGACCATATAAGTTGCTGTTATTAGTTTGCTTGATAGATATCTTATAAAATGCTTCTGTAAGTTCAAAAGCATCGTAGTGACCTTGTGCACTACTTTTAAAAGAATAATTGGCCTTATGAAAAGCCTTTATATGGCATTGAATATTATACGGCTAAAAAGCAATGTAACTAGCTTCTAAAAGAAGACAAAATTTTGAACCATTATTGTAGCCATATTAATCGGATTTATTAGCGTTTAACCAGCCAAATTATAAGAATAAAAGTAATATTAGCTAAATCTTCTTATAATGTGCCTTTATAAGGTACATTGGCATAATAAATGCTCTTTTAAAACTACTAATAGAGTTTAGACCTTATAGATTCAATTTAATAAGGTTAACTTGTTAGTTGGGAAATTCCTATTATGTAAAGTATGTATTATCAATATCAATATTGTAAAATTACCACACCCAAAATGGGTAAAATTACGTTGAGACTGAATTATCAATGACATCTACCTATTGTAAACATGTATTTTATCGCAATAAATATAAATGAAATGAACTAACATAATAATATAAACTTAGGTACTAATAACTAACAAGACGTTAAATGAAAGCTTGTAAAAAAATGCACATGAACTGGAGATGGATTACGGGATATTAACGTATTTGGTGGAACTTGACTTGCTCAGTTCAACTTTGCCACAATTTCACTTGCGCCGGCGCGCCGGCCTCAGTGGTCGGCGCACCGGCGCAATAGACATCGTGGTGACGGTGGTGCGCTGGCGCGGCAAAAAAATCCTGGAAGTAGGTAAGAATCGTAGCGTGTGGCAAGTGGTAGTCTCTATCTACCCATTTTGTATGAGTTTTAGTGGCAAGGTACAGTTTTTAAAGAACAAATTTAGAACACGGTACAGTTTTTTTGGTGCTACTTTTTGAGCTTGATTTACATTTCTATACATTCTTATTAGTAGATTATTATTAGCGCTATTGCGCCAGTGCACCGACCACTGAGGCCGGCGTGCCGGCGCAAGTGAAATTGAGGCCGAAATGAAGTGAGCAAGTCAAGTTACACATGTACATAAAAATGCACATGCACACGGAATATTAACATATCCCGTAATCCATCTCCAGTTCTTGTGCATTTTTTTACAAGCTTTCATTTAACGTCTTGTTAGTTATTAGTAAGTTTATATTATGTTAGTTCATTTCATTTATATTTATTGCGACAAAATAAATGTTTACAATAGGTAGATGTCAGTGATAATACAGTCTCAATGTAATTTTACCCATTTTGGGTGTGGCAATTTTACAATAGTGATATTGATAATACATACTTTACATTATAGGAATTTACCAAGTACAAAATAATTAATACAATGTCCATTGACATTTTTACATTAAAACACACGAAAAAAGAAAGAATAATAATTAAATGGATTTCATTTGGTACATTATAAAAATAGAAAAATGTCATTTTATAATATACATTGAATTTATTAGTCAAACACATTTAAGCGAGATTTGAAAACTGTCTCCTTGCAGGCCACAATTTGTTTACTCTAAAATCATCTAAATGCTCGTTTAGGTCATTAGGGAAATTTTGATACTAAAAACGTTTTTAGGTCCTTGAGAAACTTCTCATTCGGAAGAGTCTTCATTTCGTATGGCAATTTATTATATACTTTGACCGCATTTATTTCTGTGCTTCGTTTGAAGAGTTTTGTACAAATCGTGTTCCATGTTAGCTACATGCAAGATTAAAAACCAGTTCCCGTTATCAGAATTGACTGCAATGTGGTACACAAAGATAAACCTAATGACAATGTAATATTAGGGTTGCCAAGAGCTTATCTGATGATGAATGTAGATGATGGATAGTAGTAGGATAAACTTATGCACTCTCGATGCTCAGTAAAATTTGTGAGTTGTTAAACTAAGAGATATGAAGCTATGGTTGATGCCAAGACAGACTAGATCGTTAAAATGATAATAAAAGTGAATACAAGAATAATTTAGAATATTTTTTCAGTATGCTCAACCGTTCTGAAATTTAAAGGATCTATGGTCATATACAGGGTGTAACAAAACACCCTAGTAATACTTAAGGGGGTGCTTCAGACCATCAAACTGAACAACTTTCACTATGGGGCCAACATCGAGAAAAAATTAAAAAATCTGCTATCGCATACATTTTAGTCGAGTCGGTAGCGGTACTGCAGTTTTGTATGGGACAGCAGATTTTTTAATTTTTTCTCGATGTTGGCCCCACAGTGAAAGTTGTTCAGTTTGATGGTCTGAAGCACCCCTTTAAGTATTACTAGGGTGTTTTGTCACACCCTTGACCCTGTAGATAACCTACAAAGTTGTACAGCGAGAATAAAACAATTAGAATTTGAAAAGTGGACAATAAAAACCCTTATAGAACCAAAACTGTGACGGTCTGTGAGAGAAATTTTGACTCTGAGCCTATTTTTGTGTACCCAGTAACACGATAAAATTGATGGAAAAATTTAAAAACTATAAATAAAATAGTTGGTTTTCGAAAATTATTTACGTAAAAATGAAGCTAAAATATGAATTCGGCCGAGAGGCTGAATGAATGTACGTAATAGTATAGTGAACTAAAAGAAACTGAAAAAAAGAAAAAAAATCTAGTAATTTTGAATAAAATGAGAGGCAATAGGCAACCCTGACCGATTATTCTGTTTTTTTTTACACCAAAAATTTTTATCGTCTTTTAAAATAGAGCATAAATTGAAACATGTAAATTCTGATTTTCAGCTATTTCTTACACTTATGTCCGAACTTATGATCAAAAAACAGGAGAACAGAGAATAATCAATAAAAGCTAAACTACAGATGCAGGTACACAAATCTTTCGCAGAAACTATTTTTAGACTAGTGACTAAAGAATAGAATGGCTAAAAATATTAAGAACTTACAGACAAAAAAGTGGATTTTCAAAAATAATTACGTAAAATTTGAGGTTAAATATGGCACTTTTTAGTAAAGAGTCTCTATCTCAGTGATTAAGTGATTATGCACTGTAAATTATAGTAATTATTAGTTCAATATCAACACCTACCCATACGTAATAGTAAGACTGTCTAAAGTTGCCATACAAAGCTATAAGACCTATCAAAATAGACGTTTTCATCTAGTCCCATAGCTTTGTATGACAACTTTAGACAGTCTTACTATTACAGTATTGAACTAAGGCAAAGAACATGACAGTATACAAAAAGTTTTTTTTATATTAGTAATTTCGCAGGAATAGGGTTTTTATATTAGTAATTTCGTACCCTACAACAATATCAAAACGGCAATTGGTAATCTTTTTTGTAATTAAATAGTCCCGGGGCTACAGTAGGTACTATTATAAATCAGCGGCGCGGCGCGGGTAGCACTGAGCAGTGAGCACGTGCGATGATGCGGTGCCCGCCGCCGCCCACTCCCCTCAACCCTTCCGCACCCCGCGCTCGTAGATCGGGGCCTAGCGCGGGAAGAATATTATTGAAAAAATGTTAATATACTAATGAGGGCGAAATTTTAATAGATTCTTAGTAATCCTGTTGTATTAAAGTGTATTGTAACTTGTAAATGGATAAAGAGGAAGAGAATACTTTTCCGAAGTAAGTTATTGCCCAAAAATCATAAAACTATAATTGAAACGAAAATATTCTAGCTTCTTGTGCAAGACGATACATGTAATGAAATTAATACACACAAAAAGACAACAATTGTGAGACTATTATTCCTGCAGTAGTTATGGATTAAAAACGGTATTTTTATGTTTCTCCCTTCGTGAAAACGATAAATTCCTAGATACCGATCACCTCTATGGTAATTAGTATATACTAACATATACCAAAGGAATTTTGGAGAGAAACTTTTTCCGCCGAGAGCTATAAGTGATTTTTATGTTTAGGTATAAATACCTAACTTCCAAATAAAAAAAAACCTAGATACTTGTCAACCGTTATCTTTATACTTCACTTTATCACACTACAAAGTTTCAGCGAGAGACGATTTACTGTTAGGGTCAAACCCCTCCGGTGATCGGACTATTATTCTAAAATAAAATATTCAAGTTTGGTTGCTGGCCGCGCCGCGCCCAAAACAACGGCGAAAAATAAGGCGCCATAACCTTACATACAAAACCCGCATTGTCTTTTCAAGCAAATTTTGAGTATTTTTTTTGGAACTGAAATCGTTTATTTTGACGAAGGATCAACGTAATTTTGTAAACATGTTATTTGAATGACTTCATATCATAAACATTTTAAGGGGAGATGAAAACGTAATCTTAACGTTGCTTACGGTATTTATTGAGACGCCTTTCGTTAAAATTACTTTTTTTACATTCGTAAATGTGGTAAATCCGATTGGATTTATGCTTCAGATGGCTTTGGCTATTTTAAAAGCGTTTTAACGACCTCAAGCGGAAATGCAGAAATATAAAAAGATTTAATGCGTCCATTACTGAGAAAATTTTGTATTAAAATGCTACCGAACAGTAAACATATACTGATGGGTATTATAAAACTAAAAGAAAAACCTAACAGTTAACAAGTTACATTTCCAAAAATCTGGTTCTTGCATTTGAAACGTCTTTGGATCAATACCTGATGTCACTTTCCCGATCATAATGGACTATACCTACTGTTGGGGATAAAATACCAAATAAAAACTATATTTACCTAGAACAATCCAAAACATGTTATCAATATAATATTGTAGAATAAGGTACCTATTCCAATTATGAGACTGACATAACCTCAGAGTTAAAAGCTCCAACAACAAAAAAAGAATAGAAAAGAAAATATATAAATATATTTAATAAATAACAAAATGTGGTAGAAAAAGGTATTCCAAATATTACATAGATTACATACATACATATACATATATAAACATACATTAACATTTCACTAGCAGTGACCAACCGCTGTCCAGCGTGAAAGGTAGTGAGGCCGTCACCACTTTTAAATGGACAGTGGACACAATACAGACATCGATGATCGTTAAATATCTATACCTACATTTTGGCGTGGGTAATACATTAGGGACATTTACAAAAAAAATAGGGTGCGTTTAAATATACGTAATGAAATACAATTTTTTTTTTTTGTTAGTTGTCGCACGCATCTTACAAACTCCTGAACCGATTTGAATGGGGTATTCACAGAAGCATAGGGCTTAATTAGATTAACATTTAGGCTTTTGTTTTATCGCAATCGGTTTTCTCAATTAAAAGTTATGATATGAGTATTTAAATTCCGCGCGTACGGAGTCGCGGGCGTTGCTAGTACGTAAAATAATAACAGCCCTAGGACTGAACATAGGCATCTCGATTCTCTAGTTTCATGCTAGGCATTCCAGAATTCAGTCGATGTTCGTTTGAAATTCATAGACGAACGATGAACGAAGCCAATTAGCTAACATCGAATATGTTTTACCAAAACATGTCATACTGAAATACAATAGAAAAATTCACAATAGAAGAAAATATTGTTTTTAAATCAATATAGGTAACTAATTGTCTTTGTCTTGGTTGTTCGATTTGTTGTAGATTTTATAAGAATCAATATAAAATAAACCCCCGTCAATGTTATCATAAGGTACATCATAGATTATCATTTAATTGTCCTTTGTTACAAGGGATTGATTGCTAACTATTACAACATATAAACACTGTAATAAATGAGTTAAACATATGAATTATTCTATATTTTCAGGAAAATTTAATTTAATATCTCTAGTTTATATCTGAGTTTCCCTGTTATCAAAATAGGGGATTTCAAATGATTACTGATAGAGTGAATCATGAGGAAAATATATCAAACAAAAATAAAACTGCAGGTATACCTACCAAATTATCTCTCAAAGTGATTCCAATAATTTGTTCACCTAGATATTTGTATCAATGAATATTAATGCAACGCAACGATGTAAAAAATACTTAGTAGGTACCTTGTTATACAGGATGTAAAATTAAATGGGACACTTACTTAAAGGGGTGCTTCAGACCATCAAACTGAACAACTTTCTCGATGTGGTCTATATCGAAATCGCGAAAAAAATCTGCTTTCCCATACATATCAGTCGAGTTATGCTTGTAGTTTTGTATGGGACAGCTGATTTTTTTCCGCGAGTTCAGTTTTGGTCCCATAGTAAAAGTAGTTCAGTTTGGTGGTCTGAAGCACCCCTTTAAGTAAGTGTCATATTTAATTTTACACCCTGTGTACCCAGGGCCTCAATTGCGCAATTTTAAACGGTTTTGTTTTGGTTTTGGTTTAGTTTTGGTTTAGATTTGGTTTAGCTGAAGTAAAAAAGCTATCGCGATATTTTTTTCTGAACGGTTAAATCACACAATACAGAAAATTCGATCGAACGGACATCAAACGTTACGCCAACGTATCTTCCGAAATAAAGCTAAATCGTTACCGTTAATATAATTTGCGCGATACGAATTGTGCATAACGTAACGTTTTTGGTTGTGGTTTTGTTTTGGTAGTATCGTTCAAACTTAGGGCGATTGAGACCCAGGAAGCTAGCATAGTAGGTATGGTATAATGTGTATACCTAACATAATTATGTTAATATTTGTCTTCCATCCAAAGTGTAGTACTAAATAGACTAAGGGCAAACAGTAGGTAAGTGTTATGTAGTATATTCGTGTCATGATGGTGTCATGAATTGATTATAGCTTGTTTGACCTAAGGTACCTTAATAAAATTAGTTCCTATCTACTTCAACCAAATTTTACTATACCTATGGTAAATGAAGTGTGACTTTTTAGAAGCATCATTGCGTCACCTGCGTAAAATCCTTCATTTTACTTTGATCTAAGTGGAATCCTGTGTCACCTCTTCTCTTTTGTCTTTTGATATCAACATATATCAATCAATGATAACAAATAATATAGGCTAGAGTTCCTACATTGCATAATGTATCCCATTTTTGTTTCGACGAGAACTGGAAACGTATATTATATTATCTTAAAATACTCTCCTTATATACCTATTAAATAAATCAATAAATAAATAACGCTCACAGGCACATACATTGTAATGATCCCAAGAAAGCACTATTAATAGGCTGTTTATTATGGAAACCATACAACAACGGCACAAACATGTAAACATCCATGACCGAACCGGGATTCGAACCCAGGACCCTGGTTTGGCAGTCCGGCGTGGTAACCATTACACCAACCAGGTCGGGCCTATTCTTTCCTAACTCTACAAAAGACCAAAGCATATTTCTTCGAATTATCGAGTTCCCTATCGTAATAGCGCAAGAATGTAGAGTTTCTAGCCGCATACCTAATTTATCTTCCGAATCGGTGAACTGAAGAATTTTTAAAATCAGTTCATATTTTTCAAAATCAAGAAATGTTTTTTTTAGAATTTAATCTAAATCTAAACTATTATAAAACTGTAAAAGAATGGTGTCTGTACGCTCTGTACTAATACATTGACAAAAAAAAATATTACCATTATGGTTTTTACTTTTTACCCAAATCAATAATTTTTGGTTTTTTGTTGTCTGTCTGTTTGTCTGATTGTTTGTTTGTCCGGGCATCACTCAAAAACTTCCAAACCGATTTTGATGGAACTTTTTTGTCTCAAAACTTATGATGTGACTTAAAATCTGGTATATAATTTGTGCAGTGTTGTTATGTGTACTTGTGTATAAGATTTCTATGCCATCAAACCACATCCGTAAAAAAACATTTAGAGGCTTCTCAGAAACATTACCAACTGGGGTTTTCACATTGCATCAATATCTGTAGGTAAGGATTAAATATCAATGTTAACGCGCTTAGGTATTAATTACATACATATTAAGCACCTATATAATTGCATCTAGGGAACACACACCACCGAGGATCGAACACCTGTGGTTTTAAACTCCAAGTTAAATGACTTTTTCTTTTACTTTACATTCGTAAACTCACGACTATGATCCTTTTAAGGGTTACAGAAATTGTGCTATAACTTCGAGCGATGTCTTTAGCCGTAGGATAGAATTAGGTGTCAAATGGTGATAGGATGGCTAGCTTTTTTCCTTTTTAAACACTGCATAAGAAACCTCATCCCTTAGTCACCACTTACGGCACGGGAAATCGTTCATTTCAAATGAACGGTTTTTTTATCATCCATCTACAGGGCCTTTCTTAATATGCTGACACTTTTTTAAGGGGATGATCGAACCATCAAACTGAACAACTTTCTCTATATGGGACCAACATAGAAACCGCGAAAAAAAATCTGCTGTCCCATACATTTGGCTCGAGTAGTTTTGTATGGAAGAGCTGTTTTTTTTCGCGATTTCGATGTTGGTGTGCTATAGAGAAAGTAGTTCAGTATGTCGGTCAGATCATTTCCTTAAAAAAGTGTCAGTACCTATATAAAGAAGGACCATATATACAACGTGTTAATGAATTAACGCAAAACCTCATACACCCCAACTGATTTATAACAAAATAATTAGATCGAAATAATAATTTCATTATTTTGATCATTAAAATTTAAAGTTATTCGCATTTTAAGTTTTGAGACAAAAATGATTTGTTATCATTTCAGCACTAAATGAAAGCGCTAACGTACTCACGGATACATTTTTATAATCTTGTATTGGTAGTAAATAGGGTGAGTGTGCCTGTGCGGTGGGTTGACATCGGGTTCCGAAAATTTTAAATTATGCAACCAAATTATTTAATATTTTGAAAAAAATTACCTATGATGAAACCATGATAATTCGATTCTGCTCTCGATTATAAACAAACTACTTTCTAGTTTTGCGTTAATTCATTAACACGTTGTATACCAATCGCAATGTTTTTAGATCCCATAACCCCTTTGTTTAAAGTCAAATGTCTCTTCCCTCAGATGCGAAGATGGTGGAGGCGGCGCGGCGACAGGCACCGGCGGTCGGACGGCGTCGCTGCGGCTCGCGAACGGGCGGGTCGCGGCGCAGTCGGCGGAGCAGCTGCCGCACTCGCCCGCGGACTGCGCGTCCGTGCGCATCTCCATCGACAACACCAACACCTGCTGCACAGACTCCCTCGTCACTGCCCTCGATGACGAAACTCTGCTGCTAGGTGAGTGACACCTATACGCAGGATCAACAGACTTGATAGCTCGCGATTCCAATAGACATCACCACCACAACACGAGCTGCACAGAGTTCCTCATCACTGCCCTCGATGACGAAACTCTGTTGCTAGGTGTACACATCTGTACGCAGGATCAACAGACTGAGAGCCCTTAATGATTGAGCGATTCCAATAGACAGACTCCCTCGTTCATACTGCCCTGGATGGCGAAACTCTGCTGCTAGGTGAGTGACACCTTTACGCAGGATCAGCAGACTGAGAACCCTTAATGTTTGTGAGCGATTCCAATAGACAGACTCCCTCGTTCATCCTGCCCTCGATAACGAAACTCTTCTGCTAGGTGCCTGTACGCAGGATCAACGGAATGATAGCCCTTAATGTTTGTGAGCGATTCCAATAGACATCACCACCACAAAACGTGCTGCACAGACTTCCTTTGTCACTACCCTCGATGACGAAATCCTTTTGCTAGGAGAGTGACGCCTGAAAGCAGGATTAGCGAATGGACTGCCAGCCAGCAGCCCCTAGACAATAGATCCGTGTGCAATTTCATTCCTAGGTGTCTAATTTCATGCTAGGTGAATAACACGCCTATTGACGCCCCGTTACACTCTATCAGTTACACAAACATATAATTTGCTCTCTATTACCTCAACTTGATAATAAAAAAAGTATTATATACTTTGTGATAAGCTTCTGGAGTTTTATATATCGCTGATCATATAGCTGACTACTACTTCTAGCCGACTAAAAGTTCCATATTTCACTGCAATAAGTAAATCACATTTGGAGCTTTTCTGGTAGCCTTGTACCCTTATTTACAATAGTTGTAATGTAACATGTTTTTACAATAAATCTAACCGCTCCAATTACTCAACTCAACTTATCGTGGGTTTTAGCAAACATGTAACGAAAGGCAATTAAGTTTTCCTTACGTTTCAGGAAATTGTATAAGGACAAAAATTGTTGGTGCTCGTCATAAAACACCAACCTTCATTTCTTTCTAGGTTGCAATTGCAAACGTTAACTATATTAAAATGAATCACTTAATATTACGAGAGATAAGTGTACTTTTTGCAACCATAAGCAGCAAGGCTGATTCAGTGTTTATAGGGTGTAGAGCACCTCTGTGATGGGATTGACGTCGGTCTGCCTGCATATCGTCAGTCGGTTTAGGAGATACAGCCGTTCAAAGGTGAGTTATGGGTGCAAAAAACGGCCGATCAGCAGCAAGGCTGATCGTATGATACTATTGTAATATGCACTGAGGCTATGTGAACAGTACAAAAACTGACGTGGTTCATCAGTCGGTTTAGGAGATACAGCCGTTCAAAGGTCAGTTATGTGTGCAAAAAACGGCCGATCAGCAGCAAGGCTGATCATAGGATACTATTGTAATATGCACCGTAGCTAAGTGAACAGTACAAAAACTGACATGATCCGTCAGTCGGTTTGGTAGGTACAGCCGTTCAAAGTTTCAAAAATTAATGGTAATAAAAAAAATAATGATTTCCCGAAAGGATGATCATAGGATATTATTGTAATATGCACTGTAGTTATGTGAACAGTAAAAAAACTGACATGATCCGTCACTCGGTTTAGTAGGTACAGCCGTTCAAAGTTGCAAAAATTAATGGATAAAAAAAATAATGATCTCCCGATAGGATGATTATAGGATATTATTGTAATTTGCACTGTAGTTATGTGAACAGTACAAAAACTGACGTGGTTCATCAGTCGGTTTAGGAGATACAGCCGTTCAAAGGTCAGTTATGTGTGCAAAAAACGGCCGATCAGCAGCAAGGCTGATCATAGGATACTATTGTAATATGCACTGTAGCTAAGTGAACAGTACAAAAACTGACATGATCCGTCAGTCGGTTTAGTAGGTACAGCCGTTCAAAGTTTCAAAAATTAATTGTAATAAAAAAATAATGATCTCCCGAAAGGATGATCATAGGATATTATTTTAATATGCACTGTAGTTATGTGAACAGTAAAAAAACTGACATGATCCGTCACTCGGTTTAGTAGGTACAGCCGTTCAAAGTTGCAAAAATTAATGGATAAAAAAAATAATGATCTCCCGAAAGGATGATTATAGGATATAATTATAATTTGCACTGTAGTTATGTGAACAGTACAAAAACTGACGTGGTTCATCAGTCGGTTTAGGAGATACAGCCGTTCAAAGGTCAGTTATGTGTGCAAAAAACGGCCGATCAGCAGCAAGGCTGATCATAGGATACTATTGTAATATGCACCGTAGCTAAGTGAACAGTACAAAGACTGACATGATCCGTCAGTCGGTTTGGTAGGTACAGCCGTTCAAAGTTTCAAAAATTAATGGTAATAAAAAAAATAATGATTTCCCGAAAGGATGATCATAGGATATTATTGTAATATGCACTGTAGTTATGTGAACAGTAAAAAAACTGACATGATCCATCACTCGGTTTAGTAGGTACAGCCGTTCAAAGTTGCAAAAATTAATGGATAAAAAAAATAATGATCTCCCGAAAGGATGATTATAGGATATTATTGTAATTTGCACTGTAGTTATGTGAACAGTACAAAAACTGACGTGGTTCATCAGTCGGTTTAGGAGATACAGCCGTTCAAAGGTGAGTTATGGGTGCAAAAAACGGCCGATCAGCAGCAAGGCTGATCGTATGATACTATTGTAATATGCACTGAGGCTATGTGAACAGTACAAAAACTGACGTGGTTCATCAGTCGGTTTAGGAGATACAGCCGTTCAAAGGTCAGTTATGTGTGCAAAAAACGGCCGATCAGCAGCAAGGCTGATCATAGGATACTATTGTGATATGCACCGTAGCTAAGTGAACAGTACAAAAACTGACATGATCTGTCAGTCGGTTTAGTAGGTACAGCCGTTCAAAGTTGCAAAAATTAATTATTACAATAAAAAATAATGATCTCCCGAAAGGATGATCATAGGATATTATTGTCATATGCACTGTAGTTACTATACGCAGTAGCTATGTTAACACTATTTAAACTGACATGATAATGTCGGTCAGTTTACCAGTTATTACCCCTAGTTAAAAAGAAACTTGCTGCTAAAAATTATTAGAAGTAGTTTAGTGGTTATGAGTTTCGTTAGGTACTAGTATTGAAAAGTGAGTGTTCAGAGTTTTATCTCTTTGATATCTTCCTGATTTGTATCTCTGACTATCCCCTCGGGGAATATAGTCAAAAGCACTATGCTATGTTGTGCTTGTAATGAACATGATTCGTCAATCAGATTACATACAGTCGTTCAAAGCTAATGGTTGCAAAAGAATAACGATCTCTAATAAAAGGCTGATTATGTGGTGTAGCTATGTAAGTACTATTAAACTGACATGCTAATTATGTCAGTCCGTCAGTAGTTATCAAGGAACATACTACTCGTAGTCAAAGAATAATTATATACATGTATATACTAACGTAAACCGTAGTCTTAATCACTGCTAGCAGAGAGAGGTGAGTTACGATTACGTTGAAAAAATCAAGGGGCACAACACAACCGAGGACTGTGCCGAAGGAAATTTTGGAGTGAAAACTTAGTCTATCCTTTTTGGTAGTTAGATATGATCCGAGCATACCTCGTAGGTAGTCAACAGTAGATAGAATAACTTGCACAACATGAACAACTCGGTCGACTTGGACAACTCAGACTACTCGGTCAAATGATTTGACTTGTTCAAGTTGTTCATGTTGTCCAATTAAGTACTTTCGACAACAAAACATCTCGGACAACATGAAAAACTTGGTCAACTTGGACAACTCTGACAACATTGTATAAGTTGACCAAATCGTCAGAGCTGTTTGTGTTGCCCGAGTTTTTCATGTTGTTCGAGTTGTTAATGTTATTCGAGTTGTTCATTTGAACACCTCGACCACGACCAAGTTCTAATAGCGATATTTCAGCCATCCCGGGTCTTCGAAACGATCCTGGGATTGTTAATAATTAATAACAATACCGTCTTATAACCAGCCTTAATGGCGGTAAAAAATTTTTGCAGCCATGACCTTTGAACGGCTGTACCTACTAAACCGACTGACGAATCATGTCAGTTTTTATACTGTTCACATAGCTAGAGTGCATACTACAATAATATAATATATAATATAATATGATTATTCCTATCTGACGTCAGATTCGTGTTAAAAGATCACAGAAACCCCCAGACATCGAGTTTGGAAGCAATCGGTCGATAAACAAAAAGTTAAAGATGGCGGCCACTTTTCTCAAATCTGACATTGGATTCATGTTCGGTGTCCACACGGACCCTCAGGTTTTGGAAGCAATCGGTTGATTGAGAAACAAAAACGTTCAAGATGCATTAGATATCATCGGTTGGGATTAGGGTTGCCAACCCTACTATATAATGTAGTATCCTACTATATTAGGGGCCCTACTACTATAATTCTGAGAAAAATATATAGTAGGCAAAACTACTATATTTTGATGAGCAAATAATTTATAGAGAATTTAAATATATTGGTACTTAGGTCCAATAAAAATGACCAATTACTTAACATTATTTTAACAATTTTCTTTCTCTTCAACACAATTTGTTCCATAAACAATTTTCTACTAAATATACTACTGAAAAGTGACAACAAGTTTTCCTAAAGTAAGTTTTTTTTTTTTTTTAAATTATATTATTTCTGTATCGAATCCAGCGACTTCTGCGTTTACAGGATGCATTATTTACTATAACTAATATTAAATAGAAAAATGATTGTTCCTTAAAAATAAAAACCAATAAATTAAAAATTCAAACCAAAAAGTAGCAAACAAAATCTTTTTGAAAAAATTTTAATTAACGAATTCGAAAAATACTATATTTTTTCTTATTTTTCCCCGATCTACTATATAGGGGATGTTCGGAGTCCACGCGTACCTTCATTATATCGAATTTAGGAGCAAACGATTTAGTAACTAAAGAGTTAAAGAAAGCAACCATGTGATTCAGTCAGACATGTGCGTTCGTTCCTGAGTGTATGCGGGAGGGAAGGAGGGGGGGGGGGTGTATGTGGAGGTGTGTTTTCAGCCCAGGTTTTCGGTGGATTCTTGGATTAATTTAGAATGACATGGTAAACTTTTAAATCGTTACTTAAATTAACGAATACACACACCCACACTGCTACCTACATACATACCTACCTACATTATATACCTACATACCTACCTACATATCTTCCTGCATACATACCTACATACCTACCTACATAACAAACATACTTACAAACCTAGCTACCTGCATACATACCTACAGGCCTACCTACCCCTCCCCCCTCCACATTAACTTTTTTCACTGTTTGCACTTCACAGATCACACTAACTACACGATAATATAATAAGCTCTTATTTTATCACTTTATAGTAACAATACTTTGTTTCTAAACACTAGAATTACGCCACAATAACTAAATAACAAAACACGAACCCGGCGCCATTGACCGCATAAATGGCGGCCGGGCCGGACCACGTACCACATTTTAATTTTTTATTGCGTTTCGTTGTTCCCAAACCACACTCCAAAAAATGTGATGTGACATCCCAACAGTACAATAAGTCTATAAAAAATTAAAATAGTGAGGTGAACGGAACGCACCGGCACCACAAGCCAGCCAATGGCGGCGCTATGCTTACGGTACAGACCTTTGTTCCACAGACACTCTACGTATAGAAAAGTTGTGGTACAGAGGTATGTTCCACAGACATGTGACGGGTTAATATTTTGCCCTTTTCACAAATCCGGGCGGGTCTACCTTTTTTCTGAATGCCGAACTCGCCCTGTGTTGAAGGCGACATGTCGCCTTCCTATTTCTAAAGAGTGGCAACTCGCCGAAAGGCGAGATTTTTTACTGGCGAGTTGTCACCGAACTCGAAAATGTATACCTGTTTCTGCTGTTTCGTTTAAGCGGCATAAATTGTCATGTTTGTGTTCGGTAGCGCAAATAAAAGAATATTTTATTTTACCTCATAAATACTTTCATACTGATAATTAAAGCAATTTGCGCGAAATTATTCCCTACCCTTTGCAAAATATCAAAAATGCACAACGTTAGTGTTCAATTTTTCACTTCTACCGGCACTCCCGGAGTGCCACCCGTTGTTATTTTTTTTCATTTTAGCGTTTATAACCGGTGAATTGTTAGACAATGATGTCAGTTTTAATAGTGTCTACATATCTACTGCGTATAGTGCGTATATGACAATACTTTCATATGATCAGGCTTTCCGGTAGTCATAAAATCTTTATAAACATTAATTTGTTCAACTTTGAACGGCTGTACAGTCAGCAGCAATAAGTTATTATACACTTTAGTACTACGGCGTAGAACAAAAGTGTATGCAACTTATTGCTGCTGACTGTACCTACTAAACCAAGTGACGGATTATCTCAGTTTTTATCGTGTTCACATAACTACATTGCATATTACAATAATATCCTATAATCATCCTTTCGGGAGATCATTATTTTTTTGTAACCATTAATTTTTGCAACTTTGAACTGCTGTACCTACTAAACCGAGGGACGGATCATGTCAGTTTTTTTACTGTTCACATAACTACAGTGCATATTAAAATAATATCCTATGATCATCCTTTCGGGAGATGATTATTTTTTTTATTACCATTAATTTTTGAAACTTTGAACGGCTGTACCTACCAAACCGACTGACGGATCATGTCAGTTTTTGTACTGTTCACTTAGCTACAGTGCATATTACAATAGTATCCTGTGATCAGCCTTGCTGCTGATCGGCCGTTTTTTGCACACATAACTGACCTTTGAACGGCTGTATCTCCTAAACCGACTGATGAACCACGTCAGTTTTTGTACTGTTCACATAGCCTCAGTGCATATTACAATAGTATCATACGATCAGCCTTGCTGCTGATCGGCCATTTTTTGCACCCATAACTCACCTTTGAACGGCTGTATCTCCTAAACCGACTGACGATATGCAGGCAGACCGACGTCAACCCCATCACAGAGATGCTCTACACCCTATAAACACTGAATCAGCCTTGCTGCTTATGGTTGCAAAAAGTACACTTATCTCTTATACTATAAGCTCAGGATCGGACACCTCAGACAGGAGGCAAGTAATACTCTATAAATGCCCTTAGGTTAAATTATGATGATTAATACTTACAGAAAGGGGAAAAAACCATTAAATTATGTAGATACTTACAGTTATAATGTTCAAAGTTAAGTAGGTGTCTCTTCTTAAAGCTTGCCAAGTTGAAAAGTGGCTGTTTGACTACGGTCTGCGGTGGACAAACTCAGCAAAGCCTATTCAGTTAGGACCTACAAGCCATTTTCTAAATAGGAACACTAGATAATACACCTTTTCTATTCTGTAACACGATTCCAATCTCATTTGAGTACGATGCGGAACAACAATGGTTAGAGTAAACAAAATATACGAGAGACTAGATGATTTTGCTCAACGCAACGCGCGGATATGAAACCCATTTCCTGCAACAATTAAGATCTACCGCTATTAAATTTGCACGGTTGACGCCAAACACCAGCCGGATGGTTAAATATTCAGTGATTCTGCCACGTTCGGACCTTTTCTATCTGGACGTGTAGAAGTGAGACGCATTTTTTGGGGAAAATTATCAATGTAATATAATTTAAGCGACGATTTAATAGAATAAGAAGGTAGAAGTACACTGCCTTGAAAACGACGGTTTTGAGTATGTATCTTTCGTTCGTTCACATATTTTATAACATGAAAGTTGCCATTTCGATATAATAACGACTTCTTTAGGTGCGTTCAGCTAGGGGACACCATGGGAGTATTCCATCTTCAAGCTTATTGGGAGAAACAGAAGGGTATTTTCAGCATTGTGACTGAAGTTGGAAAAAAGTAAGAAATAATATTTAGGTATTTGAATCTTCGAGACACATAAAATTTTTCTAAAATTTAAAATCAGAATAATTATAAAAATAAGAGAAGTTGATGAAACATAAGGCCGATAAGGTCCATGAAACTAGTTTTTATTAAGACTTTTTTCCCGCCTAAGAAGTTAAAACTTCTTTTGCGCAAGACTTCGTCTTTCGTGAAAGAGCCCAGCGGTCGCCATAACCGAAATCGGTTGGACTACTATATATACAGACTTTTTTTATTTTACAATACAATGGATTCATGATTGGGTAACTACTTGTAAGTGGATGAGAAAACTAATCATTTTTTTGTATTATATATAGAATGCATTTGATAGGTAGGTACTGGTGTGTGTCTCTAAAATTTTGACAATAGACAAAATTATCACTCGACTATTGGCAAGAACAATGCTTTATAAATTTAAAATTTATAAATTTTATTTTAAATTTGCGACGTAGACATAAAGTTAAGAAGCTTATCCCAAAAGAAGACAAAGGAGACAAGATTTCTTTTGTTTTGAGGAGTTCAAATTTTCATGCATGTCATTGACGCACGGTCAATATACATACGCAGTCGGGTAGACCTCTAAGTCTAGACGTAAATAATAAGAAAGCCTACTTTACAGCTTACTACACAGAAAAAAATACTTTCTAGAAACAAGAACCAAAAAATATATCTCAATTTGATTCTTGATATTTTATATGTCTTGGACTAAAATAATCCCCTAACGTTCGAAGAATGTTTAATTCTCAAAATTCAAGATTGAATTTCTTGAGACGAGAATTGTATTAGGTACTGGGTTCGAAATTTATAAATCTTGAATCAAAACAGATTTGTTTCTCGCATTATTAATGAGAGAGTTTCTTTTATTAAAAGAAACATTTAAATGTTCGAGAAGACATTTTCGAGTTTCCTTACCTATATCGGAATGCGAAAATATCTTGACTCAAGTAATTTTTTTTTCTGTGTTATAAGCTGTTTGTACCCGGTAATGTAGAAATTGAATTATAAACGCAATAAATAAATGTTTCTGACTACCCTGAAAGGGGTTATGGTCGTGACTTCACGTATGTATACAGGGTCCTTCTTAATATGCTGATGGTTTTTAAGGGGATGATCATACCATCAAACTGAATAACTTTCTCTACATCGAAATTGCGAAATAAAAATCAGCTGTCAGCTGTCCCATACATTTCGCTGGAGTAGGTTTTTAGTTTTTTTTGGAACAGTTGATTTCTTTTTCGTGATTTCGTTATAGGTTGTGCCATAGAGAAAGTTTTTGTATTGGACGGTCTGAGTATCCCCTTAAAAAACCATCAGCAAGAAGAACCCTATGTATAAAATTTAGGTAGGTAGAGATAAACTTGTTGTATTAGAATTCGTTACACAAATCAAAAGGAAATTGAATACCTAAGCATGTGGCCACACGTCTCACAAATGACAGATGTTGACTAATTTTATCACAGTTTAAGGTCTAGAAGCGTCAAATCCGCGCATTGTCCGCTTCCTCGCTCGCCTCCGCGTCCGCTCCGGGGCTCCGGCCCGCGCCGCGTGCTGCCCGACTCGGCTTGGCGTTTGCAGTCCTCCACCGCCTTGCCAAGCGCGATGACATGCCGCGCATCCCCTAACATCCGCAAGCTTACACGTTCGCGATTACACTTCACCATAAATTAAAAAGTGTCAGTGCATTTTACTCTGCAATAGTGAAAGCTGAAAATATGACGCAAAGGCACATTCACGTTCGTAATATTTCAAAGTGTCGCTTTTAAATGTTGTTTGTCTGCAATGTTTGTGATCGATGGGTTTAACAATGCCATGCCGGTGTCATTTGTATGAAAGCAAGCTATTTCTTTGAAAGGAACATAATATAGGTAATTTTCACTTTGTTACTTAAGTTTAATATCTTTAAGATAAAATGGAACGACGTTATCGAATTTTATGGGTTAACTCTAGTTTTCATTTTAGTTGGGATTATTGTATAAATTATTAAAACTAACTAACGTTGTTAAGTGTTGCATAAAACTTTGTAGAAATGGTATCTGGGTTAAAGATAGTGGTGAAGCTTCTCGGGTGCCAAATTGTGGCTTTGAATTTGATACAATTGCCAAAATAAACGTGAATATTACTGAAGAACTTGACTAAACGTAACGTTTTGCTTTAAAAACATTAACTAAGTAGATAGATGGATCAGCAAAAAATTGGGAAATAAATAAGGCAAGGGAATGCGTAAAAAAAATTCTGAACAAATTCTGCGACTTTAGTAATTTTTTCGTACGCAATAAAGAACAGTAGGTACTCGAGTAATTTAATATGTGTATGTACCTAGGTACTGTAGAATGGTATATCACGGGGTTTAATGCCCGGCGCCTCCACCACTTGTGGAGGGTAGCACTACTCTTCTGCTTGGCTGCGAGAGGTTTTCGTAATAAAATACTCGTAGGTAACTTGAAGAATAACTGTATTTCTGTTGTATGGAATATTATTATAAAACGAGACGTCAATCCCTCTTTTGTCCCAGGGATGTAATAAAAACCTATCGCTTTTAATCTTTGTTTCTTCTAGGATCCGTATTCCAAATTCAATCTTGTACGGCTGCCGGTATTAAAACCCGTGATATGCCATCTCTAATAGATATAAGATATACAAAAATTCAAAAACATTGTATTAAGTAATACTATTAAGTAGTATCTTCCGAGTAGCTCACTACTCTATTGAAAAGCTACTATGCAGCCTACAAACAGTTCCATTGCATTCAGCGCATGCAACTGTAAAATTTCTTTTAAAGTTATTTCTACTAATGATAGAAATGCAAAATTATTCTTTCCTTATGATACGAGTACATAAATTGTAACACAGTAGCAATGTAGGTGTCAACCTATGTCTCATGTCATGTACCTATATGACTATGTGGCCTAAATTAAAATACATATATCGGTTTTTGTTGAAGGTTGGATTTAAAATTGGCACGCAAATTCAATGCATTTATTTAGTACATAAGACTATTTGTGAGTCAAGTTTTACTATGATGAATTGATGACTCGCTGAGACATCTTATTACCATTACAAAGTCTTACTTTTGTTCTAATAGAAACGACATAAAATATATTTTTTCATCTATTACAATTTTTTCGTAATAACATTTATCATGTGATTTGGTAATGAAAAGTATAATTTCATGTGTGTCATAATTGTATGAATGGAATATTACTTATATTCAATTTCTTAATATTCTTTGTGGTTCATTAGCCGCTCGTGTCGTAACCTTTTTAAACTTCGTTATAGCTGTAAATTAACAATACATTATCTGACTTTAAAACGGGATGACCTCATTATCAACAAATGTTCCTGACACTAGAGAAATGTTATCGCTATTGATGTTAAAGTTAGGATAAAGCATTGAAGAAAGATATCTAATAGATACAATAGGTACATTAACTTTGGCTCCAATAATGTCCAAACGCAATATTAATGAACAAAAATAGCAAAAAGTCCAGATAGAAAATAATTAAAACTGACGTTTGGTACGAATGAGTCCAGTAATAATGATTTATACTTACAATTCTAGGCATGTCCAATATAAATGAACATCAAGACATAGTGAAAATATACATCAATATACAAAGTATAAAATAAAGTCGCTTCCCGCTGTTTGTCTGTCTGTCTGTCCCTATAAGTACATGCTTAGATCTTTAAAACTACGCAACGGACTTCTTTTTTAACAGATAGAGTGATTCAAGAGGAAGGTTTATCCTACTCCTACTAATATTATAAACGCGAAAGTTTGTAAGTATGGATGGATGGATGGATAGATATTTGTTCCACTTTCACGCAAAAACTGCTGAACGGATTTCGATGAAATTTGGCATACAGATAGACCATGGCCTGGATTAACACATAGGGTAATTTTTATCCGGGTAACGCAGACGAAGTCGCGTGCAACAGCTAGTATGTATATAATACATCACTACATATCAGCATTGCACCCGTGCGAAGCTGGGGAGGGTCGCCAGTAGGTATAATACAAAAGGTGAACCTCGACTCGATTCCCCTTCAATACACTCAAGATATAATCCGTCACTACCGTGGACCATACTGGTCTATATTACGCATTATATAGGTTACAACCACTTGATTCTTGATCCTGACATCACAACAATATTATTTACCATTGAAAGTCACGTGGTGCTCTGTACTGACGACCACTAATTCATGTTTATTAAACAAATTAGCGATACAACTCCAGTATTAGATACGCAAGATAATTGCCACGATATGGACATTATGCGTGACAATTAGTTCGCAATCAGAGTTGCGATGCAAGTAAATCAAAGTGTGTTGGGTGACTAATTAAAAGAATTATAATGTGCCTAGCAATAACTTCAGAATGTTTACATACTACTTATGATTCTAATAAAGGGTGTAAGGGACAACCTAGCAAATATTGAAACGGTGAATTCAGACCATGAACCTGAACAACTTTTACTATGGTTCCAACCTCAGGAAACGAGAAAAAAATCAGCAGTTTCAAACATTTGAGTCAGGTAGGAACAGCAGTTTTGTATGTAACTGCAGATTTTTTCTCGTTTCCTAAGGTTGGCAGCATAGTGAAAGTTGTTCAGTTTGAGGGTCTGAATTCAGTATTTTCTAGGCTGTCCCTTACGCCCTGTATAACAAATTGAACAACAGTTACTCTATAATCTATATGGACTCAACCAATGATTTAATCCCAAAACAACTTTGGGATTATTAAATATTTGAAATTACAGCATTATTGGTCCTATTGAAATTGTTATATTGTAATATTTTGCGTTATTTTGATATTTGGCCGTAAATTATGAATTATGATTATGACTGTGGGAATGAGAAGTGAGACGTAACTCTTAATTTGATATGTGTATCTTTAACCGTATAAGTGTACTTCGTTAGCTTTTTTTTTTTTTTTTTTTTTTTTTTTTTATTCATAATGGGTCTGCGCTTGGCTTCAGCTCACCTGATGGAAAGTGTAGATGAAGCCGAGGATGTAGCGCGCTCGCCCAGAAAAAGCCTATTTACTCTTCTTTTAAAAATATCCTGATTGTATTTGCTTGGGAAAACAGACGCAGGGAGAGAGTTCCAAACCTTACCGGTTCTCATTATAAAAGAGGATGCGAACCAATTTGTGCGGATTGTTGGAATATCGACAACGTATGGATGCAGTCTCGCACTACGTCTTGTCGTACGATGATGGAAGGGGGATGGTGGAATCAGGTCATGTAACTCCTGGGCACATTCGCCGAAGTGTAGCCGTGAAATACCGACAGACAAGCGACCAATCGTCGGTGCTCCAATCGTGTAACTTAGTCTCGACGAGTGCATCGTCATCGATGAGTCTCTTGGCTCGACGCTCAACTGAGTCCAGTGCGTCAAGTTGGTATTTCGCAGAGCCGTCCCAGAGGTGAATGCAGTACTCCATGCAAGATCGCACTTGGACTTTGTAGAGGTACTTTAATTATATTCAATATAGAGATACAAATATTTATACAATAAGCGTTTGAGTGAAAACATTTTATATTTACCTAGTTAGCTGTCCTAGATAAATGATTACATACATACATACATATACTCACGCCTGTGTCCCGTTGGGGTAGGCAGGGGTAGGGTTACCTCTTCCACAGTCATAAGTCGTTTCATACACGCTTGTCGGTTTCGGGTACATTTGATCTGACCCTTCTTAAGTACGCTGCCAATTTGGTCCGCATACGTACGTCTAGGGCAACTCCTTTCGCCTGTTCCATTCACGCTCGCTTTATATATTTCATTCATCAGTCTGCTATCAATTATTCTGTCCCCATGACCAAACCATCTCAGCATTCCTTTTTCAATCCTTGTTACTAAATCCACTTTCAATCCACATCTTTCTCTAATTACACCGTTTCGTATTCTGTCATTTAGAGTCACACCACACATACTGGGTAAAGAACACATTTCGACAGCATTTATTCTAGATTCATTCCTCTTCTATATTATTATATTATATTATTATTATACCTACATACCTTGGATATACATATATGGAAAAAAATCTTCAATGTTTCATAATGAATATCTATAGTCAGTAAGATCGCAGAGATTCGAATCGGAGTACTCAAGGATGAAGAAGAAGAACTGCTTCAATTCTTAAAGTTCATTTTACACAATTAGTTAAGTACATTACAGTGTCAAGTTAATTCACGTCAGTCGAAACTATTTCGAAAAGCTAATAATAAGCTTAGAAGACACTGACTTTGTTATTACAATATTTCGTAATTGTTCGATCATGATAGTCTCCATTATCCCCAAAAATATTAATATTGGACCTCATAAATACACCAACAGAACTGTAATAAATAGTGGAAGAGATAATAAATTATCCGGCGCGTACCATGTTAACAGTTAACTGGTTTTCGGCAGACAATTTCATAATGTCGATACATGACATATGGGTAGGTACTGAGCAACGGGAACCACATTGCAAATGACGTTTGTTGTAGGTCGACCTAATTCAATAATGAGCGGTTTTGTGGTTCCACTAATGTTGGAACGACATCATAGTGTAATTTTATTATTATCAGACCAATTGACTATAGACAACATTTTGATTTAATCCGCTATAATTTTAATAATGATCATATTAATCTTATGATCTTTTTTGGTTTTATAAAATAGCGTAGGTAAATAGTCCGTTCATGGTCGTTACAAAAAGACGTCAAAAATTTTGGTTTAGGACTACAATGTGCAATAAAAATGAGTTATGAAGAAAAACAACGAACGCGGGTGACGAATGTGGGTGACCACAGACCTTTCTTTAGTGGTAGACTTTAGTGGTTAAGTATCTTATTTCGAGCACCTGCTTGCTACGAAAGACCTAGGCTCACCTCCTTGCCTTCTTGTTAATGAGACAAGTTTTGTTCATGAAAATATAAAAAAACTATTAACTGAAAAGAGAAAAACAAGCTATGTAGTCACTAATCAGCTATAACAACATTAAGCAAATATAATTTGAATGTTATTAGGTAGGTATCGCAAACGGGGACAAAGAAGAATTATAAAGAAACATATCTATTGGTTTGTCCCCGCCTGCAATACCTACCTAATAACATTTAAATTATATTTGCTTAATGTTGTTATAGCTGATTAGTGACTACATAGCTTGTTTTTCTCTTTTCAGTTAATAGTTTTTTTATGCAGTCGGGTTTTTTGTTTTTCTTAATAATTTAGTTTATTTCATACTTTTTAGTGTTGTGTCGAAATGGTAGCATAAAAGACTATAATATATATATATTTGGAATCGACTGTTTACTAGCTTTCATATGACACCCATATTGTAATTTTTCACAAAAAAAAATTTTGTTCCCCCTCTTTTTTTTAATTCACAGACGCCATAATAAAATAATATAGCCTATGTCACTCTCACGATTTTTACAAATCTAACGACACCTCATATGTCGAAATCCATCAAGCCGTTTAGGCTGTAGGCCGTGCCAAAGAAATATACATACAAACATACATACATACATACATACATACATACATACATACATACATACATACGCTCGAAAAACATAACCCTCCTTCTGCCGCAGTCGGGTAAAAAATACTATTTACTGGGTGTTTCACACCATCAAACCGAACAACTACTTAATATGGGACAATATGGGACCAACAGTAAAATCGCAAAAAAAGATCTGCCTGCTCCTCACATTTTTGGGTCGAGAAGCCATTGTAATTGTAACATTTCATTTTACACCCCGCCATAAGATTCTTTTAACTGTAATTTTTTAAAATTAATTATCTTCTATGATAATAAATCAATCAAATCAGCCCACATCAACCCACTACTGGGTATAGGCCACCATTTTATTGCGCTATTCTTCTTGATACTACAGGGTGTTAGGGCATGGTGTAAAGAACTAATAATGTGGAAGCTCAGAGGTCGCGGCAGGCCAATCGTGCGGGGCGTGCGGGGGCCGGGAGCAGTGCGTCCCGGCCCAGGCTGCCTGCGAACGTACCCTAACAGCGACTTGAGTTAGGGTACGCCCGTCCTCCGCCATAATACCCCCCCCCCCCCGCACGCCGCGCGGGCATAGACCCGCCGCATCTGCAAAAAAAACGACTTTTCATACAAGCGTTCGATCAGCTGATTGCTTTTAGTATGGAAAGTTCAAATTTTTTATTTTATTTCCTATCAGGTTTCTTAGAAAAAGTCGTTCAGTATCATGGGTACAACTATCCCTTAAAGTAATGCAACTCTATACCCTAACACCCTGTATACTAGGTAAATATAAAATGTTTTCACTCAAACGCTTATTGTATAAATATTTGTATCTCTATATTGAATATAATTAAAGTACCTACTACTTTAGTACACAATAATCAAATTATAATGTTAAAAACTGGTTTAATGAATATTTTAATATTAAAAATCAAGTGAGTATACTTAATTATTTGTTTTGTGATGCAGTTAACGGTGAACAACAAATATTTATGATTAACATTTTTTTAATAACCTTGATTATGTTAAACATCTATTTCTCAAAAATTCAGATCGACTTCCCTATCTCAAATGACATTGATTTAATAATATAATCTTTTTTGTAGTTGTATCCCTTGTTGTCCCACTACTGGGTAAATAGTTCCATAATTATAACAATGTCTTATTCACGTATTTTAGTATAATGTAAAATATTACAAAAGCAATTAACATTTAGAGTTACGAGTAGATTAACACTTATACAATTAAGATAATAAACAATATACGTTTTCGTGTTTACACTAATAATGACGTAGATTTTATAATCGAATTCTACTAACCCAACACAATTTGTGCCTAATTTGAAGTCAATGATCACACCACGTGCCCCTACCAGCTCCCCATTTAATTGAATTGTAATGTATTATTATTTCATAAAGGAAAAACTTTACCGTCAATGAAGTTTAAATGAAGTTGAGTTTTATTTCTTTCTCAGTATTATTTATGCTGTAAAGCCAGCATGCCGTGTTTATCGATCGATATACCAGAAGTGCGATTTTTGAAAATCATACGAGCGGTTTGGCAGTAGAAAGATGCATAATCTCCATAGTAATTTTGACATTTTCTACTGAAAAGTCGCTCGTATGATTTTCAAAAATCGCACTTCTGTACGATTGACTGTTTGGTGTCAGATTACGTTTCTGCGCAAGAGTTGACGATTATGGAATATTTAAAGCATTGTGGTGTTACCGTTTTTAGTTTATTGAGGAGAACTATGCGTTTTACCAAAGGATTTGTAAGGAGAAGTGCCAAATATTCACCAAGTAAGATTGTTTAAGTACTTTATTCTTATTTGCGGTTTCGTTGAAGTGCGGTTAGTTCCAGATGTTTTCTTTAAACAGTCACTATTGTTTGATTATTCATTGAATATGTTAATCACTTAACGGAGGCAAATTTAGTTTTTTTCTGTTAAAACCTTTGTCCGTGCTTCTTAAAAAAAGATTGATTTGTTAAATTAAAATTAATGACAGAATCTTTTGTATTCCCAGTATCACTATGTTGCAGGCAAGTAAGTGCAAGAAACCACATAATATGTCTATGATTAACATAAAGAACACTAATTCTAAAGATTGTATCATTAGGTGAAACCTAAACAAATAGAATTCGAGAGAAGAAAAGTTCCTAAACGACCATTCGCTGTCATTTCCATAAAACATTCACATTCACAAATATTTTTATATGTGCATTTTTAAGCTGAGTATATTGTGACAATAATCATAAAATTGACATATCTTTCGTTATAGTATTAATGTTAAACGAAAGACAAAATACACGCTTACAATACAATAGAATTCGATTTGCAAAACATCGAATGTACATTATTATGAATTATGAGCATCATACACAAAAATGTTTATAGAGAAAATTGGGATAAATAAATGTATTAGTAAGGACAAAAGTACAAGTAAATGGTAATAAATACGACTTCGTTTGGTTCAAATCTAAACATTGAACTAGACATTATAAAAATAAATAATAGTAACCGTAACCTTGTCCTCTCTCACATTTAATTTAATACTTACTAAGACAACTCAATTACTTTAACGGTCACCGTTCAAGATCAAATTCTGAAATATTTATCCCTCTTACTGCCAGTTGCACGTACGTTCATTAAAGATATACATTAAATCTCATGCTGCCACATTTTGTTTTCTTGACATAATAAAAGCTAGCAGGAGATTACTTGAGGATTATCTTTAATGAACATACGTGCAACTGGCCGTTATTCGGTTATTATTTCCTACTTAGTATTTTATAGTTGACAGGTAATTCCATCCTGAATCATCGTATCCACTCACAGCAGGGCATAAGCCACCTCCCCATTTTGCCATCCATTTCAGTCTTGCGCCAATCGTATCCAGGTCTTGCCAAGTGAACCTTGCTTCAACGAAAACTATTTATAGTTGGATTGGAGCAGGGTTTTTAGCTTTTTAGTCAATCCGAATATGTATTATAAACAGTATAGCGACCTCATTCTAAAAAAGTTCTTTGTGGTCATAAAACAAATAGCCCAGTCATTTTACGGAGTTTTTTAAGGAGGGATGACGGAGTTTTGTTAGGAGGGACGGGGAGTAATTATTAATGGGACTTTTAAACTGTAACCGGCATTTAGTGACAAAAAGTCGATCTGAAAACATGTAAAAAAATCGTTAAAACATAGAAATCTAAATTGTAGCTCGCAGAAGGCTTTTAACTAATTAATATTATCTCATTTTAATTAGATTTAACAATATAAAATAGGCATTGAAATTTTAAAAATGAGGTATTCATTAGAAAATACTAATGTATTTTTTTCAAAGCCTTCTAATTAGACAAAAATATTAACACCATGTTTGAAGTATGTAAAATGTGCAAAAAAAAATTACCATCTGATTTTTAGAACGAGATAACTGCTACATTTTAAATTTGGTGCTGTACCTAACTAACGTAATTTTTTTTATTTTGGTATTTTTTAAGCTCATATTGGCTCTTAAATACCGAGAAAAAAATATCAATTATTAATTAGTCCCGGCTCAAACCGTAAAATGACTGGGCTAATAGGTTACCTTACATCTGTGTAGTTTTTGTTCCATTCCTATCTTCGAACCTTGGGTTTCTTCTGATTGCGCTTCATTTATCACAGTCAACAAAAACAATCCAATAGAATGGATCACATCTGGTCGCCAAGTGTATAGTACTTGGCGACCGAACCACGCATGTTTCCGCTTAATCCATCATTTAATGGAATTCTGTTTGAAAAAGTGGGATCAGTTGCCGCTAACCGTCGTCGTTGGCGGTCTGCTCACAAATTTTACGACAAAATGTTGATTATGGTTTTAGAAAAAAATATTTTACCATCTTCAGAATTTACTAAGAATAGTTTTTGCATATTATTATTAAGACTTCCGGAGTAGGTTGGATAGGGCTTCAAGATTTTATCTTATTTAATTTTTTACTTTAATTTTATAACAGCGAGCGGGTTCAAAATGCTTAATCCGTTAATTTTTTTTTTTATTTTTTTTTTGTTTGTTTTTTTTTTTAATATCTTGGACATTATCACACAAATTATCTAGTCACATTTAAAGTACCAGAATCTAGCCTGGACTTGTATTATGATGACTAGACAACGATATACATTACATACATAGATACAAACATCCATGACTCGGGAACAAATATTCATATTCATCATACAAATATTTGCCTCTTACGGGATTCGAACCCGCAACCCTCGGCACAGCAGGCAGGTTCACTACCGACTGAGCTACCGGGCCGTCAGAAGTTAAAGAGAAGTCAAAAGTTAATAAACACTCATATACTCTAATAACAATCGTAATATTCGAATTATAAATAAAACTTGGTTCATATCATCAGCCAATTTTCAATGAGATCGTTTTAGATGTTGCCTTTTAGCAAACCGCTTTAAATTTAGTTCTCGTAAACGAACTGGCAAATACATCAGACAGAATAAACGTACGATATGACGAAATAAGCTTATAATGAAGGTTAAAATATGAAACGAGAATGTACGGTCTTAATTAAAAAGGAATAGTACAAAAGAATAGCTTCATTGAATTTAAGCCGCATTTAAAGACCAAAATGCTGCATACGAGGATAACTTTGATAGATTTAATTGTAATAGAAATTAAAATGCTTGTAAGTAGGTAGACTGGAGATACAAGCATTTTATAAATATTTAATAGATGTTTTGTTTCTATCTAAGAGCTATCTAACGACACTTAATTCGATAGAGTAGGAAAAACTATTTCGTTGCATGAGGGGGAACATATTTGTGTAGTACCTATCTTCTTAGTTACCTAAGAGAGAGAGTTACCTAAGAACAGTTAGTCAGTTTAGTTATTTCTTCTGTCTTAAGGTGGACTTCCGATGCTAGCGGCCGACGCGTCTGACGCGCGCGGCTCGCGGCCGACGGCCGATGCGGCTATACTAGTTACTATGAAAACGTATGGCGCCGCTTCCGATGTCAGCGACTGACGCGCGCGTCAGACGCGCGCGGCCGATGTCTATCGCATCGGCCGCGGCCGCGCGCGGCTATGCTCTGACGTCATGCAGAACAAGAATGTTTGCCAGAAATATTACGAAGTTTTTACCGAAATATTGCTTGATTTTTACTATTTTATTTTTATTTTATTATCTGCAAGGTCGCTCATCCACGTTGCGATAACACCATCTATCAATCCATTTAAAACTAATTTTTCTTTTTTCGGAAAATCCCTCTTGCCTACATAATTATTAGCTAGACAGCGATTCATATACAGGTTAAAAAGCAAAGGGGACGCAACGCATCCCTGTCTAATTATAATAAATCTTAAAAATGTATTTTATCAAAAATCCTGTAAAAAAAATGCATTCATATATTTCTCTAAACCTATCAATCTATCAATCAATCAAATATTATTTATTAAAATATGTATTGTTTTTTTTTTATTTGTGTTTTTAAACAAAACACCAAAACATAAAAACATACCCTAAATTTCGGGGAAAATACCCTAAAGTTATAACACAATGCACAATAGGCACGCGTCAGTCGCTGACCTCGGAAGTGAGGTCTGTCGTCGGCCGCGCGCGTCTGACGCATCGGCCGCTGGCATCGGAAGTCCACCTTTAGAGTATACTCTCTTATTTTTGAACCTATATTGAATACACATTTTGCAGAGACGAAATAATAGTAACCAAAAAACAGAAGAACCCCTCATGCAACGAAATGACAGAGATACAGAATTGATGAAAGTTTAAAGGTATTTATACCTTTATACTTTCATCAGTTCTGTATCTCTGTTTGACTACGGGTAGATACTCTTTCTTATACTGTGCTACGGGTCTCCAAAATCTACGAACCCATTTGAACTAACCTCAAGTACCCTACTGTGCTATGTTTATTTTGCAGTTAGGTCAGTCATACGTCATACTTACTCAGATTTGCGTTCATTAAACTACTTTTAAATGTGAATCACCTTCAGCGTCTGGCTGTTTCTTCCTCGCAAAAATCGTGACTATAAAGTTGCATTTGGGAACTTGTTGTCAGCATCTGACTAACAATCTGTCTTTGTTGAAACCGAACTGTTATTTAGCTGTAAGTTCTCCAAAAAGGAAATAAATAAAATAAAATAAATAAATTTGTGAGTTCATTTGTTGCAAATACAATAGGAATGGGTGTAAACATAAATGCGTTATGTACTTTTTGGGGTGCTTCAGACTAGTTCAGATCATCAAACTGAACAACTTTTACTATGGGACCTTTGAAATCGAAAAATAAAAATTTCGTTTTCGTTCATTTTGGTTTTCTTTTTTCGCGGTTTTGATGTAGGCTCCATAGCGAAAGTTGTTCAGTTTGACGGTCTGAAGCACCCTGTTCGATATGTGTAACGCATTTAATTTTAGATTTAATATTTAATTAAATGCAAGATATTTAAAAAAAATCTGACTGTCATTTAAGAAACAAAACAATCGGAAAATATCTAACGGGCTTTAATCAGTCACACTTTGACCATGCATTCTACATATCAAACTGAACAACTTTCATGGAGCCAACTTCGAAATAGCGAAATAAAAAAACTGCTACGTGGTGGTTCAGTGGCGAGTAACCTTGCCTGCCGTGCATAAGGCGATGGTTCGATCCCCGTCCAGGCCGACTCGTACCAATGAGTTTTTCGGAATTTATGTACGATTTGTAACACCACTGGCTATTCGGTAAAGGAAAACATCGTGAGGAAACCTGCATGCTTCAATTTCGAGGCATGTATTGTACCTACTGTCCATTTGCAAGTGTCGACGGGCTCACTCCCCGTCACACTGGACAGAGTTTCGGTACTACTAGTGAAACGTGGATGTTCTTGAAGTTTCAGAATATCTCTGACTACCCCCTCGGGGAATATACCTAGTCGTGAGCATATGCTTATGCTATTCTATAACTACATTCGAGTCGAGTATACTCTAGGTACCTACCTAACCATTACCGCAGCAGATTTTTGTAAATGTTGCTCAGTTTGGTGAGTATAATGCATGAAGTATCCGCACTGACTAAAAATGTACCCTGGCTCTGTATACTACGCGATTTAGGACAGGGGCAAAAGAATAATTAATTAACTATTCTTATCACAAGTAAGATGAATTTCAAACGATCGCTATCACTGTATATTAAAAACTTATTACTAATCGTTCATTCATAATAACAGAGTAATAATTATACTCGCAACCACGAACATAAATATGAATAAAAATGACGAACTTGTTTCCAGTTGACATTGGAGCTGACCTATATTTGACGAAAGTCTGTCGAAACGTACCTACATACTTCAGACATTGAAGAAACCAGTGTGAAGTATACTCCTAATTCCTTTCTTAAAAGTCGAGTGGTTATTGTCTTGTGTCGAGCGCTTTTTGCTTTGCAGTGTTAGCACGTAATTGTTATGCGTAGCCCTAAAGCACCTACCTAGTAAAGAATAGCAGTACGTAAGTATATGAGTAGCCTGTTAGCCGTTATGTGATATTTTACGGTGATTCTGTCAGTCCATCAATCCAAATGGGATAATAAATTGAAAGAAATGAAAGTGAAGCATGCATAGCACATGCTCACGATCACATTATTCCCCGAGGGGGTAGTCAGAGATATTCTGAAACTTCAGAACATCCACGTTTCACTAGTAGTACCGAAACTCTGTCCAGTGTGACGGGGAGTGAGCCCGTCGCCACTTGTAATGGACAGTAGGTACAATACATGCCTCGAAATTGAAGCATGCAGGTTTCCTCACGATGTTTTCCTTCCCCGAAAAGCCAGTGGTGTTACAAATCGTACATAAATTCCGAAAAACTCATTGGTACGAGTCGGCCTGGACGGGGATCGAACCATCGCCATGAAAGTGAAGACACTAGACCGTATAAAAATATTGTACTACAGAACAACTTTCTCCAAGTAGACCATTAGAAACTTGCAAAAAACAATTTGGACTCGCAATAATATGCAATCGAACGTTTGTATGAAAATTTGCATTTGTCTTTGCGATTTTCCCTTACGTTCCTTTGGGAAAGTTGTTCAGTGTCATAAGTACAATCACCTTTTAAAGTACATACAACCATCTACCTTACACCCTGTATAATCGTATTTTCGTACTTATCAATTCCAGCTTCTTCTGTATCTTTTGACAATACTCTTCACGAGTAAAATAATAGCTCAAAATTGCAGCTTTCAAATCTGTAACTGCAATGATTAGGCCAGTCATTTTACGGAGTTTTGTTAGGCGGGGCAGAGAGTAATTATTAATTGAACTTTTAAACTGTAACCATATAAAAGGCATTAATAATGCCTGTAATAAAGCGCGTAATAAAACAGGCATTAAAATAAAAAAAATGAGGTATTTATTAGAAAATACGAATGTATTTGTCAAAACCTTCTAAGTAGACAAAAATATTTACACCATGTTTGAAGTATGTATAATGGTAAAGCCTTAAATAGGTGCAAAAAAATGTATCATCGGGTTTTTTAGAACGAAATAATATCTAAATTTTAAAATTGGAGCTGTTGCTGACGTGATTTTTTTTTTAATTTTGGTACATTCCTAAGCTCAAATTGGCTCTTCAATATTATAGCGGAAAAAAAATTCAATTAGTACTAATTAGTCCCGGCTCAAACCGTAAAATGACTGGGCTAGATCGTGGAGATTTCGAATCAAAACATTGAATATGCTTTTCTCATGATGTGAGTAAAGTTGGAGTGAATGTAATGTAGCAAGAACAGTTTAAAACCATACGTTTAAAAGCAAAACATTTTGCTTCCCACTTTAAAGTCTAAACGCCACACTAGAAACACTTTCGGCGCTCGACAGTCATTATGTTGCAAATCGTCTGACAATCGTGGAGAATTCTGACTGATACATTTCGTTCCATTTGACACTGTTGACGCCTTTTGCTATACGTCTACATTGTCTCCTCATCTGTACGGTTGGTTAACTAACATCTGTTCCACGTTAAATGTCTCCTGTCAAAGCTCCTAAAACTATGTTAGTTAAAAGGCGAAAATGCCTTGATTCTGAGGAATTCATACGTGGGTCGGTTAATAATAATGTGGACGGAACCTTGATCTTGCTGACCGAATGTTACAGATTCAGCCGTAAAATGTTTGTGAATGTTTATCATAAATGTAACTTCTGTTTGAAATATGAAGATACAAACGTTACTCTGTGTGTTTTTTATTTTCATGTGAGTCTAAAAACTATACGGGGTCCTTCTTAATATGCTGACACTTTTTTAAGGGGATGATCAGACCATCAAACTGAACTACTTTCTCTATGGCACCAACATCGAAATCGCGAAAAAAAATCAGCTGTCCCATACATTTGGCTCAAGTTTGCAGTTTTGTATGGAAGAGCTGATTTTTTTCGCGATTTTGATGTTGGTGCTATAGAGAAAGTTGTTCAGTTTGACGGTCTTATCATCCCTTTAAAAAAGTGTCAGCATATTAAGATAGACCCTATACAGAGTGTAACAAAACACCCTAGTAATACTTAAGGGGGCTTCAGACCATCAATCTGAACAACTTTCACTATGGAGCCAACGTCGAGAAAAAATAAAAAAATCTGCCGTCCCATACATTTGAGTAGAGGCGGTACTGCAGTTTTGTATGAAAGAGAGGATTTTTTTTTCGCGATTTCGATGTTGGCTCCATAGTTAAAGTTGTTCGGTTTGATAGTCTGAAGCACCCCCTTAAGTATTACTAAGGTGTTTTCTTACACCCTGTATAGTAATTTTAATTTATTCCTTCCCTTTGCAATGCAGTTTGCAAATATTTTATTTAAAACAGTTACGGGCTATGCGCTGATATAAATTTCAGGTAAGAAAAGAATACAAAAAAAAAATTATTGAATTGGATGTCTTTTGAAGATATTACCCGTTATATTCTTGCTATAAATAAGTGAAGACACGATCTGATAATAAAATATACATGATTGACCCCGCCTCACCTTTCTTACGTCAAAATAGATAACAATACCTATCTTAGTTCAATGTAAGGACAAGGTACAAACTTTATGTCACTGGTGGTAATTGGGAATATTGTTATTCAGAGTAGGAAGGAAGGACACCAGTAATTCAAGATGATTGATTGCTCGATGCAGGCGGCAAGGCATCGCTGTGCGAAGCTTGATGCATGTGTCTGAATCCCAACATTCCCAACGTTAGATAATAATATCAATAACATCAGTTCAGTTACTCAAACAAGAGTTTACTATGATTTATATTTATGTATTCTATATCGTTATTCATCATAATACAAGTCTGAACTAACAGGGCATTTTGTATCCGTAAATAATCTTAGAGTTGTTTCGTTTGGCGAGAGCATAGTAACCTATATATGCATAGGATATGCAGAGATACAATGACAACCTCCAGTAAAGGAGTGGAACCCGAAAAATAAGAAAGATTTTCTCCGCTAACAAACACGTACACAAATAAATAAATTAAAGGATCGTTATAATCTTATGATACAGATACAACTGAATGAGTTTTCGATACTGTACAACTTGAGACAAATCAGAAATCGTACAAATAAGGGTAAAGCCAAACGAGCGTAATTTTGTCAGTTGTGAGTCGCGTATTTTGAGTCCGTTTCATATAAATTCCGGGAATGCATTATCTATGACCTCAGCCTTTATATGAAATGGACTCAAAATACGTGACTCACGACTCACAAAATTACGCTTGTTTCGTTTCACATTAAAGCTGTCTGGTTGAACAATCAGCCTGTATTCCCTGTATTTTTACGTTAACACGATGTAACTTCAACAATGATTAATTAAATTTTCTGATAAAGGCAGATTATATGATCTCAATTACATTGAGAAAGTTAGCTTTTGAATTAAGGGTCAGCATGAGATAGGATATGATAGTTGCGTTATAGTAATAACTAAGTACGAGTAATAATTTCGTATAAATATTAAATGTTACAAATCTGTCCTGAAACGTAGATAGGTATACAGAAAATTATGTAAGGAAACAATATCTCAGACAAAACCTGTTTGACTGAAGGTTAAGGATTTTAGAACAGTATTTCCATTTTCTTGCAGGATTGTGTTATTTATTATTCATCGGATTTGTCCCAGTCTGACGTCCCGAAATTTGCAAACAGGCTAATTAGGGAATCTCAAGGCAACTTCGTTCGTAATTATAATACAAAAAGTATTAAAAGAGCCTTAGTAGAGTTGCATTAGGTACTTTAAGGGGTGATTTTACCCATGATACTGATCAACTTTCCCTAAGAAAACTACAGGAAATTACCAAATAAAAGCGGTCAAGTGCGAGTCGGGCTACTCGCGCACCGAGGGTTCCGTAAACTTCCGTACCACACAACCACAGAACACAACATTATTAACTTAGAAAAAAAAACACTTTTTTTGTCGGGGACCTTTAGCGCAAGACCGACTCGCACTTGACCGGTTTTTAGTATTTGTTATTATTCTGTAGAGCTTGCTCTATAATCACACTAAGTTTGACGCTTGTATCTATTACCGTTTTTACGATAGAGCGTGAAGAAAAAACGTTGATAAAAACTAGTTTCTTGTTTTTAACTTTTTGACATTTTTAGGGTTCCGTACCCAAAGGGTGAAAACGGGACCCTATTACTAAGCCTACATTGTCCGTCCGTCCGTCCGTCCGTCCGTCCGTCTGTCCTACCTATTTAGGGCTGTAACTTTTGAACCGTAATAGCTAGATAGTTGAAATTTTCTCAGATTATGCGTTATTGAGGCGGATTTGTTAACAAATAATAAAAATGGCAGAAAGTTAAAAATTAAGGGGGGTTTTCAACAAGAAACTAGTTTTTACCAACGTTTTTTCTTCACGCTCTATAGTAAAAACGATAACACATACAAGCGTCAAACTTTGTGTGATTATAGAACAAACTCTACAGAATAACAACAAATACTAAAAACCAGCCAAGTGTGAGTCGGTCTCGCGCTAAAGGTCCCGGACAAAAAAAGTTTTTTTTCTAAGTTAATAATGTTATGTTCTGTGGTGGTGTGGTACGGAACCCTCGGTGCGCGAGTAGCCCGACTCGCACTTGACCGGTTTTATTTATTATTATTTGTCAACAAATCCGCCGTAACAACGCACATTCTGTGAAAATTTCAATTTTTTTTTTTTTTTTTTTTTATTCATAATGGGTTTGCGCTTGGCTTCAGCTCACCTGATGGAAAGTGTAGATGAAGCCGAGGATGTAGCGCGCTCGCCCAGAAAAAGCCTATTTACTCTTCTTTTAAAAATATCCTGATTGTATTTGCTTGGGAAAACAGACGCAGGGAGAGAGTTCCAAACCTTACCGGTTCTCATTATAAAAGAGGATGCGAACCTATTTGTGCGGATTGTTGGAATATCGACAACGTATGGATGCAGTCTCGCACTACGTCTTGTCGTACGATGATGGAAGGGGGATGGTGGAATCAGGTCATGTAACTCCTGGGCACATTCGCCGAAGTGTAGCCGATAGAATACCGACAGACAAGCGACCAATCGTCGGTGCTCCAGACCGTGTAACTTAGTCTCGACGAGTGCATCGTCATCGATGAGTCTCTTGGCTCGACGCTCAACTGAGTCCAGTGCGTCAAGTTGGTATTTCGCAGAGCCGTCCCAGAGGTGACTGCAGTACTCCATGCAAGATCGCACTTGGGCTTTGTAGAGAGTAAGAAGCTGTGCAGGCGAGAAGTACCGCTTAACCTTGTTCAGGATACCAAGTTTCTTGGCTGCGGTTTTAGCTTTGGACTCAATCGAGCGGCCGAAGTTCAGGTCCGACGTGAGTTCGAGACCCAACAACTCTAGGCTTTCGGAAATCGGAATGGAGACACCCTGGAACGTAGGAGACACATTAGGACGTGACCTTTTTGCGGAAAACAGACAGGCCTGTGTTTTGGTGGCATTGAATTCAACCAAGTTGGCAGTACCCCATTCGGACACTGCCGTCAAGGTCGAATTCGTACGCTCGACCATGGCCTCTCTCTGGGACCGGACTTCGTGGCCGTCGGCCTGTCTAACAGGCAGATATCTCTCGGTAACCGTGCTGTCGTCTGCGTACCCAAATATACCGGGCTGTAGCAGATCATTGATGTGCAGCAGAAATAAGGTCGCAGAGAGAACTTTTTTTTTTTTTTTTATTCATAATGGGTTTGCGCTTGGCTTCAGCTCACCTGATGGAAAGTGTAGATGAAGCCGAGGATGTAGCGCGCTCGCCCAGAAAAAGCCTATTTACTCTTCTTTTAAAAATATCCTGATTGTATTTGCTTGGGAAAACAGACGCAGGGAGAGAGTTCCAAACCTTACCGGTTCTCATTATAAAAGAGGATGCGAACCTATTTGTGCGGATTGTTGGAATATCGACAACGTATGGATGCAGTCTCGCACTACGTCTTGTCGTACGATGATGGAAGGGGGATGGTGGAATCAGGTCATGTAACTCCTGGGCACATTCGCCGAAGTGTAGCCGATAGAATACCGACAGACAAGCGACCAATCGTCGGTGCTCCAGACCGTGTAACTTAGTCTCGACGAGTGCATCGTCATCGATGAGTCTCTTGGCTCGACGCTCAACTGAGTCCAGTGCGTCAAGTTGGTATTTCGCAGAGCCGTCCCAAAGGTGACTGCAGTACTCCATGCAAGATCGCACTTGGGCTTTGTAGAGAGTAAGAAGCTGTGCAGGCGTGAAGTACCGCTTAACCTTGTTCAGGATACCAAGTTTCTTGGCTGCGGTTTTAGCTTTGGACTCAATCGAGCGGCCGAAGTTCAGGTCCGACGTGAGTTCGAGACCCAACAACTCTAGACTTTCGGAAATCGGAATGGAGACACCCTGGAATGTAGGAGACACATTAGGACGAGACCTTTTTGCGGAAAACAGACAGGCCTGTGTTTTAGTGGCATTGAATTCAACCAAGAACTGATCCCTGAGGGACACCAGCATTGATCGCCATAAGGTCAGACGACGAGCCGTCTATTACAACTCGAATAGACCGTTCGCTCAGGAAATCAGCTATCCAGTCACACAGGCCAGAAGGGAAACCGAATGATGGAAGCTTGCTTAAGAGGCTAGCGTGCCAGACCCTGTCAAACGCCTTGGAGATATCGAGTGATACCGCCAAAGCCTCACCATGTTTCTCCATGGCTTCGCCCCATATATGTGTGGCGTACACTAGAAGATCGCCAGTGGACCGCCGCTGCCGGAAGCCGTATTGACGGTCGCTAAGTATATTGTACTCTTCTAGGTACGTAAGAATGTGGGTGTTCAGAATACGCTCCATAACCTTACAGAATATGGAGGTGATAGCAATGGGACGATAATTGGCAGGGTCTGCCCGACTAACCTTCTTAGGAACAGGTTGTACGTTCGCAAGCTTCCATGATTCTGGGACTTTACCCGTTTCCAGAGACAGGCGATATAAGCGTGTTAAGACCGGAGACAACTCGGGTGCGGTGTTCTTTAGTACTATTGCTGGAATCCCATCAGGACCACTAGCCTTATTCACGTCTAGGTTGCGCAGCACTTTTCGAACCTCTTTTGTTCGAATACCAATGGACGACATTACTGTGTCACAACATGGTATCGAGGGCGGTGTTTTAGCGCCGGCATCCAGACGCGAATTACCAGCAAACAGACCGGCAAACAAATTCGCTTTGTCTTTCGCGGTGTGCGCGAGTGATCCGTCAGGTTTTAGCAGAGGAGGAAGCGAAGGGCGACAGAAGTTGGACTCAACCGATTTGGCTAGGGACCAGAACGCTTTACTACCTGAAGGGTACGAAGCCAATCTGGCGCCTATGCGGCCAATATGGTCGTATCGGGCCCGGCGAAGAACTCTTTTGCTTGACTTGGCGGCTTGGTTGAAGGCTTTTTTCTTTTCCCGAATATCCGGAGCTTTACGACTTCGGGCTTCAGCCCACTTCTGGTAGGCCGAGTTCTTATGCTGCTCAGCAAGAGCACACTCGGTGTTGTACCAGGGGCGAGACTTGCTACCGACTGGTACATCGGAGTATGGAATAAAATATTCCATACCTCGAAGCACCACGTCGGTTATGGCGTTCGCGCAGCTCGTCGGGTCTCCAGAAGAAAAGCATGTTTGCCGCCAAGGATAGGATGCGAAGAAGTGACGCATCTCGTCCCAATCTGCCGACTTGTACCGCCACAGACGCCTTGTGCCATTTTGGCCTTTTTCGGGCGGTGTTACTGACGAAACAGCTTTCACTACACAGTGGTCGGAAGTGCCCAGGGGGGCTGATACCGATACTGTGTATCTGTGGGGATCTGTGGTCAGCAGAAGGTCCAGGCAATTTGCAGTATGGTCTTCAACGTCCGGCACCCTAGTCGGCTGATTGACCATTTGGGTGAGATCTAGCGATAGAGCAAATTTGCGCGCCTCTCTACCGGCATGATCTGTTTTCCGGTAAGGAACCAACCACTCCCGATGGTGAGCGTTGAAATCCCCCAGGAATTATCTAGCTTTTACGGTTCAAAAGTTACAGCCCTAAATAGGTCGGACAGACGGACGGACGGACAACGTAGGCTTAGTAATAGGGTCCCGTTTTCACCCTTTGGGTACGAAACCCTAAAAAATTTGTGAAGTTTCCATACTAAATAAAATGAATTAGCTGATCCAACAGCAATGTTTGCTTGAAAAGTCAAAATTTTTTATTTCGTATTTCCCTTTGTTTCTTTGGGAAAGGCTTATATACTCCAACCATAAACGACGGCCCGGTAGCATTGTCGGTAGTGAACCTGCCTGCTGTGCCGAGGGTCGCGGGTTCGAATCCCGTAAGGGACAAATATTTGTATGATGAATATGAATATTTGTACCCGAGTCATGGATGTTTGTATTTATGTATGTATTCTATATCGTTGTCTAGTCATCATAATACAAGTCCAGGCTAGATTCTGGTACTTTAAATGTGACTAGATAATTTGTGTGACATTGTCCAAGATATTAAAAAAAAAAAAAAAAAAAATTAAACAAACGAACAGGTACCTACAAAACAGTTTGTTATCAATTTATCATCATCATCACATTCCTATATCATACGGAATAAAGCTATTACCATGATGGTCCTCTATTAGGTATCTTCTGTCTATACAGGGTGTAAGAAAAAGAACCAGTAACCTTCAAAACACAATACTCTACCCATCAAACTGAACAACTTTTACTATGGAAGCTGCGCGCTCGAAAATAAATCAGCTGTTCCATACTAAACTGCAATGCCTACTCGACTCAAACGTGTGAAACAGCAGATTTTTTTTTTGGACTGACAGGCTTACTCCCATAGTTAAATGTTCAGTTTGATGGGTAGTGTATGTGGTCTAAGGGTTAATGAAACTTTTCCTTACACCCTGTATAAGTCTAACGGTAATTATGATTATTATTAGGGTCGTAGATGTACCTACGTAACAGCCGCATTGGCGTAAGGATAAACAATGGCTATAAGTTAGGAAACAAGAAAGTATTGATCAGCCCCCGTAACTACTGAGCCGGTAACTATGCTGAGAATTACAAATGTTCTTTATATTATTAAGAATACTTTTTTTTATATACTATTTTCTTTGGAAGACCAATAGCTGTTGATACGTTTGGATAGCTAAACAAGCCAATTATAGGCACTCCAGGATTGCGATTTTTAAAACTCATTCGTTGAACTCAGCAATTGTAAATGTCAAATTAGTAGGTACGCATCTTTCTACTGCTGATTTGACATTCAAAAATCATACTCCAGGGGTGCGATTTTTGAAAGTCAAATCAGCAGTAGAAAGATGCGTATTTCCATACATTTTCAACTGTTCAGTGAACTCAACAGTTGAAAATGTATGGAAATACGTACGTTTTTGAATCTCATACGTTGAATCTCATATTTCTTAAACCTTTAAATCAAAGTGAATATGTGTCGTTGATGTACCTAACCAAAAAAATATACAAAAAAAATAAAAAAAAATAAAAAATAAAGTAACTATTATGATTGAAGAAAGAATTAATAAAGCTTTCAAATTGTTAGATAATGTTTTTTACGTTACCTAATAGTAATAACTCTTATAACGAATCGGAAATGCCTCGATTTGTCAGTTAAAATGCTCTCACGGGAAGCTTCTACAGGGTGTACAATAAAATGGGACAGCTACTTAAAGGGGTGCTTCAGACCATCAAACTGAACAACTTTCTCTATGGGACCAATATCGAAATCGCGAAAAAAAAATCTGCTGTCCCATACATTTCAGTCGAGTTATGTTTGCAGTTTTGTATCATATGGGAGAGGGGATTTTTTTTTTCGCGATTTCGATATTGGTCCCATAGAGAAAGTTGTTCAGTTTGATGGTCTGAAGCACCCCTTTGAGTAGCTGTCCCATTTTATTGTACACCCTGTATAAAGAACTTTGGCGAATTTGGACCCAGCCATTTTTACGAAATCTAAAAGCTCTTCAGGACGGCGGTCATATTTATTATAAATAGAAAACATTAATGCATTTTAAAAAAAAAAAAACTTCCTCATCTCTAGAAGTCCGGGTTCAAAAGTAGAAATTACTAGTAAAATAGACAAATCATCCAAAAAGCAGTAGCAAAACGCAACCATGACAGCTATTTTCATCTAATATTATCACTGAGGTAATTTTTGGACGTTATAGAACGTATTTGGCTTTATTGAACTGATAGTGCGTGTGATTTTGTTTGATTCCATTATCATAATGTTGTACGGTTCTCGTGAATTTTCATTAAAACAAACACAATGAATGCGTAGAAGATTGAGTGGGCTATCTAATAAGAAAGATTATGAGTTTTACACACTTAATACAAAAGGTATCATAAGGAGAAATACCTTTCCCCCAACTTCTACAGATTACAACCAATTTCCTTTTTTGTTAGTTTTGTTTCACTCTACACGTATTACCAAGTTTCATCCATGTATGAGACCTATATGTCTGGGTCTCACATTATATGGCCTTCCGCCAAACTTCTTTATTGCATAGTAGTTGAAGTACGTACTTACAGGAAACTTAATTAAGATCATTTCATGATTCCAGGTATGTTATCCTTTCAAAGGGTCCCATATTATTCTGTTATTAGACTTACAAAGTGACCTTTGTGTAGTTAGTTATACAAGACGTCAAGCGGGGTAGGGTTGATGTCAATTTAGCCATCTTACCCGACTCAAGCTCAGAATTAAGAGGTTCATGTTAAACAAATGAGATTAGGACGTCAAGATCACGAGTCAGAGTGACCCGGCTGTGGTCGACAAGGTAAGTACTTGTTTATGTAGGTACAAGACTTCAATTGTTACAGGTAGGAAAAGTTGGTAGGTACCTAAATTTTCAACACCGTTTTGATCATTTTTTTAGCAGGGTACTTACTCGGTAGGTATACACGGCGACACATTAAGCTATACAAAACCAACATAAGCGGACCGCGCGTAGCTCGAGTAACATATAGCATCGCGCGGCTAGCTTATATGTTGGTTTTGTATAGCTTGATGTGTCGCCGTGTGTACAAAGCAATTTAAGATTACACCGAGTCAGGATTAATTTCGAGCATGTTATCTACTTAAGATTAATAAATATGAAATCAGTTCTAATAGGTATACAGGGTGACTGACTAATCGAAGTTAGAGGTAATGCGCAGCCGATTCTGAAAAACGTCAATAGTTTTGATTTTTTTTTTTTGGAAATTCGTCGTACAAATCTCACCGCTGACATAGATTCTTTGCCGCTGATCTGATCATTTAGTATAGAGAACTAGAGCATTTCCCTTGCCGTATCAGATTGCTCATAATAATAAATGTTTTATTATTAAACTGATTGGAGAGGGTCCGAATGACGTCGCGTTTCAGCCACCCGAGCGATTTTGGTGCAATCGCCTTCAATTTTATTAGAAAACCAATAAATAAACACTTCATTTCCCATTACTTTTCACATGAAAATATCTTTGCAGTAGTCTGGTACATTTCCATAAATTATTAAAGTTACTTACTAATGGACGGTCCGAGCGAGTCGCGACCGGAATACTGATCAGGCGGTCGCGATCGTAAACTTATCGTGAAATATGACCCATTTTTATTACAATACAACCCTAAATAAGACACCATAATATAAAGTACTATTTATAGAAAATAGTAATGAAAAAGTCAATCAAAAATATGATAATGGTGTAATGTCTTTGGACCACCTCATTTCATACCGAAGGCGTTTCAATTTCCAATAATAATTATTGAATTTCAATTATTGTTTTGATTTTATGCCGTGATGTTAAATAACATCATTTTATAACATTTATAGCTTGAAAATAACTAGGTATCGTTATCATATGGTCTGAGTTAAGAGGAGAGGCAAAGCAAAATAAAGGCAAAGTAGAAGTCTATACTGTTGGCCTCTCTTCTGCCTCTATTTTGCAACAAAATTTAAAAATTATGTTATGTTACCTTATCTTACTAACCTCACAAATAAATTATCCTAAATGTGGCGGTCTTCATTTCATGGAAGTTCAAATTAATAATAAACAGTAGATTAGGCTGTATGTCAACTCAATACCAACTCACATTATGCATAATTTATACATTATACATAGGAATTTAAAGTACCTAACGATTATAATATAAACACGTGAAGTGATGCTGATGATGTTATTAATAACAGCGTTAAAGTAACTGGTTTATTTTAATGCAAAAATAAAACTTGCGGTTACTCAAGCGGTCGTTCCCACGGCTGCATGACCGAAAATCCTCGAAAGGCCACGGTCGCCGCGTGCGCAAGGTTCCTTCCTTTCGGCAATGATTTTAAAATACTCTTTAGGTTACTTCCGTTTCGTTTCGATGCTTAGCTTTCATTCCAGATGTTTGTTTGAACATTAGAAGCTTTAACTTTTATGGACGATGAGCTTTTGACCTGCGACCTCGTCCGCATGTATCCCTTTGGGGGACGATTTTCGAAAAATCCTTTCTTAGTACACCCCCACATCTTCTGTAGAATATCTAAACTATTATAAAACTGTAACAGAAGTGTGTCTGTACATTGAAGGTAATTACAAAAAAAAGATTACGATATGGCTTTTAGATGTCCCTGATTCCAAATCACCAATTTTTGGATTTTTTGTCCGTCTGTTTTGTTTGTTTGTTTGGGTGTTTGTTTGTTCGAGTATCACGCAAAAACTACTGAACCGAATTTGAAGAAACTTTTTTTGTTTGATAGCTTATCATCTGACTTAAAATCTGGTATACTTATAATTTATGCGGACGAAGTCGCGGGTAAAAGCTCGTATATTCTAAATATGTTTTTATCTAGTTTTTATCCTCAGCGGTTTAGGTAAGCTGTGCGTTGTCTGTCAGTCAGTCAGTCAAGGATTTCTAGGCCGGTGACTTCGTACGCGCAGACCACGAAAGTCAAAACTATAACTAACTTTAACTATAACTTTAAATAGGTACTTAATCATAACTTTTGACTGAGTAAACCGATCACTTATTATAATTAGTGATGCGTGCGCAAACAAACAAATATTCTTGAAATGTGTTAGAACTATTGGTATTTCAGTGGTCCTCTTCACGGTGAAAAGGATTACGATTATTATACAGGGTGTAAGGAAAAGTATACCTTTAACCCACATACTCTACCCATCAAACTGAACAACTTTTACTAAGGGGGCAAACCGATCAGAACAAAAAAAAATCAACCGTCTCATACGTTTGGATCGAGTAGGTATTGCAGTTTAGTATAGTATGGGACAGCAGATTTTTTTTTGTTCTGACAGGTTGACTCCCATAGTAAAACTTGTACAGTTTGACGGGTAGAGTATTTGTGGTTCAAAGGTTATCGATACTTTTCTTTACACCCTGTATTAATTATGGAAGGCAATAAAAATATTGAATATTGAACCCTCATCTATTTATTTCATCAACATATAATTATGTATACTTAAGCTACAATGTATGTTGTGACAGCCTGTAAGGGAAGTAACACTTAATAATTATGTTAAAATGTATTCAGAATGTAATAGTGTATACTTTGTTGGCAGTCCTTAAATAAATAAAATAAAATAAAATTTGTTGGTTTATATGCGGAAGATTATTTTAAACCATTACAAATGCAAACTACGTAATTTGCGGAAAATAGTCATTTAAAATTATTCATTACTGCACCAACACGAAATGCATTCATTGTTGTTATTGTTTCGACAGACCAATATATTTGAGTCATTATTTTAATTACACATCTATGAGTAATATTGACATAATATTGACGGGGGCGGGTGCGGGGCGGGTGCGGGGCGGGCGCGATGTGCCTAAAATACAGTACGAGATTTAATATCGTATCATAAGACTCAAATTGCAAACAATGCATTTTAGGACGCGGGGTAAGCGCGGGGAGAGCGCGGGTTGTACTTTTGACAATCTATCTTCAGACAGAATACAATTAGAAAATATACTGCGGTTAGGGTAAACACTAGATAGTTGCTTTACCTTATTGTACTCATGATAAAGAACAAGAACAACTTTAAAAAAAAAATCGGCAAGTACGGATATCATAGTGTAACAATGGAAATCAATTATATCCATTCTTTTCAATCTGTCTATTGAGTGTACCAGGCAAATCACCGAAGTATTTTTTCATAGAAATTGTATGAAATAGTTTTTGGGACCTCCGAGTCTGGTATCTGTTTACTAGTTTTAGATATATTGTTTTTATTAACTGTTTGTGTCCAAAATTGAAAAATAAAAATAAATAAAATAAATCACGCACATAACATTTTTCACCATAATAATACAGGCTGACTTGTTTAACGTTTGAGTTATTTATATCAGTAACCGATCATCACTATATTAGCCTGTACCTAGTTCCGGCTGGTTATAGACCTCCTTTCCTGCAATTGTTTTTTTTTTTAGCTAATAGAAATACTGGTATTCTTCTCAACGGTTTCAGTATTTCAAATATACAAATAAATAAAATTTTAACGGTTCACTTCTTATAGGTGTTAATTCCTTAGTGCAAACAGTCACCCTGTATAAAACTACAGCCTTTAACACTTTCAATTTCTATTTACGCTAAAACAAATAAAGTTGTGTTTTTGTACATAACTAATAAGGTAAATGTTTGATTTAATTGGACAAATGTGGAAGCCGTAGAGTACGTAGAGTAGACTGAAATTTAAATATTTTATCTGGCACGTAAAACATACATAATACCACCTTTTGAATTCACAATATATGAACGGTGTGACGCGTGGAACTAATCACAAATGTTTACAATTATTATACAATGAAAAATTCTCGCAACTTCTTAGATCTCAAAACGAATTTAGAACTAATATTTTCATGTTTCTGGCGATATTTTTTATTTATTTATTTTGTTCTTCCTTGAAAAGGTACCTAACAGTGCTCATTTCTTAAGTTTCTGCTGATGGTGCAGGGCATGAAAATATGGGTGAAAAAAAATTCTAAGTTAGCCATTTCGCGAATTAGGCATTTTCACGAATTGCGCCTATACCTACTGAATTAGGCATTTCACGAATTGGACCTTTCCGGACTCGGTAGCCATTTAAACATCCTTCATATAGACTAGGCTGGCTTACACCAAAAAGGTTTAGGCTTATTTGTGATCGCTCTGTCTCACACTGTTCATACTAATGACAGTGACAGCATCATATTTAAGCCTAAGTTTATAGGCTTTATATTTTATTTAACAGATTTAACAGACACAAAAAACACAACTAGTTCGATTTTGTCCGTCTAAAAAGACGGACAAAATCGAAATTTTGAATTTACTCAATTCACACCAAAATTGAATCAGAATTACTATTTCGTATGTCGTTGAAATAAAATGAAATAATTTATTTACTTTGAATAGGTACCGACATAAAATTGATCTTAGGGTCTAGGATAGTGTATTTTAGCCGAATAGTATCATCTATTCGGCTAAAATACAATAGCATGCAAATATTTAAATATAGGAAGTTATTAGTTAAAAATTCAGAACATTATAAAAATTGTTATGAAAGCCATGCGTACAATTTGTTTAACATTAATTTCATGGGTGGCACCTTAAATCTATCAGGTATTTTACTATAAACTTTAATACACATGTTAGAACAATTTCTTTGAAACAGCTTAGTCCTTGGGCAGTACCAGTCATTGAGTACAAGTGTATTTGGGTTTCTGGTGTTTTGGTGTAAATGTCACGATCTGTTTTAAATAGATGAGAGGTCGTTCGTGTGCCTCAATTCAAATCCTAAACAAAATCCTAATTATGATTCGGAATTCCGTAATGTGTGTGGCGGGCCAAAGAATTTCGGAGGTCGCTGGCTCACTGGGGCGGACGGCCGCGCACCGATTCAAAATTTCATCGAGACCCTGAAATTTCGACGTAACTTTATGAATGAATTCATAATAACGTCAAACTCATTCATAAGAATCCTAAATAAGTCTACGTCTTTGACGTCTTTGGTCGTCGCGTTATTATTATGAATCCTAATTATAACAAAAGATATCAATGATCCTAGTTATTGTAGGTATTTTAGCCATGTAGGTGATGTAGGTGAAGTTTCAAATGCTTAATTACAAGTTTACTTTGTATCAATTTGTAAGATGTAAATTATATTGGACAAAATTACAGCAATTACTATATCTTGTTATCATTAATCGTTTAAATATAAAGTACAATAACGACAAATGACTCAATTACATGATTAATTACAAACAATTGTTAATAAAATAATAGTAGGTAATAGCTAAACGCTGTAGCACAATCCAACTTTTTCCCTATGTTTAGAGATTGAATATTTTTAAAGAACACCATGCTACTTAATTCTCAGTGGCATTGGAAACACGCTAACATATTGAGACACCGTAGCAAAAATAAAACAATATATTCTTGTAAAAAAGAAAATATTGTTTCAGTGTTTATGCAATTATTTACACAAATGCATTCCAATATTTACTGAATTTTTCTCTTGGTTGGAATAACGTCTAGCTATTGAAACTTTGCAACCTATTTGCTATGATATCTGTCAGGTATAATTAAAGAATATTTTTGTCCACATATACAGGGTGAAATTGATATCATTGGCATCCTTTTAAACTAACTACTCTACCCATGAAACTGAACAACTTTTACTATGGGAGCAAACCGATCGGAGCACAAAAAAAATCTGCTGTTGCATACATTTGAGTCGAGTAGGCGTTGCAGTTTAGTATGGAACAGGAGATTTTTTTGTTGCTCCGATCGGTTTGCTCCCATTGTAAAAGTTGTTCAGTTTGATGGTTAGAATCTTAGTTTAAAAGGATGCTAATGATATCAATTTCACCCTGTATAATGTTCATTTTCAGTGAGATAGAACAAGCCATACTAAGCTAGTACTATTACTTTATTCAGTGCCAATTACTTAGGCAATCATCAGCTCAAATATCGGTTTCAGAGAACTGTTTAATCTCTTGACCTTAAAAACTGAAATCTTTAAAAGAGATCGTAACTCCCTAGGGTCGTTTTAAGAGTCAGGGGTGTAATACTAAAAACCGGTCGTGATCATTGCCGCTATCCAGAATGTATGAAACGTGCGCTAAGATTCAAAGAAATTAGTGCACTTTTCATATAACCATTGTTTATTAGGGAGTCTGATAAGACCTTTGACCGATCTTATGCTATATTTTAATATTTAAAAAACGCTCTTTAAATACTTTTTCTCGCCTCAGAAATAAAATTTGCTTAAATATTAATGAATTATAACTAAACAATACAACGATTGTTTTACTTAATGTCCCCTTTGTTTCATCTCAACCGAAGACATATTATGTTAAGTTTCATTCATAATAAAATTTATCTTCTACGGTGTTCCGTAACAAATTATCTGTGTTAACAGATAATACTGCTACTGTCTGGGGAATACGTCATTCATTCAGGTTGCCTACTATTTCCACCGTTACGGCTAAAACTAACACACTTTTGTTTACCCCTATATTTTACTAGTTAGGTACTGACACATTTTATTTTTTTTAAAATAGCATAGCATATGCTCACGACTATATTTCCCGAGGGGGTAGTCAGAGATATTCTGAAACCTCAGAACATCCACGTTTTCGAAAATAACAAAATCAAAATCTTTTTAATCACACCAGAAACAAATTAACATACAGGGTGTAACAAAACACCCTAGTAATAGTTAAGAGGGTGCTTCAGACCATCAATCTGAACAATTTTCACAATGGAGACAACGTCGAGAAAAAATAAAAACAATCTGCCGTCGAGATATGTTTTGTATGAAAGAGCGGATTTATTTTTTCGCGATTTCGATGTTGGCTCCATAGTGAAAGTTGCCCTCTTAAGTATTACTAGGGTGTTTTGTTATTGTTACACCCTGTTTAATGAATTAAAAATAAACACTAAAAGCGATTTATTATATTAATAAACATTTTACAAGTGCGAAAAAAAAATTTTGCAGCGTCCATATGGCGCCCAAAAAACAAAATTATTTACAGTATTCAGATGACAAACGAAAGCCTACTTGATAAATATTTTATTATTTATAATATTTTTATAACCTGTAATTCATTAATTTTAATAAATAGCTATAATTATTATTTATGTATTAACTTATTATAGTACTCTGTGGTATAAACATCCGAGTATTTGCAAATTCTTGAGCTACCTATATTCAAATTAAGCAATCGAAGCAACAAGTCTATTATATCGGAACTACACACAAATCTATTGTTTATTGATTTCCTATAACCGTATTGTCTTAGAAATAAATTACTGTATTCATAAACTGTTTGTATTGTAAATACGATAATTGAAGCAATTTTGCAAAGTTATTTGCATAACTGTTTATTTGCATAACTTTGTAAATTGTTTCCTTGACTTTGGCAAGATACAATCAGCATTGACGTTTGATGAGATAAGATGAGATCAAGATGAGATCAAAAAGTTTATAGGAACTTTCAGTTTCAGTTTTTTAGGCGCATGTCGCTACCAATTTTATTATTTCAAAACTATAAAATGTGAAAAGAAGCATACGATTTTCTACCAGATTTTTCAAAATAGCTATACTCGATAAAAATATCCAAGTATAGGTATAAAAATATACGTATATAATACCAAGATACGTGAAAGACAACTTATTTATTAAAAAACATTTCGATTTTATTTCCGTTTAGAATTGTTTTTTTCCTGCAGTACCTACCTATTGAATTTAGAAATGTTTTCATTTGGGACAGTTTTCTTTTCTGTTACTTATATTAAAATACATTTTACTTAGTTTATAATTACCAAAACATAATATAGGTAGGGTACCTAAACGAAATGTAATATTTTAGTTAAGTTACATACAGACAAACAACAATTTAATTAATGCAACGGTATCGGAATATCCGGGACAGCATGATTGATTATCATTCTGTTCTTTCCTTTAGTCACAAAAAATACACTTTTTATCAACTTTTGTGCTTTTTTTGCAGATATTTATTAAATTAAAGAATAGCGTCTGTTTCAACTAATATCTCACATTTTAGCATAAGTATTGATTAGCAAGTTATTAATGTATGCATGCACATGCTCAAGACTGTATTCCCCAAAGGGTGCTCAGAGATATTATGAAACTTCAGAACTTCCACGTTCCAAATTACTAATATACCTAATCTGCGAAATAATTGTCTCATTTATCTACGTAATTTACATTCAAGGGTTCATTCATAATTAATCTTTCTGAATCTTGTTCTTCCGCTTCTTCGTTACTAATTAATAATTTTAAAAGGTTTCAATTATCGTTGGTGACAGACAATTAAAACTTTACTTCAGAATTCTTTGTCTCCGAGTTTGAAGCTTGATATTTCAGGATATAAATTAAAATCAAAGGCATAATATTTTAAAGTAAGTACTAGTTGTAGCAATTTTTCTGACCACCCCAAAAGGGATTGCGAGCTTGAGTATAAACTCACATATATGTTGGTATTGTATGTATTTTAAAGTAACAGAAATAATTGCTTGAAAGAATCTTATAAACATTAGATTAGAAAAAAAAAATTGAAAGAAAATGGATAAAAATCTTTTGTGTTCAAGACAACTCGTATGAAAAGTTTGAGATTTTCAAAAAGATACATACCAGAAATACTCTATTTTAATAACATAGCTCTGAAGTTTGAACGAAGTTACTTAGGAAAAGGATAACTAAACAATATTCGATAATATTATGTCATCCATCATAATCGTCAGCATGCGTAAGCCCATCTTCGCGTCCTGTGCTAATCGCATCCAGGCCGTGCCAGTAATCTTCATGAGGTCAGCAATTAGCATACCACCTGAAAATGTTTTTTTTATTAATTAGCATAGTTTTTTCGAGTATCCATGGTATCGGTAGTCAAGAATCGACGCGTCCAATTTATTGCGATTGCTAAAAATACAGTTCATATGTTATTCACACTTTTCGGATTTTCCGGTTTTGGGTTCATTTGTTAACACATTCTTTGCAACTTTTGAAAGTTTGTGGATTATTCACCGTCTCGTCGTATTGGCGTCTTTAGGGCCCGGTCAATATTATATTATGCGGTGCTAGTGTTACCAGTACCATGCCACCGGACTGCCAAACCAGTGGTTCTAGGGTTCGAATCCCTGTTCGGTCATGGATGTTACATAATTGTGTCGTCGTCGTATGGTTTCTTTAATAAAAGGCCTAGTAGCTTATGTTTGCGATCATAGCAATGTGACCTGCGAGTATTATTTATCTATTTACTTATCTCAGAGCGTTGATTAACATAACGTGATTACATAAAAGCACCTACTTTCGTTGATGAGATTCCAATGCCCTGAGTTTTTCAGCAGTAACCTAGCTGTAGGTACCTGAGAATATAATATCAAAGAACCGTTAGCATTACTACATCCTCATAAAACAGCAGTAACGAGTAATTATTGACCGAGAAATACAGATCAGTACGGTTTCGTCAGTCATTGACATTAATTGATGCTCATTGCGGAAAATATATCAGTGCATAGCTCAGAGCGGGCACGGTCAGCCGTTCGTATTGTAAACAATACAATGGTGTATTGAAGCACAGAGTGCATATTTTAGGGGCGCCCCTGCGGCCCTGGTGGAGTCGGTTCGATCAAGCGGTCTCAATAGTGGCGTGGTATGTGCGTCGACCGCTCGTGTGCTGTGCTCACGCGCCTCGCCCACTCAACGCCTGCGCCCGCGCCCGCGCCGCGTTCGCTCCCTCATCAAAATGACATTTGTTAATCACCATTATTTCATCCGTCTTAGATAAAAACGTTACAAAATGTGTTGTGCGAGATTCACCAACTACCTGTTTTATAAGTTAAGGAAGTACACATGCGGACTTGCCAGAGAAAGTGAGTATTGTGAGTTTTAATTAGATAGGCATAGGTGGACCAGAATCTCATGAAAAATTAGGAAATCAAATTTTAGAGTCAGCAACACTGGGGTAATTGGATTAGGGTCCTTTAAACATTGCCACTTTTTGCTGCACTTCTGAATCGCCATACAGCCACGAAGTATATAAAACGTTCGTAATAAAATTCAGCTATAAAAAAGGTAAGCCTTTTCTTATAAACAAGATGAAAATGTTCGTCCAGATGATTTAGGCGTTCAAGTGATCTTAAATATGCAATGCACCCATTAACAAACGCGCGTTTTTATCACCGCAAAAAGTTGCCATTTGTAAAGGGCCTACTTGATGTGATGACTGTTTGACATAAGCATAAGCATAAGCATGCCATGTGAAAATGTATAGTTTTTTACTTTTTTTCATTTCATGAGATTCTGGTCGTTCTATATTCCTTGTACGCAGCCGGCGAACTGTTCCAGCTTGATCAATGTTAAACCGATAAGTAATATCGCATACGGTGTAAATTGGTACACAATTCGTTCTATTTATATTCGCATTAACATTCTTTGCGTTATCGATCGATACTGTTATGTTTTTACCAACTTTTACTCCTAGCTTCTAGTCCGCCCACTATTTGTCATCAACGCACCAAAAGCAACTTTCTAGACTTCTCAGAAAATGTAATACATTCACTACTAACAAATTAAATTATAACGAATAACTAAAGCTTATTCGAAAACAAGTTTCGTTTCGCAAACTGAAATGTGCGTAACAAATTAATGAACAAAACATAAGACGATCGGCGAAACGTAAAAATTTAAATCTGAAGAATGGTGGAGGCAAAAATAGACATTTCAGTGTAACGTTTTGTTTAACCTTTTACATCACTTGTGTTACAGAGCATAATGGTATCATTTTGAGATCATAACATAATACAGCTCAATAATACAATGACAGTGACATTGTGAATGTGATATAAAGGCATTACAGATTAGGCTAGGCATATCAAGAATAATAATTATCATTGGCAATTCATTTCTGTGAAGGTAACTGAACATTCGAGAGCTTTATTTGATTGATAATACACAAATATCCTACAGCCCATAGATTAAAAATACTTTATTTAGAATGCACATACTACAATAATTGAAAGTTAGACAATATCACCTTTTTAACGTTTGAAAAGGATTGGTAGAAAAATTCATCAAGACACGTACATGAAGGTGAAAGTGTGATTTTCATCACCTATTATAATTCAAGCCCTTATCGGTGGAATTGGACATAGCGATTTCTCCAATTTTCAATATCCATTCAATCGATTATATTATAAGTTAGTTAGTAAGTTATAGCCTGTAGGACAAAGGACTCTTTTCCAGAATAAGGGTGAGAGAAAGTGGGCCATACTCCAGCATAATCTCAACGTGGTACAATCTATAATAAACAAATGAACATCAACACTCCATCCATCCATAGGCTAAGTAGGTAAGGTACCCTTTCCGAGGGCCTACACAGATCACATTTCTCTGACCCGTTCGATGTTCTGTTACTATCCATGTTTTCCGCCCCTATTGCATGGGGAGGACCACAGATTCTCCGGCCCAGTATCGTAAGTTTTCCAGTTCGTAAACGTTTCTTTCATAAATAAATATAATACAATACAGAAAAGCCTAGCCTAAGCCATAAAAGTTGTAATTGAACTAACCAATGTTAAGATTGACGTGCTGACCAGTGTAGAAATATAAAAGCTCTGCAGTCATTCAAACCCAGAGCTCTAATAAGAGAGTACCTAACAAGGTATATTATTCGTTTAAATTTTAATTGCTTTAGTGATGTAATCGAAACAAAGGCATTGTAATTAATAAACAAAGCAGAAAATAGCGCTAAATGGGATATTGTTGATTGTAGGAATATTCAAATTCGTATGTGGATCGAAATCGCAGAAGAAACACGTCATAGATCATCATAACATCTTTACTACCTGCACAACCTACCACAAGCATTCCTATACTATTTCCCACATTAAATGATCGTAAAAATAAATTCAATTCATAAATCTGCGTGTCAATTTTTATTGGACAAATAAAGCGTAGCAGCCTTGACACGGCGGCCAAACATTATCCTTTTGTCTCAATTGTCCAGTAATTGTTGGGGCCATCTTGCGGTCTATTCTCAGACACATTTTGCACTTACGTCTCTCGTCAAATTGCACCTTAACTGAGGGGTAAAATTTATTTTTTAAACGGACAGAGCTTGTTACTGAGCGAGTCAACCATTTTGTCACGTGAGTTTTTTGAACCTAGTGCCTTTATGTGATAACGTCGAATCATTTTAATTAGAGTTTATTTAGTTCCTTCGTATTTTAGACGTTGATCTAGGGAATAGTACAAAGTATTGTTGTAATGTGTATAGACAAACAAATGAAAAGTTAAAAGCTTTGGACCTAACTAAACTAGTTCCTCTCAGGTTTTCTACAAAACATACGCTTCTGGAATTACCTAGGTACATCATTTTAAGACTGGTAATAATAAAAATCTCAGACGGGCCAAAGACCTACTACTTCAAAATATCTTTTCAAATCATTGCAATAATTCTAAAATATTACGAAAGTGGAACGAATTTATGTTTATGATATTTTTTTTCGTTTCAGACAAATCTGAAGCCAAAAATAACCATAACAAATATATATAGAAGCTATAATGAGTCAAATTAATTATAAATATTAATTCTTAATTAAACATAGAACTAGAATGCCATTGTGTCTGTGTGTTATTTGTGTTGTGTGTGATGTGATGTGTCAAAAATATTGCATGGAGAATTTGGAGCCTCATGACTTGTAACCAACAAAAAATCTACAGGTTATTTTGTGGCTTCAGTTTATAAATCATCGAGAAGCCCAAGGGTAAGTACTGGCAAAACCCAAACAAAATGTTTTAAGGAAGGTTAAAAGAGAATGCATTTTACTGGAAATGAAGTCTTAGCTTTTTCCTGGTACCTATAAATCTTTATCTTTTCCCAATAGCAGATGGTATCATCTTTAGAAGGAAGAAATTATATTTCCTTATGTTCGTTTAATAAACTTCCTTGACACGACTATGTTGATGATATGAGCTGTAACTATCATTATTGAACAAGTAAAATCTAGATACTTAATTATAATCTTGTGCACAGTCCGCCATATTGGATTTTCGATTACGTTAGACCTTAACTTTCTTAGTTTTTACGAATAATCACAACTTCGAAATCGGTTAATGGGGGTAAGAGTTTACATTACCCTTCTTACCACTGATTAGGAACTATTTATTTTGCTATGATTTTACAATTATATGTCTCACATCCCTATAATTTCTGAAACAATAAATCATATTATGTACTCACTGATGTAAATTATGATTCGCTTAATTGTGTATTGGATACTCTGATTGTCTGATTACCTTTGTATTGCATCGGTTGCGTAATATTTAACCTCATATCCAAGAATATTATTTTCCTTCTCATTATAATTTTATCTGGTTTAGTTGTTCTGTATTTGGACTATGCGGTTATGAATTCTGATCAGCTGCTACTTACATGCTGGTTAATAGAATGCACTGTTTGTAGTTTCTATATTTCTTCGTTGATATAATTTTTCTGATTACCTTTTTCTACCTACGTTATGTATAGCTCCTTGAGACTTTCAGACTTATGTTTATTTAAAACATTATATTTTAAATTTTCTAGCTAGATAATTAAAAAACCGCTTTTCGAATAACTTCTTCGGTGGATGTTATATTAGTAACTACTAAATCAGCTGTTGTAGCATTTGTATCTAAGAGCTTCTGATGTAATATCTACATTACAAATGTATAAAATAATTATCCTATTTCCTCTTTGGATAGTCAGAGCTTTGCAGTAACTGATTACCAACTAAAGCAAACAGATTCTTCGCCACCTTTGGCTACATCGCCGATCTGACCCGGTAGTTTCACTGCCGGGTACGGGCCATCAAAATTATTGGTATCTCTTCATCATTTGGGATAATATTGATCAAGTTTTAGCGAGAAAAAGGCAGATTTCGGCCACTGACATCTCATACCGCATTGTTTTACACGTAGTTACGTCTCTTCAAAGGGGAGTCCCACGATATTTTGTGTTAAAGCAAACCTTTAGTGCAAAAGTTTGACCTGTACTTGACCTTATATTGTATGCTGATGACGATCTCCTTCACGGTTCATTAAACGCTGTGTACTTGTGATGAACATATCCTAACGACTTACAATTCTAATCCAATAAAAGTAGATTAATCACACGCGTGACCAGAGTCACGCCGCGCCGGCAGAACCATAAGGATTTTGAAGACACACGACGTACTATGATAAATTAAAACCTATCTTTCGCTCTCATTATTCAGTAACAAGCCAAGAAGATGCTCCTAAACAATGCTGTTATAATCGTCTTCACATCAAAGTACTGCGGGGAATTCTTGGCCAAAGTTACACAATAGTTGATCTTTTGACTGCGCATAAAGCTTCCATGTAGTAGATATGTCCTAATTTCATGTGCTGTGTTGTTCAGCTGTTTAATATTTTGATTGATTGGTAGATGCATTTGTGATAAATTCATTTTGTTTAAATTAGTAGTTCTAGGTTGACATCATGTATATTTTTGTAGATAAATTGTGAAATTCTAATGTAATAATTTGTAAATCTTATTTTGTCTAAACATGCTTAAAATTTGCACGCCTGCGAGCAGGCTGGATACACTTGTACTAAATATTGTCGATGGCAATATCTATTGTAAGAAAACTGTATTCATGCAAATAAATGATTTCTGTTCTCTTCTATTCTCTATTCTATTCTATGCGTATAGTTACTTGCATCCTGTCATTGTACGTGTAAGCTACTGCGGGCACTATTGCATTATAATCTCGTGCGAAACTTTAGCAGAAAGCTCACACGCAGCGCAGTCATGAAATACGTGTATTATATCAACTTATTTACCTGTAAGTGTAACCTACCTAGTTAATTGTTCATGTACAGATATAATATAATACACTTCATAATGGTTTCTACTTTACCTCTCGCTGAAATATACCTATAATCAAAGACAGGGCCAGATTAAGAAGTGAGGAGGCCTCGGGGCAACAAAGGAGTGGAAGCCCCTGGCCCCTGGCCCCAAATTATTTTCCAAATAAAATGGGCAATTTTTTTCTGCCTTATTATTATTACAGCTTTATTTTCCACTTAACACTTTTCAATATATACATGCAATTATAATTATTATTTCATTTCTGTTTCATTGTTAAGTGGCCCCTATGGGTGAAAGCCTCCTCCATTCCTTTCCACCTTTCCCTGTTTTTTCTGCCTTATTTTCCAATAAATAATTTCTTGTGAAACTAAGTACTTATAGATTCTTTTATTATCTTTATATCAAAGGAAAAGTGGTTTACTAGTGTTTAAGTACTAGTCTGAATTTTTTTTTTTCCGAAGTCTCTATCGTGGAGGCCCGGGGCGGTAGCCCCGATTGCCCTCCCCTAAATCCGGCCCTGATCAAAGAGATGCCTCTCAACGTGGTAAAGTAATTGAAATAATTTTATGTCTAAGCCAGGGCTAGACTCAATTCTCAACTCAGTGATTACCATAGATAGAACATGATATAAACACGTGTTAGTCCACTTTAGTGACATCATCGGAAACTGTGAAGCTGACATTAACTGCCGATTTCAAGGTTATCAATCAGCAAATGCAGAAAACAGTAAATGCCTATAAAGCCAAACATTTTAATTATACGCTAAGTTTGACAAGCATAAATTTAAATTTGATTGAATCCGGACTGTTTTTGTACCAATATCTTAGATCGAGTCAAAGTGAAGCAACGTGTGAGAAAATATGCCGATGAGATATTTTGTTTTTTCCTTTGATAACTCAATCAAAGGACAAAAAGACAATTCTCATACAATAGGTCGGTGACGACGTATGGCTTGAAAGAGACTGACTCGCAGGTTGGAAAAAATCTCAAAAATATAACAAAGTTGAAATCCCAAAATTTTATCCATGAGCCGTAAAGGATGAATCATATGAGTAAAATACTTAAAGTTTGCTTAAATGGATAGATTCAAGCTCATAAAACTTTGTGGCATAGTTTTATCGATCAGTTCAAAAGAATTAAAAAATTGATGCATTACATGCATTTATATGTTTTGTGTTTGTGTGTATTTGGAATTTGAATTGTTATTCTGCCTACTAACATAGTTATAAGTGCATTTTTGTTATTAAGGGGCGTCCGCCCGGTTTTGAGTAACTTTGTAACCATTTTATACATTTACTATGGCACTTTTTAAGCAGAAAACAAAACTGAACCATCTACAGGATATGAGAAGTGATGTGGTTTTTCTCGAAATCTATTTTAATTAATAAAACTGAAGAAAAACGACTCCAAAGTCACCTCTTTTTTTCCAGTTGTAACCGTTTTACTCTTACATTGTTGATCAAAAGAATATGAAAATTTACAATATTCTTCACAATACAATATAAAATGATGTGGTTTTCTTATTTTTTGAAAATTCATGTAAAATCATACAGGTTTTCAAAGAAATCGGAAAATTCTGACCGGAGCCGCGCAATTGAAGCGGGATGGCTAATTGCAAAAGTTTGCTTGTGAGAGAGAGAGCCTTGCAGATGGGAGGAGTAGCCTTAACACATATGGACAAAAGAAGTCTGAAATAAATGATATACAATACAATACAATTACAAAATTTTAATCGCATTTAGTAATCCTCTTATGAAACGTAATCGCTTTATAAAAGCCTGAGCTAAAACAAAAAATTTGGATAACTACTTCCAAGAAAGAAGGTTCTTACAAAACTGTGAATCATCAACCAGACATCAAATAAAGCAAAAGTGAAAAGACGCACAAGTGTTACGAAACAAACTAAACAGCTTTTTAATTCTACTAGACTCTACCCAACTGCATACAATCACCTTCATTTATCTTTGCAATTGATTGTTTTAAATATTTCATCCGAGAAAATGGAACTTGACGTTTAATTAAAGTTCCTCAATACAAGAGAATGAATTAATAACTCTGGAGAAACATCTGATGCTGGAATACTTATACCTAACATCTTTGAACCCAGATGGTTGTTTAATTAAACATTTTGATTGGTTCTACAACCATTGTTACGTCATTGGATTAGTTTTCATCAAAGGTTTTCATTCATCGTTACTTTAACGTTTTAACCAATCGTTGAGAAGAATATAATTTCTATAAATATATTTTTTTTTCTATAAATATTTAGGTCTAGCGAAGGAATTGCATGTCAAGTGGTGATAGGTGAATAGTCTTTATGTTAGGATTATGTTTGTTAAGTAAAATATTGTATCCTTATGGTGATGTACGAGAGATGTACGAGTATACCTATACTTACAGGAGTCACCAAAAATTTTTTTTATTTGAATTTGTATTTCTCTGGCACCTACAAAAGATACAGTGCCCGCCTCGTTCCTACGCCACGAAAAAAATAATTAAAATTGGAAATCAGATGACGAAGTTAGTCGCAATACTTATCGTCGTTCTTGTAACTAATTGAAGTTTAACGCAATCCTGAATATAAATACCGGTGCGTATGCACCGAAATTCGATTAATCTACTAATCATCTGTGTCGATTACAATGTCAATAAACCTTGTCATTCACCCCTGAATAATATTCGACCACGCGTGCAGTGTCCAGCCTTCACCGGTAGATACCTACAAAAGAACACAACATAACTGACGCATGACGATTCTGCTATAGTAAGACAGACTGTTCATTGGAGTTCTCCAGTTACACTGTTGACGCCACTTGAATCAATGAAGTGCTATTGGCCCATTGTTTAATCGTCTGTTTTATCAGCTGTAATGACCAAACAAGTCTGTGTTCATTAAGATGATAAGTTCTGTGATACGTCTGATTCTTTACTTGTTTTGTCGATGGTAATGCATTTTGAATCTTCTGGGTTATATCACATCATCGTTCGGTGGAGTTCTAAGAATTTCTTTATTAAATGATACCGCAGCATGCATCATTTGACTTTAATGTGTATCATTCAGATGACAAATTATATAGATTTTCTAGTTCAAGCTTTTGATAAATTATCAAGTATTTTGTAAAGCTTCATCTAAATAAGATTCTACAACGTGTTAATGAATTAAAGCAAAACTAGAAAGTAGTTTGTTTAGAATCGAGAGCAGAATCGAATTATCATGGTTTCAACATAGGATTTTTTTTTCAAAATATTAAATAATTTGTTTGCAAAATTTATAATTTTCTGAACCGGATGTCAACCCACCGCACGGGCACATTCACCCCTACTTACTGCCAAAACAAGATTATAAAAATGTATCAATGAGTACGTTAGCGCTTTCTTTTCGTGCTGAAATGATATCAAATAAAGTTTGCCTCAAAACTTAAAATGCGAACAACTTTAAATTTAGACTATCAAAATAATGAAATTATTATTTCAATCTTATTATTTTGTTATAAATCAGTAGGGGTGTATGAGGTTTTGCGCTAATTACAACACGTTGTAAAGTATCAAGACACAATTACGGGCTATTTGATAAAGTTAAAGAAGGGTTCTCATTATGGAAATATACAAATACCTTATATTTAATAGATAAGTTGCTCTAGACATATTTTAAAAGTTTTGACATTTAATGTGTCTAAGGAAAAAGTAAAACAATAAAATGAAACAGTCTGGTAAGTTTGAATATTTCTATATTACTTAATTTATATGTATCAGACTGGTTGACTCATCACATCACAATTGGTTCAAATATTTTGTATACAACAACGGTAGTGAAATAAAACGCATTGAATTATGATTATGCATACCTACATTATAATAATACTGAATACCAAGGTACATTACGATGATCAACAATAGCTTAACATAGCACCTAAGTATGACAATATGTGGTACTTAAAAGTGCATAAACAGGAAACGTTTTATATTAAACACTGACTGCACTTGCTCAGGCATTGGCAAGCAAGAACAATAACATTTGCCTTGATCGGTTCATGTTATTGTGAGCCTTGTAACAGCGCTCACATATTATTGATTTCCAGTGGATTGTGTACTGGTAACATGGGAATTAAGATTCTGTATGGAAATGCAAAGTACAAAGCCATGTCGTAAAGTTTAAGATGATATTCACATGACAGCTCATTTCGATTTATCTATCTTCTTTTAAAAGAAAACCTTTTTTTTATCTCCTTTATCTTTTGCAATCGTGTCGTTCTTATTTTTTTGGACATTCAGCAAAACCTGTGACGTGTATTAATGTTGGCTTGTTTGGTATGCATGCACCCAGTGATGCATCCAAATTAAAGTGTCTTAAGGAACGCTAACACTCCCAGTAGATTGTCCTGTGGTATCTTTTTCTTATGTCTGCGGGTCTGAGTCTCTTCCCTCATTAGATTTTGAGCTAATATATTTGGGTGGTTTCGTATCCTTTTCTGATAATTTCGTGTGAACTCTACTATTTCCTCCTTCACGTAGCGAACATTAAGGTCATTGTGAAGTATGTCGTTTATGACATACCAAGGTGCGTCCGCAGGATCTTCGATTGGAAGCGCTGTATAATTTCGATATTGGAGTTAGCGGCTGTTCTCCAGAGCTGGATACCATCAGTGTTGCCAGAAGGTTACTTTTGTAACCTTTTAGGTGATTTTTAGCTCTATCAGGTTACTTTTTGGTTACATGATTCAAAAGGTTACCTACTTTTAGGTGATTTTTCGGAATTTGTATAATCAATTTTAAAATTCTCATTTTTTTCATGAAACTGAATGCTTTTTCATATTTGCAACGTTTTATAACGCAAAACGTTCGCAACGTAGTGTGTGCAACTCCAAAATTTCTCTCGCACTAATGTATGCCAAATCTGATAAATTACAAAATTCACAAAAATGACTATAAATGGTCTTTCTAAGTAGTCTCACTTACTAGCTAGAACAATCAATCGGAAGAAAAATGCAACTTAAAAAAAAACGCTACTGAATCTAAACTATTATAAAACTATAACAGAAGTGAGTCTGTACATTGAAGATATTTACAAAAAAAAGATTACGATATGGTTTTTAGGCTTCCCTGATTCCAAATCAAAAATTTTTGGACTTTTTGTCTGTCTATTTGTTTGTTTGTTTGTTTGTTTGTTTGTTTGTTTGTTTGGGTGTTTGTTTGTTCGAGTATCACGCAAAAACTACTGAACCGATTTTGATGACTTTTTTGTTTGATAGCTTATCATCTGACTTAAAATCTGGTATATAATTTATGCGGACGAAGTCGCGGGTAAAAGCTCGTTGTTTATATTTCTGTTAGTAAATACAACCAACATCTGTCTATCAACTTTTAATACGTTATTACTGGAAAAACATGAAAGTTTACTTTTTACACCAAAAGGTTAATTTTTTATCTATTTCCGGTTACTTTTGACAAGAACCAACTGGCAACACTGGATACCATAGATCCAGATAGGCTTTATGATGGCTTTATACAAAAGAAATTTGTTTTCTGAACTTAGTTGAGACTTCCTGTTTAGCATCCAGTACATATTACGGAATTGCAGTCCCAGTTGCTTTCTTTTGGTAAAAATATGTTTCTTCCATGTCAGGTCAGTTCAGTTCAGTTTTTAAAGAAAACTTGAAAAGCTTCTCAAGACAGCCATAAAGTTGATCGAAAACGGATTTGAAAATTAGGCCTAGGGTCCTTCGAGCCATTTTGAATTTTGTCAAAAGGGTGTCGCAGTCTGAAAACTTTATATCGATAGAGCATGTACCAAACCAAGGTAATAAAAAAATTGTAGGTCAAAAAGCCTGCTCCAAGATTTTCCATTTTTCTTTATCCTGCGCAATAGGTACCCAGTTGCACCAAGCGATAATAGGTTAATGTAGATATTATCAGCACCTAAAAGTGTTTTAATCATAACGATGTCTGGGTTGCTTTGGAACAGTTTATATAATTTAAAGAGTACCTAGGTACCACTTTTGTATGATAGCATGGAAGTTTCCAGTTTACTGCAAACTAATTTGAGCCCTAATGACTATGATATTAAATCGACATTGTATCTAAGTTACCTGGTAAGTTTACCACAAGCTTCGGGCAGAGATACAATGGAGTTTAAACTAACATTACAATTTAAATTGGGGTTAGAGGAAACTGCAAGTTGCTTGCTAGTTAATGGGTACTCATTATTCTTGCTTTATGTATTTTATGAAGAAATATTACCTTTCCTTTAGACCATCTGCTCTGTCTCGCACGTGCATGTTCGTTTGAAATAATCGCTGTCTTTTGTTTTCCGTCTAAATGAAAAAGACAATATTTCAGAAGTAGAGTAATATCCCTACTCGGAGCAAAATATACGGCCAAGTGCGTGTCGGGCCACGTGCAGGGTAAGGTTCCGTGGTTGCCCGCACAAAATACGACATAGAAGGGGGCTTTTTGTATTATACTACGGTTTAGCGGCAAATAAGGTTTAAAAAGTTACATTTTATAAGTTGGTCAACTATTACTCGTACCTAAACTTGTAAAACCTACTTGATAGTTTTCCTTTTAATTTCATTATTATATGCTACTGCAGTGAATTTTTTTCACATATCCAGAAACAACCGTTTAGCTGGCAGGGGGGTGGGGGGGGGGGGGGGGGGGGGGACACTTGACACTAACAAACATTTTCACTTTAAAGCTTAATATTTCGCTAATGGATCCCTAAATCGAAAAATAGTTTTGCCACATATTTTTAAACCACCTATCCAACGATACCCCACACCATGGGGTAGACGAGAAAAAAAAAACCATTCCCACTTCGCGGAGGGGAGGTACCCTAAAAATAAATATTTTTCAAGTTTTTATTTTACCACTTTGTCGGTGTGATGAATATACATATAGGCCCATTCCAAATTACAGCTTTCTAGTACTAAGCGTCTCTGAGCTAGTATAATTAAGCCGCGAACGGACGGACAGACGGACTTGGCGAAACTATAAGGGTTCCTTGTTGACTACGGAACCCCAAAAACTAGTGGTGTATAAGTACAATGACCATCTATACTATAAGGTCATTGTACCTATAACTATGTCATATTTTTTAAGATTTACGCATAGTACCCATTAAAATACTGATCAATACACATAAAATTGTGTCGAAAGAGAAATGCGAAAAAATATGGCGGCACAACCCACTAAGTCAAGTCGAGTTCTATACAGCAATATTCACATTTTACCACAGAACTATGCATTTTACTATCTGTTCCTCGCAGGTGTCCCATACATTTAGGTTACGTAGGTTTACAGTTTTGTATGGAACAGCTGATTTTTTATCGGGATTGCGATACTGTTAGTCCCAAAGAGAAAGTTTTACAGTTTGATGGGCCGAATGTCTCGTTTCAGATCCGTAAGACCCTATCATCATCAGCCTGGTTAACCCCACTGCTGGGTATAGGCCTCTTCATTTTCACGCCAACCAGAACGGTCCCACGCTAGTCTAATAACTAATAAGGCTAGTAAGACCCTATATACAGGGTGTAAAATTAAATGAGACACTTACTTGAAGGGGTGCTTCAGACCATCAAACTGAACAACTTTATCTATGGGACCAATATCAAAATCACAAAAAAAATCTACTGTCCCATACCTACATTTCAGTCGAGTTATGTACAGTTTTGTAGGGGACAGCGGATTTTTTTTCGTGATTTCATTGTTGGTCCCATAGTAAAATTTGCTCAGTTTGATGTTCTGAAGCAACCCTTTAAGTAAGTACCCATTTAATTTTACACCATGTATATTTTACAAAATACCTACTTTTCATCATCCCCTAAAAGTAATAACAGGTATATAAACAGACTGAATAGTAAATAATAAACATTACCTATGACAAAGTGTCACCTGTAAAATGTATTATTCAAACTTAGCTACGAAGTTGGTATTAACAACTAACTACTACTGCCTCCGTGGTCTAATGGTTAAGAACTGCCTCCGTGGTCTAATGGTTAAGAGCATTGGCTCTCGATACGGAGGTCGTGGGTTCGATTCCCACGGGGGACACCTAGTGATATGTCACTTTGTGCGTTTTTCCCCAGTTGGTTAGGACATTGCAGGCTGAATCACCTGATTGTCCGAAAAGAAAAATAATTCCGCGCTTCGGATGGCACGTTAAGCCGTTGGTCTCGGCTACTATCTCTGGTGGTAGTAGTCGTTACATAAGAACCACGTCAGAGGCCGTAAGGCGGTCTGAAAAAACTCTGACACCAGGGCTCTCCCCACACGATAAGAAGAAGAAGAACAACTAACTACCTATACGGTACAGGGCGCATGATATTCAGCATTTATTCAATTTTAATGGGTTTCAGCTAGCTACACTTTTATGGCGATTAGCGGTAGATCTGAAAATTAACGAAGTATGCAGTATAATTGGAAAAAGTTATTACTTACGTAATAGTAGGCAGGGACCTACTTCAGTAATAACTCAGAAGAAATCTCTCCAGAGATGAGCTACCACTTTGGACAGGAACAATAATAATTGTCTTCTAATTTTATGTACAAATATGTCTGTCTGTACAATAAGCATAATACTCACGATCATATATTCCCCAAAAGAGGGTAGTCAGAGTGATTCTGAAAACTCAGAACATCCACGTTTCACTAGTAGGTAGTACCGAAACTAGGTCCATGAGAGCAATCGCGCTTAATAAATCTCAACTGAACCATAATTGGACCGCGTGGGAACCACAACTTTTAACACATTCGGTATTGCGCTATTCATATGACAGCCGGCCGTTTCAGACCGCTCAGACGTTAAGGCTGTCAGTCACATAGAAAATAAGTCAAGTTTAGCGCGATTCGGAATTCAGCTTATAAAATAGTAATGAGCGTTTTTCTTTTGGTTTTCTAGTGGATCGATAGATGGCGTTACGGTCTGTACGAATAAAGGTCAAAATATCAAAATGTGTTTCTTTTAAATAATAAAGAGGTAGAAGATGATCAAAAAGATGCCAACGCATCTTTTGATTGAATATTTCATTATTTACGAATCATTTTAATCGAAAATATGAAACTGTTTACGTCTAACATGTTTGTATGGGCTCGATCCCTTGGCCTTTAAAAAAAAGTCAGGCACAGCCTTGACATGATTTTGACAGGATCTCACCTACGTCTCTATGGAATAGGTACTATTTGGTCCTAGCTATGGAGCAATAAGCATGTCATCTGTCGAGTTTTTTAGGAACTAAAATTAAAAAAGAAAAGAAAAACGCTCATTGGATTGTAATGTGATTAGAACTGAAATTGTATTAGGATTGAACTTGGATGTTTTAAAATAGCCCAATCGCCCTCCAGTGTGACGGGAAGTAAGCCCGTTGCCGTTTATAATGGACAGTGGGTACCATTACAAATGCAGGTTTCCTCATGATGATCATTCACCCAAAGAAAACAACCTTTATGTGTCTAATAAAGTGTTAAAATAAATGAAATAGCTAACGAGACCGTTCTTCCACAGGCGACGCCGATATGTCGCTGAAGCAGGGCAGCGGCACCGGCAAGGTTCACTTCGGTGGCCTCGACGATGTGTCCCTGTACGGCACGCCGGTGGAGCCCGCGCCTCCGGTCTCCGACGCCAAGCAGGGCTTCCTCAGGAACCAGCTCCAGGCCCTCTTCCAGCCCACCGACAACAAGCTGGCCATGAAACTCTTCGGCTCAAAGAAGGCGCTGATGAAGGAACGCATCAGGCAAAAGGCTGCCGGGCATTGGGTTATACATCCGTGCAGTAGTTTCAGGTTAGTGTTTGTTCTTTTGTTCTTTGTCTAGATTGTGTAGGACCTACACAACCTACCCTGTAGGTTGATCCTTTGGAGAGAATTGGTCGGTTCGTAATTTTGATATTTTATGAGGTACCGAAGTTAATTATTGTTTTGTATTTCATTATTAACTACTGTTTCGTTAATCTAACTGCTTCCAACAACCAAAAAAAATCCAACTACGTAGTAACGTTCTAGGACCTACATAATTCTCATCTACTTCGCATTTAAAACGTTTTTATTTTCAAAATACGCAAATACGCTTTGGTTTGCTTTATAAATGTTTAACTAAATACGAAGTATTTTATACAGGGTGTTAGGGTAAACAGTTGCATAACTTAAAGGAGTGGTTATACCCATGATACTGAACAACTTTCCCTAAGAAACTTGTAGGAAATTTGCAAATAAAAATTTGGACTTTCATTATACTAAATGCAATCTGCTGATCCAACGTTTGTAGAAAGTGGAAAAAAAAGGTTTCTTAGGGAAAGTTGTTCAGTATCATGGGTAAAAACACCCCTTAAAGTAGTGCAACTGTTTACGCTAACACCTTGTACAGGGTATAACAAAATACCCTAGTAATACTTAAGGGGGTGTTTCAGACCATTAAACTGAACAACTTTCACTATGGAGCCGACATCGACTAAAAATAAAAAAATCTGCTGTCCCATACAAAACTGCAGTACCGACTCGACTAAAATGTATGGGATAGAAGATTTTTTTTATTTTTTCTCGATGTTGGCTTCATAGTAAAAGTTGCTCAGTTTGATGGTCTGAAGCATCCCCTTAAGTATTACTAGGGTGTTTTGTTACACCCTGTATAAGAAGCGAAATGATTTTTTTGCACAAACGACACACGTAGCCTACTGCCACGTGCAACTAGTTGAGAGTACCTAATACAAATATAAAAAGTCTGTAAATTACTTAAGCCAAGGACATTCTGTACTTGTTAACCTATTTCCTTCCAGTTATCCTTAGGGGGTAATAACATTAAATTTAACCCCCACTGGGAATGTTAGAAAACTGTATTTGTTGTTTCACGTGACGACAAAGGCGCAAAACTTTCACTGAACCGTAAAATATTAATATTTCGTGGCACGCAACTTAACGCGAAGTGTTGGCATTCTTTACTTTATAGCCATAATTCACCTCACGGTTATTTATATAAACGAAGATGGGAGAAAATAACTTGTTTTATGTGGTTCTATTCTTAGCAGTAATATGATGATTAGTAATATCACACGTCTCGTTTCATCTGGGAACCCTAAACATGCTCAAAGTTACTATGCATGCTTACTGCTGTTGCATACTAAAGTGCAATGCTTACTTGACTCAAATGTATGCAACAGCTGATTTTTTTTGCTCCGATATGTTTGCTGCCATAGTACAAGTTGTTCAGTTTGATGGGTAGACCCTTAGTTTAAAAGGATGCCAATGATATCAATTTCACCCTGTAGTACTGACTGACTGGAAGCTGTAATATTATATTTAAAAGATTGTAATGAAATACGGTCTTAATTTTTATATTACGTTACAATATTTAATTTTGTTCGTGTCATGTCAACCGCTTACTGTCCTAAAGAATCAAGAAGGAATATAAAAGCCACATGAACTGTTTTTCTTTTTCATTCAAATTCTTCATTTAATTTCACAATTTTTGTGAAAACCTAAAAATCCCTCACACATGTGACTACTCGTTGTTTTGTATTCGACACTTAGGCGCAACAATGCTCGTGCCATGACACCGACAAAGTATTAAAAACTAGAGAAAAAACACATTTCTCGAGCCCCGATATTAAAGTTTTATCGCAATGAGCATTCCCATGTTAGAATTTTTCGAACAGAACACGCAATATCCGGGGCTCCTCCTTTATTATTGCTACAAGGCTACACGTGAATTGCAGCGAAAGCTGTTTCATTTCCTCGCAATGTGTTTTTATTAGTGTGGGTACCAGGTTCTTGTCTAAGACTTCTCATAACACTAGAGATCTGTCGATGAGCAAAGCTTATAGTTATTCCTTTTCTTCTTCCTCAAGAAGTAATGGACACTTATCCATCTCGTCATTTAATAAGCTTCTGCTCAATTTACAAATAGAAATTAAGGTACTCAAGTCAAGAGAATCATAGAGCTTTGTCGTACAGTGGCCTCGATTCGGAGTGTACCACGACTTAACTAAACTAAATTTATTCCTGTCACTTTCTAAAAAAAGATTAAGAAAAGAGACAGAAAACCAACAGCTGACTTTAGTGCTGTCAAAGTGACGTTAAATGCGCAAAATAAGATGCCATCATAATGTACGCCATTTTATTTAAAGCGTTTTTGGGCGTTTAACGTCACTTTGACAGCACTAAAGTCAGCTGTTGGTTTTCTGTCTCTTTTCTTAATCTTATTTTAGAAAGTGACAGGAATAAATTTAGTTAAGTTAAGTCGTGTCACAGTCCGAATCGAGGCCACTATGTGCTAAGACTAGGTAATCTAAATGAAAACGTAGATGTGAATTTGCACATAGTGTACGACAAAGTCGTATACACTATGTGCTAAGACTAGGTATCCTAAACGAAAACGTAGATGTGAATTTGCACATAGTGTACGACAAAGTCGTGTACACTATGTGCTAAGACTAGGTATCCTAAACGAAAACATAGATGTGAATTTTGTTTATTAATATGTTGCAATCATTATTATTATTACCCCAAATTCTGCCCCTAATTGGTACCAAAGTCAGTTTGGCATAATGGCGTAGTCGCCTACTATTAGCATAACCTGTCTGACCTACATTCGATCCAGCATCAAAGTTTCAGAACTGTACGAAACGTGTTGATCCTTGAACCCTGGTCACCAGGTATTTTAAGTGTTCTACGCTCCGATGCTTTCAGATCACGTTTGAGTTTAACGGAGTTGAAAACGTTCGTAGTGACTCAGTTTATGATTTCACGGTAGTTTTAACAGAGGAGATATAAACAAGAAAAATATTATCTAAAGAATCGCGAATCTGGACTGCTATTTTAAGCATTCGCTTTGTTGTGTAAATGATAACAGTAACGTAATTAGTACATGAGTAAGTTAACATATAGTCAAATCTGAGGCCACAGAGTTCTTTGGTGATCATACGCACAGAATAGGCATTTCTGTGATTATACGGCATTTCGATCGGTATGAGATTATAGCACTCTGTGGTATGAGCTTAAAACTCATTGTATTTTATACTCTGTCATTATGGGTATATTTGAAACAAATCTAAAACATCTCTGACGTCTAGTTTTCCGTTCAGTATAAAATTATAAACCAAAATCTAAACAATTTGAAGAAGAACTGACGACTTTCCTGAAATATTAATTCTAAATAAATTCTCTTAAACCAGAAAATAGGGAAAGTTTTTATTCCCTAAATCCGAAATCAAAACAAACCTTTTCATAATTGTACCTTCGTTGCAGCCTTTGTTATACGCAATAAAAATATTTTAATAATGCATAAATAAAGCTTGGAAATCTGAAGCATGAAAGTGGTAAAGAGAATAATAAATCAACGGAGCGCTAGTTATGTACATACCAAGGCACAATAAAGTTAATGAATCCACCATGCCCGAGTGAAACTGCATTTTTCGTTATGAGTTTTTCACAGAACGTACCTACTGCCTGCACTTAGCTGGCAGTTAAAAATAGAAGTGTGCCCATAAATTAACTTCGCATTTCGTACTGACGAAGTTGGGGGAAACAGTAAATTAAAGCTAACATTGAGTGCTCGAGAAATGTATGCACAGCACTGTCTTTATATGTGTCTTCCTTAATAAGCTGCCGGTTTTTAAGGGGATAAATCTGACCATCAAACTGAATAACTTTCTCTATGCGACGGACATCGAAATCGCAAAAAGAAATCTGCTGTTCCATACATTATGTCGAATAGGTCTGCAGTTTTGTATGGAACAGCAGCTTTTTTTCACGATATGTTGAGACATAGAGTTGTTCAGTTTGATGGTGGTCTGATCATCCCCTTAAAAAAAAGACCCTGTATTTTTTTAGTTCACGGAGCTAACTAATCTAGAACATAGGTACAATTCAATACGTTGCCGATACGAAGCCTCAAAAGTCTCATAATCCTGTCATTCTTTACTGGATATTTTAGGCAATGCCGACAAATCAATTGCAACGAAATCGAGATCTAATTGCATTACTTTGTCCAAGGAATTGGGTGTGACCTCCACACTTAATGCTACGATCAAATGTTTCTGGTTTGATTTGATTTCGATCTCATTGTATTCAAAATGAAAGTATTGTAACTTGCATCGACATTCAAAATTAGAACAAGAGGATTAACACTCAGTTGCAGAAACGCTCATTATACTCCATTAAATCTCTTGCTACAACTGAGTGTAACACCCGTATTCTTAGACTTCTAAGGTTCTAATATTTCTATTTCTAATCTATTTTTTATATAAAAGATGGGTTTGCTCTTGACTTCAATCACAGATGGGGTCGAAGGGTCGAAGATGTAGCGAGCTTACCCAGAAGAAGCCTCAAATCAATCAATCTGTCTCCAAACTCGTAATGAAGATTGCAGGCATGCATTTTTCGTCCAATAAGCTAAACAATCTATCGCTATAGTATGGCTATCCGGCAATAGTAGACTCATTTCACGTTTAATCATCACAGGTCATTTTGTTCAGCAGACCGTACATCACCATACAACATAAAGGAGTGTTATTGTAATTACAGTTTTTTTAGCTCATTGTCAGGTGCTGTGGTTTTCCGCAATCGACTGCGCACGCGCTTCTGTCCATAGATGACGTTTTTGTTGTTTAATAAAGTTATGACTTTGGTATGCTATGGTTTACCTTAGCTTGACGACATAATCGGGTATTCAAATCAAGTAACAAACAATTTTTAATGTTTGTTAAAGTCGCGTATTCACTAGGGGACAATGCCCCGGGACTATGTCGTCTGGATTCCGGATTGTTATGGTTGTGTATCCTTCCAGATATTGCAGAACGAATGATATACCATGTATAAAGGGAACGTAGCTTCTAGAATTGTTTTTTTTCTACATGGAAAGCCGAAATAGTATTTATTTTCGCACCACAAGATACCCACTATGGTGATTTTGTATTGCACTCTAAGACTTAAAAATGTTCTATTATACAGAGGTCACTACTAAATTACACGTTTTATCATGTCCTGTTACTCGTACTCGTGTAATAATAGGTACAGTACCATTGACCTTTAGCAAAATCTGTGCTAATTTGCAAACGTCATAAACGATTGTGTTGTTAGTGTTCAGACTACATAATGTATGTAATGTAGGTACCTAGAGTTGAGAACTTACTAACATTATCCTATTACTCATATCCATAAGTAAGAACATAAACCTAACCTAGCTACACGACGTGTTATAACAATAAAAACAAAACTTGAAAGCCATTCGTAAAAATCTATTTAAACTAATCAACAAAAATAAGACAAAAATATATTAAAATTCGGATAAAATCTAAAGTGCTATATTATTATTGAATGTAAATTGTAAGGAATTTATTGAAGAGATATTATGTTCATCACATAATTACCTATTATTGTAGTTCTGTACAAACTAATATGTATATACCTAATTCGGTTTTAGATTCTATCCACTTCTGAAATGAAATGAAGTGAAATAAGTGAAATAATTTAATTTACAAGAATGTTTGAATAAATATCGAATTTCTGTCAAACTTGTACTTACTGACCACATACTAAAAATCGAATTTGTTAGCAATTTTTTTAGCATACCTACTATTATTAGCCGATATCAAAGTTAACAGTCAAAAGTTGTTACTTTAGATTAGATACTTACTGAATTATAAAAGAGCATAATTATCTGAAATCTTCCTAAACTTAAAGACTTAAAGTTATACAAACTAATTGCTTATTTCCATGGGAATAGGTAATTAAAAGCTTTCCTCAGGGATTAAAGTGTAGGCGAGATAATTATTGTCCGTAGGCGTGAATTAAGCGCATAATGCTGCCTTTGTGAATCTGTGGTGTCCCAACACTAACTCCTGGCTCTCCGCTCATAAATGTTAAACTCGTGACGTGGCTGAAATATGTTTTGTGCGGAGACTAGGTGGTAGAATGACATCTTTAGTATCTATCGAATGGAGGATCTTGAAAGGAAAACTTTCATACAAACAGTCAATTATTTTCGATCGATACGATGAGGGTAAGCTTTTCCCACGGTAATAGTTTTTCACTTTGACTTCTACAGTACATTCATCAATATTAAAATGAACAAAAATAAAAATGTTGATATCTATTTATGTCTTTGAAATTAATATAAATACCTACCTTATTATTAATTAAGTGGCTATCATAAATCTGTAAACCTTTAACACTGAACAATCAATATCAATACCTAAACTACATTGCAAATACCTACATACTATAAGTATTTTTTGATTTATGGTTGGCTTTCGAGTTTGCTATATTTATTGTTCCTGTATAATAATTACATTGAATTTATTTATTTACAACAATGCAACTAATAATCAACACATTAATCAAATAGCCCGCCTCGTATCGATCCAGGTGCAAAGGTGTCCATAACGCTAGCAGCGTTGCCGCGTTGTATTGCTATGGCCAACCTCTGCACCAGGAACGAACCGGAGCGGGGGTCACATTTGCGCTCCCTGAGTCGACGCCCAATTTCGGCAATGAAGGTTTTAGCCTCGGCTCCCCACGCCCCTGTGGTCTCCACGGCGACCGGAACAAAGAGATATTGGAGCTCCAGGTCCGAGTACCAGACTCTCTTTCTTTTGGCAGCGAGGTCTGCGGCTGCTCCAGGCGTCCGTGAGGTGCGACTGAGGTAGCTGGCGGCGAAGGTACTGACGCATGTGGCGTCCCACAGGAAGCACTTTCCCTTCTGCCAGGGCACCAAGGTTAGGCCGTCCGGCCTCTTACCGTCGAGGCGGCTGAGGCCCGGAGGCTCGAGCGCGCAAGGGATGTTCGCTGAAATTAGAGCCCTTCGGATGATGTCGTTAAGGGCGTGGTGGTGAGGAAATCTTCCAGTACAGCGATGACAGCTTAATGCGTGGTGACCGTTGGCCTCCACCATGGAACCGCAAATGCACGTGTACCTACTTATGAATAGAAGCTGTCGCGCCCGCAACGAAACTCTGGCCTGGACTACGGGTTCATAAATTTTAAAGCCTTGACGTACTGACCTGATATATATTTTACGCTGGGCCTTATGACACCTGAGAATTTGTGTTACAATTTGAAAAATTATTTTACGGATGAGACACTATTTTATGAATATAATAACTCCACATTCTTACAAACCTTCGAAGGATGTTTGATTTGATAGGTAGGATAATTTATAATATTTATCGAAACTTCTAGACACCTAAAATCCTTTGGCAAACAAAATTACATTTTACAGTGATTAATTTCGTTTAGCCCAAAGTAATGCCTGTAAATGTGGACCTAAAAACATGTTTGTAAATAAAAAATAACAAGCTTTTGCCCACGGTTTCGAACGCGTCGTATTAATAAGTAAAATGTAAACCATGTCTCAAACTAGTAATGGATCTGTTTTTTGATATGTTAACTGACCAACACGTCGCAAACGAATAATATTACATGTCTAGAAGTTAACTAATATCGATCAATCGTTCAGGATGTTAACCGGAACACCGGATATTAGCAGAAATACTGCATCCCGCGCAGCAAGATTACCAGCTCGGATTTGTCGAAACAATTGACTACTCGATACATTTGACGAGAGACTTATTAAAATTAAAATTCTGATATGAAGCCACAACCCTAAAGTTCTTATTTTAATAACTTAGTAATCATTGCTCGAATTAATATTGACATTTATAAACAAGCATGAAAGTAGAACGAGGCCCACTTGTGTTGGGGACAGTAATTGGGTTCCTTTTGCTAATTCGTATGAAGACTTAAACGTTTATTTCATTTTTGTATCACGATTAACAAACGTTTTACTTAGTATTGTAAGGTTTTATTAATTTTCATAAGGTTTTATTGATACCTTGCACTGGCCACACTGGCGGCAGGGTTTGAGGGACGAGGTTTTTGGCGGAATGGGCATGGACTCTCGGACTGTAGAGTAGGACAGACGCTATGATTGTAAATTAAGATAATAAGTTTAGAACAACAGTTGGCTAATTTGGTTAATGTTGGATAGTTTCAATAATTAATAAATTAAGATAATAAGTTGTTAATGTTGGAAAGTTGTAAATAATTAAGTATAACAGAAGATGGACAATATAAGTTTTGAAAAGGTTATTGTGTTGGTTATTTCTGAGATAGTTCTACAGTATCTTGTTTCTGTTTTTCATTATTATTATAATCTTGTGGTGGAGTAATCGCCAATCCTACTAATCTTCGACCAATTAATTGGTCATAGTTGGCCATAAGTTACTGATATTATAAACTCGAAGGTGTATTTTTATTCCGAATTGACACTATAATGGCTGTACCGACTCATCAAGTAATCATCATCAATCATCAATGCATCCTGGAATAGCACATAGCATAGGGTAGGTATTTAAATACTTTTTATAATTTAGGGAACTACTGGGAAAAAGCTTCCACAGCGGTACTACTGGGAATATACGTCTATTGTGGGAAAAAACAATGTCCACACAGACTAATAGCACAGTATAAGAAAGAGTAGGTATCTATTACTAGATACAGTACGGACACTCTCACCAACTTTTTACCTCACCCCCTCTATCGCCCTCTGGTTACCGCGCTCTGGTTCTACGAAGAAGACTTAAGGTTCAATTTCATTTGTTTTGTATGTACTGACTGACGTCATCTTGTCAATTTCAAATTTTTGTATGCAGTGTCCGGGCCAGCTGTCCTGTTATCCTGCACGTAATCTCTTAAAAAAACATGGCGTAGGTATAGCTTCGGCTACACAATGGCATTTATGTAGTTCAGCCAAGCTACGACCGCATCAAGAATGGATTATTATACTATTTTATAGAAAACCTCTTTGTTCATTAACCGTATATTTCGTGTTCGTATCGTTTGGAGAATGTTTATAAACATTGCCGATATGGCGGCGGTGTAGCAGCGGCGCGGCGCGCATGCAATGAAACCTTTAAAACATTACATTTCCTAGTATGTACAGTCAAGAGCACATCTAGCTTTACACTTGCAGTTCAATTGTTACGCTTATGGCGCACTAAATAAGAACGCTACAAAGTCCAAAGTGTCAAGCTTGACGTGCTCTTGACTGTACCACTATTGCACATTGCCCCCTTGTTTTTGTAATTTAATATTCTGATTTGAACAAAGCTTGTATTTTGTACTCCATGGAAATCTATTTCGAACAATGAAGCAATAGATTCGATTTTGAGGAATCAATTTTGCAACCTACACCAATATTATAGATCAAACTAAGATCAAAGGAAGAAGGAAGTATTTTGTTTTTTTTTACGTTTTCACGTCTCAGTCACTGAACAAACAAAGATATTTTGACGTGTAGTGTGAGAGTGAAAAATATATGTAGGTATCAAATTAAAGATTGAAAAATTCAGTCTCGGGCGGGACTTGAACCCGCACCCTTCCAAACCGGGGAAGTGCGTTATCCAATTTCGCTACCGAGCCCACTAGCCAGAGAACGAATTTCACGTCCCCTCAAGACGCAACAGATTGAAAAATTCGTTCTCTGGCTAGTGGGCTCGGTAGCGAAATTGGATAACGCACTTCCCCGGTTTGGAAGGGTGCGGGTTCAAGTCCCGCCCGAGACTGAATTTTTCAATCTTTAATTTGATTCGAAATAGCACAACATGGCTGTAACATGTTCAAAATCAATAATATTTGAAATATGTAGGTATACCTAGTATTATTATCTTTTCATATGGTACAGGCAACCTTCTAACTGTATTTTATTGAGAACATAACTTCAAAGACAAAGATCACTTTTTATCCCGAAAAATAATAAATCTAATTTTACGTGGGAAAAGCCGAGAGGTACAGGAGGTCCAGCAAATAAAAATAGGTCAATATGCTATGGTGTACTCTTAGATATTGTTCTTCTTCCTTCTCTCCTGTAGAGTTGATGACATGTCATGAGTGATTGTTTGTTGATGTGTCCATGAGCAAGAGTTAAGGCGGTTGGAGACACAGACTATTATATGTACTACCGTAGTTGGAGAGGGGTCAATTTTATACAAAACTTTGACGCACAATACGCGTAATCGGTATTAATATAAGTAGCTTTGTATATATGGAAAAATAGGTTATAAAATCTAGATGTCGCGTATCAAATAATATTTGCAATTTATAATATAATTACGAAGAATACGAAAGCTTTGATTCATACAAAATTTTCAAAGCTTTATATCTTCGTAAATATATTATAAATTGCAAATGTTATTTAATACGCGACATCTAGATTTTTTAAACTATTTTTCCATATATACAATATTACTTTTATTAATTCCGTCTACGCGTATTGTGCGTCAAACGTTTGTATGGACTGAAACCACCTTAATCAAAATAATTAATTTCTATGATTCTTTCTTACTTAGGTATTACTTGGGTTTCATCCCAAAACGAGACATAGGCACGGAATATATAAGAGTTACACATAGGTAACATTTCCCCTGTAGGATTCAATTCTATGCGTAATTTATGATAGAAATATATTTCCCTCAAGTTTAAATAAACTTCACATAACTTTTTAATTGATGGTAAAATATTGAATAAACTAGCCGAATCGTAAAACGTATTTAAATACCCGTCTGAACTCGAATAGCAGATGCTAACCCTCGTTTTATTGTCCAAACCAGACATTGGGATTCCACGTGAAAGGTCCGTGTTTTCTGGATCGTTAATCAATCCCGATGAATAATCGATACCTATCCAATACCGAAATGGTGTTAACATAACATTTTATATTTGCAAGAGACGTACGTTTTGAAATTGAGGGCATTATTTCACTGGAAGGCTTTTATATTACTGTTCTTGCATCGTAGTTGTGCTTTAGAACGTTACTGAGCAAATTCGAGCGGGATTCGCCTTTGAATGGGTGTTCGTATTTCATCTCGATGGCTTCTGTGCTTCCGAAGACACGTTAAGGCTGCACCGAGCCTATTGTGCTGCCCCCAATCTTTAGTATTTTTTTTTTATTTCTTAGCAATTAAACAACATTTCCATAAAACGAGAATGTCACATTGTAGTCCCGATAGTCTTTCAATTTATCGAAACATTACGGATTATTATGTTTTATGCTATTATCGTTAAAACCGCTAAAAGTGGCCACTTTTGGCGGTTTTAAAGATAATAACTATAAAAATTATAAAAACAAATCCGCAGTGACCCGATAAATGGAAATCAGCAGTGACTACAATGTAACATTCTTGTTTTTTTGGAAATACTGTATAATTGCTATGAAATAAAAAAATACGATTGGGGGCAGCACAATAGGTTCGGGGGTCGGATATCGAAACCCAAATCCGAGGCTTTGTAGGCAACTTAGGAATTCTGAGAGTAGGTACAGCACTTAACTTCCCTCCGTCAGCCCAAATTGTATTCAGGTATAATAAAATAGCCAACTGTATCTCACCTTTATTGGAAAAAAATCTTTTTAGTGGAATTCTAGTATAGAATATAATAAAGTTTATTGCCACTATTAATCAGTTTGCTTACAATAGTTACCATATTACGTAATTAACTAATTATGCTTAAGGTGCTGTTTAAACAGAAGTGACGTGGCGCGGACGTGACGCTAGCGGGGTGCGGCAATATAAACCTTATAGTACGTAGCATAGCGTCGATTGGAGAATTACGCCGGGGCGCGCCTCCAGGCGACGTCGCCTGGTGGCGCGGGCGCGATTTTCCTTTACGACAAAAACGACGCTATGCTGCGTACTACTATATGATTGAATATTATGTTACCTTGACTATCCGCCACCGCCACGCGTCTCTTCTGTATAAACAGCACCTTAGACTAACAGTGACAAAATTTCAAATTCAGCATGTGCTTGTCATACGACTCATGCTGACATGAAATAAGAAGAAGCATGTGCTGGCAGAAAAGTTCTCAGCGATGTTTTTCAATTGCTATATGGGTTAGATAGAATTTTGCTTCACTTGAAGATAAAATTAACAGAATAAATTTAACAGAAACTCAAAATTTTATCCGAAACTAGCTGTTTATTTCGACCGAGTAGATGATGTTATTTAACCCCTTTGAACTATCTATAAATAATGCTAAACTTGATCCAATCTTATCCAGCTGTTTTAAGAGGATAAGCGGGCTGAAATGGTAATTTGGAGAATAAGTCACTTTTCCGACTGCATCCGTATTTGTCCGATCCGCCCCAACCATAGACCCCGCCAACTAGAGTGTGAAAGAGACAACTGTAGCTTGAACCGATTTTATCGACATAAAATCGATGAAATCAGCATTTCGTATTCCCCTATTTCCTCCTCCATAACTAAACCGAATTTAATAATTCTTTCATGAATAATTTGAGAAAGACTTTGGCTATGTCTGTATGTTTTGCTTTTTTTGTTTATATAAGTCAATTTTGTTTGCTGGATGTTTGAAAATGGGCGGTAAAATTGGTCATTTTCGAAGGTCCCTAGTTGTTACAGTAATTCATTAAAGCAAAAAAGTAAAACATAGGGACATAGCAGAAGAAACATAGATTGTATGATAAACACTGTTTTTCTCTAGTGTCAGTATCCAGGGAGGAAACAGGGGAATACATTTGTATGGAAAAAACCGTACCCGTCTATCCTCTTAACGTCATTGAATTCTATCAAATCTTTCGGACGTAATTTTTTTTGACTCAACCACTTGACTGCTTCGTAACTTTCTATGGTTAATTTGTTGAAGAAAATTGATTTTACATTCAAACCCAACTTCTTGCCAACCCAATAGCTTGCACTTAGGAAAGTGCAAATATTTTACTAACGGTTTCGCAATAAATATTCCCAACGTGGCATTATGCACGAAAATTGAATAATGTTGTACAACGCTGCGTGCTTCTACGGTATTGCCTTACCGAATCAATGTTCATCGTACAGCTGTCACATGATATGAATGCGCAATCACCTAGCAAATGTCGCGAGTCGGAAGAGGGTTATTGCTAGGTTCGATTCGAACCAGTGGGGACCAGATAAAACCTACCTTGTATTAATACTAGCATAGCATAGCGTATGCTCACGACTATATTCCCCGAAGGGGTAGTCAGAGATATTCTGAAACAGTAGCGTAGCGAGGGGCGGGGGGGGGGGGGGGCAAATGCCCCGGGCGGCACTTTACTAGGGGCGGCAAAATCAGGAAAAATATAGATTCACGAGCTTTTACCCGCGACTTCGTCCGCATAAATTATATACCAGATTTTAAGTCAGATGTTACGCTACCAAACAAAAAAAGTTTCATCAAAATCGGTTCAGTAGTTTTTGCGTGATACTCGAACAAACAAACACCCAAACAAACAAACAAACTAAATTCTTTTTTCAAATTTACAGTTTTATAATAGTCAAGATTGAGCTCTGCCTGTAACCAATTCGTAGAACAACAGAGAAAAGTCGAGCTCGCTTCGTTTGCTCAAGTTTATGTTTTAAATTTTTAATTATTGTGCCTACACATAATCCTAAAAAGTTCTGGCTAAGACGTGGTGCTAAAAATTCCGAGTTTGCTCTGCTCGCTCGCGTTTACTTAGGTTACCTACTTTGCACATATTGTACGTAAAAAGTTCTAGCTCCAACTGATTTGTATTGAGAAGAAAAGTCGAGCTTGTTTCGCTCGCTCCAAGTTTGTATTCTTATTTTATCTACATTTATAAATCAACGAGCTTTTACCCGCGACTTCGTCCGCATAAATTATATACTTACCAGATTTTAAGTCAGATCATAAGCTATCAAACAAAAAAAGTTTCATCAAAATCGGTTCAGTAGTTTTTGCGTGATACTCGAACAAACAAACACCCAAACAAACAAACAAACAGACAAAAAATCTAAAAATTGGTGATTTGGAATCAGGGACAGGTAAAAACCATGTAGTTTTTTTTTTTGTATATATCTTCAATGTACAGACACATATCTGTTACAGTTTTATAATAGTTTAGATAGATATCTGACCACAACTCGAAGAGTCGAGCTCTCTTGCTCGCTCCGTTATTTTTTGCGTAGGTCTTCTTATAAACATAAGGGGGCGGCAAAATCGGTCTGTGCCCCGGGCGGCAGAAGCCCACGCTACGCCACTGTACGCCACTGAAACTTCAGAACATCCACGTTTCCACTGTCCAGTGTTACGGGGAGGATAGTGGGTGGGTACAATACATGCCTCGAAATTGAAGTATGCAGGTGTAAAGTCTGATAAGGTCACAATCACAACACAAATCAAGATAGGTGAAGGAAACACGGTAAAGAAAATTATTGCCTTTCAAAAATATGGTACAGTCAGCAGTAATAAGTTGTAGGTATACACGTTTGTTTTACGCCGTAGTACTGGAGTATACAGGGTGAAATTGATATTATTGGCATCCTTTTAAACTAAGAGTCTACCCATCCAACTGAACAACTTTTACAATCGGAGCAAACCGATCGGAGCAACTAAAAAATCTGCTGTTGCATACATTTGAGTCGAATAGGCACTGCAGTTTACTATGGAACAGCAGATTTTTTTGTTGCTTCGATTGGTAGTAAAAGTTATTCAGTTTGATGGGTATATTCTTAGTTTAAAAGGATGCTAGTGATATCAATTTCACCCTGTATAACTTAGCGTTCCACCAACGAAGAGATCCAGAGACGTAAAGTGGTCAATAGCGTCCAAGTGTTTTTTAATATTTTGCTACTAAATTACAGTATACAAGATGCAAAATAAAAATTATGTAACGAATAGTTCCTGAAACGTTTGATTAGCGACCTCTTTTCATTGTCCAAGTGATTTGAAGGCGCTAAGCCGTTTGTATCCACACACAATAGTATAATTTCCTAGATACACCTAGATACATCAACATGCAGGGTAGGTATAAACGGAATGAATGACTTTGTATTATGCGGTCATTACGCCGAGTACTATTGTTCCTCCAATAAGCAACAATAGATTGTGATGGGCACCGTTAGTTTGATGATTTTATTAGTGGACACTACAATAGAGCTGCTTGAATGTTTCATTTGTTTTCGTATGATATTTAATAGCGTTGAATACTAGTAGACTGTAGATTAGTCTAGAATAACAACCATGCATGCATGCATGCATGATCAAGGCAAGGGCCTCATTTTTGTAAGAGGTGAAATGAAGTGGATTCTCCACGTGCACCCAGTATGTGTTGGTAGAGGCAATTAGGCATACACTAAAGTTTAAACTCAATTGTCAACCTTATCCCGTTGACACTAAGAATTTATTATGTAATGCCGTGTTCACACGAGGGCAGGGCAGTGAGGGCAGTACTGCCCTGCCGTCGTGTGAACAGCCGCGCCGAGGCAGGGCAGTACTGCCATAGACGGCCGCGGCCGGTCTCTTTTTTGAGGGCAGTTCGCTTCCCCCTCTACCTATTTCGCCCGACTGCCTCGTAGCTGCCCCCGTGTGAACGCGAGGGCAAGGGCAGTGCAATATGATATTTTATCATTTTTAGTCATTCTGCTTTGTTTTTTTAATTACAAATGCATCCCTTCGAATTAAGAATGCGTCACAGCTTAACATAAAACTGATAAAGGTTTAAAAGAAAAATTAAAGTGAAATAATTGAATATAAAAAAAACTCTCGTAGGACTCTCAAATATAAAGGAAAACTAAATAGGAATACCTAATATTACTGCGATAGTTATCAAAACGAAACACAAATTATATTACCTCGTGGACTGTGCTGCACCGTCTAGCTGCCCTCGTGTGAACGCCAACTGCTTTCCCAACTGCCCTGCCCCACTGTCCTGCCCTCACTGCCCTGCCCTGGTGTGAAAGGGGCATTAATGTGGTTCCGCATTGAAATACGAAAGCCTAAACTAGCGGTCAACTATCCAAAGACGCACTCCGCGCAATTTTTCATAATAAAGTATCTTCAAAAGGCACATCTTAATTCGTTCAAATGAGTACCTATTAGGTACCAGGAAATCTAAATTTACAATAACAATTTGTTTAAAATCAACGTAAAAATCTTATATAAAGAACTGTTTGTAGTGATAATTATATTATTTTTGTCATAGAGTAAATAAATTATTTATTGTGCAAAGTTTGAAACCCAGACAAACTGCAAAACGGTTTCAAACCTATTACACGAGACGCCAGTAACAAGTATCTAGTATCGATATCGGGTAGGCTAGGCTGCTAGCGAAGGCTTTATCTAATTGTGACATCGAGTATCCGGAAACTGTCATCTCTATAGATACCTACCTACTCGGAGTGCATCTACTTTGTGTCTTTTAGATACATTATTATCATTATATCTAATGAAATATAAACTACGAAATCGGTTTACAATTTAGGTTTTGATTCGAATTACGATATGTTAATAGGTACGTATTTATTATGTATTCACTAAACTAAAATTAGACATCGTAACGTCGTAGCCGGTTCTTAAAACATTTTTTAACAAAGGATTCGACCCGATATTTCTGCTATGTAACATAGGTATATAACACTAATAAACAATATACAACTACTAATAAAATAGGCATCATGATCAAGATAATGGCTTTTAAAATTTGTATAAAAAAACTTCACACTCATTATAAAGGGTTTGCACCTTGATTTCGAAAACTCGTAAACGCATTGGCGTAATAATCCAAAATAATTGTATTTCGCTGTTAAATCTACAAATAGTTTTCAGTACAAAGTACCTACCAGAATATGTAAGTGATGGACGATAGCTACTTGTTAAAAAAAAACATCAAGTATTTTTTATTTTTATTTTTTTTTTATTTTTTTTTTGCTTTGCGTTGTCGGCAGAGATTTTGGTTGTCGGTGAGAGCAAACATGATTGCCCGCAGGTTCGCACGTTGCTCTAAAGCAGTGAAAATCACGCTATTTAGAGTATATTGCACATCGTTTTACACGAGCAGCCTGTGGGCAAATTACACTCAAAAATCGTACAACGCTCTATGCGTGCAATATAACAACGCGTACAGGGTGCTGTTGCGGCTGCCCCGCGCTTGCAGTGCATCAGGCATGTTCGCGGAGGCGCGCATCGACTGCTTTTATGCAACAATGCGTAAACGATGTGCGTCCCTGGTCTACAGAGTGCGGGCCAGCGGCCATGGCATCCTGTCCATGATCGCGGAAAGATTGGACTGTCGCTACGTGAACCACAGCTGTTGCAGACTTCACGTGGTGCACAGTTCAAAGTAACCATTAGCTTTTTGTTTTTATTATTTATTGTAATTTAATGTTACTAACATAGTTTGATAAGACTTACTAACACAAATGGATTTGAAATATGGTCTGAAATAAATGATTTATTATTATTATTGTATGTCTTACGTTCCGTAATCACGGGCAATTAAGTCCCGGACCTTTGGAAGGCGTGCATGGGGCCGAAGCCAACATGTAGAGGCCCGTTCAAAAGACAAGTTAATCTAAATGTAAGGGATACACAAATGGCGGATACCATCTCCGAGCGTACAACATGATACCCACGGGGATGGTCCCCGCCATTTGTGTAAAGACTATTGGAGTACGGCGCTATGGCCGCGATGGAAAAATAAGGTCTTGGGCTATGGAGGTGAAAGTTGGATGGATGGATACTGGGCTATGGGAGGAGACTAACGGACGCCTGCCATGACAACTAGTCTCAAAATTGTAAATAGGGCAGGCGGTGACTCGCCGACTCGTCGAGTGGGCCCCATAAAACGGCCGCACGCACAAAGTGCGACAATGGGGCAACATCTCATTGAGCGGCTGAAGGTTGTCGAGAGGTGCGGCTCCGGTTTCACCATCGCGGGGTTTACCCCCGTGAGCGGGTTTCCCCGTTATTACGCCATTACGTGCAATACACTTCCAACCTGGAGCATAGATTCTGCTCTTGCGATTCCACTCTGGACGGCCAATTAAGGCAAGCCAGAGGTAGGGGGGTGTGTTACTGTGTGTGTGGGTGTGGGGGTGTGTGTGTGGGTGTGTGTGTGTGTGAGCGCATATCTGTATGGTCCCCCTGGATAGGGGTCCGCGGTGTCGCCACTCACCGTCAGCTCGCCACAAGCTGCCCCCGCGGGGTTATTATTATTATTATTATTTGCTTGCTTACTTATGAAATAATTTCAGTTATGGTAATGCATTTATAACATAAAATAAACTTTTTTAAGTATCTTTTTAATGTGCGCTGCTTGGCATGCCCATTTTCCTGTTGATAAAATATGAAAAATTTATAAGTAATATACTTATCTACAATAAATTAATTTATTGACCTCAGTGTATATTAATAACAATATAAACAGAATACAAATTCAAATACAAATAATAATCATACAAACGACTATTTTCATTTCATTTTCATTTCATTTATTTATTTCCATGAACAATAACACATTGTGTCGGAATTACATATCTTAATATTAGGTTTATTACAAATTAACGCCCACATCACAATATTAAATAACAATAGCAATTTTATTATACAGTGGTCGTGAACAAAGAAAATTTAATAATGTCATAAACTAGAACTAACTTTAAACAATAATAATAAAAAAAACAACAATTTTAAACAATGATAATGAATTGGTATACAATAATATTATAACAACAACAAAAATATTTAATAAAATTATCTTCCATTTTATAGGTAAGTATATAATATCATTGGCTAAGTATAAAAGTCATAAAACAAACGTACTTTTCTATTGTCCAATAAACTCTTCTGTGGAGTAGAAACATTTTTCTAACAAGAAGTCCCTTAATTGAGTCTTAAAAATATTATACTTGTAACACGAGGGTTGAGGAAGGAGCGGGGCGAAGGGGGTATGCCACTCAAAAAGTTTAACTAGCACACATTCTTGAGATCGGGATAGAGAGTTGCACGTAAATTGTGTTGTATTAAATTAAGTATGTTTTAGTCAATATATGAAAGATAAAGAGTGTTAACTGACTTTTAATTGATATAACCTCAGAGCGACTTTATATATCAGAAGAAGGGATAATTGCGGAAATAATGAAACGAACTTCATATTCCGCATCAATCACGTCCACAAAAGCTGCATATTGATCAAGGTTAGTTGAACTGATGTTAATAAAGATTATAATTATGTGAATGTAAGCTCACACTTTATTTAAATGTTTATAATTTCTTTTGAGCAAAGAAGATTATAGAATTAAAGATTTTGATTATTTTGTCAGTGAGTAAATGGTTTACACTCGAACCTTATTACTCAACATAAACTAACATAATTACCTTTTTGGTCTTATGATTAAGAGCATTGGGCTCTTAAAACGGGGTCATGGGTTCGATTCCCTGGTCTAATGGTTAAGAGCATTGGGCTCTTGACACGGAGGTCGTGGGTTCGATTCCCACGGGGGACACCTAGTGATACGTCACTTTGTGCGTTTTTCCTGTTGGTTAGGACATTGCAGGCTGAATCACCAGATTGTCTGAAAGAAAGATGATTCCGTGCTTCGGATGGCATGTTAAGCCATTGGTCCCGGTTACTGAGACCGTAAGACGGTCGGAAAAAAAAAAAACAGAAACTCGGAACGGAAAAAGAATGCATAATGCAATGATGAACTAGGTACTACACACTTAATTATTTTGATGGATCAATGACTAAAATATTAATCTTTTTGTCTCCGGCATAATGATGGGTTTCTAGGTTTGAACCCCAGTATAGGCGGATTGATAATAATGATGATGGATAATATTTCAAAGTAATGAAAAGAATATCAAATACTATTTTACTAGATGTAAATTTATGTACAGGATCAAATCTATTGGCGCACTTTAAAAAATGTCTGTACTCATTTTTGTTACTAAAACGAAAGTACCAAATTACAATGTTTTCTTGTTGGCTAGTAGGTACCTCAATCATTTGACTAATAATATTGGCATCAAAACTTTTATTTTAAACTTAAAGCGGCCTTTGTTGGGTCGTATGGATGTTTACGTTACTACCACCGTCACCCAAGCCCCTGCGAGCGAGATAAGGAGTTGGGTACTCAAGTGTTTTAGCGAAATGAATATTGTACGCGGCACGCGTCTTGTCCTAGCAGCCAGACGAAAATAGTACGTGGTGCCTTGTTCGCAAGTTCATCGAAACTTCAAATCGGGTTCAAGTTACGTGCTATACGACGTTAAACCCAAATTGTTAAACCATACTAAAGTAGTTACTGTGACTGAATTAACGTAGGTTCAATATGGATAGTATTCCTAATTATAATGGCATTACTAGGTCTCGACTAGGGTGGAGGCTAGGAGCCAAAGATGTGTTAAGAAAGAAGAATGGCAGATGCGCCATTTCTTATTTATTGGGGTTTCAGTTTCAGTGTTAAGGTGAAAGTCAAAAAAGGCTATTTAATTATTGTGATCTATTAGAGTTGGAGGACGGGTCTTTCTACTAATGATGCCTTTTAATCAGGTTTATGAATCTCTTAATCTTTCTCATTGGGTAGTCCACTCAATCTTCTATGCTTCATTGTTTTTGTGACCAAAGCGAGTGACACTATCGGTTCAACCAAGCCAACGACCGGTTTTCGACGACCCGGTTGGTGTAATGGTTACCACGCCGGACTGCCAAACCAGGGTCCTGGGTTCGAATCCCGGTTCGGTCATGGATTTTTATATGTTTGTGCCGTTGTTGTATGGTTTCCATAATAAACAGCCTATAAATAGTGCTTTCTTGGGATCATTACAATGTATGTGCCTGTAAGCATGATACAAAAAAAAAAAAAAAAAAAAAGACGTTGCGTAACGACAAAAATACTGGGTCCAAATTTCAATACTGTCCTTTAAATAATCGATAGAAAGAAAAAAATATTAAGATTAGCAAACTAGGTATTGATCAATGTGGTCTAACATAATGACTGGCTTGAATTTGGAATCATGATTTTAATTTGATATAAAGACACTGTTATGACAAGTTTCAGATAATGCGATGGAATGGGGCAATGATAGATCGTCCCAGCAAATAAATACCAATGGAACGGGACGGAGACAATGACAAGATATAATAGAAGACGGGGTAAGGTACGAGACCCTAAGGTGAACTGGCGACTGAATGTTCACAGTTAAAGTCGTAGCTACAAACATAGTCAGCCCTGGAGAGATAGAGAAGAAGATCGGGAATTGGAAAAGCTATTATTTATAGTGATCTGCATGTCAGCTACAGCAGAAACGTGATCAACAACGCAGAGGTTTGCAATCCCCGGATAAATATTAATAGATAATTTTCTTATGAAAGCTATCTCAGATATGATTCAACATCAAATTTAGCGGAAATGAATGCATTTAGAGAGATATATAATAATGAACGTGATAGATTTCCTAACTTGAACAATGTTATGCCAGAATTTGATTCGCTATCAAATGAATAAAAAAAAATGTTATGGGGTTGAATAAAGTAGACGAATGTTCAGATATATAAATGGAGTGACAGGCAGACCGTTCATTAGGCATTACCTAAGCTCGTCGGTCATGCTAAAATAAGGTATCAAAGGCTACTTTCTATTAAAGCACTCATGGTAGGATAGGAGTGGAAAGAAATATTACTATGATCATTTCCGGCAACCATTGATGTCCTATAATGCTGGCAACAGAAAATTATGCTGAACTACTGACTGATATGCTTAATAAAGGGGTTCGCTTTGGTGAATCGTTAGAGTTATATTACTTTACAAAAATGAATTAACTTAACTAGTGTAAAGTTTCGATATAAAAGCAATTGAGTTGGGGCACAATCCGCCAAATTTGAGAATCCAGAAGATATTTAGATTTAAAAAAAAAACAGTGAGACGTTTAGTATCAACTACATGAATTAAACATTTTAACGGGTTCTTAGCGCGTTTTGAACATAACAACTCTACGAATAAGAATAACTATGGAAGAATAACTCTAAACAAAAGCACCGAACACTGTGTACTTTTTTTGGGGTCACTTTTTGAGCTTGATTTACATTTCTATACATTCTTATTCGTAGATAACAACTACATGAAGCTCCTGTCAATTGATGAGTTTCACGTAAGACACGCTCCACGGTCAAAAGAAACAAAACAGCACTTGATATCATCTGCTAATTAAAATTATAATATGAAAGGTCATATTATATGCTCTAAACCTATCATCAAAATAATTGTTCTAAATACAATCCTATAGAAATAGAACATACTTCTTCTGAGTGTACAAAAAAAAAAAAAACTGAAGGAAGAGTATTTTGAAAGTATCTGAGGGAGTAGCCGATAGGTGCAAAGGTAATTTTAATAATTAAAGTATAAACATAAATTATATTCCGGTGTAATCGAAGATAATACAAATAGTCAATATAAATGGAAAGCACATTCATTAATTAGTATTTCGTTATAGCCATAGATTATTAAACAGAGTTGAAAAATGAATATTAAAACTAGAGTGTACCTAATACAGAATAAATGATTGATGTTGATCAGCCTGGTTGATGTAGAAGAGTTCTAATGCCACAATGAATCGGGCACGATTGGTACAAGGAAGTACCGCCCGAAGATTGGTTACCCAACAAGCAAATTGCTCATGAAAATAGCAGCTTATAGAGCTATAAGTCTTATACAAGTCACAGGACAGTCATGAATAATATATGCCACTTGTAAATGCACTGCTAAATGATAAATTAATGCCAAGAGTAATTAATCTGCTAAAATAAGTTACGAAAGCACATTAGAGATTAAAATATTGTGATATTATTCAAGTACTAGTCCTATACTAGCAAGATATGGGACTATGACTCTACGCTAAACATTTTACTATCAATAAAGCTTTAACCAAGTAGAATAATACTTCTCTATGGAAATGCGTTACTAGGATGCATACAACTAGGAAGACTAGTAGTCTTGGGAACGCTATTTATTGTGCAAGCTATGTTAAAAATCCTTTACAAGAAAGATTCTTCGAAATGAAAAATTCACCTTAGCACATACAACTGGTAGTAACTAGTCACAATTACAATAAAAAGTCACAATTGTGACATGATCGCATAATGGCCGCTTTGTTTTTTATTTATGTCACTTATTAAGTGTTTAATTTAAATCCACAAACACTCAGAAATTAATTTTGTAACTGGATTCTAAGTTAGCAGCGTACAGGATTTGTAGCACAAATAGTGTGTGTTGAAGGTCAGAATTAGAGCTATTAGCATTTTTCATGACATACGAAACAAATTCAAGATCATATGAATTTTGTGCCCAAAACGGGTTTTGTATACAACACTACAAGACCATTCTAAGACTATTTCAAAATGTATTAAGTCTTACTAAAATGCATTAGTGGCTTATTCAAAACCTTATTTTGCTAGTTGGGTATTGAGACAAGTGAATTGTATGTGTTACCAAAAGGGCAGGATTGGTACAAAGAAGTACCGCCCAAGGATTGGTTCTAGATAAAACATGGTTTGTCCTTTTCACCATAGGGCAGGATTGGTACAAGGAGGCATTAGCGTAGCTAGAGATTTTTCCTGAAGGGGTAACCCACCACCTAGCTCACACCTACTGCCCTAGTGGCAAGACTCACATTTCTCGTGGCAGGGTTGGATCCAAAAGATAATTTTCCTAAGGCTCACATGTAATCAGAATTTGGCTTGGGATTTTTAAGGAGGTTGTAGATTACGTTTTAAAGGTGCATACGTTTATTTTATAAATAAAAACAGTTTTGGTATAAGTGCGTTAGCCCATTATACATCTGTAGCGAACGAAGCGAACTTGAAATTTTGCAGTACTGCCTCTGAGTTTTGGCTAAAATGTTATAAGATGATGTTGAATTGAAACAGTATCATTATGAGTATTATTATTTTCTATCCTTACATTAAATTTTTCTAAAGGGGGCAACGGGATTTCTGAGGTGGGTGTTTCCCACCTCTACCCCTCTAGCTACGCCACTGCAAGGAAGTACCGCCCAGGAGTGGTGAATTGGATTGAATTGGATGGATGTGGAAGAGGCAACTCATATCTTACTGTTTTTGTCAAATTCAAAATTTGTTATGTTAAAAGTTACCTTAGATTAAAAACTTTTCGCTTACGCTGAAAGATGGAGCCAAGAAATGAGAGGGCCGGATAGCCAGTTATAAAAACTTATGTAAACAAAAAAGACAGAAATATTATTTCTTGTTTCGGTCACCGTGGCCGGTTTTTTTTGTTTTGCAAGATGTCAAACCATTGTCAAACCTATGGAATGTTGATGACATCTTGCCAAACAAACCGACTTTTTGTATGCAAAAGTCACACTATTGCTGTTTCATGTGCGGCCACGGTATGGTTTCATCTAGTTACTATATCTATGAAAGTTACTCACTTCTTCAATTAAACGTGAGTGGTCAAACATCTTAAAGTTTATCTCATTGTGTAACAAATAATAGCTACATCCTTCAAAAAAAAAACGAGGGACTCGTTTCCTAAAAGATGGCCGAAAAGTTATAATAAAATTGTAATGTAGAATGTTAAATTTTACAAGCTTTTATGTCATTTAAATTGTGTAATGTAACAAATGAATGGGTTTGATTTAGTTTGGGGTTTCTTTTCTTGTTTCTGGAGCATTTGAATTTTTTACTACCTAACTATCACTTATTTCTAATATTTTAAAATTAGCACAGAATGAATGTTATCTTTATCTGTCTGCCTGCCCACGTCGGCGTTGGATAAAAAGAAATAATTTTAAAATCTAGAATTGGTATATTTTATTGTGCTGATGACTGAAAATAATTCTGTTATTAAAAGTTAAAATTTAAGGGGAAGTAAATATAAAGAAATGAAATGTTTTTTTTTTAATTACAATAAACCTGTAACTTGTTATGTAATTAACGATGTTGTATTGTTGTTAAAGAGAACTTTGCCTACTGTTACGCTTAAGATTGTATTCTAGGATTGATTGCATACTATCTTAAATGTAAATAAAATGTTGAAAGAATGTTTAAGAATTTATACTTATGATGGTACTTACTTATAATTGAATTGATGTTAAAGAACGATGAACGATGTTATCTCTGACTACCCCCTCGGGGAATATAGTCGTGAGCATATGCTATGCTTTTGCTTATGTTGTTAAAGAAAAGAGTATAATTATTTCGATTGTATTTATGGATATATTAATGTTATTTATATTTTTCTTGATTTTACCAGTACCTACACTAAGCTTTGTTCGTTCGTATGATGTTAAATATAGATGTAGTTCGTATGATGTTGGTATCTCGAATGAATGTTGATGTTACCGTTCAATAAAATATATGTTAATGATATTTTGAGATTAAATTCGATGTTTAGAGTGTCTATAGGTACTGCATACTGCATATTATGTCTATAAAGCACTAACTGTATTTTATGGATTCACTGAAATTTTGTTATATTACTGTTCTTAACTAATATTTTAAAATTGGTTTTATATTAAATTATTCACTTAGATTTTCTTTAACGAAGAGACTCGTTAATAAAGGATGGCCGACTGTAACACGAGGGTTGAGGAAGGAGCGGGGCGAAGGGGGTATGCCACTCAAAAAGTTTAACTAGCACACATTCTTGAGATCGGGATAGAGAGTTGCACGTAAATTGTGTTGTATTAAATTAAGTATGTTTTAGTCAATATATGAAAGATAAAGAGTGTTAACTGACTTTTAATTGATATAACCTCAGAGCGACTTTATATACTTATTAACCAGTTTCAGAGCATTTGGCAAACTGTTAAACAATTTCACGGCTTGATAACGAACACTTTGGTGGACAATTCTTAGTTTGGGGGCAATAATATTTGGAATATCTTTCCTGCGCGTTTTTTGGCGGTTGGTCCTTTCTCCTTCGCTCTCATATCTTTCAGGATGTTTCATCAGACCTGTCAGTACTACCAGAATGTATAGACAAGGCACAGTAAGGATTTTCAGCCCAATAAAGTATTCTCTACATGACTGCCATTGAGGTATACGTACCATTGTCCTTATTGCACGCTTTTGTATGACAAATGCCTTCCTAATATTATAATCATAGCTATTGCCCCACAACGCAATGCTATATCTGAGACGTGATTCAACAAGGGCGTAATATACAATTTTTAGCTGCCTGATGGTGACTTCATCTCGCAAACTTCTGAGAGCATAACATGCAGAGCTGACCTTGCTTTCAATCGCGTTTAGCTCCTCCTTCCAGTTCAGATCTGAGTCGATATGAACTCCCAGAAACCTAGCAGACTTAACCAGAGAGATAACATTTCCATTTAATTGTAAGTTTAGCGTCTCTTTTACCCTGGCAGTGGTTCTAAAAAGTATGACATTAGTTTTACTACTATTCAGTTCGAGATTGTTTGTACTGAACCACTGTTCAAAAGCAAGAAGGGCTCTATTTACATTATTATTGAGATCCTCATTACTGTTTGCTGAGATAATTGCATTGGTGTCATCAGCAAATACAACTAATTTAATGTCCGTTATTTGATTGTAAATATAATTTATAAGGTCATTAGTAAATATAATAAAGAATATTGGACCCAGGATGGATCCCTGTGGAACACCTCTGTTAATCTTTACCAGTTTCGACTTATATGATATTTCACATCCAGCTGTCGTTGCTTTTGCCTCTACAAACTGATTCCTGTTTTCCAGATAAGACTTAAAGAGCTGTAGGACCTTTCCTCGTACACCATAATGATTTAACTTATCAAGCAATATTGCGTGGTCAACGCTATCAAAAGCAGCGCTTAAGTCTAAGAAAAGACCTACAACTTTCCTCTTTCTATTCAAATTCGTTAAGACATCATCAACCAATGCATCTATTGCTTCACTAGTTCCTACACCTTTCTGATATCCAAATTGTCTCGAATTTATTACTTTATTACTCTGTAGGTGATAAGTAAGTCTTGTTTTAATTAACTTCTCAAATATTTTGGACAATACCGGTAACAGAGAAATGGGTCTATAGTTCTTTGGGTCATTTTTTGATCCTTTTTTGTAAATTGGAAGCACTCTTGCAATCTTTAACTGTTCTGGAAAAACTTGTTCTTCAAAACAGTTTTTATAGAACACGCTAAGCGGTTTGGCCATTAAATCGATATTGTCTTTTAATACAGAAATTGGAAGTCCATCATAGCCACATGATCTTTTATTTACCATTTTTCTGATGATTTGACAAACCTCCGATTCTGTGACTCTATCCCATCGCATATTCCTGTTTACAATTTGTACATTTTCTTCCAAGAACTTAATTGCCATCTGTGCATTTCCATGAACAATAGAAGAGTTGTCAATAAATTTTTCCGAGAATGATTCTACTATTTCCTGTGTATTGTCTATTACTTTATTGTTTATTTTAAGCACTATCTTTTGTCTACTATTAGGCATATTCTTGTTTCTATGCCTGTTAACTACGTTCCATATTGCTTTTGATGAATTTTTTGCGTTTTCTATTTCTCTTTGTACTGTCAGTTTTTTCGCATATCCGACAACTCGCCTGAAGAGTCTAATATAATTGATTTTGTATTGAACTAATGAGGTATCATTTGTTGTTTTATTTGCCGTCACCAGTATTCGTTTCATTTTGCTCGCAGTTCTAATTCCCTTGGTTACCCATTTTAATTTCTTATCGTTTCTAATCTTCCGCTTAAATCTCTTTTTTAGAAAACTTGTTTTAAATATTTCGTAAAAATGTTTAAGAAAGCTATTTATTCCATACTTTTCCCAATCGTGTTCTTTACACTTTTCGCGGAAGACTTGATTATTAATCTCATTAAACATTCTCTGTTCCATTTGTATGACCGTATCCATGCCTTTACATTTTTTAATAATTTGAAGCGTCAATTCACAGGATAGTCCTGCATGCCCATCAGAAATACCATTATGATCCAGAATAACTTTAGATACAATGTCCTCAGGCAGATTCGTTAACATATTATCCAGGCAGGACTGTGCATCACCGCTAATGTAACTAATTACAATAGCAAGCAAATAATACAGGGTGAAATTGATATCATTAGCATCCTTTTAAACTAAGAGTCTAGCCATTAAACTGAACAACTTTCACTATGGAAGCAAACCGATCGGAGCAACTAAAAAATCAGCTGTCCCATACTAAACTGCAATGCTTACTCGACTCAAATGTATGCATCAGCTGTTTTTTTTTGCTCCGATCGATTTGCTCCCATAGTAAAAGTTGTTCAGTTTGATGGGTAGACTCTTAGTTGAAAAGGATGCCAATGATATCAATTTCACCCTGTATAATACTTGACGTGTAGAATCCTTAGACATTTCTAAAGGTTTCTTTTCTTTTTCTTCTCTCTTTTTTTTCTTCTTTCTATGGTCCAAGACAGCATTATGTCCTTCTGTGAAAGTGTTTCATACATTTGAGTCTAATCATTAACGTTTTCTACGGAACAAAAATTTTTTTTGTTCTCGTTTGTTCGTTCTGTAGTAAAAGTTGTTCAGTTTTATTTGTAACGCATTTATTTTGAACCTTGTTATATTTCTATACCATGTCATATTTTCGGAGATAAGACACGGGTGACCTTTCAATTAAGAAAGGCCTTCTCATCGTTTTGATGAACCAGGTCAAACACGATCTCCAACACTCGCGACTCTCTTGTTTACAAGCCACCAAACAAGACATAATTGGATTAGATGAATCACTGGATTTATAGGTACACGAGCATTTACCCGCGACTTCGTCCGCATAAATTATATACCAGATTTTAAGTCAGATGATAAGCTATCAAACAAAAAAGTTTCATCAAAATCGGTTCAGTAGTTTTTGCGTGATACGCGAACAAACAAACACCCAAGCAAATTAACAAACAGACGGACAAAAAATCCAAAAATTTGTGATTTGGAATCAGGGACAGGTAAAAACCATGTCGTAATTTTTTTTTTGTAAATATCTTCAATGTACAGACACATTTCTTTTACAGTTTTATAATAGTTTAGAGATAGGTGCATTAGCTCAAACTGTAGGTATGTTCACAAGAACTTATACTTTTTAAGCCGTGGGTTTAGATTGGATCACCCTTTTCTTCCCGTGGTGTTGTGTTGGTGGGTGTCCGTCAGTCACACACATTTTTTGGTTTTGCATTTATTGTTTAAGGCGCCATAGTTTCAGGCGAATATTGTATATGAGAAACGTGGTTGCATAGCCCTCCAAAAAGTGCGGGCGCGTGCTGTATTTTTTCGATAATTTTTTTTTTCGGTTTCGATTAATAATCGGTATTCGATTTTTTTTTATGATTTCACTAGATTAACTAATATTAATTATAATATGAGTAAAATTCCGATAATTTTAAACGACGACCTTTTACCCGCGACTTCGTCTGCATAAATTATGTACCAGATTTTAAGTCAGATGATAAGCTATCAAACAAAAAAGTTTCATCAAAATCGGTTCAGTAGTTTTTGCGTGATACTCGAACAAACAAACACCCAAACAAACAAACATACAAACAAACAAACAAACAGACAGACAAAAAATCCAAAAATTGGTGATTTGGAATCAGGGACAGGTAAAAACCATGTCGTAATTTTTTTTTTGTAAATATCTTCAATGTACAGACACATTTCTGTTACAGTTTTATAATAGTTTAGATTGCAAGTTATTCTAGTTTGAAAAGACAATGTAAAAGTTATTTTCGTAACTTTCGTAATTTTTTCTACCGAAAGAAGTAATTTCAATCGTGTATTCTATTTATGATTTCACTAGATAAACTATCCGCGAATATTGTGTATTTTTTTCGTTCCGGTTACTTCTATAGATACATCTTTTAGAAAAACGAAAAATAATAGACCCCTTCCCAGGTAATTACGGGACATAATGGCCCCTTAATAAATAAATAAATTGCACAGCATATTAATATTCAATAATTTATTAAGCGATTAATTGGCATATTAATATCGTTAACCCTATAAATTATGCTCAAAAATTAATATTAAATAGTATTCTAGAGCATGTGTATGTTGATTTCAAATTACTGAACGTAAACAATTCATAGTATGCATCGTAGACCATAATTTATTCATCATTGTACAACGTGTAATGGGTCTGTTAAAATGACATTCTTTGCATGTGCAACTAAGTGTTAAGCAAAGCACTTTATTGTGATTTTCCATAATTCCAGACATTTATGTATTCATGTCATACTAACTTTGATTCATACTATGACGCTTTGCACGCCGCTTCGCTCACGCATAGAGAATTATATTTTTGCTAACGGGATGGAAAGAACAATATCCAAATCATGTGCTTTGTCACACGACAAGTCTGAGCCAAATTTTAATCAAATCGTTTCGATAATTTAAACGCTTGCATACATAGGTTACATAATTAAAAATTATACAGGGCTGTATATGTATGTATATCACATAAACACCTGTGACGTAACCAGTAATACAGCCCTTATAAACTCTTTTCTACTTTAATAAAGTTAAACTGCCCATTACAAACAAATTCAACAATGCACGCGCAATCAGGTAAACAGCAAAATAAATAAAGGAATACAAACGTAGGGATTGAGTCGTAGACTAGCTCCCAACCAGGGCCGGCCTCATATTCAATATTGCATGAGCTCTTTTGTATTGTATCGACTTTTCTCACCCTCGACCCGGCGTTAAGTTACCTACGTTTTTCTGCTATACAGCTACTTAGCTATATACAAAATCTAATGTGTTTCACAGGGTAGTTTTACTGTTTGCTAATGCCAGCTCAGCTGCATTAGTTCGGAGAACATTTGAATGAAATGAATGAAATATATTTTATAATAAGCGACGAAATATAATAAGCGCCCCATCAAATAAATGCAAGGCCGAAGACTATTACGTAACTATTAACCCTATAACTCAATGCAGGACGCGCGCCCTATATATGGATCCCATTTTCTCAAAATAAACGATTTTGTTGAAACCAACTCAGTTAAAAGTCAACGACTTCATCTATGATGATAGTGGCAAAACTGCATCTGACGGTAATATGGATAAAGGTGTGATGCTTCTCAAAAGGTAAAAGAGGGAGGGATCTTTTGTGGAGAAGATGTTAGGTGAGGTGCTATGGTGGGCCGCGAGTGATTTCTTATTCTGATTCGGAGAATCACTCCCTTTTGGCTATGTTCTTACCCATATCAGAGACGTCATATTGCAATCATATAGGGCGCGCGTCTTGCATGGAGTTATAGTTAGGTACATAATAGTCTCCGGCATTGCTCTTATTTGGTGAGGCGCTTATTATAATTCGTCGCTTGTTATAAAGTATACTTATTTCAGTCATTCGTTGCATAGAGCATACATGTTGTCTTCAACGCGCCCCGGGGAGCCCTGTAAGCTTGCTATTATATCCCTACATTTACCCACTAAAGATAAAAAAATCAAAGCAATGATTATATTACTACGACAAAGTTCAGCACAATGTCAGAAAAAATAAATACACAAACATGTCCAAGTAAGATCATAAGTGCTGGTACATAACCCGACTGCCATTAAGCGGAGCTGGCAAAGTTTTAATTAAATACGTCCACTGCCCCACTACAGATATCTACGTTATCTTTCCACTTTGTCCAGTCTACCGGAACCCTTTCAGTAGCGATAGAGACAGAGATAGTTCTTAGGCTTGTTATCTAAGTGTAAAAGGGTGTCTTTGATTTATTTAAGCAGAAACTTTTGTTTAAAGAGGTGAGGAAGCAAGCTAATTTATACTTTAATTAAGTTTTACATTAGGTTTATATTAGATTACGTTTTTGTTCAGATCTGCAGCGTTTTCTTTCCATTTGCTGGTGCTGACGTAATGCATTTTCTAAATGAGATTGTGGGCAACCGAGGTTTGGTGGTTTTCCCTCGTTATTAGCAGTTATTAGAAAGAGCACACGCCACTTCAAAAACATATCTGCAGCCCTAGACAAATTGCACACGCTTTCTATTCTACAAAATCGCTAAAAGCTGAATCTGCTCTATGGCTAGCGTTTAGTTCACTCAATCATTCACTCTTTTTTCTTTTTTATATGCTAAATCGTGTTCAATTTTCAAAAAAAAATAAAATTTGAGATTTCTGTCAAATTCCGACGCCCGCCATTTTCCAGCGTTATCTACAAGGTCTGGTCGATCGCCAGGGAGCGTTCAAAACGAAACGCTCACTGTCGACAGCAACTGTCAAAAACTGCATGTTGTCTAAGCTTTTTCTATTCGTTTTCGTTCTTTTCTACAGTCCCATACATTTTTTATCGTTTCTACTGGCGTTAACGCTAATCGAAAGACAACTTGTCTAGGGGCACTGATATGTTATTTTTTAAGGTGGTTGCAGAATGGTTGCAGAGTTGTCAAAGTTTGACGTAGTATACACGGTATTATTTTACAAAAGTAATATTTTATATATGGAAAAATAGTTTAGAAAATCTATAAATTTATAATATAATAACAAAGATATAACTTTGAAATTTTTTATGAATAATTTCAAAGCTTTATATCTTCGTATCATACAAATATTTGATCAGCTGATTGCATTTTGTACGAAAAGCCCAATTTTTTTTTGCGAATTTCCCTTATGTTTCTTAGGGCAAGTTGTTCGGTATCAAGGATACAATCACCCCTTAAAGTAAAGCAAATGTTTACCCTAACATCCTGTAGATTGCAGTGAAAGCCTTTTACAGAATGAAACGTTAAAATAATTTAATTGAAATGCAATTCTCCATGCATGTGACCAAAACTGTAGCAGTTTCACAGTCGTTTCATAGCACAAAGTTTATGCACAAAAGCCTTCTGTTTTTCTGCCGCTCGGAACCACTGAAACTCTATTAACAGTGCTCATAAACATTCTACATGGAAACTAAATGGTATATTTGTATTGGCCTTTGTTTGAAAGAAATAATAACATTCGAGCCTTTTTATATTTAAATTGTATTTTCTCGGCTACGGAATTAAAATTACATACCTACGATGAGAACTACTTTTCCAGTTCAAAAACTATCGTCAGCTCTTGTTTACTGAATATACTGCTACTCTACTATTTTTTCATAATATCTACATTACGCACAAACACCATAAAACCATTTTTAAATTGTCGAATTTCATTTAATTATTTCCATTTAAGTAGTAGGTACAATTTACTTTACTTTTATCAAACGTAAGTTACGTTACGTTATTCTCTATTGTCGTTTTTTGAGTGACAATGTACAAGTTCTTTTTTAAATTCAATCCTGCCTCTTGCAAATTAGTGCTGCGGGTCGATAATATCGTCAATAAATTTCAATAACCTCGGAGACCAGGTCCACCATGGTAGCTTTTTACTCGTTTCACATGAGCAAATTTGGGCCAAAGAAAAGTGCATTGTCCTAATTTGGAAGTCAAACCCCAGCTTCCGGCGTTAGCCTCCATATTATTATATCCCTGAGCTCCACCCCCCCCCCCCCCCCCCCCCACAAGGTATTGCTAATACTCTAACACTAACTTGCCTCTACAAACCCGCTCTGGGCCAGCATCTCTTCTAGCCCACTCCCTCGAGACCCTCTTTGCCTTGCACTGGGAATCTGCAGGCTTACTTATTTCAACCCGTAGAAGTAGAATTAATAAATAAAATACAAAATGAGTCTGACCTAATTCACTGAATCATGACTCGACGTTTCCTTTGACCATTATTATTACTACAAAAAGTGAAATAGAAAAAGGTCATTTATATTAGTTATGTTACAGGCAGACGTTTCACAGATTTTGTTACAAAATTAAGTTGATGGAGGTAGACGGTTCAGTTTTTACTTAATGTAACCGAACCTTAACCACAGTATACCTTAATGGTGTATCCAAATATTAAGTATTAAATTAGTTTTTTAATCTAAGATTAGTAATGTTCTTGCTTGTTGTAACGTACCCTTTTAGTTCTAATAGTGGTGATAGTACATACGGAAGAAAACTACCAACTCAATCGCGAGGCGGCATTTCGATTCCTGGCCTGCACTAATTAATAAGTTCTACGGAATTTATGCATTTGTAATTATCACTAGCTAGGCGGTGAAGGAAACCTGCCTACATGAGAATGATAAGAAAATTCCATAAGGTTGGATGAATTAAAAACTATGGGTGAACTTGGTTCGAACACAATAGACCAGCGATGATTGCAGTGTTATAATACGAACGAACCTTGCTTGCATTAGCCCATTTAGCCCTCTGGACAATAAAAAATAATGCCCTTTTAGTGTGTATCAAACTGAACAACTTTTCCTAGGGGAGCAAACCCTTCAACAATTGCAAAAAAATTGTTGTGTTCTCTCCTATAACATTTTTACAGAAAGTCTTACTTTTTACTTTTGACATCTTTTCATCCAAAGCCAACAGAAAAACAGGCTGAATTATCTGTAGATCTGTAGCCTCTATACCTCCTTCTTAATATGCTGAAACATTTTTAAGGGGCTCAGGATTTCATTTTTAACGGGATCAGACTGTCATACTGAAGAAGTTTCTCCATGGCAACAACAGCGAGATCGCGAAAAAAATCAGCTGTTCCATACAAAACTGCAAACCTACTCGAGCCAAATGTCTGGGACAGCTATTTTTTTCGATGTTGGTTCCATATAGAGAAAGTTGTTCAGTTTGATGGTCTGATCCATCCCCTGTATGATGTATGATGACCCTGTATGATGCTATATGCTCGTTCTAATCCACACCTAATTTCCAAAAGCATTTCGAACACGACTGGAATCGTATAAAATATTCAAACCGAACCGTTTGGCAAACGTCCGACGATTGAAAACCATTTTACATATCCATGTGCTCATTTTGCTGAAATTTAAGCTGATTACGGTTTAGTGAGAAAGCTTTGTGATAGGCGTTTCAGATCCAGCTGTTTTTAAGCTTAATACTTAAATCTGTTTAAGCTAACACTGACCTTCATTTAAACTATTGCATGTTGTAGCTTAAAATTTTGGTGCTGTCCTACTTTATCATTGGAAAATTAGCACTGCATCATGAAATTGGTAATCGAAGTACTGAATAACGCTGACAGTACTTTTGTTAAGGTAGGATTCGGATCAATGCGACCGCGACGAGAGACCGCGACCGGCATCCGGTCGCAGGTCGCGGGGCGACAGCTACTTACGAATCTACGCGACCGACTCGTGCGACCCATACGAAACTCAGTATTCTTGCAGTTGCTAATCCATCACGACGCGTTTTAACTATGAACAGAAAAAGATTTATTCGACAGTTATTAGAAGATGAAGAAGAAGAAGACGATTTTGACGAGAATTTCGTCTTCGTGCGAAGAAAACACGGCCATTTTGAATCGGTCGCACCACGCCACGGCACTGCCTTGTGAGCGACCGAGTCGCGCGACGCAAGTCGCCGGCAGGCCATCGGCCACGCCCACACGTCGCGCGACTCGGTCGCTTGCATCCGTCAGCACTTCATATTAATTCATATAAAGCAGTGGGTCGCAGTCGCCGGTCGCGGTCGCGCGTTGCGGTCGCCGGTCGCGGTCGCTAGGATCGGAATGCTACCTTTAGGGTAAACAGTTGCATTACTTTCCCTAAGAAACCTAGTCGGAAATTTCAAAAGGCTCAAAAGACGCGTAAGGTGCTACAAGAATTATTCGAGAAAGTCAAAAACGAAAAAAGTTATGGCCGAAATTGTGAAAAAAAATTACAATATTTTCCGAATTTTTGATTTTGGCGCTCGGTATTTTGGAAAGGAAGAATGATATCAAAAATTTGAGAAAAAATCCGTTGGACAATTTAGTCAGCTACAATTTGAGCCTAAAACAAAGACGATCGGGTTAAGGGTTTGCCCTGTAGCCTAACCTTTTTGAGACAATATTTTTTCTAATTCCGTAGATTCATTTCCAATGTGCTCGATAGTCGTGTGAGGCATGAAATCTGTGAATTTTGTTAAAATTATACATTACAACATTTACAACCCTAATAAATTACTTATTATTTGCAGTGAATGTAGCCCTAGGTAAGTATATGCAGACCGTAAAGAAGACCTCCTGAAAACTCAAATACCCATAAATATGAACAACTTTTACTATGGCACCAACTTTAGAACCCAAAAAAAATGAGCTGTTCCATATTACGAGGTATCTAACTTTAGTATGAAATAGCAGATTTTATTTTTGAGTTCACATAGTTGGTCCTGTGTTGTTCTGTTGTTCGTTACTTTTACCCCTTTGTGATTTCCTGACACGTCTTCTTACACCCTGTTTTACTGGTTATGCTGCAGGTAACTGAAATCTCTCAGCACAAACTTTAATATTATAACGATTTCAAAGCGCTTATAAAGTCATAATCTTCCTCAGCTCGGTTGGGCAGTTATATTTTGTTACCGGCATAAAACTTCGTACCATCCAGTACTTGCTGTTTGAACCAAGAATATAAATTAACCAAATAGCTACTATTCAGACGCGTATAGTATGAGGAATGATGACAGAGCACGTAACTTTTTCAAACATTATACGTTTTGAATTCTAATACGGGACAAATCGATTGATAGGTTTGGATTAAGTTAGGAAGTTGAGCAATGGAATAGATAGCTTGTCACTGGAAAGAATAAAATAATAGGCATTGGTAGTAGGCAAGGTGGGACATCATTTTGGCTTGATTTGGGACTTTATATATATTACTGTTGTTACTTGAGCCACATATTCGATTAGATTTGATAATAAGTTTAGTTTAGTTACCAAATCAAAAACCTACAGATGATAACAAAGGTATAGCCTATAATTATTATGATTATGAGAAGAATCCTACGAAAAATTTCTTTCGAGCAAGCATCGTGTCGACAGTGCTCAATAATCCAATGTCCACATTGAGTTTCTTGTTTACCCTTTATGTCCGTAGAAGACGCATATTATAGGTATATGTTGAGTATAATGTCATGCGTTGTAGATTCTAGGATATAGCTCATGCTAAAAAAGAAGAAGATACCTATGTCATTTCATTTCGCGTAGAGTCCTTAATGTGCACACATTTTTATCATCTACATTGAATCAAAAAGTAAAGACCAACTTGGACTCACATATTCGTTTTCGAAGCGATATTTAAAAATGTTCCCGAAGGCAAAAATAAATCACATCGCGTTCGCTGAAGCGAAATAAGTTATCTTTTACTAGAGGCGGGACCTCCTAGTGCCCGAGTACATTATGCATTCCTCGTTCCTTTTACGATCGACATTGGAAATCCTCTATAACACTTTACCAAGAATATACATAAATAGTTGACCAAAAAATCTGTAACGACGTTTTGTATCTTTTATTATGAAATGTATACCATAATTAAGCTTATAGTTACTACATAATCTTACAGTATTCAAATGTGCTAATAAAATACACTTTTAAAATTTAACTCAATTTTCCATTTTAACCGAATAAATAAACTATCAAAATTTTGTTTAGTTCCTTGAGAGTTACCAACAACGGATTCTTACCGCACTTGTAATTTTTTTTTAAATCACTATTCGCAGCGCAAATCACCCTGTGATAATGGCTACACTGCAGTGCTGAATCAGATCAACATCCAATAATCCACATGTGACTATCACTATAAAAAAATTTGAGCTAGGTATAAAAAGAAATTATAAAGTTTTTCACTGTCACCACGGTCGGAAATCCAACCCACCCTTGCATAATTTTAAAGCAATAGCAAACAGTTAGTACCTACTTACCAACCCGCTTGCCAAGATAAACTTTTCCTCGCCAGTACCAATCCATTTTTCAAACGCGTTCCCGCGTGCTTATTCCGCCATTACTCTTGCTTATCACTGTATAAAACCCATATAAACACGATTAAATACCATTTATTTGCCCCGACATACATTTATTTGTGTTTTCGCAGCACCGCTTAGCGTAATTGTTATTTAAATTAAGTGGGCTATTTATTGCGTTGTGTTAAATATTTGATTAGAGGTGTCCTTTTGTTTATAGCTATTGCTACTTCTCAATAAAATGTTTTATATTCAAGATTTCCCATAAGGCCACGTAACTTTGCCGTTCAGAGAATCGAAAGCCGGACAAAAAAGATCCATGGTTATTTGAAAACTATTGTAGGAAAGCGTCAGGCCTGTAAGAATTTTAAAAGTAGGTACTCTACCCATCTCCTGGAGGTTTGATTTTAAAGAACTATCGTTGGATTTATCTAAACCAAATCACAATAAGTTGATAATTCTCACTTCTGTCTTCTGTCTTCTGTATCTATTTGGTTGCATTTTGATGAAGGCCCTTGACTGGCAAATAGGTAGTTTGTTTCTATTTTGTGCGTTTATTTTCCTTGGCATAGTTTGCAATGGAAAAGTTCAAAAAACCTTTTAGCGAGGTACTAATGTTGAGATCACGACTTTTAGTGACAATTCTACATTGTCACGCTGATGATATTTGCAATGAAGTGCGAACGCTTTAACTTTAACATTTAATGTAAATTCGCTCAAAATATCATTATTTTCGCCAGTTTATCGAATCTAAGCAGTTATTTCAGACAATGGTGTTGTTGTAACACAATATGCATTAATTTAAAACCCAATTAATTTCCGATAAAGCCATTAGTTTGCGTTTGATTTTGCAGGGGATGAAATTATTTAATCGGAAAAGCATGTATCTACTATAGACTGGAGAAAATTACGGTTTTCATATTATTAGGTGCCTACATATCTTTTGTACTCTATTTGTATTAAATAGAATTATTTGTCATTTTTAACGTGTTTTAAATAAACCTATTTGAATATTGTAAGTTCTAACAAAGATGCTTTTAAAAAAAAAAAAATTACGAAACATTAAACAAAATCACTTCATTTAAGCTTAAAGACTAAAGGTACCAGACAGCCTAAAACTAAAGCCTTGATTCGTTTTAACACACAAGTGGGTTGAACAATGGACTAGATTGGGGGGAAAAAAGGCGAAGAGACACGTACAGGTGGCGGGCGCGGCCAAACTTGAGAGCTTCGAGATGTTCGAGAGCTCCTCGAATCCGCCGACGTCGACTTGGTTAAATTTACCCTCTACCTCTCTATTATCAAATACCATTCCCACTCTGGAGACTGTCGTAAGAGGAAGACCGGTGTAATATTGTACGAGGTATCCACGAACTGAAGTGCGATTTTTGAAAATCATCAGTACTAGCTATTACTTCTTTGTTGGAATACGAAATCGGTGCTGAAGTGCGATTTTTGAAAATCATACGAGCGACTTGGCAGTAGAAAATGCCAAAATTACTATGGAGATTATGCATCTTTCTACTGCCAAGTCGCTCGTATGATTTTCAAAAATCGCACTTCAGCACCGATTTCGTATTCCAACAAAGAAGTAATAGCTAGTACAGTCTTGATTCTTTGGTATTATCTAAGAAGCGATGTTTCTTTTTTTTTTAGGTAAATGTCGCACCAACTCATACTGCGAAATTTTCCGTAAATTGTTTGTGAAGTTTTTTGGATGCCTATGTTTCCTGTTCCATGGAAAAAACTTAAATCCTGTAGTCACTTTATATCTAATCAGATGCGAACATGATGCGAAATAATATAGACTATCGGCCACCCGCAAAAAAGTCGTCTCTAAACCATATCTCGTATGTAAGTTCTGTATATACCTACAACAGGTATGGCTGTGTTCGGGGTACTCTCAGGATCACGAAACTGCTTGTTGTATAATTCAAAAGTGGTGGAGGGGGTAGCAGTGACGTCATAAAGATGGCCGCCGACGGTTTTAGTTTTTCTTCAATTGTAGCGCACCTATGAGGTCAATCTGGTTGTGCGAGGTGTCATTTGAAAGCTTATTAAATTTACTTTCATCATTTCATAGACACCTAAAGTGAAAAATTTGTATTTACTGAATTATTTTGAATTTAATGCATTTTTTGCTACCTACCAGCAATCATTCCTCCAGTTTTCTCGGAAACGGATAACTATATTGTGATTCTAGCTATTACATAAAACATACAGAATTTTATAAGCTATCTTATAACTTGAATTGTATAAAAATACAACTTCAAACGACTGAGCTGTGTCAAATTTACTGGTGCACTGTAACTATGAATCCAAGAATGCGTCGGTCTGCGGCGGGGCGGAAGGACTGCAAATAAAATTATTACTTATAGATTATTATATAATTAGGGTTTCCATTGTGATATGGCTTAGAAAAATATACAATTTTATATTATTTACTTGCACATGCGTTTACATAAACTATAGAATTAGATGTACGGGGGTGTAAACTTAAATGCGTTATATATTTAAGGGGGTACTTTAGACCATAAAACTGAACAACTTTTACAATGGAACCAACTTAGAAATGACGAGAAAAATAATCCGCAGTTTCATACATTTTGGTCGAGAAGGGATTGACATATTCTATGGAACATCCCATTTTATTTCACTATTTCTTTGTTGGCTCCAAGGTGATAGTGGTTCAGTTTTATGGTCTGAATTGAAGTAGAAGTTCCCAATTTGATGTATGTAATGTAAAGTAAGTATTTAATTTCGAACTCTGTCACAGAATAGGTTCCTTTATAGTTCTTCATAACAAGGATGAAGCTGCCTTGGAAAAGTGAATAAAAAAATGAGAAATCCAAAACAATTCAACAGGTTTATAAATATTTATTGTTAGAAAAAAAAACAGTTGTTAGTTGTAAGAAGGTTGCAAGCATGCAAAGTAAAACTAAGTGGAGTGATTCATCAACATCACCAAAATTATACCAACAATCCGCACAAATAGGTTCGCATCCTCTTTTATAATGAGAACCGGTAAGGTTTGGAACTCTCTCCCTGCGTCTGTTTTCCCAAGCAAATACAATCAGGATATTTTTAAAAGAAGAGTAAATAGGCTTTTTCTGGGCGAGAGCGCTACATCCTCGGCTTCATCTACACTTTCCATCAGGTGAGCTGAAGCCAAGCGCGAACCCATTATGAATAATAATAAAAAAATATATATATACTGGTTTAACATACCTTCTCCCCGAATGGGATGCATTTTTGATTTTTATTGACACAGCCGCATCTCGCACTGCGGTAGCCTGTTTTGCATTGGCAAGATATTAATTCCAAGTCTTTTAACGAAAAACATGGTTAACGTTGTGATCGGTGACAACTTTTCGTTTTCCAATGTCCAACCATGGTTTGTAGGTGGTGGTACATTTTGAATTGCCACATCTGCAGTGGCCCAAACGTATATTTGGCGATTTGCTCTTTTTATATGGATTATCCACGTTACAAATACCTATTTAAAAAAAATCTGCTCTAAGATTGTCCATATTGTCAACCGTGTACAATTTAGGTTTCTTATGACAGTAAAGAGTCATAATTAAATTTCTCGCCTTTTTGCCTAGATCTTCTGTAAGGTCAACCACCGATCCAAATCTTTCCAGAAGATCGTAATTTTCTGTGAAGACTTTCCACGTGCTTTTCTTTGAAAAACCTAACAATGTGCTGTTGTTGTCGCATCATGTAAGAGCGTGGTACGCCAATAAACAGTGTCGTTCTGGTCCGACAGCTTGAACAATTTTATGGACTGAAACGTATTTTGGTTTACTCGCGCTCATTCCACATTGAATCCAGACGTTTGCTGGTAACTTGTCGAAGAAATGAATGAGCAACAGTAAAACGTCAGTGTCTCTGCTGTTTAACATAATTCTATTTATACCTCCCTCAAGATTTGTATATCACGTATTGTGAAATAAAATCATTGCAATTTGATTTACTAGCAGGATTTATTGGCGTACCACGCTCTTACAGGATGCGACAACACAAGCTCATTGTTAGGTTTTTCAAAGAATGGCACGTGGAAATCTTCTGGAAAGTTTTGGATCGGTAGTTGACCTAACAGAAGATCTACAGCAAAAGGGCGAGAAGTTTACTGGCTCTTTACTGTCATAAGAAACCCAAATTGTACACGGTTGACAATATGGACAATGTTAGAGCAGATTTTTTTAAATATTGGTAACATGGATAATCTTCCACCGTCACAAGAAGCTCTTAAACAACATACTTATAAAAAGAGCAAATTACCAAATATGCATTTGGGCCACTGCAGATGTGGACCACCTACAAACCATGGTTGGACATTGGAAAACGAAAAGTTGTCACCGATAACAACGACAACCATTTATTTTGTTAAAAGAACAGGCTGCTGCAGTGCGAGATGATAAATGCCATATCGGGGAGACCTATGCTTAAATCAGTATAATTTTGGTGATGTTGATGAATCACTCTACCTACTTTTACTTTGCATGCTTGCAACCTTCTTGCAACTAACAATTGTTTTTTTATAACAATAAATATTTATAAACCTGTTGAATAAAATACATATAATTTCATTACATAATTTATACTTAATTATAGCAGACCCATATTATCAGCTGTTCCACATTTGGCTAGAGTATTTATTTAAAACGAAAAGTACAAAGTGCGTATCCACGACAGGCTTCGTCAAAGGCAATAGGTACAACATTCACATCCACAACAGGCTTCGTCAAAGGTAAATAGGTACACCACTCACATCCACAACAGGCTTCGTCAATAAATACATCCCATATATCTGCAACAAGCTTGAACCCCCCGAACCTGACCTGTTGAATTGTTTTGGATTTCTCATTTTTTTATTCACTTTTCCAAGGCAGCTTCATCCTTGTTATGAAGAACTATAAAGGAACCTATTCTGTGACAGAGTGTGAAATTAAATACTTACTTTACATTACATACATCAAATTGGGAACTTCTACTTCAATTCAGACCATAAAACTGAACCACTATCACCTTGGAGCCAACAAAGAAATAGTGAAATAAAATGGGATGTTCCATAGAATATGTCAATCCCTTCTCGACCAAAATGTATGAAACTGCGGATTATTTTTCTCGTCATTTCTAAGTTGGTTCCATTGTAAAAGTTGTTCAGTTTTATGGTCTAAAGTACCCCCTTAAATATATTACGCATTTAAGTTTACACCCCCGTACATCTAATTCTATAGTTTATGTAAACGCATGTGCAAGTAAATAATATAAAATTGTATATTTTTCTAAGCCATATCACAATGGAAACCCTAATTATATAATAATCTATAAGTAATAATTTTATTTGCAGTCCTTCCGCCCCGCCGCAGACCGACGCATTCTTGGATTCATAGTTACAGTGCACCAGTAAATTTGACACAGCTCAGTCGTTTGAAGTTGTATTTTTATACAATTCAAGTTATAAGATAGCTTATAAAATTCTGTATGTTTTATGTAATAGCTATAATCACAATATAGTTATCCGTTTCCGAGAAAACTGGAGGAATGATTGCTGGTAGGTAGCAAAAAATGCATTAAATTCAAAATAATTCAGTAAATACAAATTTTTCACTTTAGGTGTCTATGAAATGATGAAAGTAAATTTAATAAGCTTTCAAATGACACCTCGCACAACCAGATTGACCTCATAGGTGCGCTACAATTGAAGAAAAACTAAAACCGTCGGCGGCCATCTTTATGACGTCACTGCTACCCCCCTCCACCACTTTTGAATTATACAACAAGCAGTTTCGTGATCCTGAGAGTACCCCGAACACAGCCATACCTGTTGTAGGTATATACAGAACTTACATACGAGATTTTTTTTTTCTTGTCCTGGCCTCTACACTAATAAAACGCATGTGTGTTTGTTAGACTAACATAACACTCACATGGGATATCACTTCCTATTTTCTTATTATGTTGACGGTTATTAAGGGAATGCTCAGACCAAGAAAATTAACAACTTTCTGTATGGGGCCAAAGTCAATATCGCCAAAAAAAACAGACAGCAATCTTTCTTAACCCAAATGTATGCGACAGCAATTTTTTTTCGCTATTTCAATGTTGGTCCCATAGAAAGTTGTTTTGTTTGATGGTCTGATCATGCACTTAAAAAACCGTCAGCAAATTAAGTTGGACCCTGAATATTACAACACGGGCGAATTAACTTGGCACCTGGCTCGCACGTGGCTCGGAATAAAAAACTCGGAAAACTCGGAAAGAATAACTCGAAAATGTTAAAACGCAGGGACATGTGCAACGGTAACTGAAATGCTATGCTTCGGCCTCGCACAGCGGCGGCGGGGTCCCGCAGGGGGGTAGCAGGAGGGGTGTCAAATTCTGAGCCACGTACGAGCCAGGTGCCTAGTTAATTCGCCCGGGTTGTACTTTTTGATTCTATTTCATTTAAATCAGTTCTGTTCTGACACATTTTAAATTTTTTTCCCTCCTATTTTATTTATAAAACAAGTTTTTTCAATACGGGAATGAAAAGTACTTACTCGGCTTTAGAGTAAAATAAAATATAATGTTAAACGAATTCTTCGAAAGCTCGTATAGCATAAACAGTTTACAATTTTAAACTAGTTTCAGAAACGTGCTACGAACCACAAAGGTTCCCAACATTGACTTTAGAATTCCTTGTGCAATACTATAAGGAGCATACTACGTTAGTGTCGGACTCTCGCAAGTTACGACTACATTTAAAATTAATTTACGTGTAAACTGAGCTACGTTTCATTGATATTTTACTAGCTGTACAACGGTTACTTTATAGGCTGTATAATAAAATGTTTTATTTTGTTGGACCCATTTGCTTCGTTAGTCAAGCCCTATACAATATTGACCCAACTTAGGATTGAATTTCCACATCATAAACTAAAGCTGATGTAGTAAACGGGTTCTGGAGCGGAGACCACGTTTGGATGGACGTAACGTGGTAGAGTGAGAGTGACCTAATGCTAGATGACTCGACGATCTAAACAAAATGACTGGAAGAGACTTGAATGCAAGAAGTACAAGACTGTGTGCTGTGGCGTGCATTGGGAGAGGCCTACGTCAAGTACTGGACTGGTATGGGCTGGATGGATGTCTGTACTGGAGGATGATAACGGAAGGACTACAGTGCAAGTTTTCATGTACTATCTTCACAAATCTTAATGATATTTGGGTAAGATCCTCCTCCATATTACATCAATCTTCATGGTTCTGACCACCACAAAAGGGTGAAGAGCGTGAGTTTATGTGCGTGTGTATGTGTCTTATTAGTTCTGTACTCATCGCATTCAATCTTCTCTTGCCTGATGATCCACTCATCTTTTGCCTGATCTCAGTCATAAAAATTCTGGCATAGATTAAGTACCTACTCTTTAAATTAATACACAATGTTTATTGAATGGTAATTGAAAACAGAAAAATTCTACTACGCAACTAAAAACAACGTGAAAATGTAAAATTTAGCAACGCAAAGTTTCACTTGTATAGCAATTGTTATTTTAGTGGGGTACAAGACAAGTGGTGTTCAGTCTTTTGATCATACCAGCAGAAGCACTTTGCAACGTTGCGGAGAGCTCTCGACCACCCTGATAAAATATCCAGACTTCAACGAACATTTCCGAAATTCTGATTCGAAGAAGTCGCAACCCTATCAAGTACCTACTTTATAATAAAATCTGATATTCAGATTCAAAAAACAAACCCTTTGGAAGTCAATCACTGGTTTGGAGAAGCTATTTTATGTGAATCTGGTTTGAAGACAACTTATACCAGTTGTGGAAAATGCTTGGCAAATAACGTAAACAAAACTTATGATCGTTCTTTTAAGATGCTTGGCAAATAACATAAACAAAACTTATGATCGTTCCCCATAGGTAAATGCTGGCTCGGGCCATATTACTGGTTTTTAGAAGCTATCTGCTCGTTATTTGAAAGACACACAAATAATTGAAAAGTGTAATAATATTCTTCAACATCTCGGCTTTATTTGCTATTATACAGATCATAATTATTTCTTATCTTCCTATAAAATACATATGAAACCTGTGTTCAAAGGAAAGCCTAAATATTGGAAAAAATCTGTATTATGTGCATCTACTTTTTAAGTTGAAGTCACATTTACTTGAAACACACACCTTTGTGTAGACAATATTAAGATCTAAAATTGCTATTTAGCAAATTTTTTTAAGACCAATAGTTAATGAGTTAATTAGATAATTTATAAATTTGGGGCGAATTCTTATGATTTTAGAATGTGATTTCCTTGGATTAGAAGGTTCCACTGTGACATAATGAAGGATAAGCCAGTCAAAAATAGGTATACCTACTAAAATGACGTAGTTTAGTAGAGGTGAGGTGGCTCTGAAAGAGTCAAGGTCGTTCGGTCAGGGAAACCCCTTAAGATTTCATCTTTGAAGTTTTCAAGAGGTACTCGTACATACCTATTTCTGATTCTCTTTCTTTTATTATTGTTTATTGAGGCCTTTTATTTAATTCTTCGTGTGAAACACCTTACCTTCGTATATTTGCAAGAACTTTTATAATTGAAGGTCAAACAATGTTATTGCATAATAAATTGGGCACGTGCTAGTACGTTATGGAAATTGGAAATAGGTCTGGCTTTATGAGAAGCTCGAGTATACGTTTCAGAGAGTATCGAGTAAACAATCAAGTCTACTGTAGTAGATACTATAGGTACACATAGTTACAATGTGTTAACAAATGAAAGTAAAAAAAACAGAAAATTCGTTTGTTGTAAATGGATAACATGTTTTGTAACCTAACTATACTAAAACCAATTAGCATATTTTGTGTTATATGTTAATAACTATTTATTCCGAGAGATACGTGTACTTTTTGCAACCATCAGCAGCAAGGCTGATTCAGTGTTTATGGGGTGTAGAGCTTCTCTGTGATGGGGATGGACCAGGTCTGCCTGCATAACTCCAGTCGGTTTAGGAGTTACTGATGATTAAAGGTCTGTAAAAAATTAACGATCAGCTGCAAGGCTGATCGTATGTTATTGTTGTAGTATGCACAGTAGCTATGTGAACAGTATAAAAACTGACATGGTTAATCAGTCGGTTTAGGAGATACAGCCGTTCAAAGGTCGGAGCTTTGACTGGCTGTATCTCCTAAACCGACTGATAGAACTTGACAGTTTTTGTACTGTTCACATAGCTACAGTGCACACTACAACAACATCATACGATCAGCCGTGCAGCTGATCGTTAATTTTTTACAGACCTTTAATCATCAGTAACTCCTAAACCGACTGGAGTTATGCAGGCAGACCTGGTCCATCCCCATCACAGAGATGCTCTACACCCCATAAACACTGAATCAGCCTTGCTGCTGATGGTTGCAAAAAGTACACTTATCTCTTATACTAATTGAGCCAATGTAGAAATAAAATTTAAAAAATGCAGTTGCCCCTTTGGTACTATTAGATACATTTGATTCAGGATGCTGTTGGGACTGCCCCGATTTTGTGGAGCCTCAGAGATGTTTGCTAAGGTGGACTACTCGCAGGCCATAATTCGCAAAAAGGCAGCATTTCTGTTGCGCCGGATCTGGAGTAATGGCAATAGCATCCTGAAGGCCATTGCTGATAGTAACCAGTGTCCATTGCTGCGACACATGTCCCAAATTACAAGTTCCGTTTTTGTAATTGTTTACTAACCATAGTTTTCATAAGTTTTGTTGCTACTAACACTATTGGATCTTTGTTGTCCTTAATAAAAAGTTTTTATTTTTATTTATTTGAGACGGACGAGTAGGTACTGCAGTTTTGTATGAAATAGCAGACTGTCCTGCTCTATTAAATAGTGAAAATTGTTCAATTTTTGGTCTGAACCACCCCTTTAAGTATTAATAGGGTGTTTTGTTACACCTCGTTTAGATTATACTGGTAAACTAATATTTGTAAACACTCAGAAAACAGATGATTTTTTGTATGTTAATTCCACATTATTCTATATTTATAAACAATGCAGAGTTTGTTAGCAGACATTGACCCAATTTCTATCAAAAGGTGAACAAAAAAGAATTGTTTGTTTGTTTGTTTATCTTCAAACCCTTTTATCACATGAGTACAGCTGTAGGTATTCAAAATTACTGTTCTTAGTGTCAATATTGTATTGATTGTTTCGTTCTCCTTATTACAATATTGATAAAGTACCTACCTCGTCTCGTATTATTACTGTTGTAATTAGAAGCACAGAACCGAGAGAGGTGTTGTCCAGCCAAAAATGGACTAGGACCTAGGTACATGGAGTACCTTTAGGAAATTTCTCTACCATAATACCATGTATAGCTGGCAGGCTGGTGAAGACCTTTTATAATATTATAATAATGTGATATTTGAAACAATCTAACAAATAAAAAATAAAAATTTTCCCCCAATAAAGAATATTTATACTATTAATTAGGTACGTAGGTAGTCGTAAGTTTTTGTAATGTACCATGAGTACATTATTATTACAGGAGTCACGTTGCAGGTTCTGACCCGAGCACTCGTCTCGCGTGGTTTTCGCGCGTCGCGTTTTTGCCTGCCACGAGGCTCCGCAATCCTCAATCTCTTCTTGTTCTTGATCAAAAACAATCCCTGAGATTGGAATAGATTCTCCCATAAACTTCTTGACACTGGCGGAAATGCAGTACTAACGCACAAGCAAGAGTCCATTAAATATAAATAAAATAAACAATTATTATTAGTACATGGGTACCTATATATTATTATTTTCTTTAAAGTCTATAGATATTTTATTGTGACTGAATTTCAAAACAAGTAATTTTTTTCAAATCACTTTCTCTTGTTAATATGAATTGCATTGTTCAATATCATAGTTTGAACTTAAAGGTACTTTCGAATTCGAAGCCCATTGGAAATATAAGGTTTTGTTACAAAAATAGCAAACAATAATTTGTCATCGTTTGAATATTCCGGTAGCAATTTCGGTGACAGCCCTTCAAAGGTCGGCAAAACTTGCCTTGACATTAAAAAATGCGACACTGTAGGTAATATCCTTTCCGTAATATCGGAAGCTTATATTTTATGCCACTGCGAAAATGTTACAGTATGAGCGGAAAAAGAAATGTGTTGTGACGTTGCATTGCATTGCATTCTACTTTTACTATTAATTAACTTTTTCACGCGTTTTTCTCCATGTGCGCGTGGTAAGTTTGATTTTTTCCAAAATCGTATGTATGTAGGTACCTCATGTACCTACACTACTTTTGTGTTATTTCGGAATGTGCTCTCCAAATGTTAACCACATCAACATCAATATCGTCAGTCCAGTTGTTTTAGGCTGAGATTCAGAGATGATTTTCTAAGTCACAGGTTCGTACTAAGTAGGGTCAAAATGTATGGATTTTGACATACGGGAGTTCAAACTAAGACTTAAAAATCGTCTCTGAATCTCAGCCTTAGAGTACCTAAATGCGGAACAAACATCCAAACTAAATACAAATATTATGGAATTAGTAGACCTATAGAATAAATTATCTAGCATGTAACGTAATTTCTAATGTAAATTACTTATATGGCTATTAGTATTTTTAACTATTAGATACCTACTGAAATGGAAAATGTACCTACCTTGTCTGTTAGTTTATTTCGTTGTACCTTTAAAATTATGCCCGTTTTTAAGCAGAATTTAACCAGTACGTGTACTTTTATAAGTACCTACTCATTCTCTGTGACAGAACACTGCGTTTAATAGTCTTTTAGAAAATTTAAAATGTATCAATTAGGTAAGTATTCCAAATATCCCCGGAAATCCGCCAGTCGGTATTTTATCTCATACCAAAGAGAGAAAGACCAAAAATGAAAGGAAAATGGAATGTTGACAAAATTATGCGACCAGACTATAAGTATTTCTCAGTATTCAAGAATAAGTACTAAAAATTTATTCGTAATAATAATGTTAGCCACATTGCCCACATTTAATGGGTTTTCGAATTTCTGTTCACTAAATTTTTTTGCCGTAGCGTATAAGCGCTAAGCGTAGTTAGATTTTATCAATCATAATTTTACGAGCAGGTGTTTTTGCCGTGCCCAATTTTACTCTACCGTCCCTTTGGAATCAAACATTCTGAAGTTTTTATTAGAAAAACGCTGCCAATATCAAGCCTTAACTCGGTTTGGGGTTTGGCAGGTCTGTGACTCAAGGTCGTGTCATATGCCCAAGATGCCTACAGATCAAATGACTTGCATTTTCATTTGTAGGACAAGTTTGTACCAAACAGTCAATTTTACAATCTTCCAAATTTTGCTGTCAGAAGTGCGATTTTTGAATCTCGTACCTACGTTGAACTCAGCAGTTGAAAATGTTTGGAGATACGCAACTTTCTACAGCTGTTTTGACTTTCAAAAATCACACTCCTGGAGTATGATTTTTTAATGTCAAATCAGCAGTAGAAAGATGCACGTCTCCATATAGTACCTACTCTGTGGTAATATTGACATTTTCAACTGCTCAAAAATCGCACTCCAGATCGAAAGTGTTTCCGTGTTTAATTCGATTCCCTAATTTTGGGGAGCAATTTGATGATTAATAAATAAGATTATGATGGTTATAATCATAATTTAAAAACTTTTTGATAATTTAAATTGTAAAATTTTTTGTGCAGTCAATAGTACCGATTCGGACTGTGCCACGACTTAACTTAACTAAATTTATTCCTGTCACTTTCTAAAATAAGATTAAGAAAAGAGACAGAAAACCAACAGCTGACTTTAGTGCTGTCAAAGTGACGCTACACGCCCAAAATAAGATGCCATCATAATGTACGCCATCTTATTTAAAGCGTTTTTGGGCGTGTAACGTCACTTTGACAGCACTAAAGTCAGCTGAAGGTTTTCTGTCTCTTTTCTTAATCTTATTTTAGAAAGTGACAGGAATAAATTTAGTTAAGTTAAGTCGTGGCACAGTCCGAATCGAGGCCAATATTCGTTTATGTGTACAATAAATATTTTCGGTGGTCTCTTATTCTCTAGGATCTTCTAGAATGTTTATCCATTAGCAACACCACCAGTCATACTGATTTCAGTGATGTCAGCATCAGTTCGATGATGATAATGATTAGATTAGACAAGGATTAGACAAACCATAGACAAACAGCACTTTTTACTATCAATGTGACAGGTTTTTTCCTAATTTTAATATTGCCATCGTAGAAAACGCCTCATTAGGTGTAATTTATTTTAGTCCAAATTAGTTACTAAAATAATAGCCAACATCACATTTTATTATGAATGATTAATGGATAATATAATAGGTACCTACCTCTACACTCGCATCTCAATCAAAGACAAATCAATTAGACAATCACACACACACAGTCAAGTCAAATCCTAAATAATTGGGTCACTCTTTGATACAACACCTGTATACACGAATGATATGAATAGTTCATAAAGGTATCTGCATAATATACAGGGTGCTTTTAAGAATTGACAACATTTCATCTTCAGAAAGGTCCCAAAATTAGGAAACCATTTGGAGTGTGATGTGATTCAAAGCTTTTATCAAAATGATCAGATTTTCCTATCCATTATTTCTCGAGTTATTTGAAAAATACTGAAAAATAACTCGAGAAATAATGGATAGGAAAATCTGATCATTTTAATAAAAGCTTTGAATCACAGAGTTTATTCCTTTGCCTGCTTGGCTTTTCTATTGTATTTGACAGTTTTTATTTTTAATTTTTTTGCGTCCAAATGATCATAGCTTATATCCTTCGTTTTTCAGAACAGTGCTGTAAATAGCATTCTATGCGCCCGGTGCGAACTTCTATATCAGCGCCCCCTTAAAAAAATTATCTTATGGGTGCGAATTAATTGTGCAACCGTGTAGGTACGAAGTTTATGATAGGAAGCAAAAGGTTACCGAAATTGAAAATACCGAGACTGTCCGAGACTCAAAACAGTGGTGGCTGGTATGAGTTGCATTAGCATATGCATGCTTATACCACTATTCAAAGGTTGGAGCGAGCGAAGCGAGCTCGAAATTTTACACACCAAGACTCAAAACGGTGGTGAGTTCCATTAACCTATGCATGCTATGGAGCGAGCGAAGCGAGCTCGTCATTTACCACACAGAGATTCAAACGGTAGTGGGTGGTATGAGTTCCATTAGCCTTTGCATGCTATAGAGCGAGCGAAGAGAGCTCAAAATTTCACACACCTAGACTCAAAACAATAGTGGGTGGTATGGTTCCATTAACCTATGCATGCTATGGAGCAAGCGATGCGAGCTCAAAATGTAACACACGAAGACTCAAAACAGTGGTGGGTGGTATGAGTTCCATTAGCGTTTGCATGCTATGGAGCGAGCGATGCGAGCTCAAAATGTAACACACGAAGACTCAAAACAGTGGTGGGTGGTATGAGTTCCATTAGCGTTTGCATGCTATGGAGCGAGCGATGCGAGCTCAAAATGTAACACACGAAGACTCAAAACAGTGGTGGGTGGTATGAGTTCCATTAGCGTTTGCATGCTATGGAGCGAGCGATGCGAGCTCAAAATGTAACACACGAAGACTCAAAACAGTGGTGGGTGGTATGAGTTCCATTAGCGTTTGCATGCTATGGAGCAAGCGATGCGAGCTCAAAATGTAACACACGAAGACTCAAAACAGTGGTGGGTGGTATGAGTTCCATTAGCGTTTGCATGCTATGGAGCGAGCGATGCGAGCTCAAAATGTAACACACGAAGACTCAAAACAGTGGTGGGTGGTATGAGTTCCATTAGCGTTTGCATGCTATGGAGCGAGCGATGCGAGCTCAAAATGTAACACACGAAGACTCAAAACAGTGGTGGGTGGTATGAGTTCCATTAGCGTTTGCATGCTATGGAGCGAGCGATGCAAGCTCAAAATGTAACACACGAAGACTCAAAACAGTGGTGGGTGGTATGAGTTCCATTAGCGTTTGCATGCTATAAAGCGAGCGATGCGAGCTCAAAATGTAACACACGAAGACTCAAAACAGTGGTGGGTGGTATGAGTTCCATTAGCGTTTGCATGCTATGGAGCGAGCGATGCGAGCTCAAAATGTAACACACGAAGACTCAAAACAGTGGTGGGTGGTATGAGTTCCATTAGCGTTTGCATGCTATGGAGCGAGCGATGCGAGCTCAATATGTAACACACGAAGACTCAAAACAGTGGTGGGTGGTATGAGTTCCATTAGCGTTTGCATGCTATGGAGCGAGCGATGCGAGCTCAAAATGTAACACACGAAGACTCAAAACAGTGGTTGGTGGTATGAGTTCCATTAGCGTTTGCATGCTATGGAGCGAGCGATGCGAGCTCAAAATGTAACACACGAAGACTCAAAACAGTGGTGGGTGGTATGAGTTCCCTTAGCGTTTGCATGCTATAAAGCGAGCGATGCGAGCTCAAAATGTAACACACGAAGACTCAAAACAGTGGTGGGTGGTATGAGTTCCATTAGCGTTTGCATGCTATGGAGCGAGCGATGCGAGCTCAAAATTTAACACACGAAGACTCAAAACAGTGGTGGGTGGTATGAGTTCCATTAGCGTTTGCATGCTATGGAGCGAGCGATGCGAGCTCAAAATGTAACACACGAAGACTCAAAACAGTGGTGGGTGGTATGAGTTCCATTAGCGTTTGCATGCTATGGAGCGAGCGATGCGAGCTCAAAATGTAACACACGAAGACTCAAAAAAGTGGTGGGTGGTATGAGTTCCATTAGCGTTTGCATGCTATGGAGCGAGCGATGCGAGCTCAAAATGTAACACACGAAGACTCAAAACAGTGGTGGGTGGTATGAGTTCCATTAGCGTTTGCATGCTATGGAGCGAGCGAAACGAGCGAAAAATTTCACACACCTAGACTCAAAACAATGGTGGGTGGTATGAGTTCCATTAGCCTATGCATGTTTATACCACTATTCAAAGGTTGGAGCGAGCTAAGCGAGCTCAAAATTTCACACAAGAACAAGACTCAAAACAGTGGTGTGTGGTATGAGTTCCAATATCCTATGCATGCTTAAAATACAATTCAAAGGCAAAAACGAGACAGAGAGAGCCCGAAATTTCACAGCACTGCGACTTAGTCGTGACCAGAATTCTGACAGTTAAAAAATTTTACTATTAGTTGAGTGAGCTCGAAATTTCCCGGAGAAATACGACTCAGTTGTAAAAAGCTTTTCCAGTTTGTATAACAAAATACATTAGCAACAAGAAAAGGAGTTAGCGAAGCAAGTTCGAAATTTCCTAGCTCTGAAACTCATTCTGACACTAAAAGAAGGTCATGTCATAGTATCACTTGGTAAAGATGATATTTATGTAGAGCATCGCACGACCTGCATGGACCAAAACTTGGTCCTGCCCTGGTATCATTTCTGCGCCCCTCCAGGGTCTGCGCCCTGTGCCTGGGCACCGCTCGCACCGCCCTATTTACGGCACTGTTTCAGAAAATTCAAAAGTAAATTAAAAATAGAAATATCGGATAAAAATTAAATCGGAAAAATACGTATCTCTTATTTTTTTACATATATTTATATTTTTTATTAAAAACAGGTGGTTAACCGATTGTTTGCTATCTATCACTATAGATAGATAGGTACGTGATTATTATCGAAGTGAAAAACTGATTGTTTGCTTTGTAGGTCTTTGATTTTTACGCCTGAACTGTTGAAGTATAATTGATTGATTGAACGAACTTTAATGAAATATTTAAACATTTTTAGTTATTGTCTATTGTCTACACAAAGTTAATGTAATCCGTTAGCATTGCAAAATTGGTAATCGTCACTGGCCACAAAATCGTTCATCTGGGATCACTCTGTATAAACAAGTACCTAGGTAAACAGAACACCGGATCGGAATGCTAATGTGATCCGAGTAACTCCTCCGGGACTGATATTTGACACTACGCTAGTTTCGGTTAATCCGAGTGACGTCGCCGAATCTACATAATATCGATTTGTAGTCGAGTGTCGAATCGAGTACCTATACTTACTGCTTGGTGATTAGATTATAGAACGGAGAGATTTATTTCAAACTAGCTGTTGCCCGCGACTTCGTCTGCGTTGTATTAAAAAAAGTATCCGTGTTTAATTGTTTATGCGTGATATCGTCACAAACATTCTTAGTAAGGTGAGATAGGTACCTACTCGTACACTCAACTTAAATAAAAGGGTACTTATATAGTGTTTAGGGAGCCAAAACTTATTTTGGTAAACAAAATATTTGTTGTAAATAGGGTCCTTCTTAATATGCTGACACTTTTTTAAGGGGATGATCAGACCGTCAAACTGAACAACTTCCTCTATGGGACCAACATCGAAATCGCGAAAAAAAAAATCATCACTTCCATACAAAACTGCAAACCTACTCGGAGCCAAACGTATGGGAAACTGTTATTTTTTTCGCGATTTCGATGTTGATTCCATAGAGAAAGTTGTTCAGTTTCATCGTAAGTGTCAGCATATTAAGAAGGACCCTGTATATACATATACAAGGTGTAACAAAACACCCTAGTAATACTTAAGGGGGTGCTTCAGACCATCAATCTGAACAACTTTCACTATGGAGCCAACGTCGAGAAAAAATTTAAAAAAACTGCCGTCCCATACATTTGAGTCGAGACGGTACTGCAGTTTTGTATGAAAGAACGGATTTTTTTTTCGCGATTTCGATGTTGGCTCCATAGTGAAATTTGTTCAGTTTGATGGTCTGAAGCACCCTCTATAGTATTACTAGGGTGTTTTGTTACACCTTGTATACGAATATCCACGACTGGAAGAAAAAATATTACCTACCGGGTGTGCAAGCCATTGACTTATACTCATACATCGTTGGTGCAAGTAGCCTTATAGCTAAGTGAGAATCTGAGTTTCTTAAATGCTTCTACTACCCTGCAAATCGCATCGATTTTGAATTCTTTATTTAGTTTAGTAATATCTGTGGTTTAGTTCTTCTGAAAAATTCATTATAATTATGTTTGTGATGGATGAAGCGCAAAACATCCTCATGGCCGAACTAAGTACAATTTAGTTATTTCTTATTTGTTGTCATTCTAAATCGAAAATGAATGCATTAGAAGCACAGAACACTTAATATTGTTGTTAAGAAAACTAACTTTTTTCTGCATTCTCATTCGATTGATATTATCTTCATAAAATGTATTTTTTAAGGATAGGCTGAATATGAGTTTTGTAATGGCTTGCAATATTAGTTTTTTTTTTTAATTCTGTTTTTTTTTATTGGAGCTTTTAACCCTGAGGTTATGTCAGCCCCATCGTGCCTTAACCTTGACTCTTCAAAACAAATATTAGTTTGCTCCATTAAAATCCTGATGAAGACGGTCCTTACAAAAAATCTCTTTGAGTAACGTTTTTCTCTCTAGTCTCAAATTGTATTTGGTTACAAATAAAATAAGTAATTGGGAAGGGAATACACCTAAGTGCTTTGCAAGAACACTTAAAATTGTCTAGACCAAGACACCTACATCTATTTATATTATAGTATTCCTAGTTTCTTTATTTACTTCTTTCTATTTTATTTTTAAAGAACTAGCAAAAAGAAAAGCGCTGGTAACATAGTTTAGGACTTAATTTATTCCAATCTTAGACGCGTTTTAGTTTACGTTTGCAGTGAACGTATAATTGTGATTGCTGATCACAATTTCACGTTCACTGCAACGATAAAATATTCAAATTGCCAGTCAATCAAAACGTAAAGGTGTCTTCACACCGAACCCGCCGACAAGCGCGGCCGACAAAGCCCGAAGATACAGAGTACAGTTTGACAAAATACTGTTTGGAATAAGTGAGGCTCTTATCTTAATACTCAAATCTCCAATAATATTGTTATTAGAGAAAAATATTTAACGAATTTTACGAAAAACAATCTACTTTATTCTAAAGCATAGAGCACGCATCAATTTACGATTGTAGTTGGTCTCTTTTGTCTTAATATGACGTACTTTGACGGCCCGGTAGCACAGTCGGTAGCGAACCTGCCTGCTGTGCCGAGGGTCGCGGGTTCGAATCCCGTAAGGGACAAATATTTGTATGATGAATATGAATATTTGTACCCGAGTCATGGATGTTTGTATCTATATATGTATTGTATATCGTTGTCTAGTCATCATAATACAAGTCCAGGCTAGATTCTGGTACTTTAAATGTGACTAGATAATTTGTGTGACACTGTCCAAGATATTTATATTTATTTATATTTACTTTCAACTCTTTCGCGGACACTGACCGGCTATAGCAGTGATAACAATAAAAGTTCTATTGTGTCTCGTTCAGTGTCCGCAAATGTATTAATAGTAGAAGGAGACGGAACTATAGATATTTGTTTATGCGGCTGTCCACTTTTTTTTGTGCTAGTGTGTGTGAAAAGTAACCGTTAACATTAGAGCAGTTGTCACTTTGGTCTACTTGGTCACTTCCTATCTCTATGACTTGGTCTCTTTTGTCCATACTACTTGACACCACACACTCAAACACAAACGTCAAAAAGTGGATATTCTTGCAATGGTATGGCTCCCTCTATGCCTTTAGGTATAATCTCTTTGCCCAGGCTGTATTTATGGATACGGCTGTGTCGGCGGCTTGTCGGAGAATTCGGTCTGTAGACAACATAAGCAATTTTTGGAGAACCAATCTCGATAAGTGTGTTTTTGCTAAAAAGTCAAAGCTTAAAATATGCTCCTGGGGACTGTTATTTCTTTTTTCTATTAAAAACAGACCTTTTTAATTAAATAGCCTATGCATAGATAGATGTTCTGTTTACTTCACAAAATAACCTTTGTGCATTATTTGCTTAAAGCACATTAGTCAAGCCTTCGGTAAATAGCATAGAAGTGAACCATTGAGTACACTTGCCATGAAATGAATGCACCTGTGTTTGTTCAAACACACAATGCTTTTACGGTCTCCTTTTGTACTTTCGAGTGATTGAAGCTTGTATTATAAATCTAACTTCCATTCCATCAGGTAGGCAGGTATTATATATCTTTATCGAGAAATTAAGTATCGGTTTTTATATACTAATACTAAAGAGGACAGATTAGATTTTTTGTTTGTTTGATTGTTTGTTTGTAATGAATAGGCTCTGAAAATACTAGTCCGATCGGAATAATTCTTTCGCCATTAGAATGCTAAATTATCCATGGTGAACATAGGCTAAAAAAACGGTCAAGAGTGTGTCGGGAAGATTCTAAGGCGGTACGAAGTTCGCCGCGGTCATCTAGTTACATATAAAATGGAACCTCCATTTATACAGGGTTATTAGGGTAAACAGTTGCATTACTTTAAGGGGGGATTGTACCCATAAAACTACGTTTTTTAACATCAATGCACTTTTACAACTAAAATAAAACCACTGTATCTACAAGTTTTTCTTAACTTCACTATTAACAGTGCTCTTAATTTTCAGATATTGTTAAACATAATTTATTACTGAAACTTAGCGAACTTAGCTTTGTTCAAGTTGTTAATTACGAGTTATAACATTGCATAGTCAGTAGCTTATTTACTTTACTTTCCAAGTTATGTTTGTATGCAAACCGCATTTGTGCATAACATGGTTATGATAGGGTTGTCAACCACCGCTTATCTTAATCATACACAATACGAATGTTTTTGACATTCGGTTACATAAAATAATTTCAGTCACAGCTACTGTATACATAATTATATGTATAATACGGTTATTTGAGGGAGGTGCTCATCAAAATATGATTGATGCTTGAATTTTTTGACCATTTCCCCTAAAATCCATATCACGATAATACACCTAACTACATACATGTCTATGTATGTAGTGCTAAAATCACATCCTTTTGGCTTTACCGTAGTCGGGTAAAAAGTATAATAAAGGTTTTTATTTCCTTACATTCAGCACTTTTTGTTAAGGTTGCAAACCTCCGTAATATCCCTAATAGAGGTATACAAAGGTTAAATTCAACTGTCTGGCTTACTAAACGCCAAGTTAGCGCTAATAGGACTGCCAACTGACTTTGAGATCCGAAAGCTTTGACTGAAAAGGCATAAGTTAATTAACTATTCGCTTATTCTACTTACCTCTATAAAGCCCGGTCGGTACTTTCTTTTAGTTCTTTTATATTTCTCCCCGTCGATATACAATTTGGAGTTTAGTTTTGTATAAAAGTAGAATGGATACTCCATTTATCCGTTTTCTCACGTGACGTCAATCTCCGTCAAAACAATTGACTGTTACTTTTATTTCTAATCTAAACTATTATAAAACTGTAATAGACTATCGGCCACCCGCAAAAAAGTCGTCTCTAAACCATATCTCGTATGTAAGTTCTGTATATACCTACAACAGGTATGGCTGTGTTCGGGGTACTCTCAGGATCACGAAACTGCTTGTTGTATAATTCAAAAGTGGTGGAGGGGGTAGCAGTGACGTCATAAAGATGGCCGCCGACGGTTTTAGTTTTTCTTCAATTGTAGCGCACCTATGAGGTCAATCTGGTTGTGCGAGGTGTCATTTGAAAGCTTATTAAATTTACTTTCATCATTTCATAGACACCTAAAGTGAAAAATTTGTATTTACTGAATTATTTTGAATTTAATGCATTTTTTGCTACCTACCAGCAATCATTCCTCCAGTTTTCTCGGAAACGGATAACTATATTGTGATTATAGCTATTACATAAAACATACAGAATTTTATAAGCTATCTTATAACTTGAATTGTATAAAAATACAACTTCAAACGACTGAGCTGTGTCAAATTTACTGGTGCACTGTAACTATGAATCCAAGAATGCGTCGGTCTGCGGCGGGGCGGAAGGACTGCAAATAAAATTATTACTTATAGATTATTATATAATTAGGGTTTCCATTGTGATATGGCTTAGAAAAATATACAATTTTATATTATTTACTTGCACATGCGTTTACATAAACTATAGAATTAGATGTACGGGGGTGTAAACTTAAATGCGTTATATATTTAAGGGGGTACTTTAGACCATAAAACTGAACAACTTTTACAATGGAACCAACTTAGAAATGACGAGAAAAATAATCCGCAGTTTCATACATTTTGGTCGAGAAGGGATTGACATATTCTATGGAACATCCCATTTTATTTCACTATTTCTTTGTTGGCTCCAAGGTGATAGTGGTTCAGTTTTATGGTCTGAATTGAAGTAGAAGTTCCCAATTTGATGTATGTAATGTAAAGTAAGTATTTAATTTCGAACTCTGTCACAGAATAGGTTCCTTTATAGTTCTTCATAACAAGGATGAAGCTGCCTTGGAAAAGTGAATAAAAAAATGAGAAATCCAAAACAATTCAACAGGTTTATAAATATTTATTGTTAGAAAAAAAAACAGTTGTTAGTTGTAAGAAGGTTGCAAGCATGCAAAGTAAAACTAAGTGGAGTGATTCATCAACATCACCAAAATTATACCAACAATCCGCACAAATAGGTTCGCATCCTCTTTTATAATGAGAACCGGTAAGGTTTGGAACTCTCTCCCTGCGTCTGTTTTCCCAAGCAAATACAATCAGGATATTTTTAAAAGAAGAGTAAATAGGCTTTTTCTGGGCGAGAGCGCTACATCCTCGGCTTCATCTACACTTTCCATCAGGTGAGCTGAAGCCAAGCGCGAACCCATTATGAATAATAATAAAAAAATATATATATACTGGTTTAACATACCTTCTCCCCGAATGGGATGCATTTTTGATTTTTATTGACACAGCCGCATCTCGCACTGCGGTAGCCTGTTTTGCATTGGCAAGATATTAATTCCAAGTCTTTTAACGAAAAACATGGTTAACGTTGTGATCGGTGACAACTTTTCGTTTTCCAATGTCCAACCATGGTTTGTAGGTGGTGGTACATTTTGAATTGCCACATCTGCAGTGGCCCAAACGTATATTTGGCGATTTGCTCTTTTTATATGGATTATCCACGTTACAAATACCTATTTAAAAAAAATCTGCTCTAAGATTGTCCATATTGTCAACCGTGTACAATTTAGGTTTCTTATGACAGTAAAGAGTCATAATTAAATTTCTCGCCTTTTTGCCTAGATCTTCTGTAAGGTCAACCACCGATCCAAATCTTTCCAGAAGATCGTAATTTTCTGTGAAGACTTTCCACGTGCTTTTCTTTGAAAAACCTAACAATGTGCTGTTGTTGTCGCATCATGTAAGAGCGTGGTACGCCAATAAACAGTGTCGTTCTGGTCCGACAGCTTGAACAATTTTATGGACTGAAACGTATTTTGGTTTACTCGCGCTCATTCCACATTGAATCCAGACGTTTGCTGGTAACTTGTCGAAGAAATGAATGAGCAACAGTAAAACGTCAGTGTCTCTGCTGTTTAACATAATTCTATTTATACCTCCCTCAAGATTTGTATATCACGTATTGTGAAATAAAATCATTGCAATTTGATTTACTAGCAGGATTTATTGGCGTACCACGCTCTTACAGGATGCGACAACACAAGCTCATTGTTAGGTTTTTCAAAGAATGGCACGTGGAAATCTTCTGGAAAGTTTTGGATCGGTAGTTGACCTAACAGAAGATCTACAGCAAAAGGGCGAGAAGTTTACTGGCTCTTTACTGTCATAAGAAACCCAAATTGTACACGGTTGACAATATGGACAATGTTAGAGCAGATTTTTTTAAATATTGGTAACATGGATAATCTTCCACCGTCACAAGAAGCTCTTAAACAACATACTTATAAAAAGAGCAAATTACCAAATATGCATTTGGGCCACTGCAGATGTGGACCACCTACAAACCATGGTTGGACATTGGAAAACGAAAAGTTGTCACCGATAACAACGACAACCATTTATTTTGTTAAAAGAACAGGCTGCTGCAGTGCGAGATGATAAATGCCATATCGGGGAGACCTATGCTTAAATCAGTATAATTTTGGTGATGTTGATGAATCACTCTACCTACTTTTACTTTGCATGCTTGCAACCTTCTTGCAACTAACAATTGTTTTTTTATAACAATAAATATTTATAAACCTGTTGAATAAAATACATATAATTTCATTACATAATTTATACTTAATTATAGCAGACCCATATTATCAGCTGTTCCACATTTGGCTAGAGTATTTATTTAAAACGAAAAGTACAAAGTGCGTATCCACGACAGGCTTCGTCAAAGGCAATAGGTACAACATTCACATCCACAACAGGCTTCGTCAAAGGTAAATAGGTACACCACTCACATCCACAACAGGCTTCGTCAATAAATACATCCCATATATCTGCAACAAGCTTGAACCCCCCGAACCTGACCTGTTGAATTGTTTTGGATTTCTCATTTTTTTATTCACTTTTCCAAGGCAGCTTCATCCTTGTTATGAAGAACTATAAAGGAACCTATTCTGTGACAGAGTGTGAAATTAAATACTTACTTTACATTACATACATCAAATTGGGAACTTCTACTTCAATTCAGACCATAAAACTGAACCACTATCACCTTGGAGCCAACAAAGAAATAGTGAAATAAAATGGGATGTTCCATAGAATATGTCAATCCCTTCTCGACCAAAATGTATGAAACTGCGGATTATTTTTCTCGTCATTTCTAAGTTGGTTCCATTGTAAAAGTTGTTCAGTTTTATGGTCTAAAGTACCCCCTTAAATATATTACGCATTTAAGTTTACACCCCCGTACATCTAATTCTATAGTTTATGTAAACGCATGTGCAAGTAAATAATATAAAATTGTATATTTTTCTAAGCCATATCACAATGGAAACCCTAATTATATAATAATCTATAAGTAATAATTTTATTTGCAGTCCTTCCGCCCCGCCGCAGACCGACGCATTCTTGGATTCATAGTTACAGTGCACCAGTAAATTTGACACAGCTCAGTCGTTTGAAGTTGTATTTTTATACAATTCAAGTTATAAGATAGCTTATAAAATTCTGTATGTTTTATGTAATAGCTATAATCACAATATAGTTATCCGTTTCCGAGAAAACTGGAGGAATGATTGCTGGTAGGTAGCAAAAAATGCATTAAATTCAAAATAATTCAGTAAATACAAATTTTTCACTTTAGGTGTCTATGAAATGATGAAAGTAAATTTAATAAGCTTTCAAATGACACCTCGCACAACCAGATTGACCTCATAGGTGCGCTACAATTGAAGAAAAACTAAAACCGTCGGCGGCCATCTTTATGACGTCACTGCTACCCCCTCCACCACTTTTGAATTATACAACAAGCAGTTTCGTGATCCTGAGAGTACCCCGAACACAGCCATACCTGTTGTAGGTATATACAGAACTTACATACGAGATTTTTTTTTTCTTGTCCTGGCCTCTACACTATAACAGAAGTGTGTCTGTACATTGAAGATATTTACAAAAAAAAAATTACGATATGGTTTTTAGATCTCCCTGATTCCAAATCACAAATTTTTGATTTTTTGTCTGTCTGTTTGTTTGTTTGTTTGTTTGTTTGTTTGTTTGTTTGTTTGTTCGTTTGTTTGTTTGTTTGTTTGTTTGGGTGTTTGTTTGTTCGAGTATCACGCAAAAACTACTGAACCGATTTTGATGAAACTTTTTTTGTTTAATAGCTTATCATCTGACTTAAAATCTGGTATATAATTTATGCGGACGAAGTCGCGGGTAAAAGCTCGTATTTTCATATTACTTTACTTTACTGGAGAAAACTTACCTTTGATATGGTTTTTATCCACCACATTTATTAATTTACGAGCTTTTACCCGCGACTTCGTCCGCATAAATTATATACCAGATTTTAAGTCAGATGATAAGCTATCAAACAGAAAAAGTTTCATCAAAATCGGTTCAGTAGTTTTTGCGTGATACTCGAACAAACAAACACCCAAACAAACAAACAAACAAACAAACAGACAGACAAAAAATCCAAAAATTGGTGATTTGGAATCAGGGACAGGTAAAAACCATGTCGTAATTTTTTTTTGTAAATATCTTCAATGTACAGACACAATTCGGTTACAGTTTTATAATAGTTTAGATTTAAGTCCTAAAATTCTCAGCAGTAGTCCCATTTCGTAACAACTTTACCGGGTCTACTGGGAATACATACATCCAAAGGTCCATAACATTATAACTTTTAGATTTGCTTTTAGCGGACGAAGCCTATCGATGCACTAGTGACCATTAAATAGGACAAACTTGATTATAATACACTTTAACAATTCACAGAATATAATGCACTTCGAAATGTACAGACTGTTGTAGGGTTGCCAATGAATTGTGTGTGCATCAACAATAATATTATCAGATGTTACACGAACGGGTCATTGCACATGCAAACGTTATCTCAGTGCGCTTGTTTGCACCCTATGAGACCCGGATGCTTCCCGGATAATCACGCCTGATAGGTACCTAAGATAATGTGTTAATACATTATTACTATACAGGGTGAAACTGATATCATTAGCACCCTTTTAAACTAAGGAGTCTACCCATCAAACTGAACAACTTTTGCTATGGGAGCAAACAGATCGGAGCCAAAAAAAAACAGCTGTTGCATACATTTGAGTCGAGTAGGCATTGCAGTTTAGTATGGAACAGCTGATTTTTTAGTTGCTCCAATCGGTTTGCTCAAAAGTTGTTCAGTTTGATGGGTAGACTCGTAGGTTAAAAGGATGCAAATGATATCAATTTCACCCTGTATAGTTTGTTTATAACGTTTCACTATCATTTGCAGGTTTGTTTGATTTGACTTTGTATAGTAGGTATTTATTGTGATAAATAGAAGCTTGTTTTTGGCAAATAAAATCCAGAAATACCAAATATGAACCTTTGGGCTTCTGACGTAATGGCTCGGTAATTAGGGACGAAAACACAGCCCCGATTTGGCAGGTTTCGGGTTCAAGACAAATGGGTTTGAACCTCTTTGTATGGGAGGCTGGCATAGTGGTGAGCACAATTTTTTCGGGAACCTGTGTATATCGATAAAGGTTCTATAGACAAACAATTTTATATAACACGAGCTTTCCCGCGACTTCGTCCGCATAAATTATATACCAGATTTTAAGTCAGATGATAAGTTATCAAACAAAAAAAGTTTCATCAAAATCGGTTCAGTAGTTTTTGCGTGATACTCGAACAAACAAACACCCAAACAAACAAACAAACAGGAGTGCGATTTTTGAATCTCACACGTTGAACTCAGCAGTTGAAAATGAATGGAGATACGCATCTTTCTACTGCTGATTTGACTTTCAAAAATCGCACTCCTGGAGTATGATTTTCGAAAGTCAAATCAGCAGTAGAAAGATGCGTATCTCCATAGTAATTTTGACATTTTCAACTGCTGAGCTCAAGATCGAAAGTCCGGGTACAGGGCCAAACCACTAGCGGTATTCCATCTAGATCGCTTCCGTCCTTCGAAACCCGGATGGCATATTAAGTAGTCAGTCCCAGATAACACCGATTGACGAACGGTGTATAATCTTTTATCGATATATCGATTATTTCGATGTACCTTCTAATTTGGAGACACGATATGTTACTTAGTCTAGTAAATAATAGTTTTATTCATATAATAAATACAGACTGTTTCAATATATTCCGATCGCGTCCAAACAGCTTGAAGAATCATAATTAGATTTAGCACACACGTACTAAATGAACAAAGAATAGTTTTCATCGAATTCGCGAAACAAATGTATCAATAGAAATATAACATGGTACCACAGAGTACCTACTATGGAATTAGCATGTATTTGTTGAAAAGCGACATTGTGAAAACATAACGAATATACAACGTGTTAATAAATTAGCGCAAAACCTCATACACCCTAACTGATTTATAACAAAATAATTAGATTGAAACAATAATTTCACTAATTTGATAATTAAAATTTAAAGTTATTCGCATTTTAAGTTTTGAGGTTAAAATGATTTGTTATCATTTCAGCAATGAATGAAAGCGCTAACGTGCTCATGGATACATTTTAAGAATCTTGTTTTGGTAGTAAGTAGGGTGAGTATGCCCGTGCCCATGCCCGGTGGGTTGACATCGGCTTCAGAAATTTAATATTAAAAAAAAACTTATTTAATATGTTGAAAAAAATTACCTATGTTGAAACCATGATAATTTGATTCTGCTCTCGATTCTAAACAAACTACTTTCTAGTTTTGCGTTAATTCATTAACACGTTGTATTTTTTTTTTTTTTTTTTTTTTTCTTATTTTCTCTTTTTATTATAAAGAAAATGTCACAATAAATCTAAAACATCCTAAAACTAAAATATCCTAAAACTAAAACATCCTAAAACTAAAATATACTAAAACTAAAATATCCTAAAACTAAAAATATAACTAGATAAAAAGAAAAAGATTATGTTTGAGGGTCGCTTCTGGACATACCTGGACCAAAAGTGCCCATTATGCTGGCGGCGTTTCCCCGTTGCACCGCTAAGGACACTTGTTGGACCAGGTATGAACCAGAGCGGGGGTCGCACCCTTTCTCTCTTAGGCGACGTCCCAGGTCCCTAAAGAAAACTTTGGCTTCAGATCCCCATGGCCCTGCTGTCTCTACGGCGACAGGCACGAACAGGTAGCTCTGCTCCAGCACCGAATATCTGTCGTGTTTCAGTCTTGCCGCTGCTTCGGCTGCTGACCCGGCCACGCGCATTGTGCCGTTTAAATGCGACACCGCGAATGTACAGACACAGGTTGCGTCCCACAGTAAGCAGCGACCCTTTTGCCATGGCACCAAAGTTAATCCATCCGGCCTCTTTCCATCTGTTCGACTCAGACCTAATGGTTCCTTAATACAGGGTACGTTTGCAGAGACTAATGCACGACGGATAATTTCGTTGAGTTCGTGGTGTCGTGGATTCCTTCCAGCGCTTTTCACGCAACTCAATCCGTGATGTCCGTTTGCCTCCACCCAAGCACCGCAAGCACAAAGGTGTGGATTACATACGTTGCAGCCGAGCCTGAGAGCAACTCCCATCCTCAGGGAGTCGTTGTCCAAGAGGGTCCCTAGGTGAGGTGAAGGTAGCGCGTGCAACCATGCTCCCGATTCTGGTGTAGATGCAGCCTTCAAACGGGCCAAATCGGGACCTGAGGCACTGCTCAGGAGTTCATGCAGGACCACGCTACAATGGATGTCATCCCACTCCCTTTGGACTATGGACTCAACTGGCGCCGTTTGATTGGGGCATAATCTTGACCAAGCCTCCAACGCCTCAGCCGCAAATGGAATAACTACGCTGGTACCGTTAATAGGGAGTATCCGAGTTACCAGGTTTGTCACGCCATTTACAGATGCCAAAAAAGCTGACAGACTCAAATCTTGCATTTTGCGCACCCCGATACCCCCGTGACGGATGGGGAGTGTCGCCTGACGCCAATTGCTATCATTTAAAGTGACGTTTAAGAGGCTCTCCAAAATTGCTTTCAGAGAATCATCGAGGCGGCTGACTTCACTTGGATAGCGCCAGGTTGGGGTCGTCCTTAATGTGTATGTCCATCTTGGCATGGCAAAACAATTCCTAAGCAAGACCAGTGCTACATGGGCTGATAACTGCTTCAAATGAACCTGTAGAGACGTAAGGGTTTCGTTCTTTGCCCTTAGAACTGATGTCACCGCTTCCGGGTAAATGGGTGAGCCGAGAAGTGTAAAATTGTTTTCTGTTACTGGTTTCAGCCCTGGCAGTTCCGCTTCAAAGCAGGGAAAGGATGGTAAAGCTCCCTGACCGCAGGAGAAAAACTCGCACTTATTGCAGTTGACCTCCAGGCCTATCTCTCTCAGTCTTGGGAGCAACAAACGAATATCCCTGAGCACGACTTCCGGGTCTCCACCAATTGTGCCGTCATCCAGGTACCACACGTTTAGGGGGGACTCTAGCGTTGATACTATGTCGTGTATAGCTAAGCTAAACACCAAAGGACCCAAAGGATCACCCTGCTGAGCTCCAACCTGTGAGGAAATTACTTCAGTATTGTAGTAAAGGTTGCTGGGTTTAGAGTAGCACTGGTGCAAAAAAGGATAAATACTAGGGATACGCTCCCTAACCTTTGACAAGATCGAGTCCCTCTCTACGCTATTGAACGCATTTTTTAGGTCCAATTTGATGATCACCGCGTCCCTATTGCGCTCATCAAGTGCGAAGGTACGGGTGGCATGTATTGCGGCTTCACACCCAAGTGCCGTCCCAAACCCGAGCTGGTGAGGCTGTAGGTAATTTGAGGCCTCCTCTTTGACGGCGTAACAGCTGAGCTTTCCTACCAGCCGGCGGATGGTATTACCAACCGCGATGGGTCTTATGCTGCCGTCTTTTTTATTGAGAGCGCAAAGGGTGGCCCCATAGAGATAAGGGCATACCTGAGGATTCAACATTCCACTCAGCAAGAAGTTGCATAAGTTGGAAAGGGATTGCAGTAATCTACGTCCATTATCCCCAGCAGTAGTCGAAGTTAGCTCTTTTAGATGTGCAGGGCGGATCCCATCCAAGCCAGAAGCCGATCCATTATAAAAGGAGCCGATTGCCCTAGCGACGTCCGAGGCCGTCACCGATAGGAATGGGTCATTTTTGGTAGGGTCGGGTGGAAATGACATGGACCGCGAAGGAGTTGGGTGCTTTGCATGCAAAGAATTTAAGGTATCCACATTGTTTGGTGCTATAGCACAATCAGATGTCAAAAGGCGAACGGCGCCTCTCAAATCACCGTCATGTACCTTTGACTCCAGTGCCCTATAAAGATTGTATGACCTCTGCAGCCGGTTTGGCTCGGAAAAGTACGCGGTGTCGATATTTTCCTTTACTTTGGATGTGAGGGAGCGCTGGTCGCGTCGGTCTGGGACCCTCAATGCCGTGAAGGCAAAGGACATTAGGAGTCCCCAATCTCGAGCCTCGTTTGATTGCAGGCACTTGTCGATGAGACTAGTGAGCTTGCCTGCCGCTAAACTTCTCGCGCCCTTAGGGATGTGCCTAAGGACACCTACATTGTTCCTAAGTAGATGTAGGTTTTCCAGGCTTAGGTCCGGCGGTGCTTGAGCTGGAGTGCTCATCGCCACATCCGTATTCGCATGCTGGGACGAAACTTCTCTGTGCATGCGACCGATATGTATGTTTAAGCCATGAGGAACGACGAACCGGCGTGAAGAACCTGGGCAGTGTGGACAGAGAGCCCTATTTAAACTGTTCATTGCTGATGAACGGAAAAAGAAAATAAGGGATATAGTAAACCTAATTTAAAAAAAATAAGTAGTTATAGGAATTATATCTATGAGTAGGGTGCGAATTACAGGATTTAATATAGGTAGAAAGAGTTATAGTAATAGTAAGGTTAAGCTAGGATTAATTAAGGTACTAATAGAAAATTAACCAAGGAACAACCAGAGTAGGTACTTATCTAGTAAGTAGGTAATAATATGTACGTAATTAATATAATAATATAAACTGTTAAGTACAAAAATTTAAATTCACCGTTATTAAAAACAAAGTTTGCCTTTCAAGGCTAAGAACGTTTTATTGTCCTACACTTGTGGTGATGACACTTTTTACAGCACTATATGGCGGATGGTCCTGGCACGTTCGAACGGGGCTCTCGAAATCGCTTGAACTCTCTGTCGTGTGTCCAACGGGAATGAAAATGGGCACAGGCAGGTGTTATATTGGCTGCATGATGTAGGGTGCGCCAAGGAGCTCCTTATGGCAAATGACGAACGCGACGAGCGCATGTTTCTCAGCCAGGGCTTTGGACTCTGGTCGCTGCGCTGAGGCGACGGATCCATCTCTGCTCCCAAATTGCACCACCTATTCTGAGCACTGATCACGAGGTCCGACTTGAGCGCGGCTGTGGTAGGTACTCGGGCACCACTGCACAATATTTATCCGAAGCCCGCCACGATGTTATTGGTTATTAATAACTATGATAGATTATCATTATTTAATTTTATTTGAAATTTTATTAAAATTTTGTATATATATATATATATGTATATATATATGTATATATATATATTTTTTTTTATACGAATATTTTTACCTAAACCTGTGTTGAGATCATTTCCATTTCCTTTAATATTATAATGAAATGACCCATTAAGAAATAAAATATAAAATATTAATTATTGGGTTATTTTTTGTGACTGTAAAAATATTAATGTTAAAAAACAATACTCAACCTAATAAAAGTTTTAGAAATTCGTAAGTAAGTTTTTCTTTTGAAATACTTTGTGTTTAGTACCAGAATGAAGTGCGGACCGAATCAGTGGCGATATATCGAACATCGAAGGTCCGGGTACAGGGCCAGAACTCATTTCAAAAATTGTATGTAAACTAGATGCAACAAATAGGTCTTTAGGAGGTACCTTCCAACCTTCCTAACTGTTAATAATTATGGTTGTCTGGAAGAAATCGCTTTTAGTGATAAGACCGCCATTTGTACCCTTACGATCTTTTATTCTGTTTTTGTAGCTGTATGTTTTTGGTGTGCAAATAAAGAATATTTATGTTATTTTATGTTATATGTTCTTATCATATTTAACCTGCAAAAGATAAAAACTGCCGCTTCGATCGTTTTTATCTACAATATAATACATGTATATGTATGTAAGTATGTTTGATTAAAATCGAAATGCGTCCGATATAATAGAACTGAGATTAACATCTGAGAGTTCAATAAACTTGTTATTTACTTGGTTAAATTGATAATATAATAGATATTGAAATCCTACACATAGGTAATGAATGACAATTTCCGGATATTCAATAATGTGGATTGGGTAATGAAAATTCTGTAGATTTCATACAATTACAATACTTAACATTAGATTTGATTTAGATAAATACAGGGTGTAATCTTAAATGCCTTAGGTACATACTTTAGGGGGTGTTTTACCCATGAACGAACGAAAAAAGTACCTTAACTAGCACACTTTTTCTAGCGATTTTGAAGTTTTCTCTAATAGTGAAAGTTGGTTTATTTGATGGTCTGAATTGAAATGACAAGAAATATGGGGGTTTATTCTAAGAATCTAAGAACCACACGGAAAAGCCTACAGTTACAATAAAATATAGTCTCTAATAAAAAAGATAGAATGTAAATAACCAAAATCCAACCTTTAATTAAAGTCACAAATCTTTTACGACCATGTACTTGCAAAGTCACAAAAAACAACAGAATCACATATGACATCGTCAATACTTGATGGCCCATTTCAGTTAACGGCCATAAAAATACCCTATTTAGGTATGTAGGTATCTACTTCAATCATATTAGGGTTCCATTGCCGAATGGTAAAACAGAACCATCGTTTGACAATGAAGATCCGTAACGATTTTTGTTTTGAATGTAGTATTAAAGTAAATTAAAAATCCTGAACATTGGTGTTTTTATTTTTTTCCTACGACCAAAAATGACAGAGCTACGATCAATTGAATGCCGCAACTGTTGGGCGGCCAGTCGGCCACGCGGCGGAGTGCGTGACGTCACGCGGCATTACTGCGTACTGCTTACAAGGGACTTTAGTATTAAAAATGTTATATCTCGGATATGGTGCGTCCTATGTCGAAAATTTATAGAACCAAAAATGTTCTCGTGGATGTGTTCTACAAGATGCGTACATAAAAAAAGGTGGTCATGCAGACATTTTAAATTTTATGTAATATTTTAAGTCCTAGAACCAATGTTAATTTACTACTAGAGCCCATGGCGGCTCGAATTTAGGGGTAGGGAGGTGGGGAGGAGGTGTGCGGGGTGGAGGAGATGATTTGGTAATTGACTTGGACAACATAAACGACCTGAACAACTCGAACAACTCAGGCAACTCGAACAACTTTGTCAACTTGGTCAACTTGAACAACATAAATAACTCGAACAACATAAACCACTCGAACAACTTGAATAACATGAATAACTCAAACTTGGCCAACTTTGTCAACTTGGACAATATAAACAACTCGAACAACTCAGAAAACTCCTACAACTCGGACAACTCGAACAACTTGGTCAACTGTAAAACTTGAATAACTTGATCGGGACTATTCGGGACCAAGTTGTTCATGTTGTTCGAGTTGCCTGAGTTGTTCGAGTTTTCTGAGTTCGAGTTGTTTATGTTGTCCAAGTTGACGAAATTGGCCAAGTTGTTTGAGTTATTTATGTTGTTCAAGTTGTTCGAGTGGTTTATGTTGTTCGAGTTGACCAAGTTGTTCGAGTTGCCTGAGTTGTTCGAGTTGCTCAGGTCGTTTATGTTGTCCAAGTCTTTATGTTACCAAATTATCTCCCCCACCCCGTACACCTCCCCCCCTCCTCCCTGCCCCTAAATTCGAGCCGCCATGGGCTCCTAGTAGTAAATTAACATTGGTTTTAGGACTTAAAATATTATATAAAATTTATGATGTCTGCATGACCCCCATTTTTTATGTACGCATCTTGTAGAACACATTCACGAGAATATTTTTGGTTCTATAAATTTTCGACATAGGACGCACCATATCCGAGATATAAAATTTTTAATATTAAAGTCCCTTGTAACCGGTACGCAGTAATGCCGGGTGACGTCACACGTGTCCGCGGGGCATTTTATTTTCGAGCACACTTCAAAATTCAGTAACTTTGGAATTACTGGACCGATTTTCAAAATTCAAAAAGAATAATCATTGGTAAATAATAAAGAATAAAATGAAGCACAGTTTTAACCTCATTAGGTACCTCATTAGGTACCTATCAGTTTTTTCCCGTCATAACTTTCCTCGCTAAAAATATTATTCTTCTGTCTGCGACTTCTTCTGTGTTCTGCGTTGACTATAAGTATCTTATTTGTTAATCCAGAACATATTCCATTTCTGTGCCTAACATCTATATTAGGTATTATGCCTTCAGCTGTTTATGCGTGATCGAGTCACAAACATCAAACCAACCATCGTTACAAACTTTCAGATTTATAATATTGGCCTAGTAATAATATATATAAATCTGAAGCATTTTATATATTAGTAGGGCAAGGATATAAGCTATTTCCGAACCCTGCAATTTAAAGTTATCTCGGTCAATATTTTTCTTCTATGTCATTTTATATATTTTTCCAGTCCAATATTTTGCCACACGGATAGCACTACCGGTTGCGTCCATAAGCCCCATTCGCGTCAAGCACGTATCCATATCGTATATAAGGGAAAATAGCAAAAAAGAAAATATAGTTTTCATACAAAAGTTACGTTAACAATTTTTTTTGCTAATTTCATATAGGGTTCCTTGAGGAACCTTTTTGTTGTTCAATATCGTGAGTTCGCCTTCTAAAGTAACGCAACTGTCAACAATAACAACACCCTGTATACTTCTATTATTGAAGTGGAACCAAAAGCATCGCTACGGAATCCTATAAACACCAAAAAACACTCCAGGTGTGCTAAAAAATCCATGTGATTTAATGAAGGTAGTCAGGCGTTAATGTTTTTGATTAAGCTTCTGTCATTTGATTAATTCGGTAATTTTCCCTTTGTCACCTCTTGTCAGAGCAATGAGTGGATGAGCATTATGAGCTTTATCGTGTATTAATACCTGTGGAGTTTAACATACATAAAATCACGACCATAACCCGTGTTGGGGTGGTCAGAAACATTGCTACAACTACCAGCTGTCTTATGAACCGTGGAGTTGTAGCGAGGCTTACCTTTAGCTTATTGGAGGTTGGACGTTAAAGTTCTGATTAAAAATACAACGTGTTAATGAATTAACGCAAAACCTCATATACCCCAACTGATTTATATCAAAATAATTAGATTGAAACAATAATTTCATTATTTTGATGGTTAAAATTTAAAGTTATTCACATTTTAAGTTTTGAGCCAAAAATGATTTGTTATCATTTCAGCAATGAATGAAGGCGCTAACGTACTCATGGATACATTTTAATAATGTTGTTTTGATAGTAAGTAGGGTGAGTGTGCCCGTGCGGTGGGTTGACATCGGGTTCAGTAAATTTAAAATTTTACCAAAAAAATATTTAATATTTTGAAAAAAATTACCCATGTTGAAACCATGATAATTCGATTCAGCTCTCGATTCTAAACAAACTACTTTCTAGTTTTGCGTTAATTCATTAACACGTTGTATACCTACCTACATACTGGATAAAACAATTGTTATACAGGGTGAAATTGATATCATTGGCATCCTTTTAAACTAATTAAAAATAAAAAAAAAATAAAAATTCTGTATTTCAGATACTTATTACAATCCATATTGATGTTAGTAACACACTTAAATAACTATGTTAGTACACATACTTAAGTGCAGACCGACCCAGTGCTTAATGAAGCTACTGTCGTATCTACTTGCGACCATCTTCAGAATGCTGTTGGTGCTGGCGCGAACCCTCTGCAGTGCGGCGGCACAGCGTTTGCGGAGCGTGGTGGGAAACCCATCGACATGAGCGTCCGCGAACATGCCTGACGCACTGCAGAAGCGCGGCAGCCCCAGCAGCATCCTGAAGGCGTTATTATATTGGGTGCGCAGGGCCCCTAGAGATGCCTGGCGATGCCTGGCGACTAAAAGTCTACCCATCAAACTGAACAACTTTTACTACGGGAGCAAACCGATCAGAGCAAATAAAAAATCAGCTGTTCCATACTAAACTGCGCCCGTCGCCGCGCCGCTGCCTTCGCAACTCAAATGTATGCAACAGCTGGTTTTTTTTTTCGCTTCGATCGGTTTGCTCCCATAGTAAACGTTGTTCAGTTTGATGGGTAGACTCTTAGTTTAAAAGGATGCCAATGATATCAATTTCACCCTGTATACATACATAAACTCACGACTGTATCCTTTATCAGGGTGGTCAGAAAGATTGATACAACTACCGACTACCATTAGTAGGTACAAGTGTTTATTTATTGCCAGGTTCTTCTTAGTAAGTATTTTGGTACTCTATATTAAGATTAGGTTCTAGTTTTTTCTATTTAATTAATTTTTTAAATGACAAATCACCATTACGTAAGGGAAATGAAATCAACTGTAATTAAGGTTAATTAAGGCAATGAAAATTTATGATTAACGTTCCATATTTATTTAATGACATTAAAGTACCAACAAGCTAATTAAATCTCGTCAAGCCGCGTTGTATTTTTCCAAAGAAATATATTTTATCACCATCTCAAGGTGGATGGAGTTCACTGCTGGACATAGGCCAAGGATCCCGTAAGGATCACAACGAACGGCCCTGCGCTGCCCCTTATCCAGCATAAGAAGTTGTAGCAGCGTGAATAGGAAGACAAGTGGCGACAGTCGTCTCCGAAGCAAAAGCGCTACTTTGCATTTCTAACCCCTCTTATAATGTTCTGTGGGTTCCCGCCACCTTCACCAAGTAGTCGGCCCACCTTGTCGCCTATCCACGCTACGCCTTCCGTTCCGGTACGTAGTCACCACTAGAAATCTGCAAAGAATGTGCCCCCCGCCCATTACCCAGTAATTCTTCGAGCTATGTTCCCTTTATCATTCTTCCGCGAATATCTTCATTTATGATTCAAACTCACAGGGATACTTGAACATTGCCCTTTGAGTGAGTTTGATCCTTTTTTGTGAGGCCATCAATAAACGCAAATTCATTAATTAATTTTACCTTTTCATTCTTTCACGACAAATTACAAGAATTGAAGCACAGCAATAGAATATCCCGCGCACTTGACTGCGAGATTGTGTATTGAATGCTGCGATTTTTAAACATGTTAGATGCCAAATAGTCCGGTACGAACGAGGCCCGCCAACCAGTTGATAACTTTTGAAAACTACAACTCATTAACAAATAAACCTTTTATAAAATGCTGTGTTAGCACTAGGTACTAAGTATATCGATCGCAACACAGACTGAAGTCGGTCACACTCCATTCCAAGCACAAACGGAACGATAGCTCTACGCCTCTACGGATAAAACACTAAAAGACGGTCATAATATTTTCCGACATGCAGTTTAATATCCATAATTTCCAAAGTAAACTTTGTTACGGAACCATATCTGGCGATAACTCTCTAGGTATATGGTTTACTACCTTACAGCCGATCCGTTTTAGTGTCACTATTTTATATCGGGTTACCTATTAATTCAAGTACTCTGTCAACCCTTCAAATAGTGGGGCAAAACCAGCGTAGGGTTTCTTCTGGGACATGTTGCTGCTGAACACAACAGTACTTATCAGGCTCCCAAAAATTATTATCGCAAGCGTGTCTTCTACCCATTTTCTTATATACGTAGCATGACTGTGTCGAGGATCCATATACATGCTATATTGCACTGAACTCTATGTAGTATGTATAAACATGAATAAATTGTGATGCTTATGTGAAGTCTTAGGCACGCGTGGTGACCTGATACCCTTCCTGAGAGTAGGCCTGTGCCCTGCAGTGGGACGTATATCGCATAGTAGGCTGATGATGATGATTATGACCAATTTTCAATAAATTTCCTGCTCTACCTACACATATGCATTTTCAACCTAAAAAGCGACGTAAAAAATGCGTATAATAAAATCTCGAACCCCCGGCGTTCCAAATCTCCCACCTTGCGGCCTTCCAAAATAAAAATTGCATTAACTCCAGCAATAAGGCCGCAGATGGGTCGCCCAGAAAACATTCTGAGCGCAATCTTAACCCAAATAGACATCAAGTTAGCACTTTACGTCGTTTAATATTGCTCTAACTTGTCCGTGCCAAAACTTAGCTCTTCATATTTTTTGGCATTGGCCCATTTAAACTAATCGTTTTATTAGTTGCTATGCAACGAAAGCAGAGTCTGAAACTTTGATATACGTTTGAAACAGACCCGTGAGAATAAAGCTACTGTAATACCTATGTTTGTGGAACAAAGTGTTTCCAATACAGATTCCAATAGGTACCTACTATTATTTTATCTGTAGTTTTTTAGATGCGACCATAGACAAAAAATTTATCGCTTACTCTTTCTACGGGTGCGACACACGTTCCTAGTTACAAATCAAATCAAATATACCTACTTTATTACGTTACGTTACAAATGATGATTTAAGTTTTTTTTATAGAAAAACGATCACTCTATATAAAAAAAAGAATGTCTGAGTTTTAGTGCCTGCCCTGCATGTTATAATTATATATTAAGGTGGCCTGAAACCCGTTTAAATATCATTTTCGAGTACGATGTCTTCAAAAGCATTTTTCAAGAGATCCTTGAGAAACGTCCCATAACACTGTCCCGAAAATGTCGTAAGAATATCTCTTTTACTTTTTTCCCCAAAAAACAATGTTAATATTGTTAGTATAGTTATCTTAAACAAAATGGCTCATCAAAGATTGATACGTTATTACGTAAAATTTTGACCCTAACCAGCTGATCGAGTCAGTGTGGTACAATTCAGACTTTTATTTGTTCTTCCAGTAGTACTTATATTGCGAACACATCATGTTATAATTTATGATGTAACTAGTATAATAACTTTATGTGTAGGTAGCGTCTCTTCCCAGTAGTTAGTTACACTCTGTACCTACCTCATATCGTATTAACAGAACTTTTATAGTTGCAACCTCACACTTATTTGTAATTTCATGGAATGTTCCACCTTTGACCTTCCTGGGTGTTTGTGATTGCTCCCCGGATCCTCATTTAAATTTTATTTCGGCTGCGAGCTTGGCCTCTACCTCTGTTATTGTAGGATACCTAGCTCGGAAATCTTTCATGTGTTACGTAATAACTTATGCTAGTCTTAAGACTTTTTTTTCCTGGAAAACCTTTTGGTACCTAAAGGAGACAAATAAAACCCAAACTCAAAATTATTTAATATAGGAGCTTGAAGCCCACTTCTTAAACGACAGATCTTTTTTTAAAACTACCAACGCGTCGCGTCAGAACGTGTTATCGCTAAAGAAGATGCAGCCAGAAACTCTACTGATACATGGTCCAACTTAAATGCTGACGGAATTTTAAGAGGATGATCAGACCATGAAACTGAACAACTTTCTCTACAGGAGCAACATCGAAATCATTAAAAAAAAGTAGGACCCTGTTTAAAAATATAGAAGAGTTTCTGGCCGCATGAAAACGTGCAGTGGGAATCTGATAAATTAGGAATCTGGTATGCTGGTCATCTGGTATGCTGGGAATCTGGTATAGAGGGAACAAACGATCAAAATTGGCCCGATTTTGACCCAGTTTATAGTCCCTCCTTAAAAGTAGGGACAACATAAGAATATTATGAGAATAGAGTTAATAATAGTGTTAGTATACGCATTTCGGTGTTTGCCAAATGCTCACAGAAAAGTGGGTGGAATGCCTCGACAGTATTGGTTTTTCGAATGGTCGATCTGGTAAGGTAAACACGCGGAAAAATCTATTTACGCCATGTGAAAATTGTATTTTAGAAATAACATGGTCAGATGTAGGAAATATATCGTCAATCCCAACATTGTATTGCCCTTTTTTGCTACATTTATTTAAGGTTTAGAGCAAAAGCGGTCTTGTTAAACTAAATGGAAACAATATTTTATATTATATTTTTAGGTTTCACTTTATTTCATAATTTATAGTTTTGTTTTACTAATATAATTTCTTCTTATTTTGTAGAATTACTTTGAAAGGCTATATTTTGTTAACTGGCCTATTTGAAAAACATTAAGAACAATTGTAAATAGGTAAATGCACTTCGTCACTATGATAAGTTTTTCATCGTCCGTCATCGTCTAAGGCTCTTCAAAGGCCTACCTTATAATTATGTTTAGGTCGAGCAATATTTTTAGTTTTTTATGTCAGGTTTATGCACGGTCAATGATAGAAGATATTTGAATCTGGATATATGCGAACATAGTGTCAGTGGAACCTTTCCCCTAGCCTTATTTATTAATGTATTTTCAATCAAAGTAAATGTTTAACCGTCCCATGATTTGTATAGCATCGCTTTACTCGACTCCTAAAATGATTACGATCATTTTTCTGGCTTAGTTCGTAGTACCTCTATATTTTCTGCGACATCGTGGACCGGCGGATTTTGAACTTTAATCCCTTTACTAGGCCACCACTCGACTTTTATGAAGTTAGTTTTAAGTTGCACGTCTTCCGAGATACTGTAACATTTTCAGTCTTTTGAAGTATTTCTGAAACATTTTAAAGTGCTTCTTTTCACCGTACTTCTTACATTATACCCGACTAAATCCATTCACGACTTCATAGAGATTAAAGTAGCTTGAGAAAAGGCAGATCACTCGCTATTTGACCTGATATTACTATTATCTTGTATTTTACTATTGAATAATAAAAATGGCTGACTACAAATAAACAAGAAGATAGATAACTGTTTCTGTATTCCTTAAAATGACCTGATGACATTTTTATTTTATTTTAAAAGTTCAGCCACACAAACGAGGTGTGACCATAGTCAAAGTTAGACAGATTTCTGAAAAATTTAATAGTTAGTCTACTGAGAATTTGGATTAGATTACTAAAAGTGCTTACGTGTATTCAAATTGGATGATGAGTTTTGATGAGTCAATCACTCAGGATATCTCTATTTACAGTAGCATCGCAAGAGTACGTAACAACAGTTCTCTGACTTCCCCGTAAATGATCCATCCTGTAAGCAGACATAGGGTCTACTCAGGTGCTCGTATTAAACGACAGATGAGGTCATTTCGCGCGCAATTGCCTTCTCAATCACCACTTGATTGGATAATTGCGTATATGTTGCGAATTGCGAACGTTAGTGCTGCAAAAATCATGCTGTATTACTCAGCTATCGAGATTGTGAAAGATTATCCTCATAATATACCTTGAAGGAACTGTTTAAATATCTTCCAATAATATACTAGCTGGATCACATTTGAATCTTCCATACTCTGTGGCATTCGAGAGTACATTTTTAGGGTTCCGTACCCAAAGGGTGAAATCGGGACCCTATTACTAAGCCTACGTTGTCCGTCCGTCCTTCCGTCCGTCCGTCCGTCTGTTCGTCGGTCCGTCCGTCCGTCTGTCCTATCTATTTAGGGCTGTAACTTTTGAACTGTAATAGCTAGATAGTTGAAATTTTCTCAGATTATGCGTTATTACGGCGGATTTGTTAACAAATAATAAAAATGTCAAAAAGTTAAAAATTAAGGGGGTTTCTACACAAGTTTTTTCTTCACGCTCTATCGTAAAATCGGTAATACAAACAAGCGTCAAACTTAGTGTGATTATAGAGCAAACTCTACGGAATAACAACAAATACTAAAAACCGGCCAAGTGTGAGTCGGTCTTGCGCTAAAGGTCCCGAACAAAAAAAAAAGTTTTTTCTATGTTAATAATGTTGTGTTCTGTGGTGGTGTGGTACGGAACCCTCGGTGCGCGAGTAGCCCGACTCGCGCTTGACCGGTTTTATTCATTGTTTTCCAACATTAAGCAAATATTGACAAAGCTTTTACATACCTACTCTAAATTACATCCTAAAAACTTTGTTCAGACTAGCCCGCTAACTATGAGTAATAGGTTTGTGACGAGCAAACGGTGAAGTTAGCTTGTCTCCGACTAAAGTTTATCTCTGAAGTTTCAGTGAAACATACTCTACGATAAATGTCTCAAATTCTTGAGAAAGACTAATGGCAGTCTAATATATTACGTTGCAGAATTTGTAGACATATTTCTTATGGTTTTAGAAACAAGGCCTTAGTGTTTATTTTGAGGTTATTATGGATTCTCGACTGCTTATCTATAGAAAAGCAGCAGGAATGTCCTAAGGAAATCATAAACTAAAATCGTTAGTGACACATTATTCCTATACAATTTAATGAATAACAAGACATACCCTGCCACTTTTTTAATTTACATTCGATTAGATTAATTTTATTAAAAATTTTATCTCTCAAAATCTTAAATCTCAATCGTGGAATAGACCAATTCTCTCCATATTACCGATGTATTAAGTAATTTTCGCCATTGTCAAAATCTGATTTCTTTCCCAAACTCATAGACATACACACATGTACATTATATTGTTGCAGGTTCTACTGGGACCTCTGTATGTTGTTACTGCTGGTGGCCAACTTGATCATCCTGCCAGTCGCGATCTCCTTCTTCAACGACGACCTGAGCACGCGATGGATTGCCTTCAATTGTCTCTCCGACACTATATTCCTTATAGATATCGTTGTTAATTTTAGAACAGGTGAGAATATAAATATATTTACTTAATATACTCATTTTAGTATGGACGTCATCTCATTGTCAGACATTCACGGGCGTGGGCGCTTGAAGTAAAAATGTTGTTTTAATAGAAAATGTACCTAAACTAAGGACAGCTATGTACAACAAACGCACATGCATATACGGTGACAGTGGGAAGACAGCCTTATACTATAATTATGATACTTACTAATTGAATTTGGATATTCCACTTAACCGTTTTCGTCGCTCATCTGAGCAGTTTCAGCGAGATTATGTTCTTAGACTTTAACCTGCGTCATATTGTAGGTTAACTTCTTGTGTAATGTTTCAATATCCTGTAAAGGGTTCATAGATCAAGATGTAAAGAATCAACTTCTATTGTTTCGATTTATGTGTCAAGCATGTTTTTCTTTTCTTCACCATCCCATCTCGCTTTGCGATATTTTTCAAATTGTTTTAATAAGGGCTTTTCTATCCTTCCAGGAATAATGCAGCAAGATAATGCAGAACAAGTGATATTAGATCCCAAGTTAATAGCGAAGCACTATTTGAGGACATGGTTCTTCCTGGACCTCATCTCTAGTATACCACTAGATTATATATTCTTGATCTTCAATCAGGTAAACGTACGTTGCAATTTGGCCGTGTTGTTCTATTACTAGTTTTAAATCTCTTTTATGTTGTTGATTCTGTTTCAGCTTGGGTGTTTATTTATTTTATAGCAAATTTTGTTGTTGTTATTTTGATTTTGTGTTTCTCATTGTGACTCTTACCTGATCGACACGGGTACGACAGCGCCATCGTGTGTTCAGATTAGTCGTATAGGTCTAAGAAACATTCAAAGGTTTGACTGGAGCACTCTAGATCCATTTTCCGTATTTTTTACTTGTTTTAATATTATTTAAAGCACTTTCTACGACTATTTGCACGTTTAACATTCTTAGTAACCCATATGATTGTTGTTTTATGAACATTCTTCGCCATGGTGGCATTATTGATTTCATAATGAGGTTTGTGATCGTATGGGGTACTGTACCCTTTTCTAAGTGTTATGAAATTTCTAACAAACACTATTTCTAATGTCTGCACTGCCCTGATGTTTCATTGCACTCTGTAATCAGAATTATTAGGTATATCTTTTAGGAAGGTATACACTTCTGTAAAACAGATGATATGCACGTCTTCTGTTTTTAATAACTTTCAATTTTTTATATTTTGATCTGATCCTTCTCACAGCATGATTTAATAAATATGCTTTCCATTAACATGCCCACTTTATTGTTTAATTATGTCACATTATAATTTGATATAAATGTACCTTTCCCCCCATCTACTCGTAACACGCACTTGAATTGTTTTTGTTCTGGACTAATTGATGATTCAACACGACCAAATTGTTTTTATTCATTATTATTATTGTAACATTAATATTATACACTTACAGGCAAATCAAAAGATTTTATCTTTGATTTTTATTTTTAATGCAGCAATTTCCTATGCTTTCCATTATACCAGTACAAATTATTATTATCACATTGTTGATATGATTTTATACAGACTCTATATACATATAATAAGCTTTCACTAATTAAAAAAGCCCCACGATAAGAACTTAAATTAACAAAAGACATAATTATAACATGTTATGCTTCAGCACTTTTCTTTGGCTGATTCTCTTTTAAACTTTCAATGTCGGCAAGTGCATGTATTTACACTTCGACTGTAAAAAGAGCATCGCCGATATTTTTTAATGCTCTAAAGGAATATTTTAGAGCATTATTTTGTAAAGTGTTGTTTTTAATGCAATGTATTGTGTTGACAGGATTTTAGTGAGAGCTTTCAAATTCTTCACGCGGGTCGAGCGTTAAGGATACTGCGGCTAGCCAAGTTGCTGTCTCTAGTGCGCCTGCTTCGGCTCTCCAGGCTCGTCCGATATGTCTCGCAATGGGAGGAAGTATATGTAAGCCATCATCCCTACTAACAAAGTACTTATACTTACCCAAGACAAGATACTAACTACTGCTCTAACCAACATTACGCTCACATTTACTAACACTACATACGACTAAACATCTTATTAACTTTACTATAATATTGGATTTAATAAATTAATTGAAAAATCAAGATTAGTATTGAAAAGTAATAATTATTGTATTAATAATAATGAAATTAAAATTGTTCTAGCTTGTAGTAATCCTAATGACATAATGGAGTTTTGTTGTAATCCTGTATTATACCATTCCCGCCCCCACTGAATGTGAGCCCCACGTCCCGCTCTGCACTTCTCTACTGCTTCTCTGCAAGCTTCTTTCTGCCTGAGCACGCTGTCACTCGTGACGTCTACTCTGTTCTCTTCTGAGCGCCCGCGCCGCGACCGCCACTCCAGCCGCGCCGTTACAAACTGCCCCCACGCCGACACGATTAAGTTGCCCAACTGTTCATGTTATGTTGCCGCTTCTTCAAGCCTCTAGAAATGATGCGTTGACGCCGAAAACGAGACGCTACAATAGATACTACCATCGTTTACATACGACTCCACACGACACATTTTATTCGCAACTGCTACACTATGCGACACCTTTCATGAATTCAGACGGAGATAATACCTACCCATTAACAAGCATACCGTAGCTCGTAGTCGTAGTACCTCGTAGCTGACAAACAACCCACCCACTTCAACCTCAAACAAATAGCAAATATTTTAATCTATCAAACCAAACTACACAGAAATATATGCAAAGCAATTCAACAACATATAAAGAAAATAGAAAGTAACCAACAACGTCAAAGCGTAGCGTCAAAAAATTGAAAAGTTAAATGAGAAGAGTAGGCAATATCAATAAGACCAGACACGAAGGTATCGAAGCGGAGAGTCAGTGAGAAGTGGAGGCGGGATAACGGTTTGACATGGCAGTGACGGTGTTGTGTGCAGATGAGTCCCGTGCCGCAGCCGCGCGACCAGCCGGGCGACGACGGGGGAGGCTCGCGCGACCTCGCCTCCCAGGTGCCGCATGTCGCGCCTCTAGCGCTAGCGTAGGGGCCTAGCCCGCGTCCCGCTCGGTGTTAGTGCATCCTATATGTGCCCCTTGCCCAGCCCGTCCGTCCGACCCGCACCCCCGCGAACACCCCGCCCGCGCTCTATCCGGGCGCGCCTGGCTCTCTTCCTACTATCTCGTGTTTCTCGCTTGTTTTCTAGATCTTGCAGAATCTTCAAAAAAAGCGCACGGAACGGAGGGGCCGCCTCAGCTCCGAAGTTGCCAAAAAGAAGGGTCGCACCAAAAGCAATCTGATCTTCAAGGTAACCAGGGTCGGCACGAGCCGGCGCGCATGTGCTCGTTCGCCCGCTTAGCATGTTGCCGGCGCCAACGGGCGTCCATAGACCGCAGCGTTCGCTTCGCTTCCTCTCTTTCTTTGGCGTTTCTGTTTCTGACCCTCGTCCCGCCGGCGGCCACGCGGTCAGAGACGCGCGAGGGCGGCACGACGTGTCGCGCGACCGCGCGGCGGCCGCGGCCGCGCGACCCGTTCTCGCCACGCGCCTATCACGCATGCGCTCGACAAATCGTTTCACGCGTTCATGTTTTATTTCTCACATACTTTACGAACTCATTGGTAGAGAATCATCGCGATGCTTGACCTCGAGCGTCCTTGTCGCGCGCAGTCCGCACGGCTTCCTTTAGAGGCGAAACTCATTTATGGCCCAAAACTAATGTCATCTTCTCTTCACAGTTCCTCAACATGGCATCGGTGTTCATGCGGATATTCAACCTGATCTGCATGATGTTGCTAATCGGCCACTGGTCCGGATGCCTACAGTTCCTCGTTCCTATGTTACAAGGGTTCCCGCCAAACTCATGGGTTGCCATAAATGAGTTACAGGTTTGTCGAGATATTATGATGGACTTCCTTGATTAGATCCATTTATTTCTTTAACACTTTATTGTACTTTAGGTACATTCGGAACAACGATAACTATATTATAAATATGATGATGATGATGCAAGTATAAGTTTAAGATAATAGAAAAGGATTCCATCAGAAGCGATATTGCGAATTCAAATTAGAGCCTGGCTGAGGTATTAACATTATGAAAAGTTAACCACCAAAACCTCGCAATTGAAAATTCTCATTTCTCTTGCCATCATCTGCAGCAGAGTCAAAGCACACACATCCGTTAATGCCAAACCCATTGAAACTCGAGCATTTTTCTACAGAAATCAACACAGCATCTTTAACATTACAGGAAGCATTTTGGTTGGAGCAATACTCGTGGGCGCTCTTCAAAGCCATGTCCCATATGCTGTGCATCGGCTACGGCCGGTTTCCACCGCAATCTCTCACCGACATGTGGCTCACTATGCTCTCGATGATATCTGGAGCCACATGCTACGCCCTCTTCCTCGGTCACGCAACCAATCTCATTCAGAGTCTTGACTCTTCAAGAAGACAGTACCGTGAAAAGGTATAGTATGTTTTTAATAATAAATTCCGAGCCACAAACCACGTCAGAGACCGTAAGGCGGTCTGAAAAAACTCACCAGGGCTCTGCCCACACGATAAGAAGAATAATAAATTGATTTGTTGTAATTAGAGGCCTGTGCCGATTATAAAGAACTAGACTCAGTAGTAAAAAACATACAGTAGAACCTAGTTCATATCGAAATTCTCATGATTTGCCTACCTCATGATTTTTCTATACCTACTCATAAAAGTAGAGAATTTATTACAAATATTTTAAAAATCAATGTGCCACGTGCAATTTTATTTAGTAGTAATCAAAAGATTGTATGTTTGAGAATTAAAACACAATAATCACTTCCTTCAGTCAAAACTAAAGTCTTTTAAGTTTCTTTAAGATATTTTTGAGTATCAGGGAATGGGAAACCGTTATGAACACCTATTAGTTGAAAAAACCTGTAATTTAACAAGCTTTTCATTTACTTGATGTGTCTTTCTATCTGCAAGTGTAAGATTCTTTAAATCGAAGTTTCATAAAGCGATTTCGTAGCAACCATTGATTGTACTCTAACACTTTGTATTTTTGTATCGTTACTAGCATGTCTTAAATCCAGTGTGTATAATACATCATTAAAGACAATCATTGCCTGTTTCAGAGATTAGACGTGAGTACAGAGTGAATGTGTGTCCGTGTGTCGGTGTTGTACACTATTATATCTCATTGTTAATTATACTAACTCATATCTATAATCATATAATAACAATTCACCAGTTAGGGGAAAGCCATACAGCAATTTTATTAAGACGGGTGTTCATAACAGTCTCCTTTTAAAGGCACACACTAACATTCCCTTTTCACGAATTATCTGAATCTATTATTATGTCATCATGTGCTACATCAGCCGTCTTCCGAATGTCATGCATTGGCGTGTACGTTTGAAGTACCTACGTACAGTGCTTCTGCAATATGTTGTTTTAACGTAAGAATACGAATGACAGCAACGTACTTTAAACGAAGACGCAAGAACGTGACATTGCAAAGACTGCTTCAAACTTTCATTCCTAAAATTAAGTTGGTATATCGATCTCCTAACAAACAATATACGAAATGCATGGTTTGAGATTTGCTTTCCAACTAGTGTGAGCGTGTACATGGGATTGCAAAAAGTTATTGCTATCGGGAGCTGAATCTTAATTGGGATATGATGATATCGTTAAACAAAGTGTAACTCCACATTCTGTCTCTCAAATTACAGGTGAAACAAGTAGAAGAGTACATGGCATACCGCAAGCTTCCTCGCGAGATGCGACAACGAATCACGGAGTACTTCGAACATCGTTACCAGGGCAAGTTCTTCGACGAGGAGCTGATTCTTGGTGAACTGAGCGAAAAGCTGAGAGAAGATGTCATCAATTACAACTGTAGATCGCTCGTCGCTTCGGTGCCATTCTTCGCTAATGCGGACTCCAACTTCGTTTCTGACGTTGTCACTAAGCTGCGATATGAAGTCTTCCAGCCAGGTAACATGTTTGTTGGTTTAAAATTAATTTCTTCTTCATTAACTTGAAAATCTTTGAATTTTAATGGTTCTTTGTTATTTTTCTTCTTCTTTCTAAGTAGAAATAGAAACTAATTTTATTTCAGTAATTTATTTCTCTATAATCAAATCCAAATTAGACTTAATTTCTTATTATCCTTCTCTTGATATTTTAATCTTGTTTTTATGGGCAAAACTTTTGCTATGAAAAACTTTATTTTTTATTTTGCATTTGAAATACAAAATACAGAAATTATTTGCATTTTGTATTTAAATACATTTTTATAAAGTATTTTGCACATCAGTGGGCAAAAGGCTTGCCATGGTACAACACATTATTCCAACCTGACCTACCAGTTCAACTTCAATATAGGTACACACGGCGACACATCAAGTTACCCAAAACCAAAATAAGCTGGCCGCGAGACGTTATACATTACTATGCCGACGATCGGCCAGCTTATATTGGTTTTGGGTAACTTGATGTGTCGCCGTGTGTCCCTACTGAAAAGTTTCTGATCGACCTGAATGTAACTATGGTGTGATCGTTTGTGGGTATTTTTTTGTACTAAGTAACTATCAAGTAAAATGTTTTCTGTTACAGGCGATATCATCATTAAAGAAGGAACCATCGGTAACAAAATGTACTTTATTCAAGAAGGCATCGTGGATATTGTGATGGCGAACGGTGAAGTTGCGACCAGTTTGTCAGACGGCTCCTACTTCGGCGAGATCTGTCTTCTGACGAACGCTCGCCGAGTGGCCTCCGTCCGAGCAGAAACATACTGCAACCTCTTCTCATTATCCGTGGACCATTTCAACGCTGTTCTCGACCAGTATCCTTTGATGCGGCGCACTATGGAAAGCGTCGCAGCAGAAAGACTCAACAAAATAGGCAAAAATCCGAACCTCGTAGCACATCGAGAAGACGACACGACGTCGGAAGGGAACACGATCAACGCGGTAGTGAACGCGCTGGCGGCAGAAGCGGAACACGTCAGTCTGTCGGACGACAGCGTGGCGCGGCTGTCGGAGCGGTCACTGGGGCTGGCGCTGCAGCCGCTGCAGGCGGCGTCGTGCCGCATGGCGGGCGTGGCGCTGCCGGGGCTGGGCGTGGCGGCGGCGGCGCTGCCCCGCCCCAAGTCCGAGCACGACTTCAGCTCGTCGCAGTCACAGGCGCCGGCGCTGTCGTCGGCGGGCGCCGCATTCCACAAGTCGGACGCCGGCATCGCGCCCTGACGCCGCACCCTGTGCTAGGCCGCGCGAGGCCACCGATAGCAATACTAGGCTTAGTGCGAAGCGCGCGCCGCCTCGCTAGTTGTAGCGTAGACACGTATCATAGCTGCGACTTCGCCGGGCGCGCACGCACCGCGCCGCCCGCTGAATCTCATTTTGTGATCTTATACTTAATTCTCCTGTGTTATAATTTAGGTTAAATTTTATATCATTGACGCTGTGAGGAATCGAATACGCGACGTATTCCGATTGTATAGATATACCTGTTATATATTGAAGAATGATACTATTGAATCTTTATAGAGATACCTTGCCATTGAAAAAGAGAAATATAATTATATAGACTAGACTGAAAATGTAAAGATATCACTATTTTATGCTTTGTTGGCGTATGAAATAGACCTCTATTGTTGATGCGGAAAATTCGATCGTAGTTATGAACAATCGAAATGTAAGTATAAATAACGTTCCTGAATGCCACGATTCGGAGATTATATTGAAGTTGTTTATAATATTGTACAAACGTTTGATAGTGAAGGAGTGTAGAGCGTTGCGTTGCGGCATGGCGATGGCGGGTCTACCGGAAGTTGACAGCGGGAGTCATCGCGATACCTTGTCGGGGCTGCGAAAGAGATTACCGGCACAATACTCATAAGTGAGTTGCTTCCGCAGCTCCCACGCCGCGTGCGATCACTCCTGGTGTCCGGCTCGCGGTGAGCTCGCCACGCCGCGCGCGCACACATGGGCTGCACCACAAGTGACGCACAACTGAAGAGCCACGCGCGATTCCAATAGCACACAGTTGCTTTTTCATTTTAAGTATAAGTAGTCATATCTACCGATAATCGACATTATTAGCGCAACAATTCTCTCGGTTTCCTAAGTAGAGGTGATCACTGATCTGTAGCGCTTCGAATCTTTTGAGAGTCGTTTCTTTGTAAATATTGTATTGTGGAGGATTCGCCTTAGCGCGGTTTGTTTGGAAGTGTTAGCGGGCGTTCGTACGAGCGGTCCAGTCAATTATTCCGTGCGCTCGCGACGCGCGACGCGAGTCGGACGCCGGACGTCTCGGCTCTCGATGCACTAACTACACTTCATACCTTGTTTTAATTGTAGGTGAAAATAATTTATTGTCGATAGCGATCATTTCGTAGGAGTAAGTAGGCCGGAGTGTTAACAAATTCGGACGAATTACGTTTTGTGATAGAGCGGCAGTCGGCCGCGGGCGCTGCGGGCCGCCGGCTCGACGACCACGAGTAGAGTTACCGTAGCTGGACTGCGCATGACCTGAGGTGCTTCTTCATCTTCTTTAAAACTTTTTCTATCATTTCCTAAACCTTAGTTCTCGTACATTAGAGTCGGCTTTGCGAAACGCTTCCCATATTTAATTAAGTTCACAAATAGTATACAACGAGCGACATATCCTAGCGAGATACGAGCGGGTATCGTCGAGCCGACCGTGGCAGCGCCTTACTTTTGGCACGAATCATCGTTGACTAATTCTTATAGTGTCATGACAATTTGTAAAGATGGATTTGCAAATGTTCACTTTTTAGCCAAAATATAGTTAATGAATGACGAACCAATACGCAGTAGCTTACTAGTAGGAACGCAGACTAGTTCTCAGTTTTGGCGACTAACACCAATAGATACTTTATACTCGTAAGATATTTATACAAATTGAATCTTAGCAGAGTGACTATCTGTCAATTTATCTACAAAGAAAAAATATAACTGCGTTTAAATTCCCAGAAGCATTTATTTACCGTTGTTTTATTATACCTAACATTATATCTGCTTTTGTAAATTATATAAATTTTATAGAAGAGATCTATTTTTATTGTGAAGTTGAGCTACTGGATGTAAGTTATAAAACATGTTTGAACAACGTTTTTTTAGATCTGGACTGTTATGTATTACATATTTTACTGATTTCTGGTATCTATTTTCACCAAAAGTGCTCATCGCTGTCAAGAAAATTAGAGAAAATGCATTAAAGAATGAAGAAAACCGCTGAAGTTTTTTAATTACCCAATCCAATAAAACAATAGGTACTTACTTACCTACCTACTTATTTCAATCTACTACCTACACATCTCTATATTTTTTTTATTACCTACCAACAACATTTCAAGAGTTTATTCAGAAGTGCGATTTTTGAACCTCATTCTGTGAACTCAGCAGTTGAAAATGTGAATATTACTATGGAGACGTGCATCTTTCTACTGCTGATTTGACATCAAAAAATCATACTTAAGGAGTGCGATTTTTGAAAGTCAAATAAGCAGTAGAAAGATGCGTATCTCCATACATTTTCAACTGCTGAGTTCAACGTATGATATACAAAAATCGCACTCCTGATAAACGAAAACAACTTCCCCTAATGGTGGTACTTCACATGGTGTATTTTGGCAAATAACACACACGTCATGGCAAACACACGTCATGCATGGCAAATACACGTTTCCCGGCTGCTGTCGGTTTTCGACGACGCACATAAAAGTAGTGAAATAGGCAAATATGCAACCAAAACTTCTGGGATCCACGTTTTTATAGTTTTATTGCCTATTTTCACGTAGAAAATTAGAAATGCGTATTTGTCATACGTGATATTTGCCAAATACGCCATGTGAAGTGCCACCGTGAGGAACATGGGTCAAAAAACGAAAAAAAAAAATCGTACAAAAGTGCAGTTCAGTCCATTAATTTTCTATAGAAGATCCAACACATTTTTTGGTTTTTCAACCCATGTTTCTGAGGGAAAGGTGTTTAATTTTATTATCTGAATAGGTACACCCTAAACATTTGTTGATAATAAAAAAATAGAGGTGATTATTTATTATGTAGGTATGTATTAGGTACATGTATAGGGTAGGTACTGTGGTGATGTGCACACGGCACCTTGCTTGGCTGCGAGAGGCTTTGTAGAAGAAATACACTTGATATCTTGTAGACGAGTATATTTTCTTTTAGATAAAATTACAATAATACAATGCGTCCGTCTCTCGTTAATACCCGGGATAGAATAAAATCCTATCGCTTTGCTTATTTTACTATTCAGTATTCAGTATTCAGTATTTATTTGCAGTATCACAATAATGAAGTACATACTCACGTGTAACACAAGATCTTATTAAATTATTGTGACGCCCTGTTAGGGCATGGCAATATAATTGCAGAGGGCCTGAAAGTTTTATAACAATTACAATTGTCTACTTAATTATTAGTTTAAGTAATAGAGATGTCGACGTTAACGTCAAGAGCCTAAAATATTAGAACATTGTTGTCCTGGAAAAAATCATTAAGGTTGTAGTAACTTTTTGAAATGAGGAAGCTTTTTAGTTTTTGTGCAAAAGAATTCTTTGTCTCAATTTTTTTAATTTCATTAGGGATAGCGTTAAATATTTTAATTGCCATTAAGTGGGGTCCAGATGCGAGTAATTTTAGTTTTGAGAAGGGTTTTTTTAGCTGGTTTTGGTTTATTTAGTGGCTATGTGTTCCAAATTTAATCCAGCACAGTGGCCAGTGTTAAACCCCGTGATATACCATCTAAAACGTACCATCTCTACAGTACCTATATTGTAGGTACCTTTATTGTAGGTACTTGTTTGTTTTCAATTCATATCAGAAAATTCGGATTTCATGGCATATGGCATATCGTTAGAAAGAGGATAGACTAGAGAAGTTTTCAAAAAATCAGAAGAACTCGACCGCTCTTAGTTTTTTTTATTGTAATACAAAGTTGAGTTTAAAATTTTAGTTTTCCTCTTCCAAAAAAAAGTTAAGGTCAATAAAAAAAAACTAGAAGTCGCATCAATGTAATTTTTATTTCAGTAGAACCGTACCTACAACATTTGACATTCAAATAAATAAAAGAATTGGAGGTTGTTGAACAACATTTTTTTTTTATTTGAGCTTGAATGTTCGGAACAAACACGCGGACTTTTTTGAGAAAACCCCTAAAAAATTCACCTAAAAAAATCCGGAGCGTGGCAAGATAGCAAAAGACCCCTCCTATCCACCAATTCAATTTGGCCAACGATGCACCAAACACCCTGTATTATGCTGTATTCGTTGAAACAACTATAATTTAGGTAAGTACCATAAACATACACCAGCGATCCAGGAAAATTTTCCTGCAAGCGATTGGTATAAGAAAGTTAGTTTCCTTCAAATATTTTAATTCAGTTTAGAAAATAGGCACCAAAGAGACATTATCATTATTGGGATTATTTGGGATTTCAGAATACTTACCTAAAAACTACTACCCGTTTGCTTGGAGTTGGCCGTCGATGACCGTTACAAAACTTCGTCACAGGCATATTTAGTGGTCCCTCTCGACAAAAAATAATATAACAAGCAAATAAAAATTTAAAATTAAAAGCGGTATTAGCGACCGGGAAGGACGTGCCGTACGTGGTTGCGTTGCTAAAGGTTTTAAAATTGCGTTTAATGGGGTCTCTTAGGGGTGCGGTACGGTGAAGCGGGAAGGGAGGGAGCGGCCAACTCGAAAAAAACGACTAATTAGGTAAGCCTAAAAACTGTTTTTTGATTCTTCAATTATTTGATGTGAACTGGCATGATGTGTTGGAATTAAAATATCAAAAGCCATAAAACTATAAAAAGGAAGAAAACTTTATTTTTAATTTGAGTATTTGGCGTAACCTAATTTTTTTCTGAGAGATAGCTGCCAGTATGAAAAATAGTTATGAGAAATAAAATCTTTTTGCATTCCTTAAATTTTTTTTTTTAACTTCTCTTGATTTATCAATCTGTTTATTTATCTTTCTTTTGTCGCCCTAGGTAAATAAGTTTTGTTTATTACTTACCTATATGTTGTAAATATTGTTGTTAATAAATGTTTACCATTTATCAATAGAATATAAGAAATAGAATTTTAGTATGGAAAATCCATTTTCTTTTCTTATTTCCTAAAGGTTTGAAAGTTTTTCAGTACCTATCGAGTTCATGGGTGTAGTAATTATAATACAACATGATAAGATAATAAAAATGTATTATTATTATTAAAATACCTCTCAGGGAAAGACTACAGCGCCATCTAGTAGCGAGTAGCTGTTACAAGAAAATAAAGTAATGCACAAGATGCAGACAAGATGGCGCTGTTTAGCCATGCTGTCAGCTTGATAGTTCTTTCGTGCTTTGTTGTGTTTCAATAGTAAGCACAAAGAGTCTTAGAAAGTGTGTGAAAGAGTCAGCGCTATGTGTTACATGTGTTAGTATCAGCTACTCTCCTCCCACTTTTCTCTCAAACGGTTCACACAACAAAAAAACGGCTTGTAATTTTTTACTTCGCGCGTGCATGGTGTTTTTTTATTGAAATTTTTTAATTTAAAAATGAGATATTCAATGAATTTGTGAAGAAAAGAGTTAATTTGTACCCTAATCATAATGTCCACGCGGCGGGCAAGAATAAAAGCTGTCGCGGCGTTGCCTCCGAGGAGAAAAAATACAGACACTGTCGACGGAAGCAAAAACAAACAAGTTCCATGTAAGGAGACTGTGGAAAAGGCCCTAATAAGTCCTAAGACACCCCGACCACCTTCTAGCACTCCTGAAGATAAGAATTCACCTGTCGTTAAAGCGTTACGCCCAGCTCCACAACTAATACCGATTTCACGAAATGCACCAATTTGTCCAGAAAATGTGGTGTCATCAATTATCATACCAGCGAGACATACGCCTGGTATATCTGAAAAAGTGCCAGTTATAACGTCGGCATCAAGTACTAAGAGTATATCGAACTTTTTCGCTTCACCGCCAGCTAAAAACCTTCCAGATTTAAGAATCGCTTCTCCGTTAGTCCCACTGTCTCCGAGACCTGCTAAAAGTATACAGAAGTCCGTATTAGAATCTTTGAAGGCTGAACTTTTGGGTGATATAGGAAATAGTGAGCCGATAGCTAGAAAAACCAATGAGGCAATCATTAAAACTCCATCTGTGGAGAAGAAAAATGATATTCCAGATGGTAAGTGCGTCACCATATTTTTAAACTATTCTTCTTAGATAAAGTATATGTAGAGTCACGTTGCAGGAACTGACCCGAGTACACGTCTCGCGTGGTTTCGCGCGTCGCGTTTGTGCCTGCCACGAGGCTCCACATTCCTCAATCTCTTCTTGTTCTTGTCCAAAAACAATCCCTGAGATTGGGATAGATTCTCCCAATAAACTACACTTGACACTGGCGGAAATGCAGTGCTAACGCACAAGCAAGAGTCCATTTAATTATAAATAAAAAAAATATATATATATGTATATGTCTAGATTGAGCCTCACACTTCTACCATATAAAACAAAACAGGCCAACTTTCTAGGTTGGTGTGCGTGAGGCGTCATACAACTTATATCTGTTTGTGTGCATAGCTGCATAGCGATAGGGTTTAGCAGCCAGCTACTGACTGCTTATTTTTTTCGACACATTCATTGCTTCGACTATCTATCTTGACACATAACTTATCAAAGCTATTGACACAGTATAAGATAGTAAAACATCTTTATACAATGGTACCAAACGCGGTGTACGCCTTGTAGCACGCACACACTGACAATAAAACTGTGTAGCCCTATCTGGCGCTGCCTTGCTTGGCTGCCTTAGATATCATCAGTGTGTGAGTGCTACGAGGCGGACGTACTGGCGAGCACACGTACAAGCCGCGTTTTGTACTGTTGTATGAAGATGACTTACTGTCTTATACTGTGCTATTGATCTAGAAAAAGCTATAGGTACTAAATATTTGAAATACATATTCTACAGAGGGACATAGGTGTGCACTTTTTTGCAAAAATATACCCCTAAAGCAGGGTTTCCCAACCTTTTTTGAGTTACTCCTCCCCTGTTATTATAAGTAATGTCTTCATGCCCCCCGTATCGAAATTTTTATGACAAGCGCGGATGGAACGTTGCAATCTCGAGACCTGCTGAGCCTGAACATGTCGGTAACAACGAACGAATGGCTGAATTAGTAACTGAATGAATGAACGAAATTAATAAAATGATATAATGAGTAGAATTTACGTCATTAACTGGATTTTTCTCTTCAAAATGCAAACGCTTTGTGCCCCTACGATATCACTACGCTCCCCAGGGGGGGCGCGTTCCACTGGTTGGGAAGTCCTGCCCTAAAGGGCTGCAACAGGGTTAATATTTTTCAAATTCCATGTGGAGAAGTTTTCCAAATCAGAAGAAGCTATAAAGTAGTTTACCTTTGTGACTTCATCAATGATGTGGAAAAGCATGGATTATTTTCTCATTGGTTGATGTAAAATCTCCCAAGAAAAGTCTTTCAAATTGACAGGGTGAACAAACATTGACAGTTCAATGCAAAACTATAAAAAAATTCACTATTCTTAATATAATTTTCAGACTACAGCGTCCCAAGTGTGCCGGAAAGTATAACAGAATTAACAGACGAGACAGTGGATGGTATAGTACCGTTACAGCCATCGAGAAGCGCTCCGAATCCGATAGACGTGTTGAAAAATGAGATTATATCAGAGTACGCTGAGGCTTTGTTTGATCCAATAGTGCCTTTGCCCTCTCCAAGTAAAGTGCGGCCGAAACTTCGTCCGGTGCCAAGGTTAGCTCCTCATAGAAGAAACAGTGTTCAGGTAAAGGTTTTGATTTTATAAAACTTTTAATGACGATCTCACTCCCATCTGTACGATTTTGTGACTAAACGGCCAGCGACCAATAGCCACAAATTCACAACTTTCCATTCTGAAAGCATAAAAATTTTACATTGCTGAATATTACTTAAACTTTTACAATCTATGCATAACTATAAGCTATTATTTCTTACAACAAAATGTGTCTCTGTACTATGACATGAAGATACATTTAGTGTAATTTGAAAACACTTGTTTAAACTCACATAATAATATTATGTAAATAAACTGTATAAATTGTTTTGTTCCTAACTAACCATGTATTGTCTAGAACAATATGTGTTATGAAATTTTCCACATTATTTGTATGTTTTCTCTTTATATACAAAATTGTGAAATGATTAATGAGACAGCATAATTTTGAAATATAAATAGGTAGGTACGTCTATGCAATTCAATAGTTACTGCCTCCGTGGTCTAATGGTTAAGAGCATTGGGCTCTCGACACGGAGGTCGTGGGTTCGATTCCCACATGGGACACTTAGTGATATGTCACTTTGTGAGTTTTTCCCCAGTTGGTTAGGACATTGCAGGCTGAATCACCTGATTGTCTGAAAAGAATGATTCCGTGCTTCGGAGGGCACGTTAAGCCGTTGGTCCCGGCTACTATCTCTGGTGGTAGTAGTCGTTACATAAAAACCACGTCAGAGGCCGTAAGGTGGTCTGAAAAAACTCTGACACCAGGGCTCTGCCCACACGATAAGAAGAAGAATAGTTCAAATTGTTCATTTCATTGTAACATTAATTGGCATTAATTTCTATTAATAAAATGTTTGGGATATTAAAATAGCCTATGTCCTTTTTCACAATACAGATTCTCTGCCCAATATCATTAAAATGGGTTTGTTAGTTTGGATTGGACGTATAGTTTAAACAAATAGACATACTTCCCAAATTACTATGTGTTGATATGCAGTTAGTTGTATTTCACAAGTAGAATCCATTGAAATTTAACGATAAGGAGCATCAAATCAATCATTACTGTTCTCTGAGATTGTTATCACTAAGTCTTGCTACAATATGATCGGGTCGGCACATTCATTTACCGGCATGTGGCTTTTCTCTAGCAAAACGAGCCGACTCGAAAATGTGTAGTACGCCTAAAACATTGATCGTAATCCAGGGGAGTGCAAGCGAGTCGGAGGATGACAGTCGTCGGGCGCTGCTCAACAGTGCCCCCACGCCGGCGCCGCCTCGACAGCGGCACGATTCACACACTTCTCATAGTACACTCCATTCTGTGCCTAATAGGTAAATTGACATTTCTTCAGGGTGACATCTGTATTGTAAAATTTAAGTCAATAAATAGAATCACTATTCTATGAGGCAGCTGATCTACTCAAAATGCTTCTCGACTACTGAAGAGGTACAAATAAAGTTAACTGTTGGTAATGAATACAAAAAATGAAAGTGTCACGATATTAAGCAAAACTTTATGAAGAGGTTTTGCTTATCAGTATATCTCATACTAAGCGAAAATACAGAACAAAACTGTACCTACTAATTTAAATTGTTATAATGTTGTCTTTTTGTTTCACACAATTTCATCTGCAATCGGCCAACAATGGCCACAATCAGATAGTTTCACTATTGTTTGTAAAGCCTCAAGCCATTTTTTTTCACTATATTGATTAGAGATGCAGAATATGCCACTTATTAATTCATTTATTATTATTAAACAAAATATAATGTTTGCAGAGAGGTGAACCGCATCAGGAATGATTCAGTCTGTTCAACGGTCAGCCAGGCGACGATACAGCCGCCACCGGCTACGTCCCCCGTAAAGGAGAAACATTTGTCCAAGTTAGTACTTCCACTGTTTGTAGTTACAGCAGAAATAAAAAAACCAGATGGGCGGCTTCATGCAACGACCGAAACAAGCCCACGCACGCTTATGGCCACAAAATGAAGTTTCTGCCAGTTTTGGGTGAAGGGAAGCAGATGGCGGCCGTTCCACAATCACCATTGGCCGTTCAGTCATCTTTTTCGTTATCAACATGCGCGGGTATCCCTACCACTTTCGCCGATCGCTCATAAACGGGTTCGATGACTATGCAATACAACTTCAGTAACTTGGCCATCTTTAGTCGATGTTACGTTGATACATGATAAATAATTATAACTGTTGTATTCTAAAGTATTATTGTATTTTCTCATCATCATCTGGCATATGGATCGATCATCTCCATGACAGTTGTGAAAACCCGTTCAGTGAGCGTTTCTGCCATCTTTTTACATATGACAACGAAATCAGATTCACTGTCGTATTTTGACAAAAGATACGGCTTGCGTATGATTAACTTAGTTAACGAAGAAAGAAAATCTGTTCAAGTGGGGCTACACAGACGGGTCGAACCTTGGGTGCGAATGCGGTGTTTCTCCTCAGACAATGGCCCATCTTGTGTCCTGCCCTTCCTGCCCGGACACCTGCACGCGAACGGAGCTTATGGACGCTGCCGATAATGCTATCCGTGTGGCGAAATACTGGGCTGGAAAGATTTAAATGACATGCCATCGACTCGATAGAAGAGAAGAAGTTAACGTAGCAATGTTTTAATGAAATAACGTCCAATTCTATAAACAATTTCAGAAACCCTATTTTGTCGATAAAAAGGAGCAAGGAAATGCAATAGATATTGATTGTGTTTTTATAATGAAGGGCTCGACGACAGGAGATGAGCCGGCGCATGTGGCGGCGGCGGCGCGAGACGGTCAAGCGCGACGCGCTCACCATGTACGACCTCATCTTCTACAACCCCACCACTAATCCTATTATGTGAGTTATTCTTCTGTTATTTATGTAATAATTTATCGTTTTTCCAGAGATTATTGGCACGATCGAACGAACTTCAAAATGTTCCTAAAAAAAGGAAAAGATTTAAGAATAAAAAGATGATGATGATTTCTTTTAATGTAATTTTTGGTTATTTACGAATAATTTTAATAGGAAATTTTAAACTAATTTATACGACACGTCTCCTTAGGCCTTTCGGTAAAAAAAACAAGCAAACACAATTTTGACATGATTTGGCAATTTTGGCATGGGTTTGCCTGGCCACACTTGCCCGGAAAATTTAGGAAGTTAGGACGGACGGACAGTGCAGGGCTGCGTTCAGAACGTTTTTGTGCAGTTGTTTTTTCACCTCGCTCTAAGGTTCGGAACGGCCAGGGCGTTTTTTCAACTCGCTATAAGGTACGGAACGATCACGGTTGTTTTATAACCTCAAATTTTGACATTGACGGTAAAATGGGCTTCCAGGGCTTCCATCATTTCCAAATACAATAAAAAAGTCGTCTTCCATGTTAGCGGATCAAAAAATAATTTGGAAAACAAACTTCTAATTCAAAACGAGCGAAAAGTCAAGTGACCACAGATAATCCAAACGTCAGAGTGTTTTTCAACCATCGAATTAGACGGTTAAAAGTTGCAACCCGTCAGAGGTTCGGAACGGTTGAGTTGTGACAACCGAGTTGCAAAGAGCGTTTTTTCACCGAGGCTCTGAACGGCGTTAGTGCGAAAGTTGCACTCGGGGTGCACAACGGGTGTAGGTTCTGAACGCAGCCTAGGCCTAGGAATACCTGCCTAACTTCGTCCTAACTTCATTAGTCATTATTGTATCTAAACTATTATAAAACTGTAACATAAGTGTGTCTGTACATTGAAGATATTTACAAAAAAAAGATTACGATATGATTTTTAGATGTCCCTGATTCCAAATAACCAATTTTTGGTTTTTTTGTCTGTCTGTTTGTTCGTTTGTTTGTTCGTTTGTTTGTTTGTTTGTTTGGGTGTTTGTTTGTTCGAGTATCACGCAAAAACTACTGAACCGATTTTGATGAAACTTTTTTTGTTTGATAGCTTATCATCTGACTTAAAATCTGGTATATAATTTATGCGGACGAAGTCGCGGGTAAAAGCTCGTTTAATATAATAATGTATAGGTACAAATAATAATCAAGTAAAGGGTATCATTACTCGTATGTAATGTTATAAAATTGGCTAGCCCTCTGCAATAAAATTATTGCCATGCTCTAACGTCACAATAATTAAATAAGATCTAATTTTACTCCTAAGCATGTACTTTATTAATTGTGATACTGCATTAAAATACAGAATAGTGAACTTATCAAGATAGTAAATTCTACCTTAACTTGTCACCACTAATATTGCAGCCCGGACCAAGAAGAGATAAAAGCCAAAGAGGAGAACGCAAAGGACGAAGCGGAGAGGCGAGCCAAGCCTGAAGAAATAGAGGAGGATGAGGACGACCCGCCCGCGGAGGCCGCGCCCGTGCCACAGATCAAACTGGGCCCTAACGGGGAGATCATGCTGGACGAGAAGAGCTTGGTAAGTTGTTTAGTGGCTATATGCAAAGTGGGTGTTGGGAACTGTCAAGTCGATCGCAGCGCACGCTGTGGCAGAAATTTGTACTTTTGCCGGACAAGCTGTGAAAATATGCTTGAATCTATGCCACACTAACTTAACACGAAATTTCCAAAATTGTCAAGACTACAAACTAAAAATTTGGCATGGAAGTTTCTATTGGCTCACTTAAAAAAGGCTTGTCGCATTTTAACCCCCCAAAGGTGTTAAAACTGAAGTAAAAGTTTGTATGGGAAAAAATTTTACGTGGCTTCGTCTGCATCCGCTCCCGTCATCGTACCGGAATAAAATAGCTAGCTTTTAAGACTAATAATAAGCTTTTAAATATAAAAAGTTTTATCAAAATCGGTCCAGTAGTTTTGGCAGAATCCTCGAACAAACACAGACTTTTACCGTACTATAATAGTGTAAATAGAGTGTAAATAATTCACGGCAGTCCGAAAAAGTTCTGTCAGTACGCCGCGCTAGTGTGGCGCTAGTGTCGTGCACATAGCCAATGGCCTCGATTCGGAGTGTACCACGACTAAACTAAACTAAATACTAAATGTATTCCTTTCACTTTCTAAAATAAGATTAAGAAAAGAGACAGAAAACCAACAGCTGACTTTAGTGCTGTCAAAGTGACGTTAAATGCGCAAAATAAGATGCCATCATAATGTACGCCATCTTATTTAAGTCGTTTTTGGGCGTTTAACGTCACTTTGACAGCACTAAAGTCAGCTGTTGGTTTTCTGTCTCTTTTCTTAATCTTATTTTAGAAAGTGACAGGAATACATTTAGTTTAGTTTAGTCGTGGTACACTCCGAATCGATACCATTAGCTTTCTTTTATTTTCTTTTCATTGGTCAGTTGGTAGTGAACCTGCCGGATGAACCGAGGGTCGTACGCTCGAATCCCGCAAGGGGCAAGTACACAGAACATTATAAGAGGGGTTACTAGTACAAAGTAGGCGTGGAACGCGTGCCACCCGGTTATGCAATGAATTGCATAATACCGTAAAGCTGCCGGCGTGGAGCGAGTGAGACGGCATAAATAGTTGTAGCAGCGGGAGTGGGAAGCAAGTGGCGACAGTCGTCTCAGAAGCAAAAGCGCTTTTGCACTTTGCATTTCTAACCCCTCTTATAATGTTCTGTGGGCAAGTATTTGTGTTGTACAGGGTCCAATTTAACTCTCGGCGAGAGTGAAGTGCCGGCTTAACAGATATAGGAACCCGATTTTTCGAATTTCGAACTTTCCGCTTCAGGTACGGAAACTAAAATGTCAATGAGCGACCATTCACCCCTCGGTGGGGGTCGCCCGTCAAGCGCACATGAGCTGTGGAATGAGACAGGCCTGATTTCGGTTGGATTGGAACTAGACAATCTGTGACAATATCAAAGATATTTATTTATTTTACCCAAATGCAGTATTGATAATGATAACCCACATATGTTTTCAGGTAATAAAACAATCAGACAGCGACCGCAAAGTGTCATCCGTGGTCCACGAAGGTGCGTGGGGCTCGTCCAACGGCGGTCGATACACCAGGGCGGCGCGCACGGCAGAGTGGAGCCAAGCCGAGACCGTGCGCTTCTACCGCGCGCTCGCCGCTATAGGCACGGACTTCACACTGATGGCGCCGCTGTTCCCCGATCGCAACAGAAAGGACCTTAAACTGAAGGTGATAAGAGTGTTATTAACTTAACGATACACCAGGGCAGCGCGCACGGCAGAGTGGAGCCAAGCTGAGATTGTGCACTTCTAGGTAAGGTGAATCATCAGGCCTGACTTACTCCGCACTTAAGACATAAAATATAACAACGCGGGGAGCGCGGCGGCATATTTCGAGGTATACAGGATGTAAGGAAAAGTATATTAACCTTTAAACCACATACTTTACCCATCAATCTGTACAACTTTTACTATGGGAGCAAACCTGTCAGAACAAAAAAAATCTGCTGTCCCATATGTTTGAATCGAGTAGGTATTGCAGATTACACAGGTACAGGTTTGCTCCCATTGTAAAATTTGTTCAGTTTGATGGGTAGAGTTTAAAGAGTTTAAGTTTAAAGGTTAATATACTTTTCCTTACACCCTGTAAATGTCTGCCCATTACAAGTGGCGATGGGCTCACTCACCCGTAACATAGAACAGAGTTTCGGCACAGCCCGGACACTGCATACAAAAAATTTAATTTGATAAGATGATGTCAGCACATGCGAAACCAAAGAAATTGAACCTTATGTCTTCTTAGCTAACGAGGAACCAGTGCGAGGTAACCAGAGGGCGATAGAGGCGGTGAGGTAAAAAGTTGATGGGAGGAAGGGAGTGTCCCTACTGTATCTAGTAATAGATACTCTTTCTTATACTGTGGTTTCGGTACTACTAATGAAACATGGATGTTCCGAGGTTTCAGAATATCTCTGACTGTCCCCTCGGGGAATATAGTCGTGAGCATTATGCTTATATGCATCAATCCACCTATCGGACGCCCCACTCTTATTAAGTCCTTTTCATCTACTCTACAGTTCAAAAAAGAAGAAAGACTGAACGGAGCCCAAGTTGACAAAGCTCTCCGATCGGCTACCACGTTCGACGTGGTCCGACTCCAGGAGGAGTTCAAGGAAGAGAGAGCAGAAGCAGCGCGGAAGGCAGAAGCGGAGCGACAGAGGTTGTTGGACCACAAGAAGGCGGAGCGCGAGAGAATGAAAGCGGCGAAGGAGTTGAGAGTCCGCCCTAGTAAGTGTTTACATTATCTACATGAGTCATTATGTTTATACAGGGTGTTACGGTAACCAGTTGCACTACTTTAAGGAGTGATTGTACCCATGATACTGAAAAACTTTCCCTAAGAAACCTATAGGAAATTCGCAAAAACAAATTTCGACTTTTCATACAAAAGTTCGATTAGCCGATTTTTTTTATTCTCAATCACAGAACTAGTTGCAATAATAATATTATTGCTAGGACAATGTTTCTACAATACAACTAACTAGATTGTGGAAGACTGGTGCTTGAGCTAAGTCTGTGAAGACTTTTCTTTCATTGCATTTAGTATGGGAGATCAAACATTTTTTTTACGAATTTCCTATAGGTTTTTAGGGAAAGTTGTTCAGTATCATGGGTATAATTATCCCTTCAAGTAATGCAACTGTTTACCCTAACACCCTGTAGAGTTTATTACAACAGAAATTAAAAACGAATTTAAGTATATAACCTAAGATGTGGTGCAGGTTCGGGTACCCAAAACGCTGGTCGCGTTTCCTCGCTGAATGGCTACGCTGATCCGTTGAGCGATGAAAGCGCCAGCCCTTGGGTCCCTGTCGAATCTATCGGGCGCTTTGATAGCTCTTTCCCTGGGCCTGAGAGTTTCGATACCAAAACCCATAAAATAGTATTGGGTGCGGACTGCGGATATCCCTGTGTCGGTACGGTAGGGATATCCGCTTTCGTTTTTCGGTCGACTCCCTACGACTCGTGCCCTGTAAGTGAAACGGGGGCCAGTGTGTCGATCATTATCCCCCGACAACTTTCACTCAGGAGACAATGTCGAAAAAATCAGATATCCCCTTAGGTATTGCAGTTTTGTATGAAACAGTCGATTTTATTTTTTCTCGATTTTGGCTTCATCATAAAAGTTGTTCAGTTTGATGGTCTTAACGACCCCTTTAAATATAGTAATATACCTAGGGTATTTTGTTTTGTTAAGCCCTGTATACAAATAGGAATGTATGAATTTTTTACTTGTTATATTTCTTTGACATTTACTATCTACTTCCCTTGCAGGTAAAGGATCCAAAGCCCTCGAATCTTCAATGGACCCAATAAATATGGAAATGACAGCAGACTCATTTATAAAACGCGCCATGGAAACCAGAAAAACGAGTAGAAAGCCTAGAGATAGGGCGCAAAAAATACGTTACATACCTACAGAAAACGAAGCCGTCGTACAAAAAACTCCATCACCATTCGCCACACTAACCTTCATGGGCAAACAACCTACCCCACAACAGAATAAAACTAACACCACACCAGAAATGGCGACGATATCAAGAGTAGAACCTAAACCTAATCAATTACCTGGAGTGCCTTCTAACATAGAATCAGGGTCCTTAGTAGTACTTAGAGTTAATGACCCTAAATCACCATCAAAGACAATTTTACAAACATACATAGCTCACGGTGCAGGGAATCTTATCCCAGTAGCTTTACCATCGACGTTTTTAAATTCAGTAGTAGGTTATATGAAGAAAGGTACACCGAAAAGTGGTACTTCGGCAGGGTCATCACCTCAGTTGACATCGCCTAGTAGTGTAGCCAGTCAAGACAGCAGAAGTTGCACGCCCAGTGTTATACAGTTTAACCCAAGTCCAGCAAAGAGGCAGAGGCATAGTTCGTATACTATAACTTCGCTTTAACATAGAATAGGTGTAATGTGAAATATAAAGGCTGCATTTCACATAGGAGTTCTCACAGGACAAAAAAGAAGATGAACTTGCCAGAAAATCATCTTTATACAGCCACCGCTAGCTGGTATAAAGGGTCTTTCTTAATATGCTGACACTTTTTTAAAGGAATGATCAGACCATCAAACTGAACAATTTTACAATGTTTATGTGTTCTGAGTGTTTTAAATTTAGATAATACTTAACAATAGAATTAGAATCAATGTACATACATATAATTATTTAAATTTAAATTCGAATACAATGTAAATTGTTAATGAATAAATGAAATTGAAATTGAACTTTCTCTATGGCACCAAAATCGAAATCACGAAAAAAATATCAACTCTTCCATACAAAACTGCAAACCTCAAGGCAATAGATGATTTTTTTCGCGATTTCGATGTTGGTCCCATAGAGAAAGTTGTTCAGTTTGATGGTCTGATCATCCCCTTAAAAAAGTGTCCGCATATTAGGAAGGACCCTGTATAGCTGTTTTTCTGGTATATCTATTCGGTGGCGCAGCAGACCATTGGTCGTAGAATATAGACAAACGGTTATAGATGGCATGAAAAAGAAGCCTATAGCTTTGCCTATAGCAATTAAATATAAAGGGTCGATGACTTCGATCCCTGAATAAAGTACTAGCTACACAATCAGCGCCCGAAAAGTGCACTCTAACGTAGATCTGAGTGCATTATGGTCTTAGTATTGCCACCAAAAGACTACGTACGAAGTACGAACCGCTTTTGACTTCACCCCCTCGCTCGATGACACGGGAGACAGACGAAGAAAAGAAGAAAGTAAGAAGAGGTTAGTCCTCGCACTCATATCACACTTAAGCACGTTTCCAGATTTTTGGTTCGGGGGAATAATGAAAAAACAATGCTGTCATTTCATACAAAAACTGACGAGAGGTAAGAATTTAATTACTGACTGGAGTCCAAAGAATATAATACTCCCTAGGCGGGAGGTAGAGTCGCGCTGCAAGTCTGACGGAGGGCAGACGCGTGTGTATTGGCGTCTGTTACTGTTAGGCTTGCACGTGACTGCGCCATTTGTGATGCACTTTTGTGTTTTTAACAATAACTTGAGATTATAAACTACTTGACATTGGCAGAATTGCCGCGCTAGACGCAAGCAACCGGCTATTAATTAAGAAGAATAGAATATAATTAGAGTGATAGAATGAGAATATAATAAGAGGACTGTAGTCCTCTCATGCATCCATTCATCCTTACTGTTTTCTGCCACTAATTTGCCACGAGGGAGTGAAGTTAAAATTAGTAAGGTCCGTTTGAATGAAGCTATGAAGTGTCCAAGGTACCACACCATCGCGCTATTTCGCTAAAAGTACACATTTCCATTCGTGCTAAGACCATTCTTTGAACTCGGCAGTTGGAAATGTCAATATCAGCATCTTTCTACTGCTAATTTGACATTAAAAAACCATACTCCAGGAGTGCGATTTTTGAAAGTCAAATCAGCAAGCAGTAGCAATATGCGTATCTCCATACATTTTCAACTGCTGAGTTCAACGTATGAGATTCAAAAATCGCACTCCAGGAGATTGTGCATCTAGTTTTTTATTGTGATCTAAGGTTGATGATGATTATTTTAGATATAGGTGTTAATTTATATTATAAGAATTTTGTATTAATGTTGTTATTAGGAATTGAATTATGGTTGCTATTTTTAGTGTTTACATTTGTTTTAACCGCAGTAAAGCCATATGAAGATCTATAGAGGCCTATATGTAATAGTTTCGACAGTCCAACTTTTGGAGATCTTAGGTCCCGGGGCCGTAGCATATGAATAGATAATAATAGTACACTATAGAAGCGATACTATGGTTAAACTAACCATCTTGACATTTGGTACGCGTATTTTAACATTAAATGGTTAGGGGTTAGGGTAAACAGTTGCAATACTTTAAGGGGTGATTGTGCCCGTGATACTGAACAACTTTCACAAAAATAAATCCATACACCTACTAAATCAGCTGACCGAACGATTACTTGTATGAAAAAGTTGAAATATGTTTTTGCGAATTTCACTTTTTTCCGTTGGGAAAGTTGTTCAGTATCATGGGAACAATCACCCCTTAAAGTAATGCAACCGTTTAGGGTGCCTGTCCACTGATGCGGAGCGGAGAAACGGAGAAATATTAACAAATAGGATTGCATAAAATCTCCGCTCCGCTCCAGTGGACAAGGATTTGCAAGCCAGTTTAAAAATTCATATATTTCCGGAAGTGGCGCGTGGCAGCGAGCTCCGCTTCGCCGCCTCGCTCCGCGTCAATGGACAGGCAGCCTTAGTCTAACACCCTGTATAGTGTACCTACTATTATTATCTATTCATATGGCCATAGGCAGTTTGCCATTTTGCCTCTATGACTTATCCAGCATTGGTCGTGAGCGATTACAAACTTTCATCAATGCAAGTGAAAATGCATGCGTGAAATTGAATTATAATAAAAATCTACTTGCATTTTAAAATATAAAAGGAAATCTGCATTTTTTTTCTCGCATATACAAACGAAAATTGAATTGATCTCTGATGTTTCGAATTCTGTGCAGTGTAATTGTAATGCAACGATCATAAACATTTATTTTTATCTATTCCGATGTTTTATTTAAAACTAGTGGTTCCATTCTTAAATGAAAGTAAAATTCCCTACATTGCTTCAGTTTCATTTTATAGTGCATCAGCACAACCAAAAACAAGTGTTGCTAAAGTACGTCCAAGATAGCTTGGTGATTTTGACAAGCGATTTTAGAGATTTTATTTTACTTTTTAAAGCTGTTTTAGCTTTCAAAGCTTTATAATAATCCTCCTGCGTACATCTGTACTTCTCGTAGGACATAAGAAATAATAAAATCTATTGATGGTGTTTTGGTTGGCCATCCAAAACACTAAGGGTCAGCGCACACCCAGCGTAAAACTGTTCGAGCATGCGCGAGCAGTTTTCATTGATCCAATTGATAATGAACTCTATTCCCATTGAAATAAAGTTGAAAATAGCTTGCAAGTTATTAAATCCCTTCAGCGTCTGTTCGAGTATGCTCCTCGCGGCGACGGGAGCAGTCGCGAGCATGCGCGCGGATGCTCGCGCATGCTCGAGCATACGCGCGTGTCGATGCTTGCGATCCGTCGTCAGTTTTGCCATCCCGTCATTTTTCGGGCTAGCTCTAACATCTTTTTTATCAGCTAAGCCCGAAAAGGGAAATTTAGTACTATAGCGTGGAGACGCAGCCAGATGGGCAAAATAAAACGAATTAATCCAGATTATTTGGATTTTATTGGACTTTTTATCTTTTGCACTCGCTTTGCTCTCGATCGTCTTATGAATCCATAATAAACGAACAACGAGCCTAGGGATGCGCGTTTCAAATTTCGAATCCAAAACCAGCCAGTAGTTGCATAACCGACCTCCATGCTACATCATCCCCCCCCCCCCTTACTGGGAATTTGAAACGCCTAGCCCCCCCTAAACTAGTTTGCTTAAAACTAGGCCTACCTGCCTACCCTACGCTAATACGATTAAGTTCCAGGTCCGGACTTAGTAACGGTTCTCGGGCATACATAACCACATACGGCGAAGTATGGGTGGATGCCTGTACACTAGTATTATAAGCGAAGCATACTAACGGTAAATACGTGCACCAATCCCTTTGGTCCGCGGACACATACATATGTAAAATCTGCATCAGAGTCCTATTAAACCTTTCACACAACCCATTTGTCTGCGGGTGAAACGCCGTCGTATAACGCGACTTAGCGCCGAACGACTCGACCACTTCTTTGACTAAGTATGATGTAAACACCGACCCCCTATCCGACACTATCTCTTTCACCCCTCCGAACCTACAAAACACGTCTTGTACTAGAAATTCACTAACCAGTTCCGCAGTTGGCCTGGGCAACGCCCTACACACTACATACTTCGACACGTACTCTATACCAACCACGATATATTTATTACCTTTGTATGACTTTCTCAACGGACCGACCAGGTCCACCATTACCTTCTCCATCAGACCATTCACCCTGACTGGCTTCATAAGACGATCGAGAGCAAAGCGAGTGCAAAAGATAAAAAGTCCAATAAAATCCAAATAATCTGGATTAATTCGTTTTATTTTGCCCATCTACCCGGCGCCTCCACCAAATATAGCGTGGAGACGCAGCCAGATGGGCATGATGGACTTTTTATCTTTTGCACTCGCTTTGCTCTCGATCGTCTTATGAATCCATAATAAACGAACAACGAGCCTAGGGATGCGCGTTTCAAATTTCGAATCCAAAACCAGCCAGTAGTTGCATAACCGACCTCCATGCTACAGTACCTAGTTGCCTACCTACAGATAATAAATAATAATCTAGCCCTTATCGAAAATACACGGAAAATCTAAAATAACATTGATTTTTAGGGTTCCGTACCCAAAGGGTGAAAACGGGACCCTATTAATAAGCCTACGTTGTCCGTCCGTCCGTCTGTCCTACATATTTTGGGCTGTAACTTTTGAACAGTAATACCTAGATAGTTGTTCTTCAGGAGAAATTGTTTGACGAAAATGAGTACTTTTTTTCTCAATAAAAGGTCGATGAAGATTTAGTAGGTTTTCAAATTGTTCATATTCCATTTTATAGTAGTCATAAAATAACTGTCCCTTGAACTTTAAACCGTAGCACAGGGTGTGGTATTCCCCAAATGTACATCTTTCTTGCCAGGTTGCTTCAGCCCATATTCTTCTTTCAATTTTGTGTCGTCCTTTTTTCATCTTATTGATGTGCTCTTCTTGCTCCTCTTCCTCTGCTAGTAACCCAATAATTACCTAATCCCAGTCCACCATACTTTAAAATTGCTCTTATCGCACGTCTTTACTTTAAAATATTGTAAACACAACGCAAAATTCACTGTCAACTGTAGCAACACGGGAGCACCCGCGAGACTGTTCGAACACGCGCGAGCTGCTCGAGCATCCGCCGCTGCCGCCGGCGGATTTCGCCGCTAGGTGTGCGCGACTGCAAAGAACATGCTCGAGCATGCGCGAGCAGTTCTACGCTGGGTGTGCGCTGACCCTTAAAATGTTAAAATACACTAAAAAAATATACAAAATTAACATTTAACAAAAAAAAAAGGTTTTACGGCTCAAGCATTTTCTGAAAATAAAATAATCGCTCCAAAACGATCAAAATCACCAAGCTATCTTGGCTTGGACGCACTATACTATAATTTTAATGATGTCACAGGTGTGAAAAGAAAAAAGAATTAGTCATAAAAATTAAACCTTTATTTACACTTAAGCTAACAGTCTTCGCAGGTACTAGTGTGCTTCGACGACCTCGTGCGGAAACCACTGCGAGTTCTCGAGGCAGTCCCACAGCGACAGCTCGGGGTCGAGGAACTCCTGGTTCATCTGATCCACGTCTATGGTCCTCTTGTGCTCTGCAAACGTGATTGAGAAAGGATTTTAAAGGACAGTGGGCAGGAGTGGTCCAAGAACCCTCACCTAAGTGGCATACTACGTTTGACCTTTCAATCATCTTCATAGGGTTTAATATAGAGCATTTTTTTATATGCGGCTCCAATATGTTTTCGAGAGAAAAAAAGATACAGGGTGTTTTGTTTAGCGCTTTTTCATACTAATGTTAGCATTAAGTCGCTATTTATATCTGTTGCTTGAATTCCTTATGCCAATACTATCGTATTATTGTTTTTCATTATTATTAATGCAAAAGAAACTTTAGCCCTCAAAACACAAAACTTAAAACGAAAAAATCGTTATCTCATCTCGAAATTGCCGGTATAGTAAACGTGATCCTTATTACTTTTGCACGCTTAATAATAACTTTTAGTAGTTTTAGCTAAGTGTCTGATGAAAGACATAAAGGCCCTTTCGGGGCCATAATATCAAAACGACTACCCCCTAAAACGACTTCGTCAAAATAAAACACCCTGTATCTTTTTTGTCCTCGAAAATATTTTGACGCCTCTTGGGTGCCATGCGAGTGCAATGTACGTTTTGGTATCCTCTAACTATCCCTACCCGTGGCATAGCGGAGGGCTCTTGGTCCAGTGGCCATATATTTTTGCCCAGTGTTCTTTATTGATGGGAAACACAAGCTTGGTGCGCCTTGGCAGTAAAACCGACTCGGTATACCGATGCGCACGCTTTACGCTAACTTGACGCTGACCCGCCACGTTTGACAGCTGCGAAAGTTCGGCATAACGGTGAAGGAAAACAGCGTGAGGGAATCTGCATACGCAGAAGAAATTCCAATGCGTATGTGAAGTCTACCAATCCGCATTGGGCACACGTGGTGGGCTAACGCACATACCCCTCCCTAAGGGTAGGCCTGTGCTCTGCAGTGGGGCCAGTGGGACTTTTATAGGCTGCTGATGATGATGATGATGCTGATTTTGAAAGACGATGCAATTAAAAAGAACCCAAAAGATATTGTGGACACTTGATTTGTGGAAATTGGGCTGCTCGCGAATACGAAATCTTGAGACTGGGCTGTTTAGAAGATACATAAATCACCAAACCGAAACCCTCATATTCACAACTTCAGGCTGCGCAACGTTTTTCGCAGCGGGTCCCGTGTCGTTCATTACCTAGGTAGGTACTCCTGTTTTGTTCGACCTGTATAGATTTTTCACAACCAGTTTTATTTTTTTAATTAAGTAATGTGATTCCGGTGCGGTACACAAAATGTAGCTAACAGGTAATGTCAGCCTCAATATGGGAAATGGAACAATAGTGTAGGCAAAGATTTCTTTTCCAAAAAAGTCTATGAGTGTAAGTCACACATCTTTTTGAGGCTGTACGGTTCATTATAAAGTTAACAGCGCAATAACTAGTTTCCGAAGATTAGAGTTCTGCGGCTGTAATACTTCGAACGCAGAACAACTCTAGTTTCACGCTGCTATACAGCAGCGTGCGTCTTTCTACTTTCGCGTGACAAAACGAACGTGATAAAAGGCGTTAACGTTGTACAGCCTTATCGCGTGTATCATACTACGGCCGCTGTACTAATTATATGTTTACGTCTCTTGTTGTTGTTTAGGTCTCTGTTCCGCACCGCAATCACACCAATTAGAACAATTTACTTACCCACAAGAGCGAGTTCATCGCTTTGCGCTTTGACGACGGTCGTTTGTGCTGGGTCGACGGGCGCCGGAGCGGGCGTGGCCGCGGCCGTGCTCTGGTCGCCCTGCCCATAGTACCCAGACCACGCTGAATAATTTTGCCAATAGGCTGACGGATCATAATATTGGTTGTACTCCTATAAATGAGAACTGCTCGTCACTAATTGTGTAACCGACAAGCAGGCAAACTATTTCTCGTAATGCACTGATGTAGGTCAATGGTTCTAGCAAAGCTAATTTTAGCAAAATTTCTTTGTTAGGTAAAAATTTTGAGCAATTTAGAGTACAATCAATGGCAATCAAACATTCAAACTTCAATTTGTACGGCATATGAATGTAAAGCGAGTTTTGTTGAGCATTGAAGCTGAATGAGCTACGAGTATCAAGCAAGAATCGTAGCTAATAATTCTACTTTACTATGTTAAAATGTAAATACAATAAAGTGGGTGCGCTTAGTGGCCGCGTTGGGTCTATGCTTGCGCGGAGTGCGCGGGGGCTCGCGCGGTGTGCGGAGGGGTGAGGCACCGGCCGTTGGGGTACAGCGCGCAAGTGAATCGGTACTGGGACCGCGCCCCCCGCCACCCGCACGATAGGCCTGTCGCGACCCGAGAGCGCCCTCACTATTAGTATATTCACTTTGGCATAACATAGAAAAGTAGATCATTCAATCGATACAATAAGATTGCAGCTACTCGTTACTTATTTAAGCCTTAGAACTACTCGGTAATAAGAAGAGTATAATGTTCTATATTAAGATGGATAAAATAAAAAAACATTGATCTGTTTTTATCTTGGTCAATTTGACATAAAATTCAAAGAAAAGTTCGAGTTCCTGGCTTCTCAGTGTAGCTTCAACCTTATTATATTTGCAGTAAAATACATTCACGCAAAGCACGTGATATGATTCAAAATCACGCACACCGCAACCGGCAACACACTTTTCACATAAGTAAACAAAATGTTCTCCTATGTTAAATACACAAATTTAACAACTTTTTGTTGTTGAAAATCTGATTAAATGGAGACATTTGCAACTAAATGTAATTGTGACTTAGAAAATTGAGACATTTGAAACTAATTGTAATTGAGACTTGTAAAGTTTAGACATTTGCAACTAATTGTAATTGAGACTTGTAAAATTTAGACATTTGCATTTGCAACTAATTGTAAATGAGACTTGAAAAATTTAGACATTTGCAACTAATTGGAAAATCGAGCCATTTGCAGGAAATTGATCCATGAACTCCCTTTACAAAAAGCACTTCTGTAATTTAGTTGCAATTTCTCTGGGAGACTTTACAGCAATGCAAGAAACAACCTTATAATTTGTGTATTTGACATAAAAACTGAAAAAGATGTAATGGGGAAAATACTGCCAACTTATGAACTATAAATGCTTGTATTGGTATACGATAGGTACAGAAATAATTTGGCAGTTATTTTTCTCATTGATAAACTTAAGCATACCGCTCCGCTGTTATAGGAAGAGTTTGATGATCCGGGTTGTCCCGGTGCATTCTGAGCCCCTTTTGGCTTAGGAACAGCTGTGCATATCTTTAGTGGTTTGGTTCCTAGGCCATTGTATCCATTCATGGCGTACAGAGCATTCCTTTGCTCATCTTCATTGCCAAACCTGACAAAACCATAACCTTTTGTGTAGCCTGAACTGTCCAGTATCACTGAAATATACAAAATATTATGTTAGAACATTAAGAAGAGTAAACAGAAGGATACAGCCTCAAAGCATTCTGTCTATGTAAAGTAAGCAACATGATTTATGAATGGGGGAGGGAGATGTGGCAACCCATAAGCAATCACCAAAACAGTCCCAACATTTTAAGAGTATCCAGCAAGCGGGGGGATAATAATAATAATGCAGTACAGTTTCCAGGTTCTGATATGGGAGAGGAAAATAAATGTTACCAATATTGACAAGCATTAGTTTTGTAGAACATTTTCTCAGACGAGTGCGATTAGTGGCAATTTGAATAACCAAAATGTCTGGTCTTGACAATTTTACACTATGTAATGCAATATTGTATTTTAATTGTACTTTGTACATTTTGTTTTGTTTAAAAGATGTGTGTTGTAGAGTTTCTGGCCGCATCTTCTCTCAACGGAACCCCTTCCGACGCGGTGGTAGACTCAAAAAATGACGTCAAAAAGCTATCTATATTTTGAATAAAAAAATTTGAATTGAATTGAAATGACGCGTAAGGAAAAGGCGGGGCTATAAAAATTGCATTCAAATCTTGTTCCAAATGTACACCCATCTCACATTGTGCCCTAACACCTGCATGCAGGAGGAGCAAATGACCGCTAGCGACAGTGCAGAATCGGTTGGCCAATTCTGGCAAGGTACTATTTAGCGACTTTGTTCAGAATTTGAAGTTGACACGATAAGCAAGCAAGCATATCCAGTCAGGTCCTATTCTGTTGTAGTGGTGTGAAAACATATTATAGGCTTGTACACAACAGTTTGCTCTCTGTGATGATAAGGATGATACTCATTAAAAGCTTCAATCAATCCATTTTATGTTGATCGAAGATTAAAAGAGTGATTAATTAATAATTACTTCAGTACTGTTGCTATACTCGTAAAGGATCAACAGCCTCATTAACGAAGATTACCTTTGCTAGGAGCAATGACTGTTTGTCAGTTCTGTCGTTTTTATTATTTCAGTCCTTCATAGGTCTGTTAGCGCTCAGTGGGGAAATTAGGATTTCTCCATAAGAAGCAGTTTTATATTCGTAAATTTAAAAATTAAAATAAATTAAATAACGCTCACAGGCACATATATTGTAATGATCCCAAGAAAGCTCTATTTATAGGCTGTTTATTATGGAAACCATACAACAAAACGGCACAAACATATAAACATCCATGACCGAACCGGGATTCGAACCCAGGACCCTGGTTTGGCAGTCCGGCGTGGTAACCATTACACCAACCGGGTCGTCATGTCGTCATTTCTTGATTAAGAATTCGTAAATTTTGTGAGGCCACTGAGCAGTATAAGGCCTTGAGTTCCTGTGTTTCAGGTATAGCATATGCTCACGACTATATTCTCAGAGGGGTAAGTCGGAGATATTCTGAAAATTCATGTTTCACTAGTAGTACCGAAACTCTGTCCAGTGTGACGGGTAGTGAGCCCGTCTCCACTTATAATGGACAGGGGTACAATACATGGCTCAACATTGAAGCATGTCGGTTTTCTCACGATGTTTTCCTTCACCAAAAAGTACATAAATTCTGAAAAAATCTATTGGACCCACACGGCAGGCGACTCCGCTGGACTACCAAGTGTTTCAGATACCTACATATAAATACCTTGTTATAGCTACATCTGGATTAGGAATTGATATTATTATAATAATAACAATTTAAATTTAATTTCCTATGAAAGATGATGATGGACATGAAAGGTCATAAGTAGACACTGAAACCTTTAATAGATTGCAATTCAGATTGATAACAAGTATATGCGAGCACCACAAGGACATGCATCATTCAGTCCTATATGCAGTGAAAGATAATATTTCGCACGGATATTTCTACAATTCTTATGCTGTTCGTTTTCTGTGTGCTATGCTCAGTCTTCACCCATAGAAATCATAACTACAAACCTTTAGCTGTCTTAATAGAGTTGTATTTAGAAGCGAATACTCTGTACAAGGAGTAATCATCGACATCAGGGCTCAGATCTCCGACCCACACAGAGAATTCTCTTTCCTGCTGCATGTTGGCCCGGGCCTCCCTTGAAGCAGTATTGAGCCTGAAGCGAACCACTGGGAACGTGCCAGGTATTGGTTTTCCATTTAGTTTGTGCATGGAATCTATTGCTTCTTCATCTGTCTGTAATAGGTTGAAATGAAAATGTTTAACAATTATTATGTACATTAATTTAATTAAGAACATTATCTTATGTTGATTAACATTTAGAATAGAATAGAATAGAACGGAATAGAATAGAACTGATTTATTTGCCAGAATATGGTACATTAAGGTCTTAAATATATTACATGAAGCAAGACATATTCTGCCACACATTTGGTGCTAGTCTCAAATTATTGAAGTCAACAATGTGCTTACGCCATTCCTGAGTACGCCAAGCATTTTATTGTGGCCTATTAGGCAGGTTGTCAGCAGCAAATGTGTAAAAAAAATACAAAGCACAATTAAATGTATGCCAAGTTGCCAACTGCTTGATTTATGATTTATATATAGGTACATACCAGATACCTATAATAGTGTTCATTAAAGATCTTACTTATTTACTGAATTTATTGCTACAAGACAATTTTTTATTTTTACTTTGTTTTATAGTTTGTATTACATTACATACTTCAAAACCTTGCTTCAGACCTTCAAACTGCAAACAACTTTCACTATGAGACCAACATAGAAATTACAAAAAAATATCTACAATGTGTTAATGAATTAACGCAAAATTAGAAAGTAGTTTGTTTAGAATCGAGAGCAGAATCGAATTATCATGGTTTCAACATAGGTATTTTTTTTCAAAATATTTAATAATGTGTTTCTAAACTTTTAAATAAAACTAAAAACTGACTGAACCCGATGTCAACCGACTGCACAGACACGCTCACCCTACTTATCCTGTATTTTTGTGTGGCAATAAAGTGCATTTTATTTTTATTTATAACAAATCATTTTTACCTCAAAACTTTAAATGTGAATAACTTTAAATTTTAACTATCAAAATAATGAAATTATTGTTTCATTTTAATTATTTTGTTATAAATCAGTTGGGCTGTATGAGGTTCTGCGTTAATTCATTAACACGTTGTATAACAGTTGTTCAGTTTGACTATCTGAAGCAGCCCAAAAATATGTATCACATTTAAGTCACTGTATTTAAGAAAATTTGTTTGATAATATTATTTGTTCTGCAAGAAACATGATTTAATAAAAACAAGTCTTTTATGTAAATTGGAAAAACGAACAAGGGGAGAGATCTTTGCCATTGTGTGGATTGTGCATAGGCTGGAAAAGCAAAAATGCTGTAGTGCAGATATAAGTATTTCAAATCCTAAAACCTGTAAATAGAAATAATCACATCTTTTTTTACCTATACATAGTAATACCAAAGTGAATATACTAATAGTGAGGGCGCTCTCGGGTCACGACAGGCCTATCGTGCGGGGGGTGTGGGTGGTGGGGGGCGCGGTCCCAGTACCGATTCACCTGCACGCTGTACCCCAACAGCCGGTGCCTCACCCCTCCGCACACCTCCCCGCACTCCGCGCAAGCATAGACCTAACGCGGCCACTAAGTGCACCCACTTTATTGTATTTATGAAATGGTAATATCGTAATACATACCTGAAAATGTACAAATGCATAACCAGCAGGCTCCCCTGTAAACTTATTCCTCATGACCTTCACGGCGAGTGGGCGCTGGCCCATGCGGTGGAAGGCGGCCATTATGAAGCTCTCCGTCATATTGGGCTCCAGCTGTAAAGCAACATCTGTATTGACTATTGATGAGATCCCGATTAATTGGACCTAACAGTCACAATGGGCATCTCAACTGCTGGTTGGCTGACTCTCTGTCAAGCAGAGCAGTAAGCCTATAATACAAATTATTATTATAACTAGCCTATACCGGTTTTTGGGGCTATCCCTTGCTCTACTAGATTAATGAAAAAATTGTTCAAACCTATGAGGCTCGCATTGTCACTACGGGTCTACGCGAGTCATTCTTGCCGTGGGAAATAAATTGTAATTCTTCAGACAACATACCGGTGCACATCATTTTCTTTGACAGTAAAAAGGTAGATTTTTGAAATGTTTACTTACACTGCCCATCCATAGTTGGCATTGCATAGCCATTTTGATTTGATTTCTGTAATTTCTTTCTAAATATCACAGGAAATGCTTCTAGTTCTGCTTTTCATAAAATAAATAATTTGCCTAGCGACGCGTCGTTCATGCACAGCAGCTGTCAATGTCAAAATTGTCAAATTGACAATAAATGAAAATAAAATTCATTCATTCATTAATCAATTTATCATTCTCATTCATTCATTTGGTCCCATAGACAAAAATTCCATCATTACGATAAAAATTCTGAAGTATGGACCGGGCCCGAGCTTAAATAAAATGAACAAGAACTAGGAGCCGAGCCGTTAAATTTAGTTAAAAAATGTTCTTTATTGTCAATGTGAAACAAATCTTTTGAGGTTATAAATTATAATTTATATTTATGGGAAAAAGAGAAAAAGATTAGATTACCGTGAAAGGTAAAGTATTTCAAAATAGAAACAAAGACTTGCTTGTTTAAAATGACGCATGTGATCAATCTCAGTGTAAGGCAACTATTGCCTTTAACGAGAAATCTCTACATCAAAAGTGCCGTTGGTTATAATGCGTGCAGATACAGCAGCAAAGCTGTTCCGACTACTTCTAACAATGTTCTCGACAACCTGACAGATTGGGAGACTTTGAGCAAGAAGAAGAAGATCAGTAAAGCTATGAAATCCTATTTGGAAAGGGCTACATCGCATGACGAATTTATGGCCAAACAACAATTTGAGTACAATCTAGGTAAGAGGCATCTCGCGAATATGATGGGCGAAGATCCCGAAACGTTCACCCAGAAGGACGTAGACCGCGCTATAGAATATTTGTTCCCCAGCGGCATTTATGACCCGGCTGCCCGTCCGCTCATGAAGCCCCCAGAAGAAGTGTTCCCGGCTAGAAAAGCTGCGGAATTCAACGAAGCCGGCAGACCTCATCACTTCCTATTCTACACTGGAAAACCTAACTTCTTCAAATTGCTGCACGAAACCGTTGAACAAATACAGCAGTTGCAGAGCTTCGAAGATAAAGTTATTAGGAAAAAAGCTACACCGGATCCAAATGGGACGCTCAATCTGGGCAACAGCAACTGGCTGACAAAAGACCAACTTGAACAGGTGTTAGTTGAAGGTTTAACAGATTTGGAGTACAACAATTTCACTGTAGCCATGGAGAGACTAGTGTCTTTACCATATGCGTACAGATGCAAAGATTTCATTGATAAATACAGAAAAGCACTTTTAAGCCAACGCTTCGCTCTGGAGATCCCAAAACCAAGCTACGATGATGAGGGACGAGCTTTCATCACCACCTATGAATGCCTTCGAAAGAAAGCCCGTGGAGACGTCACTATACGCTCTCCAGGCACCGGCAAAATCATAATAAACGGAAAAGATTTGACTTACTTCGAAGACATACAATCTCGAGAGCAAGTCCTATTTCCTCTAATCTTTACAGGAATGCAGGATCGTGTTGATATAGAATGTAACATTGAAGGTGGCGGCCCCTCTGGTCAATCTGGGGCCATACGGTGGGGCATTGCTTGGGGTCTCCGCAGTTTCATTGATAAAGATATGTTAGAGAAGATGCAAGTGGCAGGTCTGCTGACAAGAGATAATAGACGGAGGGAGCGAAAGAAGCCTGGGCAGCCTGGGGCAAGGAAGAAGCCTACATGGAAGAGAAGATAGATTTCGTATATTACTTATTTAGCTATGTAATCTGAATAAACTTAATAGAAGTAAATCCGTTTTTATTTTCACCGTTCATCTAAAAATATGAAACTCGTTGGTGTACTTTACACCGCTAGAACGATATTAAATTTGCAAGAGCCCTGGCCACACTACTTTCGACCTAGTAGATCCTCGGCAGGGAATGTATTAACCAAAATGAAAAAATAATCCATAATTATTGCAACCTCATAAAACATATATTTTTATGAATTTGCATACTATAGTTTCTTATAAAAATTTGGAATAAAGGCTGAGGTCACCTGCTATTGGTAGATAATAACTAATAACAAGACTCCACAAGATAAAGACAGTACCTAATCTATCCTGAATAGTATCATTTTATTTCATGACTACATTTAAACAACAACACTATAAAATTTATCCTACTACAATTAACTAACCTAATCTAAACAATTGACAATTTAGTTAGAACATTTGCCAATTTAAAGTAAACTGGGCAAAAATGTATGGCCACTGGTCCAAGAGCCCCCCGCTGAGGCACAGGTAGGGATAGTTAGACGATACTCTAAAGTACATGGTGCACAACGGACATCAAAATATTTTCGAGAGAAAAAAGGATACAGGTGTTTTATTTTTACATGGTCATTTTAGGAAAAAATTATTTTTACATTATGGCCCAAAAGGTGTAAATCTCTTTCGGGGTGATCAAAAACTTAGCTACAACTACAAAAAGTTATGATTAAGCGTACAACAGTAAGAAGGCTCACGTGTAGGTACTATAATGTCAATTTTAGGATGGAATAACGATTTTCTTCAATGTTAGCATCTCTAAAGATTCTTTTGCATTAATATTAATAATAAAACCAATAATATTAACCAATGAAACGAGGAATTCAACCAGCAGATACAAATAGCGGTGAATTGCTAACCGGGTTTGCTGGAAGAAATCTCTTTAGAGATAAGCTCGCCCTTTTTAATTGTCTATTATGTTGTTTTCATGTATATTTCCGTGTATACAATAAAGTGTTAAAATAAAATAAATAACATTTGTATAAAAAGCCGCTAAACAAAAAGCACCCTGTATTTTTTTTTCTCGAAAAGATATTGGTGGTTTTACGTAGTAAATTAATATTTCTATGATTGGTGGCACATATAAAAAAATGCTCTATATTAAACCCCCATTCAAACGTAGTATGCCACTTGTGAGGGGTCTTGGACCACTAATGCCCACTGTCCTTTGTATTCTAATTCCTAATCCCCAATAGTTCTTTACTACTTTTGAAAAATGCTGTTTTGTAAAATGACTAAATTCTGGAAAACAGATTCAATATAATTTAGTTTTACAGAACCTGTTCAATAAAACATTGTAAATATTCCAATAACATTTATTAACTTATGATTAACAATGAACAATAATTTCTTCTGTTACCTTTTCTTTCTGAAACTTTTTTTCATTGTCTTCTTTTTACCACCAATTTTCTTCTGGAACATCTGATTCTTTCTCTCTTTGTTGTAAATTCGTTTCTTCATCAAAGACTTCAACTCTCTTCTTTCTTTTTGTCCATCTTCATTAACTTTGTTGAAAAATGACAGACCCTCTGTAATGGAAAATATCATTTTTAAACTGTTTTATCCTACTAATATTATAAACGCAAAAGTTTGTAAGTATGGATGGATGTTTGTTCCGCTTTCACGCAAAAACTGCTGAACGGATTTTGGTGAAATTTGGCATACAGACCATGGCCTGGATTAACACATAGGGTACTTTTTATCCGGGTAACGCAGACGAAGTCGCGGGCAACAGCTAGTTAACAAATCAATATTATCAGTGGTCAATTCAGTTCAAATTGAAGATATTTTCATACCAGTAAACTAAAGTGGGAAGATATAAAATGGCATGTCATTGGTCATTTGAAAATCCTCCATTTGGGTTACAATAAACCCAAATGGAGGATTTTAAACTTTACAGTTTACAGAGATTTGGTCCTGTAAAGAAACAAAACTTTTTCCTAAATACATCTTTCACAATTATATCCTCTCACAGAATAATACCAACACCATCTCTTAATAAGTTCTTGTTAACTTATCTGACAGAATATTTGATATACTAACAATAGGTACTTTGTATAAATGATATGTCAAACGATCAGTCGGAATAAGTTTACAAGAACGGTTATTAAGAAGTGAGCTGGAGAGATGACCTAAAAAAGGTAGCGGCGAGCGACTGGATGAGGAAGGCCGAGGACAGAGGTTTGTGGCGCGCCTTGGGAGAGGCCTATGTTCAGCAGTGGACGATGATAGGCTGATGATGATGATGATGATTAAGAAGTGATGAAACAGGCCCTCAAAGTCGCGCCTGATACGCTGGGCTACCTAGAAGCAAAAACTATACCTTTGAATCGATAGTCATCATTAGAGAAGAACAAATTCTCTTTCCATACAGCTTTAACTTCAGCAATGTCTGCTTCAGGTTCCTTTGCCTCTTTCTCTTTTTCATCTTCACTTTCAGAGTCTGAAGAGTCGTAAACGAATGGATTCTTCTCACCAGGTTGCAGAGGATTCTTTACTTTTGGCTCTTTCGGTTTCGTCAGAGGTATGAAACCTGTATCTTGCTCTGTTGATTCATCTGTGTACAACAAATTGTTATTTGTAAATAAAATACATTAATATGTACTACAAGGTCCTTCTTAATATGCTGACGGCTTTTTAAAGGGATGATCAGACCATCAAACTAAACAACTTTCTCTTTGGGACCAACATCGAAATCGCGAAAATAAAAGCTGTTTCCCGTTTCATACAAAACTTCAATACTCAACCCAAATTTATCGGACAGCTGTTTTTTTTTTCGCGATTTCGATGTTGGTCCCATACAGAAACTTGTTCAGTCAATCACCTGACACATGGTGTGTCGACAGGCTTATCATCAAGGCTCTGACTTCAGGGCCTCGTGAGTGCATATTTTCTACTTTGACCAGCAATGCAGTTCCAAGAATTTTTATTAGCTTAAAATATTTACCTCTGGTTGTGCCTTCATCCGTTGCTCCAAATAAGCTTCTAAGACTGAAGGCTGTTGGCTGCACAATAGCTTCTTTCAAGGCCTCGCTGACTGTGTAAAACTGCTCTTTTGAAACTTCTATTTTGGGTCCTTCCTCCACAACATCGGGCCTAGCCTCTTCCACTGGTTTATCTTTAGACTTTTTCTTTTTCGAATTTTTAGTTGGTTCTTGTTTCTCTTCGACTGGAGCAAAAAATTTTGCATGTTCTGGTTGTGATGGATCGAACCGCAGCATTCCTAGTTTAGCTCTGAAATAAACATACATAAAATAAAAATATGAAGAAAACCAAAAAACCTTTATCAAAAGCTCAAAGATAATGTTGAAGTAATTGAATAGAAAATAAAATCGGACTTAGAAAAGTCAACATTACTTAAAAGTTGATTGATGGTCTATCCTGGCTGGAGCATCAGGTTCATGTTACCATAATATTATTTGATCAAGATAGACGAAGTATTACTTCAAAATTTACTTTCAACCATCAAGATGTGACAAGTATTAGGTACAATTCAAAAGCAATGCGGGTATTGTATGGAAGGTTGGCGCCTTATTTTTCTCAGTTGTTTTTGGCGTGGCCATAAACTAAACTTGAATATTTTAGTTCACAATAAAGTAACAAACAACACTTGTTATTACATGCATATCCCTAAACTCAGTCCGAACAGAGATAAAAAGGTTTGAAGTTGAAAATATATTCATTACGTTTACTTCAAGCCTTTATACTTCCAATCGGACTGAGTTTAGAGATGTACTTGTTACAACATGTTTTGTTTGTAACTTAATTCTGAACTATAATATTCAAGTTTGATTGATGGCCTAGCTAAAAAATAGCCTAGAAGAAAAAAGGCGCCATTTTTAGGCATTGGCTTTTACTTTGACAACTAGACTAAACTTGTAAAAATGTATTATTTATCTTTCTTCTCTGTCTTCATACATAACATACATACAATTAAGCCATTATTCGGTCTTCATAGAAGTACCTACCTACAAATATCTTTGATTAATGATGAGGAAAGTTAATGATTAATTACTTGGTCTTTCTATTGTTAGCGTTGTCCCCAAAATTAGTCCGAATCGTAACACCGAGGACATCTTGCAGAATATTCATTTGTTTAGCTTTTTCGTCCGTCTGCCCCAGTTCGATGTTGTCATCCTCTAAACTTGTATTTTCCTCTTTATCGCCGTTTGCTTCATCTTCAATGAACCTTTCATCTAAGACGAAACGTTTATCAGATTTGTATCTTGATTGCAAATCTAGTACCTTTAAAATTACATTTTCTAGTAAATACACTACATTAAAAAATCTCGTTTGTACATTATTAGGGTGGTTGCATAATTCTTTATAGGCCATGATCAAAAAGTTCACCAGACTCAACATCTGACCTGGAGTGCGATTTTTCCTCCTGACGTATGATTTTTTAAAGTCATATCAGCAGTAGAAAAATCTTTTAAGTAATTTAGTCATTTTCAACTGCTGAACTCAGCGAATGAGATTCAAAAATCGCACTCCTGAACTATATGATTAGTAAAAGTGCAACTGGTGCAACAAATGGTCGTCAGCTTAGACTACCAACAAAGTTGCAATGCACAACCATCCTTATAGTCATGTGTTTGGCGTTGAAAATGTTGTTGAAAAAGTTGAAAATGTCAAAATTACTATGGAGATATGCATCTTTCTACTGCTGATTTGACTTTCAAAAATCATACTTCAGGAGTGCGAATTTTGAAAGTCAAATCAGCAGTAGAAAGATGCGTATCTCCATACATTTCAACTGCTGAGTTCAATGTATGAAATTCAAAAATCTCACTCCTGAATTTAATTTAAAAAAAATGCTTGTCACCGAGTCAGATGAAGTGTTGAAGAAGAAGTATCTGTTCATATTTTTCTGCTTACTTAAAAACACGAATTTTTATTTACTTCTCAAATCTCGTAATAAGTATCTCTCATCAACGCCATCTATCGAGTCATTTGGAACTATTTTTTTCATTTTAAAACATCACATCGTACATAAACATAACTGAAGTTTAGAATCAAAAGCAATTTTATTTGTTATGAAATGGCTTTCCTTACCTTTTGACCCTTTGCTCCTTCAAACTGCTTTTTGATTTCAAAGTTGACTTCATCACCACTGTCATCTTCATCAAATAAAGTGTTTGTTTTTTTATTATTGTCTTTTTCACTGTCTGTGTGTTTATTATTATTAATAGCATGTGATTTCGTTTTTACTATATCTTCGGAATCTGAGAATATCACCTTTTTGTTTTGCACTTTATCCTGGAAGAATGAATTAGAAAGATTAAAAACTAATTCAAGTGTATGTAAAGTCCGATGATGCGTTGGGCTTGGGCATAATGTACAGACCAATATTGGTTTATAGATTTGTGATTCAGAGCTGGGCTGCGTTCAGAACCTACACCCTAAGTGCACCCAAAGTGCTCCCCGAGCACAACTTTTCGCACTAAACACCGTTCAGAGCCTCGGTGAAAGACGTTTTACTATAGAGCGAGTTGAAAAAACAACCGCACAAAAAGGTTGTGAACGCAGCCCTATCTATCAAAATTATCAGATTTTTTCTATCCGAGTTATTTGAAAAATACTGAAAGATAAAATAAAGGTTGAATGAGATTTTATTCCTTTGCCTGCTTGGCTTTTCTATTGTATTTGACAGTTTTAATTTTTAATTTTATTGCGGCCAAGGTATTATAGCCATAAATCCTATGTTTTTCAGAAAATTCAAAAGTGATACCTAAATTAAAAATAGAAATATCTGTCAAAAATTAAGTCGGAAAAATAAAAAATACGTATCTCTTATTTTTTTAACCTATTTTTATATGTTTCATTAAAAACAGGTGGTTCAAAAAATGTAATGTTGTCTATAAACCTCAACAACTGTTTTAAACTTGCAGTTCTTTGTATCTAGATTAACTTTTTAGCAATTCTGTTAAGGGTTTCAGTATACAGTATGAGTGAGTAAGTAAATAAAGTATCAAGCTGTAATAGGTGGCTAGCTCTTCGCCCACAAAAGTACTGCAAAATAAATGTTATATCTTCAGCAAAAATTCATGAATGTTACTCACAATCCCAGTAAGACCAGTCTTGATTATCATTTGTTTCTGTTTAAACTCGTCCCTTTTCTTCTTCATGGACTCTATTCTCTTCATCTCTGATTCATTCTTCTTATTCACCTCGGAAACTGCTGGTACATGTTTCTTAAAACCAACCGGCGGCACTTCGGCAATTTCTGAACTGGGTTCATTCTTGTGTTTAATTTTATGAACCTTATGTTCTAATTTATTGTGGCCGATTTCATTTGAAACATTGTCATCTATTTTCCGTTTTCGAGGATTAAGTTTGTCACCTAGTTTTATGACAGGATTCTTAGTGTGCGCTTTGTCATGGTGATTCTGCAAGTTCCAAAGAGTTCATTAATAAAAGGAATATCTAGGTAGATTGAATAGAGTTCTTTTCTTTATTCATCCATAGAATGTAAACAAGTGTTTTTTTTAACTTAGGCAACATCACAACACCGTTACGACGTCGTGCACATATTGTGCAAAGTACAGACCAGTAGGCCTCGCATGCCACCCCCGAGAAAACGATAAAAATCGAGATGTGCCTCCATCTTTATTATTTTACGTATGCCAGAAAGAGTGCGCATGATGTTTTTCTCGTTTAAACGCTTTGTCTCGAGTGGCATTATACAGGGTTCAACTTAATACATTTGCCAATGGTTTTTTTAGGGGATGGTGCCATACAGAAAGTTGCTCATTTTGATGGTCTGCTCATCCCCATAATAAACCATCAACATATCAAGAAAGACCCTACAAGTGCAGTGATATACACGCATCAGCTTTGAGCTGCTAGTGTATCATATATATAATAATTATTATTATTTACAGTGATAAGTTGCATTAAATAAGAAATGTACATGATTGGAATTAGGATAAGATAATCTTAGAAAAATATTTTCAAAATATAAATTTTGTAAACAATTTACCTTCTGGCCATGGGTATTTTTCGCCAGTTCTCGTTCCCGTTGCAGGCGTTCTAGAAAACTTTCACGAGCTCTAGTCACATACAACCTTTTACCATTGAAGTCTACACATGAAAAATGCTTTATACCTGAAACACAGAACTGTTTTAATATTTGTTTTATTTTCTTCAGTCAGTGGCATGCTTAGAGTATGTTTAACCTCATAATCACCAGTGATCGGAATAAGTAGTGCAGTTTAGGGTAAAGTTGTGAATATTTGTGTGCTGAATATTAATATTTGTATTCAATTCATGGGTCTTTGTATCTACAGCTACAGGGTGTTACAAAAGTAAAAATAAACATTTCAAACTTTAATGGGGGTTGTTGAGACCATCAAACTGAACAACTTTCACTATTGGACCATTCGGGACCAACATCGAAATCACAAAAAAAAACAATTTTGTCCCATACATTTAGCTCGAGTAGATCTGTAGTTTAGTATGGAACATCGCAAACGCATCGCATCATGGCGATTATGGCAATCTCCCCATTTTGGGGGAGGTCTATGTCCAGCAGTGGACGTCTATTGGCTGATAAGATGATGATGATGATGAACCATCTGATTCTTTTTCGTGATTTTGATATTGGTCCCATATTGAAAGTTGTTCAATATGATGGTCTTAACCACTCCCTTAAATGTTTATTTGTATTTTTGTAACACATTGTATACAGGGTGTAAAATTTTATGCATTGTATATTAAACAGGGTGCGAGCCCCGTGTAGATACAAGTAAACACCCATGAATTGAATACAAATATTAATATTCATCACACAAATATTCACAACTTTACCCTAAATAACATTGCACTACCTAGTACCTATTCCGATCACTGATAATCACAGTAAAAGAGTCTTGACAATTTTACACTATGTAATGCAATATTGTATTTTAATTGTACTTTGTACATTTTGTTTTGTTTAAAAGATGTGTGTTGTAGAGTTTCTGGCCGCATCTTCTCTCAATGGAACACCTTCCGACGCGGTGGTAGAGTCAAAAATGACGTCAAAAAGCTATATAGGTATATGATATTGTTTTGAATAAAAAATTTTGAATTTTGAATTTGAATTTTGAAGTATCTAGTACCTACTACATACAGTATGGAATGGACACCCACCGAATTTTTACCTCACCCCCTCTGGCTGAATTGTGGTTTCTCTTGGCCAAATGCGTATTCCTGAATCACTATTATTACCTATTATTGCCCTAGAACTAATTATAAAGTTCGATATGAATAAATCATGCATCCCATGTGATAAACGTATTAGGTTATGTTTACACGAAATTGCTCATGCTTCCAGTGTTAAATTTAGTGAAATGTAAACTTACATGACTCGATCTCGTGATTAGAACCAGACAGAGAGATGAAAGCAAAGTTTTTCTTGTTTTCTTCGTCAGTTGATTTGCATTTTAGATCCAAAGCTTTTATTTCTCCGTAACACGAAAAGGCATTGCGTAAATCGTTTTCGATCGTGTTATCCGGTAAGTTACCAACAAATAGACGAGTGTGTGAATCCATCAGGGTTTTTTAATCGTTTACTGTTTTTAATTGAAAAGAAAAACATTGAAATTTAGATTTATTTCACTTTTGAACATTTTTTTTGACGTCAATGACGTCAATCGCGTCAATCATACTTGCTGGCTGTCACTGTCACTGCCATAAATAAAGTTCAGTGTTGCCAAGTTCCAGCCACTCTGAATCGCCAAAAATCTCGGGCCAAGTAGCCTAAAGTCGCCTAATATTTTTCCCCTATAATATAGCCTAAAGTAGCATAAAAATACCGCAAATTGGCCAAAATAAATGCTACATTAGCTGCCCGTGAGAGAAAAATATTTTTTTTTTACAACTGCAATCTCTACTCACAACTTAAAAATAGCTCTAACACATAACGTACACACAGATACGTTACGTTATATGGTACATGGTGTGTTATAGAGTACAGTTTATACAGTGTGCGATAAAGAAATCATAAATTTTTTTTTTTACAATAAATATAATATTCCAGATTTTTCTTAAAATAGCCTAAAATTACCCGAAATAGCTAATTTTTAAACGCACTTCACTTCAGAACGGCGGCGTTTAGTGCGAAAAGTTGCGCTCGGGGTGCACATAGGGTATAGGTTCTGAAGTGCGATTTTTGAATATCATACGAGCGACTTGGCAGTAGAAAGATGCATAATCTCTATAGTAATTTTGACATTTTCTACTGCCAAGTCGCTCTTATGATTTTCAAAAATCGCACTTCTGAACTCAGCCCAGTGTTGCAAAAGTTACTTCGATAAAATCGGTAGTATTAGCGACAAAAAATCGGAAGAATGGCAGATTGTCCAGTAAATGAATGCTCCAAACATACTAAGTCTTCACCTCTCTGAGGTAAGCTCGAGGGGGGGGGGGGGGGGGACACAAAGAAACCTGAAACTTGAGTGAAGTGGAAGACTTTTTGTAAAATTTTTGTAGTATCGAAAAATATTATTCCATTCCATAAACTATAAAATCAATTGGGTATTTGACTACATTCAATATATTTTATTTTATCTACTCAATAAAAAAAGGGTTAGAAAATAACGCTAAACTCCCATTTTCATTGAGTTTTTAGCTTGAATACTATTTTTAATAACAAGATAAACTATAAAAAGTAATGAAAATGTTGATGACGTCACAACTCAATATTTAGTACAAATCTTCATACAAAGCGCATGTTTTGACGTCCGATAAAGAGTAGCTGATTTGACTAGTTGTCAAGTAGCCAATTATTTAGTTTACCTATTTCAGTCCAAAAACTTTCCAGTAAGACCATAAAGATTCGGAACTAACTCTAATTTCTAATTATCTGGAACACAAAAAGGCAAAATACTTCAATATTTGCCTAAAACATCTATAAAATAAATCGGTAGATCACTACCTAAAATCGGTATTTCGGTAGACAGTACCCGAAAGCGGTAGATCTACCGATAAATCAGTAGCTTTTGCAACACTGTGTCACTGTCAGGCATGCTATGGTGGAAGGCTGCGTTCAGAACCTACACCCGTTGTGCACCCCGAGTGCAACTTTCGCTCTAACGCCGTTCAGAAGTGCGATTTTTGAAAATCATACGAGCGACTTTTCAGTAGAAAATGTCAAAATTACTATGGAGATTATGCATCTTTCTAATGCCAAACCGCTCGTATGGTTTTCAAAAATCGCACTTCAGAGCCTCGGTGAAAAAACGCTCTTTGCAACTCGGTTGTCACAACTCAACCGTTCCGAACCTCTGACGGGTTGCAACTTTTAACCGTCTAATTCGATGGTTGAAAAACACTCTGACGTTTGTATTATCTGTGGTCACTTGACTTTTCGCTCGTTTTGAATTAAAAGTTTGTTTTCCAAATTATTTTTTGATACGCTAACATAGAAGAAGAGTTTTTTATTGTATTTGGAAATGATGGAAGCTTTGGAAGCCCATTTTACCGTCAATGTCAAAATTTGAGGTTATAAAACAACCGTGATCGTTCCGTACCTTATGGCGATTTGAAAAAACGCCCTGAAGTGCGATTTTTGAAAATCATACGAGCGGTTTGGCAGTAGAAAGATGCATAATCTCCATAGTAATTTTGACATTTTCTACTGAAAAGTCGCTCGTATGATTTTCAAAAATCGCACTTCTGGCCGTTCTGAACCTTGGAGCGAGTTGAAAAAACAACTGCATAAAAAGGTCGTGAACGCAGCTCATTGTACCATGGGTGGAACGCTGATTTTCCATAGACAGCTTCCGCTTCCGTTATACGCCGTATGCGTATGCTGTAGAATTTCCCCTCTGCCACGGTATAAGACAAATTGATCATGTGCATTTACACCAAAGAGTAGAGTATTTACACTCAATTTTATACCTTATCACTAAACGAGACAGCCTATAATTGCGAAACAATAATTTTGAACATAGAACGTCACATGAGACTACTTTTCATGATTTTTAACATTCAAAATTAGAATCTTAAGTTATGGGGAATAAAATCCAAAGTTGCTGATTTCATGTTACCTCGCCCCCCGCAAAAAGTGGCAGAAATGTTTGTTAGTAGAATGACACGCGTAACTATAATCCCCGCAAGTTGATATTGCGACTGGATCTTGGTGACGTAATTTTGACGTAGTCGACTGTGCAACATCAGTACCGTTCGCAAGGTTAGCCCGTGCTTGATGACGTCACTCAGCGGTTATTGTGACAAGGTTCCATCGCAATATCAACTTGCGGGGATTATAATCTCAAAGGCTTCGAAGCTGAAGATAACCAGCTACAATGCGGCCCACAGTGCATTTGCTTGCGGCCCTATCCAATTTTAAGAACAGCATCCGCATCCCAATGCGGCCCGCGAGCGTAGGTACAGACTTTTAGAAATATCTACCTACTTAGGTACTCATATTATGTAGGTAACCACCACTGCATTGAGATATGATGTGAAAATTTCGAGCTCGCTACGCTCGGTCACTTTTTATAATATGGTAACTATGTAGCGCTTTTTACAAGGGACCTGAAAATATTGCCCTTGTCAAGTACCGTCCTGCACTGGTAGCATGCACACCCGCGATAGCCGTGATACGGCTTTATCACGTCTTTTATCTCGTTCTTTTGCGCGCGAAAGAACGAGGTAAAAGACGTGATAAAGCCGTATCACGGCTATCGCGGGTGTGCATGCTACCAGTGCTGTTCTACGATAGATGCAATGAGTTTTATTTCTTTATGTTCTTTGCGGCCCACTGATTCTACTATGCATTTGGCCCACAAATGACTTTGATAGTCCGAGATCCGACCGTAAAATTATGCACCTATTTCATAGGCGAACGAAATGTGATTCTAGTGTATGTTTACACAGGGGTTAATTCAACGCCGCCAAGTTGCCTAGAAAAATCTTGCCGCAAGTACCTTTTCCATTGTGATTTTTGGTATAACTTTTTCCACCTGTCTGTTAGGGAAGTAAATTTCAAGCCAGGTTCAAAGAAGTCATTTTTGAACCTGGCAATCCTATAGTTACGGCAGACTGAGAGGTGGCAGGCAACCCTAGTTTTTCCAATACTTTAGATCGTATTCTCTGTCTACGTTTAGATCAGTCTCCTTCCGATGGCACCTCATTTACTTCTCTAACAGACAGGTGGAAAAAGTTATACCAAAAATCATAATGGAAAAGGTACTTGCGGCAAGATTTTTCTAGGCAAGTTGGCGGCGTTGAATTAACCCCTGTGTAAACATACACTAGAATCAGATTTCGTTCGCCTATGAAATAGGTGCACAATTTTACGGTCGGGTCTCGGTCTATGAGTTTGACATGCCTGAGCTACATGGTCCAGGACAGGAAAAATGAAAACAAATCAGTAGTAATATAAAATCTATTGCCACAAGTTTAAAACGCAAATAATTCACATAATACTGTGTATGTAGTCTTACTTATTAATTATCTTGTTTTATTTTTTTTAATTATAAACCTAAGTTTATTTTGTTTCCTGTTTTACGCCTATAAAAAAAGACTCTAATCGACTGATGAGTTTTACAAACAAAACAGATCTTTATTTCGTAATCCCCAAAGCTCCAATTTAAATAAAGGCTAAAATGCCTAAAATACAGATAACAAAAAAGCTTGTTCATAAATTCCACTTTTGCCTATTCATTATAAATTATCTTGGAGAAGACGGAGGGAGGTTGTTGCCCAGCAGTGGGACCGCAACGGCTGCTATAAAAGTTATAAATTCATTCAATAAGAGCCTGTTTCACCAGTTCTTGCTAAGTTCTTGTTAGCTTATCTGACAGATCGTTTGACAAATTTTGTTTGAAAGATATACAATACAAATACAAAATACTTTACACCTATGTCAAACGATCTGTCAGATAAGCTATCAAGAACTTACTAAGTGGCGAAACAGGCCCTAAATGTAAGAATGTATATAACTCATGATAAGGAACCTATTTTTAAGGTTTGCTACTTTCCAATCGACATCCAGTGTCTTTCAAGTTTAAAATCACTCTGAGAGTCTATCTATCTCACTGTAGCATACATTATCGTCGAAAGCTTTTTCTCTTTAGTATTGGCATCTCGAGTGATTTCCACACGTTATAATAAAAGGGACTCTATAGATTGGATCGTAATATACGATTCTTATTTAAAGAAAAAAAAGCTTTGGTGTCCCATTCCTAGAGCCAAATTATTATTACAAACGTTACACAGGGTGTAAGGAAAAGTATCTTTTAAACCACATACTCTACCCATCAAACTGAACAACTTTTACTACGGGAGCAAATCGAACGGAGCCAAAAAAAATCTGTGGTCCCATTTTAAAGTGCAATACCGACTCTGACATTTACGAGACAAAAGATTTTTTGAAAAGTTGTAAAGTTTGATGGGTACAGTGTGTGGCTTAAAGGTTTATGATACATTTCCTTACACCCTGTATAAATTTTGTCTATAATAAATAACTTTACTTTTCTGATTTTGATTTGAGATTTTCTGATAATATAATGAATCTATTCTCTTATTTTACAAATCAAGTTTTAAGAATATTTTTCTTTGATACGTATCAAAATCGGAAAAGTTTAAACTCTAAACAGCTGACAAACGAGTCAAAAGAAAATCAAGAAACAATTTACGTATCTTGATTACATCTTCAGCTGACTGTGAATAAATAGTTCAGAACGAGGCAGTTGCGGATGAAATCAAGCAAATAAAAAATCGACTACAGTCATTTTCTTGACAAAACACGACTGCCTTATCACTTATTTAAAATTAAAAAGGGAAATTTGTATACTTAAAACTTTCGCTGCTAAGCTCAATGATACTCGCGCAGTGCTAACACTGTGGCATGCTATACAATTCTGACTCACAGGGCGAGTCGTGCGCACTGCGGCCCATTTGTTGCTACGACGTAGGTCGTCAGTAGTCAGTAGTAAACGTGTTAAAGCATTAGGAATTTCGTTATAGTTTCAGTAGCTTTCAGTAGTTGGTCAATAATTATACATAGATGTAAACTAGCGAAAACCAATAATGGCTCCTATGACGTTTAAAACTGGCAAAATGAAGCATAATCAAGTCAACCATAAAGCATAATTTTGCGTGCCAGCTTTAAAACGTCATAATTTCCATCCCTCGATGCCTCTAGTTTAGTAATAAAATAGGTAGGTACATAGAATAGATTTTGTGTTGGAAAACCGTTAGCAAGGCACAGCTAAAATGTGATTTTTACATATTGTCTTTAAACACTGATCAAGATAAATATTACTAAAAAAAAAGAAATAATTTAGAGTATTACATGACATCGAATTTTTCATTTATAATACATTTTTGATCGTTTAACAAAAAAAACATGTGTTAGCTAAACAAAATCGACACCACAATTTTGTATGAAACGCTTAAAATACTATTTTGTGTTGTCAAGTAGGTATAATACATAGAAAAAGTGTAACTTAAACTTTGTTTTACATAATAACAGCTTATAAATATGTACATTTACATAGAGATTAATAATAATTTTTCACACAATTGCACTCAAACTCTATTCTGGAATGGTGAATATTACTTAATGGTTAACATTATAAGTCCTTAATAATTCATAAATGCTATTATATAGTTTAGACTAGTATTTACTCGGTTTAAAATGCTAATAAGATGCATAGTTGAGAGTGTATAGTAAGTTACAAAACGAACATTGCGAAAGGAGACATGATAGTCTGAAGAGCATTTTGTGCAACTAAGAATATTTTATTTATATTTTGGGATGGGCGGTAACCGATTGTCATGGTATGGGCATGTGATGAGAAGAGAGGAGTGTCATATTACAAGACGAGTATTAAATATGAATGTGGATGGCTGCATGAAGAGAGGACGACCAAAGAAAAGATGGATGGATTGTGTGAGGGATGACATGTGTAAGAAGGGAGTGTGCGCTGAGATGACGGCTAAAAGAGATGAATGGAGGAAGACCACATATTGCGCCGACCCCAAGTAATGGGATAAGGGCAGGAAGATGATGATGGGATGGAACTGCAACATAAGAACAAAAAGGGCGCGAATTTAATGGTTAACTTATTAGAAAAGGGTCTTTGTCTTGTGTCAGTCGCTTGCTCTCCGGCTTGCAACGATGCTCTACCATTTTTTTGTAGCTCAAGTGTGCGTTTTTATGTATAAAAAAATCCTTGAAGTCACCAAATATTTATTACCGTACAACGTCAAGCACTTCTTCTATTTAAACTAGATATTGGCAAAATTATCAACACTAAGATTGAGTCACGATTTTAAGATTAGAATTAGAAATTGCCAAAGGTGGCTAAGGCTTAGTCGTACCTATTGAGTTACAAAATAAAAGTTAGGCCAAACTGTTTTAATAAATCTCAAAAGACAAGTATAAACAGTGCAGTCTTATTAGCATTTCAACGGATCATAAAACAAGGTTCACACAAAAAACCAGATGTGTTTCTAATAAGTACTTTACTTACCTACGCTTACGAGACCTTGACTTTTAACTTTAAAGGAGCGGTTCAGACCATCAAACTGAACAACTTTCATTATGGGGTCAATACCTCGACCGAAATGTACATAACAGCTGTAATTTTTTTCACGATTTCAATGTTAGTCCCATAGTGAAAGTTGTTCAGTTTGATGGCCTAAAGCGCCCTGTATACAACGTGTTAATGAATTAGCGCAAAACCTCATACACCCCAACTGATTTATAACAAAATAATTAGATTGAAACAATAATTTCATTATTTTGATAGTTAAAATTTAAAATTATTCGCATTTTAAGTTTTGAGGCAAAAATGAATTGTTATCTTTTCAGCAATGAATGAAAGCGCTAACGTACTCATGGATACATTTTAATAAAATCTTGTTTTAGAAATAAGTAGGGTGAGTGTGCCCGTGCGGTGGGTTGGCACCGGGTTCAGTAAATTTAAAATATTACAAACTAATTGTTTAATATTTTGAAAAAAAATTACGTGTGCTGAAACCATGATGATTCAATTGTGCTCTCGATTCTAAACAAACTACTTTCTAGTTTTGCGTTAATTCATTAACACGTTGTATGTAACGTAAAGATAAAATATTAATTTTACTCCCGGTATAAGGGCTTGACGGGATAAGGTGTAGCCAGGAGAAGTGACGTTCATTGATAGCGAATTCAAACGAAACGTCTTCATATCAGCCTGACTCTTGTATTACGGTAGCTAACCGTAGTTACATGTATTGCTATTGCTAATGTCACAGCATTTCGAAAATGTTAATACTCGCTATCAATGGACCGCTTTGCAATGTCTCTGGTTCTGACTATAATTGAGAAATTATTTTCAGTCAGTTACAAAAGCAGAAAGAATAGCTTTGTTCAATTTTATTGGTATGAAATAATCAGTAAATTAAAAGCCAAAGTAACGAAGCGGATGTGTAGTCAAACTAAAATCTATCTAATAAGTCATTGTACTTATGAAGCTGTGTGGTTTTATATACAGGGTGTAAGTCAACAACGAAAAGATGACAAAAATGTATGAACACATTTTTGTACGAATAGGCATATCCATTGCCAGCGAGATGGCGCAGTACCACAGAATAAATACTAGTTCTACCATACAGAAGTTTCACTTTCAAAACGCATTCTAAAGTTGATAAAACATGTTGACAAACACCTTAGAAATATAATGCGAGTTATCTCGAAATGTGTATGACTTTTCTGTGTTGGACGTGCCGCGTAAGATTTTTTTTACGCCTATAAAAATTGTGCGGAAATTAGTTACATTACAGAAGCTATGTTGAGCGTAGGCGTTGACGGAACGATATCGCCGCAATATTTTTCAGATCAATCAATGTGGCGGAATCGCGGCTTAGTAAAAATCGCGGTGATTCAGTAGCAATGTCGCGGTGGTGCACTTGGGACGTCGTTCCGGTGCAGTTACGACACCGCAACAACGTCACCTACGCATTAGTTTTAGTTAATTTTTTGGGCGTTGCTTGTGGATTTCGTTTTTTATAAGTGATCGAAGGCGATTGCACCAAATAAAAAATATGTCTTAATAAACTCCAAGTACAATGACTTATAAGAAAGAATCTACCCTTGAATATTTTGAAACTGTTTCTACGTCTCATGCGCACTTACCGTCTACAATATAAGTGCGAGTGAGATATAACGGCTGTACCATATACTACTTAAAGTATCACGGGGAACCAACTGATTTCTAGAAATTAAAGTAAAAACAGTCTTGTAGCCTTGTGATAGAAAGCATTTTACGGTGGATACGTCTTGGAAATCAGATAGGTATTTCTGACATCTGGAATGGAATGAAGACACGGTTTCGTATGGAATTTTTCGTATTAGCACCACGCGTCTCCGGTGCACTTTGTAGGCAAATCCATGGTAGAATTACAAAGGGATTATTATTGAGAGACTTGTTTTGTTAGAACTACATTCACTTATTATATGAGGCAAGGGAGAGTGGATAAGAGTTGCCATGAGGTTTCCGTCTTAGAATGGACACCATCTCTTCCCATGGGCATCTTATAAGACCATTAAAAGATAAGGTGTCTTTGGGTGTTTTTGCTTTTTGTGAGCGTAAGTCAGACCACCTGTTAATATGACGTCTTCACCTTGAGCCCTTGGCCTGACTTGTGTCAACCTGGGTTAGCAAATAACTCTTGGTTAAATAGCTATCTCAAGTTTTTTCTATAATCTTCTTCTTTCGTGTCAAGCTATAGCTTGACGATATATCGTATGACTATGGTGTACACGGCGATAGATCGACTTAACCATAGTTGATTTGAACTCCGTATCCATGAACATAGAGTTCCAACTATAGGTAGGTAGATCTGTCAGTGTGAGTATACACAAGCTGTTGCAGTAGCTGCTGCTGATGCCCATACTCTATCTATACTAAAAATCATTATTTTGAACTTCACCTGGAGTTAGTTGCCAACCCAGGTTGACGCAAATGGGGCTAAAGACCACCCCGAATCTTCAATTTTAAAGAATGAAATCTTTAAAGACAGTAGTTCAGACCAATGCTCTTCGCAGCGGAAATTTTTCTAGAATCCCTCATTTGCCGCGTGGCGTCTTAAATGTACGTTAAACACACTCGCACAGACAAAGCGTTTATTAAAATCAGTCAGTCCTCCGTGGTAACAAACGTGTGTACATAATCTAAAAGCCGGTGCAGCTGGTGCCAGCTCAACAATTCCTCTCGCAATGCGCGCGCCGACTCGCGACCCGCTACGTAGGCTCGTCTGACGACATCAGTGCTTCCGACTGCTCGTCTAGTTCTGGCATGTTTCTTATTGCTCTGTGGTGGAAAATAATTTATTTTATTTTTTATTTTATTTATTCTGATTTAGGATTACTAACAAGGTTAACACAGATTCAATCACAGTTCTTAAGGTAATACAATAAGCATGTTCCACCTCACTTATTTATAAGTAACCACGGCATTCAATTGGACAATTGTTACAAAATTTATAATCATCTAGATATACATGCGCAGGCATAATTAAAATTAAAAAAAAAATAAGTGTTCCTTTTTGCCAATTTTGGTATGGAACACTAATAACTTGCAACACAATATTAATTAACAATTTGTTTAAATTATTTTACACAAAAAAATTAAAATTACAATTAAAAATTTACAATGAAAAATTTAATTTGCTCAACATTTTGGAAAAGGTCGTCTAAAGTCGAATAAAACGCCTCATATGGTCGTTAATTATCTTATCTTATTACTTATTTCGACCCAATAGGATATTTTGTGTTGACCCCTACATATTTATTTTTTCATATTTCAAAAACGTGGTAAATGAGAACATTTCCGTTCAAGGAAAGAAACCTGTAATCTCCCGGTTTTGGATACCTAACCATCTTCCGGGAGGCACATGCGTTTAGCCGCCAAGACATCACAGTAACAAAGGATATGTTCTAAAACCTGAAGAATGCAACCTTGCATGTTGCAAGTAAATTAGTGTGCGACTGTCGTCGGCGTTTGCCGTTCCTCAGGCTTCTCTACTTCTTTGCCTATTTCATCAAAATTTGTTTAACGATTTAAACGTTAAACGTATAACAGACTTGCATAGTTGCATTTTATAACATCAGTATGGAACCATGATCCAATTATATTCTCAAAAAAACTAAGGTTTGTTTGACAGTTTGGATTATTTTCCACAACATGGAGAGAATTTTTTATTTGTTCCACGCTTGTCAAACATGGCATACGGCATATTAGGAGATTTTTATGAAGTAGTTACTTTCAAAAATACAAACTGCTTTCTTTCAAAAAGCACATAAACAAACATTTGGTTAAAAATTGCATGTTTGATTAAGCTACAAAACAGTTTAAAAGTCATAAAAGTTTGGTTACATTTAACAAAACATTGTTTTCAGTGAGGAGGCGCGGTTACGTGGTTCTTAAGAGTCCTTAAGATGGTCTACATTTGAAGGTGTTTGAGTTACTCACGTGAAGCCGTCGCCTCGGCTCAGCCGCGCGAGGCAGTCGCGAGGCGCGCGAGGCAGGTCGAGCGCGGCGGCGGCCCACCCCGCGCCGGCGAGCAGCCCCGCCGCACCGCGCCAAGCGCCCCCGCCCCCGCCGCCCCGCCACACGTCCACGCAGGCCGACAGTGGGATCACCAACCCCACTAGCGTCGTCGCCGTCTGCGGCGATGTCAGTGATCTGCCCCTGTGTTCATTAACAGTAGGTTAGGAGCAATAGTTTGTGCATCGTATTTCAAACAATACATACTTTAGGGCAGGCATGTCAAACTCAAAGTCATTGGTGGGCCACATGCATAATGATATTAGAATCAGTGGGCCGCAAAGAACTTAGAGAATTTGTATCGATCATTGAAAAGGACTGTTAATCGTTTATTTAATAGTAGAAAAAAAAATCTTTCTCTTCCCAGGAATGTGTCTTTTGGGGGGTAATTATATCTGCAGAAATCAACTTCTAAACTGCATCTAAATCAGGGGATCGGGCCGCAAGAAAGCGCAGTGTGGGCCGCATGCGGCCCGCGGGCCGCATGTTTGACATGCCTGCTGTAGGGGATGCTTCAATTGCTTCATTCAAATTATTTTTCACGATTTCAATGTTTGTAACAGAAAGTTGTTCAGTTTGATGGTCTGAAGCACCCCATTCGGTATGTACACGTACATTTACGTTTGCAGTTTTGCACCCTATATAGGGTGTAACAAAACACCCTAGTAAATACTTAATGGGATGGGAAAGGGGATGCTTCAGACCATCAAACTGAACAACTTTCACTATGGAGCCAAAATCGAGAAAAAAAAAGCTGATGCATATAAAACTGCAGTATCGACTCAACTAAAATGTATGGGACACCTGTTATTTTTTCTCGATGTTGGCTTCATAGTGAAAGTTGTTCAGTTTGATGGTCTGAAGCATCCCGTTAAGTATTAATAGGGTGTTTTGTTACAATCTGTATAAAGATTGAAAATATTTTTTAAGCTTGCTAAGTCTCAACGGCCTCCCCTCTTCTCCGCCAATCCTCCCATACCATGTACGCGAGAGTCTGGAGTGCGATTTTTGAACATCACATCGTTCAAACGAGTAGTAGAAAATGTCAAAATTACTATGGAGATTATGCATCTTTCTACTACTCGTATGAACGTGTGATGTTCTAAAATCGCAATCCTGGTTTTCTGCTTTTTAAGTTTCTGTTAAAATTGATAGAAATCGTTTTAAATAATTAATCACACGTCTTATTATTCGTCGTCTTCATCGTATAAAACTTTGTTGCAACTTCCAACTAACTTTTCGGACAACCATTTACTTGAAGCAATTAGTGCCTTGGCCATATGGTGTTAGAATTTTAGCTACATGATTGTAATGGTACTGACCACAGCCACAGTGACTCTAGTAGCAGCGGGCCCAGCGCCGCGTCTAGAAGCAGCCAGGTCCAGAGGTGCGGCGGAGGCAGGGCGGCGCGCTCTATGCCCCCACAGCTACATTATCACTATCACATACAATATAATGTACTGACCACAGCCACAGTGACTCTAGTAGCAGCGGGCCCAGCGCCGCGTCTAGAAGCAGCCAGGTCCAGAGGTGCGGCGGAGGCAGGGCGGCGCGCTCTATGCCGCCCACGGCTACATTATCACTATCACACACAATATAATGTACTGACCATAGCCACAGTGACTCTAGTAGCAGCGGGCCCAGCGCCGCGTCTAGAAGCAGCCAGGTCCAGAGGTGCGGCGGAGGCAGGGCGGCGCGCTCTATGCCGCCCACGGCTACATTATCACTATCACACACAATATAATGTACTGACCATAGCCACAGTGACTCTAGTAGCAGCGGGCCCAGCGCCGCGTCTAGAAGCAGCCAGGTCCAGAGGTGCGGCGGAGGCAGGGCGGCGCGCTCTATGCCGCCCACGGCTACATTATCACTATCACACACAATATAATGTACTGACCATAGCCACAGTGACTCTAGTAGCAGCGGGCCCAGCGCCGCGTCTAGAAGCAGCCAGGTCCAGAGGTGTGGCGGAGGCAGGGCGGCGCGCTCTATGCCGCCCACGGCTACATTATCACTATCACACACAATATAATGTACTGACCATAGCCACAGTGACTCTAGTAGCAGCGGGCCCAGCGCCGCGTCTAGAAGCAGCCAGGTCCAGAGGTGCGGCGGAGGCAGGGCGGCGCGCTCTATGCCGCCCACGGCTACATTATCACTATCACACACAATATAATGTACTGACCATAGCCACAGTGACTCTAGTAGCAGCGGGCCCAGCGCCGCGTCTAGAAGCAGCCAGGTCCAGAGGTGTGGCGGAGGCAGGGCGGCGCGCTCTATGCCGCCCACGGCTACATTATCACTATCACACACAATATAATGTACTGACCATAGCCACAGTGACTCTAGTAGCAGCGGGCCCAGCGCCGCGTCTAGAAGCAGCCAGGTCCAGAGGTGCGGCGGAGGCAGGGCGGCGCGCTCTATGCCGCCCACGGCTACATTATCACTATCACACACAATATAATGTACTGACCATAGCCACAGTGACTCTAGTAGCAGCGGGCCCAGCGCCGCGTCTAGAAGCAGCCAGGTCCAGAGGTGCGGCGGAGGCAGGGCGGCGCGCTCTATGCCGCCCACGGCTACATTATCACTATCACACACAATATAATGTACTGACCATAGCCACAGTGACTCTAGTAGCAGCGGGCCCAGCGCCGCGTCTAGAAGCAGCCAGGTCCAGAGGTGCGGCGGAGGCAGGGCGGCGCGCTCTATGCCGCCCACGGCTACATTATCACTATCACACACAATATAATGTACTGACCATAGCCACAGTGACTCTAGTAGCAGCGGGCCCAGCGCCGCGTCTAGAAGCAGCCAGGTCCAGAGGTGTGGCGGAGGCAGGGCGGCGCGCTCTATGCCGCCCACGGCTACATTATCACTATCACACACAATATAATGTACTGACCATAGCCACAGTGACTCTAGTAGCAGCGGGCCCAGCGCCGCGTCTAGAAGCAGCCAGGTCCAGAGGTGCGGCGGAGGCAGGGCGGCGCGCTCTATGCCGCCCACGGCTACATTGTCACTATCACACACAATATAATGTACTGACCATAGCCACAGTGACTCTAGTAGCAGCGGGCCCAGCGCCGCGTCTAGAAGCAGCCAGGTCCAGAGGTGTGGCGGAGGCAGGGCGGCGCGCTCTATGCCGCCCACGGCTACATTATCACTATCACACACAGTGCATGAAGACTGGCTCGGCGACAAAGGCAAACCACGGCTGATAAGCAACGGATTTTGGCGGAATCGGCGAGACAGCAAGGCATTGTGGAAGGCCTAGGGCGTCAATAGAGATCAGAAGCTATTGACGGCCAGACACTGCATCTGAGCTCTTCTCCGATCGTAGCGGTTCTCCGTTCCATTGGGCACAGGGGAGTAAGGACGAGAGGGTGCATCTGCATTAGCGCGTATGCTTGTGCACCGAAATATTTCCTGCGTACTTGACCGATTGGCTTTTCACTGGACCATGAAAATGTTAAAGTCCTATGGCGATGAATAGAGGTAGAGAGGTTCAGCTGTGATGCATGTTGGGCTTTGGCTGATATTTGCACATAGGCGGCTTAGAGAGAGTGGTCGCTTCTGTGTTGACCCAGGGATGACAGCATAGACTCGGCAGCACTCTAAGTGACGAAGCAGCTCTTTTTAGGGATGAACTGCTTCCCCCGCCCAGCCGGGGAGGGGGCTAGAAAAGGTGCCCTAAACAAGTTCTCATCCCTACATTTGGGGAGGTAGCAAACGCGGCTGCCTAGGCATCCCAAACTCGCGGTCGAAAGAACAAGAAAATTATATACAAACGACCATCTATGACGTTCGGCGCATGGAATGTTCGCACATTGCAGGATCGTGAAGTAAACCAATGCCCTGAGCGGAAGACAGCTATCGTTGCCCGGGAACTTCGAAGATACGACGTGGCTATTGCTGCTCTCAGCGAGACGCACCTTGCTGAAGAAGGCCAGATAATGGAAAATGGAGGTGGTTACACTTTCTATTGGAAAGGAACTGCGGCCTCGGAGCCCCGGCGATCAGGTGTTGGTTTTGCGATCAAAAACGAAATAGCAAGAAAACTTGAGGAGCTCCCAGTCTATATCTCCGATCGCGTTATTTCATTGCGTCTAAAACTGAAAAATGACAACCACCTTAACATCCTTAGCGTCTACGCTCCTACTCTGGATAAAGATGACGAAGTTAAAGATAGGTTTTACGAGGAACTTTCGGATGCGCTTACTCGAGTTCGCCCGAGAGAGCAGTTGCTGCTTTTGGGGGACTTTAATGCTCGCGTCGGTCGTGATCATGAAGCATGGCCAAAAGTCTTGAGTGGACATGGCATTGGAAACATGAATGGCAACGGTCAACTCCTGCTTAGTCTGTGCGCGCAATTCGAACTGGCTATAACCAACACCTATTTTAGACTGCCTGCGAAATACAAGACAACGTGGATGCATCCGAGATCCAGGCATTGGCATCTTATTGATTATGCCATTGTACGTCAAAGGGATATATCTCAAGTTCACATCACACGTGTTATGCGAGGGGCTGAGTGCTGGACAGACCACAGACTGGTAATTACGAAGCTGGAACTTCGACTTCACCCACCTAAACGTTCGAACAAAGCGACGTGCCCTCGTTTGAACGTGGAAAAGCTCCAGAACTCTCAAACCAGGAAAGACTTCGGTCAAGCTCTGAACAGTAGACTCCTGCTTATTAATTCACATGATGTGCAAGAGACAGACCTACACAGTAAATGGAGATCGCTGTGCACTGGTCTTGTTGACACTGCCTCTGAGACTCTTGGGCATAGGAAGCGCGTTAATGAAGACTGGTTCGATGACAACGACAGGATATTGATGGAGGCCATAGAGAATCACCGTAAACTGCTGCGAAGCCAGGATCACAGTCAAAGACCCCACGACCTCCCTGAACGAATTAAGGTCAGCACTCGGGAGTTAAGGAAGCTAACTAGAGCTACTAAAGACAAATGGTGGCAGGACAAGGCTCGACATTTGCAGTGGCTCTCAGATACAAAACAACTTGGCACTTTCTACAGTGAGGTGAGGAATCTGATTGGCAGCAAGTATCACGCAAATGTGCCTCTTAAATCGTCCGATTGTACAGAAAGGCTTACATCTAAGGAAGATGTTCTTGGGCGTTGGGCCCAACATTTTAATCAGCTGCTAAATGTAGATCGATCAGCAGATCTGCATCACATCAGTCTAATTCAGGAGTCCGAGAAAGTGGCTGAGCTGGATGACCCGCCAACACTTGTCGAAGTTACCGAAGCCATTAACGAGCAAAATAACAAAAAGGCGGTTGGTGTAGATGGTATACCGGGGGAGTTGTTGAAGTACGGAACTGACGAACTCCACAATACTCTTTGGAGGCTGTTTGTGCAAATATGGAACGAAGAACAAGTACCAGAGGAGTTTACAATATCTCGCATATGCTCACTTTATAAGAACAAAGGTGACCGTTCTGACTGCAACTCATACCGAGGGATCTCCTTGTTGTCCACACCTGGAAAAATATTTGCACGTGTCATACTCAATCGCCTAAAGCCAGTTTCTGAAGCGATTTTACCCGAGTCCCAGTTTGGCTTTCGCCCAGAGAGAGGAACTTGCGAGGCTATCTTTTCTGTTCGCCAACTTCAAGAGAAGAGTAGGGAACAGGATCAACCACTGTATCTTTGTTTTGTTGATCTTGAAAAAGCCTTCGACTGTATTCCACGCGAAGCCCTGTGGATGATTCTGGGGAAAGTAGGATGCCCTGAAAAATTTGTAAGAATCCTGCGACTGCTGCATGACAACATGAAGTGTTGTGTAACCGCAAACGGCGAGCAATCTGACTTCTTCTCCGTCACGTGTGGAGTGAAGCAGGGTTGTGTGCTCGCGCCTACACTCTTTGCAATATACTTCGCTGCAGTAGTACGCGAAACCCTACAGTATTCGGCAGAGGGTATCTGCATCCGCTTTAGAACCGATGGGAAGCTCTTTAATTTGGCCAGACTAAAAGCGAATACCAGGGTTTCACATGACGTCATCAGGGAGATTTTGTACGCAGATGACCTATGTTTTGTTTCGGATTCTTCTGAGGGCCTCCAGAGTTTGGTCACCGGACTTGATGAGGCCTGTTGCAGGTATGGCCTGAAGATTAGTGTAAGTAAAACTGAAGTCATGTCAAGTAACACTCAGGATGCCAACAACTCGACGTTAAATGTAAAGCTTGGTGATGGGATGTTGAAACAGGTCAGCAAGTTCCGCTATCTTGGCAGCACGATAACGTCTTTGTGTGATCTGGAACCAGAAATGAACAGCAGAATCGCGGCTGCATCGGCTGCATTCGGTAAACTGCGACCCAAAGTGTTCCGGTCGCATGACATCAAGCTGTCAACTAAGGTGGCTGTATATATGGCAATTGTTCTCCCAAACCTCCTGTATTCTTCTGAAACATGGTGTTTGTATCGTAAACACATACGCAATCTTGACAGATTTCATCTAAAATGCCTGCGCGACATTCTGAACGTGAAATGGTCAGACCGTGTCAGGAACACGGAGATACTACGACGCTGCAATGTTGGTGGTATAGAGGCGTATCTGATGAGGCGTCAGTTGAGATGGTGTGGTCATATTCGTCGGATGCCGGAGGAAAGAATTGCCAAACGCATCTTCTACTCTGAACTGCAAAGCGGCAAGCGGAAACAAGGCGGGCAGCTTTTGCGGTACAAAGATGTGCAAAAACGCCACATGAAGCTTTGCGATATTGATCCGAGTTGTTGGGAAGACCTTGCTAAAGATCGACCGGGATGGAGGCACACTGTCCAGAATAAAGTGTTTGACTTTGAGGCTAAGCGCAGGGCTGATCTCGATGCCAAACGCGATGAACTGAAAGCAAGACCACCCGCGGCCATCCAGTACAACTATCTTAATGGAAAATTGACCTGTAGCCTGTGCGGACGCACTTTTAAAGCCAAGATAGGCTACATCAGCCACCTAAGAGCACATCAACGAAGCTCACAAAGTCAACAGCCATAATCAGTCGCTGTGGTCGAACACGGCCATGAAGCATCATCATCATCATCACACACAATATAATGTACTGACCATAGCCACAGTGACTCTAGTAGCAGCGGGCCCAGCGCCGCGTCTAGAAGCAGCCAGGTCCAGAGGTGCGGCGGAGGCAGGGCGGCGCGCTCTATGCCGCCCACGGCTACATTATCACTATCACACACAATATAATGTACTGACCATAGCCACAGTGACTCTAGTAGCAGCGGGCCCAGCGCCGCGTCTAGAAGCAGCCAGGTCCAGAGGTGCGGCGGAGGCAGGGCGGCGCGCTCTATGCCGCCCACGGCTACATTATCACTATCACACACAATATAATGTACTGACCATAGCCACAGTGACTCTAGTAGCAGCGGGCCCAGCGCCGCGTCTAGAAGCAGCCAGGTCCAGAGGTGCGGCGGAGGCAGGGCGGCGCGCTCTATGCCGCCCACGGCTACATTATCACTATCACACACAATATAATGTACTGACCATAGCCACAGTGACTCTAGTAGCAGCGGGCCCAGCGCCGCGTCTAGAAGCAGCCAGGTCCAGAGGTGCGGCGGAGGCAGGGCGGCGCGCTCTATGCCGCCCACGGCTACATTATCACTATCACACACAATATAATGTACTGACCATAGCCACAGTGACTCTAGTAGCAGCGGGCCCAGCGCCGCGTCTAGAAGCAGCCAGGTCCAGAGGTGTGGCGGAGGCAGGGCGGCGCGCTCTATGCCGCCCACGGCTACATTATCACTATCACACACAATATAATGTACTGACCATAGCCACAGTGACTCTAGTAGCAGCGGGCCCAGCGCCGCGTCTAGAAGCAGCCAGGTCCAGAGGTGCGGCGGAGGCAGGGCGGCGCGCTCTATGCCGCCCACGGCTACATTATCACTATCACACACAATATAATGTACTGACCATAGCCACAGTGACTCTAGTAGCAGCGGGCCCAGCGCCGCGTCTAGAAGCAGCCAGGTCCAGAGGTGCGGCGGAGGCAGGGCGGCGCGCTCTATGCCGCCCACGGCTACATTATCACTATCACACACAATATAATGTACTGACCATAGCCACAGTGACTCTAGTAGCAGCGGGCCCAGCGCCGCGTCTAGAAGCAGCCAGGTCCAGAGGTGTGGCGGAGGCAGGGCGGCGCGCTCTATGCCGCCCACGGCTACATTATCACTATCACACACAATATAATGTACTGACCATAGCCACAGTGACTCTAGTAGCAGCGGGCCCAGCGCCGCGTCTAGAAGCAGCCAGGTCCAGAGGTGCGGCGGAGGCAGGGCGGCGCGCTCTATGCCGCCCACGGCTACATTATCACTATCACACACAATATAATGTACTGACCATAGCCACAGTGACTCTAGTAGCAGCGGGCCCAGCGCCGCGTCTAGAAGCAGCCAGGTCCAGAGGTGTGGCGGAGGCAGGGCGGCGCGCTCTATGCCGCCCACGGCTACATTATCACTATCACACACAATATAATGTACTGACCATAGCCACAGTGACTCTAGTAGCAGCGGGCCCAGCGCCGCGTCTAGAAGCAGCCAGGTCCAGAGGTGCGGCGGAGGCAGGGCGGCGCGCTCTATGCCGCCCACGGCTACATTATCACTATCACACACAATATAATGTACTGACCATAGCCACAGTGACTCTAGTAGCAGCGGGCCCAGCGCCGCGTCTAGAAGCAGCCAGGTCCAGAGGTGCGGCGGAGGCAGGGCGGCGCGCTCTATGCCGCCCACGGCTACATTATCACTATCACACACAATATAATGTACTGACCATAGCCACAGTGACTCTAGTAGCAGCGGGCCCAGCGCCGCGTCTAGAAGCAGCCAGGTCCAGAGGTGCGGCGGAGGCAGGGCGGCGCGCTCTATGCCGCCCACGGCTACATTATCACTATCACACACAATATAATGTACTGACCATAGCCACAGTGACTCTAGTAGCAGCGGGCCCAGCGCCGCGTCTAGAAGCAGCCAGGTCCAGAGGTGTGGCGGAGGCAGGGCGGCGCGCTCTATGCCGCCCACGGCTACATTATCACTATCACACACAATATAATGTACTGACCATAGCCACAGTGACTCTAGTAGCAGCGGGCCCAGCGCCGCGTCTAGAAGCAGCCAGGTCCAGAGGTGCGGCGGAGGCAGGGCGGCGCGCTCTATGCCGCCCACGGCTACATTATCACTATCACACACAATATAATGTACTGACCATAGCCACAGTGACTCTAGTAGCAGCGGGCCCAGCGCCGCGTCTAGAAGCAGCCAGGTCCAGAGGTGTGGCGGAGGCAGGGCGGCGCGCTCTATGCCGCCCACGGCTACATTATCACTATCACACACAATATAATGTACTGACCATAGCCACAGTGACTCTAGTAGCAGCGGGCCCAGCGCCGCGTCTAGAAGCAGCCAGGTCCAGAGGTGCGGCGGAGGCAGGGCGGCGCGCTCTATGCCGCCCACGGCTACATTATCACTATCACACACAATATAATGTACTGACCATAGCCACAGTGACTCTAGTAGCAGCGGGCCCAGCGCCGCGTCTAGAAGCAGCCAGGTCCAGAGGTGCGGCGGAAGCAGGGCGGCGCGCTCTATGCCGCCCACGGCTACATTATCACTATCACACACAATATAATGTACTGACCATAGCCACAGTGACTCTAGTAGCAGCGGGCCCAGCGCCGCGTCTAGAAGCAGCCAGGTCCAGAGGTGCGGCGGAGGCAGGGCGGCGCGCTCTATGCCGCCCACGGCTACATTATCACTATCACACACAATATAATGTACTGACCATAGCCACAGTGACTCTAGTAGCAGCGGGCCCAGCGCCGCGTCTAGAAGCAGCCAGGTCCAGAGGTGCGGCGGAGGCAGGGCGGCGCGCTCTATGCCGCCCACGGCTACATTATCACTATCACACACAATATAATGTACTGACCATAGCCACAGTGACTCTAGTAGCAGCGGGCCCAGCGCCGCGTCTAGAAGCAGCCAGGTCCAGAGGTGTGGCGGAGGCAGGGCGGCGCGCTCTATGCCGCCCACGGCTACATTATCACTATCACACACAATATAATGTACTGACCATAGCCACAGTGACTCTAGTAGCAGCGGGCCCAGCGCCGCGTCTAGAAGCAGCCAGGTCCAGAGGTGCGGCGGAGGCAGGGCGGCGCGCTCTATGCCACCCACGGCTACATTATCACTATCACACACAATATAATGTACTGACCATAGCCACAGTGACTCTAGTAGCAGCGGGCCCAGCGCCGCGTCTAGAAGCAGCCAGGTCCAGAGGTGCGGCGGAGGCAGGGCGGCGCGCTCTATGCCGCCCACGGCTACATTATCACTATCACACACAATATAATGTACTGACCATAGCCACAGTGACTCTAGTAGCAGCGGGCCCAGCGCCGCGTCTAGAAGCAGCCAGGTCCAGAGGTGTGGCGGAGGCAGGGCGGCGCGCTCTATGCCGCCCACGGCTACATTATCACTATCACACACAATATAATGTACTGACCATAGCCACAGTGACTCTAGTAGCAGCGGGCCCAGCGCCGCGTCTAGAAGCAGCCAGGTCCAGAGGTGCGGCGGAGGCAGGGCGGCGCGCTCTATGCCGCCCACGGCTACATTATCACTATCACACACAATATAATGTACTGACCATAGCCACAGTGACTCTAGTAGCAGCGGGCCCAGCGCCGCGTCTAGAAGCAGCCAGGTCCAGAGGTGTGGCGGAGGCAGGGCGGCGCGCTCTATGCCGCCCACGGCTACATTATCACTATCACACACAATATAATGTACTGACCATAGCCACAGTGACTCTAGTAGCAGCGGGCCCAGCGCCGCGTCTAGAAGCAGCCAGGTCCAGAGGTGCGGCGGAGGCAGGGCGGCGCGCTCTATGCCGCCCACGGCTACATTATCACTATCACACACAATATAATGTACTGACCATAGCCACAGTGACTCTAGTAGCAGCGGGCCCAGCGCCGCGTCTAGAAGCAGCCAGGTCCAGAGGTGCGGCGGAGGCAGGGCGGCGCGCTCTATGCCGCCCACGGCTACATTATCACTATCACACACAATATAATGTACTGACCATAGCCACAGTGACTCTAGTAGCAGCGGGCCCAGCGCCGCGTCTAGAAGCAGCCAGGTCCAGAGGTGCGGCGGAGGCAGGGCGGCGCGCTCTATGCCGCCCACGGCTACATTATCACTATCACACACAATATAATGTACTGACCATAGCCACAGTGACTCTAGTAGCAGCGGGCCCAGCGCCGCGTCTAGAAGCAGCCAGGTCCAGAGGTGCGGCGGAGGCAGGGCGGCGCGCTCTATGCCGCCCACGGCTACATTATCACTATCACACACAATATAATGTACTGACCATAGCCACAGTGACTCTAGTAGCAGCGGGCCCAGCGCCGCGTCTAGAAGCAGCCAGGTCCAGAGGTGCGGCGGAGGCAGGGCGGCGCGCTCTATGCCGCCCACGGCTACATTATCACTATCACACACAATATAATGTACTGACCATAGCCACAGTGACTCTAGTAGCAGCGGGCCCAGCGCCGCGTCTAGAAGCAGCCAGGTCCAGAGGTGTGGCGGAGGCAGGGCGGCGCGCTCTATGCCGCCCACGGCTACATTATCACTATCACACACAATATAATGTACTGACCATAGCCACAGTGACTCTAGTAGCAGCGGGCCCAGCGCCGCGTCTAGAAGCAGCCAGGTCCAGAGGTGCGGCGGAGGCAGGGCGGCGCGCTCTATGCCACCCACGGCTAGGATGCCTCCCATTAGCCATGATACACAGCCGCAGGCACAGCCCACTAGGCCTGGAAAGTGATTTGGAATTCATTAACATACTTTGGGTGTTGCCACATCATTTAGTCAAGGAATTACGAAGCAAGCCGCTTTGCACAGTGATAGAAGGGACCAAAATGAGCGCAACTTTCAACCCTTAGGAACACAGTGAACTGAACCAATTTCAATAATTAATATGTCAATCGAAAGAACATTTTATTAACGTCAAATTCAAGCGTTCATCGACGATCGCTCGATTGGTGTGGTATTGTGGTAACACCCGAACAAATACTCCTACAACTAGTTGATCGCTAACTGCGACCTCTACCTATCCGTGAGGAGTATGACCCGCTCTCTCTTTCTCTTTCTCTCTCTCTCTTTCTCTCTCTCTCTTATTCCGTATACTTCGTACGGAATTTCATAGATTGGTGGCTATCCTTTTTTCCAGAAAAAAAAAAAAAACTCTTTCCCTTAATCGCTTTGAGATAGAGTCTATTTTAATACATTCATTTATCGCCTAATTAGACAACAATTTACACGTTTCTCTAGCAAAAAAAAAAACTAAACACCAAAAAATACATACATACATATTCTTACGCCTGTCTCCCACTGGGGTAGGCAGAGACAATGGAACGCCACTTGCTACGATCCTGACAGACCTCTTTCGCTTCCTCCACATTCATTAGTCTCTTCATCCATGCTAGTCGATTTCGGGTATATCTGACTTGGCCCTTTTTAAGCACGTCACCAATTTGGTTACTGTATACCAAACAATACGGTAAAGTAATTTCTTAGACAAAGATCACATCTACTCACCCACAAGTAATGGTGCATTAACGCCATCTCCGTTCCTCAGTTCTCTGCGGAACAACAGCAGATGTACGGCGTAACTCAACGCCGAACCCAACGCGGCGAGTACGGCCGTCCAGTTGCTTTGGTGACTCTCCGATATACCCAGTACTACCTGAAAATTAAGGAAACGAAACAACGATGGTGAAGATCAAAAAGATTTGTGGGTGTTTTTTATGAGGTGAGTTAGATTACTCAATACAGGATGAACTTTAAGTCTGTGCGGAAACTTTAACAATAACGCTCACGCTCACAGGCACATACATTGTAATAATCTCAAGCACTAGGCTTTTTGTTATGGGAAGTATGGGAACCATATAACAACGGCACAAACATTATAACATCCATGACCGAACCGGGATTCGAACCCAGGATCCTGGTTTGGCAGTCTTGCGTGGTAACCATTACACCAACCGGGTCGTCATTACAATACATTCCACTCGTCAAACTGAACAACTTTTACTATTCACAAAAAAAAACTGCAGTTCCATACAACAACCATTCCATTCCAGACAAAGTTTACTTTACAATGAACACTCAGCAAGCCAGCAGCAGTAAACAGTACGGCGACACACTATGGTCCGTATTAATAAACTAAACTCAACTCTGATAGGTTCTTCTCTTATCTTAAGAGGCCGTCAGCATTGGAGTTTCGTTTATTAACACGGGCCTTAGACAGGTTGAAGGATCGTGTGGTACTTGCGCGAAGATTGCCCCGAGCGACAGAGAGAAGGCATCCGTGGCAAGAAACTCAGCTCTATGACTGCTAGACAAAGTTTACTTTACAATGAACACTCACCAAGCCAGCGGCAGTAAACAGTACGGCGACACACTTGGACAGGTTGAAGCGATCGTGCGGCACTTGCGCGAAGATTGCCGCGAGCGAAAGAGCGAAGGCATCCGTTGCAATAAACTCAGCTCTATGACTGCTAGACAAAGTTTACTTTACAATGAACACTCACCAAGCCAGCGGCAGTAAACAGTACGGCGACACACTTGGACAGGTTGAAGCGATCGTGCGGCACTTGCGCGAAGATTGCCCCAAGCGACAGAGCGAAGGCATCCGTTGCAATAAACTCAGCTCTATGACTGCTAGACAAAGTTTACTTTACAATGAACACTCACCAAGCCAGCGGCAGTAAACAGTACGGCGACACACTTGGACAGGTTGAAGCGATCGTGCGGCACTTGCGCGAAGATTGCCCCGAGCGATAGGGCGAAGGCAGCTGTAGTTGAAGAGTAAATGTTGGCTGAGCTCGCCGTGGTGTGAAGTAAACTTAGACGGTATAGGTAGTTTGATATGAACCACTGTAAATCAAATTGTTATCTTTAGTAATAGACCTGAAAACATTTACTAAAGAACATTTTTCTATTAATGAATAAATGAAAACGACAGAAAAGAAAATTATAGAAGTCAGTTCAATTATCGGGAGATGATCTTAGCATTTGTGTGAGTGTGCGCCGTAAGCATTACTGCCACACCCTGGAGACAGAAACCTATCTATTTAAAAAAAACGCATCAAAATCCGTTGCGTAGTTTTAAAGTTCTAAGCATACATATGGACAGACAGACAGACTGACAGGTAGCGACTTTGTTTTATACTATGTACTAGTCATTCACTTCGAGTTGGCCGTTACCTCCCTTCCCGCTTCCCCGCACCGCACCCCTAAGAGACCCTAATAAACGCAATTTTATAACCTTTAGCAACGCAATCACGTATGGTACGTCCGTCCCGGTCACTAATATCGCTTTTAATTTTAAATTTTTATTTGCCTTTTATATTATTTTTTGTCGACGGGACCAATTAATGTGCCTGTGAGGAAATTTTGTAACGGTCATCGACGGCCAACTGGTCGTGAACGGGTACTAGTGATTTATTAGGACATCTTTAAGAACACTGTTATGAATCATACCTATATATACCAAAATATACATAATATTTTAAATTTGATAAGATAAGATAAAACATTATCAAAGTAAGTATTTATCTAAGTATTATGTAATTGGTAAAATTTAGATAACGAAAGAAATTTGTTTTGCAATATAAGTAGCGGGAATCTGAATATTAATGATAATGTCAAGAACGGCCGCGGCCTAGAGCTATTTACGACCGAAAATGTAATCTGTAATATCAATGAAAGTTTATTAATGTTTATCACCATTATTTCTATGCACATAAGGTTCAGAAATGCAACTTCAGAACGGCAGTCGGTAACCATTTTGGTAAATAAATAGTCCCGGGGCTACATTACTAGAATAATTCGACGCTTCCAACTATGCCGATCACAATCGAAGGCAGCGCGATAACTCGCGAACGTAGTTTCGGTCTTTCTTTCTTATCCTGTAGGCAGAACCCTGGCGTCAGAGTTTTTTCAGATCGCCTTAAGGCCTCTGGTGTATAAGAGCTATCTGTAATGCATGGTTCCTTGATAGCTGTAAACCATTGTTTCAGAAATTAAATATCCTACCTCTGCCCTGTTTGTACATAAAAGAATTAAAAGAGATATGCCTCTTTGTAAAACAACACCCGGAATACTTTATAAACCGCTCAGATGTTTATTCTAGACCTGCTAGAGCGCAATACTTGCACTTATTGTACCAGCCTCCTTGCACTAAATATATTTATAAACAAAATGTATTCAATATGAGCATTGTACTATTTAATAAACTACCTGATAATATTAAAATATTGCATGGAAACATTTTTAAGACAACTTTAAATAAATGACTAAATAAAATGTGTTTCTACAGTGTAAAAGAATATATCGATCATGACAGTACACTCTAATAATTAAGGTACTTGTAGGTAGGTAATTGTAAAGATTCCTAATGATAATAATTATAAATATGCTTGATTATTTTAGTATTACATAAGTGTAAATTCACAAGCTATAACATAATTTGCACATTTTCATTTGTGTGATAAAGATAATGTTAACTTCATTTTGTATAAATTAGTAGTTTTAGCTGGACATCACGTATATTTTTGTAGGTAATTTGTGACCTTAGACTAATTATATCCGGACCGGCCTTGCGGTAGCATTTCCCCTCTGCCACGGTATTAGATCAATTAATCTTGCGCATTTACACCTAATTTTATACCTTATCACTAAACGAGACAGCCTATAATAGTGAAACAATAATTTTGAACTTAGAACGTTTGGGGTTTACACGAGACTACTTTTCATGATTTTGAACATTCAACATTAAAATCTAAAGTCATAGGGAATAAAATCCAAAGTTGCGGATAACATGTTACCTCGCCCCCCCGCAAAAAGTGGCAGAAAGTTTGTTAGTAGAATGACACGTGGTTACGCGTCCCGATATAATTAGTCTAAGTTTGTGACATTTAAATGTAATAATTTGTAAATTTAATTTAATTTAATTTTACATGATTAATATTTGCACGCCTGCGAGCAGGCTGGATACACTTGTACTAAATAATATCGATGACAAGATCTACTGTTAGAAAACTGTATTCATGCAAATAAATGATTTCTATTCTAACCTCGACCTCCGTGTCGAGAGCCCGATGCTCTTAAGGCTTTACCGAGCCTATTGTGCTACCCCCCCCCCCCAATCGTATTTTTTTTATTTCTTAACAATTAAACAATATTTCCAAAAAACAAGATTGTCACACTGTAGTCATTGCTGATTTTCAATTTATCGGGTCACTACGGATTTGTTTTTATAATGTTTGTAGTTATTATCTTTAAAACCGCCAAAAGTGCCCACTTTTGGCGGTTTTAACGATTATAGCTACAAGCATAAAACATAATAATCCGTAATGTTTCGATAAATTGAAAGCCAATCAGGAATACAATGTGACATTCTTGTTTTTTTTTAATGTTGTTTAATTGTTTAGAAATAAAAAAAATACGATTGGGGGCAGCACAATAGGCTCGGCGCAGCCTTAACCACGGAGGCAGTTATAGTAGTTTCGGTTTCGGTTTCGGCGTATTTTCTGCCGAAACCAAAAGTTCAATCGGAGACTACTTACTGGTACACAGAATATGACGGCCAGTCTAAGATGGCGGCGCGTGGCCGCGGCGGCAGCCCTGCGCTGCGCATGCTCGGTGGCCCGCACCGACGCCGCCCAGGACAGCCGCGCCAGCAGAGCCTCGCCCGCTTGCGCCGCCGACATCACACGCACCTGCGCGGGTGTTTGTTATTGAATAATAAAGATCTTGGACTATGACCCCGATTCGGACTGTGCCACGACATAACTAAATTTACTCCTGTCACTTTCTAAAATAAGATTAAGAAAAGAGACAGAAAACCAACAGCTGACTTTAGTGCTGTCAAAGTGACATTACACGCCCAAAATAAGATGCCATCATAATGTACGCCATCTTATTTAAGGCGTTTTTGGGCGTGTAACGTCACTTTGACAGCACTAAAGTCAGCTGTTGGTTTTCTGTCTCTTTTCTTAATCTTATTTTAGAAAGTGACAGGAGTAAATTTAGTTATGTCGTGGCACAGTCCGAATCGGGGCCATTGTCACACAAGTTATCTAGTCACATTTAAAGTACCAGAATCTAGCCTGGACTTGTATTATGATGACTAGACAACGATATAGAATACACCAGGAATACACGAGCTTTTACCCGCGACTTCGTCCGCATAAATTATATACCAGATTTTAAGTCAGATCATAAGCTATCAAACAAAAAAAGTTTCATCAAAATCGGTTCAGTAGTTTTTGCGTGATGCTCGAACAAACCCACAAACAAACAAACAAACGGTCAGAAAAAAAATCCAAAAATTGGTGATTTGGAATCAGGGACATCTGGATACATCTAAAAACCATATCGGAATCTTTTTTTTGTAAATATCTTCATTGTTCAGACACACTTCTGTTACAGTTTTATAATAGTTTCGATATTAAAATAGGTCACAACCAAAGACTACAGTTTAATATACGTCACAACCATGGAGGACAGAAAAGAGCGGAGGTGTCGTAAAGCAATATTTCTATCGAAGTAAGTCGCCAAAATGTAGGGACGAGGGGGCAAGAAGGTTCCACCTCTATACAGGAACAGCGAACTTCATCGTTTTAGATGTATTTTATTGACAACACCCCTCTCAGCAAAAAGAAGGGCGGTCCGCTTCGAACTGAGCATCATAGGCCACGCCCACTGCGACGTCATGACCGTATAATGGCGACATACCTAATTGCCTTGCGACACCTCTGCTCCTTTATGTCCTCCGTGGTCACAAATAAGAGGTACGTATATTTCCGATTTAATTTTTGATCGCTATTTCTGTTTAATTAAAAATTAATTTCAATGCTCATTTTAATGAGCGGTAAATGCATTGAAATTAATTTAAGATAAGAACTCTTAAGTTCTTATCTTGAAGGCTTATCATTATCAACCACTAAAATCTTAATATTAATGAATCCCGTCGATATTATCGACAAAAATGTTAACGATATGCTTGAATCAAGCCGTGGATCTTGGATTAGCCCCTCATTTCTTAAATTTTTCATTATTTAAGAAATGAGGGGCTAATCCAAGGGCTAATCCTGAGGGTTAAGGTTTTATAAAATACGAGCATTTACCCGCGACTTCGTCCGCATAAATTATAGACCAGATTTTAAGTCAGATCATAAGCTATCAAAGAAAAAAAAGTTTCATCAAAATCGGTTCAGTAGTTTTTGCGTGATGCTCGAACAAACAAACAAACAGACAGACAAAAAACCCAAAAATTTGTGATTTGGAATGAGTTACATCTAAAAACAGACACACTTCTGTTACAGTTTTGTCACTGTCACTTCTGTTACTTCTGTTACAGTTCTGTTACAGTTTGGGGGTCGAAGTTGCTCGCGTCCGTAGGTTTTACTCCTGAGACCCTACACGTGATCCCTGGGTGGTGCCAAACGAGTAACAACTTCAGGTGGTAGGCTTCGGCCGAGGCTAGTCACCACCCTTCCGACAAAGCCATACCGCCAAACAGGTCTCCTGTGTTCCGGTATGATGTTGGAAGAAGCCGTATCTGGACAACTTGGTTGTGGGCGAAATTGTCCGAATAAGGCCGTTCTCGGCTTGTTGTGGTCTCGCGCCGGGCATCTCGACACGGAGGGTAGCGGGATCCGAAGCACGGTCCACCGCTGGCCGACCGCAGGTTGTAGGGGGCCCAATTAGTAGGCCAGCCACCTATGAAAGGCTGCCCCGCCGCCTCGCGAAAAATCCCGGATGGCTTCATCGTGCCGGTTGGCGACCGGATGGGAGGACCCGATGACAATCTCCGGGGGGGTTCGGGCGTCCCCGCAGTCTCCGTGCGAGCTTCCCTTCAGTGTGACTCCTCAGCTCAGCAGCTGGGTTCTTTTTCTGATCGTATTGCCCACCTCTGTCCGTCCACAAGCCTATTTTTGAATGAAGTATGAACAAGAAAAATAAAAGGAAAAATTATAAACGGCGGCTGCACGTCCTCCCCTTAAAAGTGCACCTCTCCAATATCCGAGGACTGCACTCCAATCTCGATCCAGTCCACCACCATCTTGAGACTGAGCAGCCTCACTTGTTTTTCCTCACTGAGACGCAGATTCGACGTCCGACAGACGCGACCTACCTGTACTATCCCGGATATAGCTTGGAGCATAATTTTAAGCCCAAAGCTGGTGTGTGCCTGTATGTCCGCGATGACGTATGCAGTCGGCGACTCCGTGCCCTTGAACATCCTGATTATTCTGTGCTCTGGGTATTGGTGGACACGGGAACTGAGCAGACGCTGTACGCCGGTGTCTATAGATCACACAGTGGCGACCTTGAGACAACCGCACTCTTTGAGTACTTAAGCGAAACGGCGGACTCTGCTCAACAACGGTACCCCACGGCTCAGGTTGTCTTTCTGGGGGATTTCAACGCTCACCATCGGGAGTGGTTGGCTCCTTACCAGAAAACAGATCATGCCGGTAGAGAGGCGCGCAAATTTGCTCTATCGCTAGATCTCACCCAAATGGTCAATCAGCCGACTAGGGTACCGGACGTTGAAGACCATACTGCAAATTGCCTGGACCTTCTGCTGACCACAGATCCCCACAGATACACAGTATCGGTATCAGCCCCCCTGGGCACTTCCGACCACTGTGTAGTGAAAGCTGTTTCGTCAGTAACACCGCCCGAAAAAGGCCAAAATGGCACAAGGCGTCTGTGGCGGTACAAGTCGGCAGATTGGGACGAGATGCGTCACTTCTTCGCATCCTATCCTTGGCGGCAAACATGCTTTTCTTCTGGAGAACCGACGAGCTGCGCGAACGCCATAACCGACGTGGTGCTTCGAGGTATGGAATATTTTATTCCATACTCTGATGTACCAGTCGGTAGCAAGTCTCGCCCCTGGTACAACACCGAGTGTGCTCTTGCTGAGCAGCATAAGAACTCGGCCTACCAGAAGTGGGCCGAAGCCCGAAGTCGTAAAGCTCCGGATATTCGGGAAAAGAAAAAAGCCTTCAACCAAGCCGCCAAGTCAAGCAAAAGAGTTCTTCGCCGGGCCCGATACGACCATATTGGACGCATAGGCGCTAGATTGGCTTCGTACCCTTCAGGTAGTAAAGCGTTCTGGTCCCTAGCCAAATCGGTTGAGTCCAACTTCTGTCGCCCTTCGCTTCCTCCTCTGCTAAAACCTGACGGATCACTCGCGCACACCGCGAAAGACAAAGCGAATTTGTTTGCCTGTCTGTTTGCTGGTAATTCACGTCTGGATGCCGGCGCTAAAACACCGCCCTCGATACCATGTTGTGACACAGTAATGTCGTCCATTGGTATTCGAACAAAAGAGGTTCGAAAAGTGCTGCGCAACCTAGACGTGAATAAGGCTAGTGGTCCTGATGGGATTCCAGCCATAGTACTAAAGAACACCGCACCCGAGTTGTCTCCGGTCTTAACACGTTTATATCGCCTGTCTCTGGAAACGGGTAAAGTCCCAGAATCATGGAAGCTTGCGAACGTACAACCTGTTCCTAAGAAAGGTAGTCGGGCAGACCCTGCCAATTATCGTCCCATTGCTATCACCTCCATATTCTGTAAGGTTATGGAGCGTATTCTGAACACCCACATTCTTACGTACCTAGAAGAGTACAATATCCTTAGCGACCGTCAATGCGGCTTCCGGCAGAGGCGGTCCACTGGCGATCTTCTAGTGTACGCCACACATATATGGGGCGAAGCCATGGAGAAACATGGTGAGGCTTTGGCGGTATCACTCGATATCTCCAAGGCGTTTGACAGGGTCTGGCACGCTAGCCTCTTAAGCAAGCTTCCATCATTTGGTTTCCCTTCTGGCCTGTGTGACTGGATAGCTGATTTCCTGAGCGAACGGTCTATTCGAGTTGTAATAGACGGCTCGTCGTCTGACCTTATGGCGATCAATGCTGGTGTCCCTCAGGGATCAGTTCTCTCTGCGACCTTATTTCTGCTGCACATCAATGATCTGCTACAGCCCGGTATATTTGGGTACGCAGACGACAGCACGGTCACCGAGAGATATCTGCCTGTTAGACAGGCCGACGGCCACGAAGTCCGGTCCCAGAGAGAGGCCATGGTCGAGCGTACGAATTCGACCTTGACGGCAGTGTCCGAATGGGGTTCTGCCAACTTGGTTGAATTCAATGCCACTAAAACACAGGCCTGTCTGTTTTCCGCAAAAAGGTCTCGTCCTAATGTGTCTCCTACATTCCAGGGTGTCTCCATTCCGATTTCCGAAAGTCTAGAGTTGTTGGGTCTCGAACTCACGTCGGACCTGAACTTCGGCCGCTCGATTGAGTCCAAAGCTAAAACCGCAGCCAAGAAACTTGGTATCCTGAACAAGGTTAAGCGGTACTTCACGCCTGCACAGCTTCTTACTCTCTACAAAGCCCAAGTGCGATCTTGCATGGAGTACTGCAGTCACCTTTGGGACGGCTCTGCGAAATACCAACTTGACGCACTGGACTCAGTTGAGCGTCGAGCCAAGAGACTCATCGATGACGATGCACTCGTCGAGACTAAGTTACACAGTCTGGAGCACCGACGATTGGTCGCTTGTCTGTCGGTATTCTATCGGCTACACTTCGGCGAATGTGCCCAGGAGTTACATGACCTGATTCCACCATCCCCCTTCCATCATCGTACGACAAGACGTAGTGCGAGACTGCATCCATACGTTGTCGATATTCCAACAATCCGCACAAATAGGTTCGCATCCTCTTTTATAATGAGAACCGGTAAGGTTTGGAACTCTCTCCCTGCGTCTGTTTTCCCAAGCAAATACAATCAGGATATTTTTAAAAGAAGAGTAAATAGGCTTTTTCTGGGCGAGCGCGCTACATCCTCGGCTTCATCTACACTTTCCATCAGGTGAGCTGAAGCCAATTGAACCCATTATGAATAAAAAAAAAAAAAAAAAAAAAAAAAACAGTTTTATAATAGTTTAGATTAGATGCAGTGTTTTCGTGGTTGAAATGCAGGCCATCTATTTATCTCTTGATACGTAATTCCTTTTAAAACGCAGAACAAATAAAAAATGGCCAAATAAGCATGAGCATCATGCTCATGACTATATTCCCCTAAGGGGTAGTCAAAAATATTCGGAAATATCATAACATGCGCGTTTCACGTTTTTCGTTTCATTTCTAATGGCCAAATAAAATTGATCCAAAACCGATGAGCGTGTATGGAGTGACGTATGTCGTATGACACTTCATACGACATACGTCACTACGTATGTCTCATGAAGAGGCAAGATTAGTAGAGCTTGGCAAAAAATTTGGAAAAATGAGGGCACCACTTTCTTTGAAAGAATGTCAAAATCACATATAACCTGGCAAAACCATAATTAGATCCACCTGTCACCACATCAAACTCTTTTGTTGCAAAGCTTTTTTGTCAGGATCGTAGCAAGTGGCGTTTAATAAAATTGTCTCTGCCTACCCTAATGGGACATAGGAGGGTACGGTCGGTCATATGGTTCGTATAACAATCATAAGCTTGCAAATCGTAAACAATATGGAGTACCCACCTCCGCCACTTTATTAAATCGAACAGCTCTAGGGGCCGCATCATCGCTGTCCGTGTTTTCTCCCGCTCTGACCGGAACAAATGTGGAGTCACCCTGAAACATTTATTCATTATAATAATGAACTAAGCGTGCACTGTGGTTTCAGCGTAAAATAGAGTTCAATTTTTCCCATGGGTTTTGTAGGTGTTTACACCATGGAATTTCTCTATGGTTGACACCTACCTACATTTCGCTTCATTGAAGAAGCGAAATTTTTATTCTGTGTTTGTGATAAAAAATCTTAAATATGAGCACAGTATAAGACAGTAATCCATCTTTATACAATGGTACCAAACGCGGCTTGTATGTGTGCTCGCCTGGCTCGCCAGTACGTACGACCATATCTAAGGCAGCCTAGGCAGCGCCAGACAGGGCGACGCCTACGAGGCGACGCAGTGATATTGTCAGTGTGTGCGTGCTACGAGGCGTACGCCGTACTACGTTTATTACTATTGTATGAAGATGGATTACTGTTTTATACTGTGGTACGAGCTTAAATGTAAATAACAGCCTAGGGTAATTTACTCCATTCTCATTATTTTGTACATTGACACAGAATAGCATTGGTTCTTTATCAAAAATTACGTGATGTATTTGTAACAAAGAACATTCCAATTTTCTGTTCTAAGTATGTAGTACTTTATGATTATTTAAATATTATTTTGCTTGCAAACATGTCTATTTCCTATTAAGATAGGAGATTCATGACTTCCCTCACCTGCAACGATTTTGTTGCTTATAATTGTTGCAAGCAAGGTCAATGGCTCTGGATAATTATCATTAGGTATACTAACTTTATAAAATTACAAACTTAAAACTCAACAAAAATTAACAAATTATAATTGAGCATAAAAGGTTGGAATTATGAATTTTTTGTTCTGAAAATATTTTAATTAAAATGATCAGTCATCAGATATAATCAATCATGAAAAAATTTATACATTTTTAAACTTAATACAATAAAGCACACAAAACACAACCTCCTTATTTTGTACCTACTTTATTTCCTGTCTTTAACTTTTCTCTGTATACAAAGGTGTTAAAAAAGTAAAAATAATCATTTATAACTTTTAATGGGGTTGTTTAGAGTTTAGACCATCAAACTGAACAACTTTCACCATCAGACCAACATCAAAATCGCGAAAAACACATCTGCTGACCCACACTTTTAGCTCGAGTAGATTTATAGTTTAGTACGGAACACCGATTTTTTTTAGATTTTGATATTGGTCCCAAGTTGTTCAGTTTTATGATCTACGAGCTTTTACCCGCGACTTCGTCCGCATAAATTATATACCAGATTTTAAGTCAGATGTTACGCTACCAAACAAAAAAAGTTTCATCAAAATCGGTTCAGTAGTTTTTGCGTGATACTCGAACAAACAAACACCCAAACAAACAAACAAACAAACTAAATTCTTTTTTCAAATTTAAAGTTTTATAATAGTCAAGATACCACTTTCAAATTTACAGTTTTATAATAGTCGAGATACCACCCCTTTAAATGTTTAATTTGTATTTTTGTAGCACCTTGTATAGAGGTATTTTTACTTAGTATGTTTTTGGTGAAAAATAAATTATAATTAATTGGTTAAAAACAGTGTTTTGGCATCTAAAATATAATTGACGGTTAAATACAAATATATTTTTCTTACCAAACTGTTGGTTGACTCAGTGAAGAAATTTTCTTCATCTGTTTCTGCAGTTGGTTCCAACAATTGCTGCAAATGAGAAAGAAAATGGAAAATTTTCATCATTTATGAATATAGGTTACGAAATAATTGCCAATTCTACTTAGGAAAATAATAATTTTCGTTTGTTGATAAACTTTGCAGTATGACAATAAATGTATTTAATATGACGGCGCCTTGTAGCGCCATCTATTAAAAATTATCACTTTGATTTAGCCTAAAAGCGCCATCTAGTATCATTATTAAGAATTGTCATTTTTGTTTAATGTTAATTGGTATTTTTCGAGGACGAGGGTGGCAACACTCTAGTGAAACGTCCTTGTGACTGGGCAGCCAGCTTGCGGTTGTCACTTTTCGAACGGAAGCCTGGCGTAACGGTCACAGCGACGGATCACTTACGTCCTGTGATTGTAATCGAGTTTAATCGCTGAGAAGAGACTATATTTCTGTTAAAAAGCTTCAGATTCTGAAATATTACATTATTACTGTGGAATAAGTGCCTTTATTTCCGTAATACCACGCCCGTGTTCTAAACTAAGGTTATACCGAGGTTACCTAAAATGGACCATTCTGGTGAGGAGCCTTCATCAGAAGTGGGATCCAAAAGCGGGAATAAGGCAACTGACGAGGGCAACGGCAGCAAACTTTTGATTACCATGGAGGCTTTATTGACCCGTTTACTAAGTACATCTCCACCAGTGCCTCATCCACCTACGGCAGCTACAACTACGACGAATGTGGTGCATTTGGTCCAATTCAACCCTGATGATGGAGACGCAGATATCGAGGGCTGGTGTCGAGTCTCGGAGATCATCGTCGCAGCAAAGAAGTTAAGTGGAGTTGAACTTTTGTTATCATTGACCAGTGCCTTGAAAGGACGAGCTGCCACTTGCTTAACCAAGGTACGACTGGAAGATTTGACATGGGACACCATAAAACAAATACTCCTTGCAAAGTTCTCAAAGCCCAAATTGATTCAAGATTATTTCGATGACGTAATGCGATTTCAAATCGGAGCGAAGGAAACTGCGAGTGAGTCAGCAATGCGTTTGTGGAATATTATTGAAAGTATCCCTAAAGTCGAGATGACAGAAGAAGTTATCACCGGATTTGTTATATCCGTCTTGAGTTTGAAAGATTACCTCATCCGCCGTGAGCTGAACTCTCACGCTATTACCACCCGAGCTCAACTACTTCGCACACTTGGTGGCATTTCCTTGAAAAGACGTTCCGAATCCAATGATGTGACCGATTCGAAGAAACCTCGCTTGAATGACGCAAAGTTCAATGGAAATTGTCATAGATGTGGAGTTCCTGGCCATAGAATGGCAGATTGTAGAAGACCTCGTCCAGAACCAGGCTCCGCAAAATCAGCGGAAAACTCTTTTTCAGACCGTACAAAAGAAAAGCCAGCATCATTGACGTGTTTCTCATGTGGTATGCCAGGTCACGTGTCAACTGCGTGTCCAGCGAAGAAGAGCGGTGGAGCTGTAGTGAAGGAGGTCAACACTTGCGAGCACAGATCATCTAGAGGTACCCTGACTGTATTATCTGGTGAGAAATTTCGTTTTCTATTTGACAGCGGTTCATCTTGCTCTTTACTAAAAGAGAGTGTTTCCTCACAATTTCTGGATACTGAACGTAACAGCTTGGTCTACTTAAATGGTATAGGGGGCATAAATGTAGAATGCACAACGCAAATTTCAAGTGTGGTTCAAATTAGTGGTTTGTCAGTGACGCTTCTATTTCATGTCGTCCCGGACGACTGTATTACAGAGCCTGTAATAGTAGGTAGGGATATTTTTGAACATAACGTGCGTGTCGAAATTGATCATGATAACCTCTCCATCGCGCAAAAAGAAAAGGCCAACGTTTGTGAGCACAAGACAGGCATTAGTTTTGATTCTATAGATACTGATTTGGTAGGCGAACAAAAAGAAGCACTTCTATGTATCCTGCGAAAATATACTGACCATTTTGTCGAAGGTACTCCTACCAAACGCGTTACTACAGGCCAAATGGAGATAACTCTTATTGACCCCCATAAGATAGTGCAGCGGAGCCCTTACAGATTATCACCCCCGGAAAAGCAAGTGGTAAGGGAGAAAGTTCAGGAGTTGTTGGACGCGGGAATTATCCGGGAAAGTACCTCCCCTTTTGCCAGTCCGATAATCCTAGTTAAAAAAAAGGACAATACCGACAGAATGTGTGTCGATTATCGAGAGCTGAATTCCAACACACGTCCTGAACATTACCCCTTACCACTAATCGATGACCAGATAGATCAGCTCACGGGAGCACACTTCTTTTCGTCCCTGGATATGGCAGCTGGTTTCCACCAGATCTTGATCCATCCCGAGTCCGTAGAAAAGACTGCCTTTGTGACGCCCGAGGGGCAATACGAATACCTCGCTATGCCTTTCGGGCTGCGCAATGCACCTTCCGTCTATCAAAGGTGTATTAATAACGCGTTCAGGGATTTAAAAGATAAACCACTTGTGTACATGGATGATGTACTCTGTTACTCTCCAGATATAACAGAGGGACTGCGTCGCCTCGATTTGGTTCTGGGAGCTTTATCACAGGCCGGTTTTTCACTGAACCTACAGAAGTGCAAATTCATGAAAAATAAAGTTAACTACTTAGGATACGCTATTCAGTCTGGGGAGATCAGGCCAAATTCTCTAAAAATACAGGCATTAGTAGATGCACCCTCCCCGAAAACCGCCACCCAAGTACGACAATTTTTAGGTTTGGCTTCATATTTTAGAAAGTTCATACCAAACTTTTCCCGGATAGTAGGTCCACTGTACCCTCTGACTAAACTGAAGGGTGGAATCAAATGGACAGAAAATCATGAGGAAATCCGGCAAACCATCATCCGGATTCTTACATCTGAGCCCGTTTTGACCATATTTGATCAGGATCTTCCGGTTGAGCTTCACTGTGATGCGAGCAGTGATGGCTATGGCGCAATTATAATTCAGAAAAAGAACGACATGCCACACGTCATCGCCTACTTCAGCCGCCGTACGACCGAGGTCGAGTCTCGGTACCATTCGTACGAGCTCGAGACTCTGGCCGTCGTACGAGCCATTGAACACTTCCGCCATTACCTATATGGCCGTAAATTTACTGTCTATACTGACTGCAATTCACTAAAAGCCTCAAAGTCGAAAGTGGACCTGACGCCTCGTGTACATCGTTGGTGGGCTATTTTACAAGCTTACGACTTTGACATTATTTACCGCGAAGGCAAGAATATGGCACACGCAGACTATTTATCGCGTAATCTACAACCGGAACCGGAACTAAGTACGGCGGCAACGGATGTAGTTTCTTCAGAACACGGTCCGAGCCGACATGTAGCTTCGAAGACTGTTAGATTTGTAGAATTACACGAGGGTTGGCTGTCTGTCGAGCAGAAACGAGACAGTGAAATTCAGGACCTTATATCTAAATTTTCTAACAACGAATTACCCCAAACCGTAGCAGAAACCTACGATGTTAGAAATGGAATTCTTTATCGCAAAATATGTCGAAACAAAGCTGTCTCTTGGCTTCCTATTGTCCCGCGTTCTTTGATATGGACGCTCATTAATCATATCCACTCGGAAATTCAACACTTAGGCCCTGATAAGACTCTGGACAAAATTTATGAGCTATATTGGTTTCCCGAAATGTCTAAAAGCGTTCGGAGATTTGTAGATTCGTGCATCGTGTGTAAGGCGTCGAAGGGACCTTCCGGTGCTCAACAAGTCTGTCTTCATCCGATCCCCAAAGTTGCTGTACCATGGCACACATTACATATAGATTTCACCGGAAAACTGAGTGGCAAAAGTGACCAAAAAGAATACTGCTCAGTAATCATCGACGCGTTCACAAAATATGTGCTACTAGAACATACAACTTCCCTTGATGCGGTTAGCGCTGTTAATGCCCTTAAAAAGGCAGTTTATCTATTTGGAGCCCCAAAACGCGTTATAGCCGACCAAGGTCGCTGCTATATTAGCAACGAATTCAAAAAGTTTTGCACAGAGAATAACATCAAACTTCACTTCATCGCCACAGGCTCCAGCCGGGCCAATGGCCAGGTGGAGCGTGTGATGAGAACTCTAAAATGTTTGCTCACAATTATTGAAAATGATCCGCATAAAAACTGGCGAGATGAGCTGGGCAATGTCCAGTTGGCACTGAACAGTACGAGATCAACTGTCACGAAATATACGCCAACTGAACTTCTGACTGGAGCTCGAGCACAATCGTTAGGGATCGCCAAATTAACTCAAGGAAATGAGCAAACTGAAAGGTTAGATGTTGAGTCTATCCGCGCAGATGCCTCGAAAAACATTGAAAAGGCAGCTAAAGCCGACACCTCGCGTTTTAACCGTGGTCGGGCCACTATCAAACCGTTTTCAAAAGGGGACTTCGTGTTCGTAAAATCTTCTGAACGAAACCAAACTAAACTAGATCGTAAGTTTAGAGGACCCTTCGTAATAACTAACGTTCTTGAAAACGACCGCTACGAGCTGAAAAGTGTCAATGGTCCTAGTAGGACGTTGAAGTATGCTCATGAGAACTTACGTTCAGTACCAGGAGGTCACGAGGGGTTAACTGAATTAGCCACGAGTATTTTAAATGAAGATGAGGCCATGACGGCGCCAGATGAACAGTTAGAGGGATACCAGGACGACAATAATTCAGATACGTTGTCTGCTCGCAGTGATAATACTTTAACTGCAGGGTCCACTACTTTGACGGCATGTTCTGAAATAATGAGCGACGATTCCGAAGAAGAATCTCATCATATTGATGTGGTGGATGTGGAGGTTCATCGCTTATAAAAGGTATTCCCCATAACTGAATGTACTGAATATATTATAATCGAGTAATTATAATGTTGTCCGGTTTCACAGATTGGTGATTCGAAAGGACGCATAGGATGTTCACGTGATAGATGGTCGAAAGGACGGTGTTGTCCGGTCCATGCACGCCTGCGTGGTCGAAAGGACGCACTTGTCCGGTCCAATTAGTTAAGACGGTCGAAAGGACGATGTTGTCCGGTCCATGTCTGGTTACATGGTCGAAAGGACGCATTTGTCCGGTCCAGTTTGCGGTGAATAAATGTTGTCCGGTCTATGCATGCGTGCTTAGTCGAAAGGACGCATCTGTTCGGTCAAAAATCTACCTCAAAGTCGAGAGGACGGTGCTTCTCGATTCAGCCCAATTAATCTGGGTGATCGATACTACGCATTTGTCCGGTCTTTGATGGAAGTGGCTGTGTGAAATCAAATGGTGTCAAGTATTTCTTTTTAGTGGTGGGTTGTTCGGTACCTTGTCAGGGTGGACGAGCCAGACGACCGAAACATTTGCATTGTGTGAGCTAATGTGTGCACGTTTGTTACAGAGAACTGATACCTGATCACCCGAGGACGGGCGGATGTCAGTCCGGCCGTGACGGCGCCTTGTAGCGCCATCTATTAAAAATTATCACTTTGATGTAGCCTAAAAGCGCCATCTAGTATCATTATTAAGAATTGTCATTTTTGTTTAATGTTAATTGGTATTTTTCGAGGACGAGGGTGGCAACACTCTAGTGAAACGTCCTTGTGACTGGGCAGCACGGGCGTAAATCTACGTACAATGGAACACTTGTGTTAGGCTCAGCCGCCATGACAGTTGGAGAATTGTTACATGACGTTTGTGCCCCTTCCCCCAACCCCTCCACTCCCCCCGTGACTTGACGCGCCGAGTCGCAATGACAATGACAGCCGGTTGACGCCATTACAGTTCTTGTGTTGATCGAGTAAAGTTTCGTGCTTATCTCTCCGCTTTTACTGTAATACTACAAATAACTCAGTAGTTCTTTTACTATTTTGTAAAATGCGCTACGTGTGTTGTGTACGTGGTTGTGCTAGTAAACGACAGGACGTTATACTGCATAGATTTCCCGTGACGAATGAGCAAAGACTCTCTAAGTGGTTGAAGTGCCTTGATTGTGTTTCTGATATAAGAAGCTTATCAGTGGAAAAACTTTCAAAACTGTTTGTGTGTCACAAGCATTTTGAAAGTAGATTCATCACGACAAAGATGCGCTTGCTGGGAAGTGCATACCCGTCGTTGTTTACCGCCGAGGAGTTTTCTAACGGGCTTCCTTCTGAATCTTTTGAGGATGTTGGTGAGTAGCTATATAATTACCGATTGATATTTTAACGACAGTAGACCAGCGGGGCTAGCCCCGCTGGTGGTTTTCCAGAATTGGCAACAAAATTTTTACAACAGCCCATTTTTTGTTTGAATAATAGTCATGAAAACATAACTCTCCTTCTGAAGCAGTCAGGTAAAAATATTCTACACGTGGTATTAAATTAATGCATTATGGGGACGTTTCCACCATGGGATCAACAAAGATTTTGTGTAGTAATTACTTAATTTAATTTTGTATGCTGTAAACATTGTATATTTATAAGTTACTCTTATTTTTTACAGTAGGTACTTAATTTTAATTGTAGATTACACACTGAGGGCAGGAAAGTAAGAAAGGTCTCAGATTGCATGTAATTGTAGACCGAGGCGAAGCCGAGCTCAACAAACATGTCATCTGAGGCTTTCTTATTTACTACCCGCGGTTAGTACACTATTTGTCTCCCCAATGGAGGCGGACAGCGGCAACTTCGTTTAGCGCAGCGGGTCAAAAGTTGACACTTTCCACCTGGAGGGGTGAAAAATATAATAAGAAATGTAGGGTATATCTACACTAATATTATGAAGAGGAAAGATTTGTACCTATTTTTGTATGTTTGTAATGAATAGGCTCAAAAAGTACTGGGCCGATTTAAAAAATTCTTTCACCATTAGAAAGCTGCATTCACCCTGAGTAACATAGGCTATATTTATTGCTAGAAAAGATTAGACGTCCACCCGTGCGAAGCCGGGACGGGCCGCTAGTTTTATACATAAAAACAAAAAATGGACAGTTGTGATAAAAACATTCCCATCCTAAAACTCAAAAGGCTAAATGTGAGCGTTGCTATTACTACAGTTGTGATCTGAGACTTTGATTGTGGTAGTTGTAGCAATATTTCTGACCACCCCAGATGTCATTATGGTTGTGAGTACATGCATTGTATGTACATACAGCCATGTTGCCGGTACACTGTACACACTCTCCGGAGCGGCAAAACTAGCACGAACTGGTTAATGTAGGATTTTATATCAGGAAATGAATCTTACTATGCAATAAGATAAATCTTATAATCCACTGTGTGGATCCGATAAGGATACAATACACCCCATATCTTACCACCGGTGTCGTAAAAAGCGACTATGGTAACAAAGGGAATGGGCAGCAGCATTCTACTTTAATACCAAGACCATCTTACTGCAATCTCCAATGTGCATGACAAGCGAGGAGATTATGGCAAGACCCAAAAAGGTATGGGAGGCCCGCACCCAGCATTGGGACTTATTATGGGCTGTTGATGTGATGCAATAAATAATAATTTGTTGTTTGAAAAATCTTATGTTTTGAGTGTAGCTATTACATAACCATAGGATTGGTGTCAGGACAGCCTAATTTAAATAAACTTTATTTTTCAGAAAATGCGCAACCGCATCTTGAACATAACTACTCAAGAAAGAGGCACTTTGAACACACCTATTGTAAATTTCAACCATCACAATTTGAAAAATCTAGAACAGGTTCGTTGTGGTTTTTTAATTTAATTATACTTTGTAAAATTTTGCTTGATACCTGTGACATCTGTCACATACGTACATTTTTGAGGTAAGTCTCTGTCACTCTTATTTCTTACGCATCGATCCATCCTGCTGTCACAGGTATCAAGCAAAAATTTTCAAATAACTGATTTGTGATATAAAAAAATTCTTTTAGTAGTAGTGTAATTGTAAGTCCTTGTAAAAATTACCTAATGATATTCATGTGTTCACTACCTTTATTAATATGTACCTTAAATGTGTACCCCGTGTCCCCGTGTGTGTGTGTGTGGGTGTGTGTGTGTGTGTGGGGGGGGGGGGGGGGTTCGAACCCCATCCAGGCCGACTCGCACCAATGACTTTCGGAATTTATGTATGTTTTGTAACACCACTGGCTTTTCGGTGTAGGAAAACATCGTGAGAAAACCTGCATGCTTCAATTTCGATGCATGTATTGTACCCACTGTCCACCCATTACAAGTGGCGACGGGCTCACTCCCCGTCACACTGGACAGAGTTCCGGTACTACTAGTGAAACGTGGATGTTCTGAAGTTTCAGAATATCTCTGACTACCCCCTCGGGGAATATAGTCTAGAGCATTATGCTTATAAATGTGTAAGTGTAAGGGGAAACCTTTTGCCTGTATTCTTTGTGCTCATATAAAATTCGATGTTATAAGTTATATTTAAATATTTCAGATCTAGAGGCACCAAGTACTTCTGTTCTACAAGAACTTCATGAAAATCCACAAGTGCCACCTACTTCTGGTAATTTTTTTGTTTTATTTTCTTTCAACAATATTCTTAAAAAAATATTTCTAATTTTCATAAAAATATTTTTTTTCATTTCAGCTTGTTTTGATAAGAGTAATCCTCTGGAACTCCCTTCTGTTTCCACAGCTGAAGCTGGCACATCAAATCCACAAGCACAAAGTACTTCTGGTAAATGTTTTTCACTTGTTTTTGTTAAGTACAAAAATTCATAATGATTTTAGTAAAAATTTTACTAAAAAATAATTCTTTCCCATTTTAGTTTTGCCTTGAACACCCAAAAAGCCTTCAAGGAAAAGGATACTTATAATTTTCATAAATTTTTTTATTTTCATTTCAGATTGTCTTGGTGCAACAACACATCATGATAAGAGTAATCCTCTGGAGCTCTCTTCTGTTTCCACAGCTAAAGCTGGCCCATCAAATCCTCAAGCACGAAGTACTTCTGGTAAATGTTTTTCACTTGTTTTTGTACAAAAATTCATAAAGATTTTAGTTAAAATTTTACTAAAAAAAATAATTCTTTCTCATTTTAGTTCTGCCTAGAACACCCAAAAAGCCTTCAAGGAAAAGGATGGTTCAAAAACTTAGCAAATTGTCACCGACGTGCAAGTCTATATATAGAGAATACAAAAAGGCCAAACAACAACTTGACTTTCACCGTCGAGCAAAGAGAGCTCTCAGGTTCAACAAGAACCAATCTTTTGAAGATCTCACAAAAAATATGAACCCATATGCCAAAAAATTATTTGCTATGCAAGTAAATCTTTGCACAAAGAAGAGCAAAGGAAGGAGATTTACCTTAGAAGAAAAATTAATAGCCTTGTCAATAATGAAACAAAGCCCGAAATGCTATCGATTTTTGCATAAAATATTTATACTGCCATCCAAATCAACCCTGAATAAAATGGTATCAAAATTGAATGTGGAAACTGGAATAAATCCTCAATTTTTTTCTTTGATGAAGAAAGAGGTTTGTATATCACTTCTTCATAACTATTTAACTTTAAAAATTTAATGTGAACACTCGTAAACAGAGTGTTGTTGTACACTGTTCCATGACTTTTCCAAACCATCTTAACGATTGTGAGTTTATGTAAAGCCTGATCAGAAAAATATAAATCCTGGTTTGGGGGGGGCTGCAATCGACTAAACCTTTAATGTCAGTGTCCCAAGTACAAAAATTAGTTCCAATGATTTTCCGCAACATGGCGAGGTTTTTTATTTTTCTGGTCAGGCTTTATGCATGTAGCTTCATTATTTTCATGACAATCACAACTAGTGCCCACTAATATAAATAAAAATTTCGACGAAAATATATTTTATTAGTTCATAATATTTTAGTGAGTGATGAGATGAATGACAATTATTTCTAATATTGGTTTATTTTTTCCAGGTCGACACATGGAGCACAAACAAAAAGTATTGTTCTTTGATTTTTGATGAGATGGCTTTAGAGACTGGGCTATCTTATAACAAAAAGAAAGATAAAATTGATGGCTTCACAGAGTTGCAAGAGCGGTCGGATAAATATGCTGACCATGCTCTGGTATTTATGCTCAGAGGTGCAGTTCAAAAATGGAAACAGCCTATTGCATACTATTTTTGTGAAGGTGCAACAAAGGGGCCAGAAATGAAAGCCATTATAAAAAATGTTGTGTCTGCCCTTATGGAAATTGGTCTGAAACCAATAGCACTTGTATGTGACCAGGGTTCGGCGTTTCAATCAGCTCTGAGAAGCTTGACTGAAGACACATTGCGGGAAAAAACTCGATGTAATGAGCGGACTGGTGAGTGTGCTATTAAGTCTTAGTATATTTCAACATGATGACAGAATTTTTTAACCCATGCATTATTCCTTTTTTTAAAAATATTTTCTCTTTACAGATGACGGTGTTATCACTATAAATAACGTGGACATGAGTGTTATTTATGATCCATCTCATTTAATAAAAGGCTTGAGGAACAATTTCCTTAATAAAGATATCAAATTGATGGGGAAAGTTTCTAAATGGCAAGATATAGTGGATGTTTATAAAACAGATTGCCACCACACAGAAGCACGGTTGCTCCACAAATTAACCGATGAGCATGTGATACCAGAACGGATTAAAAAAATGAAGGTATGAGTTTATTTTTTTAAATTAAATTAAATAAAGTTGTTTGATTTATATCGCAATGGACGGCTCGATAACTTAGTTCATTGAAACTTGCCTTGCCCATTGATCCGAGGGTTTCGAATCTCTCATGGTCAAACGTTTGTATGGTGTGGTGAATACAAATATTTACATTTTTGTGTATTGTATACATATCGTTAATTCGCCGTCAATATTATAAGACCGGATAAAATCCTGGATTCTGTATGTAGGTAATTTGATTGGTAAAATATGTTGGAAAACGTCTCAAATCCAGTATCCAGTAGGTACTAATACTATTAAGAATTACTACGTTGAGAATATTGTGATGGACCTATACATTTTTTACAGGTGAAGAACTGTGTGCGGATATTCAGCAAAACCATGTCTGCTGCACTCTCATACACGGCAAAATTTTGTAAGTAACAAGAGCAGAGTTAACATTAATAGTATGTAACCTTTTCGCCGCCATTGTAGCGAAATGTGTGTGATACCGGCTAAGAATGGACCACCCCAATTCTTCCCGTGGGTGTCGTAAGAGGCGACTAAGGGATTTAAAGTTTCTTATGCAGTGTTTATGTGGGCGATAGGCTAGCCACCTATCACCACCCACTTACCACATCATTCCATCTTGAAACTCAAAAGGCTAAATGTGAACATTGCTACAACTGCTTGAATGGAAAGTTGGTAGTTGTATCTATGCCATCCCAATATGAGCATTCTCGAATTGCTCTAAGGGAAGTCCTCAATTTAAAATGTAACAAGTATTGAGTGAAATAATTTTTTGCTTTTATATATGTTTCTTACCACCCCGAAAAGGATTATGTATGTAGTGAAATAATGGTAACGTTTACGATGCTGAATATAGTCATGGTTTATGGTTTTACTTGTAGTAATGTTCACGTTTAGCATACATCAGGATAGTTCCTATCAATAATACTGGTTAATTTGATAAAATTCAGACATAAAAGATCTTTCGGTTGTTTTAAATAGGATACCCTTGTAATTATTAAATGTTGTTTGCAGCTCACTATGTCGATGGAACGCCAGTCAGCAGTACCCTAAAGAACACTGCTGAAACAGTAAACTTTTTCGATGATTTGTTCGATAGTGTAAATGGAGCATCGCTAAGCTACAAAACAAACAAGGGGAAAGAATTACGAAGAGCAGTTGTGGAAACTTCAAAGCATCATGCATTTTGGAAAGAAGCTATTACAAAATTAGAAAGCCTAAAATTTGTTACTGATAAAGGCAAGGAAGTAGTAGTCCCCTCAGTAAAAAATTTTATTATCACTTTAAAAAGTTACATGAGGTTGTGGCAGTTTTTTAAGAAAAACAATTTAAAAGTTATGCGCCCAAGATATTTCAACTCAGATCCGATTGAAAATTTTTTCGGTCAAGTGCGGGCGTATAACTATAGAAGTAATGACCCCAACTGCCACAACTTCAGTTGTACATTTAAATCTCTTTTGATTACACGCATAATCCAATTCCATTCGGAAACTTTTAATTGTGAGGATGACGGGGCTGAACAATTAGTCAATCTTTCGTCGCTGTTTGAAAATGTTGAGACGAATCGGCTAAACAGCGTTCAATCCCGTCATCCTGAAGCAGAGCCACATCATGTGGAATCTATAATAGATCAGGCAAGGAGAGAAAGGTTAAATATTCATTCTCGTGCATACTCTACTGGATGGGTAGTAAGAAAATTTTTAAATAAATTCAAATGCAAACAATGCAAAGAAAGCCTCACAAGTTCCCATGAATTAAGCATTCATAATTGGATTAGCCAAAGGGAATATAAAGTGGCAAAAAAAGCATTGAATTACCCATCAGAGAGTGCAGTGAGGTGCTTTGGCATAATAATGTCAGAATCGAATGAATTCTTGGAGAAATTCGCTCACAAAGAGGGACTATCTCATGTAATTAAAGAAAATATTCTAGCCAAGCATTCATTCGATTTTACCTGCAATAAACACAAAGATTTGGTTCTGCAATATTTCTTGGAAATAACAATAAGGTTTTCTATAGTGAATTGGTGCAATGTAATCAATAAAATACTGAGGGGTACTGATATAGAACGACTCAAAAATAGAACCTTGCCTAACATGCAGGCTAAAGCATTTAACAAATATGCAAAGAAATTAAAAAATAAAATGTTGAATAAATAAAGAAAACTTGTTTCATTTTTTTTTAACTTATAAATCTTTTATTTTATCAAGAATCCTAGGGGCCAGGCCGCGTAAAAAAGAAGGCTGAACTGACTATAACCCTAAGCCAACCACAATACTTTCGAAGTACGAAATTAAAAAAAATAGCTGTCATACGACACTGGCGCGACCTTGACTCTATAACATATTCTTAATGTTCGACAGATGGCAGTCTGATACGTTAGTATCTACTACTTAGTCTGTGCTGGGCAGCCAGCTTGCGGTTGTCACTTTTCGAACGGAAGCCTGGCGTAACGGTCACAGCGACGGATCACTTACGTCCTGTGATTGTAATCGAGTTTAATCGCTGAGAAGAGACTATATTTCTGTTAAAAAGCTTCAGATTCTGAAATATTACATTATTACTGTGGAATAAGTGCCTTTATTTCCGTAATACCACGCCCGTGTTCTAAACTAAGGTTATACCGAGGTTACCTAAAATGGACCATTCTGGTGAGGAGCCTTCAAATATTAGTGCATTTTTTTAAACAGTTTAGTAATTTTGTGTTGACATCATAAAAAAGATCATAATTAAAAGAACTAGGTAGGTTAGGAATGCACAGTCTCATGTAAATTTTTGTTTTTGTCTGAATTGACATGTTTACTGCCAGCAGGATTAAAATTTTTTTATAAGGTGAAATCATTGTCACCATAGGCTTTTACATTTGTAACAGATGATTTAAGCAGTGTTGTACGCGATAGCAAGAACAGTCCTATAAGAGAGCAGCACTCACATCCAAAGCCTTTTAAAAAAATAAAAGATGGGTTTGCTCTTGGCCTCAATCCAGTCCTCAGGGCAAAGATGGGGTCGAAGATGTAGCAAGCTTACCCAGAAGAAGCCTATTCACTCGTACTTGAAAGGAATTCGGGTTATAAGCGTTCGGAAATACTGATGCAGGCAGGGCATTCCACTCCTTGCCTGTGTGCATTATTAATGATAGCTATCAGAACTGCATACCCTAAATCGTCCTACTCCATACCCAATGATATTATAACCAAAAGAAGCAGATATTTTACTATCGTGTACGTAAAGAGAAGAATCGAAAAAGATATTGATTAAAAAAATAACAACATGTATTTACAACCCGGGCAAATTAACTTGGCACCTGGCTCGCATGTGGCTCGGAATTTGACACCCCTCCTGCTACCCCCCGCGGGACTCCACCGTCGCTGTGCGAGGCTAGTAGCATAGCATCTCAGTTACCGTTGCACGTGTCCCTGCATTTTAGCATTTTCGAGTAGTTTTCGAGTTTTTTATTCCCAGCCACGTGCGAGCCAGGTGCCAAGTTAATGCGCACGAGTTGTACTGGTGTTTGTTGATTACTTTCTAACCACTACTTAACATAAGATACTTACAGTATAGTCTGCCGGCCGACACGGATCTCTCGTAGGAGGTGTAAAACATAATACTAATAAATATATAAATAGGAGCGAGCTGCGCACATACGTCACTAGGAATGGACGATCCAACTTCTTTTCTATGTAAATGTACTGAAAAAGACAGGGATTTGTGTTTTAACTTCATATTTTGTATTAATGTTATGTTTATTATTCTGTTATTTATGTTATGTTATGTTCATTTAAAAAGAAGAATGTTATCTTTCCAAACATAACACTTTCTGTGCTAGTCTCAAAACATGAAAATTTGAGTGTTCAAACACTGCTGAATGCTATACACCAGGGGTCTCCAAACTTTTCCGAGAGATGAGCCCTGGGCTCATCGTACCAACATAACAATTTTCACAGCTACACACATCTCATTGATGATAATGAAATTATGTATCTTTTTTTTATATTTCACTATGTGAATCACCTATCTATATCACTTAGGTATTGCAGTTAGTAACATGCTCAATTTCATTATGTATGTTTTTAAATTGAATTTTTAAATTGTATGTGGGCCGTAGTTTTTAGACCCCTCACTAGTAATTTTTAAGGGTATTTTTAGAATAACAAAATTAAACAAGGAAAATGGGTCGAAAATAATAGTTTTATGTTGCCTTCCCTTAGAAAATTGATTGGGTGATCCACATTTTTGTATAGAAGGTCAAAGATTTATTTTTGTTTTACGACCCATTTTTTCATCATCATCATCATCATTAGGGTATAAGCCATAGAGAATGGAATCACAAGCATTTTAACACATTCACTGCCGATGACCTATGTTTTAGGTCTACAATGACTGGTCCGCGGTGCACACAGCTCGCATGGTGAGACCAGATTGTATCACATTCCTCGGTGTGGCCAAACATCAAGTAGTTATTTTGAGCTTAGCAGCAAATGTGTTAAGAAACAGCACTATCTAACTAGAGATCACAAAATAGTATTACATCCTTGGAGCCACAGAACATTATAAGAGGGGTTAGAAATGCAAAGTAGGCGTGGAATGCCTGCCACACGGTTATTCTATGATTTGCATAACACAGTAAGGCGCGCGGCGTGGTGCGAGCGAGAGGGCACAAGTAGTTGTAGCAGTGCGAGTGGGAAGACAAGTGGCGACAGCTGTCTTCGAAGCAAAAGGGCTCAACTGTACAATGAGTGCTGTCGAGTTTAGGGTTCATATTTCTTTTCCAAATAGGTCTTCAAACTAAGCTAACTAAGAAATTTATAGTTTTCCAATTTCAAAATAGCCGCAACAGTCGGCGAGTGCCAGAACCAAATTGCGACTGTAGCCTTAGGTGTTAAAAATTTTTTTTTCCAGTTCCCGACATGCTCTTTTAGACAAAATTGTATGAGATTAGGTGAATTTAAAAAAATCATATCTCGAAAACTATAAATTTCCGCAAGTTCAAATTTCGTATTTAGTTTAACAATAAGACCTTTTTGGAAAAAAAATATGAACCCTGAACTCGACGGCACCTATTGTACAGTCCATCCCATTTCGTACAATCACGATTTTGTTCTGTGTGTCACAGTACTGCGTATAAGCCTTATTTCCGTTAGGTCATCTATCTTAGACCTGTGGCATCATCCAAGCCCTCCTTCATGATGTGAATTTGTAAAGCAAAATACAAATACAAAAATATTTATTTCCAATGACCACTAAACATTTACACACAAACATTTTTATTCTTTCTTATTGTGAAGCAATAAGAATCGTGCTAGTTTTGAAGAAGAATCAATAGCGGAATACTTACTTTTGTAAACTCTGACGATACCACCCACAATGCAACGACCAATAGCAGTAGAAACACGCCGAATACAAATTTTCTTCTATCGTAATTTTGGACATCTTTATTATTTTTGTTGTTGGAGGTCACTCGGAAGAAATTGTGGCACAAAGTCAACATTAAGATAAAATAATTGATACAGTAAATAAAACTTAAATCTATTAAATATTGCTCGCATTCATAGTTATTCAACAAGTACAAACGACGATTTGCCGGTAAATAGATATGGTCAAAGGGGTTTTTTAGTTAAGATATGTTGCACAAATATAGTCGTATTTTCACAGTCAGAACACCATTATTTTTATCTTTTAATTAGAATTAAAACGGAAAGGAATCAGAATCACTGCGAGCTATGAACAATAGGCTTTGATTTGTCAAATTTTGACATTGAAAAAGTGACATTTTGTTTTTTTTTTGGTTCAGTTCAAGGTATGGAGATTATAATATCCCATACAACCGATGTCTTCAATATAATTATCTCATTTAAAACGTTGGTGTTCGACGTTTTAACGCTTCTTTGGAGTTTTTGGAGGCAATTGAGAAACGTAGGAAAGATAGAGAAGTCCACAGGAAAGAGGTGAACCGACCGCTTGCCGCGCTACAAAAGAACGGAACACTTTTTCTGTTTACGTACGATCCACACACCATATTTCACTGAACTGTATATTGTTCACTTGCCCGACACTTTGTTTCGCAAAATAACATCAATTTTAGGAACCAAAAGTCACTATAAACAATAAAAATTCGATAAAATATGTCGACTCCAAACGTAGCTGACAAGATCCCGCCAAAAACTCAGTGACATTTTGGTTTTTTTCCGTGCGTTGAGACGTCAAATTACCAAAACTTCAAACGAAATTTCAAGCAGCACGTATCTGCAGGGTATGAGAAACAAAAAAAGCGAATCAATCATCATAACATATACTTATATTACTCTTTGATCATAACATTCCAAATCTAATAAATACGAGCAAAAAGCATGTCTGTGCCATCTATGCCAGGTATTACTTGTTGTTAAAAATCCCGAAACGTATCTTTTAAGCTGCTTGCCTACCTGGCAACGAGGCCTCCTCGTGGCCAAAGCTTTAATAGGTAAATAAAAAAACATTAAGTATTCATTCATTCATTCACTCATTCATTAATTCATGAGTTTTTTGGCGGGAATTTGTCGGCTACGTTTGGAGTCCATAATATTTATATATGTATATTTTGTTTTATCGAATTTTTATTGTTTATGGTATGTTTTGGTTCGTAAAATTGATGCTATGGTGCTGTTTTGCGCTGTTTTGCGTAACAAAGTGTCGTGCAAGTGAACGATATAACAGTTCAGTGAAATAATGATGATTTATTGTAAAGGTGAACGGTTTTTGAAAGTATTGAAAGCTGCCCTGCCTGCCGCAGGCCTGCTGATAGTTGTTCATGGTATGCAAAAGCAGGGCAGTTCAGTTTAGGTCCTGCTATAAGAGCTTGTAGTAGGCCTCCAGGAAAAATGTTCCGTCATTTTCATTTGTATTGTAGCGCGGCAAAGCGGTCGGTTCCCCTCTTTCCTGTGGACTTCTATGTTTTTCCTGCGTCTTTCGATTGTCTCCAAAGAAGCGTCAAAACGTCGAACACCAACGTTTTATTTTAATGAGGGATTTTCCAAAAGCAATAAAAAACAAAAAACTTAGTTCCAAATTTCTCGATAGATGGCGTTGACAAGAGTCGATTGGGTATGACCAATATAAGCTGACCGCGCGCAGGGTGAATAACGTGTAACGTCGCGCGACCACTTTATTTTGGTTTTGCTTAGCTTGATGTATCGCCGTGTGTACGAACAAACCCTTTCTTATTGTTGTTGGTTTATTATTAACTATCTGCGGGGCTACTATGCCAACCCACGATAGCGTGATATATCGCTATCACGCTTCCGCTCTCTTTCTACTTTCGCGCGAATGAACAAGATAAAAGATTTGCCAGATGGATGTGTTAAATGTCGCAATCGCGGGTTGGCGTGCGTACTATTGATGAAGCAACGATTACAAGTTTCCCGGTTTATTTTTGTTGAAAGTCTCAGTTTTTGTTAAGCCGGGTCCGCTGCGCCATATTTTCGTGTTTGCTAACATCATTTTCTTACTTTCCCCTCCCCGCAGTCGAACGCGGGTGATGTTATCCATTTTCATCGGATAAAATCACCCGCGTTCGCCTGCGGGGGGGGGGGGGGGGGCAAGTGGAAAGTTAGAAAACACGAAAACATGGCGCAGCGGACCCGGCTTTAGGTTTTTGTAGTTTGTTATTGTTTCGCTTTTATTGTTCGTATATTCAAAATGAATATAAAGCCCATACAGCCACGCCACGTCCGATACTTGATTCGTTGTTGACAGACAATAACACCGAGATTGTTAATAATAAACCGACAACTTAGACAATTTAATAGTAAGGACTGGCCTTGCGGTAGCATTTCCCCTCTGCCACGGTATGAGACTAATTGATCCTGTGCATTTACACTCAATTTTATACCTTATCACTAAACGAGACAGCCTATAATTGCGAAACAATAATTTTGAACTTAGAACGTTTGGGGTTCACACGAGACTACTTTTCATGATTTTTAACATTCAAAATTAGAATCTAAAGTTATAGGGAATAAAATCCAAAGTTGCGATTTTCATGTTACCTCGCCCCCCGCAAAAAGTGGCAGAAAATTTTGATAGGAGAATGACACGCGTTACGCGTCCATACTATTAAATTGTCTAAGACCGACAATAATATCAAGGAGTCACGTTGCAGGGACTGACCCGAGCACACGTCTCACGTGTTTTCGCGCGTCGCGTTTTTGCCTGCCACGAGGAGGCTCCGCAATCCTCAGTCTCTTCTTGTTCTTGTCCAAAAACAATCCCTGAGATTGGGATAGAGTCCATTTAATTATAAATAAAAAAAAAAGAATATCAAAGGCTCTGTACTGCGTCTTTTTATTAATAATATTCATAAATATATTTGCTCAGACATACCTAATCGACCCCTCTCTGTTCAACGCCATCTATCGAGAAATTGTGAACTAGCTTTTTTTTTTTCTCTCTGGAAAATCCGTCATTGCTATAAATGAGAAAACTTTATTAAAGACATCGGCTGTATGGGCTATAAAGAAACCTTTGACTTGAATTAAATTAAAACAAAAAATGTAAGGAGTTTTTGGCGGGATTTGAACAGATACGTTTGGAGTCCTCATGTTTCATCGAATTTTTATTGTTTATAGTGAGTTTTGGTTCGTAAAATCGGTGTTGTTTTGCGTAACAAAGTGTCGTGCAAATGAACAATATACAGTTCAGTGAAATATGTTGGTGTGGGTCGTGAACAGGAAAAATGTTCCGTTCTTTTGTAGCGCGGCAAGCGGTCGGTTCACCTCTTTCCTGTGGACTTCTCTGCGTTTCCTGCGTTTCTCGATTGCCTCCAAAAACTCCAAAGAAGCGTTGAAACGTCGAACACCAACGTTTTATTTGCTATAAATGAGAGTATTTATTCCTGACATCGGTTGTATGCGATACTGTAATCGCTTTACCTTGAATTGAAACCAAAAAAAAAAAAAAAAAATGTAATTTGTAATTTTCAGGGGTTTTTTTTTTGGCGGGATTTGAACAGATACATTTGGAGTCCTCATATTTCATCGAATTTTTATTGTTTATAGTGAGTTTTGGTTCGTAAAATCGGTGTTGTTTTGCGTAACAAAGTGTCGTGCAAGTGAACAATATACAGTTCAGTGAAATATGATGGTGTGGGTCGTGAACAGGAAAAGTGTTCCGTTCTTTTGTAGCGCGGCAAGCGGTCGGTTCACCTCTTTCCTGTGGACTTCTCTGCGTTTCCTGCGTTTCTCGATTGCCTCCAAAAACTCCAAAGAAGCGTTGAAACGTCGAACACCAACGTTTTATTTGCTATAAATGAGAGTATTTATTCCTGACATCGGTTGTATGCGATACTATAATCGCTTTACCTTGAAATGAACCAAAAAAAAAAATTGTAATTTTCAGGTTATAATTTTACGTTCCAATTATTAGCGGTAGGCCGGTAGCAAAAGTACCTAGGTACCTAATAAATAATAGAAACCATGAGTGCATGTAACGTAGACGTTATAAAATTGGTTGGAAAGTACCTAAACACTCCAGTTGGTACTGTTTGTTACAATACAGACAAGGTAAACATTTTGCGATACTTTCAAAATTTCACGTTATTTTTGTATGATAACTTTTGATTCTTTGCTTTAGGTGTTGACAACGGTCCTTGATAAGCAAAATGTGGAAGGTTTTGCTACGATAGTGCTGAGGTTGGCGTCGAAAAGTGGAGTTGAAATGAGTAAGGAACAGATACTATTGAGCTACCAGTGGCTGGAACACATTGCTATGTATGCCAACCAGGCGGCTGCCAACCCTGTGTTCGCTAAGAGTTTCTTAGAAGTAAGTAAGGTCAGAGGTAAGGGTTGGGTTTAGTATCGTGCGGCATGAATTTGGGGGGGGAGGGGGGTAGGGGGTAGGGGTGTCCCTACATGCCCCCCCTAAAGGGAAAAAGTGAGGAAACCACCTTTTTTAAAAAAAAAATAATTGAAGTTTGAGGTTATATTAGCAAAAAAATTGTATTGGGGGGTGAGTGAGGAGGGGGTGAGCAAGGGGGTATGAGGGGGGGAGGGGAGCGGAGGGCAATCGAGGGGCGCGCGAGAACCAGCACAGCAAAAAACTTTTCTGTATCGGCATTGGCACCGGGCCGTAGCGGAGCGAAGCGTGACATCAGTGGGGACCCCCCAGTAGGGGGTGTAGACCCCCCTCACCCCTCCTAGACCCCCCCTACCCGCTCCCACCCTCCCCCCCCAAATTCGTACCGCACGATACTAAACTTTTACTGTAAGTAAGCATTTATCTGTTTTTAAACATTAAAAGCATAGCATATGCTCACGACTGTATTCCCCGAGGGGGTAGTCAGAGATATTCTGAAACCTCAGAATATCCACGTTTCACTAATAGTACCAGAACACTGTCCAGTGTGACGGCGAGTGAGCCCGGGGGGGTTTTTTTAAACTTTAGTAGGTACATAATTTCTTCATTGATTCCAGGCTCCTATAGTATCTCCTTTAACACTAACTGCTGATGACCTACGTCGTAGGTCAGCGACATATGGGCCGTAGTGCGCACAACTCAAACGTTGAGTCAGAATTGTATAGCATTCCACAGTGTTAGCACTGCGTGAGTGTCATTGTTTTGAGCTTAGCAGAAAAAGTGTTAAGGGTGAGGCCAAACGAACGTAATTTTGTCTGTTGTGAGTCGCGTATTTTGAGTCTTTTCGTATAAAATCCAGGAATGCATTGTGTATGACCTCAGCCTTTATATGAAACGGACTCAAAATATGCGACTCACAATCACAACTCACAAAATTACGCTCGTTTGGCTTCACCCTAATTGTTAAAACAGTTTGATTATGTTCCTAAAATATTGTACAATGTATAGGCTCAACTTTTCACCGAGATGGTATAAAACATTGTAAGTATAAATAAAATCTGTCAAGTGCGAGCAGGTTACTCACGCACCCAGGGTTCCGTACCACACCACCACACAATATATTAATTAACAAAAAAAAATTTTTCTCCGGTACCTTTAGCACAAGATCGACTCATACTTGGCCGGTTTTTATTATTTGTTGATATGCACACCAAGTTTGAAGCTTGTATGTATATTACCATTTTTACCATAGAGCGCGAAGAAAGAAGTTCTTTGTAAGAGGACCCCCTTAATTTTTTGAAATTTTTATTATTTGTTAGCAACTCCGCGTTATAACACGCATTCTGTGAAAATTTTAATTATCTAGCTCTTACGATTCAAAGTTACAGCCCTAAATAGGTAGGACAGATGGAGGGATGGATGGAAAGACAATGTATGCTTAAAAATAGGGTCCCGTTTTCACCCTTTGGGTACAGATACAGAACCCTAAAAAATTATCAACATCTGTTCAAAAAAAAAATGTTACTCAATCTTTTTGATTCACATTAATCAAACACTGGACAGCAATGCTTGAAAAAATATTTTGAATGTCATTAATCCACAAAAAAACGAATAGAAAAAAAGTTTAATGGCTTTCATAAATTTATTTCCATCAAAAACAGCCAGTTGAAAATAAAATAAGCTGAATGTAAACTCTTTGGAATAATCTCACTGAAACCAAGGTAATGCATTTTTTTTAAATGCAGTCTCTTTCGATTGGAACATTATAAAAAAACTTGCTTTGAAGGTTAAGTTAATTTTACTTTGATCTAAGGCGCTACAATCAATGGGGGATTTTCCAGAGAAAAAAAAAAGCTAGTTCATAATTTCTCGATAGATGGCGTTGAACAGAGAGGGGTCGATTAGGTACCTATGGTATATTTATGGATATTATTAATAAAAAGACGCAGTATAAACCCTTTGATATTATTGTCGGTTTATTATTAACAATCTCGGTGTTATTGTCTGTCAACAATGAATCAAGTATCTGACGTGACTGTATGGCCTAGGGCTTTGTATCCATTTTGAATATAACGACAATAACAAACTACAAAAACCTAAAGCCGGGTCCGCTGCGCCATGTTTTCGTGTTTGCTAACATCGTAACACGAAAACATGGCGCAGCGGACCCGGCTTAACAGAAAAACACAAATAAACCGGGAAACTTGTAATCGCTACTTCATCAACAGCGGGGCTAGTACGCACGCCAACCCGCGATTGCGATATTTAACACATCCATCTGTCAAATCTTTTATCTTGTTCGTTCGTGCGAAAATAGAAAGAGAGCGGAAGCGTGATAGCGATATATCACGCTATAGTGGGTTGGCATACTAGCCCCGCAGATAGTTTATAATAAACCAACAACGATAAGAAAGGGTTTGTTTGTACACAAGGCGACAGATCAAGCTAAGCATAACCAAAATAAGGTGGTCGCGCGACGTTATACGTTATTCACCCTGCGCGAGGTCAGCTTATATTGGTCATACTCAAAGATAAAATATAGGGGTAGATAAATAATATAAAGCAAGACATAGAAACGCTACTTGACATCTATTCACACTTATGACAACCGCCCATTAGAATAAGTGAAATGTCAATAGTAAACAGATACCGTCTTGAACCATTTTGTCACCAGACCTCCAGCTGGAAGACTCTGCTATTTCCTTACGTTAAGAACGAATTTTGCTTGAATTTGCTTAAAAAGTGGTGACATTTGTTTAACAGATTTACGTCTAATCTAGCTCTGTCACTCTTATGGCAATCTGTGTGCGACTGTAAGGAATGACTATACATGTTTTTGTACAGTTTGATATTGGGTAGACCAGCACTGGTAGCATGCCAGTATCGTTCTTTTGCGCGCGAACCAACGAGATAAAAGACGTGATAAAGCCGTAACACGGCTATCGCGGGTTGGCATGCTAGGTACCAGTGCTGCACTGGTAGCATGCACACCCGCGATAGCCGTGATACGGCTTTATCACGTCTTTTATATCGTTCTTTTGCGCGTGAAAGAACGACATAAAAGACGTGATAAAGCCGCATCACGGCTATAACGGGTGTGCATGCTACCAGTGCTGGTCATACCTAATCGACCCCTCTCTTGTCAACGCCATCTATCGAGAAAATTGGAACTAACTTTTTACTTTTTTTTGCTTTTGGAAAATCCCTCATTATAACTTGTAATGAAAATATTTCAAGCAGATTTCAAGTATAAAAATTAGTTCCAATGTTTTTCCGCAAGAGGGCGCGGTGTATTTTTTTAATATAATTATTATAAGCCCTTGTTTAAAATGAATATAGCTAATAACTAATTGCAATGATTTTTATATACGAGGGGCACACTGAAAGTTTCTAGACAATAAAAAGTGTATAGAAGTAGGAGGTTGGTAATACTTTTAATATTTTTAGAAGTGGCCTCCATTCCATTTTATGTATCGTCCCGTTCAATGGAACCTCTGTGAGAAGCAGTGGACCCCCTCTGCTTTACTATGAAATTATTGAAATCGGTTAAATTATGGGGTATTCATCTAGGACAAAGCTTCCCTACTCCTTAATATTCGTGTAGGATCTTTTGCACTTGACTCATATCAATGCTGAAGCTTGCCTGAATCTGCTGGTAGGTCACTCTCTTATCAGCCTCTCTCATGAGCTGCACAGCATTGGCGTTTTGTTCAGTTGTCGCCGTTGAACGACATCTCCCAGGTAGATCATCACTGAGATTACTCCGATCATGCCTAAACTCATTTAACCAGTTGTAAACAAGTGTCAAGGGACAGGGCTTCATTATGAAATACCAATCGAAGTTTATCATTAACTTTGTTATGGACTAGGACCACGACGAAAATCGTAATAAATTGGGGAGAAAACATTTTTCCCTGCTAAATTCGTTTTGCCTCGCGACACGCACTTTTCAAATTGCCGCCAAATCGTTAAAACAAATGACAAACGAATAAAATCTTCGGCTATAGGTTGATAAAGAGTTTCTTATTCGTAATTAAAATAAATTTTTCATTGGCATTGTCACTAACTGGTCCATTCTTGAAACTTTCAGTGTCGCCCTCGTAGGTATATTCTTGGCTAATAGCTAAAGAAGGTCAGACCATATCCTAAGATCCTACTTATAAAAATCAAAGAATATATTACGCCAGTAACCTTAGACATAAAAATCGCGTTAGGTCGCAATAAATTGCACGGAGCTGATTTTTTGGGATGTTGTTAGGGTAGATACCAGTAGCATAACACCAATTTTGCAGCTTCGAAAGACTTGTGCTAACCGAATGGTGCTTAAAAAACCTCGAAATTTTCTGACTTTTTTCAGGGGTTGACTTATAACTTCTAAACGGTGCATCTTACATAAACATTATTTACTACGTTTTTAAAGAAGATAAAATTATCTGTAATTTGAATTTAATTTCAGCTCTGTAAGTTTAGTAAGTCTTGAGATACAATACTTCAAACATTCGCAATTTTTCCCAAAAAGTTCAAAATTGAAGTTTTTTGCGTCTTTCGAACAGGATACCGGCTAAAATACTTATTCTACGAGGAAAATTATAAGAAATGAAATTGTAAAGCAGCTATTAAGCTTTAATTTAAATATATTTTGAATCTTGTACAGCCAACATTAACGAAAAATTAAGGAAATTCATTTTTTTTGGAAATGGAGCTCCTATTGTCAATTCATATTAATACTGCGAAGTTATCTATTTAATGTTATAAAAATGACATTACATTTATAAATTAGATATTTTATAGCAGGAATGTCAAACATGCGTAAGGTTCTCACTACATTTTCTTGCGGCTCTATCAAATTTTAAGAACGGCTTCCTGATGCGGCCCGTGAGCGAACAGAATTTTATCATTTATTAAGTACGTAGGTACTCATAATTATGTACCAACACCGTTCCGGAGTCATTTATTAAGCCCGCCCCGCTCTTCTGCCCCCCACCGAAGAGGCCTTACATTCCTAAAGAATCCCCAAGTGCAGAAGTGGTTGGGGATAGAGAAAGAGCCCATGCACTAACTTGGAGTGATCAGGCAGGGGCTGACCGCTAACCCTTCTGAAATTCCTATCATGCAAGTGCCAGAAAGGGTGCGGACTGCGGAGGAAGATAATGCTCCTGCTAGAGAGCAGTGCTGAAATGCTCGGCTCTCTGCAATGTTTGTCAGGGGAAGACCTGCCTGAATACTACTCCCTTAGCCATGGATGAGAGGCATGAAGGAGATGAATTCGACGAATCTTTACTACTAGATCTGACCACAGAAGAGTCTCCGGAGCCCTAAAAACAGCCCCTTAGTTTGTAATTTATTACAAGAAACAAATAAATTATAATTTTCATTGTAGGTATTGTGTATTTTTTCCACCATCACATCACGTTCAGGTTCCCCAAACTACCAAAATAATCTATACTATTATGAAACTGCCTCCGTGGTCTAATGGTTAAGAGCATTGGGCTCTCAACACGGAGGTCGTGGGTTCGATTCCCACGGGACACCTAGTGAAATGTCACTTTGTGCGTTTTTCCCCAGTTGATTAAGACATTGCAGGCTGAATCAATTGATTGTCTGAAAAGAAAGATGATTCCGTGCTTCGGATGGCACGTTAAGCCGTTGGTCCCGGCTACTATCACTGGTATAATAGTCGTTACATAAAAACCACGTCAGAGGCCGTAAGGTGGTCTGAAAAAACTCTAACACCAGGGCTCTGCCCACACGATAAGAAGAATTATAAAACTGTAAATGGTTGTTTGTTCGCGCATTACGCGGAAACTACTAAACCGATTTTGATGAAACTTATTGCATTTGAAAGGTTATGATTAGAACAATCTCTAGTATATAATTTATTTTGCTACAATGACGGGTACCCGTGCGGACGAAGTCGTGGGAAAACTCGTTTTTATATACTTTTGTAATTAAGTACTAGTTTCCCCGCCACTTCATCCGCACGGGTTCCCAAGTTCTGATCATCGTAGCAAAATAAATGGTATACCAAATTTTAAGTCTAACCATAAGCTTGCAGACAACAAATGTTTCATCAAAATCGGTCTTTTAGTTTTCGCGTGATGAGCGAACAAACAAACAAACATTTTCAATTTAATAATAGCACTAGCTTTGCCCACGACTTCGTCCGCACTGGCACTCGTCATGGTAGCGAGATCAAATATATATCAGTTTATACGTCTAGGCAAATACAAAAAGTTTAATTAAAATCGGTCTACTAGTTTTCACGTGATGCGCGAACAAACAAACAAACAAACATTTACAGTTTTATTATAGTATAGATAGATTATTAATTATACTTAATTTCATTTTGGATGATATAAACCATTTCCTACTAAGTTATGTATTTTTGTCCTTTAAAAAATTCTTGCAATGCCTAAGGCTCCATTTTTTTTAAAACCTAATCCCCTTATATTTAGTTTTTTTTCCTGATAACAAAGGAACTAATCACTGTACAGGGTTAAATTTATGCTTAAATTAAAGCTATATAACTGCTTTCTAAATTAATTTCTTATAATTTACCTCGTAGAATGAATATTTTAGCAGATATCCTGTTCGGAAGACGGCTAAAACTAAAATTTTTAACTTTTTGGGAAAAATTGCCAATGTTTAACGTGCTGTATCTCAAGACTTACTTAACTTACAGAGCTGCAATTGAATTAAATTTATAGAAAATTTTGTCTGCTTTAAACACGTCTTGAACAATTTTTATGTCAAATGCACCATTTAGAAGTTATAAGTCAAAACCTGAAAAAAGTCCGAAAAATTCGAGGTTTTTCGAGCACCACTTGGTTAGCACAGGTCTTTCGAAGCTGCAAATTTGGTTTTATATTACTGGTATCTATCCTAACAACCTCCCAAAAAAGCAGCTCCGTACAATTTATTGCGACCTAAGATGTTTAAAATTACTGGCGTAATATTTAATCCTGACTAAAAAAATCTTGCCACATAATGACTGTTCTAAATTACAAAAATTATAATCATCATTATCTTCCAGGATATCAATAAGGCATTAGAAAAGAACACATATTTAACGGGACAGTTCCTAACTGTAACTGATGTAGCCGCTTACCATGTTCTCTACCCTTTAGTGGTAAGTAAATAAAAAATATTTTCAGTCATTGTTTGATATGAGCACTCTCGAATGCCACTGATGAGAGAGCATAGAGTGAATAGACTTGATGTGGGCATATTTCATGAGATCCTAGTATCACCAGGATCTGATGCTGCTAGAATAACTAAGTTAGGACTTACTAGTTAATAGGTAAAATCTAGACATAAGGTGATGCGACTGACATGTACACACGGCGACACATCAAGCTATACAAAACCAACATAAGCTGGCCGCGCGACGTTTACGCTAATCGACCTACGCGGCCAGCTTATTTTGATTTTGTATAGCTTGATTTGTCGCCGTGTGTACCTAAACAATATTTACAAACTTTTAAAATTTTTACTTTTTAAATTAGACATTTTAAAATTACGAACTGCCTCCATGGTCTAATGGCATAGTCTAAAAAAAACAAGGTCTTCTATTCCCAGAGTGACACAAGCCTACGTCACAAAAAAATGGCCGCTAAACATGGTAAAAGGGTATGATGACGTAGGCTTGTGTCAGTCACGTGGTCAGTCACGTGATCGGAAGAGAATACCAGGCGCAGTATATTATTGTACCATGGTCTAATGGTTAAGAGCATTGGGCTCTCGACACGGAGGTCGTGGGTTCGATTCCCGCGGGGGACACCTAGTGATATGTCACTTTGTGCATTTTTTCCCAGTTGGTTAGGACATTGCAGGCTGAATCACCAGATTTTCTGAAAAGAAAAATGATTCCGTGCTTCGGATGGCACGTTAAGTCGTTGGTCCCGGCTACTATCTTTGGTGGTAGTACTTATTATATAAAAACTATGTCAGAGGCCATAAGGCGGTCTGAAAAAACTCTGAAACCAGGGCTCTGCCCACATGATAAGAAAGAAATGGGGTCTCACAATAAAACATTTTCAATGTTCCATTTGCAGATTGAACAGCTTATATGGTTCTCAGTCCTTTCTGTTTATTTACTATACTCAGTCTTAATTTAATTTAGTAATAATTTTATTGTAATGTTTGTTTTCAGGAGCGACTCTCAATAACAGAAAAGGAGTCCCTTCTCCACGTCTGCAGATGGTCTAAACACATTCAGTGCCAGCCGAGAGTGTGTGCGAGCCGGCCTCCGCTGCCTCTTAACACATTAACACTCACCATGCTGGCTCCTGCTGTGCATTAATTGATCTCAAGGTTGGATACGATGACTGGTACTGCTTTAATAAATTAAGAATGTAAGGTTTACTTCTGTACCTCTTTAGCATAATGTTACTACGTTTATTTCACGTCAGTATATTTTTAATTTAGTCAGATTTGCTGTAACTTCTTTTTTATGGTCAGCAGGTGGAGAATTGCTCGAGCATTTTCCATCTCGTTATTTATTTTCATCCATATCCAATTTAAAAGCGTGCGCGAGCTGCCACACTGTCCTCTAGAGCTGTTAATCTCAAGGATTATTTGAGCTAATACCAGGGTTAGAAATTATCGAGATAATTATTTTCTTTGATAATCATGATAATTATCATGATAATTATTGGATAATCCTACTAATATTATAAACGCGAAAGTTTGTTTGGATGTTTGTTCCGGTTTCACGCAAAAAATGCTGAACGGATTTTGATGAAATTTGGAATACAGATAGACCATGGCCTGGATTAACACATAGGGTACTTTTTATCCGGGTAACGCAAACGAAGTCGCGGGCAACAGCTAGTTATCAGATAATTTAATTATCCGATAATTATCCAAGCTGATTCGCAGTTTTGAGTAAAATTTGTAGCTCAAAGTTCTAAAATTGCTATTTATGCTTTAATGGACTCGTATTCAGAACAACCAGCACCTAGTCTTCGGAATTTTCAGAAATAGTGAGAAAAATTATTTCATGTTTGTAAACTTCTTTTTTCGCAAATCGTGATCGGATACACAATGCGTGACATTGCTAGTAGGTACAAACATTTTATAATTATCAAGATTATTATCAACGTATAATTATCAAGATAATTATCATAATAATTATCAATTGAAGAGAAAGACAGTAATGGTTAAAAGTATTCGTATAAAAAACATAAATGTATAATGATAATTATCACTCCGAACCCTGGCTAATACATAATGGGGGAGCCTTGTGGCAAGCCAAAAAGCACACATTATTACACGACCGTCTGCAAACCAACTTGCCTTGCGACTCGAATCACATTGTTATCGTGAATATAATATACCTTTATAGGCTACACTTCTTTACGATAATAGTAATTTCTTATTATACAAATTACATAACCATTTTTACGATGTAAAATCTGTAACACTATTATAGCGATGCCAGTTAGCCAAGAAAATTATAAACCAAAACATAATTTATACGTTATTTAAGACTGTAATAAACTTAAGTTTGACAAATTTTAGTATTTATTATAAAATTCTTTATCCAGTGAACTTGAATTACAAAATCCATTATCTTTAATATTATTAGTTTTTTTACTGTATGTAATATAAAAATCTGGAATGAAACCTTCAAAGACAAATATATTTGCTCTCCTAATCGTGATTTTGCTAACTGTTTCGAGATTATCGATCTGTGTGAGTACATACTACAGTGAATGTTTGCTTTAGTTATTAAGCTAACAATTTACTTAATTCAGTAATTATTTCAGAAATCGATTAGAGATAAATACTTGACGGACATTCCGAAAATATTTCCACATGAATTGAAAAGTATAAATTTGGACGAACCAGTGGTTTTCCATCCGCAGCCGTTTTCATTTCCGGGATACCCAGTTGTTCTATATTTACGATAAAATAATCAAATACTGAATCCTATGAATCTTATTGTTAAGACCAATACACCCACAGAACATTATAAGAGGGGTTAGACGTGCAAAGTGGCGTGCAGAGGCGACGGAAGGCGTGGGCGGCGGTGTGTTCCTCCGCCCACGGCCTCGCGGTCCGAGGGGCCCCGCGCTTCAAAGGTTTATGCAGCTTTCTTCAAACTCATGAAATATTTCTCTTGGACCATTAAAAGCTACAGTTCTGGCCACAGGCGAATCAGTGCAAAAAACTCAAATTCGCTTCGCTCGCTCTAGGATCATTTTTGCACTGCATTCGTGCACTATCTGAGTTTGGTTGCATATTACTTAAAAAAAATCGATCGCTCTAGGATCATTACTCATTACTATGAAATTTGAAGCGATCATTAGTCATTACTATGAAATTTGAGTATCCAGCTTGCTTCGCTCGCTTCAAATTTCATAATTGTATGTTTCACCTATGTAGGTCAATCGGTTCCAATGAACCGACAGGTTACTAAACGGTCTTATTTAGCTTCACTCTGTATATTTGTTTATTTCGAGCTCGCCGTTTTTTAATGTGATCTGCGACTAAAAGTACCCTAGGCATGGGGCCTCGCAAACCTCATCTTGCCCACATAAAATTTTGGTCTTGCGCCGCCTCTGGTGGTGTGGAACGTGTCGCCACAAGTTATACAATGCTTTGCATAACACCATAAGGCGCGCGCTTAGACAATTTAATAGTATGGACGCGTAACGCGTGTCATTCTCCTATCAAAATTTTCTGCCACTTTTTGCGGGGGGCGAGGTAACATGAAATCCGCAACTTTGGATTTTATTCCCTATAACTTTAGATTCTAATTTTGAATGTTCAAGATCATGATAAGTAGTCTCGCGTGAACCCCAAACGTTCTAAGTTCAAAATTATTGTTTCGCTATTATAGGCTGTCTCGTTTAGTGATAAGGTATAAAATTGAGTGTAAATGTGCAAGATTAATTGATCTAATACCGTGGCAGAGGGGAAATGCTACCGCAAGGCCAGTCCTTACTATTAAATTGTCTTAGGGCGCGCGGCGTGGTGCGAGCGAGACGGTATGAGTAATTGTTGCAGCGTGAGCGGGAAGACAAGTGACGACAGCCGTCTTCGAAGCAAAAGTGCATTTCTAACCCTTCTTATAATGTTCTGTGAATACACCCCTAGTTTTTAATTACTAACTAAAGAAACTAAACAACTTTTCCTAAGAAAGGGCCGAAAAATGAAAAAAAAATTGTACCTCCCATAGTTTCATTGTCTGAATTACGATAGGTAAATAAGGTCTATGGTCTGAATACCCTACCTATCCTTAAAATTTTGATAGTAATTAAAAACTATATGGTGTATAATATTACTGAGTTTTTGTTGACAAATCTTTTTATCCGACTGCGCAACGCAAAGGAAGGGTAATGTGTGTATGGCACAAACCAACTGTACACTGGGTATAATAACTAAGTATACAACGTGTTAATAAATTAACGCAAAACTAGAAAGTAGTTTGTTTAGAATCGAGAGCAGAATCGAATTATCTTGTTTTTGACATAGGTAATTTTTTTCAAAATATTAAATATTTTTTTTGAAAAATTTAAATTTTTCTGAACCCGATGACAACCCCCCGCACGGGCACACTCACCCTACTTACTACCAAAACAAGATTATAAAAATGTATCCATGAGTACGTTAGCGCTTTCTTTCAGTGCTGATATGATAAAAAATCATTTTTCCCTCAAAACTTAAAAAGCGAGTAACTTTAAATTTTAACTATAAAAATAATGAAATTATTGTTGCAATCTAATTATTTTGTTATAAATCAGTTGGGGTGTATGAGGTTTTGCGCTAATTTATTAACACGTTGTATACTTTATCCATGTATTTAAATTATTTAAGAAAGATAATAGTCTTAATACTTATAAACTGGGCTAGCTTGTAGATGTTGACATTTCGGACTAAAAATCTAATGAATCCAGTTAGTAATGTTAGTATTGCAGTCCAAATGGAATCAGCCTGAATTAAAATAAAAGCAATATTTCAAAGTACAGATTTTATTCTGTTTTGCATTGCTATAAGTTATCCTTTAGGCGTAACAACATTTCTTAACTGATTTCTTATACATAATTCTTCTCACAAACTTGCCTAATCCTTCAATATAGGGTCACTTATTCAAGGTACATAAAATATAATCGTTATCTTTTATCGTATAAACCGTAAGCATGGCCTAAGAAATGTCGTTACTATTTAGAACTCTAGGTATACGAGTATAAACTTAAACTATTTACATGATTATTTAACAGTCTAGGTACTTCTCTAGGTACGATAAGAAATAGTTGTTCAGGAGTCCATTATTAGCAGCGGTCATTTTAAAAGCATCTCCATTTTAGTAGTCATAAGAGTAATTTTCAAATGTTTTCCATTAGGTTTTCTGGTTGCTTCCTTGCGTGTCATTTGTTTTACGGTCAGAGAATCGCAGCATCAGACACTTTTCAAGCTTGTTGGAGTAAGAGCAGCCATTGTCCTCCGCCTCTGTGAAACAAAGTTAATACTTATAGTCCGAGATCCGACCGTAAAATTATGCACCTATTTCATAGGCGAACGAAATGTGATTCTAGTGTATGTTTACAAAGGGGTTAATTCAACACCGCCAAGATGCCTTGAAAAATCTTGCCGCAAGTAGGTACCTTTGTCCTTTCCCATTATGATTTTTGGCATAATTTTTTTCACATGTCTGTTAGGGAAGTTAACGAGGTGCTATCGGAAGGAGACTGATATAAAGTACTGGAAAAACTAGGGCTGCCACCTCTCAATCTGCCGCAATTATAGGGTTGCCAGGTTAAAAAATGACTTCTTTGAACCTGGCAACCCTATAGTTGCGGTTGCGGCGTGCACGTCAGAGGCCGTAAGGCGGTCTGAAAAAACTCTGACGCCAGGGCTCTGCCCACACGATAGGAAGAAGAAGAAGTTGCGGCAGATTGAGAAGTGGCAACCCTAGTTTTTCCAGTACTTTAGATCAGTCTCCTTCCGATGGCACCTCGTTTACTTTCCTAACAGACAGGTGAAGAAAGTTATGCCAAAAATCATAATGGAAAAGGTACTTGCGGTAAGATTTTTCTAGGCAACTTAGCGGCGTTGAATTAACCCCTGTGTAAACATACACTAAAATCACATTTCGTTCGCCTTAGAAATAGGTGCATAATTTTACGGCCGGATCTCGGACTATTATTATTTTTGAAAAAGGTCGACATTTAAAAAGCTTAAGTTAGGTAGTTGGGAAACTGGGATACAACCTCAATAAAACTAGGTATTCTAGAGCCGAATGGCAGTTTAATTCATTTTGTTTGTACAACAGACAGACGAATTTTAGTAGCAGTATGTGACCCACATGGAAGTTATTCCTCATTAAGTCATTATAGTTTGAAATCATGTCCCTAATTACAGAGCCTTTTCAGGAAGAACATAGTAAGTGCCGATTTGTATATTTGACAAATCCGTGCTAACGATGGTTCTCTTCATGGATTAAGGTACCCTTTAAGAACTTGAGCAGTTAGGTATTATAAAAGCTAATTTCGGTTGAGATCTATTTTGTCTCTTAGAAAAATCTGTCTGAAAAAATTATAGCTGTAATCACTGTTCCATTTTTTTTAAATATCTTGGGTAGGAATAAATCCCACCTATTGCCCCCGTTGGATACGCGCTTGATCAAACCTGATTGTAACTGCTGGAAGCAAGCCCTGATCTGGTCCCTCAGCGCGGCACGAGATTGCTGCGACGCCACCGATACCTGCACCTTATTCCACAGCTCCGCCTCGCGGAGTATTTATTCTTCGGGAGTTTAACTGCGAGGTCACATTTAGGATCACACCTGATTGTAACTCCTGGAAGCAAGCCCTGATCTGGTCCCTCAGCGCGGCACGAGACTGCTGCGATGTCACCGCTGCCTGCACCTTATTCCACAGCTCCGCCTCGCGGGGTATTCCCCGGGTGTCGACCTGCGACATCACATTAGTGATTCATGTCATTAGCGATCATTCTATGGAAGATTATAAACATGTTTTTTTACGCTGTTTATTTAATGTTTCGTCTTCTAGGTATTTTGTTATGATCATGACTGTACGTTTATCATTTGATGATAGATACTTACCTATTTACGAATAGGCAATAAACTGTGTAAACTTAAATGCGTTACATACTTAAGGTATTAGGACGAAACACCTTGGAGGCATCTTTTATTTTTCATGTTTCAATGAGATTTATAAATACAATTTACCGAAACCAAAGTCATACCTCAGTATTCTTGGATAGTTTATCTAGTGAAATCATCAATTGGAATCAGTTCACTCGATAGAAAATCTTAACAAAGATGACTTATTTTCGCTCCGTCGCAGTACCTATATCATATTCGCAAAACACCATATTCTCGGAACATCATGTTCACAAAATATCATATTCTCAAAACACCACATTCTCTAAACATCACGTTCACAAAACCTCATATTCTCAAAATATCATATTCGCGGTTTATAACATTTTCTTACCTAATGTACCTACTCTTGTATTTTTAAACATTTTTCTCGTGTTAGGAGAAATTAAAATAGTTTTAGATTTTTGGTATTTATACTCACGTATTCACCATTAGTTTATCTAGTGAAATCATAAAAAAAATATACCTATAAAAAGTAACTACTTTTGTTAATTATTTTTTAATCGAAAATACGCTACCTACGCGCACGCACTTTTCGGAGGACTGGGCAAAAGCGTTTCTCATAGAAAATATTCGTCCGAACCTATGGCCCCTTAAGGAAGTACTTTAGACCATTAAACTGAACAACTTTTACTATAGGAGTAGGACCAACGTTCAAATTGTGGGAAAAAATTAACTGTTTCATAGAAAATATCAATAAATATAAAGTACCTTAGGTATAGGTAATGTTCCAGAAAAAATTAACAATTTTCTGTTTTATGTAAGTTGGTAAATGTGTGTCGTGTCGTTGAGACGGTTAGGTAACTATAGAACTGGGTGAAATTGATATCATTAGCATCCTTTTAAACTAAGAGTCTACCCATCAAACTGAACAACTTTTACTACAACAAAAAATCTGCTGTTGCATACATTCGAGTAGAGTAAGCACTGCAGTTTAGTATGGAACAGCTGACTTTTCTTTTCCACTCCGATCGGTTTGCTCCTATAGTGGAACTTGTTCAGTTTGATGGGTAGACTCTTAGTTTAAAAGGATGATAACGATATCAATTTCACCCTGTATATGTGTAGGTTATTCCCAAAAGATACTTTATTGAGTCTAAAGGTCTGTACTCACCACTTGTAAATTTGCGAAAACACATTGGCTCAGACACTGGAACAAAAATAAATAATATTTGTATTTACGTCACGAGCTTTTACCCGCGACTTCGACTTCGACGCGAAATTATGTAGGTATCAGATTTTAAGTCAAATCAGCGTTCATACAAACAAGTCAAAATAGGTTCAGTCGTTTTTGCGTGATGCTCGAACAAACAAACAGAGAGACAAATCAGACAAAAAAATAAAATAAAAGATTTTGAATCAGGGACACCTAAAAACCATATCGTAACTTTTTTGAAATATCTTTTTATTTAAGTGTTAATAATAGTTAAAATTATAATTATACATACTTACCTACTAATTGTTATGTTTTAAATACGTATCTACCCCTCTGTTTATTAAATAAACGTGATTAGCCAAATTACTATACCTACCGAGGCTACCGAGCCTATTGTGCTGTGTATTGCTTTAATTTCTAAACAATTAAACAACATTAAATTAAAAAAAAAAACAAGAATGTCACATCACAATCGCCAAAAGTGGCCACTTTTTAAAAATAGGTAATAAAACTACAAACATTATAAAAATAAATCAGCAGTGACCATATAAATTGAAAATCAGCAATGACTACAATCAGTAGTGACATTTATGTTTTTTGGAAATGTTTAATTGTTTAGAATAAAGTCGTGAGCATTATGCTTATGCTATGCTTATTGATTAGAAAAAAAACGCTAAATTTAGGGCAGGACAAGTGACAATAGGCTCGGTGCCCCCTTAATTGTTTCACATCAGAAACGTGAAGGTACACAGCAGTAACCCCCTAAATAACCGCAGCCTACCTTGTAACCCTGTCTGCAGGTAGTCAAGTTATCCATAATCTCATAAAACAATTTAAAACTTAAAGAAAAATAAAACTTCAGCAATTAGGGCGGGGCTACTCCATTATAAAAATAATGGTCCTTCAATTTACGAATAAAATAACAATAATCCTAAATTCTGCGATCGCAAAAAACTTGGCATAATTATAGATATAATACCATCACTACAAACACGGCACATTGCTCCCTATGCACGGTGTAACAAAACACGGTACCCTAGTAATATTTAAAGGAGACCATCAAACTAAACAACTTTAAAAACAATGTCGAAAAAATGTATTAAAAAACCTGCTGTTCCATACATTTGAGTCATAGTGTAAATAAATAAAAAAAGTGATGAAGCTCAGCGGTCGCGGCGGGTCTATTCCCGCGCGGCGTGCGGGGTAGCGCGGGGGACGGGCGTACCCTAAATCAATTCGCTGTTAGGGTACGCGCGCAGGCAGCGTGGGCCGGGACGCACTCCTCCCGGCCCCCGCACGCCCCGCACGATTGGCCTGCCGCGACCGCTGAGCTTCACCACTCTTAGTTCTTTACACTATGTTTGAGTCAAGTAGGTAGATCGGTAGGTAGGTAAGGTACTGCAGTTTTGTATGAAACAGCTGATGTTTTTTATTTTTCTCAATGTTGGCTCCATAGGGAAAGTTGTTCAGTTTGATGACCTAATGTCAATATTACTAGGGTTTTTTGTTACATCCTGTCTTGTATACCTACCTACTGAGGTCATAGACCATTTACTTATGCGAATGTCGAAGTTAGTTAGGTTAAGGCAAGATCGATGGTTTTTTGTCGAACTTTAGGTGAATGACTGAAACTTTGGGTCTATATTTTTTTCTCAATTTAAGATTGTTCATAATAAATCAGCATTAAAATTGCGAACATGTATAGGTACTCTTTGCTAAACAAAAAACTTAGCACCCATTAATGTTTTGAGTAATGTACACATGATGTTAGTGATATTAATCATCGGTACTTTACCTACCAATGGTAGGTTAACTTCATTATAAATGGAAATTTCGTTTAGAGTCATAGCTTACACGTGTAATGAAGTCAGTATTTATTAGGTAGGTATGCTTACCTACCCCCTGAAGCCATTGTTAAACATTTTCAAAAGGCAATTTTCTACAAATAATACGTGGTGAGCTACGAATAAGAATGTATAGAAATGTAAATCAAGCTCAAAAAGTGGCACCAAAAAAACTACACCGTGTTCTAAATTTGTTCCTTAAAAACTCTACCTTGCAGCCAAAAGTGGCGAGTCTACATAAGGCAAGAATTGCAATCAGGCCTAGCCCTTTCCCACCGATTATAGAAAAGAATAAAGTTTATTGCTGCTAATATTTACCGAATAAAGAGCTAGACAAGAATTGTCAAAAAAAATTCACCATTTTCAATTCCGTCTTGTCGGGTGGAAATAAATGTTAAGACTCTCTTTTTAAAGTTATGTTTGCTACTAAGCATTCGACTACTTTGTTTAGTTCCTTTGGTATGATTTCTTTCCATTTCTTTTCTCACTTAGATATACGAACTAGTTTTAAACCCTTACCTGATCCGCGTCATCTCTATTCAAAAGCGGTTCGTTCCTTCTAGTCCTATTCAAGCTGGTATCATTGCTGTAACCACCTCCATTTGCAGGACGAGGCACAGTATTCACCAGCCTCTCACCCACATTTCCCGCCCCATAACCAGCATAATCATAATCTGTGGCATTCAGTACTTGCATCTGATTCTTGATGTCACTAGTATTACGTCTTTCGTGGCCATATTGATTGTGTTCAAGCTTTGCGTTACCGTCTATCCGTGGAGTTTTATCACCATATTGATCATCGGATCCAAATTCATCTGATCGACGTTGCCTGGATTCTTTTGGTGGAATACAAGCTTTTATAGCAGCTGCTATGTCTTCTTCAAGTAGACGTATATTTCCATCTCCAGTTGATGCTACTAAAGCGGGCAGAAGCGTTAGTAAGACCGCAGCAAACATTGCGATGCGACTATTTTTGTCAACTGGTGTTCTGGGATATAAATGGATTTTGTACAGGAAACTAGGGCATTATGGTTGACAATTGATTGACAGAGAAATCTGGATGCTCTGCATTTGAATGGACAGTGATGGGATATGAATGGTACTCGTAATTCGTAATTACGGCCATAATAGCTTTAGTTTGCGATATATCCACTATATCCATAGGTATAATTTACTATTATAGGTAAGTAGGTATTTTGGAGATTCGAAGTGTATGTGCAATCTTTCCTGTTCCGAATCTATGGCAATAAAAACTTTGGAAGATGTGCCTGTATAAGCATAGATTACTTAATAGTTACTACCGTACCGTAAGTAAAAGTACCTACCTTCTTAGTCTACTTGGGTAGTTATTTAGCTATAAGTCAAAGTATTGAGTACCTACGTAGGTAGGTAGGTATTTTTGCTGTGTAAGCTCGATCTTAATATTAGAAATAAAACCTGTAAAAATGTTTATGATAATTTTAATGTTTGCTTTAGGTATAAAAGGTCGGAATGATGACCATAATTGATAATTTATGTTAAACAGGGTCGGTTATGAAGTAATGATATCAAACTGATTTTCCATTATTAAAGCTAGCTTTTAGCTTTTGTTTTATGATAAGTACAAAAAATCACCAACGGTGCTACAAAAGTGAAACTTTGTTTACCTATTTGTATTTCAAGTCTTTAAACTGCAACTGTTTCTTTCTAGTCTTTAAACGTATATATAAGAATACCGTATTCACTATCATGATGTGATTACGTACCACATTCAACTACACTATTAAATACAAAGTTTTATATCTATTATTAATCTTTGTATTTAATAGTGTAAATTAAATATAGGGGAGACATAGCCGGAGTTTTATCGGTTTTCATTCTGTAATAATAATAACTATGGCACCTATGCAAATCAATAACAATTCTAATTTCTAAGTACTTTATTGTAGCATCAGGTCATTTTTAACATTAGTCTATAGGTAGGTAAAGGTATAAGCTATATATATCAGTCTTAAGATACGCATACAACTCTATAATTCTATAGGATACTACCCTTTACCATAATGCCCCCACTTGCCATTACCCCACCCATTCCAAGCGGCAGCGCCACTTCCCCCATAGACCCTCGTACCAGGGTACGAAAACGACCCGTAACTGCTGCCAGCTAACCCAGCTGTACCAAAACCACTGCTAACATCTGATACACTTGCGTAACTACTGCCTATGACGCCCGTGCTGCCAGCAGAGCCGTATCTCCCGTATGTGCCAGTCAAGCCAAAGGTTAGTGGTATATGGATACCGCCGAAACCATAGGTCGTCGTTCGAAGTCTTGGCCAGAAGGTTTCGGCTTCCTCCATCGATTCTGGTGGCTCCGTTGTTGTTGTGGTTCTTTGTTCTGTGAAAAGATTTACTTTTAAATTGAAGATACGTACCGCCGCACGGGCACACTCACCCTACTTACTATCAAAACAATATCTAAACTATTATAAAACTGTAACAGCAATTTGTCTGTACATTGAAGATATTTAAAAAAAAAATTTACGTCATGGTTTTTACCTGTCCCTGATTCCAAATCACCAATTTTTGGATTTTTTGTCTGTCTGTTTGTTTGTTTGTTTGTTTGTATGTTTGTTTGTTTGTTTGTATGTTTGTTTGTTTGTTTGTTTGGGTGTTTGTTGCAAAAACTACTGAACCGATTTTGAAGAAACTTTTTTTGTTTGATAGCTTATCATCTGACTTAAAATCTGGTATATAATTTATGCGGACGAAGTCGCGGGTAAAAGCTCGTTACTTATAAAAATGTATCAATGAGTACGTTAGCTCTTTCTTTCAGTGCTGAAATGATAAATCATTTTTGCCTTAAAACTTAAAATGCGAATAACTTAAAAATTTAACTATCAAAATAATGAAATTATTGTTTCAATCTAATTATTTTGTTATGAATCAGTTGGGGTGTATGAGGTTTTGCGCTAATTCATTAACACGTTGTATGTATACGAGTATAATACATCACTATACATATCAGCATGATTGCCCCCGTGTGAAGCTAGCTTTCTTATAAAAACGAAACAAAAATATCAACATCAAATGCAGCAAAAATGCACTTACCAATAAGTTTTTTATCTTGGCTCTCGATATCAATTTTGTCGATAGGAATAACAGACAAATCACCAGCGTCCCGTTCTATCCTAGTTTGTGACCACAGGCTTCCAGGTGGGTTGGCGCTGGACGGCAATATTGGAGGACTTGGATACAAGTAGAGTGCTGGATCCAGGACTGCACTCTCTGCCTTCCACAGTATTATGAACCACCACGTTGCAAAGATCTGGAAATGGGAATGAGAAAATCTTGTATACAATATTATTCAATCAACGTGAAAATCAAAATCCTGGACACATAGCTGCCGTTTCATACAAGGATTTGGAATTCCAGTACTAGGTATACCGGGTATAAGTGACAGCCTAGCAAATACTGAAACGGTGAACTCAGACCATCAAACTGAACAACTTTCACTATGGAGCCTACCTCAGGAAACGGGAAAAAAATTAGGTGTCCCATCTGTAGGTATAATATATCTATGTGTCCCATACAAAACTGCTGTAAGTACCTATTCGACTAAACTGTATGGGTCAGCTGATTTTTTTTCGCGTTTCCTGCGGTAGTCTCCATAGTGAAAGTTGTTCAGTTTGATGGTTTGAGTTCACCGTTTCTGTATTTGCTAGGCTGTCACTTACACCCTGTATACTGTGCTCATATATGAGCACAATAAGAAAGAGTATCTAGCATCCAGAACAGGTTTTACTTGTTGACCTGTTGAACAAGCGACTTAGGTGCAATGGGGACAAATCTGTGAAAGTTCATAAATTTGATTCTTTAAATTATTTATTTAAAACTAAGGTGACATATTATAGTTTGACTTAGGTGTTTGTGAACTTAGGGATTGTAGAGTTAGAAGCTTGGCTCTACATGAGATCTGATAACTTTTTGACAGTGCGAGGTGGTGCGAGCCATATTTTGGCCTCATCTTGGCAACATTTTTCATGAAAATGTTTTTCGTGTATGTTGTAGGTATGTATTGAATATAGTATATTTAGAATATCTCAGACTAACCCCCTTTGGGAATATAGTCGTGAGCATAATTGCTTTTGCTTAAAATAGTAGAAAAGTTGGAATTCTGAATTTGTCCCGAAAACTTTCATACAAATTAATTAAAAAGAAAAGAAAAGAAAGATTAATTTATGATGGTCTCGTTGATGTCTTTTGTATGGGCTGTTTTTACTTCTTCAATAAATTAATTTTCCATAAAATACACATTAAAAATATGTGAAACATGCTAAAAGAAGAAGTTCGGAATCCTATTTTGGATTTTATATAAGTTATCTAAACTTAGATATGTTAATTACCATTATGTACCTATGTCGTATTTATCTTGGAACTGTACCTACACTATTGTCTTCGCGCGCGAATGTTTTAATTAAATGCGAAGGTACCTACACCTATGACTATTGTTTTAGATGCCCGTTTACTAGGTATATAATGGACATATAGTAAACCGTAATAGGTGTTAGAGTTAATCATATGTTTCATCAACGATGAAATCATCCGTTATTTAATTGAAAAACAACAAAATAATGAATGAGTTGGTAATAATAACAATAACAGATGAGTTGTAGGTACCTACATCTAAACTATTATAAAACTGTAACAGAAGTGTTTCTGTACATCCTACTAATATTATAAACGCGAAAGTTTGTAACTATGGATGGATGTTTTCTCCGCTTTCACGCAAAAACTGCTGAACAGATTTTGATGAAATTTGGCATACAGATATAGGTACTTACCACCTGGATTAACACATAGGGTACTTTTTACCCGGGTAACGCAGACGAAGACGCGGGCAACAGCTAGTTGAAGATATTGACAAAAAAAAGATTACGATATGGTTTTTAGGTGTCCCTGATTCCAAATCAAAATTTTTTGGACTTTTTGTCTGTCTGTCTGTCTGTTTGTTTGTTTGTTTGTTTGTTTGATCGATCATCACGCGGGACCCCGCCTCCACCTTGCGAGGCCGAAGCATAGCATTTCAGTTACCGTTGCACGTGTCCCTGCGCTTTAGCATTTTCGAGTTATTCTTTCCGAGTCACGTGCGAGCCAGGTGCCAAGTTAATTCGCCTGTGTTGTAGAACTTAAATATTCAGTCATAAAATTATGTGTGAAAAGTCAGTCCTCAAAATATCTTGGAGAATAATGACAAAACAGAAACTTTTTTACATTATTTTATATCTTAAAGGGATCGGACGTACCGTAATAATTAAAATTATTAACTATTGTTGTTTGTATAGTTTTTTATTTTATATGTTACGAGCTTTTACCCGCGACTTTGTCCGCATAAATTATACAACGTGTTAATGAATTAACGCAAAACCTCATACACCCCAACTGATTTATAACAAAATAATAAGATTGAAACAATAATTTCATTATTTTTATAGTTAAAATTAAAAGTTATTCGCATTTTAAGTTTTGAGGCAAAAATGATTTGTCATCATTTCAGCAATGAATGAAAGCGCTAACGTACTCATGGATACATTTTAATAATCTTGTTTTAGTAGTAAGTAGGGTGAGTGTGCCCGTGGGGTGGGTTGACATCGGGTTCAGAAAATATAAAATTTTACAAAAAAATTATTTAATATTTTGAAAAAAATTACCTATGTTGAAACTATGATAATTCGATTCTGCTCTCGATTCTAAACAAACTACTTTCTAGTTTTGCGTTAATTCATTAACACGTTGTATACGTACCAGATTTTAAGTCAGATGATAAGCTATCAAACAAAAAAAGTTTCATCAAAATCGGTTCAGTAGTTTTTGCGTGATACTCGAACAAACAAACACTCAAACAAACAAACAAACAAACATACAAACAAACAAACAAACAGACAGACAAAAAATCCAAAAATTTGTGATTTCGAATCAGAGACATCTAGAATCCATATTCAAATTTTTTGTTGTTAATATCTTCAATGTACAGACACACTTCTGTTACAGTTTTATAATAGTTTAGATTTTACTTACCTAAACTCATTGATAATAATATGCTAAGCACAAAAAGTCGAATTACTTTCAATACAAAATCGTATCTTTTGCGATTTTTGTAGATCTAAAATAAAGTTAGACATCATGCTTACCAGCATTTTTAACACTTTACACTCCCGAATAACGTAAGTGTTATTATGTAATCGTCAAACACAGCACTGATAAAAGTTTGAATGTAGAGATGCAGGGAAAGGCTTTCTCCCAATATGTGGGAGGAGCCAGTTTATGGCCTTGGCCAAGGTCGGACCGGAACCTGAGTTTATGGGAAAGCGAACAAGTTTTATTAAAATTAAAATTTTTGGTTTGAAATACCGTAATCCGTTAAGTACGGGATCCGTTACGGGATGGTCAGAAACATTGCTGGAAGGTTTTTATTTAGATAAACACAGTGGATAAACATTAAATATCAGGTTTGATCGTAGGGTGTGATCACAGTCTCAACTGATGGAAAGTATTGACGGGATTGAGGGTACAGGTTATTTAAAGTATAGTATATTTAAAGTCTTTATTATCTATATAATAGAAATCACATAATTTTGATACAAGGTTTAATAGAATACCCTAGAAATAAGTATTTAAAAGTGTAATATTAAAATAGTGGAAGTTTGATGGTCTAAAATGTAGACCGTCATTAATTTAAAGTTTAGGAAAAAATGTTGGAAACAAACATCAGCTGTCCCATACATTTGAATCGAGTAGATAAAAAATCTGAAATGTAGTATAGGTATTTTGTAAAATAGTCGATTTCTTATTTTTTCCCAATTTTGGCTCCGTAGTGAAAGTTGTTCAGTTTGATGGGATAAACCACCCCTCTGTTTACTTTGAGACGTTCAGTTATTGGAAAAAAAATTAAATTCCTGAAGGCATAGGTAGAGTTTCCATAGAGAGGATCCTGAAGTTAATGTTTACCTTTTGTTGCAAATTTTCCCACGTTAACCCTCATAAAGGACATAGAGGTTATTTGTACAAAGTCAAGTTCGTTCTTGATTTTTGAACCAGGATCTTTAAACAGCAAATAATCGCATTCTTTTGTCTACACTCCATCGACGAGATTTAAGGAATGAATCAGAGAGATTAAGTTTTGTCATGTTTGCCTAAATGTCGTCATTCTAAATGCTTTTGCGCGCTTTTATACCTATAAGTACCTATACCTACCTAGGTAGTTTACTTGAATATAGATTAATGTTAGGATTTGTATAGAAAAAAGAACACCTGTCCTACTGGCTGTTATGTAGTATTTAAATCTATGCTGTTATGTTAGGTACTATGAAACCTTTATGAGAATTCGCTGAAGAGGGCTATTACAAGGGCAGTGGCACCCTCATCACAATAATAAAGATTTCTCAATAAAGAAAGCCTAAATTAAAAAAGTGCCCAACAGATAAACTACAAAAGCCTTCAAACTATTTTCATATAATACTTTTAAAGGTTTTTTAAAGGTCTAAACATACAAATTTTGAAAAAAGATAAAAAACGGCCGCTTTTTGTTTTTATTTGAAATTATCTAAAAGTAGAATGTTAAGAACCTTTAAAAGTATTGTATAACAATGGCTTGAAGGCTTTTGTAGTTTATCTGTTGAGCACATTTTTAATTTAGGCTTTCTTTATTGAGAAATCTTTATTATTGTGACGAGGGTGCCACTGAGCTTGTAATAGCCCTCTGAAGGCGCAGTCAGTGATGATACTGATAATTAATGCGGCCGATAAACTGACAAAAATATGATCCATTATATTATGAATAGGTAAATGATTTCTCGTGGAGATCCTAAATCTCTGAGCCTCTCCCTCTCATATCTCTAAATGTGTTCTGTATGGGTAGCATGACAACCCGCGATAGCCGTGATACGGCTTTATCACCACATCTTGCGAGCAAACCCATACTGAAAATGTTTTTGAATTGGGCTTGCGTTTGTTTAGTCAGGTTCAGTCTCACTAGATGTTATGATTGATAATGATAAGCTATACGACGAGAAAGCTGAGTACCTACTTGCACGTTGGAACGTACACGTACGAAAAGAAATAACTAATAACTAATTAACTAATCTAAACTATTATAAAACTGTAACAGTAGTGTGTCTGTACATTGAAGATATTTACAAAAAAAAGATTACGATATGATTTTTAGATGTCCCTGATTCCAAATCACAAATTTTTGGATTTTTTGTCTGTCTCAAGGGCGGATCCAGGGGGGGGGCCCAGGGGGCCATGGCCCCCCCCACGGACCTCTGCGGATTGCATTGAATTTCGAGGCTGAGTGATGACGGCACTTTACTAGGGCATAGATTGATTGAGCTCTGTCCATAACCAATTCGTAGAGCGGAGAAAATTAGAGCTCGCTTCGCTCGCTCTATGTTTCTGTTTTAATTATTGTGCCTGTGTAGGTACAATAATTAAAACAAGGCTGTGGTCAGAAATCTTTAGGATTATACACATAATTATAATCCTAAAGATTTAACAGCAAACCGGGGAACACGCCCCGGGCGGCAGGTTTAGGGGGCGCCAAAATCAAGATGGAAAAAAAATATTGCATCGACTTGAGAATTTTGCAAAAAAATCTCGTGCTCGCTTCGCTCGCTCCTGATTTCAGACATCTCATTATATTGCAGTGACGAAATCTCGAGCTTGTTTCGCTCGCTCTTGGTTTAAGATCGTATTGCAGTCATCCCATTATATTGCAGTGAAATCTCGAGCTCGCTTCGCTCGCTCTTGCTTTTAGATCTCATTACAGTCATCTCATTATATATCAGTGAAATATCGAGCTCGCTTCGCTCGCTCTTGGTTTTTTTGTTGTATTGAAATTACCTATCATAGAATTCGATCATATTGCTAATTTCTGACTCGACCTAATCATATTGCAGTGAAATCTCGAGCTCGCTTCGCTCGCTCTTGGTTTTAGATCTCATTGCAGTCATCTCATTACATTGCAGTGACGAAATCTGAGCTTGCTTCGCTCGCTCTCGGTTTAAGATCGTATTGCAGTCGTCTCATTATATTGCAGTGAAATCTCGAGCACGATTCGCTCGCTCTTGCTTTTAGATCTTATTGTCATCTCATTATATTTCAGTGAAATATCGAGTTCGCTTCGCTTGCTCTTGGTTTTTTTGTTGTATTGAAATTACCTATCGCAGAATTCGATCATATTGCGAATTTCTGACTCGACCTAATCATATTGCAGTAAAATCTCAAGCTCGCTTCGCTCGCTCTTGGTTTTAGATCTTATTGCAGTCATCTCATTATATTGCAGTGACGAAATCTGAGCTTGATATATATTGTTTTGCTCGCTCTTGGTTTAAGATCGTATTGCAGTCATCCCATTATATTGCAGTGAAATCTCGAGCTCGCTTCGCTCGCTCTTGCTTTTAGATCTCATTGCAGTCATCTCATTATGTTCCAGTGAAATATCGATCTCGCTTCGCTCGCTCTTGGTTTTTTTGTTGTATTGAAATTACCTAGATCTCATTGCAGTCATCTCATTACATTGCAGTGACGAAATCTGAGCTTGCTTCGCTCGCTCTCGGTTTAAGATCGTATTGCAGTCGTCTCATTATATTGCAGTGAAATCTCGAGCACGATTCGCTCGCTCTTGCTTTTAGATCTTATTGTCATCTCATTATATTTCAGTGAAATATCGAGCTCGCTCCGCTTGCTCTTGGTTTTTTTGTTGTATTGAAATTACCTATCGCAGAATTCGATCATATTGCGAATTTCTGACTCGACCTAATCATATTGCAGTAAAATCTCAAGCTCGCTTCGCTCGCTCTTGGTTTTAGATCTCATTGCAGTCATCTCATTATATTGCAGTGACGAAATCTGAGCTTGATATATATTGTTTTGCTCGCTCTTGGTTTAAGATCGTATTGCAGTCATCCCATTATATTGCAGTGAAATCTCGAGCTCGCTTCGCTCGCTCTTGCTTTTAGATCTCATTGCAGTCATCTCATTATGTTCCAGTGAAATATCGATCTCGCTTCGCTCGCTCTTGGTTTTTTTGTTGTATTGAAATTACCTATCGTAGAATTCGATCATATTGCGAATTTCTGACTCGACCTAATCATATTGCAGTAAAATCCCGAGCTCGCTTCGCTCGCTCTTGGTTTTAGATCTCATTGCAGTCATCTCATTACATTGCAGTGACGAAATCTGAGCTTGCTTCGCTCGCTCTCGGTTTAAGATCGTATTGCAGTCGTCTCATTATATTGCAGTGAAATCTTGAGCTCGCTTCGCTCGCTCTTGCCTTTAGATCTGATTGCAGTCATCTCATTATATTTCAGTGAAATATTGAGCTCGCTTCGCTCGCTCTTGGTTTTTTGTTGTATTGAAATTACCTATCGCAGAATTCGATCATATTGCGAATTTCTGACTCGACCTAATCATATTGCAGTAAAATCTCGAGCTCGCTTCGCTCGCTCTATGTTAAACGTTTTATTGCAACCACTCAACATGGACCTGGCCTCTCTAAGAAAAAATTATAGCTACACTCTTGTAGAAGAGGCCCGGCGCCAATCTCATGTTTTTGCCCCGCCTCGGAAAAATCGTAGATCCGGGGCTGATTGTTTTAGTTTTCTATGTATGTATACAAGACGTCTCGGGTCTGTGTCTCTAACTAATTTTTTTTTTATCTTAATACGTGGCCTGAGTCGGCCGAGGGCCCCCCCCAAGATGAAATCCTGGATCCGCCCTTGGTCTGTCTGTTTGTTTGTTTGTTTGTTTGTTCGTTTGTTTGTTTGTTTGTTTGGGTGTTTGTTTGTTCGAGTATCACGCAAAAACTACTGAACCGATTTTGATGAAACTTTTTTTGTTTGATAGCTTATCATCTGACTTAAAATCTGGTATATAATTTATGCGGACGAAGTCGCGGGTAAAAGCTCGTATATTATAAAACTGTAACAGAAGTGTGTCTGTACATTGAAGATATTTACAAAAAAAAGATTACGATATTATTTTTAGATGTCCCTGATTCCAAATCACCAATTTTTGGATTTTTTGTCTGTCTGTTTGTTTGTTTGTTTGGGTGTTTGTTTGTTCGAGTATCACGCAAAAACTACTGAACCGATTTTGATGAAACTTTTTTGTTTGATAGCTTATCATCTGACTTAAAATCTGGTATATAATTTATGCGGACGAAGTCGCGGGTAAAAGCTCGTAACTAATAAAAACAATGTTTATCAATGATTACGTGCCAGTAGTTTCAATGAATCATCTCTTTGTCAATTAGTAGGAACACACCTAGAATAACCATAACAAAGTAATAGTAAAACACATCGTGCGTAGTGTTTAAAAAAATATTGATTAGAACTAGGTATTTCCTAAGTGGCAATAGGTACTAAGTCTTAGCGAGGTTTTATGGAGATGCAGGTAGGTTTGTAAACACCATTGGCCTATTGGTTTTGTGGTCACTTTTAATTGTGAAATGTTTCTACGAATTGCACCATCTTTGACAATTTTCGAAGGAAATTATGATGTGTTATTTCCTAGATCTTGGGTATAAATTTTCACCACGTCATTATGAAGTTGTAAGTCTTCATAATCATCAGCCAATAGAAGTCATCTCTCAGATATAATATCAGCAAGGCACAGACACACTTGCGAATAAGGCCCTAGTTTGGGTTGGTGGAGGCAAAGTTAGTGGTCAAGGTACTGCTGTAAAAAAATACGATTTAATGAAAGGGTTAAATACCTTTTTTATTTATTCGATTAACATAAGTAGGTACTAATGTATGGACTAAAAGGTTTGAACTCTGGTAGAAGTTCATACCAGTAGGTAAGTATAGGGGGAAGTCCGGTTCCAAAATATTTACGAAAACATATAATACTGGTATTTAAATGAGGTACCTAAAGTCTAATAAGCCATTACGGAGAGTAGGTACTAATTCCTAATTGATCAGGGTATAATGATATTCCATAAAAAACTGCAAACCTGCTTAAGAGGCCTATCGGAGTCCAGTGGCGCCCTCATCACATTAATAAAGATTTCTCAATAAAGAAAGCCTAAATTAAAAAAGTGCTCAATTGAAAAACTACAAAAGCCTTCAAGCTATTTTCATATATTACTTTTATAGGGTTTTTAAAGGTCGAAACATACAAATTTTGAAAAAAGAAAATAAACGGCCGCTTTTGTTTTTATTCGAAACTGTCTAAAAGTGGAATGTTTAGAACCTATAAAAGTATTGTATACCTAACAATGGCTTGACGGCTTTTTTAGTTTGTCAATTGAGCACTTTTTTAAATTAGGCTTTCTTTATTGAGAAATCTTTATTAATGTGATGAGGGCGCCACTGGACTCCGATAGCCCTCTTAACCCAAGACGAAGTGGACAGGACAAGGTGTTTTTTTAATCGCGATTTCGATGTTAGTTCTATAGAAAAAGTTGTTCAGTTTGATGGTCCAATTTTATCGCCTTAAAAGATCGTCAGACAGACTCCGTATTAAATAAAACAAAACAGTTTAGGCAGGTACCGTAATAAAGAGAGCACAAAATATGTGACAGCAATTATGTATAAGTACCTATGTGATAAATGATAAATCGTGTTTTAAAAAAGGATAAATTGTACAATTTCAAGGCTAACTGCATTGATACACGGATGGGGATCAAGGTAAAGGAAACCTTGAGTAAGTACGAATTCTTCAGTATTTTTTGTTTTTTTCTTCTGGCTATAGGATTCATCCTCATCCACATAGTAATTTCAATGTAGGTATTTTTATACGAAGAGAAGCTTAATATAGGATGCATGTTGTATGCTGGTAGTATACCTTGGAAAAAATAACAGTCTTTTTACCATAGAGCGAGAAGAAAAAACGTTGGTAAAAACTAGTTGCTTATATGAGGACCCCCTTAATTTATAACTTTTTGAAATTTTTAAATCGGCCCCTTTCGGGTTCATCTGCAGAAGAGTTCAGTTAAAGAATGGCTCCTTGAAGATAAATCACAATACCTAATGGTTAATACTTACTTATTATGTAATAACAAGTTATAATACGATCGCTATCTAATACCGTTGTACTGTTGTTTACAATGCATCTTTTTACAATACATAACTAGTATCAGCAGTGGAAATCATGGCCGGATTTAGGAACTATGGACCCTAGGCTCATATTGTGGTGCGGGCCCCTCTGGTAGTACTCCAAGACAAACGATGGCCGACGGTCATCCTCCGGATTCATGCTTATTGTACATAGTCTTTCCAATTTCTTCGGGAGTTGAACTGAACTTCGAGTAACAATAACAAAAATAGTGAAACTTAGCAATGAATGTCCAAACTAAACAATAATTATCCAAAAATATAACAATAGTACATAAGAAACAATCCACGACACGTTTCGTCGTGCATGCCACACTAAAAATAGTAAAAAAAACAATAGTAGATAAGTATCACAATTTTTTGTGATTTTTTTTATTTATTTTATCGTTTTCCACGTGGCGCGGGCCCGCTTGTGTCGCGGGCCCCTAGGAGCTCGCCTATGTAGCCTATGCTTACATCCGGCCCTGGTGGATGTAATAACCCTCCTATAACACTCTACAATCTGATACCAGACGATACAGGGAACTCGATCAAGCAGTTCGTAAAGGTTGATTAATTTGCATCAAGCCGATATCATTGCAAAGTATAGGGTTGCAACTAATTAGTACCTGAACTACCTTACCTACCTAATATTGCGAGACTGGATTTTGCTAAATATAGTTTAAATGATTGACGACAGAATTTTACCTTTATTTCAACATTCGTTGGTTGCATTTTTATTCGGCAGAACTTAGTTTTCTTTGGTTTTGCGATTTCTAAGATATTTCCCAGCGAAGTGAGCTAGCCACGATTTCAAAGTTGAGATTTTGCGTTGGTAGAGATAGTACCTATACCTATTTATGCGATGAATCACAGAACTTAGAAGTAGCTAGTTTGCAATCTTCTTTCTTTTCGTGTCAATTGTTCTAGGATGTTTTTTTATATTGTAGGTACTGTCCAGGTATTCGGCGAGCCTGATAGCGTCAGGTGTGGCTGCCTTTAGGTCCTCTCTCGTGCAGGTGTTCGGGCACAGGAACATTGTAACATCGGCTGAATACAATACACACAGGTTCGCCGCAATCAACCTGTGTAGACCGGGATCCCTGGTATTAATTGCATAAAGAAGTTTGGCGGACGGCCATGTAATTTTAGACCCAGACTTACAGGTCCCGAACATAAATGAAACTTAGTAATACATGTAGAATGAAACTAAACTTACAAAAAAGTAAATTGGTTGTAACCTGTAGAAGTTGGGGGAAAGGTATTTCTCCTCATGATACCTTTTGTATCAAGTGTGTGAAACTCATATCATTCTCATTAAATAATCCACTCAATCTTCTACGCATTCATTGTATTTATTTTAATGAAAATTCACGATAACCGTACAATATTATGATAATGGAAGAAAACGAAATCACACACACTATCAGTTCAACTAAGCCAAATACGTTCTGTAACGTCCAAAAAATATCTCAATGATCTAGCAGATGAATGATCGACCACGACAGCTATTTTCATCTAATATTTTAGATGAAAATAGCTGTCGTGGTTGCGTTTTGCTACTGCTTTTTGGATGATTTGTCTATTTTACTAGTGATTTCTACTTTTGAATCCGGACTTCTAGAGATGTGGAAGTTTTTTTTTTAAAAATGTCTTAATTTTTTCTATTTATAATAATTACGACCGCCGCGCCGTCCTGAATGGCTTTTAGTTTCCGTAAAAATTGCTGTTTACCATTCTTCTTTATAACTCGTTTGCAATGTTTGTAATTATCGTCTTACAAACATGATTGTAGCCTCTCATTGATCGTATGCAGTGAATCAACGTCAGTAATTTAATTAGTTAAAGTTTACTCACACAAAGGTAAATCGAAGCGGTGGGTTTGTCAAGTTTGTCACAAACAGGTATTTCAAGTTTAATGTCGACTCATGTTCCCATAACTGTACGTTGTTAACACAGTGACTTGCACCTCCTTTGGTGCCTTTTTGAATGTTTTGCGAATTTCAAGGACACGAGTTTACCTTTGTGACATAAATCTTCCACTTTATATTCATACTGCGTGTTTTGTTTGAGACAATGAAAAACTAAACTAGATATTAGCCGTTTTATATTAAAGCTTAAGGACTTTTGCCCGACAGTAGGAGATAATAGGCTTAACAAAAAATTTCTAAGGTTACCCCTTAGAAATTTTTTGTATGTAGTAAATTTTTTTTATGTGGTAGAAACTTTTACGAAAAAAGAAAAAGCGGCACATAAGGTGCTAAGACTTAAATAAAATAGTTATTATAATAGTTGAAATTTTCACAGAATGTGCGTTGTTACGGCGGATTCGCTAACAAATAATAAAAATGTCAAAAAGTTGAAAATTAAGGGGGGTTCTCAACAAGAAACTAGTTTTTATCAACGTTTTTTCTTCTCGCTCTATGGTAAAAACGGTAATATATACAAGCGTCAAACTTTGTGTGATTATAGAGCAAACTCTACAGAATAACAACAAATACTAAAAACCGTCCAAGTGTGAGTCGGTCTTGCGCTAAAGGTCCCGGACAAAAAATGATTTTTTTTTTCTAAGTTAGTATTGTTGTGTTCTGTGGTGGTGTGGTACGGAACCCTCGGTGCGCGAGTAGCCCGACTCACACTTGGTATTTGTTGTTATTTTGTAGAGTTTGCTCTATAATCACACCAAGCTTGACGCTTGTATGTATTACCGTTTTTACGATAGAGCGTGAAGAAAAAACATTGATAAAAACTAGTTTCTTGTTGAGAATAACGCACATTCTGTGAAAATGTCAACTATCTTTCTTCTCATACAGTTCAAAAGTTACAGCCCTAAATAGGTCGGACAGACGGACGGACGGACAGATGGACAGACGGACGGTCGGACAGACGGACAGACGGACAGACGGACAGACGGGCAGACGGACAGACGGGCAGACGGGCAGACGGACAGACGGACAGACGGACAGACGGACAGACGGACAGACGGACAGACGGACAGAAGGACAGAAGGACAGACGGACAGACGGACAGACGGACAGACGGACAGACGGACAGACGGACAGACGGACAGACGGACAGACGGACAGACGGACTGACGGACAGACGGACAGACGGACAGACGGACAGACGGACAGACGGACAGACGGACAGACGGACGGACAACGTAGGCTTAGTAATAGGGTCCCGTTTTCACCCTAAAAAACAGTCAGAATAAATTATTTGGATGGTTAAAAGGATATTATGATGTTGTAATAAAGAAGTTTTAAAGAAAAAAAAGCAGTTAAGTAGTTTTTGGTTCATAAAGTTTACGTCATCTTATTTTGCTGGAGGTCAATGCACCGCGTTACTTTTTAAAGTGATGTGCTGTTTGAAGATTATCTTGTGAAAAACAGCATAGAAAAAGTTGCATAGCAGAGAAGGTCAAATTCTATAAAAATGCGGCGACAATTTTTTATTGTTGAATATCTAAACTATTATAAAACTGTAACAGAAGTGTGTCTGTACATTGAAGATATTTACAAAAAAAAAGTTACGATATGGTTTTTAGGTGTCCCTGATTCCATATCACCAATTTTTGGATTTTTTGTCTGTCTGTTTGTTTGTTTGTTTGTTTGTTCGTTTGTTTGTTTGTTTATTTGTTTGTTTGTTTGGGTGTTTGTTTGTTCGAGTATCACGCAAAAACTACTGAACCGACTTTGATGAAACTTTTTTTGTTTGATAGCTTATCATCTGACTTAAAATCTGGTATATAATTTATGCGGATGAAGTCGCGGGTAAAAGCTCGTATATAAAAATATTGAACATAACAGGTTTCGATAAACAGATCGAACATTTTGAATTGTTGAACAGATTTCTATATCACATGAGTAAATACCCTACAGAGAGAAAGCTTCGACAGTATCGCGATAGTTGACAATCTATTGGAGACATTGGTAAGCGCATCACGTGATCATTTTGTGCGTCAAAACGTAAGAAGCCGTCTACACATGAGCTTATCTTTACCCAGTATGGAATGTTCATGATTATTTCTGTTGTGTTGGGTTACATGCATTCGTTCTTTATTTCATGAGCTTCTAAGAAAAAAACGCTTGGACAGTCTAGACTAGAGAAAGAGTGTCACGACAGTCGCGTCGGTCTCACATATAGCGCGGTATTTTTGCGTGTTTCTCTGAGGTGTGGCTTAGATAAAGTACCCATATGTCTAGATGGAGCCTCACGCTTCTACGACATAAAACAAAAGTGACCGACTTTCTCAGGTTGGTTGGTGTGCGTGAGGCGCCATACAACTTATCTGTGTGCGTGAATACAGACACGGATTATCAACTAAGAGTCACTGATATTTTTCCGACCCGTTCATAGCTTCGACTGTCAATCTAATCTTGACATATAAAGATAACATATAACTTATCTAATCTGGTGTAGGCTAATAATCTTCATTTAGGTACTATATGAATCAGATGGAAACTGGATACGAAATAGTTGCATGTCTGTTTTGGCCTTTGAACAGCCTTCGAATGCATGCTATGTTCGTAAATATTAGTCATACGAATATCCTGACAATGAATTTGACAAAACAAAGCCCGATTTCTGCTTCCATTTTTACAGTAAAATATGCACTATTATAAGGCTGAAAGTTTAAAGAAGATAATGAATCATCATCAGTCTCTACACTTCCCTAAACTGCTAATAATTAGTTCAGTCAACGAAGCAAAAATAAATGCAGTGGTCACCTCTACCATAAAAAAACAATACACCACTAGTTTTTAATTACTAACGTAACTTTAAGGGTGTATTCAGACCATGAATCTAAACAACTTTCCCAAAGAAACATGGGTCGAAAAATGAGAAAATTTTTTGGACCTTCCATACAAAAGTGCGGATCGGCCGATCGATTTTCTATGGGAGGTCCAAAAAAATTTCTCGTTTTTCGACCCATGTTTCTTTGGGAAAGTTGTTTAGATTCATGGTCTGAATACACCCTTAAAGTAACGTTAGTAATTAAAAACTAGTGGTGTATAACCCGGACTACACGTAGGTATTTTTTTGGCCAATTTCTGAGCTTGAAGATGAACATGAAGATGAAGATAATTAAAAATATAAGCGGCCCAGCGCTTCTACTACAGCCATGTTAGGGTACAATGTTGCATTTACTTTAAGGGATTGTACCCATAAACAAGTATTTGAAAATGGCAAAAATTGTTGGGCCTTTATTAATAGGTACTAAATGCAATCAGCTGATCTAATGTTTGTATGAAAAGTTGATTTTCTTTGCGTATTTCCCTTTGTATTGGTCGTTTGGGAAAGTTGTTCATTATCATGAGTACAATCACCCATTAAAGTAATGCAACTGTCCACCCTAACACTCTGTATATCATTATGCATTACCTTTAGAGTCAAACGAGCTTTTACCCGCGACTTCGTCCGCATAAATTATATACCAGATTTTAAGTCAGACGATAAGCTATCAAACAAAAAAAGTTTCATCAAAATCGGTTCAGTAGTTTTTGCGTGATACTCGAACAAACAAACACCCAAACAAACAAACAAACAAACATACAAACAAACAAACAAACAAACAAACAGACAGACAAAAAATCCAAAAATTGGTGATTTGGAATCAGGGACAGGTAAAAACCATGTCGTAATTTTTTTTTTGTAAATATCTTCAATGTACAGACACACTTCTGTTACAGTTTTATAATAGTTTAGACAAATATTAATTACTTACTTATTCTTGACTATTATAAAACTGAAAATTTTTGAAAAAAGAATTTAGTTTGTTTGTTTGTTTGTTTGGGTGTTTGTTTGTTCGAGTATCAGGCAAAAACTACGGAACCGATTTTGATGAAACTTTTTTTGTTTGGTAGCGTAACATCTGACTTAAAATCTGGTATATAATTTATGCGGACGAAGTCGCGGGTAAAAGCTCGTAAAATATAAATGTGTAGGTATCTACTACACATCTACACGAATAAATCAAACAGAGCACTTTTTAAAAGATCATAAGATATTTCACGTCTTGAGTTATTTAAAGGCATAAACGGAAAAACATTTTTGAATTGAATCTCAGCTTTTTTATTATAAATCACATCACAGTAAATACATTGTTAACCATAAAACTAAGCACTATTTTTAACGTCCCCAACCGTAATAGCTACCGCCGCCCAAACCTCCATAGCCGTAGTTTCGTCCGCCATAATATCCTCCATATCCACGTCGGTATCCGCCATATCCTCCGTGATGGCCCCAGCCGCCCCCGCCGCCGCCGCCCCAGCGTCCACCGCCCCCGCCCCAACGGCCACCGCCGCCGCCCCAGCGACCGCCTCTGTAATACGATTCTTGTCCTTCTAAGGTTTCCACAGCATCATCGTTTAAGGCAACTGGTGCTACATTTTCAGTTTCAGCCACTGGCTCCACAGGTGAAGGCAATGCCATGGCATATGCCATGCTGACGCAGAGCAGCATACCAACCGAGATTAACTGTAAACGAAAAAAAAAATTCGTTACTAGTTGTTGAAAATTTGCGTGAATAAGGTACTTGGCGTCGTATAGTCATATACGTGTGACGGTGATACCTCATAAGGGGTCGATGTACTTGATACAAATAATTAAAAACAAAATAAATTAGCTTTGCCAAGGTAGAGTGCTTGCCAAATATTGTTACGTGCGTAAAAGCACAGAGTCTGCAAAATATTTATCTTAGTTTTTACTTTATTTTACTAAATTCTATTCCTTTTTGTTGTAAGCTGAACATGTACAGAATTTAAACACTCTATATAGAAATTCTAGATAAAACTGAAACACTGCAAATTAATTTTGCAAACTAATTATTAAGGTAAAATTCGGTTTTTATAAATTAACACTAAGGAACAAAAGGGCCTGCAGGATCCCACTGTAGGACAAACCCAACCAAAAAGGGTGAGATGGAGGGTTTTATAAAGATTAGTTTTTTAAGAAACTAAGGTCTGTCATCAATTTATATTAATGCTTTTATAAGTTTCGTGTTTTTATTTAACTTTAAATGTGGGCTATAAAGTACTTACAGTGTTCATAGTGTCAGTTCCCGCAGAACAATGTTGATGTTTGACCGAGAAGACCTATTTATATGCCACACCTTGTAAACTCCTGCGGCTCTGCGTCTGCCACACTACACTACGCGGGTAAATAACCGCTCGCTTACTAACAATTTATTTTACAACGTATTTTAAAAACCACTCATTAGGTACAAAATTGTAAGGAACAAATCCCACAAGGTTTATTGGTAAGTAAAGGTGCGGTTGTACAGGCAAGCTATACCTACCTACAGACAGGATCCACGGGTTTGTCGAGGATTGTGCATTTCGTCATGGATTGTTTGTTTACGGATGTCGTGTTTACCTTGTGAATTACGCATTTTGCCGTAAGATGACATTCGTGACGTATTAAATTAGCGATGAAGTGATGATTCTAGGATGATTCACACAAAAGTTTAACGACAGACAACATTCCGAGAGCGCAAATGCGCGCTGCATACAAACGAAGTCTGGTGATATTTTCAATACTATCCAATTAAAGTCAATGAAATTTTTCAGAAACAATCTAGAAACTAATCTCGCTCGATGTTTGTTGATTTGTTTTTTTTCTGAAACCTGATCTTGATGAAAGACGTCACAAAACCCTAAAACTTGTAATTGCCTTTTTCACCTTCATTTTATTCATACGTTGACCAAATAAGTTAGTCATCTAATGATATTTAGTTTTAGCAACATATTAACAGAAGACCTTTACGTCCCAAATAACGCAGTGTCTCAAGACGAAATCTTTGACCATGTGTATTGCCAGTGATGACATATGGAACAGAGACGTGGTAGCTCATTCAAGACCTCATAAAAAGCATAAGAATAGATAATAATAGTACCCTAATTATTAACTATTTTTGTGTAAAAAAGGTGAAAGTCACCCGAAGGGCAATGGAGTGGGCTTTGCTCGTGGTTTCCCTGCGAGATCGAATCAGAAATTCAAAGACCCGCAGAAGAACAAGAGTAGTTCAATTGCTAAACTAAAGTGGCAAATGGCGGGGCACATTGCTCGCAGAACCGATGGCCGATGGGGCCGAAGAATTCTCGAGTGGCGACCGCGTACCGTAAAGTACCTACAGCGTGGGTAGGCCGACCGTACGGTGGTTTATGACGGACCAAGGTGGACATATGACTTGGTGATGGCGGCGGGAACCCGTTGGATGAACTCGGCGCCGGCGGTCGTTGTGGCGATCCTTGGGGAGCCCTATGTCCGGAAGTAGACGTCCATCTGCTGAGATGATGATGATAATTAACGGAAGATATAAATTATTGATCGCTATCGCCGTCGATCCTAACCTAACACATCGCATGAACCTAATTAACTAAGTTATCTTACAATACACATCTACAAGATTTTTTTTTGGATCTTCCATAGAAAATCTATCCGCTGATCCGCAATTTTGTATGTGGTAAATAAAGACGCTTTATTTAGGACAATCATTACTTGTTAAGGCTGCACCGAGCCTATTGTGCTGCCCCCATTGGTATTTTTTTATTTTTTTTTACAATTATACAATATTTCCAAAAAACAAGAATGTCATGTAGTCATTGCTGATTTTCAATTTATCGGGTCACTGCGGATTTGTTTTGATAATGTTTGAGCAAGACGCTTAAAACATAATAATCCGTAATGTTTCGATACATTGAAAGCCAATCAGGACTACAATATGACATTCTTGTTTTTTGGAAATGTTGTCTAAATGTTAAAAAATAAGGAAAATACGATTGGGGGCAGCACAATAGGCTCGGTAGGCTCTTAATGGTTTCTTTGTATCTGGGCGAATTTCCCAGGCAGAAATTCAGAGTGTGGGGCTAAAAACGGTAGTGCCAAAGGAGGCAAAAGGCTGATATGTTATTGTTTTTTTTTTCTAAAGAGTACCTACACATGACCTACACGTATTTCTACATCGGGCGGGCAACAAATAAATTCTAACAGAAAAAAATTAAAGGCCCGTTTCACTATCGCGGTGACGGCGGCGCGGCGGCACCCTAAAAAGGATATCGCTGCCTTATTCCTGTTTTTATCGACATAACCATATTTTTTACTACGACTGTAAATTGCGGCGGCAATTTTCATATTAGATTGTGTGACTATCGCTATTATAATATCTCATCAACGTTCTGTCTACTAGCGTTCTTGGTCAAAATGCTTAGAGGATTCGATAGAATGCAACAGATGCAAGGACGTGTAAACAGATGCAACATCAGATGGTGACGGCCCGGTTGGTGTAATGGTTACCACGCCGGACTGCCAAACCAGGGTCCTGGGTTCGAATCCCGGTTCGGTCATGGATGTTTATATGTTTGTGCCGTTTTTGTATGGTTTCCATAATAAACAGCCTATAAATAGTGCTTTCTTGGGATCATTACAATGTATGTGCCTGTGAGCGTTATTTATTTATTTATTTATTTTTATTTATCAGATGAACTCACAAACTTATGTATGTAATACATATTTGTATTGAACTTCATCAAAATCAGAACCGTAGCGATTTTTTTTTCGTCTATGATCATTAAAATAACAGAGATTCTCTTTCTACGAGTATATTCCGTGGTGCAGTGACATTTTATTGTCAAAATCCCAAAATGTCCCAAACAGTGAAACATTTTCTTCAGAATGTTGACCAATAGTAGCTTATCTATGATGTTGACCAAATTAATGCAAAATGTAGACAACATAAAAACTAGTTAGGTGATCAATGATCATACCACCGCAAAGTTTTGTGACGATAAATTCACAGTCTTAAAACAATGAACCATTGAAACCATATTGAAACGAATTGAAATACTTGCAGATGTTGTGAGTCTTTCAATTTGTAACTATAATTATTAATTGTACCTACCCATTAAGAGTTCTGTGACCATGGCCTATGATACACACTCATATTAATGAAAAGACTCCTAAAGAAGAAAGATAAGGTAATCGTCCCGAGAGTAAGGCAAAAAGAAAAAACATTCAGTGAAAAGTACGGTCCAGGGGCTTGCTGGAAAAAACTGCGCAATTGCCTTTTTATGTGTTTTTGCAAAAAGCTATTTAAACCTCCAACCATAAATCTTATTGAGTACGAAGTGGCTGGAATAAATGTAGATAAAATGGCGGACGCATTTTTGAACAAATCTGGGAGTGGAAAAACCGAAAAGGACCCACTGACCAAAATTGGAGCATCCGCAAAGCAGACAACTCCTCAGAATAGACTCACGCAGTCCTTAACGAAGCTAAAAGAACGCATGCCCGAATCTCTTCCACAGAATCTTAGTAAAACATTGGTGAATTCTAAGCTAGCTGCTTTAACTAAAGATCCAGACTTTCTAAAAGGTATCGATCTACAAAATTTTGGAGATAATTGGAAACAGTCGGGGTCAAAGTCGCAGGTCATGAAACAATTTATGAATGATTACACTAAGGATGTTTCTCTCACTGGATTAATGGAAAAATCTAAACTTGACGCGGAAAAGCTTAGAAATGCTCATGTAGATATTGACAAACTTGCTAAAGAGCATAAAGTAGATATTAACAAACTTAATAAACAGCAAAAGGTGTATATGCTACATGATTACGCAAGACGTCCAAAGAAAAATAGATTTTGGTCTAAACGATTATCTCGCCCTCAGTATAGTTACAGTAAATATATAAGATATCTGGATAAAACGAAAAGAGAGACTTTAAACAAGGTGATATCGGATTACAATTCGGGAAAATTTTCAAGAGCCGGTTTACACAAAAACGCAAAATTAACTAAATCTCAGTTTGAGAAGTTGCTGAATAATTATGATAAGAAACCGAGATTTGCATTTTTATCGCATTCAAAAATGAAATGGTTCCCTATGAAGTGAAAGGAAGAAGTCACAATAGAATGTTGCTGTGGTGACCTCATATGATTTATTTTATATATTAGTTGGTTCTAGTGTAAAATGTACATAATAAAGTGATCAATAAAATATTTATAGTACCTAATAGATGCTACCGTATTACTTTGTTAGAGTAAACCTTTGATTAAATTAAAATAGCAAGATAGATGACTAGCCTATAGCGTATGAACTGCATAAATTGAGCCCCTGTCGCCTAATTTACTTAGTCGCATACGAGCGGCATTGCATGATTAAGATACTTTTTTGGTTTTAGCGAAACAAAGGTACAACAATGCCTTCGTGTGCTTTTACTCGTTGTACAAATCATTCAAAAAGAAAAAAAAACACGGTATTACCTAATTTTCAATCGTAAGTACATGAAAAGGAGATTCATTGTTCGAGTACGTAATGCAAGAATGTCACCTATCCCCTATTTTATTTAATTTAATCAAAGGAGTAAACATTTTACTTGTAGGTACTCTAAATATTCTGGAGTAGGATTCTCTTACAGTCAAATTCCGTTTTTAAAAGCGTGTACTTGTAGCAACATTCACTTTCAAGGTTTAAGGATTAGGTATATTGATGTAGGTATATTTGTAGATAAGTTAAACCCTGCGGCACTGTGATGCACTCTGACAGGGCTAAAAAACTCTGTGAAAATTTGTAAATTTAAATATTTACACAGAGTTTTTCTGTTTGTTCATTTACACAGTAAATTATGGTTCATTTTGGAAAAATTCTGCTGAAAAGTCAGCGCTTTTCAGAGAGCGAAGAGACTAAGTAGTTTCGAGTGGTTTCATCCGCCACAGCTGTGTAGATACGGTTCTCCACTTTATTTCTTCCCGTTGTTGGTCCGTCGTACGACGCGAATAAGCGATAGGTAAAGTTTCTTCATTATGTAGTGTTTTTGTGGGCGATTGGCTGTTGTAGGGTATTACGCTGACACTTTGATCAGACCGTCAAACTGGACTACTTTCTCTAAAGCACCAACATCGAAATCGCGAAATAAATATCAGCTGTTCCATACAAAACTGCAAACTTACTCGAGTCTAATGTATAGCTGTTTTTTTTTTTGCGATTTCGATGTTGGTCCCATAGAGAATGTTTCAGTTAGGAGGTCTGATCATCCTCTTCAAAACGTGTCAGCATATTCTTCTTCTTCTCGAAGATGGTTGGTAGTTGCAGTACAGTAGAAATAGCAATTCATAAGTTTATGATAGAATCTCCGTTAAATTCCTTAAAGTCAGTATGAAAATTTATGAACGATCTTTATATGAACTGAATGTCAGAGTACCTATTATAATTAGTTAATTACTATATAACATGGTGGGTTATAGTGTGCAGTTTATTTTATACAGTCAGCGATAAAAAAAAAATCATATTCCACTTTTTTTTTTTAAGACAACAAAATTACAAAGCACAATTTACACCTTAAAATAGACTCAAGTAAGCGTCTCCAATATTATGCAGGTGTTGCAGTAACAACCCAAAAAGACCGAGGCCTATATCAGGGTTAGGTTAGGTTAGGTTACTTCCAAACCTACACACTACACTACTACACTTTCCATCAGGTGAGCTGAAGCCAAGCGCAAACCCATTATGAATAAAAAAAAAAAAAAAAAAAAAAAAAAACGAACATTTCATATTTTTCCTAAAATAGCCTAAAATAACCCAAAATAGCCAATTTTTCTTAATATAACCTAAAATCGCCTATTTTAATTTTAAATATACTTAGCCTAAATGGCGGCCGTTCGCCAATCGAATTTTTTGGTCACCGCTAGACCACCTGAAGATGTATAGCCAAAATTGGCGATAAATCGCCTAACTTGGCAGCAAGACTTTAAGTGACTTTTTATGATTACAGTCTTTATAGGTACAACTCTGGGTACAACAGGGATTTCTCCGCGGCCGCGAGTTCAGGATGTACTTTGTATCTTCTGTACGCGCTCTCACAGACGAGCGACACTTTGCGGTCGCCGGGTGTCGCGGAGGGTAGCGCGACCGTAAAATGTTTGAGCGCGACACGTTCTGCGACCCACCGCCACAGCAAAGTGTCGCTTGTCTGTAAGAGCCCTAAGCAGTATAAAATGACACTTACCCAAAATTTGGTCATTTAAATTAGCAGCAAATGAAATATTAAATAAATAAACCAAGTAGTTTTATCAAAGTTTTATTAAGGAAAATCCTGGAAAATCATTATTTTTTTAATGTTTTCGTTGCATTTCTGATTTTATAGCACACAATTCGATCACCTTTCTCAACACATCGTGTTACGACTACTATTTTCTCATTATCATTTGTAGATTTTTGTTCATTATTTTTACGCTTGTTTTTTCGTAAATTCTGTTTTGATGTTTTCACTGCTTCAGATTCGGCCTTAGGAGGCGTGAGTCCTTCAAAACTAGACGTTGACCATAATTGGCTTTTTTCATCTGCGTGTGTCTTTGGTTCTTCTTTTGTAGTTTCAGACGTAAGCGTCGATAATATTATAACTTTTTCATCTTCGTGTATTGTTGATCCATCTTTTGTAGTTGTAGACACATGTGTAGATGAAGGCATAAAAGTTGAAGTGGCACTTGTAATTCCAGTTGCAGGTGTTGTGACTACTTTTGCAGTGGTGTCACGTTTGTGTGTGGTTGTCCTACACTCAGTACAGAGTAGAGAAGAGATTGACGTAACATATTGCCGTAAGGGTAATGCTTCAGTGTTAGAGTCCTTTTCCTCTGTTTCTTGTAATTGACTGCTTAAAATTTGAATTATCTTAGAATTACCTTTTAGCCTTTGCCTGGGATTAGCAGGAGAATCACCAGAGGGTTTCGAAGGCCTATCATATCCGCATTCTAACCTGTCACCACGTATTTTGCAACCATTTTCTATTTCCGTTATTTGTTTATCACTCTCAATGGGACCAATATTTTTGTTGTAGCCACACATAATAACCCCGTTTATTAATGTGCATATTTGCATATCGTAGTCGTATCCAGATTTTATGACACTAGCGACGACTTCTTTGTTCCGTAAGATTCGTATTGGTAAAGAGAAACCATTCGCTTGTTTTGGATTATCTTGAGGATCTGTAGTTGGATAGATATTAATATTCTTTACGTCACTATTAGAGGTTTGTTCATTCAGGAGAGTAGATGGCGCCACTTCAGCTGTTTTAATTTTTTCTTTGTCATTATTGTTATCAGGACTAAATAGAATTTCTGGATTAGTGTTATCTTTAATAGCAGTTGATTCAACATGATCTTCTGAATTACCTTCGTTTTCTAAAAAATCATCGTCTGAAATGTTTTCTTGTTGAGATTCCCTTTTAGGTTGAGTGAGTTCTTCGTATATTTTCTTTCGAAATATCCCAACTTTTTCTTCATGTTTTTCAGCTTCGAAAAAGAGAGGATCAAATAAAAGATGGCCAATTTTAGGAGCGCAATTGACGATTAGCATTTCTGCTAATAACAAGTAGATCTGAAGAGAAATATTTATTCATGTTTTAATGATTGGTAAGCTGTAGCCTTTTTGTAGAAGGTGCTCTATTTTATTTAGGTATATTCTATTCCAAGGGAAAAGCCTTTAGATGTAAACAAAAAACCAACCTCTAAGCTTGCATTTCTTCCCAGATCGAACAGTTAATTTACACAAACATAAGCCATATACATACAAACATAAAAAGCCACATATACCACTATCTGAATACACCCTTAAAATATGTTCTAGTAATCTAAAAATAGGGGTGTATAAAAAAGTCCCGAGGCCGCTGCACTGGGTAATTCGTAGATATTTACAATTATTTTTGTTTTATGGTAAAGTTTTTGTTTAAAATTTTATAATAATTATTAATGTTGATATCTGTCCCATCAAATTATTCCCTTGAATAATTACCCTAGTTACCTTTACCTAGGTACTGTTTGTTTAGAAAAGGGCAGTCCTTTTGATGGTTCTTACCGTTAATGATATTGACATTTTCTATGAAATTGTGAAAACTAATAATGAAATTTCCATTAAATTTTTGATAGAGTTTACTCACGCGTAACGAATGTTGCACAGTTTGCAATTAAATATTAAGTTTTGATAAGAAAAATATCAATGCCTTACCTTAAAGATTTCCCTGCAACTATTATCCTACTTTTTATGGGCAAGTGGGGCACAAACGAGCCCTTATGGCCCCTATGGTAGGACGAAAAACCTTGGAGGCATCTTTTATTTTTCATGTTTCGACTAGATGCGTTTACATTTTGAAAAGAAAAATCCAAGTAACAACGTAAATTCCACTGATTAATTCATTTTATTAATTAACTTATTCATTCAGTTACTAATTCACCCATTCGTTTGTTGTTACTTACATGTTCAGGCTCAGAAGGTCTTAGATAGCTCCTTTCCAGCCGTGCTTGTCGTAAAAATTTCGATTTTGGGGGGCACGCAAATATTACTTATTACCAGGAGGGGAGGCGTGACGCAAAAAAGGTTGGGAAACCCTGCCTTAGGGTATTAGGTACCATTAAAATTTTACTTTTTATACGAGTTTAAACGTGTTTTTAATGTTATTAAGTATGTATCTTTAGAATTTCTCTTGTAGGATTAAATCTTAGATTAAATAATTTACTTAATTTCAGAAGGTCTGTTCGTATATCCGCACTCTATCCTATCACCTCGAATTTTACATTCGTTATCGACGTCAGTTATTAGTTTATCACTTTCAATCACACCTATATTCTTGTCGTAACCGCACATTATCCTACCGTTTATTAATCTGCATATTTGCATATCGTAGTCGTATCCTGATTTCTCGATATTTTCTTTATTGCTGTTCTTTCCCAAAATTGGTTTCACAAAATGTGTTTTATGAGAATCTTTTGATTGTCCAGCATCCAGTTTTGGAATATCAGTTTGAATATTGTCCTGGGACATGTCCTTAACCTCTAGGCCCGTTAGCTTGGCATTACGATCAGAATAATCATTATTTTCCAGAAAATCATCCGATTCATTCTCTTCTTGAGTTCTCGCACTAGTTATCTTCGTTGAAACAGGTTCATCTATAAGATAAGATAAATATTATATATTTGCAAACCAAAATGCGCATAAAACATCAGAGGTGATTTCAGACGGCAGCCTCACGACTTGGGTGTCGAAGATAAGATAAGATAAATATTGTTTATTTGCACACCAAAAAACACAAAAAACAACAATATACACGAACAAGATGGGTACAAATCAGGGTCTTATTACTAAAAGTGATTTCTTCCAGACAACCAGTGCATGGAATAAGTCTTTATTGAGATAAATGCAAAGGCGGTGTACTTGTCGATACATACGAGTAATTTATTTACACGCAGTATAAATAAATATACAGGCTGGTCGAAGCGTAGAGGTTCAAACATTTATTTCAGGTTCCTCATACCTAGTGGGTGTATCCGAAAATACTCCATATAGGTATGTCCCGTGATTTTTCGTCGTTTCGAAGTAATAATTTTTCAAATGTTATACCTATATCAAAAACATTTAACTAAATAAACTGAAATTGAACGATTGTAAAACATTTTAAAATATTTTACTGATCGTTTAATTTCAGTTTCTTTAAATATTTTTGATTATATTTGACAAATATTAGCCAAAAGTATGATACAATTCGCTAACAAAATTGTTGGTTTGAATAGACTCTAGTATTCAAACCAAAAATTTTCACTTTCGATTTCAACCCTTTTTTCGGGAGCTTGTATTGATTTTGTGTGGTTGATTATTTTACTGTATCTATGGAAGAATTTTTCAAGAGACAAGCTGCAAAAAGAAAAATCAATAAATTCCAACTATAAAAAAAGTTATGATTTTTTAATCCGCTCCGGTAGAACATTCTTAAATACTTACAAATAAAAAAATCATGACTTGAAAAATCGCAGACGTAACCTAAGGTATTTTCGGATACAAGCATATGGAAACAAAAATTAAGAGAATTAGCTAAAAATGGACATCTCCGTTTTGACCATCCTGTATACAATTACATAAATACATTCATACTTGATTTATCATCATTATTACCTGCTACAAAGCGTTCGTACATGGGAGGGTCAGATAACATGTGTCTAAATTTAGGAGCAGAATTGACTGTTAATATTTTTACTAACATGCAGATCTGAAATCAAATTGATATTTTAGTTAGATAATAATATTGTACCCAAGCACAGAATATCAATAGCATAGAATCAGTGCGGATATTATTATCTGTGGTTTTGGGCCTTGACAGGCTTGCTAAGCCTGTGCCACGTAGACCATCGCTGGTCCTTTGTAGTCCTGGTTGTTTGTACCATCGCAGTGCGGATAACTTCACCATGCATTCTATATTTACATCAAACTGAACATCTTTCAGAACATAAGGAGCCAACTTCGAAATTCCGAAAAATTTATCTGCTGTCCCATACCTTTGTATTGAATAGATGCAGTATCTATTCGATTCAAATGTATGGGACAGCAGATTTTGTATGACAAAGCAGATTTTTTTGCGATTTCAAGTTTGCTCCCGTAGTAAAAGTTGTTCAGTTTGATGGTCTGAACAACCCATGATAATTTGAAGGGCTTACAAAATCATCACTATAGGTGATTTGGGTATTTCCCCACTAAAATGTATGGGAATTTAATTTTGCATTTTCTGAGAGTTCTAGTACCTCGACCTCGGTTGACCCCATAGAGACTTTTGTTCCTTATCAGTAAGAGGATCGAATGGGATGAAAAAAAAGTTTTGTGAAAATTTTCGTTTTTCTCGATGACTGTAATTTTTTGTAATTTTTTAAGTGGCGACGGGCTCACTCCCCGTCACACTGGACAGAGTTTCGGTACTACTAGTGAAACGTGGATGTTCTGAAGTTTCAGAATATCTCTTGACTACCCTCTCGGGGAATATAGTCGTGAGCATATGCTGTAATTTTTTTTTCAAAATCTGTGAATGCAGAAGTGAAATGCTCCAAAAGTTAGGGTTAGTCCCTTAAGAACGTTTTCTTGTAGCTGTTATGCTTCTGGTAGCTGCCCTTTGTGCCCCATCTTAACTTTCCACCCTGTATAACGAATTTAAAAAGGAAAACTATCACCGCTAAGTAGGCTTTACAAGTTTCCGAGTAATACTCGACTAACTTATAAAATGTACTTTTTAGACTTTATTAGCCGTTAAACCGTAGTATAAAACAAAAAGTCTTCTTCTAAGTCCATATTATATTCTGACGGGCAACTACGGAACCCTACCCTGCGCGTGGTCCGACACGCACTTGGCCAGTTATTATTTTATGCAAGGGTACTTAATGACGTTTGTAAGCAGGAATGGTAGGTATCCTACTAGGTATCTATCTTCTCATTATATTTACAACTTTCGCAATGAGACCAGTCCATTAAAATAAAAATAAAAAACAGCCAAGTGCGAGATGGGTGGGACCCGGGACGGGAAAACATGGATCGCAAACTTAGAGAATTCAGAACTCTCTAAGTTTGTCTCAAAATGGTCGTGAACTAGATAAACAAACCTATACCAGCTTTGTAAAAACCATCCAGTATAAACAAGGTTTAGGCCACCAGGATCCCCTAGCCCGATCCCCCAGGGGATCATGGTGAACCGCATTAGTTCACCAGGATCCCCTATAGGTGAAAATGAGTAAAGGCGCTATCACAAAGGCGAACTAACAACCTGTCATAGATATTCAAAATAATAATACTACAAATTGCGAAATAAACACATTTCACTAACAGCCTATATTAAAAAAAAAAGTTTTATTAAGTTTATACCACAGATCCCATAACTAACTATAAGTACCTAACAGAGACGGAGTGACAGACACCGAGGTGATTCCACAAGTATTTCGTTACTTTGGTCGGAAACGCTCAAAAAAATGAAATGAATGAATCATGAAAAATGTTGTCTTTCTAGCGATTATATAGCGATACAATATTATCTTGTCGCTGTAATATTGTTATGCTCTACTATATAGGGTCCTTCTTAATATGCTGACACTTTTTAAGGGGATTATAAGACCATGAAACTGAACAACTTTCTCTTTGGGAGACATGTCCCAAAGTTGTTCAGTTTAATGTCTTAAAAAAGTGTCAGCATATTAAGAAGGACCCTGTACCTATGTTTTTATTATGTTCTTCAAATAACGGTTCCCTTTGGATGATCTTTGTATTTTAATAACTTACCGACAAAGATATTGACATTTTCCATGAAATCGAGTAAACTTTTGCGCTATTATGATTACGTTTTTAATAGAATTTTACCGTTAACGAATCGTAACGAAAATAATGGTTATATTGTACAGTTTTCAGATTATTATAACTTAACTTTACTCAAAAAATTAAAAGATGAGAATTATATCACGCTAAAATGGCTGAACCGATTTCGATGAAACTTGGCATATAGTTCTTATCCCAGAATAACATATAGGCTACATATTATATGTCCACGTAGACGGAGTCGCGGGCAAAAGCTAGTCAATAATAAACAGCTAAGCTTAGATGAAATTTGGCCATACCCCTGAAGCCTGAGGGTAGGGTGGGACTATGGTTGCCAACTTTTTTTAGACCAAATATAGTATTTCGAGCCTTAGTGGCCTTGTTGCCCGAAAAAATATAGTAGATCGGGTAAAAATACGAAAAAATATATTATGTTGTATTTTTCGAATTTGTTAATTTAATTTTTTTCAAAAAGTTATTTTTTTGCTACTTTTTGGTTTGAATACTAAGTTCTTATTTTTAAGGAACAATCATTTCTCTATTTCGTATTCGTATAATGCATCCTGTAAACGCAGAAGTAGCTGTATTCGATTCAGAAATAATATAATTTCTAAAAAAATAGATAAATCTGACTTTAGGAAAACTTGTAGTCACTTTCCAGTAGTATATTTAGTAGAAAATTGTTTATGGAACAAATGTGATGAAGAGAAAGAAATTTTATAAAATAATGTTAAGTTATTGGTAATTTTTATTGGACCTAAGTACCAAACCAATATATTTAAATTCTCTATAAATTATTTGCTCATCAAAATATAGTAGTTTTGCCTAATATATATTTTTCTCAGAATTATAGTAGAAGGGACCCTAAATATAGTAGGATACTATATTATATAGTAGGGTTGGCAACCCTAGGTGGGACTCAACCATACCCCTATATTATCCTATAGTGATGTGACATGTACTTAGTATTGTATTGTACATGGTACAATAATATACTGCGCCTGGTATTCTCTTCCGATCACGTGACTGACCACGTGACTGACACAAGCCTACGTCATCATACCCTTTTACCATGTTTAGCGGCCATTTTTATGTGACGTAGGCTTGTGTCACTCTGGGAATAGAAGACCTTATTTTTTTAGACTATGGTATTGTAGGTCTAAGATGTTCTAAAACATCATTGATTTTAGGTAAATTATCCGATTCTCTGACGTGGTCCATCTGGCTAGTCGTGGTACGTGTGTGCGTGTTTTACACGTGCAACCAAGAACATTGTATATAGCGTGCAACATATTTGAGTCGTATTATACCTACTATTGAGATTGAATAACTCATTTTCAAAATATATCAAAGAACAACAAGTACAAGTTACTGTCAAAAATTGTTGCATTCTTTGATAAACTAAAATAGCCATAAAAGTTTTTAATTAATGAGCACAGGTAATGCGCGATATGTTGTGTTTCATGGTCTTTATCAAAGAGATTTTACCTAAAGGCATATAGTACTTACCATACCATTGCAACCAAGCTGTCCAATTTTTTTGACTTTTGTGTTTGAGCATGAAGTGTAGGTAAGTACCTATTTAAACTTCTTGTGTTTGCGTGTGTGTTTAAGGGCGCCTTCAAATTTGCCGCAGAGTGTCGCACGGCTACAGCGCGGCTGCAGCGCGGCTCCAGCGCTGCGCTGTTAAATTCATACAAATTAAAAAAGCGCGGCCGCAGCGCTGCAGCCGCGCTGCTGCCACGCTTTGTTAATTTGTATGAATTTGACAGCGCAGCGCTGCAGCCGCGCTGCGGCAAATTTCAAGGCGTCCTAAAAGTTTTTAATCTAAGATTAGCGCTTTAAATTATCTTTGGTAGTGATTCCATTCTTTTTGCATGGTAAAATAATAAAATAATAACACGCACCTCATTATAACACAGTAATGACATAATACAGAAGCAGAAGTTATCGGCTGTGTGCACGACACTAGCGCCATCTGACGCAATACGACACCGTGGATTATTTGTACATAAAATGTTTGGATAAAGTTTGTTATTTTAATTTAAAATAAAGTATAAACTAAATAAATGATTAATATTGACGATACTAAAAATGTTAATAATACCTACCTAACTAGCTGGGATTCCCATTCTTTGTTACAAAATTCTCATACAAACTTTCACCACCGTGCACCGTTTTCACATCTTTGGGGGTTGAATTGCGAAAAATCCTTTTTTTGTGAACACTTATAATAGATGGCAATAAAAACATTCCTGCCAAATAAGTATTAATATTTGTTGGTTTGGATTCAAGCAAAATCTGACACAGCTTCGCCGTCAATAGTACAAATTTCTGCCACAGCGTGCGCTGCGATCGACTTGACAGTTCCCAACACCCACTTCGCACATAACCAATATCTCCCGCCTAGGGAGTATTATATTCCTTGGCCAATATAGTGATCTGTGAGCACAACAAAGACTACAAAGCTTAGATTAAAAACTTTTCGCTCATAGTCTGGTCAAAGAGAATATAATCACTACGTTAGTCTAGTAATAACGGTAGATATATTAAACTGTAGTCTTTGGTAATAACGACATTCTCTTTGATAACGACGTTTAGGAGTCAAAATAAATAATAATGTATATTATATTATCGCTTAATACTGTATAAAGCGTAGAAAATTTTAAATTAACATATAAATAGAAACTTGGTCGCCGTATTTTTTCATTCTTTCTCACCATGTTCACAGTTTTACAGACTACAGGAAGAGTGGGTGGATATAACCTTTTGAACAATATGAAATGCAATATGACCTGCAATATGTTTAACACATTCGGTTTATAAGTTTATAAACATTAATTTCAGATAAACTGTTCCTATAATCTTGGAAGACCATGATATCTACAAACTTAAATGAGAAAAAGAAACGAACGTATAATAGTCCCCAGAGAGGATCCGAAGAAAGAGAAAAAAGAAAATAAAAAGACTGAGGATACGAAAAAAAAGGGGCAGAAGAAACAAACATGTTATCAAAAGTTGCGCAACTATATTTGTCGATGTTTTGGTCGATGCATTTGCAATCGAATAAAGAAGTGTTTTAGAAAATGTATAAAGAAATTTATAAGGGACGAGGTGTTTAGAGTACCTAGCATAAATCCCATGGAGTACAGAGTGGCTGGAATGAACATAGAAGATATGGTCGACAAATTAAAGTTTAATAAATCAGAGAATAAAAAACTGTCATCGACACCTACACAGGACTTCAACAAAGATATCGACAAAGATATCAAGAAAGATATAAAAAAAGATATCAACAAAGATATCAACAAAGATATCAACAAAGATATTAACAAAGATATCAACAAAGATATCAACAAAGTTATCAACAAAGATATAAACAAAGATATCAATGACAAACTTGGAACTACATCCGTAAGGAAACGCAGTCTTGGTGAAACAAGCAGTAATAAAGTGTTAAAAAAAGAATTTTTGAAAACTATAAATTTAGAAGAACTGAAAGAAAAAGTGAAATTGCCCGGTTCAAAGACAGATATTGTTAAACAATATCTGCAAGATCATGCTAATAAATTCACTCAAGCTCTTCAAGATAAACTGGAAACTGCGAGACCTGGACGTCGTAAAATGGACATTGACAAACTAAGTAAGGAACAAATAGTGTACATGCTACATGAGTATGTGAGAAGTCCAAAGAAAAGTAGATTTTGGTCACAAAGAAAATTCTCTCGTCGACGATATCAATATCCCAGAAATACTAAACGTTTGTCCTATTTAGATAAATCGAGACAGAAGAACATAAAAAGAGTGATTAAAGATTATAGTTCTGGTAAATTTTCAAGAGCAGGTTTACCTAAAAAAGCCAAACTAACAAAGGCTCAATTTGAAAAATTATTGAGTGAGTACGAACCTACTCAAAACAGATTTCAATTTTTGTCTTTAACAAAAATTAAGTGGTTCCCATTGAAGTGAAGGTATAAATCATGTTGCTATTCGGAAATATACGTACCTACCTAATAAATTTGTGTCAAATTTAGTCATCATCATCATCATCTCAACCGATATACCTACATCCACTGCTGGACATAGGCCTCCCCCAAAATGGGGGGATTTACCATAATCGCCACGCTTGGCAGGCGAGTTCGCGATCGCAGTATTTAAACTTCTTGTGTAGAATAGTTGAGTATACTAAATAGCAGTGAACACAAATGGGAAGTCAAACTCAATAAGCGAAAAATTCTTCGTCTATGGTCGAACTATTGCTGTTCCACCTGCTCCATGTGCGGCAAACGTCATGGTTTCATCTTAGATTAAAAACTTTTCGCTTACGCGGTTTCATCTTCTATAAGCCCTTAGAATCCTTAGAATAAAAACTTTTCGCTTAATAGTTTTGTTCAAGAAGCTTATCTCTCTAGGCTTCTTGGTTTTAATCTAAGATGGTCACAGTATAAGAAAGAGTATCTATTACTAGATACAGTACGGACCAAGGAATATATCTAATACTCTCTGGTACGGACACTCCCTTCCTCCCACCAACTTTTTACCTCACCCTCTCAGCCCTCTCTATCGCCCTCTGGTTATCTCGCACTGGTTACTCGTTACCTACGAAAGACTTAAGGTTCAATTTCTTTGGTTTCGCATGTGCTGACGTCATCTTGTCAATTTCAATTTTTTGTATGCAATGTCCGGGTTGTGGTAGTATGGGTATACTCTTTCCAGTATAAAAAGGAACTCTGTGCTCTTGGTAGAGAGCTTAGATTAAAAAAAAATTGGCTTACGCTGGTAGAGAGTAGTATAATTCCCACAAACTTCTGTTTAACGTAATAGATACACTTTCTTATACAGTGGTATTACGGAAGTCTGTGAATTTCTTGGTCGTGTACTCCATTTGTTGTGTACCCCCCTTGTTTACAGTACTCACTGGAGACCTACTATGAGCTTTTACAAAACTGGCCTTATTCCAGGCAGTTCAATGAGCGTTTTTCTTTTGGTTTTCTAGGGGATCGATAGATGGCGTTCAATTTCAAAAAGTGTTTCTTTAAAATGATAAAGAGGGAGAAGATGACCAAAAAGATGAAAACGCATCTTTTAATTGAATATTTTATTATTTACGAATCATTTTAATCGAAAATATGAAACTGTTTACGTCTGACATGGTTGTATGGGCTCGATCCCTTGGTCTTCAAAAAAAGGCAGGCACAGTCTTGACATGATTTTGACAGGATTTCGTGTACGACTCTATGGGGCGATAAACATGTCATCTGTTGAGTTTTTCAGAAACTAAATTTAAAAAAGAAAATGCTGCCGATAATGCTATCTGTGTGGCGAAATACTGGGCTGGAAAGATTTGAATGACATACCATCGACTCGATAGAAGAAGAAGAAAAAAGAAAAGAAAAACGCTCATTGCAATGTTTAAACCAACTGGCTTTATTTCGTACCATAACGTCCCGAAAGGTGCACGACAAGTGCAAGATTATTACGCTACTCGGTGATGAGTTGAACGGTTAAAAATTTAATTTTTGTCTCTGGTCTGTTACAACTCAATGAAAAAACGAGATGGAGATATACCATAATCCTTAGATCAAAGTAAAATGAATGGATAGGCCCAAAGCGCTTTAAGTTGAAGCACGCAAAACTAGGGCACCTCAATACAAATTAGGGTACTTGGTCTGTCATCTCGGTACAAATTCGAAGTAAAACTGTCAATTGTTTTGCCTCATTTTTCTGGTTTGAAATGTTTGCGTAAGGCCTGTCCATTCATTTTACTTTGGTCTAAGCCATAATCCACTGAAAAGAACGTGAAGGGACTATGCCTCCTCATTCTCTCAACGACCGTTCTGAAACAGCGTAAGCGAAAAAAAAATCGTTTGAATCCAGGAAGCTGGCATAGGTATTGTCTATACCTTGGAGGGCACACTGCCTAACAAGCGGTGAAACATGATAATACTCCCTAAATACAAGTTCATTGCCAAACACTCCATGTGTTGGCAATAGGTTGGCAAAGAACTTGTATTTTCCCGCTAAACAAACTTGAATTTGCCGCAAAAACCCGCTACACAGTAGTTACATTGGGAAAATGTAGATGGCGTTTATGGATTCTTAGCGCATTTCTTTTTTATTCTCCGCTAGGATTATATTTTTTCTAGGGTTTTACTTGGGGTATACTCCAAAGAGTACTTTTTTTATACATGGACTCTCGGTAGAGAGTAGTATATTCCTTGCTCTATGGATCATTATTTTAAATTAGTCATGTTTTTCGTATTATATTCTTTATTTTTCAGTAACTAGATTTAGAATAGATTTTTGTTTGCTATTATTAATAATTGCATCTTATTTAAAAATAATGAAATAAAATATCATATCAACTTGTGTAACAAGAAAAAGACAAGAATGTTGTCATAAAATTTCTACTTGATTGTTTTCTAAGTTTACAACTCAGATGGTATTCTGAGGCTTACAATGACCTACTATGAATTTGGTGTTTTTTAATTAAAAAAACAAAGACAAAAATATAATCACTATGTAATTTTAAATAAGTACACTATACTGACGTGATCAATGGACTAGAAATATGGATAAATAATTATGTACTATCGATGTACCTACTAAACACTATCGCCAAGCTACTTTATTCCATATATGGATATAGTTCTTACGTGAAAGTTATATGGTGCCTAGATTCCTTAGAATCTTCAAACGAAAAGATAAGGTTATCGTTCCCAGGAAAAGAGCAACGAAAAAGTATGGCCCTAAAAGCTGCTCTAAAGCATTAAGCAAATGTTTTAGGAAACTCTCGTTCAAATTGTGTGGAAAGAAAATGAAAGATGTAGCAGTCCAAGGATCAGATTTTATAAAATTAAAAAATAAACAGACGCAAACTAAACGTGCAATATTTTTAAATCGTGATGCTGAGATACTATATAAAAAAAATAGTAAAGTTTCCATATCGGCTTGGTCTGGAGACATTGAACTGATGAGAGGAGTCAATGCAGAAGAATTAAATAAGAAGTTCAGCTTTAAAGGATCCAAGGCTCTACTTTTAGACAAAATGGTGCAAGATTATAATAAGGAAGTTTCTTTAACTGGTTTAAAGGAAAAATCTGATGTTTTAAAATCTAAAGTTGACATCAACAAGCTTACCAAGGAGCAGGTAGAAAACATGTTAGAGGATTATGAGAGAAAATTGAAGAAAGACAAATTTCTATCCGAAAACAAATTTGCTCGGTACCGTAATACAATAGAGGACATAAAAGAGACTTTGCCATCTGGAATGAATATTAGAAACGATAAAAAAGAACCCAGTGTAGTAAGCAGATCGCAACTACCGAAAATGTTAGATCAATATAAGACGAACAGAGCGAAAAAACAATCTTTTTCAGCATTAACTAAAGTCAAATGGATACCGATAATTTAAGTAAAATTTTCATCAGAATTGTTGTAGTGGTTGTTTTGTGTTAGGGTACGATGATAAAACTCACGCCGACATTCCCCTATAGATAATATTTAACTATTTATCAAAATTTTATCGCAAACTGGTTTTTTGTTTTTTCATCCCGACAAACACAATTGGGCGCCATTTCGTGGGAATTAAAAGTGGGACTTATTTCCCATTTTTTCACGTCTATGCAACGGATTACATAGTCCGAGATCTGACCGTAAAATTATGCACCTATTTCATAGGCGAACGAAATGTGATTCTAGTGTATGTTTCACCCATCTGCCGCCGTAACTATAGGGTTTCCAGGTTCACTGAAGTCATTTTTTAACCTTGCAACCCTATAGTTGCGCGATTTTACTTTACGTCAAAAATTTACGCTATGCCACGTAATATAAGGTTTAGGGTGCCTGTCCATTGAAGCTGTGCGAGCTGTGCGACCTGTGTAGCTGTGTTTTTTTAACCAATCAGGAGCTCGGGCGAGATCGGCCGCGCCTCGCCCGAGCTCCTGATTGGTTAAAAAAACACAGCTACACAGCTCGCACAGCTCGCACCAGCTCGCACAGCTTCAATGGACAGGCAGCCTTATAATGGTGTTACTTTGACTACCCGCCACCGCCACGCGTCTCTTCTGTATAAACGTATAAACCATGTATAAACCCTACCTGATCAACTTATGTATTACATCAATACCTTAGTTTATCAATACCTTAGTTTATCAATACCTTAGTTTATCAATACCTTGCAGGCAATGGTGACTTGCATGAATGAATCGTTTAAAAAGAAAGGAATGAAAGTGAATGTAAGTAAGACAAAAGTTATGGTGTTAGAGAGGAATGATAATGACGACCGTACCTTATGTAGTATTATGATTGGTGATGAAAAATTAGAACAGGTGAATGAGTTTGTGTACTTGGGATGCATGTTTACCAGAGACGGTAAGTGTCAGAGTGATATTGAGAGAAGAGTGAATGCCGGAAATAGGGTAAATGGAGCTCTGAATTCCTTTGTGAAAAGCCAACACGTGTCCAAAAAGGCACGGATGGCAGTTCATAATGGAGTGTTAGTCCCGACATTGATGTATGGAAGTGAATCTTGGGTATGGCAGAAGACGCATGAAAGTAGGATAAACGCAGTGGAAATGCGCTCATTGAGAAGTATGTGTGGTGTAAATGAGATGGATAAATTGAAAAATAGTTTTATTAGAGAACGCTGTGGTCTGAAAGAGGATGTAGTGACAAAAATAGAGAAAGGTATGTTGCGATGGTTTGGTCATGTGGAAAGAATGGATGAGAGCAGATTGACGAGAGCAATTTATAAGGCAAGCGTAAGTGGAAATGTTGGAAGCGGACGGCCTAGACGTACATATACGGACCAAATTGGCGACGTGCTTAAGAAGGGTCAGGTCAGATCTACCCGAAACCGACGAGCATGCATGAAAGGTCTTATGAATGTGGAGGAAGCTAGAGAGGTATGTCAGGATCGTAGCAGGTGGCGTTCCGTTGTCTCTGCCTACCCCAGTGGGAGACAGGCGTGAGAATATGTATGTATGTGTACCTTAGTTTAAAAACTTTCCTATGCTCATAGCATAGTTTTTAATCTAAGGCTCATAGGTACACTATGCCAGCTTCCTGATGTGAACCTAAAGGTAGCATTCCGATCCTAGCGACCGCGACCGGCGACCGCGACGCGCGACCGCGACCGGCGACTGCGACCCACTGCTTTCCCACACGTCGCGCGACTCGGTCGCTTGCATCCGTCAGCACTTCATATTAATTCATATAAAGCAGTGGGTCGCAGTCGCCGGTCGCGGTCGCGCGTCGCGGTCGCTGGTAGCGGTCGCTAGGATCAGAATGCTACCTTAAGAGCAAGGATCTCCTTTTCTTTAGAATAAAGGAGATCCTTGCTCTCAGTTACGCTGGACATAAAAAGTTTTTAATCTAAGACCAAGAAGCTTATGCAGGGTGTCCGGTAAGTAATGGATAACCCCGTACCTGCTGATAAAGGACCTCAAACCCGTCCAGAAACTGGACTTTCATGTCCAGTAAAAGTGCCACGGTTTTCGAGATATTTGGACTTAAACATTTTTCTGAAATTTGGTACCATTGTTACACTTTTGACCACCATGGCCACAAAAGAAGAGATTTTTACAGTAAAATTTTTGTATAATATTCTCTAAGAGTGGTGCTCTTAGACATGCATGAGAAAGTTAGTATAGCTAGGGTTTTTCTATTAAAAAAAGAATCTTAAAGTCAACTTTCAACTTTTCCTGGAATGTTCACCTAAGTTTGAGCATGTGTGGTCTAAAAAAAAATTATGGCGACCAGGGTGGCCTACTTTATCAAAAATGCCCTATTTTGCACTTGCTATTTGTTTGTTTAAAAATAAAGATACTGCTATTCAAACTGAACTGGAGCTATTTTTGCAGTATCCGAGTTTTTCAAAACTAAGACTTACAAGGCGTTAATTGATTTGACAATATGTTGGAAGGTGGAGTAAAGCCTTAATAGAGTCGTGGCCAAGATTAGGCAAAAGAGGAGAGGGTAGTATGGCAGCTAGAAATTTTGACTACATCAAGAGAAGCATCGGTAAGACCTGGATACACTTGGCGCAGGACTGGCGAAATGGGGAGGAGGCTTATGTAGTGCAGTGGGTGGATACGGGCTGATGATCGACGACGAGGGTAAAATTAATTAAAAAGTAACAGAAATTGTTGAAAATTATTTAACTAGTATAGTAAATGTTCAAATTGCTTTCCTTCTGCCCTGATACACGCTCTACATCTTCTAATAAAAGCCTGTTGCATTGCCTGCCTATATTTGTGGCCATGGTGGTCAAAAGTGTAACAAAGGTACCAAATTTCAGAAAAAATGTTTAAGTCCAAATATCTCGAAAACCGTGGCACTTTTACTGGACATGAAAGTCCAGTTTCTGGAAGGATTTGAGGTCCTTTATCAGCCGGTGCAAGGTTATCCATTACTTACCGGACACCCTGTATATAGGTAAAATATAAGCTTTTTGTGTAAGACGCTGGATAACCTGTAGTCCTGCCTGCGTAACATGACAGAGGTGAGAGCGATACAGGTCACTTCTAAACGTCAAATTGGCGGTCATCTCCATAGTATCTCACTCAAAGGAGAAGGGTCACGGCCCATACAAAATTTACCCAGGTCCGACAACAAAGTGACCTATCCCAGTTTTTTTTATATATTTAGTATGACTAAAATATATAATTTTTATTTTCAATTTGTATGGCTAACACCTAAATATTGCCTTGTGAACTTCTCCAGGCGCAATACTAAACCAATACTTTTCACATACTTCTAGCGATTCTATCTATCAAGAACTTTGCACATGGATGTAATTTTGATGACAATACGATAATATGGTACTATCCGGCTGATCTGATGATGGAGTTGGAAGGTGGCTAGTGGAACTCTTGGGTGGCTTCTAGCATACCCATCGAGTTTGGGCTCATTGGAATCGTCTTGATGAGTCCTATGCATTGCAGTTGGTATCGAGGGTCTGATGATGGAGCTGGAAGGTGGCTAGTGGAACTCTTGGGTGGCTATCAGCATACCCATCGAGTTTGGGCTCATTGGAATCGTCTTGATGAATCCTATGCATTGCAGTTGGTATCGAGGGTCTGATGATGGAGCGGGAAGGTGGCTAGTGGAACTCTTGGGTGGCTATCAGCATACCCATCGAGTTTGGGCTCATTGGAATCGTCTTGATGAATCCTATGCATTGCAGTTGGTATCAAAGGTTCTGATGATGGAGCGGGAAGGTGGCTAGTGGAACTCTTGGGTGGCTACTAGCATACCCATCGAGTTTAGACTCATTGGAATCGTCTTGATGTGTCCTATTCTCTGCATTTTGTAAAAGGTAGGTATCTAATGATAGAGCTGGAACGTTTTTTGTAGGCATAGAATTAATGCTGCAACTTATCAAGACCAGCAAGCTCCTGGCTGCTGCCCCTGCCCCTGCCCCTGTTACCATTCCAAAATGGTAAATGTCCAAGATGTTAGGTGAGCAGGTGGTTAGGTTTTAGGTGTTTCTTTGATAATTGCAACAGCACCCAACTTTGACAAGTGCCTAATTCGATAAACGTGAATCTTCGCAGCTGCTACCAGTTCTTTGTATCCAATCTTGCCTACATTTGCCAACATCACTTGCTGCACAAGCCGTTACAAGATATTCCTCAGCACATAACGAACCATCTAACTGGTTTGAATGGAGGTCATGTAGGTGACATTATTAGTATGCAGAATACACTGGCTGGTCAGCATTAGCAAGCTGAAGCGGCAATGGGCTGTTCATATCTGCCAAAGAACTGTCAACCGATGGGGTGTCAGAGTTCTAGAGTGGAGACCACGAACTGGCAGGCGTAGTGTGGGATGCCCTGCTGCCCGCTGGACAAACGACCTAAAAAAAGTAGCAGGGAGCGACTGGATGAGGAAGGCCGAGGACAGAGTTTTGTGGCGCGCCTTAGGAGAGGCCTATGTTCAGCAGTGGACGATGATAGGCTGATGATGATGATGATGATAATGATGATAATGATGATGATGATGATACCCTGGCTTTCGAACAAAGGTCATCCTTGAACAAAAACATAGATGAAATAAGTGACGAAGATTGTACTTGTGTATTAATAAGTATAATGTTTTACCTGGGGTGGGCATGGACTGACATGGATATATCAAAATTATTTTGATCATCCCACACTGGGTATGTATGTATTAAAGGACATTGAGAATTAGGTTATTAAGAATTTTCTACTTTCAGTCCAAACTTAAAAATGTTAATGAAAATATAGTAGGTATCGAATAAAATCAACATGACTTTGTGTAAAAACACAGGTTGATTTTAATTTGATTTTACAAAATAACTGTCAGACCTTCGCTATCAACTGCAATGCATAGGACTCATCAAGACGATTCCAATGAGTCCAAACTCGATAGGTATGCTAGTAGCCACCCAAGAGTTCCACTAGCCACCTTCCAGCTCCATCATCAGACCCTCGATACCAACTGCAATGCATAGGGCTCATCAAGACGATTCCAATGAGCCCAAACTCGATGGGATATGCTAGTAGCCAAACAAGAGTTCCACTAGCCACCTTCCCGCTCCATCATCAGACCCTCGATACCAACTGCAATGCATAGGACTCATCAAGACCATTCCAATGAGCCCAAACTCGATGGGTATGCTAGTAGTCAAACAAGAGTTCCACTAGCCACCTTCCAGCTCCATCATCAGATCAGCTGGATAATACCATATTATTATATTGTCATCAGAATCACATGCATCTGCAGAGTCTTTAATAGATATAATCGCTAGAAGTGTGTGAAAAGTATTGTTTTTTAGTATTGCGCCTGGAGAAATTCACTAGGCAATATTTAGGTGTTAGCCACATAAATTGAAAAAAAAATATATATATATTTTTGTTATACTTAGGGCCGGTATTTATCCTAGCTTAAGTTGAGAATCGATTTAAGTTGCACTTAAGTGTATTTCATAATAGTCATAAGGTTAAGTTACACTTAAAGTCTGCCTTAAGTAGCGCTTTGCTGAGTGAAGGATTTCTTTCACTTAAGCACAGATTCACTTAAGCTCCAGAATAACGGAAATCTTGGTGTACAGTATTGCCACAAATAATAATCAGCAGTGTATGGTATGATATAAAACATTATTTTATAGAAAGTATAGGTATTTTTAAAAGTGCGATATGATTTAAATTTATGTGATAATACATGTTTATTTATTAAATTTGTGAATGTGAACATTTTAAAAATATACTTACTCACGCGAATAATAAAATTTTAAAAGACATTGCTGTACGTAGTAAATAATATACTAGTCATTCACTTCGAGTTGGCCGCTACCTCCCTTCCCGCTTCCCCGCACCGCACCCCTAAGAGACCCTAATAAACGCAATTTTATAACCTTTAGCAACGCAACCACGTACGGCACATCCGTCCCGGTCACTAATATCGCTTTTAATTTTAAATTTTTATTTGCCTTTTATATTATTTTTTGTCGACGGGACCAATTAATGTGCCTTTGAGGAAATTTTGTAACGGTCATCGACGGCCAACTGGTCGTGAACGGGTAGTATGTACTCTCTGGCAACATTTTGGCCTTTAGCGCAGTTTTGTTTTGTTGTTGTCTGTCCTAGGAGTGAAGAAAGTGTTCTGTGTTGTGAATTGTGATTCTCTTTGGTGGTGCAGTCCGGCTTTGAACATTTTATCAATGTTATGTTTATATTTTACGTTAACCTAGGATCTACGGTTAATTCTACGATTCTGGTAAGTAGCCCCTACCTACCTAGTCTACACCTATAAAATAACACCACATGTTCTTTTCTCTCCTATGTTATAGGGAGACTAATGATGGAGCTACATAATGCATGTAGCAGGTATGGCCTGAAGATAAGTTTATCCAAAACTGAAGTTATGAACATGCCACGTGAACTGACTGGAGAGAACTCAGACATAATTGTGGATGGCCAGTTGCTGAAGGCTGTCGATAAGTTTAAGTATCTGGGTAGTACGGTAACAGGTCATAATGACTTGGACACGGAAATCAACACCAGAATTTCGTCTGCTGCGTGTTCTTATGGGAAGCTGCGAGGACGAGTCTTTCGATCGCACGATCTCAAGCTCCACACAAAAATCGCGGTCTACCGTGCAGTCATATTGCCAGCTCTTCTCTACGGGTCCGAAACGTGGTGTCCATACAGAAAGCATATTCGTACTCTGGACAAATATCACATGAAATGCCTTCGTGACATACTAATGAAGTGATTAACATCAGAGAAATTGGAAATATATTTACTGCAAAAGATTACAATGCATTTTACAAAGTAACAGTCAAAACACACGGTTTTTCTCACAAGATATTTTTTCCGACATCTCATGTCATTCTCTATTCGAAATCATTTTTCTTGTTCTGTCATGTAACTACGCAGATGACATGCATAGAGATTACAAAGTAGAACAAACTCTCTTTGCTTCAACACTCCTCCTTAATCTCATGCATAGTTACACAGATACAAACTGCATACTTCATATCTCATCTCACTCATCATACACACAATCCCATAGCATTCACACACCACTCAAATTTGCCTCTCGGCAAAGATTTGGTTAGAGCATCAGCAACCATCCTTTCAGTTTCCCTGTACTCCAACCTTATAAGGCCTGACTCAACCGCATTGCGTACAAAATGGTATCTGACATCCACATGTTTTGTACGCTGGTGATGCACTGGATTGTTAGCAATAGCTATTGCTGACTGGCTGTCCGAAAAAACTGTTAAAGCCTTTTGCTTCTCTTGGCCAGTCATCTCCTCTATAAAACGCCTAAGGAATACAGCTTCCTTAGTTGCCTCTGATAACGAGACGTATTCTGCCTCAGCTGTGCTAAGAGCCACTGTGCGTTGCTTTGTGCTCTGCCACGACACAGCTCCTCCTTGAATAAGGAACACCGATCCCGAATACGACCGTCTATCGCTGTCTCCTGCGTAATCAGCATCAGCGTATGCTTCGATTTCTTGGCATTTCTCCTTTGAGTATCTCAAGCCAAAACTCTTTGTGCCTTTAAGGTATCGAAGGACCCTTTTAGCTGCTACCCAATGTTGCTCTTCGTAGCACTCATTGAATTGGCTCAGGTAATTTACCACATGAGCTATGTCCGGCCGGGTACACACCGCCAGGTACATAAGTGAACCTATCAGCGCTCGATAGGGTATCTTCTCATTTGGCTTCCTGACATCCGTAGGCTTCTCTAGCCTTTGGCCTATTACAGCCGGAGTAGCAACTGGTTTGCACTCTTCCATGTTGTATGCTTTTAAGAGCTTTTTCACATAATTCTCTTGATGTAGCTTTATCCCTTTAGCATCTTGTACGATATGGATTCCCAGCATAAGTTCAGCTTTGCCAAGATCCTTCATCTCAAAACTGGATTTCAGGTCTCTCTTGACCTTGAGCATCTCCTGCTTGTCATTCCAAAAAATCAGAATATCGTCTACATACACCGCAATGATGATTAACTTGTCATTCTGTGATCGCGTGTAGACACATGGCTCATTTTCCGATCTTCTGAACTTTAATCTTATTAGCTCAGAATGAAGCTTCGCGTTCCACGCTCGTGGAGCCTGCTTCAGACCATACAGCGACTTTTGTAACAGACAGACGTGATCCTCTTTGCCTTTTACCTCGAAGCCCTCTGGTTGCTTCATATAAACGACTTCACTAAGATCACCGTTTAAAAATGCCGTTTTGACATCCATTTGGTCGATGTTTAATCCCATGTTGGCTGCTAGAGCCATCAAAACTCTCAGTGAGCTATGTCTCACAACTGGTGAAAACGTGTCAAAGTAGTCAACGCCTCTTCGTTGACTGAAACCTCTCGCAACTAGTCGTGCCTTATAGCGAGTCTTTCCCCCCGCCTCTTCTTTGATTCTGAATAACCATTTAGAATCAACGATGTTGCATGATCTTGGTGGTTTCACAAGCGTCCATGTTTTGTTATTCTTGAGGGCGTCTAGCTCCTCCTCAATTGCGACCTTCCACTTCTCTCCATCCTCTCTGGATAATGCATCTTGAATGGTTAAGGGATCTTGAGATGCATTGGCAGCTTGGTAAGTCACAAAGTCTGGAAGCTGTTTTGCTTTCCTTTCTCGTATTGGGTATCTCCTGGACGGTAACTCACTGTCATGAGCTGGCAGGCTGTCTTCTCTATCTGACTCCTCTCTCTCATCAGATGTTGCCCACACGTCATCGTCATTAACCTCGTTTGGAGAACCATATCTTCTTAATTTAGCTTCAGCATCCTCCTGATGTTGTTCATGCACGGCATTCCTCACCGGAACTCCATATTGATGCATTTCTGGAACTCTTTCCAGTTCTATGACTATCTCTGACGGAGGAACAGCTGTAATAACGGGTGCTTCATTTTTACTCCCATATGTTGCATTTTCAAAAAATACAACGTCTCTGCCCTTATGTATTTCCGTTGTGATTGGATCAAATAGGCGGTAGCCCTTTGTTTCGGTACAGTATCCAACAAGAACCAGTTCTTTGCTCTTTGGATCCCACTTCTTGCGCTTTTGGTCTGGAATGTGTAGAAACGCCTTGCACCCGAAGACTCTGAGGGGGCTGAGGTCCACCTTTTTTCCAGTCCATGCCTCTTCTGGCGTCATATTCTTCACAGCTATTGTGGGTGATCTATTCTTCAGATAAACTGCAGTATTAACTGCTTCAGCCCACAGTTGCCTGCTCAACTTTGCTTCTCCTAGCATAGTTCTCGCTTTATCCATAATGGTTCTATTTGCTCGCTCAGCAACTCCATTCTGTTCGGGTGCGTATTCTACTGTCAGTTGATGACGGATTCCCCTATCTTTGCAGAACTCATTCATTTGCGTATTGACAAACTCTTTGCCGTTGTCAGATCTGATGATTTTTAACTTTTTCCCAGTTTGGCGCTCCGTCAATTTTACAAATTCAGCAAACTTCTCGAACACCTCTCCTTTTGTTCGTAAAAAGTAAACAAAAGTTTTTCTGGTGAGGTCATCAATGAAAGTAAGAAAATATCGTAACCCTCCGTACGACTTCTCACTCATAGGTCCACACACATCTGTATGAACTAGCTCCAAGACCTCCTTAGCCCTGCTGACACTACTCTTTGTAAATGGCTGTTTTGCCTGTTTCCCCATTACACATGCTTCGCACTCTAGCTTAGAACTTGTGCCGGAAAAACTTACCCCTTTCGCCATTTTATCCTTTAGCAAAGTAAGGTTACGTACGCCTAGATGTCCCAAACGCCTGTGCCACAATATTATTTGATCGGACGAGGTTGAAGTTAAAGCCACTTCCTGTGAACAATATTGTATTTTATACACACCATTTTCTACAGTGCCTGTATGTGAAACATCACCAGTAACCTTACATCCATCAGCTTTCATAATCTTAAAGCCTGATTTGTCGAACACAACAACTAGTTCTTTACTTACAATCGTGCTCACACTCAATAGGTTTGCTTCTAACCCAGGTACATACAGTACATTGTTAATTTTAATACCCATCTCATCATTAACCACATTACCTACTGCCTCACCATAGACCCTTTCTCCATTTGCACAAGCTACTTCTACTTTTTTATCTAGTTTCTTAAAGTCCGTTAACCACTCTCTTCTATTCGTCATATGGTTGGATGCTCCAGAGTCAAGAATCCACTCTCCGGGTCCTTGTTTCCCTGATGTAGCCATCGCCAATGCCGTCAAGGCTTCCTTCTTCTGCTTAGGGTTCTTCGGACAGTCCTTTGCTTTATGAGGTCCATCGCAGATAAAGCATTTCATCGGACGAGGTATGTTCGTGCTTCTCTGCGGACGCTTGTCTCTCTGACATTTGCTTTTTGCATGAAGTGCATTCGTTGCGGCACTAGAACCTGCTTTATATGCATCCTCCATTTGAAACAGTTTCGTCTTGACGTAATCCGTGGTTAATTCTATGTTTGTGTTCTCTATTGCAAGCCTCATGGGTTGAAAAACCTCTGTCAATCCTTGTAGCATTAAGGCTGCGAGCAACTCATCGTCTACCTCTTTGCCAAGATCACGAAGCTGCTGAGCTACTGACATCATGGCTGTTACGTAGTCTCTCACTGTAGTATATTGTTCCAGTTTCTGGCTCACCAGTTTTGACAGGAGTCTGCACCTATTATTTAGGCCCTTATCCTCGAAAGCAGCCTTTAGGGCATCCCATGCCTCCTTTGCAGACTTTGCCTGCCGAACATGTACTAAACAGTGTGGCATCACCATTAAGCAGATTTTTGCTCTGGCCTTTTGATCTCTCCTCCGACCTGATGCATCACTTACTGGTGGTGTTGTCATGGTATACTCCCACAGATCTTCGTGGATTAGATACAACTCCATAATAAACTTCCATGTGTTGTAGTCGGCGCTACCATCCAGCTTGGTTATTGCTGGTAGGCCCGCGCTCATACCTCCTTGAGAAGTTTGTGGTCTCTCAATCCCACTGACTGTACTTACAACAGTATTTCCATCTCCAGTATCCGCCATGGTTATTTAGCGTTGCTGGCTGCCCATAACCTAATGAAGTGATTAACATCAGAGAAATTGGAAATATATTTACTGCAAAAGATTACAATGCATTTTACAAAGTAACAGTCAAAACACACGGTTTTTCTCACAAGATATTTTTTCCGACATCTCATGTCATTCTCTATTCGAAATCATTTTTCTTGTTCTGTCATGTAACTACGCAGATGACATGCATAGAGATTACAAAGTAGAACAAACTCTCTTTGCTTCAACACATACTTAACATCCGATGGTCAGACAGAGTACGCAATACTGAGGTTCTACGTCGCTGCGACATCGGGGGAATCGAGGCCTACCTGATAAGACGCCAACTACGATGGCTGGGTCATGTGTCTCGAATGCCGAACGAGAGAATGGCTAAGCGTGTCCTGTACTCGGAACTCTAGGACGGGAAGCGCAAGCAGGGTGGCCAACTCCTCCGCTTCAAGGATGTGCAAAAGAGGCACATGAAGAACTGCAGCATTGAGGATTCAGTTTGGGAGCGGCGTGCTGGAAACAGAGACGAGTGGAGGCAACTGGTGCAGGATAGCGTGTTTGACTTCGAGGAGCGCAGACGTGACGAGCTGGATAGGAAGCGCGACGAGCTAAAGGCCCGGCCACCTGTGGCCTATCATTATAATTATGTGGATGGAGTGCTGACGTGTGCCCTCTGCAGCCGAGTGTTTAAGGCGAAAATTGGCTACGCCAGCCACTTGAGAGCGCATGTGCGGCGTGATAGAGTGCAGCAGTCGCCATAACCGAAATCGGTTGGACTACTATATATATATATATATAGGGATATAGGTAATACCTTTCAATGCTCTTTTTTGTGCTATGCTATGAGGCTAATATGAGCATGCTTTGACATAGGAACATAGGTTACACAGGTACCTAGTAAAACATAAATACCGGATGCTCTTTTCTCTCTTATTTCATAGAGATATGACCCAGTAAAAAAGCTAGAAGATAACGAAGTTTTAGAAAAATATATATACTTCAATCAAAGACATATATATTTATAAATCTATGACTTCAATCCTTTCTTTTCCAAAATCGATCAATAATAATTATTGTGTTAAATGTATTCTTTATTTATTTCAGATCATTGTAAGAGGTCAACAAATTTTAGCGGTATGGAAATTAATAAACTAATGGATATCGTTATTATAGCAAAAGGCACATAGAAAATAAAAAAAGTGATGCGACGATTTTGACCTTTGTGACATCACTTATGACTTTTTGTATTTTGTATTGTACTTTAGTATTCAATGGTATTAATAAAAAATATGACTTCTAAAAAATTTTATTTTATTTACAGGTAGTAAATAAATAACCTATGATATAACTAGGTACCTATTTTATTTACTGAAATACTAAAACGAATTGGTACAAAATGCATAGAACATTTTTTATACAAATTGCATATTGTTTTGACCGTAACGTGACTTATGTCAAATCTGTACGTCAGAATGACATTCGTCAGTCATGCCACAGATAACATGAAGAAAGTTGGCGCTAGTGTCTATGTAATGTCACGACAGCGTGAACGGCAAGAACAGTGAACTACTGTTTTAGTTTTATGATGTTGTCATCTTGTCCCTAATCCAGGATTAAAATAAGGAGGACCTTAAATAAATTGAAATACACTTCTGCTTCTCAAATCTTACACTTAGCTTAAAGATGGCACCTAACTTAATGTAGGATTAAGTAGCTATTGAAATACCGGCCCTTAATGTCACAAAAACTAACCGGGATAGGTCACTTTGTTGTCGGGCCTGGGTCACTGATGTGATGACCATTCTCCTTTGACGTTTAGAAGTGACCTGTGTCGCTCTCACCTCTGTCATGTTACGCAGGCTGCTGTAGTCCAACTCACCTGTATGCCCATAGACAAAGAATTTTTCGCTTACGCTTCTTTGCCTAAGATTTCCTTGCCTAAGATCATAGAGTACTGTTACATGGGGGTGGGGGGTACTTGGGGTATCATTGCATGGGGGCCCCTCAGATGCATTCCTTGCTCAGATGCCTCAGAGGAAGGATCTCTTTAGTGTTACGGCACAGAATAGGTAATAGTATATTTACGGCACACATGCGGAACGTTCCGCGGCTGAACGTTCGGTTGAATACGCGCGCAACGCTTTTCCCTATACCGGCGACACACCAATGCGCGCCATTACGCGCCATTACGCGCCATTTTTTCGAGTAGACGCGTTTCAACCGAACGTGAATAGGCTTCTTCTGGGTAAGCTCGCTACGTCTTCGACCCTATCTTCGTCCTGAGGACTGGATTGCGGTCAAGAGCAAACCCATCCTTAATAAAAAATAAAAAAAAAACGTTCAGCCGCGGAACGTTCCGCAAGTGTGCCCAGTGCCGTTACACTTATTCTAAAGCAGTGGCACAGTGGACATTCTTGCAATGGTATGGCTCCCTCTATGCCTTTAGGTATATTCTCTTTTGTGGGGGCCTAACATCATAGACGAAGAATTTTTCGCTTAAGATGTTTTACGTCATCAATGGCTTTGATCAATGGCAGTGAGCGAAATTCTTTATCTAGGTACCAATTTTATCTTATCACACACAAAATTAAAAGACAATAAAATCTCGACCACATAACGTGCACATAACGTAAGAAAATGGGCAAGCTCGGGTGTTTCCAGCAATAGATTTACCTTATTAGATTTTCAATTAAAATAAAATTAGGACACCTCGAGGTTAAATTACAATAGTACCCAACCTGTACCCAATTGTCTTCACAATGATTTCATAATGATGAAATGTGTATACAACGAAATAAAAGTAAGTTACATAGCAATAATTCATTGTTTGTAACTAATTTATTCAGTTAATTTATTGCTGAAAGTTTTGTGACAATGATATCATCTCATGCCATGGTGGAAAAAAAAGAAAATAATCATCGCGAGGAGGAGAAAACCGAAAAAGAAGACTTGTTTAGAAAAATACGGCCCGCAAGCCTGCTGTATACAATTACACAACTGTTGGAGTAAGTGTCGATGTTGTTGCAGACGTATTAAAAAGAAACTTTGTCCTGGGAAAAAATATGTTCGAAGTAACTCGCCCATACTTTTTCAAAGAAATAGTAAATATTCCCTAACAGCCTTGTCGGGAGAAATCAAATTGCTAAAAGATGCAGATGTAAAAGACATAAAAAATACGTTACATTTGTCTAAATCGAAGGAAAAAATACTAAACAAAATGGTAAAAGATTACGCTAAAAGTTCTAAGAAAGAAGCAGCTAAAGGTGATAACAAAGCTCAAGAAACAAAAAAATCAAAAAAGACAATAGATAAAAAGTCATCTAAAAAGGGAAATTTTAGTGAAATGAACAAACAGCAAGTTGAAGCTTTATTGGATGATTACGTTAGAAGAAAGAAAATTAAAAAACAATCAGGAAGGAAAAAAAGGGTTCTGTACCAAAAAAGTCAAGATAAGTCCACTCTCAAAAAGAAAAAGCATATAAAGTTAAACTTATTGTTAAAACATCACAAATCTGGTAAATTTAACGCTGCCGGTCTAGCAGTAAATGCTAAAGGGACTAAGGCTAAATTAAAAGAAATGCTAGACAAGGAAGAGAAAATGAAAAAACATGGAGTTTCATTTGCAGCTATGACACGAGTCCGACAAGTAGAGAATTACTTAGAACCTCAATGAGCAAGTAATCAATACGTTTACTACCTGAGAAGTACTTTATAAGTTTTATCGTTGCTGCTGCAGACGAAGAAATGAGTCATGTACCCATTATTGATTAAATTGAATTGTCTAAGTCAGAAGTTTTACAACATTTTTGTAAAAATAATATATTAAAATTTTTTATCGTCTTGATTTTATACGTTGTGTACAAGATTTTTTTACAAGTAAACATACATTTTTTTTAATACATAATATCTTTTGTAATCAGGAAGCTGGCATAAGTATTGTAATAATAATGTCTGTATTTTGACTTGAATAACTTAGGTGTTATGATCTTCGATTTTATGATCGGTAATTCCAAGGGTACAATAAAATATTTCAGTATACTTTCTTCAGTTTCTGCGCAGTAATATTTATTATGTAATAACTATAAGACATTTTACGTATATTGTTGGCAGGTATAGAGTGCACATGTCCTTCTCAAATACAGCGTGGACGATTATCACGATTTTTCAGAAAGAGAAGAACTGTCTATACCTATTCTAGTAACCATTCGTTACCTATTATGACATCACACAACACGTTTAAAGGAAAAACAAAAAATGCATATGCTCAGTCGCAGTTCCTAGACATTGAGAATGGTAAAGGAAGTCTAAAATTAAAGCTAAGTAAAAAGTTGTGGAAATTAATAAATCGTGAAATATATCCTATAATAAATGATCCTAAATTCCCAGGCGTTCAAAAATATGACCTCGAAGATGTGAAAAAAAAGAGACCAAGTATTAATAATTTGATGAAGCTTTGGAATAAGTCTGGATATGAAGACAATTCCGCAGGTTATAGTGGAGCTGACAATGATTCAATGGACCAGGAATATAAAGATGAAAAAGACAAAAATGGCCTTAAAAGTAAATTGAGAAGACAGCTATGGGCATGGGCAAAGTATACTATAAAAGGAAATGAATATTGGAACAATTTACTAATAGAAAACAATATTGACATTGAGAATATTAATATAGACGAGGTTGATCTAAGTCTTATCGACGTAGATGCATTGGGGATAGAAAATAAATTTCTCAAGCGGACACTTATATGGCTTTTCGAATAATAAAAAAACAGTAACTTTATTTTATCTTTCAACAGTATTTAAGATTCATATGTATCCAAACATCTGGGGCATATTTCCAAATCCATTTCTTCTCATTCCTCGTCCCATGAACGGTGATCTCCCAGAGTATCCCATGCCAAAACGTCGGTTTCCATTCTGCATCATTCCATATCTTTGTGGCTGTGGTGATGCTATTGCGCACATCAACAGGGTGGCAAGTAAGAAGAGGAGTCTCTGAAGATGTAAAATTGTGATTGAAAAACCAGAATAATTATTTAATTGTTTTTCTCTACGAATTTTATTACTTACAAGAAGAAAGGAGCACTATATATATATACACCACTATTTTGGTTTTATACTAAACTCGTAACAATATACAGACGTCTAATCTCATGATTAGCCTATTAAGTCCCACAGCATTGTCCAAGCCTCCTACCAAAAAATAAAATAGGAGCGAGAGCGATATCATTATGGGAGCACCGAGCCTATTTTGTTGCACTCAGTCGTCGTACTTTTTATATTTCTAAACAATTAAGCAACATTTCCAAAAAACAAGAATGTCACGTTGTAGTTATTACTGATTTTCAATTTATCGGGACACTGCGGATTTGTTTTTATAATGTTTGTAGCTATTATCGTTAAAACCGCCAAAAATTATAATAGCTACAAGCATAAAACATTACAATCCATAATGTTTCGATAAATCTGACCCCCCCCCTTCGGATTCAAGCAGGAAGAAATAAATGCCATACGATATGATGATGATGGTTCGATAAATTGAATGCCAATCAGGACTACAATGTGACATTCTTGTTTTTTTTAATGTTTTTAATTGTTTAGAAATAAAAAAAACCGTTCCTTCTTCAACTTAGTATTCAAACTGATTTGACCACGAGGAATTTTAACATTCTTCGTGGTCGAACTATCTAATTTATTAAACAATTACACCCTGTGTCCGATTGGGGGCAGCACAATAGGCTCGGTACCCTCTTAAAATAAAATATATCTTTTCGACGTCACGTTTTGACTATTCGGCGTTCGGCGGTCTGTGTTCACAATATTAATGTGCGTATGGATTGAGGTGCCACATTTGCTATGGAAAAATGGATTATATGCCCATTTTGTAGGAAATTTGTAGATTTTGTAGGCCCAATTCTGGAATTTGTAGCAAAAGTATAAAGAAGTTACATGAACATAAAGGTGGCACCTCACACCAGATGCATCTGGTGTGAGGTGCCACCCTGGAACTCGGAAAGTACGTGATGAATCTTTTTGAAAATTTTGTAGGATTTAGTAGGAGTTGGAAAAAGATCCTACAAAAAAAACCAGCTCTCTACGACTAAAACTGAAAAAGCTACAATACTTTGATTGTGGCCCCTCACACCAGATGGCATCTGGATTGAGGGGCCACCTGTAACTCTGAAACTACGTGATGAATCTTTCTGAAAATTTTGTAGGATTTAGTAGGAGTTGAAAAAAGATCCTACAAAAAAAATCAGCTCTGTACGACTAAAACTGAAAAAGTTACAAGAGATACTTTGAATGTGGCACCTCACACCAGATAAATGCTTATAACTACATATGTACGTAATGGAATCCAAAACCGATGATGCCAATATTTAGTAGAAATTTCTACTAAATATTGGCATAGTCAGATGTCGCATATCATCAATACCTACAGAGCTACACGTTTTTTCAAAATTCCATATAAAACCATTCAGTAGGGTGTCCATGTAATAAATGAAACCATGAGACACATTTTTCTTCCAGCTGTTTTTTGCATTTTATTTACGTATACAATTATATAGGATACGAAACTCACGTCCGTATGTCATCTCGTTTCAAAAACATTTCTACAATAAGGTAGGTACTTAGTACCAACTTTCTTATTAGCGCAGCGTTCAGTTATAGCGAGGTCCACCTTTAGCAAACTAAATACTTAGGATGGTAATGTTGGTACTGTCAAGTAGGTATCGCAAAAAGTCTGTTTAAGATATATTTTCCCTTAGTCGCCTCGTAAAGTACCAACTGTTTAGTATTAAAAATGATTTCATAATAAAATATTTGCTCTAGTATTTTGTGAACTAGGTACCACAAATCAAGAAAGGACATCATTGGCATTTCATACATTTTTGGTCCGAATGTGAAAGTGCCGGCCAACAAAACAACAAAATATAGTCTTAGCTAATTAAATTTTCATCGAAAATGTGTATGAAAAGGCAGATTTTCGAACCCAAATAAAACCAAGGACAATGGACCTACAGCTTTTGTGCCATAATAATAAATACTTAAGACGCCAGTCCTAACAGAATATTGCATAATTTTTTGTTGGCCGGCACTTTCACATTTTTGACTAAATCCGATGATGTCCCTTTCCTAAACTTGAACTTAAATAAACAGTATGTAGGTAGGTACTTACTATACTTGCCTACCTACGACACCCAATGGGGTGCTCCATTCAAAGTCGGAGCCACAGGCAGGACACACTACAGGTAGGTTGGTAGGTGCTTACCTAAGTACCTAGTCTTAAGAACTTTATATCGACCGACCCGACTAGCCTCACTGGAACGAAAACGTAAGTTATACTGAGTGTCTACCCGCACATTCGATTCGAACTTTTGCGTGAATGTTTTCGTTCCAATTTCAACTCTATTACAATGAAGTGCGGACCGAAACAGTGGCGATATAGTGAAGATCGAAAGTGCGGGTAAGGGGGCTGGTATGTTGACGTTCCAGTGAATAGCTTCACTATCGGGTTTAAGTTAAAATATCTATTCAACTACATCTTCCTTTCAAAGAAATGTTTCAAAGTCTAAAATATTCTAGATACCCTAGATACCACTTCATCAAATGGTTTAGCCATTTTTGACAAAAGTGGTAACAGACTCAACATAATTATTTCGGATACACATGTGCGATCTCTTAGGTTTAACCTCGAATGAAATTACACGCTGGTTAAACCTATTATACTAAGATCCGGACTTAAAATTATGCACCTATTTGTTAGGTGAACAAAGTGTGATTTAAGTGAAAGTTTACACAGGGGTTCATACAACGGCGCCCCGCCGGGTTGTTGCCTAGCAAAATCTTGTCGCAAGTTTATCTTAACCATTATGATTGTTGCTAAAAAATATTCCAACTATCTATTTGGGATGTAAATGAGCCATCGAAAAGAGACCCATCTAAAGAATTTAAAAAACTAAGATTACCACCTCTCAGTCTGCCGCAACTCTTGAGTAGCCAGGTTCAAAGAAGTCACTTTTATTAACCCTAGATTTGCGGCAGATTGAGATATGGCAACGCTAGTTTTTCCAGTTCTTTGGACTGGTCTCCTTCCGATGACACCTTATTTACTTCCCAAACAGATAGGTGCAATTGTCTGAAAAAATTGTACCGGCGGCGTTGTAGGCAATGACATTAGTAAATTACCTATATGTCATTGGTTGTAGGTATGACCCCCTGTGTAACCTTGATATTAATTAACCTTTCACTTAAATCACATTTCGATCACCAAACAAACAGGTGCATAATTTTATGGTCGGATCTTAGTTTAAGTGAGGGTGGATGGAGGTTGAAAGTTGTAGTTAGGTATATGACAACCCTTTTGGTTTAGTTTTGGTACTTGCGGCAACATTTTTCTAGGCAACTTGGCGGCATTGAATTAACCCCTGTGTAAACATACACTAGAATCAAATTTCGTTCGCCTAAGAAATAGGTGCATAATTTTACGATCGGATCTCGGACTATGTCAATTGAAATTCATTAATAAATAAATTTTGTCTGCCTCACACTTTAGAACTGTCTCTGTTGCGGGTTTGCTGGAAGAAATCTCTTTAGAGATAAGCTCGCCCTTTGTACATTACATTTGTACTTTGTACATACATTTCAAAACTTACCTACAGCTACAGCCATAATAATAAATGCTTAGACGGACAAGTTCTAACAGAATATAGTATTATTTTTTGTTGGCCGGCACTTTCACATTCGGACCAAAAATGTATGAAATGCCAATGATGTCCTTTCTTGATTTGAGGTAGTTCACAAAATACTAGAGCAAATATTTTATTATGAAATCATTTTTATTACTAAACAGTTGGTACTTTACGAGGCGACTAAGGGAAAATATATCTTAAACAGACTTTTTGCGATACCTACTTGACAGTACCAACATCACCATCCTGAAGTATTTAGTTTGCTAAAGTTGGACCTCGCTATAACTGAACGCTGCGCTAATAAGAAAGTTGGTACTAAGTACCTACCTTATTGTAGAAATGTTTTTGAAACGAGATGACATACGGACGTGAGTTTCGTATCCTATATAATTATATACGTAAATAAAATGCAAAAAAACGTGTTAAATAAAATGCAAAAAACAGCTGGAAGAAAAATGTGTCTCATGGTTTCATTTATTACATGGACACCCTACTGAATGGTTTTATATGGAATTTTGAAAAAACGTGTAGCTCTGTAGGTATTGATGATATGCGACATCTGACTATGCCAATATTTAGTAGAAATTTCTACTAAATATTGGCATCATCGGTTTTGGATTCCATTACGTACATATGTAGTTATAAGCATTTATCTGGTGTGAGGTGCCACATTCAAAGTATCTCTTGTAACTTTTTCAGTTTTAGTCGTACAGAGCTGATTTTTTTTGTAGGATCTTTTTTCAACTCCTACTAAATCCTACAAAATTTTCAGAAAGATTCATCACGTAGTTTCAGAGTTACAGGTGGCCCCTCAATCCAGATGCCATCTGGTGTGAGGGGCCACAATCAAAGTATTGTAGCTTTTTCAGTTTTAGTCGTAGAGAGCTGGTTTTTTTTGTAGGTTCTTTTTCCAACTCCTACTAAATCCTACAAAATTTTCAAAAAGATTCATCACGTACTTTCCGAGTTCCAGGGTGGCACCTCACACCAGATGCATCTGGTGTGAGGTGCCACCTTTATGTTCATGTAACTTCTTTATACTTTTGCTACAAATTCCAGAATTGGGCCTACAAAATCTACAAATTTCCTACAAAATGGGCATATAATCCATTTTTCCATAGCAAATGTGGCACCTCAATCCATACGCACATCAATATTATTATTACTCCACACCAATGTTTTTAAGGAACAACTTTAGGCATAAAATCTAAAATGTTATTCACAATACTTACAAAAATCTCCATGGTAGATTGGCTCGAGAATGTCCTATTTGATACTAAGCCTTGTTTTGTTGCATGCGTTTTATACCGCAACACTGCGTGTGGTATAATTTTACATTGTCTTTTATCTTGATCAACAATTATGTTCATCCTTATTAAAATCTTGTTTGGTTAGGATTCCGTGGATACAAAGTAGGTATCTAATACCAAAATTTTTATCAGGTGTACCACGGGTAAAAAGTTCTGCCCGTGGCACAGAATAGGTAATAGTATGCCCGTGGTCCACCAGGTGAACCAAATTAGGTGTACCACGGGAAATGCCTGTTTTTTTTATTGTGTTTTTTTTATTTTAAATCTCAAACTGATTAAAGTGTTTATCACCCCGTATATTCCGTTAGACCACAACACTATATACAGGGTTACTTCGGAGACAGTGCGCATTTTTCTTCCATGCAATCAGTAAGAACACATTAAAGGGAAAAAAAAAATTTTTTTTTTGTTTTTTTTTTTCAATGTTCAATTTTCAAAATTCACCCGAAAATTAATGTAGATTTGCTACACTAGACTCGTGAGTCAAAAGGGTAGGAAGGTTCGTGGGTAGCGTGTGGGCCACCGGCGTACGCGCCCCGTGGCCTCTCTTCTATCGAGAGTGAGTCACTCATCGCAAACCCTCCGCAGAGTGCGCGTCTTGTTTACGCTCGACATTTAATATTTTTGTATGAGACATGGTAAAATAAAAAAATACGGGTCTTTTTTTGAATAAGCTACACATACGTAAAATTTGCGCACTGTCTCCGAAGTAACCCTGTATAACTATTACCTATACTGTGCCACGATACCCTGTATTGAAAATAATAAATTCACTTAATTGGGGCACATGTGGTAGAGGTTAAGTAAATACAACCTTCCTGGGGATCGGCCTGTGCCCTGCAGTGGGACGTACCTACCTATATAGGTTCGCTGTGATGATGATGACACTACAATTACTGTAAAAGCACATACACACTGTTCCCATCCCATAGTAAAGTGGGTTGGATTTAGTCATGGCTGTACTAGACGCGTCGCCTATTCTAGTGAATACATAATGATTATTCAATTGATTCAGTCTTAGAAAAAGTATTTATGTCTAGAAAGAGCCTATCGCTTCTACCGTATAAAACAAAAGGGGCCAATTTTCTTAGGTTGGTGTGCGTGAAGCGTCATACAGATTATGTCTTTGTGCGTGTATATGGATAGGGTTTGGAGGCCAGTTCCCACTGGTTGCAATTTTTTTTCTACGCATTCGTAGCTTCGACTTCTATCTTGACATATTTTATAACTTATCCAAGGATTCAGTCTAGTTTTAAAATGTAGCGTCGGTCGTCGGACTAACTACTATGTTAAAATATTATGTCCATAATATTTGAATTTAGAACAGGGTGTGTCATCTATAGGTACTGTATGAATTCCAGTTGTAATGCTGGACTTGCAGGTTGGCTAGTTTGTAATAACTTCCAATAGATGGCGCTCACGTCCCCTCAAGACGCAACAGATTGAAAATGTCGTTCTCTGGCTAGTGGACTCGGTAGCGAAATTGGATAACGCACTTCCCCGGTTTGGAAGGGTGCGGGTTCAAGTCCCGCCCGAGACTTAATTTTTCAATCTTTAATTTGATTCGAAATAGCACAACATGGCTGTAACATGTTTAAAAATCCATAATATTTGAACTACTATGTTGTCTATGGTACACCTACGGAACTCTTATTTACTACAACGGCTTCCACTGTAATATCTTTGTAGGTAGGTAATTGAATTGTTATAATCATTAACTGTACCTAGGATTTGACGTCAGAGTATTTTTTATATTATAGTTATGTAATAATAGAAATTTCCAACAGTCCGTCTAAGGGCTCTTACAGACGAGCGACACTTTGCGATCGCCGTGTATCGCAGAGGGTCGCGCTCATAGAGTTTTACGGTTGCCGTTAGTCGCGCGACAGTCGCGCGACCCTCTGCGACCGCAAAGTGTCGCTCGTCTGTAAGGGCTCTAAAGCAAACGGCAGCGATAAGCATAAGTCGAGGTTTCACTCTTCTGAGACTTGAAAAATGACATAAGCTCGTCACACTCCTCTGAAGTTATTAGCATATTCTGTGCGTTAGAAGTGTACAACCTCCTAAACGATACGATATCGCACTATTTAACATGATTTTTTTAACTTTGTAATCTTAGTATCTTTCCCTTAGAAAACAAAAGGAAATTAAAAAAAAAAAATTTGGCCTTCCATACTAAATGCGATCAGCTGATCGAACGTTTGTATGAAAAGGCGATTTTTTTTCGAATTTCCTGTAGGTTTCTTGGGGAAAGTTGTTCAGTATCATGGATACAATCACCCCTTAAACTTAAAGTAATGCAACTATTTACCCTAACACCCTGTATCAATAAAACAAAGTCGCTTCCCGCCGTCCCTGTGTATGCTTAGATCTTTAAAACTACGGAACGGATTTTGATGCGGCTTTTTTGCGGAAGCTGGGTCGGGTCGCTAGTGCATCATAAATCATAACGGACCCATTATAAATACTTAACCTAAAATACATAAAAATATGACTAAATTATATTTCACACTAAACATTTAACACTCCCTAGCTAACGTTTATTGTCCTCGGTTCCCTGAGGATTAATTCACACTAGAAGAGCATCGAAGATCATCGGCGCGCATCGGCAATCTTATCACTTCCCTGGTGATAAGATTGCCGCCGATGCGCCGACAAAGGCCCCGTGTGTATCGCTCCAAATAAATTTGACCATTACTCACTAGTGATAAGATTGCAGCCGACGCGTCGGCAACGTGCGAATAAATGATAAAATTGCCGCTGCGCCGATGCTCTTCGATGCTCTTCTAATGTGAAATGACCCTTAAGCGTATGTACACGACTCCGGTAGGCCACACTTCTAAATAACCATAATCAGGCATAAATGCAATCTCCCATAACATGCAATAGTCACTCACAATCTCATAGATTTAATTATGATTTGAGATCAGTGAAAGAGAGATAGAGAGAAAGAGCTACTAATCTCGCCTGTCCTCGCCCAATCTATCGGTGGAAAACTGGAAAAATACTTTTATAGCAAGTGGTGAAAGAAAGAGAGAGATCAGGCGAGTGTGTGAGTGACATTATTTAATATTTTATGAAATAAATGAATATGATCATGTTTCTAGGTATTTATGTGTAGTAAATAAATAACAATAGTCGTAAATTGCTATTAGTCTAATTGTTATTTAGCATACTAAATAATAAAAACAAAAAATTAAAAACGCCTTCAAAAAAACTTAAAAGTTAAAAAATAATATTGCAGCCGATGACTTTCGTTCGCATCATAAGAACATTAATTTGTTTTATCGAAGTCGCTGTCAAGCCGATTCGCGACAGGGCTTGCATTCATTTTTTGGCTTGGCTTGACACCGACTTCCATAAAACAAATTAATGTTCTTATGATACGAACGAAAGTCATCGGCTGCAATATTATTTTTTAACTTTTTAGTTTTTTTGAAGGCGGTTTTAATTTTTTGTTAAAATTTTGTTTATTTCACAATTTTCAGTGGTGAATTCATTAGTTCGATTTAACAGTAGTGCTTCAAATTAACAAACGCACTAGTAGGCACTACGATTTTCGAAGGTTCCCCTCGATTTCTCTGGGATCCATCATCAGATCCTGGTTTCCTTATCATGGGACCACCCTTGGGATATCTCCTTTCCAACAAAAAAGAATCATTAAAATCGGTTCATAAACGACGAAGTCATCCGCGAACAAACATTAAAATAAAATATATATATACCTACGGTCGAACTGAGAACCTACTCCTTTTTTGAAGTCGGTTAAAAATTAGACTAATAGCTTATTCGCGTAGTGTTGCTGAACCCCACAGAAATAAAGCCTCTAAGGAGCGCACAAAATGATGACATCACACGCTCGCATGATAACGTGACCCGCTTGGCCAAAGATTCCACTGGGGCGGCGGGATGCTGAATGGTATTTTCCCCCCACATGTTAAATGTCCGGGAAAGTAAAATGAATGGATAGGCCCAAAGCGTATTTAGTTGGAGCACGCTAGTGGCACACTTGGTCCATACAAAGTAGCACACTTGGTCTGTCATCTCGGTTCATCTAAGCATGTAACTGGAGTAGGTTTGCAATTTTTTATGGAACAGACGATTTTTTTTTGCGGTTTCCACCTCGGTTCTATAGAAAAAGTTGTTCAGTTGGATGATCTGATCATCCTCTTAAAAAACCGTCAGCATGTTAAGGACTCTATACCTTTAATTAGAAAATGCATCATAAAGTTCTTACATACATACATACATATTCTCACGCCTGTCTCCCACTGGGGTAGGCAGAGACAACGGAACGCCACCTGCTACGATCCTGACATACCTCTCTAGCTCTAGCTTATAAAGTTCTTACCAAAAAAAAAAAACAATCACAATGCGAACTGTACCTGACTTTGAAATAATTTAATAAAGTTAATTGAAATGCACAGCTTCAATGGATTCGTGATAATTGATTCGATCCACGAGATGCAGTGTTGCGATGTCAAGCTAATCATTGTTAGTTTCACTTTGTGTTTTATTTATGTTAGGTACCTAGAAAGTAGGAAGAGTGTTAAATACATTTCCGTAATCTTTGTTTATACACGATATATATCAGCTGTGAGGGAAAGAAAAATCCTCATATTAACCTGTATCGGGGTTACAGCGATTTAGGCGATATATTCCTGCAGGATATACAGGGTGAATTTGATATCATCAGCATCCTTTTATACCAAGAGTGTACCCAACTTTCACTATGGGAGCAAACCATTCCATACTAAACTGCAATGCCTATTCGACTCAAATGTATGCAACAGCAGATTTTTTTTTTGCTCCCATATTGAAAGTTGTTCAGTTTGATGGGTAGACTCTTAGTCAATGATATCAATTTCACCCTGTAGTATTTGGACGTTTAAGTAAAGATTGTAATCAATGAAATTACCGGTTATCCATTATTTCTATCGTATAATGAGGTATATAGGTGATCAATGTATTTATTTAGAATTCTAGACGCATCATCAGATCAAGTTAATATTTGTATTGGATATTTGTAGAACACGCATTTTCTGTTTGGCATGAAGCTTAATATGTGGGCACTAAATACTTAAGAACGTAAGTTTTCTAAAACATTTTTCTAATGCAGATATACGCAGCTACACTTCATCTGGCATCAACGCGTAACTGCAGACCATGCAACTGTAATGACAACCCAAGCGGCAACCCAGAAACTCAGGTGATACCCCCCTTCCCAGAGAATAGAGAAGTCCATATACCTAAAATTTCTGACGTCACCGCTAAACCAAAGAAACGGTGCTGTCCATATGATTTCGACAGCAAAATATGTCGTGTCGTCAATGATAGGCTTCTGTGCGGATATAATAAGAATAGCGGGAGACTTGAACATCATGATTCGATCATAGAATTGTCTGGGGGCTGTAGGATACGTAACGGTAGACTTGAGTGCGGCTATGCGCACGGACCTTTTACGAACCCACGCAGACCGCCCGCTAGGGATACACAAAATGTTCCGAATAATGATGATGAACCTGAAAATCATTCTAACCATGATGATGATGAAGAAGAGGGAGCTGTTACGATGAAGAATGTAGACAAACTAAAAACAAACAGCTCGAACAGAGATAAGATTCAGAAAGAAGAAGGTGTTAAAGATGTTAAATGTGTCGAAATTAATGATCGTATCGTTTGTAAAAGTAGTTGAAATTGTAGGTACAACTTGCTTTTGTTCTTTGGTATGCGCACCTATAAATACCATTGAAACGCCTGATGGAAAAAAACAAGCAAACACTTTAGATTATTATTTACTTAGTATTACGTTGCATTGTATTGTACCTACCTATACAAGATGTTACAAAAATGCAAATAAACATTTAAGGGGGTGGTTTAGACCATCAAACTGAACAACTTTCACTATGGGCACGGAATATAATAAGAGTACTTGCAACTATGGGACCAAAATCGAAATCACGAAAAAAAAACGGATGTTCCTTACTTAACTACAAATCTACTCGAGCTAAATGTATGGGATAGCAGATTTTTTTTTCGTGATTTCGATGTTGGTCCTATAATGAAAGTTGCTCTGTTTTATGGTCTAACTAAACAACCCCCTTAAAAGCAAAAGTTTTAAATTTTAATTTTTACTTCTGTAACAATCCGTATAATTTTAGTAAAATAAATATTATAATAAATTATTCTAATTAAGTAGATGACACACATTTTATCCAAAACTCCGTGTGATTAAAATCACAATGCAATTTTTTTCTAGGTTGTCTAGTCATTGTGTTTATTTTTCCAGGTCGATCTTTCTTGATGGAAATAAGATATTAGTCTTTTGTTACATATTTTCTTCCAATCCCACGAACGGGCTACTAAACCTAGTGTCATCATCCTCCGAGTAAATCATAAACAGCTGTTTTAACAGGCTTGAGTCGATGTCGTCCTTAGGAAATATACTGTCTAAATATGTGGTTAAAGCTTCAGATAAACTTCTTTTTCCTAATTTGAAGCCAAAAAACATTTCGATGAGGTCTTCTATAAAGCCGGCTTCACATGTCGCCAGTAAAATTGTGAATAATACTGTTATTAACAATATTTTGTTTTGTGCCATTGTCCTGAAACAAAAAACGTACAGAATTAATGTCAGTGATTAAGACCAGTAATGCTACTATGGTTCGACGTACGACTTCTTTTTTTGTTTAATTACGTTTGGTTTTGCTCTTGACCTCAATCCAGTCCTCAGGATGAAGATGGGGTCGAAGATGTAGCGAGCTTACCCAGAAGAAGCCTATTCACTCGTACTTTAAAGGAATTCGGGTTGTAAGTGCTCGGAAATACCGACGCAGGTAGGGCATTGACAGATTGATTGATTTAGATTATTTTTTTCCTTGGCAGTGCGCATTATAAAAGATTCAGATTTTGTAAACCCTTTGTAGCTTGTGTAACAATAGCAGTGTAAAATCTGTTAATTGTATATAGGGTATTAGAGTAAACAGTTGCATTACTTTAAGGGGTGATTGTATCCATGATACTGAACAACTCTCCCTAAGAAACCTATAAGAAATTCGCAAAAAAAAATGTTTGGACATCCCATACTAAATGCAAGCAAATGCAGCTGATCGAATGTTTGTATGAAAGTCAACTTTTTTTTGCTAATTTCCTATAGGTTTTATAGGGAAAGTTGTTCATTATTATGATTACAATTACCCCTTAAAATAATGTAACTGTTTACCCTAACACCCTGTATAATTAGGCCTAGAAGGATTCTCAAGTCAAACATAATAATACCTTGGACATTGTCACACAGTTCGATTCAAAGTAGGTACCAAAATCTAGACCAGACTTTTAATTACCAGACAATGATAAATATAATACAAAAATATAGATAATTTTGACAAACATCAATTACTTGGATACAACAAAATATTCGTCTCCACCTTAGAAATAATTTCTTGCGGGATTCAAGGCCGCAACCCTCGGCACAGCATGCAGGTTCACTACAGACTGAGCTATCGGTCCGTCCAAGAATAAAAGAAAGTTAATAAAAAAAGTGTGGTGACAGCCGGCTTGACCACTGACTTTTGCAACGTCCGACGATTAAAATGTGTTTACACTGGAACATTTTTTGTTTTAAATAACAGGTTTACAACGAAAATTTTAGATAGTTTGTACATTATACAAACATTCATGACTCGGGTACGAATTGTCATATTCATCATACAAATCTTTGCCCTTTACGGGAATCGAACCCGCGATCCACGGCACAGCAGACAGGTTCACTACCAACTGAGCAATCGGGCCGTCAATAATGTCCCATAATATCCATAAAAGCTGTTCTCATAATTTCAACGAAGTTAACTTCAATTAAGTTATCTTATTACCATTCAAAAGTTACAGGCCTAAATAGATAGGACAGATGGGCGGAAGGACAACGTAGGCTTTGTAATAGGGTCCCGTTTTCATCCTTTGGGTACCTACGGTAACCGTAAAAACCGTACCGGAAAATAAACAAAAAAAAAAAATACAAAAAACACAAAATAATTATTAAGTAGGTATTTTATTTATTCAAAATCGATATCTTGGACTTATAATGGACCGGGTGTTATTTAGAATAGCAATTAAAAAATCAAGGTCTTTTGGTTTTCTGTCTCTTATCTTTAGTCTAGATTATTTTCTGCGCACTAATGCTACTCAACTTACCAAGTGGGTCAACTAACTACTTGTTTAATTAGGTATTATTACAATTAACATTAATTTCACGCGTCGACTGCCATCATAGTCGCTGGGTTGTAGAAAAAAAAGAGTGCAATTAAGAAATGAGTAAATGACATTATGAAGGTAATGGCTAATGCATGTCAAGCAGTAGCGAGAATTAAATGTCATGTTACAAACGGGCGCAAGCATACACACAGACGTAGACGCAAGGACTGCTTCACTACCAAAGAAAATACATTTACTCTAAGCTAAGCTCGTACTCATTCTGGGGGGGTTTTGACTTGCATTGCATTCGGCTATTCGTTGTGTACTTCTGTAACCATTTCAAGAAAATAAGAATGGCCTATCAAACCTGCGTCTTAAATATACACAATTTTCAGTAGTAAAATAATACTATTGGAAAAGACTGCCCAAAATCAGGCTAAAGATGCGTCATCATCACCATTCATTTAGCAAAAATATTGGTCTGAATTATGAATCTCTTCACATGCTTTTTTAGCCCTGTGGGAATGGGAGTTTAAAAATAAAATAAAAATTGTAGTAATTTTTTGTAAGGAATGAATGCTTTTGTTTCTATAACCAGTCTATTTTGTATACATCAAATATTTAAGATTTTCTTGCTATAATAATGCTCAGTATATTTCCTGTCTTTAGTTAGGTGACAATTTGGCCAGACGCAACGCAAGTTCAGTCGAACTTTCATAGAATTTTGGGCATTATCTTTTGTTGATTCGTTAATTATCTAATTCACTAGCTCTTGCCCGGAAGTCCGTCTGCGTGGCCCTTAGAAAAGTATTTTATGTGTTAATTCAGAACATATTCTATCTGTGTGCCTTTCATTCAAATCCGTTCAGCCGTTTATGCGTGATCGAGTTTTTTTTTTTATTGTCGATGGGTTTGCTCTTGACCTCAATCCAGTCCTCAGGACGAAGATGGGGTCGAAGATGTAGCGAGCTTACCCAGAAGAAGCCTATTCACTCGTACTTTAAAGGAATTCGGGCTGTAAGCGCTCGGAAATACTGACGCAGGCAGGGCATTCCACTCCTTGGCTGTGCGCATTATAAAATAATCGGAATGGCGCTTGGTGCGGATATGTGGGATGTCAACCAGAAAGGGATGATATCCCGCGGTGCGTCTGGAAGTCCGATAGTAGAAAGGGGAAGGCGGGATGAGCTCATGTGACAAACATTCAAACATCTACCAAACATCCAAACATTGAATTTATAATATTAGCATCGATGTTACATAGTAATAATAAACCGATGATTTTTGCGAGCTACCGATCTACATAATATAATATTGTTTTTATTTAAGCTACTTACACCTAGGTACTTAATTAGACCATTGAATACCATTACCTACTTTAATTGCGTTAAACCAGCGACAATCTCCTTCTGGGATATAATATACTTATAGAAGTTAGTAATTATAGTATATGGTACATTTTAAATGGTATTTTAAGTATGCTTATGAAATCGAAGTTTTTGGGTATAAGCATTTTTAATTTTTAAATTAAATTAAATATAAGAATATTTAATTTAATTTAAAATTTAAAATTTAAATTTTTTTTTTATTGTGATGCAAATAATAATAAACATGATAATTGTACCTTACTTACAATGACAATTCATAGCTGAGAATGTAAGGACACAATCTTACACGACCATATAGAAAATTTACTCTAAGCTAAGCACTAAGGTACTGATTCTGCAATGCAATAGCATGCTTAGCGTTATTAGTAACCAGCACTGTACCCTGAATTATCATTGTAAATTACAATTGTGTGCGATTTTTGAAAGTCACACGTTCAAATAAGCAGTAGTAAATGTCAAAATTACTATGGGGCATAAAGTTATTATACCTGTCGGAATAGAGTAACTGACATGAGTTGTCAAATGAAACCGTTTTTTGTGAATTTATCGGCACTTATCGGCACTCTAAAACTTCGAGTTCTGTGTATCTGTGTGTTCTGTGTATGTGTGTGTGTGTTCTGTGTAAATCTAACGTGAAATCGTAGGTAATTTAATGAAATAGTGTTTGTATATTTCACAAAATAATCTACGATATCACTTTAGATTCACTAATTATTCACAGAGCACGAATATTTACCCTGTCGTTTGTTCCGACAAGTTCCCAAAAACGGTTCTATTGCCTCGCGTCACTCTTTCTAGTATACAGTGGCACCGCTAGTTACATCTCGCTCTCTCAGCTGTCAGTTCCTCTATATAATACCTTTATGCTATGGGGACTATGCATCATTCGAACACGATTTTGAATATCACGATTCAATAATAGCAATTCTGGGCTTAGCGTCAGTACTGCTTGTTTATTGTATGGGGGAAATGTCCGTTCTAGATGGAAGAAAGCGGTCGTTAATACCACAGTTAATACCTAATACTTGAGTTGGTTATTGTTTTGAAAGTTGCTCTCTATGATATATAATGCTGATTATAGAGTAAACTCTACAGTATAACAACACATAATAAAAACTGGCCAAGTGTGAGTGAGTAGCCCGACTCGCACTTGACCAGTTTTATATTGTTATATAATTTTTGGCGTGCAAATAATGAATTAGTATTTATATTATGTATAAGTAGGTGCATATAATTTGGACTAAGATACAGTCCCGCTAAGCACGTCTTTATTTCATCACGTAACGTATAGCGATAGCCCAGTCATTTTACGGTTTGAGCCGGGACTAATTAATAATTGTTTTTTTTTTTGGTATCGTGTGTTTTTTTCGGGCTCACTCCCCGTCACACTGGACAGAGTTTCGGTACTACTAGTGAAACGTGGATGTTCTGAAGTTTCAGAATATCTCTTGACTACCCCCTCGGGGAATATAGTCGTGAGCATATGCCTTATATAGTATTTAAGAGCCAATATGAGCTTAGAAATGTACCAAAATAAAAAAAAATTACGTCAGCAACAGCCCCAAATTTAAAATTTAGCAGTTATCTCTTTCTAAAAAACCACATAGTAAATTTTTTTTTGCACATTTTTAAGGCTTTACCAATATACATACTTCTAACGTGGTTTTAATATTTTTGTCTACTTAGAAGGTTTTGAAAAGTACCTACATTAGTATTTTCTAATAAATACTTCATTTTTAAAATTTCAATGCCTATTTTATTGCACAAAAATAATTAATATTGTTAAATCTAATAAAAATGAGTGCATTGGTAATAATATTAATTAGTTAAAAGCCTTCTGGGAGATACAATTTTGATGCGATTTTTTTTAAATATGTTTTCAGATCGTCTTTTTGTCACTAAATGGTGCCGGTTACAGTTTAAAAGTCCCATTAGTAATTACTCCCCACCCATCCTAACAAAGCTCCGTAAAATGAGCCTAGGCCAGTAGCCTTAGTACCACCAGAGTACTATTATTAGTATAGTAGTAAGAAGCCGTGAAGCTAAGACTAAATCCTGCTGTAATGGCACCATACATTATAGTGTGTAGCATAATTCCTGATAATTCCGAATGGAATTGTCATGATCTGGTCATGATATTGTCTTTAGGTTATAAATATTTTTTTGTTTGTTATTGATTCACTGATTGGCATTTATACATCTTACTTTGGTCAGTGTTGATTGGCAAGAAGGTTGGATTATATGGATACTATTGCTGATTGGATTTCAGGTTGTTAGAACTCGATATTAGAAGGTTGATTTTGTAAGATAATAATAGCCTGTAGAACCATTACTGCAGTGTTAAGGCTTCATCCCACTTGTGTACTGGTGAAATGAAGTTAATTTTTTAACACTTGCAAGGAATATCTGTGTATTTTATTAACTTACTGAGTTATACGTGAAACGTGGATGTTCTGAAGTTTCAGAATATCTCTGACTACCCCCTCGGGGAATATAGTCGTGAGCATATGCTATGCTACTGAGTTATATTCTAGATATCTACCCTACCTAGTCCCAATAAACAGGTAATGTTTTGGAAACTAGTTTTGAACCGTAGTAAAAGTTTTAACGGACGTTTAGTAACACGTTGGACAAACATAACTTGTTTTGGCTAAGACTAGTTCTAATTCCTAAAGTAAACTGTTAAGTTTAACAAGCTTATCTTTAAAGTGAAAATGTTTCCGAATAGGTATTCGAAGTAAACTATTAGTAAGATACGAAGAAAGTTATTTTAAATATATTATATGGACCGTCTTCGTCGAAAGTCTTTGACTAGTGTGTATTGCCCATAAACTTAATATTACGATAGTATATTAAGTTTATGGTATTGCCAGTGATGACATATGGAACAGAGACGTGGTCGCTCAATCAAGGCTGCATAAAAAGGCACTGGGTAATGGAGAGGGCTATGCTCGGAGTTTCCCTGCGAGATCGAATCAGAAATGAAGAGATCCACAGAAGAAATAGAGTAGCTGACATAGCCCAAAGAATTGCGTAACTAGAGTGGCTTTGGGCGGGGCACATTGCTCGCAGAACCGAATAGCCGATGGAGCCGAAGAGTTCTCGAGTGGCGACCACGTACCGGAAAGCGCAGCGTGGGTAGATCGCCACAAGGTGGACCGACGACCTGGTGAAGGTTGCGTTAACCCGTTAGATGAGGGCAGCGCAGGACCGGTTGTTGTGGCGATCCTTGGGGGAGGCCTATGTCCAGCAGTGTACGTCCATCGGGTGAGATGATGATGATGATTTACATGGATATTTACTTAGAATATTATTATTATTAGAATAACTCTGCTACTAACCTCAGGGATGTGACCATATGTTTTTTTAATGGTAAGAATTTACACTTTCATTTGCTAAGAGAAGCATTTGTAGCACTTTGAAAAGAATCATCTTGGGAGGATTCTGTCTACTGAGACTGATTGTGACCGAACATCCTGTGATCTTGGCAGTCACTTGTCGAAACTGCCGAAATTGAAAAAACTACCTAATTATAAAAAATATATACATATCGACGGGGAAGTGCTAACAACTCCTAACTGATTTTTTTTTACGAAAACGACCTGATACCCGATACCTCCTATTTTAAATTATCTCTCTAAATACTTATTCCAAACAAATTTTGATTATTACCTTACAAGCGGGTCATTTACACATTTTTCTTAAACTTCTGGGGAAAATAAAAAACGGTTTTTTTCGTCTCCTGTAAAATTTAGTTTTTGTAAGTTAGGAGTTGTTAGCACTTCCCCGTCGATATTATTATACTTATGTATACTATGTATATTAATAATAACAATAATAAACAACTTATCTATGAATGCGGGAAGAACGAAAAAGGTATAAAGAGTTTTCACTTATTTCTTTAAATTATTCAGGGCATTATCATAAACATAATAAATTTCTAAACACCAATTTCATAAGCGAATTTTATTACTAATTTTGTTAGAAATTGGCTACGTTTTATTATACCTAATAGACACAAGATGCGCCCAAAAAAAATGTTTATTGTTATAGAGAAGTTTCGTTGCCCTAATACGTGATCTAAACAATAAATTACTCTCAAATTATATAGGTACCTAGCCAAAGCCAGTATTTAAATGAAGCTCTCGATTTCACACAGACCGGTTGTTTTAGTTATGACTTGACGTGCATATCAACCAGGAAGGTGGCATAGGTTCTTATATGATATCAACGATATTCAACGATATCAACATATAAGCATATGCTCCCGACTATATTCCCCGAGGGGGTAGTCAGAGATATTCTGAAACTTCAGAACATCCACGTCACACCCATCCATTCCACGATATCAACATATAAAAGTCAAAAATAAGTGCACTTAAATTAGGACTCTTTTAACACATTCGCGGACAGTGACCAGCTATAGCAGTGATATAAGTTCTATTGTGTCTCGTTCACTGTCCGCGAATGTGTTAAGGGGATGATATAATGTCCATCAAATTGAAAAATTTGATTCATGGGATCAAAAGCGAAATTGCGAAAAAAATCTGCTCTTCTTGCAAAACTGCAATCCTACTCGACACAAAATGTATGGGACTCGGGACAGCTGATTTTTTTTTCAACGATTTCGATGTTGGTCCCATAGAGAAAGTTTTTCAGTATGATGTCAGCATTATTAAGTTTTACCCTGTGTAGTAATTGGTATTTTTAAAAGCAACTCTAATACTGAAACATTTTTTCCTATAAGAAAATCATTTCAACAAAATTAACAAGTTTCATTATGGAGCCAAAATTGAAATCGCGATTAAAAAAACAGTTGTTCCATACATTTGGGTCGAGTAGCCATTGCCTTTCCCGTCAAGTTCCCGTCATTCTGGAACAACGATTTTTTCCCGACTGTGCCAGAAGGAGGGTTATGTTTTTTTCGCCATTTTCTTGTTGGCCCCGTAGTAAAAGTTGTTCAGTTTGATAGTCTAACAGTTAGACTCAGACTTTTAGTTAGACTCTAACTTAAGCCCCCCTTAACATAAAGTATACTAAATGCATTTAAGTTTACACCCTGTATTTTTATGTGAGACTAGCTTTTACCCGCGGCTTCGCTCGCATTTAAGCCATTTAAAAAGTATCCTATGTTACTTCTAATACCTCCAAGAATATGTGTACAAAGTTTCATGATGATCGGTTAAGTATCGCGTGAAAGCGTAACAAACAAACTTACATTCACATTTATAATATTAGGGATGTTATCATCACCAAATTGACTTTTATTAAAATGATTTTAATGAAATTCAATTCAATTCATTTATTCAATAACTTAAACTAACAGTACAAACACTACACATGAAATTCTCATAGACTCAGCTATACGATAAATAAATAGTAATTAAATTAGTTTCATGTGCGAACTATTTACAAACAATATCTCACGAGGGATTCGAGCTAGATATTTTTCATCTTTTATTACTGTCAGTTTTGCATGTTTCAACTAAGATATTCATAAGGGTTATAGTATACGTACTATCTTTGTGAGCGTTGTCTAATAGCTAATAATTCAAAAACTACTTCATGGTGCAAACAATAAAAAATTACGTACGATCATTGATCTTTTATAAGACATCAATGCGTACGATAAAGAAATCTATACCTTTGTTTATTAAGTTCTACTGCCATGTCTCATGCTCTTCAGTTTGTAGAGAGATACGATATTCCAATAACCACACAAAACCAGTTGGGTATCCTTGTAGCTTTATGTCACATTTTTCCTTTTTGATTCGTCGTCTCATCAACACAAACTACATATTTTCAAAAACAAGTTTCAAATGGAGAGTCACATCGAAATGAACCTGTTTTCTGACCATGCACTATAATTTTTTGTTATTCATTTTGTATCACCATATATTTTGCATAAATGTCGCACAATGATTGCCAGAAGGGGACAGAAAATGAGAAAAGTAATTAAAACAATATAATTAAAAAACTGACCTTTAAAATGTATCTACTCTCCTTCTTCATCAAGTCACCGAATCATATCTCATATGTCACAAAAACACAAAATTGCTCCCTAAAAGACCACTGGATGTGTCATGACCCCACGTCTGTTTACAACTGCTTGAAGCGAAACCACGCGGGTACCCTACCACCACACCACTAGCATACATTATGACACCACTTTCCCATACCAGCGCGTCTAGAACGAATCGATTTACTTCATAGATTGATATTAGTGAATAGAAAAGTGTTATTGATAGATTAGTCTTTAAGAATACTTTCCTATGGTTTTAGACCCGGACTTTATTTGTGTCCTAGATGGATTGGTATTTAGTTTCTAGGTTGCCTAGAAAGCCATGTATCTTAAGCATTAGATATAAATCTTTAGCGCCTACTTATCTGAACTACTTATTAGGTATAAAACTGTAACAGAAGTGTGTCTGTACAATGAAGATATTTAGAAGAAAAATATTACGATAATTATGGTTTTTTGGTATCCCTAACTCTAAATCAATCTTTTTTAGAATTTTGGTCTGACTGTTTGTTTGCATGGTATTTTTGCAATACTTAATAGGTACTTAGCTTTTGCATGCGATTTCGTCAAACTGGTTATTTTAATTTCTATCTTATGTGTTAATTCACCATCATTATCACCTTCCTAGTTACTATCTAGCTGGGTACTGGGACTACTGGGTAGCTGGGTGTTAAAGGAAGATATTGAACTTATAATGAAACAAGGTAAGTCATATTCCAAATTATATTTTGCCGTATCGTAAACTGATAATACGAAAAGTTGGTGAAACATAATTGTATCTTCTTGTTATTACATCGGATTTCTCTTTGCTAAGCGTAATTTGATAGAGAGTTTTTCTCGTAATTTTATTATGCCTAGCGTAAACTAGCGTAAAGTGATAATCCATGTATGATGCCGTAATAATTTTGATATGTATGTACATTGTTTTTTTGCCCAGTCATTTTACGGTTTGAGCCGGGACTAATTACTAATTGCATTTTTTTTGCCTTAATATTGTAGAGCCAATTTGAGCTTAAGAATGTACCAAAATTAAAAAAAAAATTATGTCATCAACAGTTCCAATTTTAAAATATAGATATTATCTCGTTCTAAAAAACCTGATGAAAAATTTTTTTTTGCACACATTTAAGGCTTTACCATCATACATACTTCAAACATGGTGTAAATATTTTTGTCTACTTAGAAGGTTTTGAAAAATATATTCGTATTTTCTAATAAATACCTCATTTTTTTAAATTTTAATGCCTATTTTATTAATCAGAAATAATGTTATATTGTTAAATCTAATTCAAATGAGTGCATTGGTATTAATATAATTAATTTAAAAGCCTTCTGGGACACACAATTTTGATTTCTATGTTGCGTAACAATTTTTTTTTAAATATGGTTTAGGATAGTATTTTTGTCACTAAATGGTGCCGGTTACAGTTTAACTGTCCAATTAATAATTACTCCCTACCCCGCCTAACAAAACTCCGTAAAATGACTGGCCTAGTCTTGTAAACTAAAATACCTTATTTTAAATAAAATGTAAATGTAACTTCAAAAATAATCTGTAAGTTATGGGTGTAGTAGTTATGATGTATCAAGACATTCTCATGCTATGATTTACCTACTAATTTATGAAATCTTTTATTGGTGTCCGTAGGGTTTAGTATACAATTACCCTTTATAGGTATACATATCCATTATGATAGTTACATAAATATTACATATTCAATATTTTGGCGAATATGTAGACATTAAGACTTTTCGAATTTCACGAAAATTAGCATTCCGATCAGACTTTCGAAACGAGTCTTTACTTTCGCAACGCCTTTGTCTTTCCTTACGCGTATCGTATGGATGAATGCCACGGATTCACTCCAGTCTTGCTTAATTAAACTGGAAATTATTATATAACTGTTAAAGGTAAGGTACCTATAGTTTACATTCGAAGTTTAAACAAATTGTGTTGACTAAGAGATAAGTATAGTGTGATCAACATTGGTTGTTGGATTGTGTTGTTCAATTTGTGGATAAATAAAGCATTTTTTATTTATTTAAGTCTCATTAGTTAATTGCACCTACCTATTTACGACAGAGCTTAAATAATCTGTGATAGGGCTGCCATTTATATTATCTAGCAATATCTAAAGTCTTTTGGTATCGTAGTATGTAACTACTCTAATAACAATTTGCCGATTAACTTGCCTCTATCCACCAGCACATGTTCAGCATAGTGGAGTATGAGTTCTCTTTTTCTCTCTCCCTCTCCTGCCTAACCCACTGTAGTGTGAGGAGGACTTTGCCCTGCAGGCCCAGTAGATTCTACAGGGTGTAACAAAGCACCCTGGTAATACTTAAGGGGGTGCTTCAGACCATCAAGCTGAACAACTTTCACTATGGGGCCAACATCGAGAAAAAATAAAAAATCTGCTGTCCCATACAAAACTGCAGTACCGACTCGACTAAAATGTATGGGATAGCAGATTTTTTTTATTTTTTCTCGATGTTGAAACCCCATAGTGAAAGTTGTTCAGTTTGATGGGCTGAAGCATCCCCTTAAGTAAGTATTACTAGAGTGTTTTGTTACACCCTGTATACATGAATTAGGTACTGTCTACGTGCCATTGTATCGAACTAATCTCAGTTGAATACAATTTGCCCGGTAAGATCATTTAGGATAAATATAATGTTATAGAACTTTCGATTTTCGATTTAATCGCGACCGTTTCAGTTCGAACTTCATTGTAATAGAGTTGACATTTAAACGAAAAGGTTCACACAATTACGAAGTTCGAATGTCCGGGTAGAGGCCCAGGGGGTTTACTCGATCATTCGAATATTCGAATTAAAAAATCGAAAGTCCTGGTACAGGGCCAGGTTATACTACACGCAATTTCTTCTCTCATTCAATTGTATATTACTTATCAGTTTCATTCCTTTTAACACAATTATGATACAAATAACAAAGTACACTTTGTCCTATAAATTGTGAGGAAAACAAAAATAACCTCTTATAACCGAAGAGTGTGCAGAGAGTGTGGTGTGTTTGTTAATTTCCTACACAATGTATATTGTTTTAATGGAATTAATAAATGAAACGAAATGAAATGAATGATGGTTGCAAGTTTGAAGTCAACTTACTGGTCTCGGACAGTGCAGTTAGATGGTGGCAGCATTGTCAAAAACAAGCGCATTAAAAAAAATCACAGACTTTGGAAATGAATCTACGGAATTCAAAAAAATATTGTCTCAAAAAGGTTAGGCTACAGGGCAAACCGTTAACCCGAACGTCTTTGTTTTAGGCTCAAATTGTAGCTGGCTAAATTTTCCAGAGGACTTTTCCTCAAATTTTTGATATCATTCTTTGTTTCCAAATTATCGAGCGCCTAAATCTAAAATTCGGAAAAAAAATTTTTTTTTCACTATTTCGGCCATAACTCTTTTCGTTTTTGGTTTTCTCCAATAATTCTTTTTGCACCTTACAGCTCTTATGAATACACGTCTTTTGAGCCTTTTTTGAATATCATATCTTCACAACTCTCCGATATATAAGGGGATCGCAATTTTTCGTGAAATCGGAGCCTGCTAACGAAAAGATATTTCCAATGTAAAAAAAAAAATTGCACAAGACCATCCATACCATACCATCATCACATACGATGGCAACGAAATTTTATGATATTATAATCCAGTGAATCCTTAATATCTTACGAATAATTCCTTTGTTGATAAATTCTAGTCTGTGCTAACCCTATGGCCATAATATTGCTTAAGTGTTGTATCAACGGATCTGAATCATGATTCATGAACGAGTTACTGGAAAACTGAGCTTAATTCTTCCGCAAAACCTTTACTTGTTCAGGTCAATACATTTTCAGACCGTTATCTTTTTTCCTCAAATATTGTAGTCTATGTACATTACTGCTAGTTTGTTTAGTTACCATTTGTCAACTTATAACAATGGAAAATAAACTTTATTTAGTCTTGTTTAAAGATATTATTAGAAGATGTTAACGTGGCTTTTTCTTGTTAATGGTGGATTGTACTTTTCTATTGTATTGTGCTTGATCCTTACTGTGATTGTTTTCTGTATCTAGCCTTGGGCTTATAGGTAATAATTAAGACTCTTAGCGTGCTTATAATTTCATTTCTCAATTGCATTTAACTAGGACAGTATAAACAGTTGATGGTGTCGGACATCTTCAGATTGTGGTTACTAGTGACAGTAAGATGACTGGTTTCGCTAAGGTAATTATGATCAATTATCCTCTCTTACAAAAGGGCAAGATCCAAACCAGAAATCTCAAAATCAAGATTTAAACAGGGTCTGTGTTCGTGTAGGGCTATTTTGAATACCTAGGTATTATTTTTTTCAATGGATCATTGGATATCTTCATTCAGTATCTTCTTGGTTTACGGATGGTTTACGGTTTTAGAAAAACTTGCTTGGTACACAATAACTAAATCCCTTCATGCTCCAAGTCGTGAACTCACGAAATAGTAAGATGTTAAAACTGTATTCTGCAACCTTTAGGTATATAAAATTATACTCCTTGGTTGGTCCAAGGAGTTCAAAGTTCCAGAGTCCTGGAGCTTGCCTTATAAATAGAAAAGTAATTAATTAATATTTAAATGTTTACCAAGTTTGTATCAAGTACCTACCTGTTTGTTGTTTATGTTTCACTCTAGCAAGAATAAAATATTGATTATTATTTTACTTAGACTAATTATATCGGGACGCGTAACCACGTGTCATCTACTAACAAACTTTCTGCCACTTTTTGCGGGGGGCGAGGTAACACGTTATCCGCAACTTTGGATTTTATTCCCTATAACTTTAGATTCTAATTTTGAATGTTCAAAATCATGAAAAGTAGTCTCGTGTAAACCCCAAACGTTCTAAGTTCAAAATTATTGTTTCGCTATTATAGGCTGTCTCGTTTAGCGATAAGGTATAAAATTGGGTGTAAATGCGCAAGATTAATTGATCTAATACCGTGGCAGAGGGGAAATGCTACCGCAAGGCCGGTCCGGATATAATTAGTCTAAGTTATTTTATGGTATTTGATATCATATTCATTTAAATTGGGATACCATCAATATTTTATTCTTACTAGAGTGAAACATAAACAACAAACAGGTACTTGATACAAACTTGGTAAACACTTAAAACTGATTACTTTCTCACTCTCATCTCCTCAATTTTTACACGATATCTAATTTACCGAATTCATGAAAAATAATAAGTATTCGGGTTAAAGAGACGCTGATAAGCCCGAAATAAAATAGAGTAATACTTAATTAAAACCCTTTTATAACTTTCTATCTACCACTTTCTTATAATATAGTTTGGCAGGGTTACCTCGTTTTTGAGCTGCTGATTGAAAAATTACTGTAACTCGTAACTTTTGTTTCACAGATTTCCTTCTGCCTTCTCATATTTCAGCTGTTTTTGCTGAACATTACAAAATGCACTCCAATAGGGGACATACACTTTAAAAAGACTTTCGACGTTGGATTCAAACCAATACCTTTTAAACCATTAGCTTTTATAAAAGAAAAATGGAGTCCTTTTGGAAAATTTGGAATAAAACAAAGCCTCGTGAAGAGAGACTTAGATAGCATTCAAGGTGTTGAGAAAGTGACACCTATGCCAATGGGAATAGAAACTAGATTACCAGCTGAAGTTTACGAAGTAGAACCCCCGGAAGTCATATCTGGAAGAGTACCGCTGTCTAAAGAAATAGTTCCACTTCAGGCGCCACCTATACCCCCAGTTGTACTAATAACTCCACCACCGCCTCCACCAAAAACAGAAGAAGTCGAACCGGTAAAGAACGGTCTTTTCACAGATATAGGAAGAGTTGAAATGATCAATCAATTTTTACAATCGTCTGAACTTATTCCTCCTAACATACCATTCCTACCGGAAGAGAATGTGCTACCACCCATTTCAAACTCCATAATTCCAGAAAAAACAAACATAAATCCACCCCCAGTTCAGGAATCAACAAATCCATTTGTAAGAGGCTCAAGATTCGCACTTTATATGGGTAACATACTATTAGATATTCTGACGAAATTCCTTAGTAGAACTGGGGCTGGTCCAGAGCAGATATAAGAGAAGAATTCAAAACGAGAGTTTTATTAACATATTTAATAAATAACATTCACATTAGCGTAGACAAAACATATCAGTTCTTAACCGTAAATAGGGTATCCTGGCTGGCCTGCGCCTCCATCGTATCCTCCTTGACCGCCTTGTCCGTACGCACCGATTGGGGTCGGATAGTAGCCACCTGGTGCACCGTGGGCGCCACCACCGTATCCACCGCCACCGCCTGGCGCACCGTGGGCGCCACCACCGTATCCGCCGCTACCGCCTAGACCGGGGAGACCAAAAACTCCACCGCCACCGCCTTGCCCACCGGGGAGACCAAAAGGTCCGCCGCCCCCACCGCCGCCACCGAAACCGCCGCCGCCGCCCCCGCCGCCACCCTGACCGGACGCAACGGTCAGCAAAACTGCCACGATAGACAGAACGAGAGTAACCTGTAAACATAAATGTGTTTATGACATACAGGGTGTAACAAAACACCTTAGAGCGCTTACAGACAAGCGACACTTTGCGGTCGCCGTGTGTCACGGAGAGTCGCGCTCATACATTTTACGGTCGCGCGACCGCAAAGGTGTCGTTCGTCTGTAAGCGCTCTCAAGTCTATAGAGCTCTGCGATCCACGGCGACAGCAAAGTGTCGCTCGTCTGTAAGAGCGCTTAGTAATATTTAAAAGACTAGCTATGGAGCCAACTACGAATTAAAAAATCTATTGTTTCATACAAAACTGCGATACCTACTCGACAATTTTTTTTCATTTTTCATTACAGAACAAAATTTTTTCGACGTTTTCTCCATAGTGAAAGTTGTTCAGTTTGATGGTCTAAACCACCCCTCTGCATTATAATATAACTAGTACATTTTTTAAGTACAGTCACCGGTAACGGTTAGCACCGGTTAACGAACGTGTAGTGAGGAAGTTTATTTTGCTTCAGATTTAATATCCACGAAGGAACAACTTTTTCACTTTTAAATAAATAGTACTGCTGAAATTGATTAAATTTGTAAAACTTTAAGACATCAAGGCTAGAAATGTGTTATTTACATAATTTTATTTGTTTACTTTCTTTGTTTTATACTGTACAGTACATATTGTTCCACCCAATACCTAAAGAGACGAAGAAAAAAGACTAATTACCTACTCTTTCATAAATTTATATCGCAAATTAGTAAATAATTAGTTTAACTCATCTTATCTCTTTTTCACTTTAAAATACAACACGAAGTCACGAATAAATAAATAATTTCGAGACAGTTCTTATATGAGCTTTTCAATCTATTCTATTATAAAACTGTAAATATTTGTTTGTCAGTATCACGCAAAAACGACTGAACCGATTTTGATGAATCTTGAACTCGATGAACGATTTTTTGTTTCTAGCTTATGATTTGACTTAAAATCTGGTATAATTTGTGCGGACGAAATCGCGGGTGAACTGTAGTAGGTAGGTAATAAATAAAATTCTCTATCTATCTATAACGTCACGCCTCTTTCCCAGTGGGGTAGGCAGAGACCAGGGCGCGCCACTTATTACGATTATTACATACCTCTTTTGCCTCATGCACATCCATACATCTCTTCATACATGCCCGTCGGTTTCGAGTACTCCGCACCTCCCCTTTTTGTAGGACGCAACTGATTTGATCAGCATACGTCCTACGAGGGCGCCCTCTGCCGACACTTCTACTCACATTAGCAACATATATCTCTTTCGTACATCTGCTGTCACTCATCCTCTCCACATGACCAAACCAACGAAGCATACCTTTCTCTATTCTTGTCACAACATCTTCTTTCAATTTACATCGATCTCTTATTAAACAATTTCTCATCTCTCTATCTCTCATCGTGACACCACACATACTTCGCAAGGAACATAAAATTGTATAGTTTTACCTCAGAATACAGTTAATGGTTATAATTATTAAGCAATTGAAGAGGTCATGGATATTCCACAAACGATAAGATCTTTTCCATTTACATTTAAGTATCTTAACAGACCAGAAGAAATACAAATTTTCCGGTTGAATGTACACTGTTATTAAGTAAATTATGCCTTCGTAACTGATTGATCTTGTATTGTTTGCTATTGTGTCATTAATTCATTATGTATCTAAAACTTACTCTAAATTCCATTTTTAAACGTTCTCGGTGCAGTAACTATTCGAAACTGAATATTATTTTGACATAAGTCCGTTTAAATATGAACGTAAGGTTCTGCGAATTCTCGTTTTACCAGTTCAATGAGCTACTGTGGCTCTCAAACTTTGATATGAATTCAACCAAATATTGTTAATCCATTCACACCTTTAATTGTTAGATATTGCACATTCGTCATAGCTTTTATTAGTCGTAAGTCATTATTTATTATGTAAATATTGTTCTATGTTAGTGTAGTTATAGTGCAAAATGTATAAAATATCGAATTAAAGTTTAAAACGTGTTTGAATTTTTATTTCAGGTTTGTACCAGGGCTTTCGATTTTCGATAAGTATAGGTACTTAACTATAGAGGGTGTAGGTAAGTGTAGACAGTTGCAAATGTTGCAATATTTTAAAGAGTGATAATACTGGTAGGTACTAGGTACTCATGATACTGAATAACTTTCCCCAAGGAATATAAGGGAAATTCACATAAAAAAACTTTTTTGGACTTGCCGTACCTAATAAATGCAAACAGCTGAATGAACATTTGTATGAAATGTTGAGTATGAATTTTAGAGTAGAAATTAGAAAGAAAACGTCGAAGCGTGCTATTTTTGAAAGTATTACGTTTAAATCAGCAGTAGAAAATGTCATTAACTATACGTCATTCGATCATGATTTTGACTCTCAAAAATCGCAGTCCCTGACATTATCGAAAATAGAAAGTAGGTACAAGTAGACTACAGGCATTGCTTCATGCTCACCTTTATTGAAAAATCAAATGGAAAATTTATGCAAACAAAAACTCTGGTCCTTTTGGGATGATTTTAATACCAGAAGACCATCAACTAATCCAAAGACAAAACATTCTCAAATGCAAGAAGTGCCTCGCGCAAAGAGGGCACCCAATCACTAGCTGACGAAAAGATAGCAAACCTTTGACATGGGCACAGAATAGGTAATAGTATATAGTTCTACATAGCATGGGGACAAATTTAATAGTTATTTATTAGTAGGTATATGGTGACTGTGAACCTTCTTTATGATTAAAAGTTTTTACTACGAGCATTAATGGAAGGCAAAGAAAATAAAGCTGACTTATTGACCAACGGCTACTTTTTAGCGATGAGATTAATAAAATTTGAGCAGTGCGTATCAATACAGTCCAGATCGACAGATCCACCCTCACACTCTCCATCTGCCTATGACTGGGCCTTGAGGTAAATGAGCCTCATTGCTAGGGTTGCCAACTTTTTTTTACCAAATATAGTATTTCGAGCCTAGTTCCCGAAAAAATATAGTAGATCGGGGAAAAATAAGAATATAGGGAAAAAACAGGGAAAATATAGAATATTTTTTAATCTATATTTTCCTTGTTTTTTCGACCAAAACTCTAAAGTGCCAATAATTGGAGGGGGTGCCAATGACAGGATGGTTTACCCTATATGGTATTTTTCTAATTTAGATAATTAATAGTATTCAAAAAAAAATTTATTGCTACTTTTTGGTTTAAATACCAAGTTCTTAATCTTAATGAACAATAATCTCACCATTTCGTGTTCGTTATAGAAAATAATGAATCATGTAAACGCAAAAGTCACTGGAGTCGATACAGAAATAACATAATTTAAAAAATGTATATAAACCTAACTTTAGGAAAACTTGAGGTAATTTTCAGCATTCGATTTAGTAGAAAATTGTTTAGGAAGTATCTACGTGGTCCACAAATATGATGAAGAGAGAGAAAATTGTGAAGTTTTTGTATTGTGCATCTTTATTGGGCCTAAGTATATATTCAAATTCTCTACAAATTATTAGCTCAACAAAACATAGTAGTTTTGCCTACTATATATTTTTCTCAGAATTATAGTAGTAGGGCCCCTGATATAGTAGGATATTATAGTATATAGTAGGGTTGGTAACCCTACTCATTGCTGACAGTGTGAGTGTGACTGTAACGTCGATCCCCTCGGCTAACACGGGCTATCATGCGTCAGAAGCATCGCTTCTCTCGCAACGCCTACTATTAGCGTGACACAACGATGTCATCACCAGATCTCTTGCCACCGTAAATATGCAGGCTATCCTTTAGCCGCCCGATATTACATGTGGCGACGGCAAGAAGCCTGATGGCTTGACACTCGTTCTCGTTACGTGGAACATCTTTGTGACGCAACCAACGTTGACATTCTGGCGCCATCCCGTCTTCAGAGAACATCCACAGGAGCTGGAACATCGGCTGCCTTTTGCTGAAAACTTCATCATTATCATCTCAGCCGATGAATGTTCACTGCTGGACATAGGCTGTCCCCAAGGATCGCCACAACGACCGGACCTGCGCTGCCAGTTGCCATGTTCGGGAGATTTGCCATAATCGCCACGCTTGGCAGGCGCTATTATCTTATATTGTGGATACCTTAGACGCAGTTTATGAAAAAGGGAGAAATGTGGATAATGCTATTCTTAGCCACACGGAACATTGTGGCCGAAACTTGAAAAGACGCAAATATGTGCCTTTTCGTAGCGTAGAGCTTCCAGGTTGATCGCCGTTACACGTGATAAAAAGGCTGGCGCTCTCCTCAGACAGCGTATAAGCATCGATGTGCAATAAAAAAGTTTATTTAAAAAATAAAAAAAAGCCGTTCGCGTAAAAAGTGCTTCAATCATGCCCCCATCAATTTCAATCTCACCCCCTCGTGGCAAACGCGTGGCAGGAAATATTAGGCAATGGTGTAGTGCTTTCTCACTCGTAGTCAACATTTCAGTTCTTGTCAGTTTTCCCCATTTGTAAGTTGTTGTTATTCTAATGTTATGTCACTTAGTAAAACTGAGCAGTTATAGCGTAGTTTTTAGTGTTCCGTACCCAAATTGGCAAAACGGAACACTTATGGAATCAGCTCGGTGTCTGTCCGTCCGTCTGTAACAGGCATTTTTCTCAGAGACCGTAAGACATAGGCAGTTGAAACTCGGTACAGATATAGCAATTGCTGGTCCAATGTAATAAATGAAGTAAAAAAACCGGCCAAGTACGAGTTGGGACTCGGGCAATTAGTGTTCCGTACTACCAGCTTTTTAACATGGGGCATTGATGTAACCACTATAAATTGACACTTACTTAGTATGTGGTCACATAGTAACTGAAGATCATTTTACACTGGACGCACTGGTGTTCGTTTTTTGGGTATAGAAAAAAAACTATCCAAGTTAGAGCACCCTGATTTTGACAAAATATTCAATTAAATCCGAGAAATTGCTGTCCCCACCTCTATTTCAAAAAATATAGCCGTATAAGATCTGAAAAAAATCAGAAATAACGTCTAGATGGTGGGAAAATTATCAAGGTGGCTCTAGCTTGGATAGTTTTTTTTCTATACCCAAAAAACGAACACAAGTAGACCAGTGTAAAATTATCTTCAGTTACTATGTGACCACATACTAAGTAAGTGTCCATTTATAGTGGTTTCATAAATAACCCATGTTAAACAACTGGTAGTACGGAACACTAATTGCCCGAGTCCCGACTCGTAGTTGGCCGGTTTTTTGCAATGTTAGAGCGGATCCCTAAAGATACAGAACTTAAGTAAACGATCGAGACGTAATAACATTCCGATATTTATTACGGTAGCAGCTAGCTCGTGTTACCAAACGAGGATAAAGTCGGATTAATTCTTAGCAGTCTAAATTATTCCTTTCTTGACCTTCAAGTTTGTTATTATAATTATCAACATTACATAGAAGGAAGTGTTTGGAATTCTGTATGTATATCAGAGATAATCCACCAACAAGAGCGTAGAGATAACAACACACACACACATGACATGGCGACATGGTGTAAACTTTAATGACTTCAATAATTTAGGGGATACTTCAGACCATATAACTTTCACTATTAGATATTCTATTAGAGATTATTTCCTGTATAGCGATTCTAGGCAATTATGTCGGTTTTGAAGTAATTTTGCTGGGTCAGTAAATATTTGCAAAATTCTTATCTTATATACTAAATACTATATACTTACGAATACTAAAACTTTATTATATAATTATAGGGATTATAATTAGGTTTTAGTATTATGAACATGTTATTATGTTAACGCAGCATTTGACTAAAAGTCTAGTAGTAACTCCACACAAAGAAAGATCATTTGCCAGGTTAAGTGTGGTTATGATCTGATAGTTGGGGTACAAAACAAACTTGCTATGATTTATCGGAGTTATATCATAATTATATCTTGTATAGCGGCCCGTCCCGGCTTCGCACGGGTGGACGTCTAATCTTTTCTAGCAATAAATATAGCCTATGTTACTCAGGGTGAATGCAGCTTTCTAATGGTGATACAAACATACAAAAATAGGTACAAATCTTTCCTCTTTATAATATTAGTGTAGATTATGAACACCTAGTCTAAATGTAGACGACACCTCAATATGGTCAGATTTCTCAGGAGACGGTTGACAGGATTAAAATTAATTTCATACTTCAACCATGGTTCAAATGGTTTTGCAATAATTACATGTCCCAACTCCTCTTTATGTATAGTAGAGCTAAGTTTTTGCAGTGCGCACAAATACGATATTGCAGAAAATATAATATCTTTTGATTGTCACCGATTTTGTACACTCGCGAATATCTGCACAGTTTTTGAAGCGCAGCTATTTATTGTCGCATGCGCTCCATCACCAAGCAAGACATGATTTTATACTCATGAGATGCAAGGCATGAAGTCGACTCTACTGTTTTCCTGTTAGTATATGTATAGGATAGTAAATATCAACAAGTATCGTCTAGACATAACTGAAATCTATATCTATGTAAATAACAAAGGTAATGGTGTTCGTTGGGAAGCGCATCACTTGAGATCGGCTGGACAGATTTGGCTAATTTTCTTTTGTAATGTTCGTAATGGTCCAAATTACCTAAGTAGATTATTTTTATACGAAAAAAAAAAAATTGCGGGAAAAATGGGGAATTGCGACGCATCAGCAAGCGTTGCCATTTTTCTTTTCAATGTTCGTGACAATAGTCCGGATTAGTTTTTTTTAGGAAAAAACGGCCAAGTGTGTGTCGGTAAAAAAAGGGAATGCCGTTGCCTTTTTCACTACACTTTTTTTCGATACAGCTATAAGTATCAATAAATGTTTATTTGAACAGGGACGAATTTTGCTTGCATAATGTAAAGCCAGGCTTTTTGTTTGTACCTGTGTTGTATTATGTGAGAAAGAGACGTGTAATAGATTACCTATTCATATGTACTCAGGCTGATCGCATCGGTAATGTTCGAACCTGTTCAACACGCCCATAATGTTCAGTTTGTTGATAAAATAAAAGTAGCCCGTCAAGGAAATGTCTCTTTGCATTTATTTTTTGAAATGAATGTCGTGATTCTTTACTAAATTAAGTGATATTTTGTTACTAAACCTTTATTTTGTACTAGCAATAGGTTTAATATTCTATTAGATTCAAATTACCTGTACAATAACCAACGAATAGCTTAAAAAGGACTTGTATCCAGAGCCGTTAAATATTTTACTAAGGATTCATTCATATGGCAATACTGACTTTTGTGATTGGCTGTCGCCGGAGCGCTGGACCAATCAAACGCCAGGCGCGTTTGGTGGGCACAGTGACTCTGAAAGGGTGGGGAGGACGATCGAAGTGGGGAAAAAGGGATCGAACAGCCAGTTCTCAGCCGGCACTCGAAGTGACAACTTGTATTTGTGAAGTAATTGTGATATATTTAAAATTAAAATAGTTTAGTAAAATTATAAAAGTGCAGTGAAAGTAAAATATAGCTTCCAATAGTCTACCAGTCTTTGATTTTATAATAAATCAGCAGCGGGAAAAAAATCTTCAGCCCTCAAGGTACGTGAATTCGGTCAAAGTCCACTGATTCTTTGAATATTGAAAGATTATATTGTTTTCTTAAAGTACCTACTGAGTTTATTAATTTTTCTCTCGAATTTTATAGAATTTTCGTAATGGTTGATAGTTACATTGGATTTATCATTTGGTCAGGCTACCCCATGACAATGTTAAGTCTGATTTTATTTCGTAGTCCATTCGGTCAGGGCAACTCCCTGTCATTGTGCTCCGAAATATTCATAAACCGTTAACCACCGAATTTGAAATTGCAAGCATTTTGATCAATTGCCAGACTAGCGTTCGGTCGGGGCTACTCCTTGACACCGTTTTTCTGGTATTAAAACGATGCTGTGTGATCGTATATGACCATTTGGTCAAGGCTACTCCTTGATAGTGCTAGTGTGCGATAAAACAGTATACGAGCTAAATTGCTTTCAATTATATTTTAAAATTTAGTTAATTGATATTTATATTTTTATACCTACATTAATCGGTGCTTAAAGAAAATAAGACTCAGATATAATAATGTCATAATTTGTGAAGTCACTGGCAGAGTCATGTGGACAAATCGAATTAAAATATTTTATTATGCATGGTGGCCAAATGTGTCACGTAGTTGAGGCCATATATACCACCAGAACAGAACTTAAGACTATGTATGTCTATCATAAGGCCATGTGTGCCTAGGAGCTATGTATGTTCCAAAAACAGTTCGAGGCCATGTGTGCCTAGGAGCTATGTATGTTCCAAAACCAGTTCAAGGCCATGTGTGCCTAGGAGCTATGTATGTTCCTCAATCAGTTCAAGGCCATGTGTGCCTAGGAGCTATGTATGTTCCACAAGTAGTTCTGTGGATATGTGTGCCAGTAGTTATGTATCTATAAAGAAATAGAGATTTTGATTTGATTTGATTTGATTTATAGCCACTAAATCTCGTAACAAGTGATTTGTCTGTAAAACCAAATTTCAAATAGTTTTCACTATGGTTAAATACACTTTGTGTCGAATGGTCGATTAATTGTGTCATCATCGTCACAGTCCGTGTAGCTTTTAATAACGCCAGACCAGCAAAGGACAACCGCCACATTCCCTTTACAAAATGCCAGTAAATGTACAGAAGTTTTGACTGTAGTAAAATTTTTAATAAATTATGGGGTTTTATAAAAATTACTCAGATTTTATACTTTATTTTCATTTATCGAGTTATTTAATAATTTATTACTAATAAATAGTAAAAAAAAAAAAAGCTGCAACCCCAAAGTGGCTGCCAATGTTGTTTGATATGAGGTGATGCAAGCACAATGTTCTTTTTTTATATAAAAATGATAAAAGCTAATGAAGCATTATAAAATAAACTAATGCCTGCAATTAGTTTCTAGTGTTCCATAGTTCATAGTAAAAATAGAAGTACGGTTATACATTTTTTGGTATTATGTGCCGGATGTCATTTATTTTACTTTATTACAAACTTACAAGAGACCGTATTTGTTTCATTGTCTTTAACACAAACAATTAATTTAAAGAAATACTGATCATTAAAAATTCAGAGATCGAATTTAATGGTGCACACTTTAGCGAGCTAATATTCAAAGTTACAGTTATTTTTATTATTTTTCTTAATGCATTTTTTTTGTTCCGAGGTAATGGTGAATCTGAAGGAGGTCGCTACCACGTGACTTTGAGATCCATCATATTTAGTGCCAAATTATTGTCTTTCGAAATGTTCACGGCAGAATTTCAGCAAATTTTGACTGCCACAAAATAAGTGTCGTAATTATAAGATACTTTATTAAATACACATTAGTCTTTCTAGTTACTGATGAGCAATTGTTGTATAATAAAAAAAAAAATTATGAAGTAATGTACCTACCTCTACGAATAAGAATGTATAGAAATGTAAATCAAGCTCAAAAAGTGACCCCAAAAAAAAGTACAGTGTTCGAAATTTGTTTCTTAAAAACTACACCTTGCCGCCAAAACTCATACAAAATGTCATTTTTCAAAGGGTGCCGAAAATTATGTTGCTTTTGTTTAGAGTTATTCTTCCATAGTTATTCTTATTCGTAGACCTACCTACATGTAGACATATTGATATTTAATGAATTATAGATTCTTTATTTTATTTACACATCATATTGGCATAATTAAGGAAACAGACGCGAGCTTAGCTCTAATACGATATTTCCTCCAGGAAACCGCTAGACAAAGGCCACTAGGCACCTTAGTATGAAACCTATGCGCACGACCTACAAAAAAAAAATAGTATAGGATGTTTAAATGAATGTCTCTAGTTCATGTTTATATATGTCGCATTATTGTAGATAATGGGATTCAGGCCAATAACGGGTAAAGAAAAATGTAATATTTTGTACATTTTCGTAAATTTAATACATTTTCTTACATTTTGCACATTTTAGTACTAGTAGTACATTTTAGTACAATTATTACATTTTAGTACAATTAGTACATTTTAGTACAATTAGTAAATTTTAGTACAGTTAGTACATTTTAGTACTATAAGTACATTTTAGTACTATAAGTACATTTTAGTACAATAAGTACATTTTAGTATTATAGTACATTTAGTACATTTTCCCATGGTTTTAAAAAAAAAAACTACATAAAATTGATTGTGGGTGACTAAACATTTTAAAACCAATTTGGGTTTTGTAGGAAAAATTTAGTTAGCCGAGTCAGATTTCGCCCAATGACCTTAAGTACATTTCTTGTTTACAAAATGGCTGTAGATTGCTTTGTTTGTCAAATAATTTAAAAAAGAAAATCACAACACCGGCGTGCAGATATGGCTTGGAAGACAAGACATTGCCTTCGTTTCTCTTTAACGAGTTTGACGATTTTAGATCCGGATTTTGTTGACTGTATAACACCCCTGTAGGTACCTTATCACAGGTGCTACTTAGTTTTTAACTAAACTGATTGTCATTTGCATTTTTGGCTTAACAAGTATGTGGTACACTAAGCCTTGTAGGACACCATTCAAAGTAAGGTTTCCATTATGACAAGAATCAAATATTCTAGGTTTTTGAATCGAAATAAAAGGTAGAAGCGTGTTTTCTTCTGGTCAAATTAGTTGAGGTACCTACATCCAAAGAATTATTAATCAATGATTGATTCATTTTAATGTTGTACCTAATGCTTATGAGACGAATAAACAATTTTTAATTTAATTTATAGAGGGTGGATTGGTTTCGACATACTTCTATAAAGTATTCTTTTTTTTCTTCAAAAGTCTTCAAAATTTTACGATCGTAATCATATTAATTTGCAGAAGTTATTCGTAGCGAATACTTACTCGATGAGTTTGACAACGCCATCTGATTAGATTTGTTTATTTAAAAAAAAAGCTCCTATGCAATTTACTTCATGATGATTATAATTATTGCAGCCGTTCACAGAAAGTGTTCCGAACCTTTTTGTTGTCGTCTAAAATGGGATTAAAGCTGTACTTTGTATAGAATGAGTATAGGCACAACAAAAATTTGTTAGTAAAAAAAAATATATATAGTAATCTGAATTATAATTGTAATAGAAACGGTGCTGCTGCTGTAATGTGTTGTGTGTTTTAAGTTATAATAGATTTAATTCCATTATTGCTGGTATACTTCTCATTAATAACACAATTTTTTGCAACTGTATACAGCAACTGTTTCATAGTACATCCCAGTTAGGTGGGCTTTGCGAAAGGCGTAAAGTATTGTAGACAGTATAACTAGCTGATGGTGATGACAGTATATTACAGCTCAAGACAAGATTTATTATCAGATGACTTATTGTGCGACTACCAGATTTAATCGATGGATAATTTGTTTTATAATACTGTTTTTTTTGTAATTAAGTAAAGGAGATAATTATATACTTCTTCATGTTTATCTGTGAATTTGTAAGATGGAGAATGGATTTACGAAATTATTGTTAAAAAGTTAATACGACTAAATTGTAATGTTTCTCCTTCCTGTTAAAAAAGCAGGTTAAGAAAATGCTGAATGTCTGTACACGATGACTGACCCGGCTGCCGTTATAACCACTGTTTTGATTGATTACCTATAAGTGATGGATATTTTTTAATTAATTTAAAAACAGTATAAACGGGGACGGTATGTTTTGGTTTGCAAATAAAGAGTATTGTATTGTATTTTATAAACATAAGAAGCATAAAAATTTTGAAAAATTGAGAACGTTGTGGCAGCAAACAGAATGAAAAGAAGAGTTGTTATTCTGTTTATTATTATTTAAACTTTGAATATCAGTCTACTTAATATTCAATTCTTCTTCCCCTAAAATCAGAATGTACTATTCCAAAATAAATCATTGGACGAGGAAGATTGCAACTATTAGAGCTGCCTCTGTTAGAACTGCAGCAACGTTCACAAATATTTAAGTTGATAAATATTGATATTAGTGTAAGCAGCCAAATGTCGTGATGTGTTCGAATAGTTACTACTTAAACGTTATTATAACCTTAAATAAGAAAACAGATTAAATAATGTAAGAGCCACTTATATGATGCAAAAAAAAAATCATTCCCTAAAATTAATTTCTAAAATTAAACTCAAGTACCAGTTTTGTGTACCAGCCTCATTCATTCATTCTTAAATAATTTTTACATAATAAAAATAAATACAAAAGTAACATCGCTGAATTCTAAAATGTCTGAACCAGATGTTGTAACTGAATGTCTAACTACTAAACATTGTGTTGCTGTAGAGTTTCTGGCCGCATCTTCTCTGCAGTGATAACACATTACGAAGCGGTGGTAAATTAAAAAAAATATATATACAAATAAAAACTTTTAATTAATAATTTTGAAAAACCTGCTGTAAAATGTTTCAATGTTGTGATTATATAAAGATTATTCTGAATAATTTTGACTAAATGGTAATGAGAACTGACTGTTGGATGGCTGTGCACCAGGGGGTTGCACAGGGTCGGATGGCCGAATGTCGTGATTCTTTACTAAATTAAGTGATATTTTGTTACTAAACCTTTATTTTGTACTAGCAATAGGTTTAATATTCTATTAGATTCAAATTACCTGTACAATAACCAACGAATAGCTTAAAAAGGACTTGTATCCAGAGCCGTTAAATATTTTACTAAGGATTCATTCATATGGCAATACTGACTTTTGTGATTGGCTGTCGCCGGAGCGCTGGACCAATCAAACGCCAGGCGCGTTTGGTGGGCACAGTGACTCTGAAAGGGTGGGGAGGACGATCGAAGTGGGGAAAAAGGGATCGAACAGCCAGTTCTCAGCCGGCACTCGAAGTGACAACTTGTATTTGTGAAGTAATTGTGATATATTTAAAATTAAAATAGTTTAGTAAAATTATAAAAGTGCAGTGAAAGTAAAATATAGCTTCCAATAGTCTACCAGTCTTTGATTTTATAATATGAAGATCATTGAAATATTTTTTTTTAGAAATGTTATTTTAGTTTCGTGGGAAACGAAAATTTTGACTGGTTTTAACCATTGTTTTCCCGACATAGGATTTTTTTTAAATTTAGTTCGTAACAACCAATTTTTGTTGTGTGTATCACTCATCAGAATAAGAACGAAAGCTGAACGTTGGTACACGGATTGAATTGTTTTACTTGTGAAATATTTTGCTTTTTGAACTAAAAATTGTACGATCATAATTTGACATTTAGAATTGATACGTCAATTGGCTTGTTTTCCCCAATGATTAAAACAAACAATGAAATTAGAAAAAAAAAGAATTTATTAAAAATAAATATAAGCCCAATCATAACCAGTTACGACTTAGTAGCCACCGCCGCCGCCTCCTCTTCCAGACCCGCCGCCTCCACGTCCTCCCCCGTATCCACCACCGCCGTTTCCACCGCTACCTCCACCATAGCCTCCTCCTGGGTACCCTGCGCCCCCACCACTACTACCACCGTTGCCACCACCGCCGAATAATCCGCCGCCGCCGCCCCCACCACCAGCCAAGGTGGAGGCAATCAGAACCATCATGAAGAATACGACAATCTGAAAATTTGAATTTATAATTAAGTATAGAAATGTTAATTGTTCCGTATGATTATTTTTACGGAGGCGAAGTTTTCAGGGGTGGTTCAGACCATCAAACTGAACAACTTTTACTATGCTGTTCCATACTAATACTGAACCACCCCTGAAAATTTTGACACGGTTAAAAAAATCTCCCGGTATACAGATTTATTCATTAGCATCCTTTTAAACTAAGAGTCTACCCATAAAACTGAACAACTTTTACTATGGGAGCAAACCGACAGAAGCAAAAAAAAAATCTGCTGTTCCATACTACACTGCAATGCCTACTCGACTCAAATGTATGCAACAGCAGATTTTAATTGCTCACATAGTAAATTTTTTTTATTTTGATGGGTAGACTCAGTTAACACATTCGCGGACAGTGACCGGCTATAGCAGTGATAACAATAAAAGTTCTATTGTGTCTCGTTCAGTGCGTCCGCGAATGTGTTAATTTCCCCCTGTAGGTATTTACATCTACGTCGAGTAAAAATTGACACATAAACATACACAAACACATACACAAACACATACACAAACTTATGATCATAATCCCTTTCGGGGTAGTCGGAAGCAATTTTGCAACTACCAACAAAATTTTAAGCGTGCAGTTGTAGCAATAAGGTTCACGTTTTGCACATTGAAGGTTTCAGAATGGAATAACGTTTCAGGTGGTTACAGGGGACTAGCCTTTCGCTCACAAAAACACAATTAGTAAGCCATAGATTATACAGGGTGTACAATAAAATGGGACAGCTACTTAAAGGGGTGCTTCAGACCATCAAACTGAACAACTTTCTCTATGGGACCAATATCGAAATCGCGAAAAAAAAATCCGCTCTCCCATACAAAACTGCAAACATAACCCGACTGAAATGTATGGGACAGCAGATTTTTTTTTCGCGATTTCGATATTGGTCCCATAGAGAAAGTTGTTCAATTTGATGGTCTGAAGCACCTCTTTAAGTAGCTGTCCTATTTTAATTTACACCCTGTATAACGATAACGATAGGGTATAGACCAATTTACTGTTCTGAAACTGTCCAGACCCTCTAGCATGATTTCTCTACTCGGGCGCGACTCGGCTTTTTGCCATACTACAAGTCGCGGCAAGCGCGGCTTTCGCTCTCCGAAAAGCGCGGGAACAGGTTATTTTGTATGCAGCGAAGTCGCGTCGCGCGCGTGTAGAGAAATCATGCTAGACCTGCTGGTTACGGTTTATGGGCTCACTCCCCGTCACACTGGACAGGTTTCGGTACTAACTAGTGAAACGTGGATGTTCTGAAGTTTCAGAATATCTCTGACTAGCTCCTCGGGGAATATAGTCGTGAGCATATGCTTATGTTTGTGCTTATACCAGGTTATGGTTTAGTTCCATTTCCGAACAGAACTTATTTCTTTTTTGTGTTGACGGTTAGATAGATTTTCATATGAATTTAATTCCTAATTCAGTTACACTTTCCTATTAATTAAATAAGAGCATGACCAGAAACATAAAAATCAATAAAAAATTAGTTCCAAAGACTTCCCGCAACATGACGAGGTGTTTTATTTTTCTGGAGTCCTATTTTTTAATCTATATGGCTACATAGTATAAAACAAAGTCGCTTCCCTCTGTCTGTCTGTCTGGCCCTATGTATGCTTAGATCTTTAAAACTACGCAACAGATTTTGATGCGTTTTTTTTATAGATAGAGTGATTCAAGAGGAAGGTTTATATGTACAAAATACATGCATAGTATCAACAATGCACCCGTGCGAAGCCAGGGCGCGCGGGCGGGTCGTTTCACATATAATTAATTTCACCTAATTCTTAAAAAAAATTTCTTTCTTCTTCTTTTTTCTTTTTTTTCTTAAATAAATACATGCATATATTACGAACATTGGTGCACCAGCACATCGTTTCGGATGATCTCATAATTATTTAAGGTTTAGAACCGTTTTTATTTTTTAATTTCTTCTTTTTGTTGCATTCTCATTGCAACACTGTAGTCGTATCGAAATTTTCATACTGGTAAGCGTATTCCTGCCCTCCGCATGGCCAGAAGTGCGATTTTTGAAAATCATACGAGCGGTTTGGCAGTAGAAAGATGCATAATCTCCATACTAATTTTGACATTTTTTACTGAAAAGTCGCTCGTATGATTTTCAAAAATCGCACTTCAGGCTTAGCCTAGTGTGGGGGTACCGTTAAATTGTAGTTACCTGATAAAGTTTCAGAGTTTTCAATGTGCAAGCCTATACCTAGATTGTTGTGAACAAATTTTAAGCGTAAAATAAGTGCTCATTGAAATAAATATTTTTTTGTATTTTTTTTTTTATAAAAATTATTGAGTTTATACATTACTCATTTACGAATTCGTATTCGAATATTCATATACGAATTCGTACACAAGCGTACAAAACTATAAACTTAGCTAACAATTTTGGTTATCATAATGAATTTGTAACAAATTATATTTGTTACTTTACGATTTAGTTGTTAACATTTTATTTAAATATAGGATTATTCTAATAAAGGTTGCTTACCTTAGCTGAAGCCATGTTCAATACAGTACCAAGTCGATATAACTGTGTAACTAGTGTTACATATCCCGCCTTTATATACTCAAGTAATTACCTACACAAATATATTTAATTTTCTCATAGTATTTGTAAATAATTGATAACATGAATGCAGTTCACGATCCGTGTTTAATGCGTGCATCTATCAATAAAGATTAACAACCTGATATGCTAATTTCATGTTAATTTTGTACTTATAAGAACTTAGTGCTTCCCTTTAGGCATAACTTTATGTTTGAATTTGACTAGGCATCCCCTGCTATACAGGGTGACATTGATATAATTAGCATCCTTTTAAACTAAGAGTTTACCCATCAAACTGAACAACTTTTACTATGGGAGCAAGCCATCCGCAGCAAAAAAAAATCAGCTGTTCCATACTAACCTGCAATGCCTAATCGACTCAAATGTATGCAACTGCAGATTTTTTTTGCTCCGATCTATTTGCTCCCATAGTAAAAGTTGTTTAGTTTGATGGTAGACTCTTAGTCCAAAGGGATGGTAATGATATCAATTTCACCCTGTAGATAGTAAGCTGGTAAAAACTAGTTTCAGAGTACGGGTTATCTTCTAGACTTTCTTAAAGGGTTAGTTAGACTTAATTTTTCCTCGTAGATAAGAAAATACACAAGCGATACAGTGCGAAATATACACTTCTAAATTTTTTCAAAATGCATTTTTTTAATTGAATTCTTGGTACAATATTAAATTAGGTGAGCCTTTTTTTTAAGGATTGGGTTTGCCCTTGACCTCGATCTAGTTCTCAGGACGAAGATGGGGTCGAAGATGAAGTGAGCTGACCCAGAAGAAGCCTATTCACTCGTACTTTAAAGGAATTCGGGTTGTAAGCGCTCGGAAACACTGACGCAGGCAGGGAATTCCACTCCTTGGCTGTGCGCATTATAAAAGAATCGGAATGGCGCTTGGTGCGGATATGTGGGATGTCAACCAAAAAGGGATGGTATCCCGCGGTGCGTCTGGAAGTCCGATAGTAGAAAGGGGAAGGCGGGATGAGCTCATTAGCTCTTGGGCACACTCACCGAAGTACAATCTGTAGAAGACCGACAAGCAGGCTACTCTGCGGCGGTGGGCTAGGCTATGAAGCTTGGTCTCCACCAGTCCTTTCGAAAAGAAATGTATCAAGTGTGAAATGTTTTATTTAAGATAAAATATAGGACTAATGTGAAATCTCGGTTATTTTACAGTGTCATTTGAGAAGGGTGGGCGGTTAGATAGTGTATACAACGTGTTAATGAATTAACGCAAAACTAGAAAGTAGTTTGTTTAGAATCGAGAGCAGAATTGAATTATCATGGTTTCAACATAGGTAATTTTTTTCAAAATATTAAATAATTTTTTTGTAAAGTTTAAAATTTACTGAACCCGATGTCAACCCACCGCACGGGCAAACTCACCCTACTTACTACCAAAACAAGATTATTAAAAAGTATCCATGAGTACGTTAGCGCTTTCATTCATTGCTGAAATGATAACAAATCATTTTTGCCTCAAAACTTAAAATGCGAATAACTTTAAATTTTAACTATCAAAATAATGAAATTATTGTTTCAATCTAATTATTTTGTTATAAATCAGTTAGGGTGTATGAGGTTTTGCGTTAATTCATTAACACGTTGTATAATTATAATAACGAATTTATAATGCATAAATTGAAATGAAATTTTTCATACAAAATTTTAAAAGTTTTTAAATTTCTTCTTAATTATTTAATATAAATTGCAAATGTTATTTGTGACGCGACATCTAGATTTTTTAAACTATTTTTCCATTTACACAAAGTTACTTATATTAATGCCGTCTACGCGTATTGTGCGTCAAACTTTTGTATGGACTGAAGGCACCATAAAGCAATTTTATACAATACTAATATTAGGTACCTATTATTCTTTTCTCAAACATGCTTGGAAATGTGAGCATTATTTTGACAACCTTCTTCGAGATAAATCGAAAGTGCTGTACTAGCCAAATACATGCGCGCAGCGGCCGGCAATGTTGTATGAAAATCCATATCTGTCGTGTTTAGCGGACAAGTAAATTACATAGTAAACCCATATCTGTCGTGTAATTTAAAAATGGAACGATCTTTTTCTCCGAAACATGGCGACCAAGGAGGTAACTCATCAAAGGTTTTATTTAAATTTCAACTGGCTTGCAAATAGAAAGCTGTTTATTGAAAAAAAAAATTGTTCGTTGTTCGTCATTGATTTTGAAAAGAGTTTTAATTTCCGCGAATTATTTGACAACATTTACTGTTTTAATTTCCGCGCATTATTTGAGAAAAGTACTATACAAGCCTTGGCCACAACTAGGCATTGATGGACTTATGTATGTGTGCCTCGGCTTCGCCTCGGCCCACATTTACACGTTCGTCCATCAATGCCTCTGTTGCTGGCCGCTGCAGTAATCTACATCTACACTAATATTATAAAGAGGAAAGATTTGTACCTATTTTTGTATGTTTGTATGTTTGTAATGAATAGGCTCAAAAAGTACTGGGCCGATTTAAAAAATTCTTTCACCATTAGAAAGCTGCATTCACCCTGAGTAACATAGGCTATATTTATTGCTAGAAAAGATTAGACGCCCACCCGTGCGAAGCCGGGACGGGCCGCTAGTGTACTATAAAATGGAATGTTTAGAACCGATAAATTAGGTTTTAGTATGATAAACAAATAAACATTGTATGATGGTTAGGCAGCATCTAAAATAGAGTTAGTAACCCAGTAAAATTAGATAAATCAGAAGAAAGAATTACCGGAGTTTTGGAACTTTTTTTGGAAAAAAAGTCCTGGTGAGGGGGGGGGGGGGGGGGGGTGAGCTCGAGGAAGGGGGGGGGGGGGCTCTAAAGGTGACTTTTTTCAGTTTTTCGCTTATTTCTCGAAATCTGCAAGTCATATCGAAATGTTTTGCATAAACAAATTAAACCTGACAACATTTTCTACAAAATAAGTGGTATGCATTTTTGTCATAGGACATTACCTTTGAGGGCTACGGGGCCGAGAAAGTAACAGCATTTCAAAAATTATGAAATTTGTATGGCGACCATCATGAAAGTTTAAGATAAAAACAAAATGATTTCATATTCTTAATCAGCAACCCCTAAAACCACCAGATACAAATTTTCAGTCGGTTCGGGGAACCCTTAAAAGCTGCATTGGCGTTTGAAATTTCCATGGCAGCCATCTTGGATATCGCTGGATATCGCCTGGAAATCATTCAAATTCAGACTAGTACTTAAGCCCCCGGTCTCCTTAAAATCTATGTTCTTGCAGAATTATCAGAAAAAATAATTATTTATTGAAAAACTCGAGTGAAAAAATAGTCTATTTTATTTGGGAAATAATTTGGAGCCAGGGGGCCTCCACTCTTTTGTTGCCCCGAGGCCTCCACACCTCTAAAACTGGCCCTGTACTTTATTCCTTTCTATCCAGAGATTTTATTTCCAGCTTTCTGACCACATGAGTTATCTCTCGATATTGTCACATTTAAAAAGTACAAAGTTCTAATTATATGGCTATGTTAAATAGTGTTACAATAAACGATATAGAATCTCAACAATGCAATTATCTAAGCGCAAACATCGTCACAACCCATAGACGAAGAATTTTTAGCCACAACCTTTTTGTCGTTGAAATATCGTATTCCGAGATCCGACCTTAAAATTATGCATGAAATGTGATTCTAGTGTATGTTTACACAGGGGTTAATTCAACGCTGCCAAGTTGCCTAGAAAAATCTTGCCGCAAGTACCTTTTCCATTGAAATTTTTGGTATAACTTTTTCCACGTGTCTGTTAGGGAAGTGAATTAGGCGCCATCGGAAGGAGACTGATCTAAAGTACTGGAAAAACTAGGGTTGCCACCTCTTAATTTGCCGCAACTATAGGGTTGCTAGGTTCAAAGAGGTCATTTTTGAACCTGTCAACCCTAAAGTTGCCGCAGACTGAGAGGTGGCAACCTTAGTTTTTCCAGTACTTTAGATCAGTCTCCTTCCGATGGTGCCTAATTCACTTCCCTAACCAACACGTGGAAAAAGTTATACTAAAAATTATAATGGAAAAGGTACTTGCGGCAAGATATTTCTAGGCAATTTGGCATTGTTGAATTAACCCTTGTGTAAACATACACTTCTTCTTATCGTGTGGGCAGAGCCCTGGTGTCAGAGTTTTTTCAGACCGCCTTACGGCCTCTGACGTGGTTTTTATGTAACGACTACTACCACCAGATATAGTAGCCGGGACCAACGGCTTAACGTGCCATCCGAAGCACGGAATCATTTTTCTTTTCACATACACTAGAATCGCATTTCGTTCGCCTATGAAATAGGTACATAATTTTACGGTCGGATCTCAGACTATCGGTGATGTCTAAGAAGCTTCAAATTTGCCTACAGGTGATTTCGCTAAGGTTATGTCATGTGACATGAAAAACTTATGTAAAAACTTCTGCGAACTAGGATGCAAGAAGGATGTTACATTTGTGAGCTATGTTTTTGATAGCGATTGGATGCTTAGAGAATTGCACTCCCGGTCTCCGAGCTAGATTTACTAACGTGGAGTTGGGACAATTTAGGGACTTTACGCAATAAGCGCAGTGTCGTCCGCATTAGTTAAAATATTACACTGCTCAGACATAAATCATTTAATTATGTAGGTATATTAGACATAGAGTCGGGCCAAGACTGCTGCCCTGAGGAACGCCGTAAGAGAGAGTTTCTAGCTTCATTACCATTATTAGTGAGATAATCCTTAAATATTTCCAAAATAGTACCCCGTACCCCAGTTCCCAATTTCCTCTAGCTTGTTCAGAAGTATGGGGACAGAGACGCCATCAAACGCCTTAGATATGTCAAAAAAATACCAACGCTTTTGTCCCCGTTATCCAGTTTGCTATTGGTCCTAAGATTGCATTTTCTGTCGATAATCCGAAAACCGTATTGGTTTGGTTAAAACTTTTTAGGTATTCTCTGAGACAGTTGTTTACTACTTTCTCGAGAAATTTTGATAATTTGGTCAAGATGGCTATTGGTTTGTAGTTATTGATACTGTCTCTGTAAAGTAGTAGTTTATACACAAACATGAGATGCAAGGCATTAAGTCAACTGTACGGTATTCCTGTTAGTTTATGTATAGGATAGTATCTAATATCAACGAGTATCATCTAGACATAACAGAAATCAGCTATTTAACAGGTATGGGTCAGCCCTCCGCAGACTGAAACGGTGAACTCTGACCATCAAACTGAACAACTTTCAATATGGAGACTACCTCACGAAACGCGAAAAAAATCAGCTTTTTCATACATTTGAGTCCTGTTGGTACAGCAATTTTGTATGAAACACTACGAATAAAAAAACTGAAACAGTAAATTTTCTTTCGCGTTTTCTGATGTAAGCATCCTATTAGAAAGTTGTTCACTTTGATGGTCTAGTAATCAATAAATGTTCTGCTTGTACCTATGTGGAAGCCAGGCTATTTGTTTGTATTGTATTGTGTTGTGTTGTGTAATAAAAATTAAAACGTAGTAAACAATTCATATGTACTCAGGCTGATCGCATCGGTAATTTTCGAACCTGTTCAACACGCCCATAATGTTCAGTTTATTGTGAATTAAAAAAAAATTATAACTCATCAAGGAAATATCACATTGAATTAAAAAAAATTGTATACAGGGTCCTTCTTAATATGCTTACACTTTTTAAGGGGATGATCATCAGACCATGAAACTGGACAACTTTCTCTATGGGACCATCATCGAAATCGCGAAAAATGAATCGGTTGTCCCCATACATTTGGCTCGAGTAGGTTTGCAGTTTTGTATGGATGGGAGATTTTTTCTTTGCGATTTTGATGTTGGTGCCGTAGAGAAAGTAGTTCAGTTTGATGGTCTAATCATCCCGTTAAAAAAGTGTCAGCATAATTATTAAGAAGGACCCTATATTAGGGTGGGGGACACTTGACTCTAACTAAAAATTTTTCAAAGACCTATCCAACGATACCCCACAACAAGAGGGATAGACGAGAAAAAAAATTCATCCCCACTTCACGTGTAGGGGAGGTACCCTAAAAAAATATATTTATCAAGATTTTATTTTACCACTTTGTCTGATGATGATGAATATGTATACATATGCCAAATTACAGCTTTCTAGTATTAAGCGTCTCTGCGCTAAGCCGCGGACAGACGGACGGACAGACAGACGGACGGACATGGCAATATTATAAGGGTTCCTTTTTGACTTCGGAACCCTAAAAATCTGCTGTTCCATACTAAACTGCAACGCCTACTCTACTCAAATATATGCAAGAGCTGATTTTTTTTGTGCTTCGATCGGTTTTCTCCCATACTAAAAGTTGTTCAGTTTGATGGATAGACTCTCATTTTAAAAGGATGTTAATGATATCAATTTCACTGAGATTGGGATAGATACTCCCACAATATACAGGATATTGTGGGAGTATCTATCCCAATCTCAGGGATTATTTATGATAGTTTTGTGGGAAACGAAAAGTTTGATATCTCTATCTCAATCATCTACGTATGGTTTCAGCCCTCGTTTTTCCAACAACACATTTTTTCTTAGTTTAGTGTTCACATTTTATCTACCTACTCTTTTTTTTGTGTCAACAGAATAAGAACGAAAGTTGGTATTTACCAACTTTCGTTCTTTAAACTAATTGCGTAACTATTCACTTTGTTTTTGCAACAGATAAAATGTTATTTTGAATTAAAAAAAATTTCAATGATGCGTAAAAGCCTTTCCTTTTAAAGTAATAAACTACATGTAGGTACATTGGCTAGTTTGTCCCAATGATTAAAAGAAACAATGAAATTAGATAAGAAATAAATTTAATTAAATAATTTAAACGTATTAGTTAAGACTTAGTAGCCACCGCCTCCACCGCCTCCTCTTCCTCCGCGACCACCACCGAATCCTCCACCGTCTCCACCGCGACCTCCACCAAAGCCTCCTCCTGGGTATCCTGGGCTCCCACCACTACCGCCGTTGCCACCTGGGGCGCCAAATAATCCGCCGCCACCGCCACCGCCGCCAGCCAGGGTGGAGGCAATGAGAACCATCATGAAGAATACGACAATCTGAAAAATTCGTCGAGTATAAAATAATGTAATAAAAAAATAATATATATAATAATAATAATTAATTTTAAAATTAATTGCTTTTATTTTTATGCTTAAATATACATTAACGGACAATTTGGGAAAGATACGACTTGGGGCACTAGACCAGAGGTCTTATTGTGTAAAGAACTACCTGATTAAATCGGCATTATTTATTACGAGCTTTTACCCGCGACTTCGTACGCATAAATTATATACCAGATTTTAAGTCAGATGATAAACTATCAAACAAAAAAAGTTTCGTCAAAATCGGTTCAGTAGTTTTTGCGTGATACTCGAACAAACAAACACCCAAACAAACAAACAGACAGACAAAAAATCCAAAAATTGGTGATTTGGAATCAGGGACATCTAAAAACCATGTCGTAATTTTTTTTTTGTAAATATCTTCAATGTACAGACCATAGAGTACGAAGAGATGGCATATCGGCTTGTTTCTATAGAAAATGTTGTCGCCAACAAAGGGGTTGAAAAACGGGTGAGGGGAGGGTTAACATTTAAATACGCTACTTCCCGCTAGATGTGTATGATATGACGTCAGGCCCAGTTGAGTATCTGTGCACAGTTCGATACAACATCTCTACCCCAGGGGAGCGCGTTATTTTCTCTATGGTACAGACACATTTCTGTTACAGTTTTATAATAGTTTAGATTTAGATGGAAATTGGAGGAAAAGCTGGGAGACGAACGTTACCGATTTTGTATTTGATAGAATCGGAAGTTTACACAACGGGCCTAGTTCTGAAACTAACGAGTTTACTTTTGAAGTTAAAACTTCTATAGCACCACCGTTGTGATTAAATTTGAAACTCGTTGAAACGAAAAAGGGACACTAAATAGTTTCTGAAGGTTTCACTTCTACCACGTGTGAACTGTAGATAACATTTTTATTTTATTTAGTTTCATTTCCGAACAGTAGGCCAGTACCATGAGTTTACACTGTAGTAAACTACAATAAAACTACTGTAGTCGTAGGTAAACTACAGTTTATATTATATCAAATTTCGCTCCTAGTGGTTAAGTTGATAACTAATTCTGTCAATACAAAATTGGCGCCGCAACTACAGTAATAAGTAATAACGTTCGTTAGTGAAAACTCATGGTACGCCCTCTGGGATGCGATTTTTGAATCTCATTCGCTGAGTTCAGCGGTTGAAAATGTCAAAATTACTGTGGAGATATGCATCTTTCTACTGCTGATTTGACTTTCAAAAATCATACTCCAGGAGTGCGATTTTTGAAAGTCAAATCAGCAGTAGAAAGATGCGTATCTCCATACATTTTCAACTGCTGAATTCAACGTATGATATTTAAAAATCGCACTCCTGGCTTTGGGCGCACTAGAATAGTTTTATCCTTAATTATATTAATATTATACTAGCTAGCTAAGTACAACATTTTTTTCCGATGATTTTCCTCAACATGATGCTTTTTTTTAGTGCTGTATAATTGCATGCTGTAAGCTTAATTTCACATAAGTATCCTAATTTGAAACATAGCTAACATAATCAGTGCCGGATTAACCATATAGGCAACGTAGGCACGGGCCTACGGGCCCACCACCGCCGAGGGGCCCGCGGCTCGTGAGAAAAAAAAATCGTTTTTGTATTTGAATTGATAAAAAAATTAAGAAAAGATTTAAAAAAAAATTTCATTTTCATAACGTTTCCTTTAATGATATCCCACATAATAATTTATGAATAATTAAAACTTTTGACTCCTAAGCTCAATTATAATAATAAATCTTTTTTTGACCGCATTCTTCTAATTGGGCCCTTAATTGATATAAAAAACGAAGTTTCAGCTTCTTGTAATATAATGAATTTTATATATTATATAAAAATCTCTTTGTCTCCAAGATAACCGAGTTTACGAGTGTTACAGACAGTTTGACGGACAGACATCGAGGTGATTCAATAAGATAAGTGTTCCGTTTTCCCAATTTTGTTATGGAACACTACGCAGACTACACTATAGGTTTTGGATCGTGTTGCAACATCCGTCATTTTAGTAGATATGTGTTGCGACCACCTAATCTGGACCACACTGGAAAAAAATCATTGTTACGCCCATGGGCAGGTGGGCCCCGAGACTTGCATTACCTAGGGGCCTCTGCATGGCTTAATCCGGCCCTGACCATAATTATTCCTATACCTAATACATTTGTGACAAATTATGTTTGTTAATTTGCCCAAGATTTTGTTGGTAATCTTTTATTTAAATATTTATTTGAATAAAAGTTTGCTTACCTTAGCTGAAGCCATGTTCAATACAGTACCAAGTCAATATAACTGTGTAACGAGTGTTACGTATCCCGGCTTTATATACTAAAGGACTTACCTACACAAATATACCTATTCAATTTTCTCATAGTATTTGTAAATAATCGTTACGTGAATGTAGTTCACGATCCATGTATTATGCGTGCATCTATCAATAAAGATTAAGGCTCTCCCTCCCATTTGCAAGGCTCTCTTTCTTACAAGCAAACTTTTGCAATTAGCCATCCCGCTTCAATTGCGTGGCGCCGGTCGGAATTTTCCGTTTTCTTTGAAAACCTGTATGATTTTTTATGAATTTTCAAAAAATAACAAAACCACATCATTCTATATTGTATTGTGAAAAATGTTGTAAATTTTCATATTCTTCTGATCAACAATGTAAGAGTAAAACGGTTACAACTGGAAAAAAAGAGGTGACTTTGGATTCGTTTTATATTCGATTTTGATATAGATAATTAATATCCGATTTTGTTTATTTGATTGCGATTCGATTTACTCGAGAAATAATAGATAGAAAAATCTGATAATTTTGATATTATCAGATTTTAATTATTTCTATTAAATAGACTTAAGCATTGAATCACATAATCTCTAACCCGGACGACCCGGTTGGTGTAATGGTTACCACGCCGGACTGCCAAACCAGGGTCCTGGGTTCGAATCCCGGTTCGGTCATGGATGTTTATATGTTTGTGCCGTTGTTGTATGGTTTCCATAATAAACAGCCTATAAATAGTGCTTTCTTGGGATCATTACAATGTATGTGCCTGTGAGCGTTATTTTTTTATTTAAGGCTACTCCTCCCATCTGCAAGGCTCTCTTTCTTACAAGCAAACTTTAGCAATTAGCCATCCCGCTTCAAATGCGCGGCTCCGGTCAGAATTTTCCGTTTTCTTCGAAAACCTCTATGATTTTATATGAATTTTCAAAATATAAGAAAACCACATCATTTTATATTCTATTGTGAAGAATATTGCAAATTTTCATATTCCTCTGATCAACAATGTAAGAGTAAAACGGTTACAACTGGAAAAATAGAGGTGACTTTGGAGTAGTTTTTCTTCAGTTTTATCAATTAAAATAGATTTCGAGAAAAACCACATCACTTCTCATATCCTGTAGATTGTTCAGTTTTGTTTTCTGCTTAAAAAGTGCCATAGTTAATGTATAAAATGGTTACAAAGTTACTCAAAACCGGGCGGACGCCCCTTAAATGATTTTCTAATTTTGGTACCTTTCTTAAAATGAAGTGTTGTCAATTGCCTTAAGTTCAAGGTAGAGCAGAATTTTTTTTCAGCGTGACATAAATTAAAGCATGCCAAATGGAGCGTGCATGACGGTACGCATGCTCGTAAACACCATTCGAAAGAAGGAGCTAGCGAAGTGAGCTCGAAATTTCACACATCAAGACTCAAAACAAACGGGATTGGTAATTTTTAAGGGCATTGGGATTTTAAGGTAGGGTATTGCCTCACGATGCCCCCCCAGTGACGGCCCTGAATGACACGCTCCTCCGCTGGTCATCATCAATTAATTCATCATCATAGGTATTATATCGATTTTAGCGCATCATACATAGAAAAAAATATTATGTTTTTGAGTCATGATATTTTCGCATTTCAATACCTATAAGGAAACTCGAAAATATAAAATGTTTCGTATTTGGGCCAAGTACTAATTTCTTGTATCAAAATTCAAATGTTTCTTTTAATAAAATCTGTTTTGATTCAAGATAATAAACGAACCCAGTATCTACACAAGAAATTCCATCTTGAATTTTGAGACTTAAATATTCTGCAAACGTTAGTGGGATTATTTTAGTCCAAGACTTATATAGGGTCCAACTTAATATGATGACACTTTTTTAAGGGGAAGATCAGACCATCAAACTGTACAACTTTCTCTATGGCACCAACATCGAAATCGCGAAAAAAAATTAGCTCTTCCATACAAAACTGCAAACGTACTCGAGCCTTAGACTAATTATATCCGGACCGGCCTTGCGGTAGCATTTCTCCTCTGCCACGGTATTAGATCAATTAATCTAGCGCATTTACACCCAATTTTATACCTTATCACTAAACGAGACAGCCTATAATAGCGAAACAATAATTTTGAACTTAGAACGTTTGGGGTTTACACGAGACTACTTTTCATGATTTTGAACATTCAAAATTAGAATCTAAAGTCATAGGGAATAAAATCCAAAGTTGCGGATAAAATGTTACCTCGCCCCCCGCAAAAAGTGGCAGAAAGTTTGTTTGTAGAATGACACGTGGTTACGCGTCCCGATATAATTAGTCTAAGACTCGAGCCAAATGTATGGGACAGCCGATTTTTTTTTCGCGATTTTGATGTTGGTCCAATAGAGAAAGTTGTTCAGTTTGATGGTCTGATCATCCCCTTAAAAAAGTGTCAGCATATTAAGAAGGACCCTGTATATACAGGGTGTACAATAAAATGCGACAGCTACTTAAAGGGGTGCTTCAGACCATCAAACTGAACAACTTTCTCTATGGGACGAATATCGAAATCGCGAAAAAAAAATCCGCTCTCCCATACAAAACTGCAAACATAACTCGACTGAAATGTATGGGACAGCAGATTTTTTTTTCGCGATTTCGATATTGGTCCCATAGAAAAAGTTGTTCAGTTTGATGGTCTGAAGCACCTCTTTAAGTAGCTGTCCTATTTTAATTTACACCCTGTATATATTTTTTTAATAATTATAATTAAATTTGAGATTAAAAAATTCTCAGATTTCGTGACTCACACGACTATCGAGCACATTGGAAATGAATCTACGGAATTCGTAAAAATATTGTCTCAAATAGGTTAGGCTACAGGGCAAACCGTTAACCCGATCGTCTTTGTTTTAGGCTCAAATTGTAGCTGAATAAATTGTCCTGAAATTTTTGATATCATTCATCGTTTCCAAAATATCGAGCGCCAAAATAAAAAATTCAATTTTTTTTTACTATTTCAGCCATAACTTTTTCGTTTTTGACTCTCTCCAAAAATTCTTTTTGTACCTTATAGCTCTAGTGAATACGCGTCTTTTGAGTCATGAGGTTTTTTGAATATCATATCTTCACAACTCTCCGAGATGTAAGGGGATCGCACTTTTTCGTGAAATCGAGGAAGCAAACGAAAAGACATTTCCAATGTCAAAATATCAGTTGAAACATATTTGGTTCTTGTTTCTAGAAAGCATTTTTTTCTGTGTAACGATAACTGGATCCCCAGCGACAATCGCAATATTAGATAGATAAGATGGTTCACTAATGTAATTCAATTCTAGTTATGAAGTTTTGTTAACGCTACATAACGGTCAGTCAAATACCTATAAATTATTGTAGTGTGACAACTACAATATTAACATTTTACTATCACAAAAAAAAGCCGTGGTGATCCAGTGGCGAGTAACCTTGCCTGCCGTGCAGGAGGCGATGTTTCGATCCCCGTCCAGGCCGACTTGTACCTACCAATGAGTTTTCGGAATTTATGTATGATTTATAACACCACTGGCGTTTCGGTGAAGGAAAACATCGTGAGACAAATTAAATTTCGTTCGCATCATAAGAACATTAATTTGTTTTATAGAAGTAGGTGTCAAGCCAAGCCAAAAACTGCAAGCCCTGTCGCGAATCGTGCCGGCTTGACAGCGACTTCGATAATTCAACTAAATAATTTAAATTGCCTTTTCATATTTAACATCTTTTTTTCTTTTAAAACATGGGATTGCTCTTGACATAAAATTTTTCATAAAAGACCAGGTTTAATTTTTTTCGAATATACCTGTCTATTGGTCTGTTTGTGCCAATAACACATCCCGGGTACTCATTACAATACAAAGTACTAAAACACAAAATAATAGCAAACAACGATTTATTGAAAACATGAAAATCCGATCATATTATTATTATCCAGTTAAGACTTAGCCGAATCCGCCGCCCCCGCCGCCTATTCCCGGGCGCCCACCGCCGCCGCCCCCGATGCCCCCACCGTTCCCACCGCCGTGCCCGCCGCCGCCTTGGCCTCCCCCTGGACCCCCACCGCTGCCACCTGGTCCCAATCCACCACCTCCACCACCACCACCCCTGGCCACGGCCAGGGTGGAGGCGATGAGCACCATCATGAAGAATACGACAATCTGAAAGTTATATTTTTTAAATGTTAATCTTATTTTAACACCTTCGCTGCAAAACAATGACACTCGCGCAGTGCTAACACTGTAGAATGCTATACAATTCTGACTCAAGGTTTGAGTCATATGTCGCTGACTTACGACGTAGGTCGTCAGCAGTTAAAGTGTTAATTAATTGTTAAGAATACGAAAATCTGAAAATTATACAGGGTGTAAGTGACAGCCTAGCAAAATATTGAAACGGTGAACTCAGACCATCAAACTGAACAACTTTCGCTATGGAACCTACCTCTGCTTTCCCATACATTTTAGTCGGGTAGGTACAGCAGTTTTGTATGGGACAGCAGATTTTTTTTCGCGTTTCCTGAGGTAGGTTCTTTACTCTAGTCGGTGGGGTGTAGCGGATCTAATAAATACGTATACAGTCAGAAAAGTGACATATTCTCCAAATTAGCATTTCAGCTCGCCTATCCTCTTAATCGAAAACTGTTTTATTTTCTTAAATATATAATACCCAATGGTTGTTTTCATTTGCAAATAATTAATAATACTATATTTTGTATATTTTAGTATCCTCATACTACTTCATTTCCTAGACACACGATAATTAGAGTTCAGGAAGCTGACAAGGCAACAGAATCGGGCTCTACTCGGTTTGTCGATTTTAAATATATCGTGAACTTTTTCGTTCTAATGTCAAACAAAAATCGAAAGTTTGAAAGAAGAGGCCTGATATTGATCATTGTGAGAGTTATGAAAAATATAAGATTAGTTGTTTACAAAATTGAAACGTAGTACCTACTTAAATGATAACTTCTTTTCGGTCGTGATGAATGACTGTACCTACATGCTATTTTGAATAAAACACTCACCGTGAACATTTCATACGACTTTCCTTCTACACAATTCAGTTGTTATATTGTTTACGAGCAGTTACCCGCGTATTCATAATCATAAGCTATGAAACAAAAAAAGATTCATCAAAATCGGTTCAGTAGTTTTTGCGTGATGCTCGAACAAACAAACACACAAACAGACAGACAAAAAGTCCAAAAATTTGTGATTTGGAATCAGTGACACCTAAAAACCATATCGTAATCTTTTTTTTGTAAATATCTTCAATGTACAATGTTCAATGTACCTACAGACACACTTCTGTTACAGTTTTATAATAGTTTAGATTTAGATTATGTTTTTTTATTTATATGAAGAACTTTATTATTTAATAGTTTTTTTACGTATGCCAGGCCTTTGCCTCACATCTCTTTCCCCAATCCTGTCTATTAGCTATTTTATTCTATTAAAAATGTGCTTACCTTAGCCGAAGCCATTGTTCAGCACAGTTGTCAATGTTACTGTGTAACTAAGTATCACACCTCAGGGCTTTATATACTAAAATACTTACCTACACCATTATATTCCGTGTTCGTCGTACTATCTACCATGATCCATGTCTTATGCGTACATCTGCCAATAATGATAATAAGTACCCTGATATGCTAATTTCATGTTGATTTTGTAGTGTATACTGTAGACCAACCCTTTGTGAACAACTTTACTAATGTACGAGCGTTTACCCGCGACTTTGTCCGCACTAAGCTTTGAAACAAAAAATGTTCATCAATGGTACCCGTAGTTTTTGCGTGATGCTCGAACAAACAAACAGGCAGTCAAAAAAATCCTATTTTTTTTTAATTTCCAGTCGATAACACCTAAAAACCATATTGTAATCTTTTTCTTGTAAATATCTTCCTTCTCTTATCTTCCTTCTTTCTTTCTTTTACAGTTTTATAATAGTTTAGGATTTAGATTAGGATCTCCTACTATACAGGGTGAAATTGATATCATTGGCATCGTAAAAGTTGTTGTGTTTGATGGGTAGACTCTTAGTTTAAAAGGATGCTAATGATATCAATTTTACCATGTAGATAGTGAACTACTATTAGGCTGGCTTGCACCAAAAAGTATTTAAGCTTAATCATGTTTAAACAGATGATGCTGTCACTGTCATTAGTATGAGCAGTGTGAGAAACAGAGCGACCACTAAATATGTTTAAGCCGAAATTCTTATTGGTGCAAGTCAGGCTTAGTGTTTGTAAGTTGTAACGATAGATGGAGATCCGACCGTAAAATTATGCACCTATTCCTTAGGCGAACGAAATGTAATTCTAGTGTATGTTTATACAGGGGTTAATTCAACGCCGCCAAGTTGCCTAAAAAAATCTTGCCGCAAGTGCCTTTTCCATTATAATTTTTGGTATAACTTTTTCCACGTGTTTGTTAGGGAAGTGAATGAGGTGCCATCGGAAGGAGACTGGTCTAAAGTACTTTAAAAACTAGGGTTGCCACCTCTCAATCTGCCGCAACTATAGGGTTGCCAGGTCCAAATATGTCATTTTTGTATCTGGCAACCCTAGTCTTGAGGCAGATTGAGAGGTGGCAACTCTAGTTTTTAAAGTACTTTAGACCAGTCTCCTTCCGATGGCATCTCATTCACTTCCCTAACAAACACGTGGAAAAAGTTATACCAAAAATTATAATGGAAAAGGCACTTGCGGCAAGATTTTTTTAGGCAACTTGGCGGCGTTGAATTAACCCCTGTATAAACATACACTAGAATTACATTTCGTTCGCCTAAGGAATAGGTGCATAATTTTACGGTCGGATCTCGGACTATGAAGGGTATGGTTCAAATAAGGTTCAAACCATCAAACTGTACAACTTTCACTATGGATCCAACATTGAAACAGCGAAAAAGAAATTAAAACGCATTTAAATTTAAACTATGCACCGTGTTAATGAATAAGCGCAAAACCTCATACACCCTAACTGATTTATACGAAATAATTATATTGAAATAATAATTTTCATTATTTTATTAATTAAAATTTTTAGTTATTCGCATTTTAAGTTTTCTTCGGAAAAATGATTTGTTATTATTTCAGCGATGAATGAAAGCACTAGGCGTGCTCATGAATATATTTTAAGAATCCTATATTTTTTTTTAATTTATAATTAAAAGGACTCTTGCTTGTGCGTTAGCACTGCATTACCGCCAGTGTCAAGTGTAGTTTATTGGGAGAATCTATCCCAATCTCTGGGACTGTTTTTGGACAAGAACAAGAAGAGATTGAGGAATGTGGAGCCTCGTGGCAGGCACAAACGCGACGCGCGAAACCACGCGAGACGTGTACTCGGGTCAGTTCCTGCAACGTGACTCCAAGAATCCTATTTGGTAGTAAGTAGGGTGAGTGTCAGTGTGGTGGTTTTGACATCGAGTTCAGCAACTAACAAATTATTTGACATTTTGAAAAAAAAATTACCTTGATAATTAGATTCTGCTCTCGATTCTAAACAAACTAATTCCTATTTTCTACTATTTTTTAGTGAAATAAGGATATTCTTAATACCTACCTAAGTAACCGTACGCTATTATTAAAATAGGTCAAGATTAAAAAAAATATTAATGGACAAACAGACCGACGACGTTTAATTTTAAAATATTATTAAGGATAAGGAAAAGAAGGCATCTTGAGAAAAATCTTCCATTGCACAGTAAATTATCAACACAATAAAATGTAATCGATGAATAGTCCAGATGTAATAGTTTACCTGTTAGCAAATGTCTACCTACTACTAAACAAAGCTAGCTCCTTCTATACATACAAAGCTAAGTGTCTGCCTGTATAATGTATGAAAATAATCCTGTACAATATCTGTACATAATGACAGACATTATCTCATCAATGTGCACAAATTAACGGCTTTTTCAACACACTTGCTCGTAAAGTGGTTCTTATTACACCGCTTTCAGCTTATAGAACACGCGTGCGGAAATGTTACATTATCGCACTAGTGCGGTTTTTAAATATCAGCACAGTTTTTATGTAAGAAAAAGAATCGATCTTTTTATAATTTAATAAGTAAATAAACATTTCATTTAATCAAACAATTTATTTTAATTAACAAATTAACATTAATTTGAGTTATAAATACATTAAAAAAAAACATAAATATTAAGTTTATAACGTTTTTAAAATTAGGTTGTTTGCAACAAAATGCCGTTGGTTGAATGTAAATCATTGCCTCTTCTTCGACCTGTGCGCGCACATAGTTGTTTCGATGTTTCTACCAAAGGCACGGGAAGCGAAAAAAAAAGCCTAGCGCCATTTTCCACTAATATATTTTGTCTAAAATAGTTGTGTTTTAAAAAAATTATTACTATTTTTGCATTGCATGTTGAAGTTCGATTTTATGCTGATGCAACTCATTGCCATACGCAATCACGCATGCGTTTATTTCCCCCAAAATAAAGGACAAAGTATTGTCCTCTATTGAAGATTTCAAATTAGAGGACAAGATCATTTTATGGGTCTGAAATAGAGGACGTCCTTTAAAATAAAGGACATCTGGCAACCCTAAGTGTACTTAGGGTTGCCAGATGCAAAAAATGGTAAAATCGTCTGCATATTAAGGAAGAACCCTGTAGGGTTCTTCCTTAATATGCAGACGATTTTTAATAAGGAGACAATAAGATTATCAAACTAAACAACAATAACATTACAGTTCTCTATGGAACTAGCATCGAAATCGTAAAACAAGTGTTTAGTTTGATGGTGTGAGAACGTCCCCTAAAGAAACCATCAGCATCAAAGTATGTAATTTATTAAACAATGTGTTGTCATTATTTTCAGGAAACATTCCTTATAATGTCTGTCTATTTCATATTTTGGAAAAAATAATAACTTGTCCTCTATGAAGAGCTTTTTACTTTGATTCATACAATGTAGGTATGTCGTTATGTGATTGACGACAACTGTGGTCTTAGACCGGTAGCGGTAGTAACATTAATTTAGACAAATTAATATAATCCACACCTAATGTAAAACAAATATCAATGATTAATTACAACTATTTTATTCAATCTGTGGACTCTATATACCAATCCCGTACATTACTGAACCTTTCTGTAAGAAGAAAAGTTTGGATTATAAGTCTTTTAGGTTACTTTTTCTATGACTACAGTAAAAATAAAGGACAAAATTACAACATTCACTTAGACAAACTCGCGAACAAAAGCTATACTAACTTATATGGTATAGCTATAGTACATGACATTTGACATAATGTTCTATTTATAGGTCACATAGCTATGTTTATGCTACGTACAATATTGCGATCGGAATAAATAGAGTTTCTTCCTCATAGAGATAGATAGTATTTATGAAGAGATAGCGCTGTTTTATATAAGGAAATAAATTAATTTATTCCAACTGAAAGAAAATAAGGCAGAATGAAACACAAATTACAAAACAAATAAAAAGAAACCAAATTAGAAAAGAAAAAGCAAATGAACCCGATGATAGTGGCTCAATCGGGACCACAAATAACAAAAAATGTTTATAGAAATAAGATTTCAATGAAAGAAATTCAAGAAAGTAAAATTAAAAACCAACCAGTTTAAAGCCAAGGCAGGAAATAAATAGAGAAATAAACAGTACGGTAATTTTAACCTTTAATCTGCCGTAACTCAACCCGTTTAAGATTATTCCTTATATAATTATAAAGTGTTATGTTATCACCTGTTCTATATAACTAGCATCTGCATGACTTATGATCTATGCATATACTGAGATGTAGAACAAAGTGATAAACCAGGACAGACCTCTGGGACTAGGAAAGAAAACTCTAAATAGAAATGTGATGGCAAAAACATTATCTACTTATTACTATAAATGTGAAAGTCAGTAACGATGTTTTGGTATTTGGATGTTTCTAATGCATACAAGTCTGAACGCATTTGAATGTACAGAACAAGTTCTGGATTAACACTGGATACATGTTTCAAGTCAATGCAGATTAAGCCACGTGGTCGCGGGCAGCTGAACTTTTTATAAAAATATTTAAAATGGGTAAATTTCTGGTCCTGATGGGTATTATATCGTAATAATCACATTATAAGATATACTACTGTTGATACCAATGATACTGAACAACTTTCCCTGTGAAACCAATAGGAAATTCCCAAATTTTTTTTTACTTTTCATTCAAATGTATCGAACATTTTTGATTAGCAGATTGCATTTCGTATGGAAAGTCCAAAATTTTATTTGCAAGTTTCTTATATGTTTCTTATGAAAAGTTGTTCAGTATCACATAGGAAAAACCACCCCTTGAAGTAATGCAGCTGTTTACCCTAACACCCTGTATATCTGAACATGATTACAAGTCCAAAGTTTAACTGCCCAAAGTAAAAAAATAAAGTAACTAGAAATTTATTTTCTGTCTCGGTGTTAAATAATTTCAACTTATACATATAACTTTACAAAGATATATGATTCGACCCAGCTGCGTTGTTTTGTGCAATGTTATGGACATTGCCATAGTGTCCACGTGTTACATTTTCGTAGTATTCAAATCTACCAATAAATAATATGTAGACTAAAACTGACCTGAATACGATTCTAGATATTACATGCTGACCACTGATGTTGTTATTTAATCTTTATAATAAGGGACATAAGATTTATCTTTATCCTTCCTTATGTAACTAGTAGCATCATTATAAACACTAGTGTAAAGAAACGGTGGATGATAAACAGGAATATCTCCATAATATTGAAATCCGAAACCCGGTATGTAAGGAGGCGCGTACGCATGACCAAATAAGCTTTGAAACAACATCTTTTCGTCTTCATTTTTTGGTGTCTTCAATTTTAGTGGTTTGGCTCGATTTCCATGGTCACCATATTGTCCCGGTTTGTCTACATGCGATCCCAAGTTATCTCCATATGGTCCAGTGTTGTCGTCATGCATTCCCCAGTTATTCCCATATGGTCCGTTGTTGTCTCCATGTAGTCCCCAGTTATCCCTATATGGTCCGGTGTTATCTCCACTTATTCTCCAGTTATCCCCATATGATCCGATGTCTCCATGTTTTCCCCAGTTATCCCCGTATGATGCGGAGTTGTCCCCATAATATAGCTTCCCCCTACTTTCTTCCTGTGTTGTAGAGTCATCTCCAAATGGTCTGGACACTGGATACCATCTCCATGGATCCCGATATTTCTCTTCGACTTGTTTACTGTATCTTTCTTGACTATCTCCACATACAAAAGGTTTTGTCAAATATATTGGAAAAAGAATTAAAAATATATGCATTTTGTAAACGACTATTCTTCGATGCTGCAGTGAATGAAATAAACACATTTTTAAAATGTTTAAAATATTATTGAAGGGTAAAACATATTCCAATTAAGGTTATCTATCTTCGTTGGGAATTCCATCTGAAGTGCCGTCTTATCTCTGTCCTCGTATTTTCAAAAATAATTACTTTCAGTAAACTCTTGCTAATAATTACATGAATAGGTACTTACCTGTTATGTTGCAAAATACTTGAGTCATTGTAAAAAGACGGCCTAGTTTTAATATATGCGTGGTTAGGTGTTGTTTGGTTAGGTATTTTAGGAATAAATGATTTGTGAATTGTTGATTGATTGAAGTAATAAATAATATTTTCGGAACTATATTAATATTTAACACTAGGTACCTTGTAAACGAATATTGGTAAGATTTAACGATACTTCCACATCGCTTGTCTAGTGTTGTGAATGTTCGCCGCTGTTGAGGAGTTACATCAGTGGGAAAGTGTGGTGGTCCCACGCCCGATTAAATAAAAAAATAAAAATACTTCCACATCAAATTGACTGCAGTAGGGATTATTAGGGACTAGGGAACTATAAAAGGGGCGTTCATAAAAGACCAGCTAAGGTCGCTGTGGCTCTGGTAAAAGTCTGTTAAGGCCCCTAATCTTCACTGATAAGATTCAGATGAAGAAACTAGAGGTACAAAGCCTCTAGTTTGAGGAAAGCCGTAAGCTAATTTTTATTCAGACAAAGATACGACCCATCCTCAACGCTGCCTGTCCTAGCTAATCGAGGAAGAGGTACAAAGCGAGATAGAAAAATAAAGTAGCAAGGTATTTTTAAGTTCAGCTTATACGTATATCCAATGTAGGTAATGGATACATTAACTGGACTGCCTATGGCAGACGAATAAATAATCAGCGTACCTACAAGGCAGCCGTAAAAAAAGTTTTGCTGATGAACATTATAATTATACCAAAAGATAGCGTTAGGTAAGTCTTAAGGAAACTTATGGAACTTGTAGATATTACCCGTAATTCGAACGACATATTTTTATTATCTAACCCCACTGATGCAATGAGACCGGTTTCAATTACTGTCCATTACGTGTTGAAACCAAATGTAATTACTGTGTGTACTAAACGTTATGAAAAAAAAAAACATGGAATAACGTATTAGGTAAGCAGTACATACAACACATAAACTGCAATTATTCCCTTTAGTAGTGTTCAGAAACATTGCTACAGCTACTAACAAATAAAGTGTAAAATTCTGGCAAGGTACATTTTAATAAAGATACAGAATTACAAATAAGGCAGTCTTATCGCTAAAAAGCTATTTCTTCCGGACAACCTTCAAGCAGACCTTTACCATATAGCTGGCTAGTCGAGAAACACGTAAGCTGTATACCCAACGGGCACAAAATTGCTGCATACAGGCTTTAGAGCCAAGGCAATTATTCCTTTAAGCTGCTAGGCGTAAGCTATAGAGCGTGCTCAGCAGGCCTTATGCAGCAGCACTATAGCCAAATAGGCACAATTTTATGCGGCCTTAAGCTTCAGAAGAGCTATAATAGTAGCTGCTTAAGAGCGCCATAGTAGCTGCAATGGAAGATTAAGTAATAAGATTCACTCATATAGCACTACATTCGTGAACGAATGACCGATTGAAATGAATGAATCTTGTTTTGACAGCACACCGTTCAGTTCAGTTGTTCCTATATTTGTGTAGGCGAACCATCAAAATATCGAAATCTTTTTATTAAAATGTGAAGTGCGGTGGCGGCCATCATCAAATTAAATAAGTAAGTAATTAATTCATGGTTTCTTGTTATTCAGTACAGTACATGCAATTAAAAACGCATATTAGTTTACTGATAATGTAAATATCACTTATTGGAGTAATTTTGATGCGCTCTTGATATAATCCAAATAAGCAATTAATTATGTGTATTAGAATACAGTCTTTTCAACTTTTTATGTAATAAAATCATTTGAGGTCGATTTAATGATACACTGGTTTGGAGACAACGTCCCAATTCTTAAAAATTAAGTTCTGTTTACGTTATTTGTTGACAAATATTTGCTTGGATAACCTAAAAACATCATAAACATGGCGCTTGCTCGTGGGCAGCCTATAGCCGTAGTATCTTCCTCAATGCTTCCCGTAAGCGGCTTTAGGCGCTTATTTTAACTTTTGTAGACCTCAGAGTGATTTTTAATACTGTAATTGCAGTTCATAACTGCTAATAGGCTCCAATTTCATTCTTTATGCAGGCATAAGTTCAAGGTTACAATATGTCGAATTGTTTGGATTTCATAGGGATTTCATAGTGCAGATTAATCTGATCTGATCCCGATCCTCGGGGGATGCCTATGTCCAGCAGTGGACGTCCATCGGCTGAGATGATGATGATGATGATGATGATGATGATGATGATGATGATGATGATGTTTTCTCTAGTTAAAATTTTTACTCTTTGAATATTTTTTTTAGATATTCATATTTAACCATAACCAGTGATCGGAACGATGGGATTGTTAGAGTTGTTAAAACCACAAAATTTGAATCCCGTGATACCGGGAATTGTCGTATTAGTCAGCAGTACATTGGATCGAATTAGTTATATCAATTTTAATGATCTAAAACAAAATTACAGTAATATATTTTTTTTCCGAATCCCGGGATTTTTTTTTCATCCCAAATTTTCATAGGTGGTTCAGACCATCAAATTGTACAACTTATGAAAATTTGGCACCGTCCAGTTCAGTTCCCGGGAATCCCGGGATTCGGAAAAAAATTATACTACCGTAATTTTGTTTAATATCATTTATTGATAATAACTACTTCGATCCAATGTACTGCTGACTAATACGACAGTTCCGGGGATCACGGGATTCAAATAAAATAAAACACAAAATTTTGTGGTTTTAACAACCCTAACAATCCCATCGTTCCGATCACTGGTTACATATGAATATCTAAAAAAAATTATTCAAAGAGTAAAATTATAACTAGAGAAAACATCATCATCATCTCAGCCAATGGACGTCCACTGCTGGACATAGGCCTCCCCCGAGGATCGCCATAACGACCGTTCCTGCGCCGCCCTCATCCAACGTTTTTCCGCCGCCTTCACCAGGACATCGGTCCACCGTGTGAGGGGCCTACCCCCAGAGAGAGATTAAATATCGTTTATGTAAAATCAATAACAATGATTTTGACGCACAATATAATAGAATAGGATAAGATTATGTAGTAACACAATCTTTGTGAATATGAATAATAATTAAATTAAACTTTTATCGATGGATTATCAATGATTCAAGTCTTTGCTGTATTTATAGAAATTCTTTTCCACGCCCTGTCCTATATCTATGACTACCCCCTCGGGACTATAGTCGTGAGCATATGCTATGTATTTCTACGCCGTTTATTTTTTTCATGTACTGTACTGAATAACAAGAAACCATGAATTAATTACTTACTTATTTAATTTGATAATGTCCGCCTGCGCATTTCACATTTTAAAAAGATTTCGATGGTTCGCCTACACAAATATAGTAACAACTGAACTGAACGGTGCCATCGCCGGTGTTTATCATGGAGTTGTAAAAACCACAAAATTTGAATCCCGTGATACCGGGAATTGTCGCATTAGTCAGCAGTACATTGTATCGAAGTAGTTATCCGGTTATCCGGGCTCCGAAGCGGTGTGTGGGCGCGACACAGATGGTCGCGGGAGGCGGGTGCGCTGCTGGTCGCACCTACGCGAGGCCAGCTTATGTTGGTTTTGTATAGCTTGATGTGTCGCTGTGTGTACATTGGATCGAAATAGTTATATCAATTTTAATGATCTAAATCAAAATTAAGGTAATATAATTTTTTTTTCCGAATCCCGGGATTTTTTTTTCTTTCCAAATTTTCATAAGTTGTCTAATTTGATGGTCTGAACCACCTATGTAAATTTGGAACGAAAAAATCCCGGGATTTGAAAAAAAAATGATATTACCGTAATTTTGTTTCAGATCATTAAAATTGATATAACTATTTCGATCCAATGTACACACAGCGACACATCAAGCAATACAAAACCAACATAAGCTGGCCTCGCGTAGGTGCGACCAGCAGCGCACCCGCCTCCCGCGATTATCTGTGTCGCGCCCACACACCGCTTCGGAGCCCGCCCACGTCCTCGACTCCTCAGCGAGTCGTCAGGACCGTGGGCCCCTCCTCAAGCACCCCGGATAACCACACTGCCGGCGTGTAGGTCGCTCACCGGACCACCCCCAACGGGGTCCCACTCGGTGGGCTTGACCTCACCGGCAGCACCTCAAGAAATACCACCGCATTGGAGCCTGCACACACCCTGGCATGCCGCCAGGTTCGTGTGCTCTCCGCAGCACCCCCCGGACTGACGTCACTGCCGAACTGACCTCGGCAGCTGCACCCTCGCTATGGAGCTCTCCACAGACGATCCCCTCCCGGAAATTGACCCCCTGATGCCTGAGCCCTTTTAAGGACTCACCCCGCTGCGGAAACTGCTAACGGCCGTAGATCCCCTTGGACCGTGGGGCGGACCGAGGGTGAACCGCCGGACTGTAGGCTACTCCGCAGCACAAAACCCCCCTGATTGGCCACACTGCCGACCGCAGTTCGCTCACCGGGCCTCCCCCAACGGGGTCCCACTCGGTGGGCTAGACCGCGCCGGCAGACACCTGGACAACTACGAGGCACCACCAGGTGCCAACCCCAATGACCCGGCTGCTTCAGCAGCTGGCGCTAGAAACCATAGTAAAGAGGCCGTTGCCGCGAGACTGATTGATTGATTAGGCCGGGACTCGATAGTTGGCGTCCGAGAGTGGAAGCACGGTGGCTTGAGGTATTAGGCGACTGGGCAGAAGCTCAACCACAGAGGTCTACTATCGGGTGTCCCTCCCCTCCTCCTCTCCCCAACCTCCCCTCATTTTTGACCACCTCGACCTGAGGGGTCGTGGACGCAGCTGTGTCCTAGATCAACCAGGACGCAGGTAGCTCCTGAAGATCTGACCAGGCGTGGCTCGAGGTTCCTCGGGTAGTGTTGTCAGGTCTTACAGTTTGAGCCAATTCTCCTGAAGGAAATAACCCTTCACGATACGTCCCCCCTCGTGCCGGGTCCTTATTCCCTCTTTTCAGCTCGGCTTGGGTTGTAAGTAAAAAGTGGTAGTGAATAGGAATTAAGTTAGCTAGGGAAACAACCTGTAAACGAGATTAGGTTATTCAGTAATAAAACTTGTATGTTTGTTTATAATTCTATCTTTTTATTAGCAACCTCAGAACTACAGACATCCTACCTAAAGATAGGTCAACTCTTCTAAAGGGATTTATATATTTTTACAACGAGGCCCTCTGGCCATCCCGCCACAGGGGCACTTCGTTACACAATACATTTTGTGGTTTTAACAACTTTACTCTATGTTATACCCACACGGCAAGTTTAGGTATTTACAATCCCATCGTTCCGATCACTGGTTATGAATATCTAAAAAAAATTATTCAAAGAGAAAAATTATAACTAGATCAAACATCGTTTATGTAAAATCAATAACAATTGTTTTGACGCACAGTAAAATAGAATAGGATAAGATTTTGTAGTAACACAATCATTGAAAATATCAATAATAATTAAATTAAACTTTTATCGATGGATTATCAATGATTCAAGTCTTTGCTGTATTTATAGAAATTCTTTTCCACGCCCTGTCCTATACCTCTGTCTACCCCCTCGGGGACTATAGTCGTGAGCATATGCTATGTATTTCCACGCCGATTATTTTTTTCAATATTTTTATTGAAATAAATCCAATATAAATATTGAAAAAATCCAATATAAATATTGAAAAAATCCAATATAAATATTGAAAAAATAATCGGCGTGGAAATACAGTATAGTATATGCTCACAACTATAGTCCCCGAGGTGGTAGTCAGAGATATAGGACAGGGCGAGGAAAAGAATTTCTATAAATACAGCAAAGACTTGAATAATTGATAATCATCGATTAAAGTTTAATTTAATTTTTATTCATATTTTCATAGATTGTGTTACTATACAGGGTGTAACATAAAATGGGACAGTTACTTAAAGGGGTGCTTCAGACCATCAAACTGAACAACTTTCGCTATGGCACCAATATTGAAATCGCGTAAAAAAAATCGGCTATCCCATACAAAACTGCAAACTTAACTTGACTGAAATGTATGTTACAGCCGATTTTTTTTCGCGATTTCAATATTGGTCCCATAGAAAAAGTTGTTCAGTTTGATGGTCTGAAGCACCCCTTTAAGTGACTGTCCTATTTTATATTACACCTGTATAATCTTATCCTATTCTATTTTACTGTGTGTTAAAATCATTGTTATTGATTTAACATAAACGATGTTTGATCTAGTTATAATTTTACTCTTTGAATTATTTTTTTTAGATATTCATATCTTATAACCAGTGATCGGAACAATGGGATTGCAAATACCTAAACTTGCCGTGGGTATAACATAGTTGTTAAAACCACAAAATTTTTTGTTTTATTTAATTTGAATCCCGTGATCCCGGGAACTGTCGTATTAGTCAGCAGTATATTGGATCGAAGAAGCTATTTATATCAATTTTAATGATCTCAAAAAAAATTATGGTAAAATAATTTTTTTCCGAATCCCGGGATTTCTTTATCTTGAACCCTTATAGCGTTGCTATGCAACTTAAAGTTGCAAGACAGGCTGCAATTTTCACTCTGGTGCTCGTTGGGAAATCCATCGATAAAAGTTTAATTTAATTATTATTCATATTACGGTAATATAATTTTTTTCCGAATCGTGGGATTTTTTTCTTTCCAAATTTCCATAGTTGGTTCAGACCATCAAACTGGACAACTTATGAAAATTTGGAAAGAAAAAAAAATCCCGGGATTCGGAAAAAAAATAATATTACCTTAATTTTGATTTAGATCATTAAAATTGATATAACTACTTCGATACAATGTACTGCTGACTAATGCGACAGTTCCCGGTATCACGGGATTCAAATTTTGTGGTTTTAACAACTCCATGATAAACCCCCACACGACAAGTTTAAATCCCATCGTTCCGATCACTGATTATAACTCATAAGCAACTAAAGGCTGCACTGATTATTTTATTATCTCTTTAATGCAACTGCTAGTAACAAAGTAGTGCCTATTTGAACTCTTAAGCAACTGCTTTAAATAGTCTAAAAATATATCCTCTTTACAGGTATAAGGCGCTTTAGAGTTCCAAGTATATACCATACACAGCTATTAGTGTCAAAATGCACTTTCTGGATCTCACTATAGGCTTAAGTGGTAAATAGGTTCAAGAATGAACTTATATGTAGGCATAAGCTGTATTCTATTTCCTTACTGCAACTATAAGCTCCCCGTGCAGCTATAGGAGTTTGCGGAAGATGTTATAGCTCTTAAAACTTTATCTTGAACCCTTATGGCGTTGCTATGCATCTTGAAGTTGCAATGACAGGCTGCAATTTCCACTCTGGTGCTCGTTGGGTAGTAGCTGAATAATAGTAGATTATGTACCAAGGGGATAAAGCAGTGTCTTTCATCACGGGCGCGATATTGAATCCCGAGCGTAACGAGGGATTCTAGGGTGAACTCCCGAGCGTAGCGAGGGAGTTCAGAGTTAACTCCCGAGCGAAGCGAGGGAGTTAAGACTAGAATCCTGAGTGAAGCGAGGGGTTCAAGCTCGCCCAAGATGAAAACACGTTTATCCCCGAGGACCATACTCTACTTTTCACACCCTCCGCGAGAAAATAAAAAGCAATACTGTTAGAAGCCCAGGGGAGCGTGTAAATTCTCTATGGTTAGAAACCAATTCTTTTATTAGAGTTTATAACAAAGTATTAGAGTTCAATAGTATAATAGTATTTAGAAAACACTATTTTATTAAATTCAAAGTGAAAGTAGATATTTGAAAAATTAGACCAGGAGAGCGATTTTTGAAACTCATTCGCTGAGTTCAGCAGTTGAAAATGTCAAAATTACTATGGAGATATGCAACTTTCTACTGCTGATTTGACTTTCAAAAATCATACTTCGTGGAGTACTTCATTTTTTAAAGTCAAATCAGCAGCAGAAAGATGCGTATCTCCGTAGTAATTTTGACATTTTCAACTGCTGAACTCAGCCAATGAGATTCAAAAATCGCACTCCAGTTGTGGAAAGAAAAAATATATACGGTCGAATTGAGAAACCTCCTCCTTTTTTGAAGTCGGTTAAAAATGTAATATTTTTTTTTACTTTGTTCGTAGCACTGGTAGCAATAGGTACAGAGATTTGCAGTATTCGCGCCTTTTTTTCTTTTTTTGTGTTCAATACTCGTGGTGGCCAGTTCGAATTTCGAATTAAGTTCTTTTTGGTGCAGGTCTCTATGATAAGTTTTCATACGAATTTTAAGTAAGGGTCGTAGTAAATATTAAATAATCTGTGGATGCGGTTCCATATTCAAATCTCATTATTGACCAGCGGGTTATAATGAAATTCAGTACAATATTATTGCCCGGCTAGGCCCAGCGCTATAATGACTTGCTTTAGGTTCGAGTTACATGACATATAATGTTCCATTTTCGAGCGGGTGGTGTGAAAAGGTAATTTCCTTTATTCAGCTACTGTACAGCTACTATACAGCTTACGTGTTCCTTGGATACACATTTGTATAGCGTGTAAACGTAATTGCGTTGCATATTCTTAGGGTACTTCAGACAAGACATCAAATTGAATAACTTTCTCAATGGAGTTAATATTTTAATTCGAAATCGGAAAAAGAACTTTGGCGAATTTAGACCCAGCCATTTTTACGAAAACTAAAAGCCCTTCAGGACGGCGGTCATAATTATTATAAACAGAAAAAATTAAGGCATTTTTAAAAAAACTTCCTCATCTCTAGAAGTCCGGGTTCAAAAGTAGAAATTACTAGTAAAAGAAACAAATCATCCAAAAAGCAGTAGCAAAACGCAACCATGACAGCAATTTTCATCTAATATTATCACTGAGGTAATTTTTGAACGTTACGGAACGTATTTGGCTTTATTGAACTGATAGTGCGTGTTTTTTCGTTTGATTCCATTATCATAATATTGTACGGTTATCGTGAATTTTCATTAAAACAAACACAATGAATGCGTAGAAGATTGAGTGGGCTACCTAATAAGAAAGATCATGACTTTCACACACTTGATACAAAAGGTATCATAAGGAGAAATACCTTTCCCCCAACTTCTACAGATTACAACCAATTTCCTTTTTTGTTTCACTCTACACGTACCTATTACTAAGTTTTATTCATGTATGGGACCTATATGTCTGGGTCTCACATTACATGGCCTTCCGCCAAACTTCTTTGCTCCGTGTGTAATCGGTGAATTGACAATTCTACGTAGTTACTAGTAGTAGTTTACGGGATCAGAAATGTATGACGGAATTGGAATCAAGAAGAACCACCCCTTTTTTTCGTAGGTCTAGGTACCGTACGAGGCGAATAAAGGATAGCATTTTTGAGGGCCCAAAGCTAGTGGTCCGAGATCCCAAGGCTACCAGACGTCACTTATTTTCTGATGAACAAAATGTGTAAGAATGAGTAGTACTAGTATGTACTATGATCGTGTGCCTACCTGCTAGCTTGGCCAGACGGCCATTTTCCAGGTATCTGGTAATCAAGGTACGTAAAAATGCTACGAACCTCACTTAAATGATGAATTGTTCATGTTAAATTAGCATAGTGGGTATCAAGTAGAGAAATTTTAATGATAATTTGGGTTCCAACTCATAAATCCTGAAGCTACAGGAGAACTGCCTACCAAAATCGTGAGGCTTGAGAATCTGTTGATGTTAACCGACCGTAAAATGTCGCTCGTCTGTGAGAGCGCTTAGTAATAGGATCTCGTTTTTACCCTTTGGGTACGGAATCTTAAAAAAGAGAACTGAGAACTAAAATGTTGTGTGCCCAGTTTGTGCCTGATTGTTTAAATAAGCAAATACATGGTTCATAAGTTTAGCTAACCTATAATCAAGTGAAAAGACAATGCCCAAAACCAGGTTAAAGATGCGTCATCAATGCAAAATCAATCATCATTAATTTACCAAAAAAATTGGTCTGAATTATGAAACCCTCTAAATTTATTTTTGGCCCTGTGGGAATGGGGGTTTAAAAAATTTTTTTTGTAAGAAATTGATGCTTTTGTTTTTATAACCTATCTGTTTTTTAAATTACGATTTTTCAATATTTCCCATCAAATATTTAACTATTTTTTTTTATAATAATGCTTATTTTAGGTAATAATTTGGCCAGACGCAAGTTCGGCCTAACTTTCATATAATATTGGGCATGATCTTTTAGTAAAACAGTTTTTTCATCGATTTATTTTATTAGAATTAAAAATTAAGTAGGGTAAACCATCCTTTCATTGGCACCCCTCCAATTATTGCCACTTTTTTTGTGCAATACTGAACTTGAATAGTCTATATTTTCCTTGGTTTTTCGACATAAACTCTAAAGTGCCAATAATTGGAAGGGTGCCAATGAAAGGATGGTTTACCCTAGATATTATTTTTTTTAAGACTTAATGGACTTCTTATAGTTTTGACAATTTTGTATTGATGAAATTTTTAAAACTGTTCGCATTCATTATTGTTAACATAATCAATTCACATAAACTTCTTTTTTCATTTACAATTCAACGTCTACCTTTAAAATTACCACCAGCCACTTCAGTGAAAACATTTATAGGATTGGAAACTAAGCTAGAACCAGATCCGTCGTTTTTGTTAGAAAAATATTTCGTGAACATGTCAGTAAACATTGATTGGAGGTCGGAAACTGATGGAATACCACCTCCCGATGAGGAACTACCTCCAGACGAATGACCTCCAGATGAGGAATCACCTCCCGATGTATAACCACCTCCTCCTGATGAAGTTGGTTTAGGTTCTGAGCTAGCTTCCGTTGCATTAGATTCCTCAGCTTGACGCTTGCTTCGTTCTACAGCCATTTGCAGGGTATGGGTTAGGCATAGAGCCATTAGGAGACCGACCATTAATACCTGAAAGAAGACAAAAGCGAACTTCAACAATGGAAAGATAATTCAAACCTAGTTCTTTGACGTATTGAGGGAGGATGTGACAATAGCAAGTCGCGGGCCAACATTGCTCTCCAAAGTAGACTATATCCCTGTATACTTCCACTGCAGGGCCTTCGCTCACAAATAATGGTGAGAGGGATTGGTTCATATTTCTCAACGAGGGCCCGTGTTCATTGGTGGTGGCAAGTTAGTGGACAAGTTGCTATCAGAAAATTTTCAACCTGGCATGCCAGGCGTGAATTGCCAAAGACAAGTTAGCTTAGATTTGTGCGTTGCATATACATACAATGAGGGGGTAGGCAGAGACTACCTACGGTTCACCTTCAAAACTCCACATTTTTTCATGCGCTTCCAATTCACATACAATGTTATGTATTAATTTGAATGAACAATTTTGTCTTACCTTGGGCATCATTGTGGAAATTTCGATGAAATGTGAATATTTCACAAACGAATTTGTATTTATAATAGTCTTTCTTTCCTTCACAGTTCCAAAACCAGTTAATTAGTGTAAAATAACCCAGAACAATAACAATTGAGTCCAATTAAAATGACAAAATTATCAGTTATGGTTTCCTAACCTCATTCGTTAAACACAACTGGATTGTTATCAATATCCTTCAAAATGATGAAGAGTTGGTCAAATAAAGGAAATCGGTAGGTGTGTTTTGTTACACTTTTTTTACACCTTGTATACAGGATGAAATTAATATCAGTAGCATCCTTGTAAATGAATAACGAGCAGTTGGTACATACTCTCAGTTGGTAAAGGTCTCAGTTCGTTCACATTCGCTGTTCGTCAAATTAGAGATTCGTGCTAAGAGTCTACCCATCAAACTGAATAACTTTTACATGGTAGAAAACCGATCGAAGAAAAAAAAAAAAACTGCTATTCCATACTACAAAGAACTAAACTGCAAAGATTTTTTTTTTTGGTCTGTACACCAAAAAAAATCTTTGCTAAACTGCAATGCCTACTCGACTCAAATGTATGCAACAGCAGATTTTTTATGCTCCGATCGGTTTGCTCCCATAGTAAAAGTTGTTCAGTTTGATGAGTAGACTCTTAGTTTAAAGGGATGCTAATGATATCAATTTCACCCTATAGATCTGAACACAGTATATTCATAGCGCCATTATCATGAATGATTTTGATACTTGATTGTAAATAATTTGTTTACCAATTAATGTATGAAACAATGGATACAATGAAGGTATAAATATCAATATGTAATTTACAGGGTGTTTTTCTTGATATAGATTAAAGAAATAAAAATGTATTGTATTGTATACTGGTTAAAATTGAAGTCATTGGCGTCATTCTAAACTAAGAGAACTGAACAACTTGTAGAGAAAAAAACAGCTGTTGTATACATTTGAGTCAAGTAGAGTATGGAACAGCAGATTTTATAGCTACGATCGGCTTTCTCCTATAGTAAAAGTTGCTCAGTTTGATGGACTCTTCGTTTAAAAGGATGCCAATGATATTAATTTCACCCTGCAAATAATTATACGCTATCATGCAAATAATTATGCGCTATCATTTTCAAGACCCGATACCGATAGCCTCAATACTCAATATTCAATATTTTATTGCTTTCCATAATAGCACCTTGCCCAATATAACACAAGTCTAGGCTAGATGTTGACTACTATAATTATTAATTATGTATGTGGTGTGGGTATACCTAATTTTTTTTATCTAGTGTAAAATTTAATGTTTGCTACATATCTAACAGAATGCTTCAGACCATCAAACTGATAGAGCATAGAGCAACACAAAAATCGCAAAAAAAAATCAGCTTTTCTAAAAAAAAATGTCAGTAGCTAGTGAACCAAAATCTATGGAACGGCAGATTTTATTTTCGAGATTTCAAAGGTGGTCCAATAGTAAAAGTTGTTTCAATTAATCAATCAAAATATTTTATTCAAAATAATATCACATGGATAGCTTTCTGACGTAATTTTTGAGTCTACCACCTCGTCGGAAGGTGTTTCCTTCTGTCAAAGGGTGTTCCGTTGTAGAGAAGGTGCCGCCAGAAACTTTCAAGTTTAGTTAGATGATGGTCTGAAACATCCTGTTCGATATGTAAAGCATTTTAAGTTTACACCCTGTAATTACTATGAGCTCACTAACTGTCGTTAAAATTATTTACACCCTGTTTGAAAACAGATAACATCATCTTTGTTTTGCGATCTAGTTATAGTTATATGATTAGTTAGTACGTGTACCATAAAATCGTGTCAGTCATGAATTTTTAAAGCTTAATAATTATTAATGTGCCTACTGCTATATGATATAAAATATATGTACTGTGTAACTGCAAAAGTGTTTTTCTATGTTATATCATAGATTTAAATACTACTCTTATATCTAAAAAACCAATTAATATTATGAAAGAAAATTTTAAAACTCTGATAGTTTTTATGGTAGGTATAAGTTCTTATATCATAGTAACATAAATTAGTTTTAATAACTTGGTTGAAGACCATAAAAAAAAATCTTTGTCCCAACCGTATAATTTAAAGAAAATGAAGACAAAAATATTTAGTAATAAATCGATAATTTTCCGAAACATTTCTTTTTTAGCATTCCTATGTTGCTATGCTATGAGGCTATGCTCGGAGTTTCCCTGCGAGATCGAATCAGAAATGAAGAGATCCGCAGAAGAACCAGAGTAACTGACATAGTCCAAAGAATTATTAAACTTAAATGGCAGTGGGCGGGGCACATTGCTCGCAGAACCGATGGCCGATGGGGCCGAAAAGTTCTCGAGTGGCGACCGCGTACCGGAAAGCGCAGCATGGGTAGGCCCCGCACACGGTGGACCGACGACCTGGTGAAAGCGGCGGGAACCCGTTGGATGAGGGCAGCGCAGGACCGGTCGTTATGGCGATCCTTGGGGGAGGCCTATGTCCAGCAGTGGACGTCCATCGGCTGAGATGATGATGATGATGATGACGAATTATGTGGTGAACAATATACCTAACTCTAGTTGGTTGATTGATTACAGTTGTCAATACTTCAAACTATTGCCTCAACCGCCTGCGTAGACGAGAAGTTAATGACATGGCCACAGCGAACATTCCAGCCCTTCATGGATTCCATGAGAGGATTCGGTCACAATGTTAAGACAGTTAAAGGTGAAATTGGCCAAAATACAGACGTGGCTGCGCCTGCGCAAGTGGCATCTATTCATACTGGCCATGGATTTATAAAACTGCTTAATAAAGCTAGCAATTGGTTTGCTAAAAACTTGGTTGCACATGACGAAGATCACAAGAGAGGATTAGCCAGAAGATATTACACAAACAATAAAAATTATTATAACGATTATTAGTTATACTCGTGCTTATAAACTCAACTGTTTTATACTGTCAAATTATTTTTAGTTATACGGGTGTATTTAATGCGTGAATTAAAAAAGTGCTTCTAACAATCCATCCATCAAAATGGATCCAACATCAAAATCGGGAAAAAAATCCCATATAAAAGAGTGTGCTCTTTGATAATATGTAAGGGTTGCTATACCTACACATAAGCCGATAAGCGGGTCAGGCACTGACGGTTCGGCAGTATTTGTCGATCAACAAAGCCAACCCGATGCAATCACAGCACTTTTTCGGCTTGTGCCGATCTTGTACCGATCGGGTAGTTCCTTCGAGTAGACGCATTAAACAATTTGCCGATTGTTCCATCCGGCTTTGCCCGGCCACTGTATTCGTGCGGCAAAGACGAGCGGCTTTTTTTCCCCGAACATTCATCTACACAACAGATATTCTCATAAAGTAATTTTTTACTTTTATGTTGTTCCCGTCAAAGAAATGTGAAATAAATGGTTTATGTAGGTATTATTGATTGTACCCAAGAAGTTTGAACGGAAAAGACTATTGATTGTACCTATCAATTCAAACTTTATAAGTGTCTTAAAGAATGATATGAGCAAATACTTGCATTTGAGAGATAAGTTTATAAAATTGTCAGATAAAATAATTATGCTTATGAATAGATATGAATAGATATTCATAAGCATAATTATTTTATCTGACAATTTATTAAACTTATTTCTCAAAGGCAAGTATTTGCTCATATCATTCTTTAAGACACTTATAAAGTTTGAATTGCTGTTGCAACAGGCGTTTCATTTACATACTTATTAATAATCATCACAATATTATGAGCATTCATTCACAAAAGCTGTATGGTCATATTTTTTTAGTTAACGACTGAGACATTTGCCATTTTCCATATTATACAGAGTGTACCTAATCTTTTGCTAGTCTTTGTGCACTCCCATTTTACAGTTCCCTACTAATCCCTACTGCAGTGAAAAATCGTAGTAGGTTTTTGATCGGGACGGTTTGTATCCCATCAGGAGTGCGATTTTTGAATTTCATTCGCTGAGTTCAGCAGTTGTAAATGTCAAAATTACTATGGAGATTCGCATCTTTCTACTGCTGATTTGACTTTCAAAAATCATACTTCAGGAGTGCGATTTTTGAAAGTCAAATCAGCAGTAGAAAGATGCGTATATCCATAGTAATTTTGTCATTTTCAACTGCTGAACTCAGCGAATGAAATTCAAAAATGGCACTCCTGGTGTCAAAACTTGTCTGCCTAGATGAGTACCACGTTTGTATATCAGGGGGCCACAGTCACATATAAGGTGCAGAGTCTTCATCTCTTCCTTGCAAAATCTGCAGACGGTCTATAACTTAATCTCAGTGTGTGCATAAAATATGCTTGTTTAGTTTGCAGTGGCCTCTGGGTTACCTTGCTATTTATCTTGCTTGCGATTATATCGCATCGGATAAGTGCTGAGACAATAGGGGAGCGGACTGCATAAAATATATTTAAGTTTTATCTTCGTAGTAAAAAAAAACATTTGAAAATATATTTTTTTAAGCTAGAATACTATTTTTAATAACACGATGAACTATAAAATTTAATGAAATGTTGATGACGTCACTTGTGGGTAATTTAATTAGTACAATTTTTCATACATCGCGAGCGTTTTGACGTTCGATTAAAAGTTGCTAGACTGTCCGATTCCCTATTCTCGTGAACAGAACAATGAATAGAAAGGTACATTAAAACTTGCTATAAATAATTTAATAAACATAACATAAATTATATCACCAGAACCTTATCAGATTTTAACTACATTTTTGGTGTCGTTGTTTTCATTCTAAGTTCTCATCCAATTCGGTGAACCTTTAAAACCAGCCAGATCCCTCAAATAGTCAGGAGATTCTTTAATTGACTTCAACCATTCTGCTGTCTTCGAGTCAGTAGGTTCTTCAGCAGCATCTCTCTGGCTTCGAACTGCCGACTGCAGGGTTCCACTCAGGAAGACGACGAGAACGAAGGCCAAGTAAATCTGGAACGGAAAAAAGCCTGATAAAAAAGTGAAGGTTATTTTTGTAACAGTGCATTACCGCAGACTAGGATTTCCTGTGTATAGAAAATTTGAAACAAAATTCAATGATCGGTTCTTTGTTTCAGTAGAGAACCTATTTGTTACGGTCCGTGTAAAACATGCAGATCGAAAATCATTGCGTAAACGTTTCCGTTCCAATGTCAACTCTATTAAAATAAAGTTTAGACCGAAGCGGATATATCGAAAATCGAAAGTCCGGTTAACAGGGGCTGAATCCTTTTGAACGTTAATTATGTCGGAATAGTTGAGCTTCATCTATTCACTGGACTGGACGTGTTCTATGTTTTTCGAACGCCATATTTTATAAACAAGATACGTAATTATAAAGTAATTTGTTTTCATAACAATTGATCTTTATTTCTTGTTATTAATTATTTGGACTATTTCGAACGATGTTAATTTGAATAACAGAACAGCTAATCGACGTTCAAACTCGTAGTGGAGGTAGAATCTAGTCTATAATATTTTGCTATGTTAGTTCCTTGTTTAATTCCTTGCTTTACATAATTATTAAACAGATGTTCTACCTTAGAAGCCATAGCGAACACGATCGCGGTTTCATACGCGCCATCCAATTTATACTTTCCATCAAGTGTATTTTCGTCATCGCAAACAATTTCAAGGCACTTATCGGGTTTATTAGTTCGCTTTATGATTCACAAAATTGCATTCGGATGGAATTTTCGTGGCGAATTTCCAGAATTTCCTGCTAATAATTTAATGCAAACACATGTTGTGTAATTAAATTGAAGGAAACGCCCTTGACCGAAACGAGGTGGTCGCTGGTTTTCAACTCGCGAATCTGCTTGGCCTGTAAGCAACTGGTTTTTGGTTTCGTTGTGTTATGCATATAGTATAAGACATAAGTGTACTTTTTGCAACCATTAATAGCAAGGCTGATTCAGTGTTTATAGGGTGTAGAGCATCTCTGTGATGGGGATGGACCAGGTATGCCTGCACAACTTCAGTCGGTTTAGGAGTTACAGACGATTAAAGGTTAGTAAAAAATTAACGATCAGCTACAAGGCTGATCGTATGATATTATTGTAGTATGCACTGTAGCTATGTGAACAGTATAAAAACTAGCATGGTCTATCAGTCGGTTTAAGAGATACATCCGTTCAAAGGTCGGAACTTTTCGACACTGTATCAGCCTTGCAACTGATGGTTGCAAAAAGTACACTTATCTCTTATACTATATGCATAATTATGTCAACTTACTGAGTGTATGGTCGTCAGTGGCGCGTTGTGGAGAGGTATGGACACTCAATCATGAGGGTCTGGGTTCGACTCCGTACGGACGACATGCCATGTATACCAATGAGTTTTTCTAACTTATGTAGTTGTAGGTAATACCGACTGCTCTCAAACGGTAAAGGAAAAAATCGTGAGGAAACCTGTATACGCTGAAGAAGAAATCCTGATGTGTATGCTGTGTAGTCTGCCAATATGCATTGGGCACGCATGGTGGACGGATGCCCATACAACCCGTACACCCTTCCAGAGGGTATAGGCGTGAGCCATGCAGTGGGATGCATATTGGCTGATGATGATGATGGTGACTGAATATTTAAAAAATGTATTAGTTCTTGTCAAAGGGAATGTGTCAGTTTAGGTTTAGTCACAACCATGTTCGCTTTCTGGCATTCAAGATACTTCGCTATAACTGCTGACTTAAGGTTCATCATCATCATTATCAGCCGGTAGACGTCCACTGCTGGACATAGGCCTCCCCCAAAATGGGGGGATTTGCCATAATCGCCACGCTTGGCACGCTTGACTAAGCTTATGAGCTACCAATACTATTTGTTCAATACCATAAGTTACCACTATTGCTACAGTTCCTGTTTTTTTTGTGATAAATCATAATTAACAAACTCTTCCTACCAGATTCAGAGAAATAGCTACTTAGGCATGTTTACAAACCTCTAGGTAAGTTCTACGCAAAACCTAAGAGGCCTATTAAGGAAAATCCGTATACATAAGTCACCGGTCGTATGAATAAGTCAGGAGATATAAAATAAACAGCACTTTGTGTTGTCAGTGTGTTGTTATTTGACAGAGTTAGTGCAGACTCGTCACCTCCGCCGGGCAACGATTACCCAATTTGATACTAATATGTCCAGAATATTGGCAAAAAAGTAGGACAAAGATAAATAAAGTGTTCGTTTGTTTATACATACATAAATAGACTTACAAGGATAATTCCCATCGGCCTGGTCACTTTGGTATAAGCAAGCACGTATCCAGAATGTTGGTTCGCGGTGTACATCCCCCTATGTTCACAGATAGGACGGATACATTATGTGCAGTATCCGGGTATACGTGCTTGGGTATAAGTATAACTACCAAAAGGTTTTTATTCATTAAAATTTAGATATATTTCGTATGGCTTTTGCCGTATTGAAAAAATTGCGATTATTCCAAAGAGCTGTGATACAGAAATTTTTGTAGATGCTGTACCTGGGCTATCATGCGCCTGCCTACCCAAGTTTTCTCAATGTTCACAAGTTAGATAATATTACTACTAACTGAAATATAGCATACAGTCAACATAAAAGTCTATCAAAATGAAGAGAAATTATTGACGTAAAAATAATTTTCGAAAAAAAAAAAATTGTGAATAATCACAAGTCTAAACTATTATAAAACTGTAACAGAAGTGTGTCTGTACATTGAAGATATTTACAAAAAAAAGATTACGATATGATTTTTAGATGGCCCTGATTACAAATCACCAATTTTTGGATTTTGTGTCTGTCTGTCTGTTTGTTTGTTTGTTTGTTTGTTTGTTTGTTTGTTTGTTCGTTTGTTTGTTTGTTTGGGTGTTTGTTTGTTCGAGTATCACGCAAAAACTACTAAACCGATTTTGATGAAACTTTTTTTGTTTGATAGCTTATCATCTGACTTAAAATCTGGTATATAATTTATGCGGACGAAGTCGCGGGTAAAAGCTCGTAAGACAATAAAATCAAAATCAAAATTTAAATAAAAAGACTGAAAACAATTATTCATAATAATAACCCAATTATAATGATTAAAAAGTTATTGACGACATCATTTTATTTTTTATGTTGACTGTACAAATACTAACAGGTAACATTTTACTTCTATGTTGTAGTGCACCTGCTGTTTCTTGCGCAAGTTACATATCAAATGTTTCCGCATAACAGCGTTCTGCAAGGGATAGAATTAGGCTTGTTTTATTCATAACTTATACATAAGGTACAAAAATAAATATTTAAGTTTTGAGTCAGAATAATTTTCTGTATTTTTATGTCAGTGTGTACAATAAAGTGTTATAATATATTATATAATATAATAATGTTGTCGTGGGAAAAGATCTGAAATTCTGAACTTTGGCGGCCAGTCTCAGATACCTATGTCAAAACTCGTCATACAAAAAATCTATACCCAGTTATCATCATTTTTAAGGCTATACATTGATATTTTGTATAATCAGTACCATTACACCTTCTGAACCGTCAGTTCCCACGAAACAACCATTATTAGGTATTTCAGTATTCAGAATCATGGACACAGTAGCTATAGGTAGTAATTCAACGATTTGTCCCACCCACTACGATTAGATGTGGTCAAGAAATCGTGCGTAACAAATCGCAGCACTGGGATAGTGATGTCAAATAATCAGATTAGTTCGATATCTTACGATTTGGTACTTTCAAAACATCTTTCAGATACGTATATTGGTACTTATATGACAATCATTATATTGTACCATATATTTCATTTCTAGTCTAATTTGAAACGTAGACTCTGTAAACAGATTCTTAAGGCGTACTAAGTGCCTACTATACAGGGTGTAACAAAACACCATAGTAATAAAATTAGGGGGTGCTAAAAAAAATTCTGCTGTCTCGTACATTTTAGTCAAGCTGGTACTGCAGTTTTGTAAATGGGGTAGCAGATTTTTTTATTTTTTTTCGAGGTAGTTGTAAGTGACAGCCTATTAAATACTGAAACGGTAAACTCAGACCATCAAACTGAACAACTTTCACTATGGAGCCTACCTCAGGAAACGCGAAAAAAATCAGCTGTCCCATACAAAACTGCTGTACCTATCCGACTAAAATATATGGGACAGCTGATTTTTTTGGTAGGTTCCATAGTGAAAGTTGTTCAGTTTGATGGTCTGGGTTTACCGTTTCAGTATTTGCTAGGCTGTCACTTAGACGCTGTATAGGATGTTAGGGTAAACAGTTACATTACTTTAAGGGGTGATTGTTAGGTACCCATGATACTGGACAACTTGCCCAAGAAACCTATAGGAAATTAAAATTAGCAAAAAACAATTGGACTTTCCATAGTAAATGCGATCAGCTGTAGATTTTATTTGCGAATTTTTCTTTGTTCCTATTCATGTTGAATGGGGAATGTTGTTCATATTCATGGGTACAATGATGCCTTAAAGTAATATACTGTTTACGCTAACACCCTGTTTAGGGTGTAAAATGTACCCATGATCGAAAGGGTGTGGGGTGCTTCAAACCATCAAACTGAACACCTTTCACTATGGAGCCAACATTTCAAAATAGCGAAAAATTAATCTGCTGTTGAAAATGATAATTATAGCTACTTGACCAAAATGTTTGAAACAGCTGATTTCGGTGTTGGCTCCATAGTGACAGTTGTTCAGTCTGATGGTCTGAAGCACCCTGTTCGATATGTAACGTAATCAATTTTACACCCTGTATTTGTATGACTCTTGTGGAATATAACGAATGCTCAGTAAATTGTGTAACTCTACAAACTAATAATTTAACTACAAAAGAAATTAGGAATGGAACTTCACGCTTCTCACGCACAATTTAAACGATTGATAGCTAAAGGCTTCGAGGACATTTAACAACGAAAAAACATAGAAACAAAACCACTAATTTATCATTACAGTAGTGCACTCATTGTCACAGCCCTTGAGTGATGCTAAGTCTTTTGTCCCGCGATTTCGTCTCTTCGTCACATTACTCACACGTGCGTGGCAAAAGTAAATTCAGGGCTTCCTGTTGATCCTTTGTATCAGTAGGAATTGGAACAGCAGTCAGATCACACTCTTTGTTGAGGTGTACTCTGATTTAGCACGTGAAAATCTAGAGGAGAGCAAGAATTTTTAACTGAAGTAGCAAAGTGCAGATTACGCCATGGATTTTCGGCTAACAATCTTCTTTTGCCTTGTAAGTATTAATGTAATTTTGGTCATGGTTTGTCCACTTTGTTTTCTCTGAAATTATTCAGATCCTACTCTTACATAGGTATTTGGTTCCTACTCTTACTCTAGCATCTATAATTTTAGTGGTCATTCGTTTATTGATCAATTGAGCTTTCTACGTCACTTGGAATCCAGGAAGTTCTATTTATTTGATTAACCCTATATTATTAAAAGGGCAAATGAGTACTCTGCGTCTCTGACTATTAAGAGTATGAAACTTCATGTATTTACACCTTGAAAAGCTATCGTGTTATTATTAGTAACATCCATTCGTTGTCCTATAAACATTTAACGCTCCTGTGTGTTGGTCATGTCATGAATGAGATTTACTCGTGTTATACTATGTTTAATAATTGTTCTTCCTGCTTCTTAGATTTTTTCTATTTAAAATTAAATAGAGGCTTACTAAAAACGTTAAATGTTCTAAATGACCGTTTCTGGCCACATCTTCCTCGGTGTAGAGTCATATCAAACCAAAAAATATTTGTTCTTTATCTTCTTTCTTATCCTTCTCAATATGCTGACACTTTTTTAAGGGGGTTGATCAGACCGTCAAACTCAACAACTTTATCTATGGCACCAATATCGAAATCGCGAAAAAAATCAGCTGTTCCATACTAAACTGCAAACCCAGACCTACTCGAGCCAAATTTATGTCATCTGATATTTATTTCGCGATTTTCGATGTTGGTCCCATAGAGAAAGTTGATCAGTTTCATGGTCTGATCATGCCCTTAAAAGAGTGTCAGCATATTAGATTTCTTTTAACAAACAATTGTTGGTTTGATTTTGACGGACTGTTTTTTTTTTTCAGCTTTACAAGATTCAGGTTTGTCCTAAACAAAATCAGCTAGATTTTGTTTAGGACAAACCTGTGGCTGAATTTATTATCTCCTTCTTTTTCCCAAGTTCTCCTGACTTCCAGGCTGTCGCTTCTAGGATCTAGGAACAGTAAAAAATTTTTTTTTATTAAGAATTTTCAAGACCTACAAAATCAGGCTTATTTTGTAGGCTCAGCTAGGAAGTTATTGGTACTTGAAGCAAAAGTTTCTGACCACTCTGAGATTTCTCTTTCGTTCTACTTCTGTTTATAATTATGTGTCTATTTTCTATAAAAAAAACATAAGTACAGGGTCCTTCTTAATATACTGACACTTTTTTAGGGGATGATCAGACTATCAAACTAAACAACTTTCTCTATGGGACCAACATCGAAATCGCGAAAAAAATATAAATATAGCTGTTCATTTGGCTCGAGTAGGTTTGCAGTTTTGTATGGGATAGCTGATATTTTTTTCGCGATATCGATGTTGGTGCCATAGAGAAAGTTGTTCAGTTTGATGGTCTGACTATCCCCTTAAAAAAGTGTCAGCATATTAAGAAGGACCCTATATTTAGTATCTGGTGGTCTACAAGAAACAATTTTTGCTTTTCCACAGTTCGTCATCACGGTTGTGTCAGCTTACCCATCCGAAGAAAGTGTTCGAGAGAAGCGTGACGTCATGGAATCCATGAAGAACGCCTGGAACGAGGTGGTGAGGACGTTGTCGGATGCCGGAGACGCGGTCGTGCATGTCTTCAAGCCGACAGAGAAAAGCATCATTGACAAAATGGCGGATGGGGTCAAAGGCCTTACGAACTAAGCACTAAGTAGCTATACGAGTCGAGTACCTAGTTTCATTCTCGCATGTTCGATTTGTGCAGTCGGTTGCGTTAAGTCGAGCAGTAGGGCAGTCCAAACCAGTTTGGTTTTAGTTATTGTTGAGAAATAAGATAATTTTATTAAAAACGATTGAAGTTCCGCAAATTACACTTTTGTTCAAGTCTTTAATAATGTGAGAGAAAAAATAGAGACTATTTCAATACACATTGAACCACAAAATTACCCATAGGTATACCAACACAGTTCTACTAACAATTTCGAAATTGCAATTGGAAGTTACAGTGCACATTGATTGACGGTATAATAATTAGAGAGCCAATTAGCTCTCTTCAGAGCGATTGAAAGCCTTAATTTATCTGGCCGAATATTTTCATCTTATTTTAATAGATTAGATTAGATTCATTTATTTCACATTTCACATAACAAAAGGCATGCCATTTTAAAGCGCTGTTATACTTCTCCTGGACTTAATTGTATGCATTTTCATACAAACAAGATTAAAATGTTCGCCAAATAAATCATTGAGTTTAAACGCTCTGAAGATTCACCCTGATGAGATATTTTACCAGGGGCATTAGCACTGAATACTTACAGAAGGAACTTAACTTTCTCGACCGACATAAGCAGCCTATATTCTTCAATAAAATGGAATTAATGGATCAGGTCAAACTCTAGTGCCTGCCCTATTTTGCTCATCAAGTGATATCGTACAGTCAACAGCAATAGTCTATACTTTAGTGAATTTCGTGATAAAATTAATCTCGAACAAATCGATAGTTTACTATGTTTATGTTATAGGTGTTATAGATGTTATGTGAAACAGCATTTTATGATCTGTAGCTTAACTTAAAATAAAATTACTAAAATTCATAATTAACATCAGATAATAATTTTGAAAGTAGTGCTGGTAGCTTCCTTATCCAACGAATTAGCAGCTCACAGAACATTATAAGAGGGGTTAGAAATGTAAAGTAGCGCTTTTGCTTCGAAGACGGCTGTCGCCACTTAATTAAAAAATAAATAAATAACGCTCACAGGCACATACATTGTAATGATCCCAAGTTAAGCACTATAGGCTTGTTTAATATGGAAACCATACAACAACGGCACGAACATATAACATCCATGACTGAACCGGGATTCGAACCCAGGACCCTGGTTTGGCAGTCCGGCGTGGTAACCATTACACCAACCGGGACGTCAACTTGTCTTCCCACTCACGCTGCTACAACTACTTATGCGCTCTCGGTCGCACCACGCCGCGCGCCTTCCGGTGTTATGCGAATCATTGCATAACCGTGTGGCAAGCGTTCCACGCCTACTTTGCACTTCTAACCCCTCTTATAATGTTCTTTGGCTTAGATATTCAAAGGCGGAACGCTGCCAACATGCTTGGGGCCAATTGATTTTTAATTAAAATTCTAGTAAGATATTTAGAATGTTACTCTCGAGATCATTTACTTTTGATGTTGACTGTACCAATATAACACAAAAGTAAATTACTTATAGTCGGCAGTGTATTTTTTTTTATTGTAGTCTAGTTCTTAAATATTTTGTAATTATCAGAAAATTTCATTGTGTTAAGGAATTAATATGGTCCAAAATAAGTAGGTATAGTCTGATTAAGTTAATTGCTCAATCACAAGCTTTTCATAATTGAAGGGATTTGTTATTGTACCTACAATATTTTCATTTTGTAAATGCATATAAATTAATTGAGGCTGAACTGAAACACCAGTAATATGCAAATTCCTTTTTTTTATTCGTACAGTCAGCAGCAATAAGATGTGTACACTTTAGTACTATAAACGCAACATAGAACAAAAGTGCTCAAGCACGCATGTGATCTTATTGCTGCTGACTGTACATAGATCTAGCATGGCGGGCTTGACAAATCGCCTTTTCTTAAATGTGCGACATACCAATGCCGCGAGGGCATGCTATATCCTTCGGTTTCTAAATATACAGAATATTTTTTTCTGAATTGATTTGTATAATAAATTTACTTAATTAATAAAACATGCATATAACCTGTTTTCATTGCAATAAGCTCTCAAAATAAAACTGGAAACCCCGAACTGTTCATTTCATAACTACTTATATGAGATGATATTTTTAATATTTATATTTTATCAACTGGAAATACAGGGGATTCTTTATTTGTAGTTTTAAGTCTAATAAAAGTTTAATAAGTACCTTATTGTGTTTTACTTACTGTCCTACTGACCGGCTCATAATATAATGTTTAGTTGAATTTATTGCATTAAAAAACTGTACTTTGTACGAAATTAATAATATTTATTACACTTTGATAATGTTGACATAGTAAGGTGCGTGTGAGAGTGCAAAACTAGTACACTCAGCAGCAGTAATATACTTTTATACTATAGCATAACATAATGCTCACGACAATATTCCTTGAGAGATATGATAAAAACTCAGAACATCCACGTTTCACTATTACCTAGTACCTACTTTTATTATCAAGTTATATTAATTAACTTCTTAGTCATTTCGCAAATGAATCAGTCAATTGAGCTGAGCCTCTAGTGCTGCCCTCAATCGTATTTTTTAAATTTCTTAACAAATAAACAAAATTGCCAAAAAACAAGAATGACACATTATTGTCGTTTCAGATTTTCTGGTTGTTTCCTGGTACTTATTGGTTTTTTATACCGATCGATTGAAAATCTGTTATGACTTATACAATGTGACATTTTTGTTTTTTCGACATGTACTGTAATCACGCAGCAATGGAGGCTCGGTACCCTCTTTAGTGAATTAAAGCTAACTATTATAATACGTATTGAGTTATTTTGCTGTTGAGTGTACTTTTAAACGTGTGCGTACATGCAAAATTTATCACTCGATGCACAATAGCATCTATTTGCTTACATAACATTAGGTACTGATTTACACTTCGCTGTGATACGGCGCGCAGGAGTCTACTTCGTATATACCATCTTGGTAGTGCACTTCAGCATTATTATCGTCGTACATCTCTATAAGTTTATCAGCTTTCGGCGGTGGACTCTCTGGGTAATCCGGTCTCTTATCATACTCCTCAACTTTATGCTTGTGACCTGGCAATATAAATATACCGGCTGATATAGCTTTCTCCTTTTTATTCGCTTTAGCTTCTTCCTCAGCAATCAAGTAGTTCCTATGTTTGATGTCCGATATATTGTATTGGTAGAATTCTGACTTGTGCCGTTCTCTGAAGAACATGCACCATACTATCCATATGATCACAATCACTGCCTGCAAAAAAACGTCAGCGTAAGAAACGTCTAGCTTAAACGCTTAAATTATGTCGTAATGGCAGACTTACCAGAATTAACGCGCCGATGAATCCTGCGATGGGGGCACTCATTTTTTTTCCTAAATATTTAATGATGTGAGTATGAGACGCGAGTCACAAGTGGCTAGATTGAATGTCTCTGGCGATCGGTGCAGCCGTGGCGCTCAATTAATGTCGTTGTACATTGTAACTCTTTTAGCCAGTGATGTCATGTCACGATTGGAGTAAAGTTGCTTCATTGGAGCACAGTGGTCCATTCTTTTTGTGCGAAATTGAAAATAGTTATCTAAAAGTAGAAAATTTCAAAAGACTTCCTTGTAATAGAGTCGCAATTTGTATGGCACGAGCTTTAAACCAGTTTTTAGAGTGCGTAGTAGAGGTGTGTCTAGTGCACGAGTACTAACAATGTCGCAGACGGGAAATGTAAAGCAAGTGGTCCTAGTATGGTGGTACTTTGATGATATTGGACTGAATAAATAGTAGATCAATAAGCAAGGCCCCTACGGATGCTGTACGCTCTTGACCCCAATGCCTAATCGCAAAGGTCAGACGAACTATCAATTCACATTGAAATAAAAATAGTTTTAACAAGCTACATTGATAACGTAGGTACAAATGTAATATGGTAGGTACTCATTTTTTGTGAAGTAGTTTTTGAGACTTACGTGGTTTAAGCAGTGGACGATGATAGGCTGATGATGATGATGATGATGATGACGTGGTTTAAAGCAAAATGTTACTTTAGCGGTATATCAAAAGGTAACATGATTTTTGGTAAAAGTCGTGGTGGTTTAGCAACGAGTGGGGCCATTCCTTCACTTGCTAAAATTACCGATAAAACTTTAAAAGTTCGCAAAGCTTCTCGAAATCAAAATCACCATTTTTTTTTCAGAAAATATTAGATAGCTTTCTGTTTTGACATAATTTTATTGACTCTACCACCGCGTCGGAAGGTGTTCCGTTGTAGAGAAGATTCGGCCGGAAAATCTACAACAACACACATCTTATAAACAAAACGAAATATTATAGTATTAATACAATATTGAATTACATAGCGGAACATACAGGGTAAGTGACAGCCTAGCAAATACTGAAACGGTGAACTCAGACCATCAAACTGAATAGCTTTCACTATGGAGCCTACCTCAGGAAACGCGAAAAAAATCAGCTGTCCCATACAAAACTGCTGTACCTTCCCGACTAAAATGAATGGGACAGCTGATTTCTTTTCGCATTTCCTGAGGTAGGCTCCATAGTGAAAGCTATTCAGTTTGATGGTCTGAGTTCACCGTTTCAGTATTTGCTAGGCTGTCACTTACACCCTGTTACAACACCTCCATAACCACCTATTTCACAATTTCCCTTCCCCCGTGTAATTTCTCCTCCGCGTAACAGCGAAGCTCTGAAGCATCCCCCCCGGAACTTGGTGGACCTGGTCTGCGGGTCAATCTGCCCGCCCAGCGAGCCGCAGGCCGAGCGCCGCGCCACTCGACCTGCTATTTTGCTTGGCCGGTATGTAATATAGGTAATCATCGTGTTTATATTAAGTTTTTTTACAGTGGACTCGTTCTCTGGCAAGATTAGAATATCCTCTGGTATCTTATTGTAATAGCGTATACTGTGTCTCATGGAACAAATGACTGTGTTACTGATTCGAAAATGTGGGAATACTATGAGTACTCTGTGAAATGGGTATATTTTTATTTCTTGTTTGAACGTTGTTTTTGGGAAAGAGAGACTTTTTGCGAACGTGTATTTTTGTAAATAAATTGACCAGCTTGGTTCCGACGTCGGTTGTTGAGCGACCCTTGGATGCTCCAAACTGTTGCTCATGTAGCAGCCTCCTGAAGTTATGGTGGGAGAGCATGTAGGTATAATCTTTACAACAACTTTTCTGAAAACGGGTAGAACAGACAGATCAAAAAATCTTCTTTAGGGCAATACGGTAGGTAGCGTATATTTTATCTCAAATTAAGGTATAAAACCTTCTACGAGTAAACAGGAAAAGTTCTCAATATTTTGCGAGCCATTAAAAAAGGGAAAGATACATACAGCGTGAAATTGATATCATTGGAATCCTTTTAACTAAGAGTCTACCCATCAAACTGAACAACTTTTACTATGGGAGCAAACTGATCGGAGCAAAAAAAATCTGCCGTTGCATACATTTGAGTGGAGATAGGCATTGCAGTTTAGTATGGGACAGCTGATTTTTTTGTTGCTCCGATCGGTTTGCTCCCATAGTGAAAGTTGTTCAGTTTGATGGGTAGACTCTTAGTTTAAAAGGATGCTAATGATATCAATTTCACCCTGTAATCATGTCGACGACGACGACGACGGAATTTGTAGAGGAAGCAATTAGTTTAATATAGCACTGGAAATCGTATTGAATACGACCATTTTACGAGCCTACCGTGCCTATTGTGCTGCCCACAATCGTATTTTTTTAAATTCTAACCAATTTACATTACCAAAAAACAAGAATGTTACATTGTATTACTGATTGGCTTTCAATTTATCGAAACATTACGGATTATTTTGTTTAATGTTATCTTTAAAACCGCCGAAAGTGGCCACTTTATGCGGTTTTAAAGATAATAACTACAAACATTATAAAAAGAAATTCGCAGTGACCCGATAAACTGAAAACCAGCAATGACTAAAATGTGACATTCTTGTTTTTTTGAAATATTGTTTAATTGTTAAGAAATAAGAAAAATATGATTGGGGGCAGCAAAATAGGGTCGTTGCAGCCTCAACAAAAACAACAACATCATAACAAAAACTGGGTAGGTATGGTATGTGTGACATATTTAAAAACCAATGAAGACACTGTAGTAGAAATATATTTAGGAATTTACTTGCATTATTTTACATTCATATTTGTTTTGTTTTATATAATTGACATAGAATTCGTTAGATAAGACAAATTTTTATATTGAAAAGTTAATGTTTATTAAAATATTGTGCTATTAATTATAATTAACGTAAAACTACTATCTTCTGGAACCATCTCGTGGTTGCGGACCTGGGGACAAGGTAAAAATCATATAAATTAAATATTGCTTGTTTATTACTTACCTACTTCTTTCAGTAAGGAAGCATAACTAAATATAGGTATATTGAAGGTTACTGACCTTGTCCATCTACGACGTGAACTGGAATAAAATAAAAAAAATTTAGTGTTGTGTTGGAAATACATGGAGGAAACATTACAAATAGATAAACATTTAGGTAAATTAAATAAACAACTCAACAAATCAACATATCAAAATACTTCAACCAATCATATTTAATATAATTAATAAATCACCAAATACCTAAGGCGTTTAGGTATTTAGGGATAGTGTAATTAGATATTAAGTATAATATTTATAATAATTCTTTTTGGGTTTACTTACAAGCTTTCTAGCACGAAGGACCATGTTTTATTTTTACGAAGCCTAAGTTAACATTATTTGGTTTGGACTTGATCGTTTTCTGGTTTTCTCTAAATGTTATTAAAATCTATTGAATTGCTGTTCGTTAGTCTCGCTAAAACTCGAGAACGGCTGAACCGATTGCCATGAAACTTTGGTGGGTTGTTGTGCACATACCAGGGAAGGTTTATAACAACAAAAAATGGCCAAGTGTGTGTCGGGTAGGTGTAGGTGTAGGGCAGGTGTAGGGTAGGTGTAGGGTAGGGTAGGTGTAGGGTAGGGTAGGTGTAGGGTAGGGTAGGTGTAGGGTAGGGTAGGTGTAGGGTCGGTGTAGGGTAGGAAAAAAAGCAGGACAACGTCTGCCGGGTCAGCTAGTAGTAATATAAATATTTACCTCCATCAGGTGCGTTGTCTACTACATTAACTGAAACAAAATTTTTTTTAAATTAATTGCTTGGAAAAATCATTTTTCAAGATATTTCTTCAAAGGTTTTTTTTTATTAAGAGGCTCCCCGTAGGTAAACGCTAGCTCGGGCCATATTTTACTGGTTTTTAGAAGCTATCTTCTCGTTATTTGAAAGACATAAAAATAATTGAAAAGTGTAGCAATATTCTTCAACATCTCGGCTTTATTTGCTATAGATAATATTTCATATTTTTCTATAAAATACATTTGAAAACTGTGTTCAAAGGAAAGCCTAAATATTGAAAAAAAATCTGTATTACGTGCATCTACTTTTTAAGTTTAAGTCACATTTTAGTTAGTAATATTTTAGTTAGTTATATGTTAGTTATATAGTTATATTTTACTTGAAACACACACCTTTGTGTAGACAATATTAAGATCTAAAATTGCTATTTAAAAAAAATCTAAAATAGCAAATTTTTTTTAAGACCAATATTTAATGAGTTAATTTTTAAATTTGGGGCGAATTCTTATGATTTTAGAATGTGATTTCCTTGGATTAGAAAGCTTCACTGTGACATAATGGGAACAAGCTAGTCAAAAATAGGTATACCTACTAAAATGACGTAGTTTAGTAGAGGTGAGGTGGCTCTGAAAGAGTCAAGGTCGTTCGTTCAGGGAAACCCCTTAATGTACCTCATATAGTCCTAGGTACAATAGTTTCCATACATCGTGTTTTGCCCACAATACCTTTCTATTTATAGCTTTCAGAAAGTTCAGATGCGAATATGCCATTAAAATAAAATGAACTAGGCTGTGTTAATAATTAATATAGATGTCAGAAAAGACGGAATTACGATTTCGGATGGATTTTCGGGGGCAAGGATGGGTCCAGAATAGCATTCGGAATTTCGGAGTCAACTAATCCTATACAAAATCCTAATTCTGATTCAGAATTCCGTATACATGATTGTGTGTAGCAGTCATTAGGTGATATTCTCCATTAACCCTTCAAAACTGATTTTCAGTGACTGCACTTACCTTGTTGATCTCCATCCACAACTTGAACTGAAAAATAAAAAAATAAAAAATTAGACAATAATAAAAACATCTCTAACGTGTAATATGTATGTAACAAACAAAAATAGGTAGGTACCTATAATACTTTTGAAGAATTATAATTAAACTAAAAACAATTGGGTATTCGTTTTTTTACTTATTTAAAACTAAAACTGGGAACACGCTGTTTTGTAGGCTTAGCATGCGCATGCCGCTTTCTCGCTTTGTCGTGCGTGGCATGCTAGTCCTTGTTCATGTTGTTTCTTACCTCAATTATCTATCATTCTCAAAGATCGATAAAATAAATAATAAATGAATAAAGAAAGACATATTGTTTTTGTTTGTTGTTTCACATTCATATTTAACTGAGATACACTAATTACTAATTGACTTGTTGTTTATTAAAAGGTACTTATTACAATATTTGCTCGCGAGGCAGCCTCGCGCGGCATACGCTTGCTCGAAGTAGCCTCGCGAGGCAAAGTATTTATTAAATGAACTTACCTTGGTCAGGACGCTGAGAGATGTCAACTGAAAATTAAGGATTTAAAAGTTACTTTGATTGAAAGGTTTTTTTTATATGAAATAGTTGTTATTTTAGTATTAATAAATACACACAAGAATTTTGGATTAAGAGGGCGCCTCCATTGCCGTCAATGGTTTATTAATTAATTTCAGAATAATATCGACCCTTCTGGCCTCAAAGGTCGTAAACGCCACTTTTGGCCAAAATGAGTTAAAAATGCAGTTTTGTTTATTTTTTTTCGCTCTATCGATCGGTGTATTTAAACTTCTTCTAATCCCAAAAAAATGTCGTTTACTACCATTGTTTTTTTTTGTCTAAAACTAAAAAAATAAATAAAAGTCAACGTAAAAGACATTTCATTTACAAAATATTTGATCCTGTGACATAAACACCAATTGAAAAGACATAAAAGACATTTTCATTCGAAGATTACAAAATATGTCGTTTACGACCCAATCAAACCTTAATCACAATTTAATCACAGTGTCGTAAAAGCAAAAAAAAATGATTTTTCAAAATACGCTCTACGATGTAGTGACGTAAATGCCAGTGGCCGTACCTACATACCGACTCTTATCGGCTTACTTTTCAGAATTACTAACCATATTAATCCACATTTATTTAGTAAACAAGTATTACAAGTAGTACAACAAGTACAATTATTAGTATGGCATACCTTTGAGAGACTAGCACCCTTCGTCGTCGTTCGTTGTCGATTTCAAGTCAAAAAGTTACCTTTTTATTAATAAGCATAATTTAATGGAATTTGAAATATTTTGGTCTGTCAATTATCTAACAAATGCGCAAAGAAAGGAATGTTATATTGTGTCATTTACGTCCCAAAACGAACAAATTGTTAACTTAAAATGTCGTTTACGACCCGGTGTCACCTGAATAGACGTTGAATCGTGTCATTTTCGTCCCAAAACGAACAAATTGTTAACTTAAAATGTCGTTTACGACCCGGTGTCACCTGAACAGACGTTGAATCGTGTCATTTACGTCCCTAAACGTACAAATTGTTAACTTAAAATGTCGTTTACGACACATATCCGTTGTACATGTAAACATGAACACGAATCATTTATTTCAATCGTCGATGATATGCTATGATCTTTGAAGAGTTCTTTTGTCTATCTCCGAAGTCCTTTGCCAGATCTTCACCAAATTAAAATGGGACCACCTCTGAAGTACGACCTACCAAACAAAAAAAATTATCAAAATCGGACTACTCTGTAAGAAGTTATCGAATCATTTATTTCAATCGTCGATGATATGCTATAGATTTTTAGAGAGTTCTATTGTCTATCTCCGAAGCCCTTTACCAGATCTTCACCAAATTAAAATGGGACCACCTCTGAAGTACTGACCTACTAAATAAAACAAAAATTATCAAAATCGGATTAGGTACTCTGTAAAAAGTTATGCGTGTTCATACATAAAAACAAAACAAAAAATATACTCGTCGACTTACAAATACAAATACAATACAAATTTTTTTTTTTCTCACCACAAACACAAAATTAATAAGAGCAATACAAATATTAAATGAAGTACAAGAGTTTGTGGGTGGAGACTGGTGCTTGGTAAGTATGTGTACTTGCGTACACATACCTGTACTTCAAGTCACCAGGTCTTCTCCCGCCAGGAGTAAGAAGTACATTTATAAAAAAAGTTAAAGCTAAAGTTAATTTACAAAACAAAGTAACAGGATATAGGAAAACCGTTGTATTGTGTAAATAAATGTATTTATGTAACTAGTGTAGTGTATGTATGTATTTTGTATTAGCATGTTCCAAAAGGTATTGAGACTTGAAAACCACCTCGTTTTTTGTTTTGTTTTCGTCGGTTAAAAAAACCTTTTCCAACCACTAAAACATAACATATTTTAATGATTTTTGGTACACTTATTCTTGAGACCAAAAACTAGGTTCGTACGTTTTGATTTTTTCAATATTTGATATAGCAGCGAAATTGTAAGAAAAATTTAATGTTATGTATGAAAATCTAAAATCGCTTATATTTTATTTAATATACATACATAAAAGTACATCAAAAATATCAAAATGTACAAACCTGGTTTTCTATCTTTGGATTAATGAGCCAAAAATTATCAAAATGCGTTGTTTTCAAAGGGGAGAAAAACGTTAACGCCGCCGGCCAAGCTCAAAGACGATACGCAAGAAAGCTTATATACATTTGGTTGATCTATTTGGCTTGCGTTTTGCTTGATTGTCGTATCACTACACCATCCTCTTTACAAATAAATTATCCATAAATTTAAAGAATTTAAACATTACCATAACGAATATTTACTACTTCCAAATGAGGCTCAAGTCTTGGACGTCCTGTTAGAAAGTGACGAAGAGGATGAAAATGCAGCTATTATTTTAATGTCGTGTAAATTAATAATTACCAAAAGTTCCTTTTTTAATTTTATGCGTGATTTTTTCTTTTTCTTATCCTATGAAGGTTAAAAAATGTAAATGTGATGTATGAACATGAAACATGTGCCTACAATTTAATTATGAAAATAAATGATTCAAAGATTATAAAATATTTTAATTAAAGACACAATAAACGATGAGCTATTCACCCTTTACCTAAAATTAATTAATACCCACCTATTCTTGAACATCTTTTTAATGGAAATAGGGTATAATTGTTTTTGCTAAGTATCTGAATATAACACATTACCTTAACACATTAGCCCACAATGAATAAAACATAAAAATTAGTTTATTAAAATAGCCTTTTACTGCTTAATCACTGCCTGTTTGTTTATAAAAATGCTTTTACTACTTTATTATTAATCAGCAATACATTTTTGTACTATTTTTGGGTAGTAAACACCATTCAACAGTTTTATTTTAGGGCGTATCTCCATGCTAACTTCTTTAATCTGCATTCTACTTCAGTGCAATACTTATGAGTTTTTGAAACATTTGAGTACGAGTAATTTTATGTAAGTATCATCAATATAGCTAAAAAAGTAAAAAAGATATTAATTTTTCTTTTTTCTATTTTTGGTTTTTTGCTTCCCCTGTAAAAAGTCCTTTATGGCGTTTACGACAATTGAGGCCAGAGGGGTCGATATTATACTAAAACATTTGCAAAAACCAACAATAAAATTATTGACATTAAAAAAATATATTTTACTGGAGGGTCGGGGACTCGGCGCCCTCTTAAAAGTAATTTTTAATTTTTCAACTGACTTATTTGCTAACGTTTATCAAGTTCCATTTACGTAAAATTCGAGTCTCTTGTTTCAATTCCTAAGGATTTATATATTGCTGGGTTTTACACTTTATTGAAATGCCTTTTAATTTTATTCAGCTTTTAACTGTAGGTATACCTTCGTTGATGTACACACTATACAAAATTCCCTGCGTTGCATTAAATCACAGTATAAGAAAGAGTATTCTAGTACCTACTAACTACAATAGAGAATTGACAGTATTTAAGTAATTTTATACGAAATATTATATAGATAATCTTTATTTTTACCTCTTGCAGCAGTAAGTGCAAATAGCGCCACTAACACCAACACGAACTGAAATAAAAACATAATTATCAATTTATTTAAAGAAGTAACTGTACTGAGCATTACTTTCTTACAGAGTGGGAAGATGAAGTTGCATTATTTTATGGTCTAAGCATTATTTATAGTTTTCAGCATTTGCTGCACTGAAAAAAATAAAAGATGGACGTTAAAGGCCCTGAACCACAATTTGTTTGTCAAATACCAACAGGTCTTCGATTTTATCAAATACGCCTTACATAAAAGTAAATCTAATAGTAGCAGAAGTAATATTTGCTACTATAGGTCGACCAGAATGTCATGAAAAATGAGGAAATCAAATTTTAGAGTAAGCAACACTGGGGTAATTGGATTAGGGCCCTTTAAACACTGTGACTTTTTACAGCACTTCTGAAACGCCAGCCATACAGCCACGAAGAAAAACGTTCGTAATAATATTTAACTATAAAATTATATGCCTTTTCTTATAAACAAGATGAAAATGTTCGGCAAGATGATTTGGGAGTTCAAATGATCTTTAATGTGCACCCATGCCACCCATTAACAAATGCACGTTTTTATCATCGCAAAAAGTTGCAGTTTGTAAAAGGGCCTACTTGATGACAGTTTGACATTGCCATGTGAAAATTTATATTTTTTTACTTTTTTTCATTTCATGAGATTCTGGTCGATCTTTCGTTATTCAACCGCGAATGCATTTGTCGACTTCATGCGATTAGGAATTTATTTCTGGCACAAAGAAGAAGACATAAAAACATACATACACAAAACACATACCACACATAAAATTCATTAAGGTGTAGGTATTATTAGTTACAGTAGTTTTTTCATTTCATTTGCTTACGAAACAACTACAAAAATACAAAAATAACAACTATTTAATAATAAATATAATAACTAATAGATAAAGAGGTTATTGTTTTTTACGGAAACAAGCAGTAACTAAAAAACTGGGAAATTGCAAGCTCATTTAGTAACTTACCGTAATTTTCGACATGTTTGTTGTAAAAAACCTGGAGTAAGCTCTTCTAAAAAATTTAGTGAACTGTGACTTTGCGTCAGTTAAAATCTTTTATATACAAGACCGATTAATATCAAATATTGACGGAACGTAAAGTAAACAGATCAGATAACCTTAACCTTAGGCCATATTCCGAGAAACATGTAGAGCTATTTAAGTTATTAATTTGTGTGATTAAGGAAAAGAAAAATTGCTCTACAACTTTCACAGCTTTATCAAAGGCTTCATACAACGTGTTAATGAATTAACGCAAAACTAGAAAGTAGTTTGTTTAGAATCGAGAGCAGAGTCGAAATATCATGTTTTCAACATAGGTAATTTTTATCAAAATATTAAATAATTTGTTTGAAAAATTTAAAATTTTCTGAACCCGATGTCAACCCACCGCACGGGCACACCCACCCTACTTACTACCAAAACAAGATTATAAAAATGTATCCATGAGTACGTTAGCGCTTTCTTTTAGTGCTGAAATGATAATTGCATGAGGTGTTCATCTCTAAGTGGTTGTGCATTAAGTTAAGTACTCGATGTAATTGTAAATTGTACCCATGTATCATTGTAACAGCTGTTGATAAACCTGATTTAAAAAAAAATAAAAAAAAAAAAAAAAAAAAAAAAAATAAGAAAACATTTTTGCCCCAAAACTTAAAATGCGAATAACTTTAAATTGTAACTATCAAAATAATTAAATTATTGTTTCAATATAATTATTTTGTTATAAATCAGTTGGGGTGTATGAGGTTTTGCGCTATTTCATTAACACGTTGTATAAAACTGTTAGTCACATTTACTTATAAGAAAAAATATACAGTAACATGTTGTCACTTTTTTAAGGGCATGATCAGACCATGAAACTGAACAACTTTCTCTATGGGACCAACATAACATCGAAATCGCGAAAAAACTCAGCTGTTTCATACATTTGGCTCGATTAGGTATGCAGTTTTGTAAGGGCGAGCAAATTTTTTTTTCGTTACAAAACGTATTTGGCTTGGTTGAACTGATAGTGTGTGTGATTTCGTTTTCTTCCATTATCATAATATTGTAAGTACGGTTATCGTGAATTTTCATTAAAATAAACATAATTTCATTAAGTCGCACGTCGTCGTCGTTTTCCTTAGTCGCACGTCGCGGACGCCTGGAGCAGCCGCGGAGCTGGCTGCCGTCAGGAAGTGGGACACGTACTCGGCCCTGGTGACCGATTATCTTTTTGTTCCTGTCGCTGTTGAGACCACGGGGGTTTGGGGAGCCGAGGCTAAGATCTTCATTGCGGAGGTAGGCCGTCGTCTGAGGGAGCGTAATTGTGACCCCCGTTCCGGGTCGTTTCTGGTGCAGAGGCTAGCCTTAGCTATTCAACGTGGCAACGCTGCGAGCATTATGGGCTCCTTTGCGCCAGGATCGACAAGGGGCGGGTTATTTGACTGAGCATGTATTTCTTTGTTCTGACGAAGCTTGTTGCTGATTTTTGACTGTTTTTATATCTTTGTATTTGACGACGCTTGTGCTGACTGCTTTATTTCATTAAAATAAATAAATTGAGTGGACTATCTAATAAGAATAGTACATTACTGCAGCGGCCAGCAACAGAGGCATTGATGGACGAACGTGTAAATGTGGGCCGAGGCGAAGCCGAGGCACACATACGTAAGTCCATCAATGCCTAGTTGTGGCCAAGGCTTGTATAGTACTTTTCTCAAACAATGCGCGGAAATGAATACAGTAAATTTTCTCAAATAATTCGCGGAAATTAAAACTCTTTTCAAAATCAATGACGAACAACGAACAACAATTTGTTTTTTTTTTCAATAAACAGCTTTCTATTTGCAAGCCAATTCGAAATTTAAATAAAACCTTTGATGAGTTACCTCCTTGGTCGCCATGTTTCGGAGAAAAAGACCGTTCCATTTTTAAATTACACGACAGATATGAGTTTACTATGTAATTTATTTGGCCGCAAAACACGACAGATATGGATTTTCATACAAGGGCGGATCCAGGATTTCATATTGGGGGGGGGGCCCTCGGCCGACTCAGGCCACGTATTAAGATATAAAAAAATTAAGTTAAAGACACAGACCCGAGACGTCTTGTATACATATATAGAAAACTAAAACAATCAGCCCCGGATCTACGATTTTTCCGACGCGGGGCAAAAACATGAGATTGGCGCCGGGCCCGGGCCTCCTCTACAAGAGTGTAGCAATAATTTTTTCTTAGGGAGGCCAGGTCCAGGTTGAGTGGTTGCAATAAAACGTTTAACATAGAGCGAGCGAAGCGAGCTCGAGATTTTACTGCAATATGATTAGGTCGAGTCAGAAATTCGCAATATGATCGAATTCTGCGATAGGTAATTTCAATACAACAAAAAAACCAAGAGCGAGCGAAGCGAGCTCAATATTTCACTGAAATATAATGAGATGACTGCAATAAGATCTAAAACCAAGAGCGAGCGAAGTGAGCTCGAGATTTTACTGCAATATGATTAGGTCGAGTCCGAAATTCGCAATATGATTGAAGTATGCGATAGGTAATTCCAATACAACAAAAAAACCACGAGCGAGCGAACTGAGCTCGATATTTCACTGAAATATAATGAGATGACTGCAATAAGATCTAAAACCAAGAGCGAGCGAAGTGAGCTCGAGATTTCACTGCAATATAATGGGATGACTGCAATATAATCTTAAACCAAGAGCGAGCAAAACAAGCTCAGATTTCGTCACTGAAATATAATGAGATGACTGCAATGAGATCTAAAACAAAGAGCGAGCGAAGCGAGCTCGAGATTTCACTGCAATATAATGGGATGACTGCAATACGATCTTAAACCAAGAGCGAGCGAAACAAGCTCGAGATTTCGTCATTGCAATATACTGAGATGTCTGAAATCAGGAGCGAGCGAAGCGAGCACGAGATTTTTTTGCAAAATTCTCAAGTCGATGCAATATTTTTTTTTTTCATCTTGATTTTGGCGCCCCCTAAACCTGCCGCCCGGGGCGTGTTCCCCGGTTTGCTGTTAAATCCTTAGGATTATATTGTGTGTATAATCCTAAAGATTTCTGACCACAGCTCGTTTTAATTATTGTACCTACACAGGCACAATATTTAAAACAGAAACATAAAGCGAGCGAAGCGAGCTCTAATTTTCTCCGCTCTACGAATTGGTTATGGACAGAGCTCAATCAATCTATGCCCTGGTAAAGTGCTGTCATTACTCAGCCTCGAAATTCAATGCAATCCGCAGAGGTCCGTGGGGGGGGCCATGGCCCCCTGGGCCCCCCCCCCTGGATCCGCCCTTGTTTTCATACAACATTGCCGGCCGCTGCGCGCATGTATTTGGCCAGTACAGCAATTTCGATTTATCTCGAAGAAGGTTGTCAAAATAATGCTCACATTTCCAAGCATGTTTGAGAAAAGATTATTAGTTTCACACACTTGATAAAAAAGGTATCACAAGGAGAAATACCTTTCTCCCATCTTCTACACGTTAAAACCAATTTACTTTTTTGTTTAATTTTGTTTCACTCTACACGTATACCTAATAAGTTTCATTCGTGTATGAGGACCTCTAAGTCTGGGTCTCAAATGACATGACCGTCCGCCAAACTTCTTTCTTCCTACTGCAAACCTCATTCTTTCTTCAGATTGTTTCGGATGTCTTCTAGGATTTCTTCATAAATTCATGTTCAAAAGTGTCGGTGTAATTAACCTGTGATTTAATTCGAAGAGGGTTCCGAGACGGATTAGAATGATTCAATGAGCTCGATGGACTTCGTTGTCTAGTATTGTGAATGTTCACCACTGGTGATCTTTCTTATACAGAATTTACAGAGTTGAGAGTAAGACGCAAAAGCCTATAAAATAGCATCTATTTCGGCATAACATTGATAAAGTATTTTGGCGAGATGAGTCGATCTCTGACCTGAGATAATATTTAGGTCAAAATGTTTTATAGTTTATCATATTGAACCAACGTGCCTACATAGATAATAATGAAATCGTGTTTATTTTTTTTATTGGACCTTGTTATAACTGCATGCAAGATATTTGGTAGTTTGTGGCAATGTTTCTGACCATCCTGATTAATATCTGATGTAGGATGCATAAAAAAAATATACTACATGCAAATAAATTTAGTCAAGAATAATCCTATTACGAGAGATAAGCGTACTTTTGGTAACCATCAGCTGCAAGGTTGATTCAGTGTTTATAGGGTGTAGAGCATCTCTGTGATGGGGATGGATTTCTACCTGCATAAATCCAGTCGGTTTAGGAGTAACGGATGTTTAAAGGTCATTAAAAATTCACGATCAGCTGAAAGGTCAGACCTTTGAATGGCTGTACCCTAAACCGACTGGCAGCTCATGTCTGTTTTTGTACTGTTCACATAGCTACACAGTGTATACTACAATAATATCATACGATTAGCATACGAATATTTTCTATGAGAAACGCGATTGCCCAGCCCTACGAAAAGTGCGATTTTTTATATGATTTCACTAACTAAATATGTGAGTATAAAATACCAAAAATCTGAAAGTATTTTAAATTCTTCTAACGCGAGAAAAATGTTTAAAAATACAAGAAAATACGTCATGTTTGTGTCGATTTTCTATCAAGTGAAGTAATTCCAATCGTGTATTCAATAATTGATGATTTCACTAGATAAACTATCCAAGAATACAGAGGTATGATTTTGGTTTCGGTAAATTGTATAAATCTAGTGGAAACATGAAAAATAAAAGATGTCTCCAAGGTGTCTCGTCCTACAGGTGTCGAGCCATCAAACTGAAAAATGTTTGCTATAGGAACAAAATTGAGTTGGATTGCAGTTTTGTATGGAGCAGCAAAATGTTTTTTCGCAGTTTCGACTTTTGTCCTATAGTGAAAGTGAAAGGTGTTCAGTATGATGGTCTGATCATCTCCTCAAAAAACCGTCAGCGTATTAAGGAGGACCCTATATAGATAAGCTTTAAAAGCCAAACATAAACCAAAGTTCAAAATGAAAAAAAAAAATCTCTTTTTAAATTAAAAATTTTTTGTGTTCCAAAATAATCTTGATTAAACCAGTATCGTACAAAAATTTGGTATTATATTCTTTCTTCGCAACTAGTTGCAAAGTGCCGAACGGAGCTTTATAACATTTTGGATGAAAAAATCTCTTGCCAACAGTCATGTCAGGCAGGTACAAGAGGATTTTGGATGCAGATTTAGCTGAAACTATTTTAAGGGGATGATCAGACCATCAAACTGAACAACTTTCTCCATGGAACCAATATCGAAATCAACAAAAAAAACTGCTGTTCCATACAAACTCCATGAACTCCATGTTGTGTTGTTGATGGTCTGATCATTTCCATAAAAAAATACATAGTTTCTCTGCTAATTTCGATAGACCTTATATTGTGGTTCCTTTACGTTGCCTAATTTTAATTTGTAGTAAGCGAAACTTTTCAATATTCTTTTAAATTTTTGCTGTTCTTAAAAAAACTATAAAATTAACTATTACTTATGTAAGACGGAAGACGGATCTGTCTTCACAATGTACCTATTAAGTGAACTGACCTCTCACAACATAGTCACAGACATAGTCCAATGAGCAATGCAATTAATATCTAACAAGGTGTGAACAAATAAAAACATTGTATCGTTGTACCTACCTAAAGAAGTATGGCGGACGGTCGAGTAAATTGAGCCCCAGACATAGAGATCCCATACATGAATGAAACTTAGTAATTGGTTGTAACTTGTAGAAGTTGGGGGAAAGGTATTTCTCCTTATGTATCAAGTGTGTGACACTCATAATCTTTCTTATAAGATAGTCCACTCAATATTCTAGGCATTCATTGTGTTTATTTTAATGAAAATTTACGATAACCTTACAATATTAATATGATAATGTTAGAAAACGAAACCAAGCCAAATACGTTCCGTAACGACCAAGAAATACCTCAGTGATAATATTAGATTAAAATAGCTGTCGTGGTTGCGTTTTGCTTTTGGATGATTTGTCTATTTTACTAGTAATCTGTACTTTTGAATCCGGACTTCTGGAGATGTGGATGTTTTTTTAAAAATGCCTAATTTTTTTTGTTTATTATAGTTATGACCGACGTCCTGAATGGCTTTTAGTTTTTTCGTAAAAAATGGCTGGGTCCAAATCTGCCATTCTTCAATATCAACTTTTCATACAAACAACTTTTTTGTTGTTTCTCTTATTGGTCATAGTCTGATACTTACAGATTTGTTAAGCAGAATGTTGGTAGTTGTAGCAACGTTTCTGACCACCCCGAAAAGGATTACGGTGGTGAGTTTATGTAGTATGTATTTTTTTATAAGCATATTTCCTGAATGCTGCACTTTATGCACCCAGTATCCAGTAGTACCTAGGTCTGACTCACATCAATTATGTACATAACCAAAGGTCTTGATTATTTTTATAATGATATTGATTGACCAGACCAGATGACCTCTCTAAGGTCATCTATAATCTAAATAAACTAGAATGCTTTAGAGGTTGAACGTGGTTGAAACTTGAACTTAAGAGCAAGGATCTCTTTTATTCTAAAGGCATAGAGGGAGCCATGCCATTGCAAGAATGTCCACTTTTTTGACGTTTGTGTTTGAGTGTGTGGTGTCAAGTAGTATGAACAAAAGAGACCAATTAGACCAAGGTGTCAACTGCCCTAATGTTTACGGCTTAGATTAAAAACTTTTCGCTTACGCTGAAAGATGGAGCCAAGAAATGAGAGAGCGGGATAGCCAGTTATAAAAACTTATATAAACAAAAAAGACAGAAATATTATTTTTTGTTTCGGTCACCGTGGCCGGTTTTTTTGTTTGGCAAGATGTCAAACCACTGTCAAATCTATGGAATGTTGATGACATCTTGCCAAACAAACCGACTTTTTGTATGAAAAAGTCACATTATTGCTGTTTCATGTGCGGCCACGGTATGGTTTCATCTAGTTACAATATCTATGGTTTACGGTCACTTTTCCCACACACTAGCACAAAAGTGACAAGTGAAAAGTTGACAGTCGCATACAAAGATCTATAGTTCCGTCTCCTTCTACTATTAAAGGTACGTCATACATAAGACAAAAGAGACTAACTACAATCGTAAATATGATGCGGTCTCTATGCTTTAGAATAAAGGAGCTCCTTGCTCTTAGGGTTGAATCATCGACAGAGGAGACTAGAGGTATCAGGAGTGCAATTTTTAAATCTCATACGTTGAACTCAGCAGTACAAAATCGTAAAATAACTATGGAGATATGAATCTTTCTACTGCAGATTTGACTTTCAAAAATCACACTCTTGAAGTATGATTTTTGAGAGTCAAATTAGCAGTAGAAAGATGCATATCTCCACAGTAATTTTGACATTTTCAACTGCTGAACTCAGCGAATGAGATTCAAAAATCGCAGCACTCCAGGCGTATTATACATAGGTATTATCAAGAACATTGTATATAGTATCCTATACACTGAATGACTTTTTATTGTTTGTAGGAGAATATACTAGATGGAATCAAGTTTTTTGTTCTACTCACTCCAATAGAGATCCACATAGAGGTTTGCTTTAGTTAAAGAAGGAGAGAGCTACCTTATTGATGTCCTTATTGACGTAACCATTATTTTTGTTCTATGGCCCATAGTGTCTGACCACGACGATTAAATTCTCAGAGGAAGGATCTCTATAAATTGTATGTAAATTGTTTAAGCCGAACTCAGGAAGCTGGAACTAGGTATTGTGTTTTGTGTGATATCACAGAATAGGTAATAGTATACCTACAGGGTGTTACAGAAGTAAAAATACAAATTGAAAACTTTTAAGGGGTGATTTAGACCGTCAAACTGAACAACTTTCACTACGGGACCAACATGGAAATCGCGAAAAAAAAATCTTTTGTCCCATACATTTTGCTTTAGTAGTAGATCTGTAGTTTAGTATGGAACATCGCAAACGCATCGTATCATGGCGATTATGGCAAATCTCCTCATTTTGGGGGAGGCCAATGTCCAGCAGTGGACGTCTATCGGCTGGTATGATGATAATGATGTTTTTTTTTTCGAGATTTCGATATTATTCCCATAGTGAAAGTTGTTCAGTTTGATGGTCTTACCCCCCCCCCCCCCCCCCTTTAAATGTTTATTTGTATTTTTGTAACACCCTGTATAGTTCTACGTGATGTTGTTTATTTGGCCATGGTTTGACCCGTGCTTGTCTATCGCCAGAGTACATGTAAGTGGTTTTATATACGTTATCTCATACGTGTTAAGCTGAGGATAGGTCCATTAGCGAAAGTGAAAATCTTAGGACTATGTTCATAATAGTATCAGGCTATCAGGTAACAATGTGTTCGGAAACGTGTTTTTGCCAGCTTTTCTAGAGAGCAGTGTCTGCCGTCTTAAATTTGTGTCGAGTAGGTAGGACTGCAGTTTTGTATGAATATACAGATACAGGGTCCTTAATTCTTAATATGCTGACACTTTTTTAAGGGGATGATCAGATCATCAAACTGAACAAGTTTCTGTATGGGACCAACATTGAAATCGCGATCAGCTGTCCCATACATTTGGCACGAATTTGATTATAGGTTTGCACTTTACAGTTTTGTATTGAAGAGTAGATTTTTTTCCGCGATTTCGATATTGGTCCCATAGAGAAAGTTGTTCAGTTTGATGGTCTGATGTTCTCCTTAAAAAAGTGTCAGTATATTAAGAAGGACCCTGTATACTTTTTTTTGACTTTTACAAAATTTTTTTTAGTTTGTTGGTCCAACATACTTTTAAATATTCCGAGCGTATTTTGTTACACCTTGTATTAATCCTACTAATATTATAAACGCGAAAGTTTGTAAGTATAGATGGATGGATGTTTGTTCCGCTTTCACGAAAAAACTGCCGAACGGATTTTGATGAAATTTGGCATACAGATAGACCATGGCTTGTTTTAACACATAGGGTACTTTTTATCCGGGTAACGCAGACGAAGTCGCGGGCAACAGCTAGTACCTAAGCTATAAATTTTAATGAAGTTCTTGTCGTCATGAACGAAGCTATAATTTGTAGTAGCAGCGAAGTAACTACGAAGCTAGGCTTCATTTATAATGTAAATATGCCCATTACCTTACATCACATCAAACAATATGACATAATATTTAACTCAATAAGGACCTAAAACATGGAAGACCATTATCACTTTAATGCAAATTATGCAGATTGATGTTTCAAGAAGTGGAAATTTACACGTTTCATTGATGTACTTACCTACCTACCTTGTTTTTTTTTAAATGATCTCGTCAGCATTACGTTCAATGCTGATTCTGATACTATTTACCCACGTCCGACGTCAAGTATACAAGTTTGATGGCTAATGTTTTCCTCCCGTGTTATATATAAGAATCTCTGCACACAATCGTCTCAGTGAGTGCGTAGTGTGGACACAACAAAGCCTTAGGTAAGATTTTTTTATTTGAAGATGCATTTGTTAAGAGGATATACAACGTGTTAATGAATTAACGCAAAACTAGAAAGTAGTTTGTTTAGAATCGAGAGTAGAGTCGAATTATCATGGTTTCAACATAGGTAATTTTTTTCAAAATATTAAATACTTTGTTTGCAAAATTTAAAAATTTCTGAACCCGATGTCAACCCACTGCAAGGGTACACTCACCATGCTTACTACCAAAACAAGATTATAAAAATGTATCTATGAGTACGTTAGCGCTTTCTTTTAGTGCTGAAAAGATAATAAATCATTTTTGCCTCAAAACTTAAAATGCGAATAACTTTAAATTTTAAGTATTGTTACGAGCTACGGGTTCCGGGATTGGAGTGAAACGCTAAGTCCAATTTTACAGAGTTTATTTGGGATACACTTACAAACGGTCCACCTCGCAGGGGTTCCCCTAAACGGTTCACTTCACCGGGTCCTCCTCGCAGGGATTCCCCGTGCACCACTTACTGTCACTGTTCACAGTCCACTACGTCACTACTGTGACGACACGACACGCGTCATGGCTATGACGTCACGACGTACGACACTATGACGTCACGCACTACACTGACACTAGTCTACTCACTGTTCCACTCTTAGCACGTTTCTCTTCACTAGTACTTTTCCACTTTTACTTTTCTTCCTTTTGTTTCGCACTGTTCACTGTTTCACCAAGGACTGATTCGGTTTCACATCGGTCGGAATTCGCCGCTTTTTATATCCCGCAGAATATTCCGGAATACCCTTTTTCGATCTTCTTTTCTTTACTCGATTGTTTTCCTCCAGATAATTCTAACCCAGCCTTCTTTTCTCGAAACCGATCGAAGACACGCCCACTTTTCTGGTTCTTTTCAAATATTCGTAGTTTCGCCTCCTTTCTCGAAGTTCCTAGACACCCCTAGACCTGTTGGTCCCTTTTTAAATATTCCTTCTCTCTCTTCCTTCTAGAACATTTCTAAAAACACAAAAATCTAGAAATATTTTTGGCGCCGATAGGATTCGAACCGTCACCCCCCAGCATGGGAGGCGGAACCTTAGACCGTAAGACCACGGCGATTGTTAATACACCCTCCGAATTTTTGAATGCCTTCTTACGTCTAACGTTTGACAGCGTTCGTGACACTGCCCCTCCCTTAGTTCTGCTCGTCCCGAGCATCATTAGTGCCGAAATATCGAGCTAAGCGATCCACGTGCACTATCTTCAACGGGCTCCTTGGCGATCGTCGAATTCGATAGTTGACGTCATTTATCCTGTTCACTACCTCATACGGTCCTTCCCAACTTGCCTGCAACTTCGGACTCTTCCCTTTCTTTCGAACTGGATTATGCAGCCAAACTGATGTTCCTTCCCCCTTCTCACGAGTAAGCGGAATGCGCCTAAGCTGCTGCTTGACTGGCGCTACATCTCCTGTATTGTTCGCGTGCTTCACCAGGTCTATTCTACCAATATGTGCGCCGTTCTTAGAGAGCGAGTTCTTCGCTATCACAGCCTGTGGCTTTGCCAGGTCCTTGCTGGAGTCTTCTACAACTTTCGATACGACATCCCCCTCAGCCTTCTGCTTCCTAGGAGGATTATCTCCACAGTGATCAACAACCTCCCCCTTCCCAATCGTCAGGTCCATATCTCCAACGTTAGGTATCCGGATCGGAGCAGAAGAAACTGGTCCAACAACTTTCCTCACCGGAATCCAACAAGTCCCAGCTTCAACCTTTTCCATCACAGCACAGCTCCCATCGTTACTCTTGGGCAAAACAACAGGTACCAAGTTCTGTGATACAGGCTCGAGAACCATTCTTCTCACATGGTAGACCTTTTCCGATGATCCACCTTTCATCGGAACCTCCTCTGTATTACATCGTAGCACTCCGTTCTTCATGTCTATGTTGCACTGGTGATTTTGTAAGAAATCCAAGCCAATGATGCAATCGTCCACTATCTCAGCTACAATTACCTCATGTTTGAAAAGAGTCTCACCGATCGTAATCGAAACTCCCAACTCCCCCTTAACTGGTATGCGCTGGCCGGTCGCAGTCGTTAACTGTAGTTTGGTTCGCTGCAGAAGTCGTTTCTCCTGATAACTTTCCATTTCGCTTATCAGTCGAGCATTGACCACCGTCCTCGAAGCTCCGGTATCCACAGCTAGTTGACAGATTCTACCATTGACCTCTCCTTCAACTAGCAGACTATCTCCATCCGATATTTGCCTGACTCTAATGATTGGGTTTGCAACATGGCCGGCCAACGTCCTCCAGTTCTCCTGCTGCTCATCAGTCGAGACCCCTATGTCCCGACGACCTGTACGCTTCGGGCAGGAACTGCGAATATGCCCCCGTTCACCACACTCGTAGCACACATAACGGCGGCCTGATCGGTTCGGACAGGAGCTACGAATATGCCCTTGTTCACCACACTTGTAGCAAAAATAATTGTCACTCCGATTTCTCGGCGCTGACGCTCCAGTCACCACGATCTCCCTGCGTCGACCGGAACGAGGATCCTGACGTACAGCTTCCACTTCCAATGCATGAGCAACAGCGTCCCAGAGTGTAACATGGTGCCCAAGTCGCACTGCAGCTCGCACCTCCGGGTCCCGTATCCCATCCGTAAAGGTCTGCAGGAGCATGTTATCGATGACTGCCGGTGACGACTGAAAAGCCTTCCGCACGAGCTTCTCCACTTCCACGGACCACTGTTGCAGACTCTCGTTAGCATGTTGGTTACGTTCCTTCAACCGCGCCCGATACACGTGTTCCATATGTCCATCGCCGAATCTAGCCTCCAGAGCTCCAAAAAGATTGTCGAACGACAGGTTTCCTCCAGCACCCACGGCTTCTAGTACTGTGAGAGCCTGTCCCTGGAGTGCTAATATCAACGCAGGCTCCGCCTCCTCCTTGCCCCAGCCATTAACTTTCATCGCTGTCTCAAACTGTAGCTTAAAGGCGGGCCATGACGTCAGTCCATCGTAAACCGGAGTCTTCACGCCTTTTGGTTGCATGGGTGAGTCAAAAACAGCAGCGACACGGCTATGAGATTTGCTCTGTTTAACTTCTCGCCGGATTTTGGCAAACTCACCCTCCACGCGATCAAACCTCCCTTCGAACTCGCCCTTCACACGATCCAACCTCCCTTCTACGGCTTCAACTCTCTCTACTGCCTGTTGCAAGCCTTTCGTAATATCTTTATGAAGCGCCTCCTGCATTGTGCGCATTTGGTCTTCCTGCCGGCGCGCCTGTTCCTCCTGGCGTAGAACCTGTTCCTTCATCATGCGAACCTGTTCCTCCTGCCGGCGAGCCTGCGCCTCCTGCATCGTGCGCATTTGTTCCTCCTGCCGGCGAGCCTGGTCCTCCATCATGCGCTGGATTTGATAGAGGAAATTTCCTGGGTTCTGCTCTGGAGTGCGCTGCACTTCATCCCCCTCAGGTCTTCTTTCCGGGGTTCGCTGCACCTCAGTAACAGGGGCCGCACCTTCCTGCCGCGCCTCCGACATGGCCCGGGTGGTGACACCCTTTAGTTCCTTTGGCACCAGCGGCATCTTACTCCAATCCCACACTTCTGACACCAAATGTTACGAGCTACGGGTTCCGGGATTGGAGTGAAACGCTAAGTCCAATTTTACAGAGTTTATTTGGGATACACTTACAAACGGTCCACCTCGCAGGGGTTCCCCTAAACGGTTCACTTCACCGGGTCCTCCTCGCAGGGATTCCCCGTGCACCACTTACTGTCACTGTTCACAGTCCACTACGTCACTACTGTGACGACACGACACGCGTCATGGCTATGACGTCACGACTTACGACACTATGACGTCACGCACTACACTGACACTAGTCTACTCACTGTTCCACTCTTAGCACGTTTCTCTTCACTAGTACTTTTCCACTTTTACTTTTCTTCCTTTTGTTTCGCACTGTTCACTGTTTCACCAAGGACTGATTCGGTTTCACATCGGTCGGAATTCGCCGCTTTTTATATCCCGCAGAATATTCCGGAATACCCTTTTTCGATCTTCTTTTCTTTACTCGATTGTTTTCCTCCAGATAATTCTAACCCAGCCTTCTTTTCTCGAAACCGATGGAAGACACGCCCACTTTTCTGGTTCTTTTCAAATATTCGTAGTTTCGCCTCCTTTCTCGAAGTTCCTAGACACCCCTAGACCTGTTGGTCCCTTTTTAAATATTCCTTCTCTCTCTTCCTTCTAGAACATTTCTAAAAACACAAAAATCTAGAAATATTTTTGGCGCCGATAGGATTCGAACCGTCACCCCCCAGCATGGGAGGCGGAACCTTAGACCGTAAGACCACGGCGATTGTTAATACACCCTCCGAATTTTTGAATGCCTTCTTACGTCTAACGTTTGACAGCGTTCGTGACAGTATCAAAATAATGAAATTATTGTTAATTAAGATTTGTGTGGAAATCTTTGAGCCACTGATGCAGATCTCTCGGCCCCGAGGAGATACTTTATATTCCGAGAGATAAGTGTACTTTTTGCAACCATCAGCAGCAAGGCTGATTCAGTGTTTATGGGGTGTAGAGCATCTCTGTGATGGGGATGGACCAGGTCTGCCTGCATGACTCCAGTCGGTTTAGGAGTTACTGATGATTAAAGGTCTGTAAAAAATTAACGATCAGCTGCAAGGCTGATCGTATGTTATTGTTGTAGTTTGCACTATAGCTATGTTTGGCAGTCAGTTAGCATGGTTTATCAGTCGGTTTAGGAGATACAGCCGTTCAAAGGTCGGAACTTTGACTGGCTGTATCTCCTAAACCGATTGACAGAACTTGACAATTTTTATACTGTTACAGCTACATTTGTGCACATAGCTACAGTGCATACTACAACAATATCATACGATCAGCTGTTAATTTTTTACAGAAGTTTAATCATCAGTTACTCCTAAACCGACTGGAGCTATGCAGGCAGACCTGGTCCATCCCCATCACAGAGAAGCTCTATACCCCATAAACACTGAATCAGCCTTGCTGCTGATGGTTGCAAAAAGTACACTTATCTCTCGGAATATATATTCATGTCACATTACCAGTATAACCAATAAAACACAGTATAACAAATAAAAAACAGTGTAATATTATTTGCAGAACTCAAAATGAAGACAATCATAGTGCTTTGCGTGGTGGCAGCAGTGTTAGCCCGCCCTGACACAACCTACAATCCAAAATACGACAACTTCGACGCTAAGGAGCTGGTTGAGAATGTTCGTCTGCTCAAGAGTTACGCCAAATGTTTCCTTGGAGAGGGTCCTTGTACGCCAGAGGGGATCGAATTCAAAAGTAAGTTCTGACTATACAGGGTGTATTAAAACACCCTAGTAATACTTAAGGGGGTGCTTCAGACCATCAATCTGAACAACTTTCACTATGGAGCCAACGTAGAGAAAAAATAAAAAAAATCTGCCATCCCATACATTTGAGTCGAGACGGTACTGCAGTTTTGTATGAAAGAGCTGATTTTTTTTCGCGATTTCGATATTGGCTCCATAGTGAAAGTTGTTCAATTTGATGGTCTGAAGCACCCCCTTAAGTATTACTAGGGTGTTTTGTTACACCCTGTAGGGTAAACGCAGTTGAATTACTGATTGTACCCATGATGCTTATACAATTTTCCCCAAGAAACCTAAAGGAAAAAATTGTACTTCCCATGCTAAATGCAATCAGATCGCACGCTTGTATGAAAAGTCGATTTAATTTTTTTGAGAATTTTCTATACGTTTCATAAGGAAAGTTGTTCAGTATCATTAGTATGCATCACCCCTTAAAGTAATGCAACTGTTTAGTGTTTACCCTAATACCCTGTATACTATATTATTAAACAGGATGCTTCAGACCCTAAGGTCTGAGGTCTGAAGGGGTCTGGTCTGGTTCTCTAGAGAATTCAGCTTCAAACTATCAAACTGAACAACTTTCTGTATTGGACCAACATTAAAATCGCGAAAAAAAACCCAGTTGTTCCATAGAAAATGCCAACAGCTACTCGACCTGACCAAAATTTACGAAACAGCTGTTGTTTTCACGATTTTTATTATGTTTATACAACATGTTAATGAATTAACGCAAAACTAGAAAGTAGTTTGTTTAGAATCGAGAGGAGAATCTAATTATCATGGTTTCAACATAGGTAATTTTTTTCAAAATGTTAAATAATTTTTTCGTAAAATTTAAAATTAACTAAACCCGATGTCAACCCACCGCACGGGCACACTTATCCTACTTACTACCAAAACAAGATTATTAAAAAGTATCGATGAGTACGTTAGCGCTTTCATTCATTGCTGAAATGATAACAAATCATTTTGCCTCAGAACTTAAAATGTGAATAACTTTAAATTATAACTATCAAAATAATGAAATTATTGTTACAATCCAATTCTTTTGTTACAAATCAGTTGGGGTGTATGAGATTTTGCGCTAATTTATTAACACGTTGTATAATGTTAGTTGAATTTTTTGGCTGTAATTTCTCTTAAATGCCTATTTAACAAATGGAAACTACTTTAATCTCAATTTAGTTCATTGGTTTCTAGATACGAGTTGGAAGAATCTGACAGTTTTTTTAAATAATTAGTTATTATTAGTTCTTTTTATAAATAATTTGCCTTCATTAATAAATTACAACCGTAGTACCTACTCATTGTTATACTATTTCACAACTATGCTTTATAATATACAGGATGTACCGTACGTGTATACAGTTGCATTACTTTAGGGTGATTGGTACTGATGAACTGAACAACTTTCCTCAGGAACATAAAGAAAATTAAAAAGAAAATTGGGCTTGCCACACTAAATGAATTGAGCTGAAGTGCGATTTTTGAAAATCATACGAGTGACTTGGCAGTAGAAAATGTCAAAATTACTATGGAGATTATGCATCTTTCTACTGCCAAGTCGCTCGTATTATTTTCAAAAATCGCACTTCTGATCGAACGTTTGATCGAAACTTTTTGTGAATTTCACTTGGGTCTCTGGAGAAAAGTTGTTCAGTATCATAGCACAATCACCCTTTCAAGTTATACATCTGTCAACACTACACCCTGTTGAAGTAGGTAGAATAGGTAGGTATGATATAAATAAGAACGGTCCCTAATAAATGACCTTCTAATAATTATTTATCACCTGCTGGTGTCACAGACAATAGCAATATTTATTTTTATTTTATATTAATATGAAGACACAACGTGTATAATAATACTATTATCATCCTATTATACATGATATTAAAACGATAATGGCCACGATTCGGACTGTGCCACGACTTAACTTAACTAAATTTATTCCTGTCACTTTCTAAAATAAGATTAAGAAAAGAGACAGAAAACCAACAGCTGACTTTAGTGCTGTCAAAGTGACGTTACACGCCCAAAATAAGATGCCATCATAATGTACGCCATCTTATTTAAGGCGTTTTTGGGCGTGTAACGTCACTTTGACAGCACTAAAGTCAGCTGTTGGTTTTCTGTATCTTTTCTTAACCTTATTTTAGAAAGTGACAGGAATAAATTTAGTTAAGTCGTGGCACAGTCCGAATCGGGGCCAATGAATATGTTTGTATGTGTTTGAATGGATGGAGTTTAGGTCGCGTTACGCTAAAACTGCTAGATTGATAAAATAAGTAGGTATGTCGATTCTGGTAAGAGATTGGGTATATTAGTAAGAGTAGTTATATTCTTATGTAAGTGAATGTATATTCTTAATGAGAAATAAAGATCTTAAACCCATTCTGGTATATAAGAGAATCGACAATGACATGAAGAAACTAGACAGAACGGCAGAGTTACACCTATCATGCTGATTAAGATTATTCGGACCTTGAAAGCTGCAGCCGCAGATATGCAGGGTGTAACAAAACACCCTAGTAATACTTTAGTTTAGGGAGTGGTTCAGCCTATATAAAAATAATGTTTAATGCCATTAAACTCAAACTTTCACTATGGAGCCAACATCGAGAAAAAATTAAAAAAATCAGCTGTCCCATACATTTTAGTCGAGTTAGTACTGCAGTTTTGTATGAGACAGCTGTTTTTTTTTTCGTGTTGGCTCCATAGGTACTGGAAGATGTTCAGTTTGATGGTCTGAAGCACCCCCTTAAGTATTAACTTTGGTGTTTTGTTACACCCTGTATAACAGATTTTTACCTAACACAGAACTGCATTGGTTACTAACCTTGGAAAACACATCATTAGACTTCTGACCACCCCAAAAACGGATATCATCATTAATTAATGTATGAAACACTGTATTAACACCAACTTTTATATTTCCAGAGTTAATTCCCGAAGCTTTAAGAACCACGTGTGAGAAGTGTAGTCCAAAACAGCGTGAACTTGTTCGTATCGTAATCCACGGCTTCAAGACTAAGGTTCCCGACCTCTGGGCGCGTCTCGTCGAGAAGCAGGATCCCAAGGGAGAGTTCAAAGAAGCCTTCGATAAGTTCCTGGCCGCTGACGACTAAAAAGTTGTGTGTGATACTGATAGTGTAAGACGAACACTTAGATAGATAGATAAATAGATAGATAACACGTTAGAGTGGGTTGCACCAATAAATGGTCCTTTTTAATATGCAGACGGTTTCCTAAGGGGATGATCAGACCATAAAACTGAACAACTTTCTATATGGGAAAAAGAAATCTAGTTGATTCATATAATACTGCAATCTTACCCGACCCAAATTTATGAGACAGCAGTTTTTTTTTTTGTAATTTCGAAGTTGGTGCCACCGAGAAAGTTTTTCAGTTTCATGGTCTGATCATCATCTTAAAACACCGTCAGCATATTAAGTTGGACTATCTAGTAATAGATACTCTTTCTTATACTGTTGTTGGACCCTTTATATTTAGGCTTAAACATGTTTAAATATGATGATGTCACTGTCATAAGTATTGATATATGTTTTAGCCTGTAGGCTTATGCCTACTTTTTGGTTGATTATTGACTGATCACGAAAGCCATTGAAAGAAGTTTGGCGAATTTGGAAATCAGCCATTTTTACGAAAACTAAAAGCCCTTCAGGACGGCGCATAATTATTATAAACAGAAAAAATTAAAGCATTTTTAAAAAAACTTCCACATCTCCAGAAGTCAATCAATCAATTATACTTTAGAAGTCCTTATTCAAAAGTAGAAATTACTAGTAAAATAGACAAAACGCAACCACGACAGCTATTTTCATCTAATATTATCACAGAGGTATTTTTTGGACGTTACGAAACGTATTTGGCTTGGTTGAAATGATATTGTGTGTGATTTCGTTTTCTTCCATTATCATAATATTGTACATTTATCGTGAATTTGCATTAAAATAAACACAATGAATGCGTAGAAGATTGAGTGGACTATCTAATAAAAATAATTATGAGTTTCACACTCTTGATACAAAAGGTATCATAAGGAGAAATACCTTTCCCCAACTTCTACAGGTTACAACTGATTTACTTTTTTGTTAGTTTAGTTTCATTCTACACGTATAACTAATTTTCATTCATGTTCGGGACCTCTAAGTCTGGGTCTCAAATTACATGGCTATCCGCCAAACTTATTTACTTACTTACACTATTTCTACAATATGCTCAATCAATATTAGGTACAATACAATTAATTATCGGTCTGTCGCGATCTTTACTGATCCTATACCCGGACTTTCGATGTTCGATATATCGCCACTGTTTCGGTCCGCACTTCATTGTAATAGAGTTGACATTGGAACGAAAACGGTCACGCAATTGCGAAGTTCGAATGTGTGAGTAGAGGCCCTGAGCTTCTTTGATATTCGAGGTCAACTTTTTAAATTTATATTGTAAATAATATGTAATAACGTTTTTCTCAAACATGCTTGGAAATGTGAGCATTATTTTGACAACCTTCTTCGAGATAAATCGAAATTGCTGTACTGGCCAACTACATCCGCGCAGTGGCCGGCAATGTTTGTATGAAAATCCATATCTGTCGTGTTTTGCGGCCAAATAAATTACATAGTAAACTCATATCTGTCGTGTAATTTAAAAATGGAACGATCTTTTTCTCCTAAACATGGCGACCAAGGAGGTAACTCAAAAAAGGTTTTATTTAAATTTCGAACTAACTTGCAAATAGAAAGCTGTTTATTGAAAAAAAAAACAAATTGTTGTTCGTTGTTCGTCATTGATTTTGAAAGGAGTTTTAAATTCCGCGAAAATTTTTTGCTTTCATTTCCGCGCATTATTTGAGAAAAGTACTATACAAGCCTTGGCCACAACTAGGCATTGATGGACTTACGTATGTGTGCCTCGGCTTCGCCTCGGCCCACATTTACACGTTCGTCCATCAATGCCTCTGTTGCTGGCCGCTGCAGTAATGTACTATTTCTTACTTTTCATGTTTAAAACTGGAGTAAGAAAAACATTATTCAATAAATTCAAATTCACTATCTGGTTTAGTTTATAAGATAACTGCTTCAACATCACATTAATTTATATTCCCAAAAATGTATAATATTAATATTTATGGTTTTAAATAAAATTACGTTTAATTTATAATGAATTATTTTTGCTGTGTATAATTCATCCTAATATAATTAATTTTTTACTATTTGAAACGGTTTCGGTTATTTTTGTTGTTGACTATGCATAAGCATTATTATGCTCACGACTATTATTGCCCGGCGGGGACAAAGATATTCAAAATTTTCTACCGCCTCCAAAAGACCAAAAAATAGAATCAATAAAACAATCGATTAATCTATTTTTTTTTATTCTGGGTACAAATCTAAGATCCGAGTCCGATCTCGCCCGAGCTCCTGATTGGTTAAAAAAACACAGCTTCACAGCTCGCACAGCTTCAATGCACAGGCACCCTACTACCAGAGCCCCCAACGGTCTAGGGCCTAAACGTATAGGAAAGCTGGATTCAGTCTAACTCGAAAATAGACGCCAAAGTACATCATTTAGCCTCGGTCTTATGACTCAAACCGGTCACTGAAATTTTTTACAGAGGTCAGACAATCGCGAAAAAATGGGGTCTGGGCCTAAACATATAGGAAACGAACTTGATGCATTTAAAGAAAGAGCCCTCTTAGGACAATACCACAGCATATTTAGTTTTACTCAAATCGGTCACTGTTCAAAATCAGACCGGGGTTGAAAATCGAAAAAAATTGGTCTTGGGCCTAAACATATAGGAAATGTGAAACCAACTTGGATCGACAGAACACACTTTACCCATCACGAAAAACCCGGTCTTACATGGCGGATCGGTCACCTTTCCAGAATCAGACCACTTTTATAAGATACCAAAAATGACATATATCTCGACAATGGTTAGTGATAGAAAAAAATTGTTACGAACAAAATTGTTGGAAATTTAATGACCTTTAAGTCTGCAGTAGCTTTGTTTACAATTTGATGCATAGGAGACGAGATATTTGTAAAAACTTAATAATTAAAATAGTAATAGACAGATATCTCGACAACGGTTGATGATAGGAAAAGTTTGTTCAGGACACAATTGTAGATAATATCATGTTCTACAAGTTTTGTCATAACTTTGTTTACGATTTGATGCATACGAACCGAGATATTTGCAAAAACGAATTAATTAAAATAGTAATAGACAGATATCTCGAAAACTGTTGATGATAGGAAAAGTTTTTTAACATACAATTGTAGATAATGTTTTGTTCTACAGGTTTTGTAATAACTTTGTTCACAATTTGATGCATACGAAACGAGATATTTGCAAAAACGAATTAATTAAAATAATAACAAATATATCTCGACAACGGTTAATGATATAAGAAACTTAAACAAAATAAATTGTAAGAAACTGTATGTTCTACAAGTTTTGTGCTAACTTTGTTCACAATTTGATGGAAAAGAAACGAAATATTTGTAAAACTAAATAAATAAAATAGTAATAGACAGATATCTCGACAACGGTTGATGACAGAAAAAGTTAGTCTAATAAAATTGTAGATAATGCTGTTCTACAAATTTGGTTATAACTTTCTTTGCAATGCTTTCTTTGCACGCCGGATTGCCAAGCCAGGATCCTGGGTTCGAATCCCGGTTCGGTCATGGACGTTATATGTTTGTGCCGTTGCTGTATGTGGTTCCCATAAAAAAAAGCCTAAGGCTTAATTGGGGATCATTACAATGTATGTGTCTGTGAGCGTTATTTATTTATTTAATGCTATGTATATATATAGAAAACGAGATATGTGCAAAAACTAATTATTAAAAATAATAACAAACAGATATCCCGACAGAGGTAGAAAAAAATTAGTCAGATTAAAATTGTTGATAATGGTTTGTTCTACATGTTTTGTATTAACTTTTTAAATTGTATGCATAAGAAACGAGATATTTGCAAAAAACTAACTTATACGACCTTCAGGACACAATTTTTTTTTCAACAAAATTATCCAGTTTAAGAAAAAAATTATCATTTACTCATTTGTCTAATCTAACATTAATTGCTTGTTGTGGAGTATTAAGAGTTTCTCTTTTTACCGGTACCAATGAAAATAAAAAAAAATATTCCATTCCTATGAATGAAATCGTGAACAAAGTTATTACAAAATGACGATTATACAAAATGAAACTTGTAGAACATACAGTTTCCTACAATTTATTTTGTTTAAGTTTCTTATATCATTAACCGTTGTCGAGATATATTTTTTATTATTTTAAATAATTAATTTTTGGAAACATCTCGTTTTGTATGCATCAAATTACTAACAAAGTAATAACAAAACTTGTAGATCATACAATTATCTACAATTTTATCTTGACTAATTTTTTTCTATCATCAATCGTATATCTGATTGTTATTATTTTTAATAATTAGTTTTTGCGCAGATCTCTTTATTCTATAAATAGAATTTATTGTAAACAAAGTTATAGCCAAATTTGTAGAACAGCAGTATCTACAATTTTATTAGACAAACTTTTTCTGTCATCAACCGTTGTCGAGATATCGTCTATTACTATTTTAATTAATTATTTTTTGCAAATATCTCGTTTCGTATGCATCAAATTGTGAACAAAGTTATTACAAAACCTGTAGAACAAAACATTATCTACAATTGTATGTTAAAAAACTTTTCCTATCATCAACAGTTTTCGAGATATCTGTCTATTACTATTTTAATTAATTCGTTTTTGCAAATATCTCGGTTCGTATGCATCAAATCGTAAACAAAGTTATGACAAAACTTGTAGAACATAATATTATCTACAATTGTGTCCTGAACAAACTTTTCCTATCATCAACCGTTGTCGAGATATCTGTCTATTACTATTTTAATTATTAAGTTTTTACAAATATCTCGTCTCCTATGCATCAAATTGTAAACAAAGCTACTGCAGACTTAAAGGTCATTAAATTTCCAACAATTTTTTTCTATCACTAACCATTGTCGAGATATATGTCATTTTTGGTATCTTATAAAAGTGGTCTGATTCTGGAAAGGTGACCGATCCGCCATGTAAGACCGGGTTTTTCGTGATAGGTAAAGTGTGTTCTGTCGATCCAAGTTGGTTTCACATTTCCTATATGTTTAGGCCCAAGACCAATTTTTTTCGATTTTCAACCCCGGTCTGATTTTGAACAGTGACCGATTTGAGAAAAACTAAATATGCTGTGGTATTGTCCTAAGAGGGCTCTTTCTTTAAATGCATCAAGTTCGTTTCCTATATGTTTAGGCCCAGACCCCATTTTTTCGCAATTGTCTGACCGCTGTAAAAAATTTCAGTGACCGCTTTGAGTCATAAGACCGAGGCTAAATGATGTACTTTGGCGTCTATTTTCCAGCTAGACTGAATCCAGCTTTCCTATACGTTTAGGCCCTAGACCGTTGGGGGCTCTGGGTCTATACCCTGTTTTTCCATTTTATAAAAACTTAAAATTTTACATTTTTACGGGTTCTTGCCTGCCGGTTTTTGTTTCCGTATTACATTCAAGCAGAAGTCAGATTTTGGTATCATTTATACGATATCTAACTCTACAGGGTTATTTGTAATTCGACGTATTCCTTTCAGGACGTTAAAGGGCAGCCTAAATACAATTATGTGAACCCCCATATGTGGGGTCGGAAATCAATAGTTTTCGAGATATTTGGAATTTAAGGTTTTTTACCAAAAAACCCATTTTTTCGCACATTTTCTTAAATTAAAAAAAATGTTGATTTGAATTTTAATTCATAGCTTACACTTTTTCCGAGATTTTTTCATAAATCAATATCCGATCATACAGAGCAATTCAAAATAAATCAATAACAATGGCGGTTAATTTTTGAAAAAAAATTACAAAGTCTTGAAATCATGCAATTTTTCTCAAAAAAATGGTATGAAAAAAAGTGTGCGTTTTACTGAAATAACTTCCTCGTTTTGTTAACTTTCTAAAGAGGTATAAATGTTCTAGAAATAAATGGAATTACAATGTCAAAAAAGGTTTTTTACTTAGTACGTGATACGTAGAGGCAACATTCTCTTGGAGAAAAATTTCACGAATTTTTTTTTAGATTTTTTTTTTTTTTAATTTTTTTTTTTATTAATTTAAATCTACACATCTTACTTAAAGTGAGCCCCTCGGTTCCGAATACATACACGCAAGCACTTTCTTAGTTCATTTTTAGTTACTCTTGAAGTAAAGGTAAAATCTCATTACCTCCGCTGCGTTTATTATGCGCTGCCATAAGTCTTCTACGTTGTTTACTTGGGTTTGATAAACAAGGTCTTTCATTGTGTCCTCAGACATGAAAATTACATGAGACCAGGTCGGGGCTTCTTGCAGGCCAAGGAGTGGCCTTCCTCTACCAATCCCTAAAATGGTTACGTTGCTGGCCCGACTTGCAACTTATTCGAATATATGAATTGGTAGAGGATGGCCAATTAATGGTCTGCAAGAACCCCGACTTGACTCCACGTAATTTTCAAGTCTGGGGACACATGAAAGACTTTGTTTATCAAACCTCAGTAAACGACGTAGAAGACTGAACCCGACGTAGACACTGAAGAATGTGGAGTGTACCCGGATACCTTGAAAACATCAATTGTTCGCCCCATCTATAAGAGTGGAAAGGTCAATGACCCTAGTAACTATAGACCCATTGCCATTTTATCCTCTTTGAATAAAATAGTGGAGCGAGCGATTGTTGGTCAGGTCACCGAGTATATCCAAAAAAATTGCGTAATAAACAATCAGCAATATGGATTCCAGAAGGGCAAGAGCACAGATACACTATTGTCTAAGTTTAGCAATGACGTTAATAATAGCTTAAATAATAAACACCATGTTTTGGTCTTATTCATAGATTTTCGAAAAGCATTTGATACTCTGGATCACCCCACCCTCCTGGAATCCATGTCTGCTAGTGGAATACGTGGAAACCTGCTCAATTGGTTCAAAAATTACTTGCAGAATAGAACCCTTGTTGTTAAAGTAAATAAATGTGTGAGTGAGCCCAAAGTTGTAAAATTCGGTGTGGCCCAAGGATCCGTGACCGGTCCCTTGTGCTATATTTTGCACGTGAATAGCATGCCTAATGTTATAAAAAAATGCAACTGTTATATGTTTGCTGACGACACCTGTATAATGAGTGCCGGCGACGACATTCAGTTATTATTACAAAACCTTCAAGAAGATTTTAATAACTTGACTAAATGGGCACACGATAATGGTATTATCCTTAACGTTAGCAAAACAAAGTTTATGCATCTTAGTTCCAGTCACAAAAAGAAAACATTGCAACCACTAAAAGTTGTAGGTCACTCAAGTTATGCATCCCGGTTCACGCTCTATCACAGTGCAGGCCTGAGCTTCTTGCTGAATTGCAATTAGGATGTTTATGTCTAGCGCCCGGCGTCCCGGCCACCGGGCTACGAGAATGCATAGCTCTACACTTTTGTGACTCTAGGTTTAAGCTCTGTATTGTCAGTCCCTAAATCGGCTCCGAGTTGTAAGCTCGTGTAATTTTACGTTAAAATAAATTCAGTTTAAAGTTTTTTCGTCTTTTTTTAAAATATCCTCACGCGGCTCCCGAATTTATCTGGCGCAGCCGGTAGGATGCCTGCAGTGTAAAAGTTCGCGAAAGGACACAAAAATCGGAACTTGCGCGAACCGCGGACATCCTCGAACCAAATAAATAAGAGACATTCTGGGTGACGTAAGTGACGTGAGGTGATACAAGGCGGCACTACAACGACGGCAGCTGGAGTCATGAGAACGAGCGGTTTGTGAGTAGACCTTTTCACTTTCCTGTCTTTTCCGTGATATTCCTTTTTAGTTGTCTAAATATTACGTAGGATTCTGGTCAAAATCGTCGGAATCCCTAACGAAAACGTTATCTTAATTAGGTTAAACAGCACGGTACACTACATTGGTAGCGCGCTTAGGTTAAACAGCTCGTTACACTACATTGGTAGCGCGCTCTATATAATAGAGTACATAGAGTTAGGAAATTAATACGATTTTTAAATTTGATTTTGTTTCTACAATTATTAAATTAATTTTGGTTTCTATTAATTAAAAATGGCACAATTACAAATGATACCGAGGGAAATTTTGGAAATTGTCCCCAAATTCGATGGGGATGATAAACAATTAAATTTATTTTTGAGAAAAGCCCAATATGTTATAGATAGATTCAGAATCGAAGATAGTCCTGCTCAGGATATTTATGTGTTTCATACTATTACGAGTAGACTCGTAGGGAAAGCCGCATGCCTTTTAAGTGAAAGAGAAGATATACAAACGTGGGCTTCTCTCAAAACAGTACTACGCCAACATTTCGGTGACCCTCGTTCAGAGGAGTGCATCGCTATTGAACTGGAAAATCTTAAAATAAAGCAGGGTGAAACGTATACGCAATTTTGCAATCGTATACAACACGTCCGAAGCACCCTTATTGCCAAAGTGAATGAAATAGAAGACATCGCAGTCAGGAACGCTAAAGTGACTATTTATACGAATACATCATTGAATACATTTTTATATAACCTCCCGGAAAATATGATTAGGGTTGTGCGTCTTAGAGATTGCTATACATTGGAGGAGGCATTGAGTGTGGTGACTGAGGAGGTTAACTTTCAATTCCAATATGAATCAAAACATCATTCCAAAACTGTTTCGCAACAACCAAAGGCACCTCAGCCAATACTTCCGCCATACCAAAATAATAACCCTAATCCTAATTTCAAATTTGGATATCCTCAACCTAATTCTGGCCCTCAATATAAATTCGGGGTACCCAATCAAGGGTTCAAACCATTGCAGTACCAACCACAAGGTTTTAGATTTCCACAAAATCAAGCACCGCAAGGATTCAAATTTAATCAAGGACCTCAAGGTCAAGGATTTAAATTTGGAATCCCAAATCAGCAAACAAATTTCAAATTCGGTATTCCCCCGCAACAGCAAGGATTTAGACCTCAGTTTAATAATTTTTATAAGCCACAAACAGGATTCGTAGGCAATCAGCCCCAACAGTTCCGGTTCGGAATCCCGAATGCTCAAGGTCAAGCTCGAAGACCTTATGAGCCTAATGATGTATCTATGCGCACTGTAAAACAGCACACTTTAACAGTTCCACATGAGATGGACAATTTATTTTATGATTATGATTTAGACTCAGCCTGTGATGACCAAGGCTCGTATTATGAGGATCCTTACTTTTATTGTGAGGAGCCTGACCCCACATTACTTCCGATCGCAGCCGAGGCTTATGTAGAGCCAGAAAATAAAACAGCTGACTCTCACAGCGTCTCTGAAAATGAAAATTTTCGGCTACCGGCCTCAGACAAAAAGGACCGGAAGTGATACACCTAAATTGTGATAGTCTGTTAAAACTCCCTCATATCGAAATTCCGGAAATAGGCGCACGTTTTATGATAGACACAGGAAGCATGCGATCATTTATAAGTCCTGCAAAAGCTAATCAGTTTTTTTCAAAATTTAAATATAACGAACCATTTGAAGTCATCAGTACGCACGCGCGCAGTGTACATAACGAAGTTATACATATTCCTCTATTCAGGACATTTAAAAGCACGGACTACCACAAGTTCTACGTATACGATGTGGACAACAGATACGATGGCTTAATAGGAACAGATTTACTGAAACAATTAGATGCTACAGTAGATATGAAACATCAGATACTGTGCACACGCGACACCAAAATTCCGATCCTTTACAGACCACCATGCGAAATATATCTTGAACCACGAACCGAAACAAGAGTCAAAATTCCAACCGATTTGGCTAACGGTACGGCCCTCATAGAGTTCAAAGATTTTGGTCGGGGTATCAGAATGCCTACTGCATTAGTAACTTGTGAAAATCATTTCGCGACTACTATTATACAGAACGCATCGAATGAAAAAGTTGTCATTACATTCTCAAAGCCCATTAAAGTGACAAAATTTGAATCTGGTAAAGAGGAAATTTTTACAAATGCCGTTAACATGGCAAATTGTGAAATAGATGCTCTATTAAAACAAAATTTGAATAAATTACGTTTAGACCACACAAACTCTGAAGAACGCGAAGCCATACGTAGGCTCTGCTACGAATACCGTGACATTTTCTACTGCGATGACTTACCACTCAGTTTTACGAGCAGTGTAAAGCATTGCATTAGAACTAAAAACGAGGACCCAATTTATATCAGACCTTTTCGACAACCACCCTCACAAAACGAGGAAATTCAGCGTCAAATTGACAAACTTCTGGCTAACGATGTGATCCGCGAATCGCACTCACCGTGGAGTGCCCCGGTACACCTCGTGCCTAAAAAGATGGACGCTACGGGCGAAAGAAAATATCGTATGGTCGTAGACTATCGACGTCTTAACGACATTACAACCGATGACAAATATCCGCTACCCAACATAACGGATCTTTTTGACAAACTAGGTAAATCGAACTACTTCAGTACCATTGACCTAGCCAGTGGCTACCATCAAATAGAAGTAGAGGAATCAGACAGGGCAAAAACAGCCTTTACCACTCAGTCTGGTCACTATGAATTTAAACGGATGCCATTTGGGCTGAAGACCGCGCCCGCCACGTTCCAACGGGCCATGGACAACGTGCTGAGGGGTCTTCAAGGTATACATTGTATGGTATATCTTGATGACATCATAGTTTACTCGTCCAGCCTACAAGAACACATCGATAAACTGCGCTTAGTCTTCGATAGACTGAGACAAACCAATTTGAAGGTGACCTTAGACAAAAGTGAGTTCTTGCGTAAAGAGGTTCTGTACCTGGGTCATCAGATCACCAAAGATGGCCTTAAGCCAAACGATGACAAGATCAAAGCTGTTCTGGATTTCCCATTGCCCAAAACACCCACGGAAATTAAAAGTTTCTTGGGCTTAGTAGGCTACTACAGAAAATTCATTCGCGATTTTTCAAAAATTACCCAGCCTCTTACAGCTTGTCTGAAGAAAGGAAGGAAAGTAGAGCTTACAGACGAATATAGAGCTGCATTCCAAAAATGCAAGGATCTGCTGGTCAACGCTCCATTGCTACAATTCCCGGACTTTTCGAAACCTTTTGTGCTCACCACGGACGCGTCAAATGTTGCTATAGGCGCCGTTTTGTCACAAGGCCAGATTGGTAGTGACAAACCTATAGCCTATGCTAGTCGGACGTTGAACGACGCCGAGACCCGTTACAGCACAATCGAAAAAGAATTACTGGCGATTGTGTGGGCGGCAAAACATTTTCGACCATATCTCTATGGTCGGAAATTCACCATCTATACGGACCACAGACCATTGGCCTGGCTTAAATCCATCAAAGAACCCAACAGCAAGCTCACACGATGGAAATTAAGACTGGAAGAGTTCGATTACGACATCGTGTATAAAAACGGTAAGCAGAATACTAACGCCGATGCACTGTCTCGCATAAAATTGAATATTTTAGGTCAAGACGACAATATATCGATGCAGGTGAATGTTGATAAAAACGAACAGAGCCTGCAGGACTATATTCGGGAAATTACTAACGAAATTGACAGACTAGCGGCAGAAGACCAGCCGGCAGCGGCAGTATCCCCCAATCGTGCAGACACCCCTATTTTAATATCAGACGATAGTCATAGTGTACATTCAGGAATGTATGTCGACTCTTACCCAGTGCGCTCTCCCTCTACAAGTACTCTAACAGCCTCCGAAAAACGCAGTAACTCCAGCACTGCAACTGCACATTCTGCAGAAGATATAGACGTCGAAGGTATACCAATCCTTCGAGAGGCTATTGACACGAAACCCAATCAAATACTAGTATTTGATTGGAACCGGAGTGAACTATCAGTTAAAGATCTCTCGAGAGAAAAGCAAAGGATTTTAGAAGTCCACCTACCATTCAACAGACCCGACTTAGTAAAACAATTTTTAAAAGAATATATTCGGCCTAAAATAAAACATTTCATTTACTTTGAACATAAAGCCCATAGAGAGCAGTTTGCCGAAGCAGTTATAGCTCTATTTAGAAAAGACGCAGTGAAAATTTTGGAATGTACCGAAAGAGTAGTGTATATAGAAGACGAAAATGAGCAGCGTGCCATTGTGAAAAAGTACCATCAAGGGAAAACTTCCCACCGCGGAATTAGAGAGACTTTGTTACATCTCAAACGGACCTTTTTTTGGAATAACATGCAATTAACCGTTGCTAGTATAATAAATGAATGTGAAACTTGCAAATTAATGAAATACGACCGAAAACCTTTTAATCCGAAACTACAGCTTACTCAAACACAAACTAAGCCGTTTGAGGAGATTTTCATCGATCTCTTCAGCATAGAGGGAAAATACTTTCTCACGGTAGTTGACGCTTTTAGTAAGCTTGGCCAAGCTTTCGAAATTCCCGACCGTACAACACCAGAGGTTGTTAAGGCGCTTATAAAATACTTTTCAATTTACGGAATTCCCAAAAAAATCAGTTCAGACCCCGGTGTAGAGTTTAACAATGCTCTATTAAAAGAAATGCTGGCCTTCTACAAAGTAGAAATACATATTGGCACGCCGCATAATCCCAATTCGATGGGTATTGTGGAGCGCTTTCACTCTACTATACTAGAGATATATAGAATAGCGAAGTACGAGCAAAAGCATAGTGACGCGGCGTCCGTCATGACATACGCTATTATGTCCTACAATCAAACGATACATTCATCTACAGGCCTCACCCCTTTCGAGGTTGCATTTGGTCACACAGATGCAAACGAAGCGTTTGAGGTAGATTTTGACAGATTATACACCCAAAAATTGGTACGTGAACATGCCCGAAAGACTAAATACCTTTATAAGTATTTAACTGACAGAATGATAGAGAAGAAAGAAAGAGTGAGGGAAAAACGTGGAGGTGAAACAGAGTTTAACGTAGAAGAAGGTGACACCTTGTTCATGAAAGGAGCCAATACCAGGAGAAGTAAGGATAAACCGCGATATCAAAAAGCCCAAGCTACTGATACAGTATTTAGGAACACTTTGCCGGTAACGACGCGTGGTAGAGACACACAAGTTCCAATTAAAGATGTAAAACGCCCTTCGCAGGTTCGCCCTCCTACTCTTGATCCAAGGGATGGAGATCCAGGCCCTTCAACTTCAAGAGATCGAAAGTGACCGCGGTATCCTGCCTGTTAAAGAAGGTAGAGCAGTTTTAGCCTACGATACATGGACTCTAGTGAAGACATTAGATCTAAATTTGTTATGTGAAGATTTAGAATTCAACATTAACAGATATGCAAACCTGAATAAGCATGTTTCAAACTTTTATCGTAAAAAGACAATTAACTCTCAATTACTTAACCTGAAAATTCAAGCGGACCATCTGAAAAACATAACCATAGAGAAAATAGAGCAAATTGTCCCGGTGCATAGAGTCAAACGTGGAATTCTAAATCCTTTAGGTTCATTGATCAAAGTTGTAACTGGAAACCTAGACAATGAGGACGCTCTTAGGTATGATAGATTAATAAGCGGAATAAAGTCACGACAAGATGCGGTTTCTAAAAAGTTCACCTTGGTTGCCGAAATGGTGGAGTCCTTTGTAAATATCACTAACTCTACTAGAGTAAATTTCATCCAGTTGGACAAGGAAATTTGGGAAATTAGAAAACAGTTTAATGATACAAAAGCTAATCAAATCGTTAATCAAATTATTAACGTGTATAATCTATTCATACATAATTTCTTACTACTCTATGTCAGACTGGACGAAATAGAAAATGCCATAGCCTTAAGTAAGCTTAAAATATTACATCAGAGTGTTATAAATAGAGATGAATTGCTTGAAATCCTGAAAAACATTGAAACAAAAGAAAAATTAGTGTATCCTGTTAATTATGAAAACTTATTAAAGATAGAGCAATGTATAGAGTTAAAGGTGTATTTAAAAGGAAGCAAGGTAACGTTTTTGCTAGATATTCCGATCGTTCGTAACGCAGTCTATACTTATTATAAAATCTTACCCCTACCAACTATAAACTCCCTCAACCAAACCACCCTTATTATTCCTAAATATCCGTATGTCCTGGTGAAAGGGTTGAAATCAAAACCAGTTGCTCAACCATGCGACGAGATTGATGAAGACTTCTTCCTCTGTTACGAAGACGAGATTCTTACCTTGATTGAGGATAGCTGCATCGCAGAGCTGATGAAGTTCAGCACAAACACCAGCTCATGTCATCCGGTTCCAGTAGACATCCGTGATCTGAAAATAGAGAATCTGCAGCGTAATCAATGGTTAATTTTCACAAAACTGAAATTAATACTTACAAAATTTTGCGAAGCTGAAGTAACTCGCCAGAATATCCTTGGTACCTACATTATTACTCTGGATGATAGCTGCGAGGTAAAGATTAACGAAATAACTTTGAGAAGACACCAAACGATTGATGGAAAAGAAATAGTACCAAAATTACCGATTATCAACCTGCCTGAAATTGTAACGTTATCTCCTACTACAGAACGACGACCGCTAAATCTGGATGGAATCAGTTTGGCTGATCTTCGACTCCTGCAGTACGAGCTGAGGAAAAGTGATAGTGAAAAAGTGGAAATGGGCAATGATAGTGTAGTGAATGTGAAAACCATCAGTGTAGGAACTGTAGGGCTATATGTAATCCTAATTTTAATCATTTGTATTTTAGCTGTAATTAAATATAAGAAAATATTATGTTTTCAAAATCATCAGGCTACTGAAAATGTCCCTGACGATTTTGAATCCAGGGGGGGAAGAGTTATGCATCCCGGTTCACGCTCTATCACAGTGCAGGCCTGAGCTTCTTGCTGAATTGCAATTAGGATGTTTATGTCTAGCGCCCGGCGTCCCGGCCACCGGGCTACGAGAATGCATAGCTCTACACTTTTGTGACTCTAGGTTTAAGCTCTGTATTGTCAGTCCCTAAATCGGCTCCGAGTTGTAAGCTCGTGTAATTTTACGTTAAAATAAATTCAGTTTAAAGTTTTTTCGTCTTTTTTTAAAATATCCTCACGCGGCTCCCGAATTTATCTCTCATTTGAATGTTTACATGGCGGTGTCATGTGTACCTGTCCGCCCCTTGAGCAAGTTAGTAGTTATAGGTATGTCGGTCTAACAGTAGATGAGCGCTTTAACTGGACATTACATGTAGACGCTCTGTGCACTAGACTAAGACAAATATTAAGCAGATTTAAAATGCTGTGTTATTGCACACCCCGAGGGATCTTGTGCGCTGTCTATCACGCCCTTGTTGAATCAATAATAAACTACGGCGCGGGTACTTATGGCACTACACACGCAACTCATCTTAATAAAATTAAATCTTTACAAATCCGTTTTCTTAAACTTATTGTGCATCCCAAAGAACGCAAAAAATGTAAACAATGTGATAGTTATGAACCTCTTTTTAAATTATGCAATGTAATCCCGATAGAAAAAAAATTCATACTGTACCATGCGCTGCAAGAGTACACGCGCAGTGAATATAAAATACCTATTAAATATAATTATCCCACCAGAAAAGCAGCGCAGAGTAGCCTTAGGGTGTGCAAAACCAAAAATGTATACGGAAAAAGGACAAAAGAATACATAGTTCCTACAATATTTAATAACCTACCATCTGATTTAAAATGTATAAAAGGGACTACAGAAACTATAAAAGCTAAAATAAAAAGATATATATTGGATTACTAAGCCTATGCATACTGTAACAGCACTGTGGTGTTACCCTGTATTGCAATGCGTGCATATGTATGTATGCGTATGTACCTATGTATATATGTATGCATTGTTATGCCATATTTGAATTCTCCTGCCTAGTGGTCCAGTATAACCCCCTGTGTAATCCGAACCCAAGACTCCGTCGAAGGGCTAGGCAGGAGGTTAAATTAATACCAGAAAGTTAAATCTATTCTGTGCATGCCCTCATTGTTGTTATTGTTGGTATTGTTATCGATAAAGACTTAAACTAATTTATCTTTAAAAAAAATGTTGTTTTGTTTTAAATTAAAATTGTTTTGTAGTCAAAAATTAAAATCAGACCTGTAACTGTACTTTTGAATTAGTAAACGTCACGCAGCAACTGTGGATCTCCCGCTAAACTCTTTAAGGAGTTTTGGAGAGAAATTGTTTATTCTAGATTATAATTTTTTTTTGTAAAAGTTAAATAAATTAAAAAAAAAAAAAAAAAAAACTTAAGGCAGCGCATAATAAACGCAGCGGAGGTAATGAGATTTTACCTTTACTTCAAGAGTAACCAAAAATGAACTAAGAAAGCGTGTATATGTATGGAATCGAGGGGCTCACTCTGAGTAAGATGTTTAGATTTAAATTAATTAATAATGTGATAAAAAAAAAAACGTAAAATTTTTCTCCAGGAGAATGTTGCCTCTACGTATCATGTACTAAGTAAAAAACCTTTTTTGACATTGTAATTCCATTTTTTTCTAAAATATTTATACTTTTTTAGAAAGCTAACAAAACGTGGAAGTTCAATCAATCAAATATACTTTATTTTACACCAAAACATAAACAGTAAAATACAGAGAAAAAAATACAAGAGGTACAAAATAAGGCGGTCCCGGCGGAAGCTATTTCAGTAAAACGCACACTTTTTTTCATACAATTTTTTTGAGATAAAACGCATGATTTCAAGACTTTGTAATTTTTTTTCAAAAATTAACCGTCATTGTTATTGATTTATTTTGAATTGCTCAGTATGATCGGACATTGATTTATGAAAAAATCTCGGAAAAAGTGTTAACTATGAATCAAAATTCAAATCGACGCCATAGAATAAGCAAATTTTTTTAAATTTAAGAAAATGTGTGAAAAAAATGTTTTTTTTGGTAAAAAACCTTAAATTCCAAATATCTCGAAAACTATTGATTTCCGACCCCACATATGGAGGTTCACATAATTGCATTTAGGCTGCCCTTAAACGTCCTGAAAGGAATACATCGAATTACAAATAACCCTGTATAGGTAGAGTCTCGCATCGAGGTGCTTATTCCAGTGCAATGCAATAATTATTCTATTAATATTACGCTGACGATTAAAATTGCTCGTATAATAAAGAACGGCGTTTCTGATATTCGCTTTAAATAATTAACTTCTAGTAACTCAATTAATTCATCAATCAATGCAGCTTATGCAGCCCACATCTACCTACTGCTGGGCCTGTAGTAATTTTCTACAATTCACCTGCATTAAAAACAATTTGTACTGTGTTATTATTTTTAATGATAGAGATGATCAGACCATCAAACTGAACAACGTTCTCTATGGGACCAAGATCAAAATCGCGATAAAAAATCTGCTGCCCCATTTGGCATTTGGGCTCGAGTACCTAGATTTGCTATGGAAGAACCGGAAATTTTTTCGGGATTTCCATGTTACTGCCGTGTAGGTAGATAAAATTGTTCAGTTTGATGGTCTGATCATCCGCATCCCCTTAAAAGTGTCAGTATATTAAGAAGGACCCTGTATATAAAGAAGGACCCTGTATTAGGTTCGCTCTGTATTTTTAGTGTATACATAATTATTGGACCAACATTGAGTGAAATTGTGAGAAAAGTCCCATTCATTTGGGTCTGGAAAATTGTGTTTTTTTTCCTGATTTTGGCAGACTTTAAACGAAAATTTTCAGTGATGAAAAAAATATGTTATGGGGAATGAATAGTAGGTATAACTTTTTCTCGAGATAAAAGAATAAAAACACGAAAAAAATACCTATAATTATTTAATTATATCTTCAATACTTTAGATTTTTCTGAGGGGGGCAACGGACTGGTGCCCCTTGCTACAGATAAGTTTTATAAACAAACTTGTTTGTACACAGGAATTGGTATAAGAGAGTTAATCTCAGTACAAAATACTGCACTTGGTTTGTGGCCTTTGCTTCTACTAATTGTGAGTTATACTTGAGTTCTTATTTAATTCATAATGGTTATGTTTTTTCCATACAGTCATTTCTTTTAATTAGTTTTGATATCTTGGCCATGACCAACTATTTATTGTAACTAAGAATAGTTTTCTCCCAAAACACGACCGGCTACAGGCCCTGTACCCGAACTTTCGATGTTCGATATATCGCCACTGTTTCGGTCCGCACTTCATTGTAATAGAGTTGACATTGGAACTAAAACGTTCCCGCAATTGCGAAGTTCGAATGTGCGGGTAGAGGGGCTGGCTTTTTGGGCTACAGTCAAAACCATAAGCGAAAAGTTTTTAATCTAAGGTCAAAACCATGTCATAATTCTGTAGGATTTTGTCTATAATGAAGTATATTAGTGATATTAGTATATTAAACAGGGTGTAAACTTTAATGTAATATTACGGGATGCTTTTCAGATCATCAAACGGAACAACTTTTACTATTGAACCAACATCGAAATCGAAATCAAGAATAAAAAACCGACCATGAGCGTGTCGGGCTCGCCTCCTACTTGTACTCGTAGAATTTTTTTTCTTTAATTACGAAACCCTAAAAATCTGCTGTATATGATCAAGTCAATCAAGTCCATTGATGTTTTCTACGCTATGGAACAACCATACAGGGTCCTCCTTAATATGCTGACACTTTTTAAAGGGGAGGATCAGACCATCATACACAACTTTGCCTATGGGACCAACATCGAAATCGCGAAAAAAAAATCAGCTGTCCCATACAGTTAGCTCGAGTAGCTGTTTGCAGTTTTGTATGGTAGAGCAGATTTTTTTTTCGCGATTTTAATGTTGGTGCCATAGAGAAAGTTAATCAGTTTGACGGTCTGATCATCCTCTTAAAAAAGGTCAGCATATTAAGTATATATTTTTTTACGTTTTCCATGTTTGATGGTCTGAAGCGTGCCCTTAAATAAGTATGTAACGCATTTAACTTTACACCCTGTAAGACACGCCGAAAAAAGGTGGTTGATATCAGCAAGCGGATTTTGACTCTAAGTGGAAGTGGGCAGAACACTTGGTCAGGCGGAATGATGGCAGATGGACGAGGGCAGTGACAGAGTGGCGGCCGTGGGAGTGGGAGCGGTCAGCAGCTAGATGGTCGGATGTCATAATTATGTAGACTCTACATCTACATTGTAGATTAGCGGGCATAAGTAGATGAGACTAGCGTATGGGACCATTCTGGTTCGCGTGGAAATGAAGAGGCCTTACCCAGCAGTGGGGTTTACCAGGCTGACGATGAATAAAACTTTGCAACGTGAGATATGTCCTGTGCACCCTGGACAATCAACAGGCTTCTTAGGCCGCGTTCAGACGACCTGCAAAATTCAAATTGCAAGCAATGCTTTTTAAGATGCGGGGTAAGCGTGGGGAGAGCGCGGGTCGAGTGTGTGGCGGGCGCGGGGCGGGTGCGGGTCGTCTGAACGCAGCCTTATTATACTGGTTGATAAATCTCATCTCCACGATAGCAAGTCAAACTCAATGCCATCGATAGGACAGTAGAAGCTTATCTTAATGTAATGTGTGCTTGTGAAATATTTCATCCATTCATCAAGCTTTTTCAATGTAACGTTTGATTCCAGAAAACAGTTCATAATGAAACTTTTTCTGGTACTGATGTCCGTGGTGGCGCTGTCCACCGCTGAGACCTACAGCACGGAGCACGAAGAACTGGATATCAAGACCCTGACCCGCAGCACCGACCCCGACAGCCTCAGGTCTTACTACGAGTACTTCACTGGCAATAAGGGTCCCTCCGATAAAGTACAGGGCTCTTACAAGAGTAAGTCGTAACCAGATAGTTCGCTGGTCGTAACCCATGGTCGTAACTTAATTGACATAGGTGGTCAAAGTCAATCCCTAATATTATAAATGTGAATATAAGTTTGTTTGTTAGGCTTTCACGCGAAAACTACTTAACCGATCATCATGAAACTTTGTACACATATTTTTGGAGGTATTAGAAGTAACATAGGATACTTAGGGTTTTCCAAATTCCACGCGGACGAAGTCGCGGGCAAAAGCTAGTATAATAATAAATGAACAGATAATTTTTTTTCGCGGTTGCGACTTTGGTCCTATGTTGTTTAGTTTGATGGTCTGATCATCCCCTTAAAAAACCATCAGCATATTAAGAGGGACACCATAAGCACGGTATGAAGAAAAGGACCTCTTACCGTGATTTTAGCGAAAATTTGCGCTTTTATTGCCGCGACATGTATAGAGGAAAAGAGTCGCGCGTTAGTAGATAAGATATTTTTATGCGAACTTTGTTATATAAACGACAGTTCATCAACATCAGCCTATATAAGTCCCACTGCAGGGCACAGGCCTGTTCAGGGAGGGTGTATGGCGTTAGTCCACCACGCGTGCCCAATGCGGATTGGTATACTTCACATACGCATCGGAATTTGTTCATCAGCGTATGCAGGTTTCTTCACGATGTTTTCCTTCACCCTTTCAGAGCAATCGGTATTACGTACCGTAGTTGAAAAACTAATTGGTACATATTATAGAGAAATACGTACTCCTTGACAGGAAAGAGCGGGCTTACGCATAGTTTCCCATACTTTCCCCTCTGTCAAAACCTCACCCCCGCGACACGGCCACGTACTAGCCCCTACTAGCCCCGATGGGCTACTTAATTCGATGCGTTTTACTGTATTGTAATAGCAACGGTCTCTCCCCCCCGTAAATATACAATACTTACTCCTCTCCGGGCATTGACAGGAGACACGTTTTTCTCTATGGTATGTACTATCGCGGACTTTTCCGCCTGACCACCACTAGGCTCATTTTTGCTTGCATACTAAAAAATAAAAGCGCTGCCCTACTGTTGAATAGACCAATTAATTAATAGTTTCCAAACAATAAATTTTGCGCGAAATTATGCTATTTTTTTCTTAAGTGGTCAGACGGAAAAGTCCCCTATAGTACATGGCATGTTGACCGTGCGGATTCGAACCCGGGCCTCAAAATATTGTTTAAATACTGTTTACTATTTCATCCTTTTACTTCAATACTATAAATGTTTATTAAGGGGAAGATGTCTTTGTCCATTAAATGTCATTGCAAGCTTGATTAAAAGTCCATCTTAATATTGGACAATTTAATTTAATTTCTTAAAATACCACCGACTCTCCGATAAACTACAGTTATGGGTTATTATTGTTGTGATGACCTTTTTACTATCTGTTTGATATCGTGTGAATGCATACAATTTTTTCGTCCCCGTACCTATATATTCATAATATTTAAATACACACTTTGACTGACTCGTGTCTTATTTCGACACATTTTCGTGATTATTTATACCTACGAATAAATAAACAAGTATATTATTTATTCGTAGCGTGTACCCAATCTTCATCTACGCTAGTAGATAGTCTACAAAGAGGTAAAGTTTAGATCAGGAAGCTGCCAAATATCTATATTCTCTGTACCAGGACTACTACACAGACTGTCTTACAAGCGGTGAAACATGAAAACACTCCTTGTATTGGCTGTCGGTAATGTTCCTCCTTCTTTCGTAAAGAAGATCCTTCCTCAGTATGGGAAATAGCTTGATAAAAAATGTTAGCCAATAGTTGGCGTATAGTTATGGAACTCAAGTCGATTTTTTTCTCCTAATCTCTAGATTATAGTGGTAATATTTAGCAATACTTACCTCATATAAAAAATAATTAAAAAAAAAATCTAAATTACAATAATTATTTATTTTTGCAACGTGCGTATGTACGTACGCTGCATCTTACCTGAGAGGCTCCATCCGAGCAGCGGGGTCGGCGGCGGAAAGGGCAGCAGTACGTAAACACCAATGGTACACAATCTTGGAGCAGAGCTACTTATTCGTGCCCTTTGCTGTGGAGGCGGCAGGCCCGTGGGGGCATGAAGCAAAAACTTTTATGAGAGACCTGAGCAAGCGATTACGGGATGCGGGTAACGGTCCTCGTTCTGGGTCATACCTGGCCCAACGCATATCATTAGCAATTCAACGAGGAAATGCGGCCAGCATTATGGGCACCTTCGGGCCAGGTATGACCTGGGGTGGGCTTTTCAATTAAGTAGAATTAGTAAAATTTGTAGTTTAGGATTGTATTGTATGGTTTAAGTTTAGGGTAAGTTTTTTAGAATGTTTAGTATGGTTTAAGTTTAGTGTTTAGTTTAGTTTAATTTGATTATTGTAATTTGTGACATTGTTACGTAATAAATACATAGTTACCTAATTTATGGCGGACGGCCCGGTAGCACAGTCGGTAGTGAATCTGCCTGCCGTGCCGAGGGTCGCGGGTTCGAATCCCGTAAGGGGCAAATATTTGTATGATGAATATGAATGTTTGTACCCGAGTCATGGATGTTTGTATCTATATATGTATTCTATATCGTTGTCTAGTCATCATAATACAAGTCCAGGCTAGATTCTGGTACTTTAAATGTGACTAGATAATTTGTGTGACATTGTCCAAGATATTTATTTATTATTTATTATTTATTATTTATTTATTTATTTTTTTATTTATATTAAAAATAAAATTCCGTTATGGTTTTTCCTTTAAAGCCAGATAACGAAAGAAAAAATCTTACCCTAAGGGTGGGAAAATAGGGGTGATTTATTTTTCAATCACAGATTTAAAAAAATGTTGAGTTGCGTATTACAAAAAAATAATAAAAAAAAAATTTAACAAAAAAATTAAACCGCCGAAAAAACTGAAAAGCAAAAAATAATACTCAAACCAACCTTTTTTATTTAACCTTAATAACTAAGTTCTTAAAGTATTCTCGCATCTCTCAACTATTTATTGTATACTAGCTGTTGCCCGCGACTTCGTCTGCGTTACCCAGATAAAAAGTACCCTATGTGTTAATCCAGGCCATGGTCTATCTGTATGCCAAATATCATCAAAATCCGTTCAGCAGTTTTTGCGTGAAAGCGGAACAAACATCCATCCATTCGTACTTACAAACTTTCGCGATTATAATATTAGTAGGATAGGATTCATAGATTGGTTGTTGGAAAGACGCAAAATCAGTATTGGTGTAACCGGCAAGGAGCAATGTTTCGCTTTGTGTTCTACCACACTGAACCCAGAATAAAGTTATTCTCGAATGAATGATATGATGGAATGTATTGTATAATCCACGTAAAGAAAGATATCGTTGTAGCCATAGAGAAATTAACGCGCTCCCCCTGGGTTGTATCCGATTCCGTACTTATTGCAATGTGAGAAGGCCAGAAGAGTAACTCCTATATCCAAACCATGGATATAAATAAACCAATGGATGAATCTTACAAACATGGAAACACGAAAATTGGCCATGGCGATCGGTATTCGGTAGTGTTCGTCCTTATTTCGTACGTTTCTATTCCGCCTCGATGCAGGAGTGCGATTTTTGAACATCATACGAGCGACTCGGCAGTAGAAAATGTTAAAATTACTATGGATATTATGCATCTTTTTACTGCCGAGTCGCTCCGATGATATTCAAAAATCGCACTCCTGCATCGAGGACGGAACAGAAACGGGACGAACACTACCGAATACCGATCGCCATGGCCATCGTGTTTCCATGTTTGTAAGATTCATCCATTGGTTTATTTATATCCATGGTTTGGATATAGGAGTTAAGCTCGGAAACTACTAATCGATTTCAAAAATTCTTTCACCAGTATTTAGAATGGATTTTCAGGGTAGAGATAGGCTCTACATCTACAGGGTGAAATTGATATAATTGGCATCCTTTTAAACTAAGAGTCTACCCATCAAACTGAACAACTTTTACTATGTAAATTTATTGTATCAGCCATCATGTCAGACTTACATATATAGAAAAAATGCATACAATATGAGCATATTGATTTTCAACAAATTGCCTGAGCACATTAAAATTCTAGAAGGAAATATGTTCAAGAAGACCTTGACAAGCTGGCTTTTAGATAATTGTTTCTATAGCGTCAAAGAATATTTAGATAAAATTTAGAAACTGTGCCAGTCTATTTATTGCTTGACATCGAATGGATTGAATTTACTATTATATTTTGACTATTTTTGTTTGTCCTAATTTCATGTGTTGTGTTGTTCAGCTGTTTAATATTTTGATTGATTAAGATGTCTGTGATAAATTCATTTTGTATAAATTAGTAGTTTTAGCTTGACATCATGTATATTTGTGTGGATAAATTGTGAAATTTTAATGTAATAATTTGTAAATCTTATTTTATCTTGACATGCTTAAAATTTGCACGCCTGCGAGCAGGCTGGATACACTTGTACTAAATAATATCGATGACAAGATCTATTGTAAAAAAACTGTATTCATGCAAATAAATGATTTCTATTCTATTCTTCTATTCTATTCTATTCTATTCTATTCTATGGGAGCAAACCTATCGGAGCAAAAAAAAATCTGCTGTTGCATACATTTGAGTCGAGTAGGCATTACAGTTTTGTATGGGACAGCAGATTTTTTAGTTGCTCCGATCGGTTTGCTTCCATAGTAAAAATTGTTCAGTTTGATGGGTATAGGATGCCAATGATATCAATTTCACCCTATATATTAAGTATGTTATTAGTATTTATAAAGCTGTTATTTTTGTCACAGAGGATTTACCGGAAGCAGTCCTGAAAGCTTGTGCTAATTGTACACCAGATCAGAAACGTATCATGAACAGATTCCTTGCTGGATTGAAGAGCCTTCCCGATAGGTACGCAGCCTTCAGGAAGACATTTGACCCTGAAAACAAATATTTCGACGCTCTGGAAACTGCTGTTGCAAATTATTAATTTGGTTTCTTTATTGTGGAGGATAACATTGTAAAGAATTAGGTACCTTAAAAAACTGACATAATTATAGAACTTTACTGTAGTTGTTACTTGGAATTTTTTCGGAGTAGAGTTGTAAATTTTGTAACGTGCATGATTGTCATGCAGCACAGTCCTCTTTTACTAAAGATGCAATTACTTTGTGAATTCATCTTAGTGACGAATTTAACAACAACTTATTATTATACAGGGTGTAAGTGACAGCATAGCATATACTGAAATGGTGAATACAGACCAGCAAACTGAACAACTTTCAATATGGAGCCACCCTCAGGAAACGCAAAAAAATAAATCTGCTGCTCCATACAAAACTGCTGTATCTACTTGACTCGAATGTATGGAGCAACTGTTTTTTTTGCGATTCCTAAGGGTGGCTTCATAGTGAAAGTTGTTCAGTTTCATAGTCTGAATCCTTCTGAATAGATTTCCTTTGAACACAGGTTTCATATTATGTATTTTATATAAAAAGAAATATAGGGGAAGGTTGTCTTAGTCCTACCACCGCTTAAGTCGTACCCCAGTCATATTTCGTCTCGTATTTATTATCAGTGACATCTATCACCTCAATCCTGTACTATTTAATCGTTCGTGTAAACACCCTGAAGCGGGCGGTCGGCCGACTTTCAAAACAAAAAATATTAAAGAAAAAAGATTTTCTTACCGTTTTCATTAAAAATGTTGGCTCATACGTAAGCTATTTCAAGGGAAAATATGATAGGAATGTAATTTTTTCGAATCATTTCTATTTTTGTTGGAATCTAGCTTTCATTAATACAAGCAAACAGTTTAAAATGTTCATCTTAATTATGTCAGAAGTTTTGGTTTCAAACTTTGAAGGTCTCGTTGCCTAAGTCGTACCTGTGGACGGTTCCTTAATCGTACCTTAGGTTCAGGGTTGGAAAGTAAAAAAAAGAAAATATATTTGTAATATATGACACGTATTCAGTCCAACTAAGTATAGGTACCTAAGTGTGTTAAACTAATTTTATTCTTCTTTTTCCAAGAATTTATAATTTTGTTTTCTGAGTGTAATTTATATTTATTTGCAGGCAATTGTTCTAAGTACGACTTAGGCTATAGGTGGTACGAGTTAAGCAACCGACGCCTTAGTCGTACCGAAGGAACTTTTTTTAGAATCTCTTTATAGAGTTTTTGATGCAAGATGATTGTATTATATTAATGCTGGTTAAGAGTTAAATAAATAAAGATTCCATGAACACCAAAAAAAGTGTTTAAATTAAATTAATCTGAGAGTTACAGCAATTCCCCCTTAGGGGGCACGACTAAGGCAACCTTACCCTACTTAATAGCAAATAATTATGGTATTGCGTGATTGAGAAACTTTTTTTATTTTAGGTGGAATAAATGACTTCGTGTGCTTTTACCCGTTGTACAAATCATTCAAAAAGAAAAAAAAAATCACACGGCATTATTTTTTAACTCATAAGTAGGTATGAAAAGCAGATCTGTTGTTCAAGTATGTAATGCAAGAACGTCACATATCTTCCGCTTTTTTAATTTAATCAAAGGTTGGTACTTAGTTGTAGCAATGTTTCTGACCACTCCCAAAGGGTCGTGAGTTGTGTATGTATGTAAACTGTGCTGACACTCTGAATACTGACCAAGAAACTTGGATGGTTTTGATATACTATTGTCTAAATAATCTTCTTCTTATCGTGTGGGCAGAGCCCTGGTGTCAGAGTTTTTTCAGACCGCCTTACGCCTGACGTGGTTTTTATGTAACGACTACTACCACCAAGGATAGTAGCCGGGACCAACGGCTTAATGTTCCATCCGAAGCACGGAACCATTTTCCTTTTCATACAATCAGGTGATTCAGCCTGCAATGTCCTAACCAACTGGGGAAAAACGCACAAAGTGACATATCACTAGATGTCCCCCGTGGAAACCGAACCCACGACCTACTTGTCGAGAGCCCAATTAGACCACCACGGAGGCAGTCTGACGCGCACATTAATATTATTCGCACATAATTTAAACCATCAATGTGGTCTATACCAGCCAAACTTCTTGATTACCAAGAACCAATGTTTTTCCACATAATTTTTTGCTTTGAGCTGAGTGAGTTTTTATTAAGTTTTTTTATAACAGTGTAGGTACGAACACTTCAACTACAAAATGAGTTATGAACGTTATGATAAAGATCAGGAGTGCGATTTTTGAATCTCATTCGCTGAGTTCAGCAGTTGAAAATGTCAAAATTACTGTGGAGGTCCATCTTTCAACTGCTAATTTGACTTTGAAAAATCATACTTCAGAAGTACGATTTTTGAAAGTCAAATCAGCAGTAGAAAGATGCGTATCTCCATAGTAATTTTGACATTTTCAACTACTGAACTCAGCGAATGAGATTCAACAATCTCACTCCTGAACTTTGAATTATCAATTAACATGTTTACATTACTGTTGCAGTCACTATAGCTGACCCAGTATATAAAATGCAAGTATTAATTTGAATATATTAGCTTCGCTCTGTATTTTTTGGGTATACATAATATTCTTATGTTTCCATACTGCTTGTATGCCAATTACTTGTAGGTATATACAGGGTGTAACAAAACACCCTAGTAATACTTAAGGGGGTGCTTCAGACCATCAATCTGAACAACTTTCACTATGGAGCCAACGTCGAGAAAAAATAAAACAAATCTGCCGTCCCATACATTTAGGTCAAGACGTTTCTGCAGTTTTGTATGAAAGAGCTGTTTTTTTTCGCGATTTCGATGTTGGCTCCATAGTGAAAGTTGTACAGTTTGATGGTCTGAAGCACCCCCTTAAGTATTACTAGGGTGTTTTGTTACACCCTGTATAAGGTCTAACAAGATTAGCTGAAACTATTTAACCCGGCGAGAGTGTGGCAGGGTATGTCATACCCACCGTGTTACTTATTTGCGTATATTTTTTGTTTATGACCTTCAACGTTGTTGTCGTCTTGAGTAGCTGGAGTTAAAAGGTTGCGGGAGGAGATAGTGGCGTGATCGCAGTGATGCGGCAGCCAGCAGTCGAGTAACATGCTTGCAAACTGCGTTTGGGTATGTGATACCCTGCCACATAGCTAATGTATATATTTCGTGACAAATAATAGCCTTGCTTTTTCTGCTATTTTAATTATTTTCTGTGTCACAATATATATTTTAATTGAAAAAAGACTTTGAACGTGAAGAAAACCGACTTCAGTCCATATGGGAAGATGTACACAAGGCGACACATCAAGCTACGCAAAAACAAAATAAGCTGGCCACGCGTAGGAACGTCGCGCGGCCAGCTGATGTTGGTTTTGCGTAACTTGATGTGTCGCCGTGTGTACTTGTACTAAAAAATACTCTGTACAATTCTGCTAAAGCTGGAGTAGATGTTGTCGACGAACTGTATGGTTGCAATGTGTTGCGTAATAGCAAATGCTGGCTGCCCTATGACCATTTATTACGGGATGCTGAATATAGCTGCGATCAATGCAAACATTATTTTTCGTTAGCATCTGGGCAGAAACATATGTTAGATTCAGAGATTGTCTAAATAAACAAGATCGAAAGACATAACACGCGTGTGCAATCTGTGGAAAGGCTACATCTGTATGGAGCATGCAACTTTTTTATGCAAAAACTGCACTGATTTGAACTCCATTTCCTAAGATGTTCCTAAGATTATTATTATAATTTTTTTAGTTTATATTGTTACTCATTTCATGTTCTATACCAGTTTCAAGTTATTTTTCATAAACCTTGTTTTGTTTTTTTTTTTCTCATAGTTTTTTTGAGAGGGTAAAAATTTTCGTTGAAAATTCGTAGTCATTTGATTCAGGTTGAATAAAAAATAAAGATTGATAAAAAGGCGCAAACGTTTCATTTTCAATACCTTATTATATAGTCGTTTTATAATAATAAATAATAAATATAATGATTTTTCATAAGAATCAAGTTTTACAGCCAAATTTGTAAACGGGTATGTCATACCCTGCCACATACTCCTTGTTACATTTTTTCACCACACTCTCGCCGGGTTAAGGGGACGATCAGCCCACCAAACTGAACAACTTTTTCTATAGGACCAATATCAAAATCGCGAAAGAATTTCCGATTCATTTGGGTCGAGTAGGTGTGCAGTTTTCGCGATTTCGACTTTGGCCTGTACAAATTGTTTAATTTGAAGGATTGATCATCGTTTAAAATAGTTTTAGCTAATTTTGTTGAACCTTGTACCTATGAAGGTAAAACAAAACATGTTCATACTAAAAGTTGTTCAGTTACCATCAGGGTTTTAGGGTAAACAGAGAGCGATGATAGCCTATACGGAAGAAAGCTAGCGCCTCAATCCTGAGGCCGCGGTTCGATTCCTGGCCTGTACCACTAAGTTCTTCGGAATTTATGTACGGTTGTATTTATCATTTACTAGCTCGGCGGCGAAGGAAAACATCGTGAGGAAACCTGCATTCCCGAGAATGAAAAGAAAATACCATAAGTTCGGAGGTATGCGTAAATATGGGTAAGCTTGGGGCGAACACAAAAGGACCAGCGCTGGTCTCAGTGTTACAACGACCCTTGCTTGCAATAGCCCAACCACAAATAATCAATAATCAATAGGGTAAACAGTTGCATTACTTTAAGGGGCGATTGTAGCCATGGTTCTGAACAACTTTCCATAAGAAATAGGAAATACACAAAAAAAAAAATTGAATTCCCATACTAAATGCAATCAGCTGATCGTTTAATATGAAAAGTGTTTTTTTTTTTTTGCGAATTTCCTATAGGTTTCTTAGGGAAAGTTTTAGGTACAATCACCCCTTAAAGTAATGCAACTGTTCACCTTAACATCCTGTATATTACTAGGGTGTTTTGATACATCATGACTGTATAACTGAATTTTTAGAATGTAATTGTTTCTTAAAAAATAGTACATTAATTACCATCAAATGTTTTTAATTATTTTCTTATTCAATGTCATGGTTGTTCATTGCTTGGGAGAAGAGTCGGTGGACTGATCTTCTGTAATATTTCAAATTAACAAGGATTTTCGTCCGATGTTAGGAGAAACCTGGATCCAAACAGGCATGGGATAATGTTAGATGAAGATAAAGTGCAGTGAGAGGTCATTCTTAGGGAAACCTTTATCTCCGTGTCCCATCTGAAATGCCTTGGTTTAAACGAAGTTAAGGACTTAAGGTATATTTTAAGACAATTGATTTAATCAGGATCATTTTTAGGGTTCCGTACCCAAAGGGTGAAAACGGGACCCTATTACTAAGCCTACTTTGTCCGTCCTTCCGTCCGTCTGTCCGTCCGTCTGTCCGTCCGTCCGTCCGTCTGTCCTACCTATTTAGGGCTGTAATTTTGAACCGTAATAGTTGAAATTTTCTCAGATTATGCGTTATTGCGGCGGATTTTTTAACGAATAATAAAAATGTCAAAAAGTTAAAAATTAAGGGGGGTTCTCAACAAGAAACTAGTTTTTATCAACGTTTTTTCTTCACGCTCTATCGTAAAAACGGTAATACATACAAGCGTCAAACTTAGTGTGATTATAGAGCAAACTCTACAGAATAACAACAAATACTAAAAACCTGCCAAGTGTGAGTCGGTCTTGCGCTAAAGGTCCAGAACAAAAAAACTTTTTTTTTCTAAGTTAAAATAATGGTAATAATGTTGTGTTCTGTGGTGGTGTGGTACGGAACCCTCGGTGCGCGAGAAGCCCGACTCGCACTTGACCGGTTTTATTGCTGCTTGGGCAACAAGGTGGACCGAAGACCTGGTGAAGACGGCGGAAACCTGTTGGATAAGTGCAGCGCAGGACCGGTCGTAGTGGTGATCCTTGAGGGAGGTCTATGTCCAGTAGTGGACGTCCATCGGCTGAGATGATGACGACGAATACAAGATAGATTATCACTGTTGCTATTCCCTTCTTATCTCTATGTTCTATTTCTCAAGTAAATAGAGGGTAATTAGATAAATGTATGTTTATTTGTTATCAATGACCGTCTCATCAAAATGTATTGTGTACATGTATACATAGATAAATAATGTATTAATAACGGTGAAGTCTCCTTCGACTGACATGTTGTGAAGTCAAAAAGCGATCCTTTTGTATCTGAACATCGGACAGAAGTATTTATAAGCAACCTTGTTTGTACACAGGAATTGGTATAAAAGAGTTGATCTCAGTACAAAATACTGCACTTGGTTTGTGGCCTTTGCTTCTACCTGTAAGTTACTTTACTTGAGTTTTTATTTTATTTATAATGGTTATGTTATTTTCATACATTTATTTCAATTAGTTTTGATATCTTGACCATGACCAACTAATTGTTGTATTTCAGTTTAGTTCCAAAATATCGACTACAGTCAAAACCTTGTCAAAACAGTGTATTTTGTAGGATTCTGTGTATAAGAAATATTATATTTCTTATCTTATCTTGTTGTGGGGGCTGGCAAGCCAGCAACACTTCGACCCAGTGGGATCTTTTGTGTTAGCCCCAATACTTTTTGCTTTCTTCACCCTTCAAATACATGGTCAATGAAGGAGGAAATACCATTGAGGGGAAGAAGCCTAAGATCTCCCGGTTTCGGATATCCATCTCCGAGGAGGCACATGCGTTTTGCCGCCAAGACATCGCAGTCACAAAGAATCCATCCTATTTAAACTCTTTTGATTTGATAATCTTTTTGATAATCTATACCATCAATAGCCTAAGTAGGTATAATTATTAATATTAATCAGTTATACCTACACAAAGGAAGTAGTTAAAAAAAAAAGATCTGCAGTTGGTTTTGGCCATGAAATATTAATTCGTTTGGACAGACTTATGTTTATAATTATCCAGATACCTAGAACGAGTACATTTCTAGGGCAGTGGCTTTAAATTCATTGAAATGTTTTACCTAGGTACTGGATATAATCGTTATTAAATTACTGCATTTATTGTTTATTTACATATTCATCTTATTCTATACAAGGTGTTACAAAAATAAAAATGAACATTTCAGAGGGTGGTTCAAACATCAAACTGAACAACGTTCACTATGGGAACAATACTTAAATCGCGAAAAAAAAATCTGATGTTCCATACTAAACTTCAAATCTACTCGAGCTAAATGTATGGGATAGTTTATTTTTTTTCGCGCTTTCGATGTTGGTCCCATAGTGAAAGTTGTTCAGTTTGATGGTCTACAGTTAGTTAGTTAGTTAGACTCTAAACAACCACCTTAAAAGTTTTAAATGTTTATTTTTACTTTTGTACTTACCAATAAAGAAAGCCTAAATTAAAAAAGTGCTCAACATGTAAACTACAAAAGCCTTCAAGCTATTGTCATAGAATACTTTTATAGGTTTTTTAAAGGTATAAAACTAAACATACAAATTTTGAAAAAAGAAAAAAAACGGCCGATTTTGTTTTTGTTCGAAATTGTCTAAAAGTGGAATGTTTAGAACCTATAAAAGTATTGTATAACAATGGCTTGAAGGCTTTTGTAGTTTAGATGTTGAGCACTTTTTTAATTTAGGCTTTCTTTATTGAGAAATCTTTTTTAATGTGATGAGGGCGCCACTGGACTATGATAGCCCTCTTAAAGACAACAAAGATCCAACAGTGTTAGTAGCAGTAAGACTTATGAAACTATACAGGGTGTAAGTGACAGCCTAGCAAATACTGAAACGGTGAACTCAGACCATCAAACTGAACAACTTTCACTATGGAGCCCTACCTTAGGACACGCGAAAAAAATCTGCTTTCCCATACAAAACTGCTGTACCTACCAGACTCAAATGTATGGGACAGCAGATTTTTTTTTTCGCCTCTTCTGAGGCTCCATAGTGAAAATTGTTCAGCTACATGGTCTGAATTCACTTTTTTAGTATTTGCTTTTATAGTATTTCCTAGCAAATACTGGGTATACAAATATAGGGTGTACCCTGTAGTTAGTAAACAATTACAAAAACGGAATTTGTAATTTGGGGCATGTGCCGTAGCAATGGACTACTATCAGCAATGACCTTCAGGATGCTATTGCCACTACTCCGGACACGGCGTAACAGAGATGCTACTGTTTTGCGAATTATAGCCTGCGTGCAGTCCACCTGTGCTTTAGCAAACATCTCTGAGGCTCCACAAAATCGGGGCAGTCTTAACAGCATCCTGAATCCATTGTTATATTGTACTCGCAGAGCGCTGTAAGATTTTTGATTATATCTGTTCCATAGGCTGCTCCTGTATTATTATTATTATTATCTGTGGTTTTGGGCCTTGACAGGCTTGCTAAGCCTGTGCCACGTAGACCATCGCTGGTCCTTTGTGATCGCCCTTTTTATAGTTCCTTACCAATCCCCACTGCGGCCAGAAATCGCAGTAGATTCTTGATCGGGATAGTTTGTATCTCATCTGGTGTCAGCACCTGCCTACCCAGATGAGTGCTGCGTTTGTACATCAGGGGACCACAATCACATAGGAGGTGCAGAGGAGTTTCCATCTCCTCCTTGCAAAATCTGCAGCCGGTCGTGTCACTTAAATTCAGTGTGTGCATGTGCTTATTTAATTTGCAGTGGCCTGTAAGTGACCTTGCTATTGTACAAATTTGGTCCTTGCTGAGGGCAAGGAGACCGTTCGCAAGTTTGCGATTGTAGCCTTTGATAAGTGCTTTTGAGTGGCCCATGCCTGGGGTGTTACACCAAAGCTTTATTGCCTCACCAAAAAAGAAAAGCTCCTGTAAAAAGATTTACAAAAAGCTTGAAGAATGTATGCTTGTGAAATATTTCATCAATATAACAACCTTTTTCAATGTAACATTTGATTCCAGTTCATCATGAAACTTTTACTGGTACTGATGTCCGTGGTGGCACTGTCTGCTGCCGAGACCTACAGCACGGAGAACGATGACCTGGACATCGAGGCTGTGATCAAAAGCACCGACGGGCTCAAGTCTTACTACGAGTGCTTCGCTGACAAGGGTCCTTGCGATGAAGTACAGGGCTCTTTCAAGAGTAAGTCGTAACTTAATTGACATAGTGCTCAAAGTCAAAGTGCCTTAAATCGATTGGGGATGGAACCCGATGATCTGGATATCGATGTGCCGATCAGCAGCGCCAACAATGCCTTCGATCCTTACTACGACTGCTTCGCTAACAAAGGTCGCTGTGATGAAGAACAGAGCTCTTTCAAGAGTAAGTCGTAACTTAATTGACATATTGCTCAATGTCAGGGTGCCTTAAATCAGGCACCCTGAATAATAAATGAGAACATATTTTTTTTTTATGCAGGACCGGTCGTTATGGCGATCCTTGGGGGAGGCCTATGGCCAGCAGTGGACGTCCGTTGGCTGAGATGATGATGATGTTTTTTTTTCGCGGTTGCAACTTTTGTCCTAAGTTTACAGGAAGTTGTTTAGTTTGAAAGTCTGATCAGCCCCTCAAAAACCGTCAGCATATTAAGAGGGACACCAGAAGCACCGTATGAAGAAAAATACCTCTTTCCGCGCTTTTAGCGAAAACTTGCACTTTTGCTGCCGCGACAGGAGTAAAAGAGTCGCGCGCGAATAGAGATGTTCATGCGAACTTTGTTGTATAAACGACAGTTCATCATCATCACCCTATATATACGTCCCACTGCAGGGAATAGGTCTATTCAAGGAGGGTGGACTATTGATGGGCGTTAGTTCACCACGCGTGCTCAATATGTATTGGTATACTTGCAAAAGCTCGTCGTTAATAAAACTGTTCTTTTTGTTTCAGAGGATGTACCCGAGGCCGTCCAGGAAGCTTGTGCTAAGTGTACACCAGCTCAGAAGCATATCCTGAACAGATTCCTTGCTGGATTGAAAGAGAAGCTTCCGGATACATACGTAGCCTTCAAGAAGACATTTGACCCTGACAACAAATACTTCGATGCTCTGGAAGCTGCTGTTGCTAATTCATAACTTGGTTTCTTTATTGTGGAGGATAAAATTGTAAAGAATACTGACACAATTTTATTATAGAACTAATTAAAGTAGTATGTTGAAAGGAGTACAGTCTTCGATTTTGTAACGCCTGTCATGCAGCACAGATAATTATAATTTTCCACAAATTGTTTAAAGATAAAATTACTTCTTCTAACTTCGGTTTTACGTTGTAAATTAATATTTCTATGCTAACTTCAAGTGACAATAAATTATGAAAGCATCTAATAACAAAACCTTATTTTATTTTATACTTTATTATGTTTGTATCATTAAAAACGAATGCAATAAAACCATTGATCCTAGTGAAACATTTTTTCTTTAGTAATAAAATAAAGCAATGATTTTTTTATAATAAAATAGCATAATAAGATTCGAAATACTTTTTAAGTAGGTACTGTCCTAAACCATACCTACGAGTACGTTAGCTCACGAAGCCACCAACCTCTATTTCCTTCCGGAATATTTAGAAACATTAATTAAACCAGCCAAGTGCGATTCGGACTCAAGCAACAAAGATTCTGTACCACAATATAATATATTTGTGTTACATATTTACAAAAAAAAAAATCTTTCTTTCATTTCTGGCTCCTTAGCGCGAACCCGACTCACACTTGGTTTGGTCGGTGTTTATTGTTATTTTATTGTTTTAATTTATAGTAACAACATCAAAAAATCAATACAGTACATTAGGGGAGCGGACAGTCCGGGACAATTAGTCAAATTAGCAACTTTTAATCGAACGTCAAAACGCTCGCTATGTATGAAAAATTGTACTAAATACCCACAAGTGACATCTCACTAATATTATAAATGCGAAAGTTTGTGACGATGTTTGGATGTTTGGATGTTTGTGTGTTTGTGGCTCAATCACGCCTAAACGGCTGAACAGATTTAGATGAAATTTGGCATGCAGATAGAATGTGTTCTGGATTAACACATAGGATACTTTTTATCCCAGCAATGGGTTACTGTGGGAGTCTGTGGGATAATTTCCAATGTTTTATCATGCTCACTAGCGCCGACTTGACGCTGACAGATGTATTTGGGTAGATTCCAGTAGTAAATAGTGGTTGCTTTTTTCAACACTTCTCTCAAGAGCTGTGTAGCGTAGTTGGGAAATGGTCAGATTTTCGCGCAAGAGGTTGGAGGTTCGATTCTTGGGTGAGATTTTTTTTTTTTAAACTTTTATCCATTTTTCAACGGATTTGACAGAAGCAATTTGCTGACCTTAATAATATCCTGAGATTAGATCAGATCCAATTTTAGGAAAGTACGTTTTCTTTGGCTTTTTTATTATTTTAATACATACAAGGGTCAGTTCTTTCAGCCACTTTATTTCTGCTGCATATAAACGACATGCTTGTGCCCGGAACCTTTGGGTATGCAGACGACAGCACTGTTGCTGACAGATAACTGTCCGGTGCAGGGGTCAAATTGGACGTTACTCAGTCTTGTCGAGAGGCCATGGTGCAGCGAATAAACTTGGCCCTTGAATCTGTGTCCGACTGGGGTGATACTAATCGGGTCAGTTTCAACGCAAGCAAAACACAGGCGTGCCTTTTCTCCACAAAACGGAGTCCCTTCGCTTTGGCCCCGACTTTCCGAAATGTGTCCATACCGATAGCTGATCGCCTGGAGCTCCTTGGCATTAACATATCGTCCGATCTGAATTTCGGACGGTACATTGAGTCCATGGCGAAAACCGCAGCGAAAAAACTGGGCGTCCTCTCGAAGGTCAGACGGTACTTTACTCCGGGACAGCTTCTACAACTTTATCAAGCACAAGTCCGATCGTGTATGGAGTACTGCTGCCATCTCTGGGACGGGTCTGCCCAATACCAGCTGGCCGCGCTGGACTCAATCGACTGGCGTGCCAGGAAGCTCATAGGTGATCCAACCTCGGTGGCGAAGCTACAAAGTCTTGAGCATCGTCGCAAGGTAGCCTGTCTGTCTGTTTTTTATAGGATACATTTCGGAGAGTGTGCGACTGAATTACACGATCTGATACCACCGTCTCCCTTTCATCTGCGGGGGACGAGACGCAGACTGGGTTTCCACCCCTATGTCGTTGACCTACCAGCAATTCGCACGAAGAAGTTTGCTTCTTCTTTTATAATGCGCACGGCTAAGGAGTGGTATGCCCTGCCTGCGGACCTGTTCCCTGAGCAATACAACCTGGGCCTCTTCAAGGCGAGAGTGAATAGGCATCTTTCTAGGTAAGCATGCTACATCTTCGGCCTCATCATCACTCAACATCAGGTGAGATTGGGGTCAAATGCTTACCTATAACACATAAAAAAAAAAAAAAAAAAAAAAAAATACGTTGTAGTGATCCCAAGCAAGCACGGCTTTTTATTATGGAAACATTACAACAACGGCACAAACATAATAATGTCCATGACCGAACCGGGATTCGAGCGCAGCACCCTGGTTTGGCAGTCCGGAGTGGTAACTATTGCACAAAACGGGTCGTCAAATATAAAAAAATACTCTTTCTATTAACCTTTTTTAAAGTTATTGTAGTACGTTTTCATGTTAATAGATGGCGTGAGGCGTTTTTTAAATGCAAGTGTGCAACAATAAAATTATTTTTTCCAAAACCTAGCTAGCAGCAAAGGCTAGCAGGAGCTTAATTTAGTTGATAAATCCCTGATCTCAAAGTTCATACATTTCGACCATACTTGCACTTACTCGTAACTCACGCTCAAGGCGTCTCAGAAATTAGGTCTTACAGATTTGATTGTAAAGTAACTTACCGGGTGAATTGAAAAATAATTAAATAAATAATGCTCACAGTCACATACATTGTAATGATCCGAAGCAAGCAGTATAGGCTTTTTATTACAGAAACCATACAACAACGGCACAAACATATTACATCCATGATCGAACCGGGATTCCCTGGTTTGGCAGTCCGGCGTGGTAACCATTACACCAAACGGGTCGTCAAATATTTTTCTTTCTTTTAACCTTTTCTAAAGTTATTGTAGTATCGTTTTAATCTTCATAGATATCGTTAGGCGTATTTTTAACTCTAGCAGGAGCTTACAAATTGATTGAATACATCTTTGTATGTAAGTATAATGGTGGTAGTTTGAGCCCAATCTGAGCCAATTCTACGGTATAATAATTTTGTTGCAGAAAATTTTGCCAAATGTTCGTTTTGTTTGATTTTCGGTTCTATTATGATTTCTTGAGGATTTGTGTAGCTTAACTATAGAACATCAATCGACCACAATCTATGAAAAGATAGGTACCTACTTATCTAAAAAGTCCTTATAACACCACAGTTTGGTATTGTGCCTGAGTACTTTCATAATAGCTAAGTAAGGTTAGAGATTTACAAATGTGGCTTGAAAATAATTCTTTTAACAAGTTGACCATTTTGCTTGCTAGAATATTATCGTTCTAGCTCTTGCCTACACCATTGTGCACTAGCCCGCGTGGTGGAGTATCCTCTATCATCATCATCATCTCAGCCGATGGACGTCCACTGCTGGACATAGGCCTCCCCCAAGGATCGCCATAACGACCGGTCCTGCGCTGCCCTCATCCAACGTTTTCCCGCCGCCTTCACCAGGTCGTCGGTCCACCGTGTGAGGGGCCTACCCACGCTGCGCTTTCCGCTTATCCTCTATCCTCTAACGTTTATTTGTGAGTGGAAGTCTGTGATCCGCAGTGGGTCGTAAGATGATTATTATGCTGCTCGACATAAATAAAACACTAATAACCGACGAACAGTAGAAAAATTCAAGTGATGGATCTGTGAATGCCTTTTTTTTTATACCTACATACTTACTTAATGTAGGTACTTTCTGATTTTGATTCAGCTCAATTTCATGACTATTATCCTATTCTTATCCTATTATGGGGGCTGGCAAGCCAGCAACACATCAACCCAATGGTACCTATCTTTTGTGTTGACTCCTACTTAATATTTATTTTTTTCCATTGAAAATCGTGGAAAATGAGAGAGGCAATAGTGTTCAGGGGAAGAAACCTGTAATCTCCCAGTTTTGAATAACCATCTCTCAGTCTCAGGACACATACGTTTAGCCACCAAGACATCGCAGTCACACAGTATAAATGTTCCATGGTTTCCTCCTCCTCTCCGCACGCTCGGCAACTGGGATCTAGGGTGAGCTTTATCATGCCTGTGAGGCTTAGTACCCGGTGAGAGCTCCGACGATAGCACGAGCTTTGTTCCTGCTGTTGTTCAGTATGAACTGTGGGATTCGTGGTGTTATATTGCTGATGAATTTCCTGCAATGTTGCAGACCCAAGAAGCCAGAGCATTCTAGCATGTGTATTTTATCAGCCCATTCCTTAATGGCCATTTTAATGTTACATGCCAGGGTTTCTAGACTTGGTTCTGACCATGACCTTCATGACCCTTAGACGAGACATGAGACAAAATCACATGTCCACGCAGACGAAGTCGCGGGCAACAGCTAGTCATCAATATTTCAAAGTCAAAGTCAAAGTCAAAAATAATTTATTCAATATAGGAGCTTGAAGCACACTTATTAAATGTCAAATCTTTTTTTGAAGCTACTAAAAATAGTTATTTTCAAATGTTTTTTTTACAAAGAAGATAAAACTAATAAAATATATTTTATGCAGTCCGCTCCCCTATTCTTGACAAACCTGCAAAGGATTATGGTCGTGAGTTTATGTATGTATACATAAAATTATGTAACTAGAAATAACAATAGGTATACATGACGTGAACAAACTTCGGTAATACAAGTAGCCTCACTGGTTCGATAGACCTATCAGGGCGCTTCGCCGTCACTGGTGTGGTCCCCCCATAGTCCGCAGTAAAAGCAGTAGCTGCTCCCAGAGCATGCCTTTCTAGCGGTAGTTACCAAAAGTCCAGAAGTATGTCTATCTCTTAGACTATATCAGTTGTGCGGCGGACGCGGGATGCGGATCGCAAAATTGCACGCACATCAAACTGAACAACTTTTACTATGGGAGCAAACTAATCGAAGCCAAAAAAAATCAGCTGTTGCATCATACATTTTAGTCAAGTAGGTATTGGAGTTTAGTATGGCAAAAAGAGCTTTCAACGACAAAAAACACCTTTTGAAAGCAAAAATATCGAGCAAAATCCAAAAACGCCCAATTAAAGCATCTGGAGCATTGCACTGTACGGTAGCGAGACGTGAACATTGACTAAACGAGATCGAGATAGGCTGGAAGCTTTTGAGATGTGGTGTAGGAGGAGAATTGAGGGGATAAGTTGGACAGAACGAATAACAAATGAAGAGGTGTTAAGAATGGTTAAAGAGAGGAGAAACATTCTAAAAACAATCGAAAACCGGAGGGGAAAAATGATCGGACACTTGATACGAAACGACAACTTCTTTATAACCATACTGAAAGGGAAGATAGAGGGGAAGGGAGGCAGAGGAAGACCTAGACAGAGTTATCTAGCCCAAGTGAAGGAAAATGTTGATGTCAAAATTCTATGACACCACGCACACTTATCCGCGCGGCGAATCGAAAAAATTGTCAGAAGAATTAAAAGGAAATTCGTTTCCTTCGCCTCCTTCGGCTCCTTCGCTGCGGATTAATATGCGTCCGTCCACCCTTATTGGATCTCTAATACGTATACCCGGATATGAAACTAATAAAGTACTACGTTTACTAATGCCAAATGTGTAAATATAGACAATACGTGAATGCCACCTTTCTGGTTTAAACAAATATTGATCATTTCTAGTTGTTTTAGTTACCAGGAGATAAGCACAGGACTTAGATATTCTAAGTCTGTGAAGATTAATGCAGATTAGTCATACATTTGCACCTTGTTCACTAACATTGTTACTAATGTCATTAGTTACAACGTTACAACCTTCAACTCTGATATCTGAAGTAAAAAATTTGCAAACTTCTTTCGTCGATAAAAAATCATAGTTCTGAACATAATATAAAATATATGTCAGCTTCCTGCATCTGAACATGTAAATAGAAAAAATATTGCAACCTTTGGACCCAAGAAACGCTATATAAAAGATTTGATCTCAGCACAAAGTACACTTGATTTCTAGACTTTGCTCCTGCTATTATAACTGTAAGTATTAAATTTAATATCCTTTTTATTTAATTTTTTGATGATTGCAATTACTTGCAGATTATTCAGTTACTTGGTTGCACTGTTACGACCTTGTTTACTAATAACACAGTATAAGAAAGAGTATTTATCTATGTTACCAATGTCATTGGTTCTATGCATTGGTTACAATTACAACCTTCAACTCTAATATCTGAAGTAAAAAATTTGCAAACTTCTTTCGTCGATAATAAATCATAGTTCTGAGCATATACAGGGTGAAATTGATATCATTAGCATCTTTTTAAACTAAGAATCTACCCATCAAACCGAACAACTTTTACTATGATCGGAGCGACTAAAAAATCAGCTGTCCCATACTAAACTGCAAAGCCAACTCGACTCAAGTGTATACAACAGCGGATTTTTTTTTTGCTCCGATCGGTTTGCTGCCATAGTAAAAGTTGTTCAGTTTTTGATGGGTAGACTCTTGGTTTAAAAGGATGCCAATGATATCAGTTTCACCCTGTATAAAATATATTTATGTCAGCTTCCTGCATCTGAACATGTAAATAGAAAAAATATTGCAACTTTTGGACACAAAAAACGCTAAGTAGATATATAAAAGATTTGATCTCCGCTCAAAGTACACTTGGTTTCTAGCCGTTGCTCCTGCTAACTGTAAGTATTAAAAATATCCTTTCTTTATTTAATTTTTGGATGATTGCATTTACTTGCATAAGTATTTATAACTGTTTTAATCTTGAGCATTTACTGGATCTAAGTTCCTATTAGTATTCGACCGAAGATACTAGTTTGTGATGAGAATGAGTTATGAAGTTATATGAGGTTATTACTTATGAGCTTATGACTTTTCAATGTTGACCTAGAAACGACCGACAAAAATAAATAATAAATTATGTGTAAAAATTTATAATTAAATACAAAAAGCTTTGTACGGATCAAGCGAAGCAAACCTGACATTTTTAGCACCACTCGAAAGTCTTACCTTAGCTGTGGTCAGCACTTTTTAAGATTATGTGCAGTGCAGATACAGTAATTAAAACAGAAACTTGATAGGCTGTAACGTCAAACGCATACTAAAACATAATCTTAAGAGGCCATCAGCATTGGAGCTTCGTTTATAAAACGGGCCTTAGAGCGAGCGATGCGAGCTCGAATTTTCTGCGCTCTACGAATTGGTTGAAGACAGAGCTCAATCAATCTATTATAGGTACTCTAGATGTCGTTGTTTAGTCATTATAATACAAGTCCGGGCTAGATTCAAGGAACTTTAAATGTGACTAGATAATCTGTGGGACAATGTCAAAGATATTTATTTAGGTTCTTTAGTAAAACAAGATCTTTTTATGAATGTCATGTTTTATTTTGAAATATGCATGGTGTTTACATTGCACTTTTCAATAAATGCCTTTAAATAGAGATGCACCCTGATAATCTAGACTATTATAAAACTGTAGCAGAAGTGTGTCTGTACATTGAAGATATTTACAAAAAAAAGATTACGATATGATTTTTAGGTGTCCCTGATTCCAAATAAAAAATTTATAGACTTTTTGTCTGTCTGTTTGTTTGTTTGTTTGTGTGTTTGTTTGTTTGAACGAGCATCACGCAAAAACTACTCAACCGATTTTGATGAAACTTTTTTTGTTTGTTAGCTTATGATCTGGCTTTAAATCTGGTATATAATTTGTGTCGGACGAAGTCGCGGGTTAACACTTTGTTAATTAAAACAAAGTATTTAAATTATTCAACTTGAAGACAGGAAGCAAAATAAAATGATAGTTTTAGGGTTCCGTAGTCAAATAAGAACCCTATAGTTCCGCCATGTCCGTCCGTCTGTCTGTCCGCGGCTTAGTTTAGAGACGCTTAGTACTAGAAAGCTGTACGAGTAATTTGGCCTTCACGAAGAAAAAATCATCTAGTCACATTTAAAGTACCAGAATCTAGCCTGGACTTGTATTATGATGACTAGACAACGATAGAGGAATACATGTAAAGGTTGAAGTATTTTAGATTAAGACGTTTTAATAAAAAAAAAAACATGAAAATCGGAGTAGTTTTGACCGGTTCCGAAGTAATAGAACTTTTTAAAGCTGCAGGTATCTTACTCGGTTAGTAGTTATAGAAATAAATGGCCAAAAGGTTTAAAGGATAGTATAAAACATTTTTTTCCTACCTAGCAATTAAAAGCTTATGAAAATGCAAGTAATAATATTTTCTTCTTTCTTAGAAAACAATTCGTTATCATGAAACTACTGGTGGTGCTCATGTCCATGGTAGCGCTTTCCGCTGCAGCCTACAGTACGGCACATGATGACCTGGACATCGAGGGCCTGCTCAAAAGTAAAGACGGCCTCAAGTCTTACTACGAGTGCTTCACTGGCCTGGGAGAATGCGATGAAGTACAGAGCTCTTTCAAAAGTAAGTCGTATCTTAATTGAGATAGTGCTCAAAGTCAGGGTGCCTTAAATTGGAGTGGACGGAACCCGACGACCTGGACATCGATGTGCCGATCAGTAGCGCCCACGGCGTCAAGTCTTATTAAGTGCTCTTAGCAGCAGCATCAGCAGTGCGATAAAGTATTCGCACTGACTAAAAATTAATCCGTGTGGTGTCGGCTAAGAATAGCACCACCCCATTTCCTCTCGTGGGTGTCGTAAAAGGCGACTAAGGGATCTACCGGAGGGTGGGCAGCAGCATCCTTTAAGTACACACATTCAACCCAACTGCGATCGCCAACCCACCTGCCAAGCGTGGCGATTATAGCAAATCCCGGAGGCCTATGTCCAGCAGTGGACGTCTATCAGCTGATATGATGATGATGAAAAATTAATCCTGTTAGGTATGGGATGATTCTTTTTACCGTTCCGAAACTTTGAACTTTCCCTCAGCAGCATATCTTGCAGCAATGAAGTGTATTAGATAAAAAAAATTGTTTCAACAGTTTTCCTCCGCTTCAATCTGACTCTATACCTACAGGGTGTTACAGAAGTAAAAATAAAAATTTAAAACTTTTAAGGGGTGGTTTAGACCATCAAACTTTCACTATGGGACCAACAACGAAATCGCGAAAAAAAAAATTTTGTCCCATACATTTATACGTAGTACGTACGTAGATCTGTAGTTTAGTATGAAACATCGCAAACGCATCGTATCATGGCGATTATGGCAAATCTCCTCATTTTGGGGGAGGCCAATGTCCAGCAGTGGACGTCTGTCGGCTGGTATGATGATGATGATGATATTTTTTTTTCGCGATTTCGATATTGGTCCCATAGTGAAAGTTGTTCAGTTTGATGGCCTTAACCACCCCCTTAAATGTTTATTTGTATTTTGTAACACCCTGTATATGCTTTATTATTATGTAGACAGATTGATAATACCTATGTATGTTGGTCATGATCATGATTTATTCATATCTGTCGGATATCGAGTGAATGCAAAATGTTTATATTATTCCGTGTTTAATCATACAAAATTGGTAATCTTGACCTAAAACATAAAATAAATATTTATGACTTCGTAATTCCATCCCTTTTGTTTATTTATGTCTTTGTTTGAACGTTAATTATAATGAGCGTTTTTCTTTTCTTTTTTAAATTTAGTTCCTAAAAAACTCGACAGATGACATGCTTATCGCTCCATAGAGACGTCGGTGTGATCCTGTCAAAATCATGTCAAGACCGTGCCTGACTTTTTTTTAAAGGCCAAGGGATCGAGCCCATACAACCATGTCAGACGTAAACAGTGTCATATTTTCGATTAAAATGATTCGTAAATAATGAAATATTCAATCAAAAGATGTGTTGGCATCTTTTTGATCATCTTCTCCCTCTTTATTATTATAAAGAAACACTTTTTCAAATTTTGACCTTTATTTGCACAGACCGTAACACCATCTATCGATCCACTAGAAAACCAAAAGAAAAACGCTCATTATGAAATGTTAATTTTTATCACAGAGGATCTACCCGACGCGGTGAAGGAAGCTTGTGCTACGTGCAATCCAGCCCAGAAACATATACTGAACAGATTCCTCACTGAATTGAAGAAGCTTTCTGATGAATACGAACATTTCAAGAAGACCGTTGACCCTCAAGGCAAATACTTCGACGCCCTGGAAGCTGCTGTTGCTAATTCATAATTTTTTCAATTAAAATCTTAGGGCTCATTGTGCAGGATACAAAGAATTACTGATTGAACTAAAGAATGTGTACGAATATTGCCGCTCTATATTGTGTATACAGGGTGAAATTGATATCATTGGCATCCTTTTAAATTAAGAGTCTACCCATCAAACTGAACAACTTTGACTATGGGAGCAAATCAATCAGAGCAAAAACAAAATCAGTTGTTGCATGCATTTGCATACATTGCAGTTTATTATGGAACAGCAGATTTTGTTGTTGCTCCGATTGGTTTGCTCTCATAGTGAAAGTTCTTCAGTTTGATGGGTAGACTCTAAGTTTAAAAGGATGCTAATGATATCAATTTCACCCTGTATATTGTAAGCTTGTCGTGCCATAAATCACTTTTGCCCTTACCGCTTGCAATGCCCATACTTCGTTTGAATAAAATAGAACTTTTACTATTGTTTTTGTAACGTTTGAACCATAAAAACTTCTTTATTATAAATTATAAACTAATGCAGTAAAACGGTTTTTTCCTTTCCTATACATTTATTGTTGTTTGCTACTTATTTTACATTTTCTTCACCGATGTTTGCACTTTGAAACTGCGAGAGTTCAAGAGTGCGATTTTTGAAAGACACACGTTCATGATTTTGAACGTGTGGAAGAAATGCGAAAGTAGGGGCAATGAAAAAAAATATTGTTTACTTCAACCAAGATCTTGTTTATGATAAACCTAATCACACATCATTAATCCATATGAGCCTGTCAACATCATGACTTCTCTGACTAAGAGAACTTTGTTAAACGAATTCGGCTTGTTGTTACAACTACCATCTTTTGTTTTAGTAAACAATAATAACGTAATTTCAATTATTTTGGTGCTAATGAGGGATTTCCCAGAAAAAAAAGTTAGTTCCTAATTTCTCAATAGATGGCGTTGGCCAGAGAGGGGTAGATTAGGTACCTATGAGAAAATATATTTATTAATATACGAGCTTTTACCCGCGACTTCGTCCGCATAAATTATATACCAGATTTTAAGTCAGATGATAAGCTATCAAACAAAAAAGTTTCATCTAAATCGGTTCAGTAGCTTTTGCGTGATACTCGAACAAACAAACACCCAAACATACAAACAAATAAACAAACAAACAGGCAGACAAAAAATCCAAAAATTAGTGATTTTTTGTCTGCCTGTTGTGTTCCTAATTTCTCAATAGATGGCGTTGGCCAGAGAGGGGTCGATTAGGTACCTATGAGAAAATATTTTTATTAATATACGAGCTTTTACCCGCGACTTCGTCCGCATAAATTATATACCAGATTTTAAGTCAGATGATATGCTATCAAACAAAAAAGTTTCATCTAAATCGGTTCAGTAGCTTTTGCGTGATACACGAACAAACAAACACCCAAACATACAAACAAATAAACAAATAAACAAACAAACAAACAGGCAGACAAAAAATCCAAAAATTAGTGATTTGGAATCAGGGACAGGTAAAAACCATGTCGTATTTTTTTTTTGTAAATTCTTCAATGGACACTTCTGTTACAGTTTTATAATAGTTTAGATGTCTCACGTTCCGTAATCACGGGCAATCAAGTCCCGGACCTTTGGAAGGCGTGCATGGAGCCGAAGCCAACATGTAGAGGCCTGTTCAAAAGACAAGTCAATTCAATACACACGGGGATGGTCCCCGCACTGTGCAATAACTATTAGAGTCCGGCGCTATGGCCGCGATGGAAAAATAAGGTCTTGGGCTATGGAGGTGAAAGTTGGATAGATGGATACTGGGCTATGGGACGCCTGCCATGACAACTAGTCTCAAAATTGTAAATAGGGCAGGCGGTGAGTCGCTGACTCGTCGAGTGGGCCCCATAAAACGGCCGCACTCACAAAGTGCGACAATGGGGCAACATGCCATTGAGCGGCTGAAGGTTGTCGAGAGGTGCGGCTCCAGTTTCACCATCGCGGGGTTTACCCCCGTGAGCGAGTTTCCCCGTTATTACGCCATTACGTGCAATACACTTCCAACCTGGAGCATAGGTTTCGCTCTTCCGATTCCACTCTGGACGGCCAATGGGGTGTGTATCTGTCAGTGTGGGTGTGTGTGTGTGAGCGTATGTCTGTATGGTCCCCCTGGATAGGGGTCGCTCAGCTCGCCACAAGCTGCCCCCGCGGGTTATTAATATTATTATTAAAGAGATACTGTACAAACCCTTTCATATTATTGTTGGTTTATTATGAACAATCTCGGTGTCATTGTCCGTCAACAACGAATCAAGTATCGGACGTGGCTGTATGGGCTTCGTATCCATTTGGAATATTATACGAAAAAAACAATAACAAACTACAAGAACCTAACAGAAACTGAGAATTACAACAAAAATAAACCGGGAAACTTGTAATCGCTACTTCGTCAACGGATATGTCAGATTTTCCTTGAATGAAAAGATGAAAAGCAATCACATAGACGAAAAATGTCGGTTTCAAACATAGACATTATAATATGTTTATGGTTTCAAAACAAAGAAAATTGAATAGTGAAGTGACCAATTTAAATATTGTTCGTACCAATAATCAAAATAGATACGAAGCCCATACAGCCATGTCTGACACTTTATTCGTTGTTGACAGTAAGATAAGATGATGATAAACCAACAACAACAACAGTTCGAAATTTAAATAAAACCATTGATGAGTTACCTCCTTGGTCGGTTTTTCGGAGTAAAAGATCATTCCATTTTTAAATTACACGACAGATATGAGTTTAGTATGTAATTTATTTGGCCGCTAAACACGACAGATATGGATTTTCATACAACTTTTGCCGGCCGCTGCGCGCATGTATTTGGCCAGTACAGCAATTCCGATTTATCTCGAAGAAGGTTGTCAAAATAATGCTCACATTTCCCAAAGAGAATATAATCACTACGTTTTAAGAGACGGGACTCCTTGGAGCAAAATAATCGTACAAAACGTCAACTTGAAACAACCATCCCATAGCCAACATAGAGCAACCTGTTGCCAAGGCTGCCAATATTGAAAACAAAATGACAAGTGCAGAGTAGTGATGTGCTGTGAATATTTATCGATATCGATAGTTGCAGAAAAAAAAATTGCCATATGGTTGGTTGATATTTAAAAATTGCAGATTTTTTTAGTGATGGATTGATGTTAATCCAATCACTAGAATAAAACAAACAATTAGCCACCTACTAATAAGTTCGGGACTGTCTTGAGATAAAGAAAAGACATTCGTAGGTATTAATAATCATAATTAATTTACATAAGATTATACCACATTGAAATAATAGGTTAGATTGGCTATCCTAACTATTATGAAACTCTTAAAGAAAACTCTATGGACATTTAAGATATTTTATTTTATTTAATATGGCACACCAACAGTATACATATTTAAACATTTACAATAACACAGGAACGCTAAAAATCTATTTCTAATACTCACACATATAACAGGCGCACACAGCATTGGCCAGTAACACAAGTAATCTACAAATATATACATATAAATCAATACAATATCTTACAAAATAGAAAATTTCAACATTCAAACCATCACCGCAAACGAGTGAGGATTGCGGTGCGTTCCTGCACAAAATGTGCGTTATGATATCATAAATAATTAAAAGTAATAATTCTGGGCTATAAAATGAATAATGTGTGGTATAAGACCCAAAACGAGTTACTTTTAATGAGCTTTGTTGGTTTTTTTTTATTTTAAAATTAAATATCTCCGTAACTTTACACCGGAGGACAATTTGGTTTTGCATACTTATATTAGGTAACATAAGTTCTAAAATGCCCACAACATTTGGTACCTGGGTCCTATTTAATAAACGTTACAATTGTCATTTACAATTACAATTCAGGGTACATTGCTGATAATGTTAGTGACACATTACCTACTACACGTTTAGCGTCAATAGTAACCAGCAATGTACCCTGATTGTAATTGTAACGGCCCTGGCCGTATCAGCGTAGAAACTAATACTAATTCAAACGATATACCGTAAACTAGCAAGGATTACGCATGATACAATATGCATGTTAATGTCACAAATAATTAAAACTAATAATTCTGGACTATAAAACAAATAAAGTGGTAAAAAACCAAAATGAGTAACTTTTAATTAACTTTATAGAGTTTTTTTTTACTTTAAAATTAAATATCTCCGTAACTTTACACCGTAGGACCATTTTTTAAAAATAATATAAGATAATATAATATTAGCCCTAAAATACCCACAACATTTAGTACCTGTCCGTATACAGCTTAAAAACTCATACTAATTCAAACGAGAAACCGCAAACTAGCGTGGATTGCGATTGCGGTGCGTTCCTGCACAAAATGTGCGTGATGATATCATAAATAATTAAAACTAATAATTCTGGCCTATAAAAACAAATAAAGTGGTAAAAAAACCAAAACGAGTAACTTTTAATGACTTATGTACAGTAAATTTTTTGAAACTTTAAAGTTAAATATATCCGAAACGTTACACCGCAGGACAATTTTTTTTGCATAACAATGTAAGGTAATATTCGCCCTAAAATACCCACAACATTTGGTACCAGGCCGCTTAAAAAAAAAGACGCCAATATTAGCCATACTCCTTTTGTTTTTTTTTATTTTTTTTATTCATTTTAGGAAAACTTACGGACTAATTACAGGATAGTATGTAGTGAGCCGTATGGATATGGAATGGCAATGGGTTTCAATTTTGTCTTTTTTTATGAAAATCTTCCAGGCAGGAAATGTTTCTCGCAAATAATAATTGGTTCATTTTTCAATTGGTACGCTAGATCTTCATTTCCAGTAACTTGAACCCATTTTTTGCATCTGAAAATAAAACATATGTATACAAAAGTGTAATCTTGTCATATCATCAAAAATATGATGGATGATTTTTGTATGGTGGATGTTCTGATGTTTCAGAATATCTCTGACTACCTCCACGGGGAGCATAGTCGTTCGTATCCGTATGCGTCTGCATGTATGTATCAACAATTATATCGATATCGACATTAAATTTCTCCAAATCCCTCACTTCTTTACAAATACTTCCCGCTCTTTACGAAAATGATTGCCTAAATATATACCTGGGCTGATAAATAGGATAAATTTATGCTTACCGAGCTTCATCCAGTGGAAATCTTGCCATGAAGTTACGTTTTTTACCATCTTTTCTTTCCGACCTTTCACAGCATATTTCGCATTTCTAGTACTTAATTTTAAGCTTTTATGGTGCAATATCACGTAATACACTGAATTTAATTGTGTTTTATGTTTTATATTCAGGTTTATTTATTAATTCTAAATATAATAAACACCCAAAAACATTTCAAATAATTTAGACAAAGTCCGTTTCATAAAGTATGAAAAACATTTGAATCACAGACTATTATATGTAATTTGAATTACGTCACGTGACATTTCATGAAAGAGAGGGTCAAGAAAAGAGACGAATATAGACGCCCATTCAAGTTCTGTCCTATCCCATACATTTTCTCGCATCTATGCAGTTGCGATAGACTGACATTTCCAAGCATGTTTGAGAAAAAGTGCATTTTATCCGCTAGTCTCGGTAGAGAGTACCAAAGGGAATATAATCACTACGTTTTAGAGAGTACATAAATGTTCCTTGTCCGCTAGCGTCCACGCGTCCACGCTAGTGGATAAAATGAAAGAAAGAGTTTTTAAAATTCGAATCTTTCTTCCATAAAGAAAACAGCCTAAACAAGTTTTATTTTTCACGTTATTTTCGTGCTGGCCAGTGCGGTTATTCTAAAAATGAGGTTGGCGCATTGAAATTTTCCTCGCTGTAGTGAGGTGAAAAGTTGTGTGTTTCGCTCGGCAGCAAAGTTATTCTGCGTCTTGTACCTTTGAAACCCTCGCGACGCTCAGGTTTCAATACAAGTACTCGCGCCAAAAAGCAACTTTGCAGCCTTGCATAACAAATAACTATTTCACCTCACATGCTCGGAAAGATTCTTAATCTTAGAATGATAAATCATTCGAAATCTTGAGTGCAAAAGTGCATTTTATCCGCTAGCGTGGAAAGAGTTTTTAAAATTCGAATCTTTCTATTCAATAAAGAAAAACAGCCTAAACAAGTTTTTTTTTTCATGCTGTTTACGTGCTGGCCAGTGCGATTATTCTAAAAATGAGGTTGGCGCAATGACATTAATTCCTTGCTGTAAGTGTAAGTGAGGCTGAAAGTCACCCAAAGGGCAAAGAAGAGGGCTAAGGCTACCTGTCCATTGAAGCAGTGCGGGCTGTGCGAGCTGTGTAGCTGTGTTTTTTTAACCAACCAGGGGTCGGGCGAGGCGCGGCCGATCTCGCCCGAGCTCCTGATTGGTTAAAAAAACACAGCTACACAGCTCGCACAGCTTCAATGGACAGGCACCCTAATGCTCGGAGTTTCCCTGCGAGATCGAATCAGAAATGAAGAGATCCGCAGAAGAACCAGACTAACTGACATAGCCCAGAGAATTGCTAAACTTAAGTGGCAGTGGGCGGGGCACATTGCTCGCAGAACCGATGGTCGGTGGGGCCGCAACGTTCTCGAGTGGCGACCACGTACCGGAAAGCGCAGCGTAGGTAGGCCCCTCACACGGTGGACCGACGACCTGGTGAAGGCGGCGAGAAAACGTTGGATGAGGGCGGCGCAGGACCGGTCGTTACGGCGATCCTTGGGGGAGGCCTATGTCCAGCAGTGGACGTCCATCGGCTGAGATGATGTAGTGAGGTGAAATGAAAAGTTGTGTGTTTCGCTCGGCAGCAAAGTTATTCTGCATCTCGTACTTTTGAAACCTTCGCTGCGCTCAGGATTCTATATTTGAAAGCTAATGCTCGCTTCGCTCGTAGTACAATCCTAGAATCCTTCGCTTGCTCAGGTTTCAATACAAATACTCGCGCCAAAAAGCAACTTTGCAGCCTTGCATAACTAATATAACTATTTCACCTCACAAGCTCGGAAAGATTATGTTTATCATTCGAAATCTGAGTGCAACATGACACCCACACAAATTTTTTTGTAACATTCGTTTGAGCTGATGGGCTCTAACTTACTTAGCATGTGCCGGGCGTCGCTGTGCGGTGCACACATTTTGTTCACGTTGTCTGTTCTGTACATAATTATTCAATGGTGCAAAAGCGCATTTCATCGAAAGAGTTTTTTAAATTTGAATCTTGTATTATATTAGATCAAAGTAAAATTAATGGATCAGGCCTTACGCGAACATTTCAAACCAGGAAAATGAGGCAAAACAATTGACAGTTTTACTTCGATTTACTTTGATCTAAGCGTAATATAGTCTACTAGATTATAGTACTTCCTATCTCTATGAGAAAAACAGCCTAAAGAAGATATTTTTCATGCTGTTTGCGTGCTGGCCAGTGCGATTAGGTATTCTAGAAATGAGGTTGGCGCAAAGACATTGAAGTGGTGAAAAGTTGTGTTTCGCTCGGCAGCAAAGTTATTCTGCGTCTCGTACCTTTGAAACTCGCTTCGCTCGTGGTTCTCGCTTGCTCAGGTTTCAATACAAGTAATCGTGCCAAAAAGCAACTTTGCTTTGGTCCAAACCAACACAGCTCTCGCCAGGAGTCAACATATAGAAGTTTGGCGGACGGCCATGTAATTTGAGACCCAGAATTAGAGGTCCCGTACATGAATGAAACTTAGTAATAATACGTGTAGAGTGAAACAAAACTAACAAAAAAGTCAATTGGTTGTAACCTGTAGAAGTTGGGGGAAAGGTATTTCTCCTCATGATACCTTTTGTATCAAGTGTGTGAACTCATAATCTTTCTTAGTCCACTCAATCTTATACAAATACGTTCCATAAAGACCATCAAATGCCTCAGTGACAATATTAGATGAAAATAGCTGTCGTAGTTGCGTTTTGCTGCTGGTTTTTGGATCAATTTTTTATTTTACCAGTAATTTTTACTTTTAAATCGGGACTTCTGGAGATGTGGAAGTTTTAAAAAAAATGCCTTAATTTTATCTGTTTATAATAATTACGAGCTTTTTCCCGCGACTTCGTCCGCATAAATTATATACCAGATTTTAAGTCAGATGATAAGCTATCAAACAAAAAAAGTTTCATCAAAATCGGTTCAGTAGTTTTTGCGTGATACTCGAACAAACATACACCCAAACAAACAAACAAACAAACGAACAAACAAACAAACAAACAAACAGACAGACAAAAAATCCAAAAATTGGTGATTTGGAATCAGGGACATCTAAAATTCATATCGTAATCTTTTTTTTGTAAATATCTTCAATGTACAGACACACTTCTGTTACAGTTTTATAATAGTTTAGATGACAGTCGTCCTGAATGGATTTTCGTTTTCGTAAAAAAATACTTTGAGAGTACCTAGACAGTAAGTCATCAAATTATCATTAGGGACTGTTGTTACAACCTTCAACTGATAGGTACCTATGTGAAAAACTTACAAAGTTATTTCGTCTATTAAAAAAGAATCATAGATTCAACCACAAACCGTGGAAACGGTTTTGTGGGTCTTTCCTATGTATGTGTATTCAAGAAATAAAGTTTTTGAAATTTGAAATTTGAATTTTTTTTTTGATTTAAACATGTGAACAGAAATAAAAAAACCTTGTTTGTACTCAAGAATTGCTATATAAAAGAGTTATTGTCAACACAAAATACTACACTTGGTTTCTAGCCTTTGCTCTTGCTGACTGTAAGTACTTACTTTAATGTCCTTTTTATATTTTAATTTTTGGGTTATTGAATTTAAAATTGTTTTAATCTTGACCATGAACTTTATATCTATTGTATATACATATATTGTATCTAAGCTGTATTCGACCAAAGATATAGGGTAGTTTGTGATGAGGATGACTTATATGAAGTTATGATTATGAGCTTTATGACTTTTCAATGTTGTCCTAGAAACTTAGAGAATTCAGCCTAAAAACGACCAACTAAAGTTAGTAATATTGTGTGTAAAAATGTCAAATTAAATATAGGTACAGTGTGAAATTGATATCATTAGCATCCTTTTAAACTAAGAGTCTACCCATCAAAGTTGTCTACTTTTACTATGGGCCCAAACCGATCGGAGCTGAAAATAACTGGCCAAGTGCGTGTCGGACCACGCGCAGGATAGGGTTCCGTAGTTGCCCGTCACAATATAATATGGACTTAGAAGGAGGCTTTTTGTTTTATACCTACTACGGTTTAACGGTTAATAAATTCTAAAAAGTACATTTTATAAGTTGATCGACTATTACCCGTAAACTTGTGAAGCCTACTTAGCAGTTATAGTTTTATTACAGTTGATAGTTGTTGACTGTGATTGGCCGAATGGTTGATGACGTCAACTGCATGTAACGTATGAACTTCGTGCTTCGGATGGCACGTTAAGCCGTTGGTCCCGGCTACTATCTCTGGTGGTAATAGTCGTTACATAAAAACCACGTCAGAGGCCGTAAGGCGTTCTGAAAATCTCTGACACCAGGGCTCTGCCCACACGATAAGAAGAAGAAGCGTATGAACTACAAATTATAGTTTTCGCATTTTTGTTTTCCGTTTCCGTTCTATGCTCCCAACGAGTAACTATTTTTTATAAGTTATACCCTGTATTTCTCTAATAAGTGAATATGTATTCTTTTTTGAGAAATAATTTTCTATAAAATATAACTATTTTCTATACTTAACCGTAACGTTTTTTCTTGCACTATAAATGTAATGGAAAGTAAAATATACATTTTCTAGACAAGTCCTTAGACATCAGTGATTAACGTAGAATAGTTTTTAAAAACCTGTCAACAAATACTCTATTATGAAATATTTTCGTTTATTCCTTAGAAAACAACTCGTCATTATAAAACTTATGCTAGTGCTCATGTCCGTGGTAGCGCTCTCTGCAGCCTACGTCACGGAGAACGACAACCTCGACGTCGAGGCCGTGGTCAGGAGTGAAGACGCCCTCAGGTCTTACTACAAGTGCTTTACTGACCAGGGTCCCTGCGATGAAGTACAGACCTCTTTCAAAAGTAAGTTGTAGCTTTATTTCATTGACGTACACAGAAAACAAATTCTGTGACTATTATTTTGTTGACTTTACTCAACTTTACTTAGAAAAGTTGTTGTAACTACAGGGTGAAATTGATATCATTAGCATCCTTTTAAACTAAGAGTCTACCCATCAAACTGAACAACTTTTACTATGGGAGCAAACAGATCGAAGCAAAAAAAAATCAGCTGTAGCATACATTTGAGTCGAATAGGCATTGCAGTTTAGTATTTGTTGCAAATTTTGTTGTTGCTCCGATCGGTTTGCTCCCATAGTAAAAGTTGTTCAGTTTGATGGGTAGACCCTTCGTTAAAAAGGATGCTAATGATATCAATATCACCCTGTATAATTCTTGCCGATGTTACTAGAATAATATACTTTCAACAACAATATGCATGAATACGCAGGTATTATTGTAATAATGCACTGTAGCTATGCGAACAGTATAAAAACTGACATTTTCTGTCAATCAGTTTAGGAGTCAAACTCAGTCATTAAAAATTTTTTAACAAAATATTAGAACCGACTTCAAAACTAAAAAGGTACTAAAATAACAAGATAACCAGCGTCTTTTAAATTCGCATCTATAAGAACATTAATTTGGTTTATTTAAGTCGCTGTCAAGCCGGTATGATTCGCGATTGGGCTTAGAGTTAGGTATGTTTTGGGCTTAGCTTGACACCGATTCCAATAAACAAAATTAATGTTCTTATGGGTGCGACTTTCAAAGCCGCTGGTTATCTTATTTTTTTAGTACTTTTTTTAGTTTTGAAGTCAAGTCGGTTTTAATTTTTTGATAACATTTAGTTATTTCAATCATCATAATCAATCCATAATTGGCTGAGTAATCGCGTTACAAACATACAAAAAAAACATACGTAATACGGGTCGAATTAAGAACCTCCTCTTTTTTCGTCTAGTTTAGCAGTTGACAATGTCAAAATTACTATGGAGATAGCTCTAAAATCGCAAATCTAAAGTATGATTTTTGAAAGTCAAATCAGCCGTAGAAAGATGCATATTTCCACAGTAATTTTGACATTTTCAACTGCTGTCCTCAGCGAATGAGATTCAAAAATCGCACTCCAGAGTGCAGACAGATTCATAGTATGATGATCATGATTTATTCATATCTGTCTGATATCGTGTGAATACAAAATGATTAAGTACGTATGTCTGCGTTTACTCATAAAAACATCGTAATCTTGACCTAAAACATTATAAAAATATTTATGACTTCGTAATTCCATCCCTTTTTTTGTTTATTTATATCTTTGTTTCTGAACGTTAATTATAATAACGAAATGTTTATTTTTATATCACAGAGGATTTACCGGAGGCATTGAGGGAAGCTTGTGCTAAGTGTAGTCCAACCCACAAACATATCATGAGCAGATTCCTCGCTGCATTGAAGGAGAAGCTTTTCGATGAATACGAACAGATGAAGAGGACACTTGACCCCAACAACGAATACTTCGACGCTTTGGAAGCTGCTATTGCTAATTCATAATTTTTTAAATTGAAATAATATCGGTCAAGTGCGAGTCGGGCTAGTAGCGCACTGAGGGTTCCGTACCACACCACCACAGAACACAACATTATTAAGTTAGAAAAAAAACTTTTTGTGTCCGGGACCTTTAGCGCAAGACCGACTCACACTTGGCCGGTTTTTAGTATTTGTTGTTATTCTGTAGAGTTTGTTCTATAATCAGACTTAGTTTGACGCTTGTATGTATTACCGTTTTTACGATAGAGCGTGAAGAAAAAACGTTGACAAAAACTAGTTTCTTGTTGATTAATTTTTTACTTTTTGAAATTTTTATTATTTGTTAACAAATCCGCCGTAACTATCTAGCTATTACGGTTTAAAATTTACAGCCCTAAATAGGTAGGACAGACGGACGGACGGACGGACGGACGGACAACGTAGGCTTAGTAATAGGGTCCCGTTTTCACACTTTGGGTACGGAACCCTAAAAATACGGCTCATTCATAGTGCATTTCAGCATTTCAAAGAATTACCTACCTACTAACTGAACTAAACTTTATACCTAGTATCTTTACAAACGTTTACACGATTTGCCGAAGTCGATTTTAACGTGCTTGTCGTGCCTTTTGTAAGAGCCCTTACCAGTTGCATCGCCCATACCACAGAATAGGTAATAGTATATAGTTCTACATACCCATACTGCCTTTTCAGGTAGATGCAATTTTTTTTGCCACATCCTATCCTTTCTGTAACGTTTGAACCTTGATAATTTCTTTATTATAAACTAATGCAGTATAAAAATGTTTTTTTTTTCTTTATTATAAGTTCATTTATTTTATTTTATGCTCATTTTCTTCAACGGAGGTCGCACACTGAAACTGCGGGAGTCTAAGAGTGAGATTTTTGAAAGACACAACGTTCAAATCAGCAGTGGAAAATGGCAAAATTACCATGGAGATTATGCGTCAGTCGATCATGATTTTGAACGTGTGACTTTCAGAAATGGGACTCCAAGTAAAGCACTCGTGCATTACGCGAATGCCCTATTCAAACCAGTTTATCGATACCTGTGTAGTGTGTTGGGGAAATACAGTATGAATCAAATTGTCTTTAAATCTAAAATTAGGTATCTATTAATTGAGGACTGCGGAAGAAATGCGAAAGTGTGAAGATATTTACGATTGAGGAAATGCAAGTCGTCATGTCAAAGTAATGAAATGAAATAAAACAGGTAGATTGTATTGAGAAATGAGATACAATCACCTATTGGCCAACGACTCAATTCGACTATTCAAAGGGGGAACGCTGCCAGCATGCTTGGCATCATGTCTCGCGGGAATGCACCCGACGACCTTTTTTATCACTTAGATCTCATTTCTATACCTTTTTGTTGTTTTCATTCTTTCTGATAAATAAATTACTTACTCATAAGTAACCAAAAAAAATCAGTAAAAATATTTATCAAATTAAAGATTGAAAAATTCAGTCTCGGGCGGGACTTGAACCCGCACCCTTCCAAACCGGGGAAGTGCGTTATCCAATTTCGCTACCGAGCCCACTAGCCAGAGAACGAATTTTTCAATCTGTTGCGTCTTGAGGGGACGTGAGCGACATCTACTGGCAGCTATTACAAACTAGCCAAGATTTTTTGATTTAGATTGAAAAATTCGTTCTCTGGCTAGTGGGCTCGGTAGCGAAATTGGATAACGCACTTCCCCGGTTTGGAAGGGTGCGGGTTCAAGTCCCGCCCGAGACTGAATTTTTCAATCTTTAATTTGATTCGAAATAGCACAACATGGCTGTAACATGTTCAAAATCAATAATATTTGAAAAAAAAATATTTATGTTGTTCATCACCTATTTAAAAAAAAAATGAAATCTATGGTGTGCATGCTTCGAATTGAACTAGATGGTGTCAGAAAATGGAGCTGCCCTATATGGCGCTGACCTATTGCCATCGCTCGCGCGATCATGCGTTCGTCCGACGAAAATCATTGTGCCACTGTGCGTTTAAACATACTTATATCTGAATAAAAATAGAACAATTCGACCGCATCTCATGATAGCACGACCTTCTATAGGATATTCCGCAGATATAAGTATGTTTAAACGCACAGTGGCACAATGATTTTCGTCGGACGAACGCATGATCGCGCGAGCGATGGCGCACCAATAATGAGTTTTGAAATTGAATGAATAAGCCTTGTAAAGAAAGCAACTGTCAATCATGGGGCTCCAATAACAGACCTACAGGGTGTAACAAAACACCCTAGTAATACTTAAGGGGGTGCTTCAGACCATCAATCTGAACAACTTTCACTATGGAGCCAGCGTCGAGAAAAAATAAAAAAAATCTGCCTTCCCATACATTTGAGTCGAGACAGTAGGAACTGCAATTTTGTATGAAAGAGCGGATTTTTTTTCTCGATTTCGATGTTGGCTCCATAGTGAAAGCTATTCAATTTGATGGTCTGCAACGCCCCTTTAAGTATTACTAGGGTGTTTTGTTACACCCTGTATGTTTACAACAAAACACCCTATTAATATTTCTCAAGGAGTGGTTTAGACTTTAAACCATCAAACTGAAAAACTTTCACTAAAGAGCCAAGAAGATAGAGAAAAATAAAAAAAATCCGCTGTTTCATACAAAACTGCAGCACGACTCAAATGTTTGGGCAGCAAATTATTTAAAGTTGTTCAGTTTGATGGTCTAACCACTCCTTAAAATATTGCAGTGAGTATTTATTCTGTGATATGATATTACTAGGGTGTTTTGTTACACCTTGTATACCTAATTATTAATGAGTGGAAGAATCCAAGATAGAACATTCGAGTATTACTTACCTATAATATATAGGTAATAACAGATCTAATAGACCGTCAGCTCATATCCACTATTAGACATAGACACATTCGCTAACAAGGAAATTCCACTACCTTTTGACTGCTGGGTAAAGGCCCATGCACAAAAAGGTGAGCTCCTCATGTGTCATGTGTAATTGGTAGTTGCAGTGACGTAGCGTGGGTTTCTGTCGCCCGCGGGGTACATACAGATTTTGCCGCCCCCTTATCTTTATAAGACCTACACAAAAAATAACGAAGCGAGCGAGCGAGCTCGAAATTATTTTGCTCATCTATTCAGACGTCTTTTGGTTTATCGATGCAAAACATGTGCAAAGTAACCAAAGTAGGTAATAGTTACGATGGACCTAGCGAAGCAAGCTCGATATTTTTAGCACCACGTCTTGACTGTGGTCAGAACTCTTTAGAACTATGTGCAGGTACAGACTTAGAGCGAGCGAAGCGAGCTCGATTTTTCCCTGCTCTACAAATTTGTTGTAGATAGGAGTGCGATTTTTGAATCTCATTCGCTGAGTTCAGCAGTTGAAAATTTCAAAATTACTGTGGAGATATGCATCTTTCTACTGCTGATTTGACTTTCAGAAATCATACTTCAGGAGTGCGATTTTTGAAAGTCAAATCAGCAGTAGAAAGATGCGTATCTCCATAGCAATTTTGACATTTTTAACTGCTGAACTCAGCGAATGAGATTCAAAAATCGCACTCCTGAACTCAATCAATTTTTATATTTTATATTCCTATATTTTTCCTGAATTTGCAGCCTCTAGTTAAGTGCCGCCCGGGGCATTTGCTTACCAGTTTTTTTTGTAGGGGATGATCAGCCTATCAAACTGAACAACTTTCTCTATGAGATGAATATCGAAATAGCGAAAAAAATCTGCTGTCATATACATTTGGGTCAAATAGGTTTGCAGTTTTGTATGGTGTGTATGTCTATTTGACCGTGCTAGTTTTTTTCCCAGATTTCGATGGTGGTTTCATAAAGAAAGTTATTTCGTTTGGTGGTCTGGCCATCCCCCTAAAAACATAAGTATATACAGGGTCCTTCTTAATATGCTGACACTTTTTTAAGGGGATGACCAGACCATCAAACTGAACAACTTTCTCTATGGGACCAACATTGAAATCGCGAAAAAAATCAGCTGTCCCATACATTTGGCTCGAGTAAGTTTGCAGTTTTGTATGAACGAGCTGATTTTGTTCGCAATTTCGATGTAGGTGCCATAGAGAAAGTTGTTCGGTTTGATGGTCTGATCATCCCCTTAAAAAAGTGTCAGCATATTAAGAAGGACCCTGTATAAATCCGAATTATCTCGGTGAGCATGTGAGTAAAATAAATGAACATGGGCCAACATACTATAAAATTCAAGTCTAAATTAACCGTGCCTAATGAATAATTATAGGATACAAACATTACTCCGGAACGAAGCCAAGAATACAATAAAACTTTTTGTACATACCTAAGCACAAACACGACAAAAAAGTGTAGGTATAAGGCTCCGTTGTGTTCTTTATGTAATTACTTTTTGTTTCATGGTTATATTGAGGTTTGTATTAAATACAAGTATATCTGAGATTTCCATCATTCGATCCACAGACCGACAACAATCATACGAAGTTTTTCAGTGTGATTCTAAATTAAGTTATACAATGATGGCTATAAGAGTGATTTTGTTGTGTAATGTGTTCGCATGGACGTTTGCTCAACAGTACTATGACCAGAGATATGATTATTATGATGTGGATTCGTTATTTCAACATCAGAGACTGTTAAAGAAGTATCTGAACTGTTTCATTGATAAAGGACCATGTCCGCCGATTGGTAGAGAATTCAAAGGTAAGTACCTAATGATTGCAATTTTTTTTTTCAAATAGATACCTAAGTAATTGGTTTACCATCGTGGGCACTTTCGGGCCAGGTATGACCAGGGGTGGGCTTTTCAATCACGTAAGTTTTTTTCCGTAGTACTGGTATTATGTATTCTGTGGTTATGTTTACAATGGTTGGATTAAAGTCTAAGGTATAAGATTGAGTTTGTTAAGATGCTTACAAAGTTACTCATAAAACGAACTACATATTTCATTCAAAATTTCTTGAATAGTACACGGGTAAAAAAGATTACTTGAAATAATAATTTTACGTTTTCTTCGATAGATACGAGAGCTCCATTATCTTGGTTCAATGCAATTTGCTTTCAGTAAAGACAATTGTCTTGTTTGAAAGCAATTTTGCATTGAACCAAGAATATGGCGCTCTCATAATATATCGAAGAAAATGTAAAATTCTTATTTCAAGAAATCTTTTTTACCCGTGTAGCTGGGACCATGGACTAGTTTATGGGTTATGGGTTATGAATTTTCAAATCGAGTTTTAAAAAAATCTTGGTATTGGTTGTTTCTTCCTTTATGTTGTAGGCATGTTACGCGATAACTTCAGCATTTCACAACCAATCTGTATGATTGTTTATTTTTTATTTTTTAATAAATACGTACGAAATACCTAGTTCCATATTAATTTGGTGAAGTCTGATTATGTACTTTGCAGTTACCCCAGGGGAGTGCGTAATTTCTCAATGGGAGTTACCTACACTATGGAACTCTTCAAAAGTTAACAGCAAATCAACAAAATTCAAACCTGAATTTCTCAGTTGCGTACAACATCAAAAGAGAAATTATTTTATAGATGGAACAGAGTGAAGTGGATGCTAAACCTCATAGTCCGAGATCCGACCGTAAAATTATGGACCTATTTCACAGGCGAACGAAATGTGATTCTCGTGTATGTTTACACAGAGGTTAATTCAAAGCCGCCAAGTTGCCTAGAACAATCTTGTCTCAAGTACCTTCTCCATTATGAATTTTGGCATAACTTTTTTCACCTGTCGGTTAGGGAAGTAAATGAGGTGCCATCGGAAGGAGACTGATCTAAAGTACTGGAAAAACGTAAACGTAGCGTTGCCACCTGTCAATCTGCCGCAACTATAGGGTTGCCAGGTTCACAGAAGTAATTTTTTAACCTGGCAACGCTATAGTTGCGGCAGACTGAGAGGTGGCAACTCTAGTTTTTAACAGCTTGGCTTTTTTTTTGCAACTTGGCGGCGTTGAATTAACCTCTGTGTAAACATACACGAGAATCACATTTCGTTCTCCTATGAAATAGGTGCATAATTTTACGGTCGGATCTCGGTCTATTATTTAACCCATTATTTATTACGTTCATTCCAGCAATATTACCAGAAGTAGTAAGAACAAGTTGTGCTAAATGTTCACCTCGCCAGAAAAGATTTGCAAGAAAAGTAATTAATGCCTTCCAAACACACTTCCCCCAGCTCCATGATGAACTCAAGAAGAAACTAGATCCTCACAAGATGTACTATGAAGCATTTGAGAGAGCTATAGCCAATGCTTGAGGGGTCAGAGCTTACTGTTATGAGTTTGAAATTTGTTATTGCAGGGTAAGTAGAATGCCTTTTACGACGTCTACAAAAGTATCAATCACCCTGAGGCAGAGTTATTGTTACATCATGCTGTATACACGGTAAAACGGTACATAGGTAACTTATAATAGAAGTATAAAATTAAAGCGTTCTATGGAAGTTATAACAACATTAACATAATTAGACAGCTAACTGATATAGCTACTGCAAGACTTGTATACTTCAGCTACTTCCACAGTCTCATGTCTTATGGTATTTTGCTGTGGGGCCGTGCTACAGACGTCGAGGCTATCTTTAGCCTTCAAAAGCGGGCAATTCGAGCCATTTATAATCTGTGTTGTCGAGACTCACTACGAGATCTTTTTAAAGATATCAGTATTTTGACTTTCTACAGTCAATATATTTACGAAAATATTTTATATGTTCGGAAAAATTTGTCTCTCTTTCCCAAAAACAGTGACGTTCATAATTACAATACAAGAAATAAAAATAAATTAGTATTCCCACATTTTCGACTCAGTAAAGTCAACACATCTTTCATGGGGCACTATATACGCTTTTATAATAAGATACCAGAGGATATTCTAAACTTACCAGACAAAAAGTTTAAGTCTCATGTTAAACAAGTCCTCTGTAAAAAAGGTTACTATAAACTCGATGATTATTTGAATGACCAAAATGTCTGGTCTTGACAATTTTACACTATTTAATGCAATATTGTATTTTAATTGTACTTTGTACATTTTGTTTTGTTTAAAAGATGTGTGTTGTAGAGTTTCTGGCCGCATCTTCTCTCTTCCGACGCGGTGGTAGAGTCGAAAAATTGAAAATGATATTATTTTGAATAAAAAATTACATATTAAACGTACATAAAAAATTTTGAATTTTGAATTAAGGCTTCTAAAAACATTTTGAAAATATCTGAGGTACTCGAGCCAAATGTATAAAACCCCGTTTAATTGGCGATTTCGATGTTGACTCTATAGTGAAAGTTATTTAGTTAAATGGTATAAATTAAAGAACGCCGTTTAATATGTAATGCCTTTAATTTTACACCTAAGGGTTGAGACACATTTGCCGACGACGACCGACGACGACGGCGGGCCCATACAAAAATGGTATGCGAAACTCTCCGCCATCGTCCTCGCGTCTCGACGGCGGTGGATGGCTACTAAAAGACACGATACTGAATAACATTTTTGTATGGGCTGGCCGCCGCCGGTTGCCGTCGGTAAATTTGTCTCATACAGGGTGAAATTGATATCATTAGCATCCTTTTAAACTAAGAGTCTACCCATCAAACTGAACAACTTTTACTATGGGAGCAAACCGATCGTAGCTACTAAAAAATCAGCTGTTCCATACTAAACTGCAATGTCGATTCTTGATTCAAATGTATATGCAACAGCATGGCAACAGCAGATTTTTTTTTTGCTCAATCTCCTATTGGAGGTTGGCTATCATTAGGGCTATTCGGACCCTGGAGATTGTTCTTTAATAATATTATTTATTTTATTCTTTTTATTACAAACAAAACTTATTGTTATTGCCCTTAAAAAGAAGTAGTTATTATGAAATCATCGCCATATCTTAAAAGTCACCCTGTATAAACACATTCTTCATTTATATTTTATTATCCTCCTTTCTTAATGTTGAAAAATATGAACAAGGCCACCAAGGATTAAACAATCGTTAGTTAATGTATAATATAATAAGGATACCTACTTATAATAAGCTCACGACCATAATCCTTTTCGGGGTATTCAGAAACTTTTCTACAACGACCAACTATCTTATGAACCGTACAGTGACTAGGTTTTATCATCATCATCACAGCCTGTACAGGGTGTAATGACAGCCTAGCAGACACTGAAACGGTGAACTCAGACGATCAAACTGAACAACTTTCACTATTGGAGCCTACCTCAGAAAACGCGAAAAAAATCAGCTGTTCCATACATTTTAGTCGGATAGGTACAGCAGATTTGTATGGAATAGCTGCAGCTGCAACATAATATAGCAGCCTCGACCAAAATGTAGAAGAAGCCGTTTTTTTGTGTTTTCAAAGAAGGTCCCATAACTAAAAGTTGTTCAGTGCGATGGTCCTGAAGCACCCCAAAATATAAAATGTAAGTAGGTATTTAATTTTACACCCTGTATACAACGTGTTAATGAATTAACGGAAAACTAGAAAGTCGTTTGTTTAGAATCGAGAGCAGAATCGAATTATCATGGTTTCAACATGGGTAATTTTTCTCAAAATATTAAATAACTAGCGGCCCGTCCCGGCTTCGCACGGGCGGGTGGACGTCTAATCTTTTCTAGCAATAAATATAGCCTATGTTACTCAGGGTGAATGCAGCTTTCTAATGGTGAAAGAATTTTTTAAATCGGCCCAGTACTTTTTGAGCCTATTCATTACAAATATACAAACATACAAAAATAGGTACAAATCTTTCCTCTTTATAATATTAGTGTAGATTAGTTTGCAAAATTTTTAATTTACTGAACCCGATGTCAACCCACCTCACGGGCACACGGGTGTTTTAGGCTCAAATTGTAGCTGACTGAATTGTCCAGAGGGGTTTTCCTCAAATTGATATCATTTTTCGTCTCCAAAATATCGAGCGCTATAATTATTCTTCTTCTTTGTCGTAACCTCATGGCTGCGGGACGTGACCATCGTGGGCAGCTCGCGCCACCACAGCTCTCCAGGCCGCTCGATATTGGGCCCGGTGTATGCTGGCCTGTAGTGTAGTCTCGGTCATTTCTTTTACCACATCGGTCCATCCCGTAGGCATGCGTCCTCTACCTCTCTTTCTCTCCATACAGCCGGTGATCGTGAGTTTTTCTAAACTATCTGATCTCCTGACCGTATGCCCAAAGAATTTTAGGACTCGTTGCATACAGATGGTGGAGAGCCTCGTCTTGATGTTCAACTCATCGAGAATGGACTCATTTGCGCGGCGCCAAAATTAAAAATTATTGGAGCCTTTTTAGGGTTCCGTACCCAAAGGGTGAAAACGGGACCCTATTACTAAGCCTATGTTGTCCGTCCGTCCGTCCGTCCGTCCGTCCGTCCGTCCGTCCGTCCGTCTGTCCGTCTGTCCGTCTGTCCGTCTGTCCGTCTGTCCGTCTGTCCGTCTGTCCGTCCGTCCGTCTGTCCTACCTATTTAGGGCTGTAACTTTTGAACTGTTACAGCTCTATAGTTGAAATTTTCTCAGATTATGCTTTATTACGGCGGATTTGTTAACAAATAATAAAAAAGTCTATAAGTTAAAAATTAAGAGGGTTGTTTCTCAACAAGAAACTCATTTTTATCAACGTTTTTACTTCACGCTCTATCGTAAAAACGGTAATACATACAAGCGTCAAACTTAGTATGATTATAGAGCAAACTCTACAGAATAACATCAAATACAAAAAACCGGCCAAGTGTGAGTCGGTCTCGCGCTAAGGTCCCTGACAAAAAAAGTTTTTTTTCTAAGTTAATAATGTTATGTGTGTTCTGTGGTGGTGTGGAACGGAACCCTCGGTGCGCGAGTAGCCCGACTCGCACTTGACCGGTTTTATTTGAATATCATATCTTCACAACTCTCCGAGATATAAGGGGATCGCACTATTTCATGAAATGGAGCCTGCACACTGGAGCGAACGAAAAGACATTTCCAATGTCACAAGCATTGGCTTATTGTATACATTTTCCTTACACATGAGGATCCCAAGTGTTGCTCAAATTTCCTGGTAATACCGCGTAAATCCTACGGAATTTACGCGACGGTAAACGAATTTCGCTAACAAGTAACGTATAAAGTATCCAAACATTAATGAACGGCAATTAATTAACGTGCTTAAACATGTGTTTCAAAGAGTACAGAATTGAATGTCACCGTGTCGCTGGTTGGTCCATGTACTGTAGGAGGTAGTGGGTTAACAGTCGTCAATATAAAAGCACTGTCGCTTTCTGACACGGCTAGTTCTTTGGGACCAACAGATAGTAAAAGGTGGGTGAATGAACTGCAAGTTTGTGGTGTCAAGTGTTGTGTGCAATACTGAAACTAGTTTTATGTTTGTGATTGAAATAACTTGACCTAGAAAGTGAAAATAGGACACGCCCTAAAAAATATGACGAAACTTTATCGAAATTAAAGCACTTTTTTTTAGGGCGGCCAACAATCAAACTTGAATACAGGGTGTATGGAAAAGTATCATTAACCTTAAAACCACTACCCACCCAACAAACCCCCCTTACTCTACCCATCAAACTGAACAACTTTTAGTATTGGAGCAAACCTGTCAGAACAAAAAACAATTCAGCTGTCCCATACTAAACTGCAATACGATTGCGATTCAAATGTATGGGACAGCTGTTTTTTTGTCATTCTGACAGGTATGCTCCCCTAGTAAAAGTTGTTAAGTTTGATGGGTAGAGTATGGTGGTTTAAAGGTTAATGATACTTTTACACTCTGTATTGTAATTTAGAATAAAGTTTGTTTGTTACTTTATTCTGAACTAAAGTCTGAATAAAGTCTAACTGAATTCAAGTTTGGTTGAGGGGCCCGAAAAACAAAAGCGAAAAATAAGGCGCCCACCTTCCAAACAAAACCAGCATTGTCTTTTGAGCCCTTAACCAGTTAAATTAAGTAGTTTAATAATTATTATTATTACAACCTCATCAATAGTACATCTAAGACCTTACATTTTAATACATCCTTTCGGTAAATGTCCTTCGAATTAAGTATAAGAATTAAAATGATTAACTTATTTATATTCAAAACATGCAATGTCCAATGTCCATGAATCACGCTTGACATTATTGTACTTTATAGTTGTTTGATATTCGTGTCAAGATATTTGATACAAAGTGACTGAACGACGTGATTACAGGGTGTAACAAAACACCTTAGTAATACTCAAGGGGTTGCTTCAGTTCAGACCATCAAACTGAACAACTTTCACTATGGAGCCAACTTCGAAATCGCGAAAAAAAATCTGCTGTCCCATACAAAACTGCTGTACCGATTCGACTAAAATGTATGGGACAGATGATTTTTTCCACGATTTCGATGTTGGGTCCCTAGTGAAAGTTGGTCAGTTTGATGGTCTGAAGCACCCCCTTGAGTATTACCAGGGTGTTTTGTAACACTCTGTATAATAAAATTTTAATTTCTTAATTTCAGAAAATTCCACAAAATGAAAGCCTTCTTAGTCTTGGCTTGCCTGTTCGCGGCTGTGTTAGCTGCGGATAAATATAATCCAAAGTACGATAACTTCGATGTGGAGACCCTGATCTCAAACGATAGGCTTCTCAAGTCCTACATCCAGTGCTTCCTCGACAAGGGCCGGTGCACCCCCGAAGGATCTGATTTCAAAAGTAAGTGGAACCTTTTTTATTCTTTTCGTCCATGTTTGAAGAATAGTGATATCATAATCATCCCTGTTTATTTTACCTGCTGCTTCCCAATCTTTGTAGATGTCCAGATGGTGTTATCAACAAAAGAAACATTTATAAATTATCTTAAACATTTCATATAACGGCGTTTTTAAACGTTATTTTAAATTTTAATTTGCTATACAAGTTTTTTGGAATGAACAGTCAGATTGGTGGTCATTTTTGAAAATGATTTTTTTTAACTAATCTTAATCTCAAACTCTTTCTTTAATATGCTATAATAGCTTTTGCCCGCGAATTCGTCCGCGTGGTTTTTGGAAAGCCCAAGTATCCTATGTTACTTCTAATACTTCCAAGAATATGTGTACAAAGTTTCATGATGATCGGTTAAGTAGTTTTCGCGAGAAAGCATAACAAACAATCTTACATTCACATTTATAATATTAGGGATAACAACTGTACCATACAAAACTGCAAACCTAACTCGACCCAAATATATGGGACACGTGTTTTTGTTTTTGTGATGTTGATGTTGGTCCCATTCTCCCATTGAGAAAGTGGTTAAGTTTGATGGTCTGATCATCCACTTAAAAAACGGCAGCATAATAAAAATAACCTATTTTATCTGATCAATAATTTAACATAATGTGGCTATGGTGGAACAGTGGTCACACCGCTCAATAGCATAGATGATAACATTGAAGTTTAGCTCATCAACCTCTATCTAAGACCTTTATGTAAAACAACCTGCATCAATATGTGCAACGCATACAAATTGCGTTTATTTTGTCAACAGACGACACGTTTTGATGTTTGAGTGTTAAAAAGTTACATAAGAGACCAAAGGTCAAGGCAACCTTAACAGTCAATATTTTTATAGCCTTTTTTAATAAACGAAGGCATTGTATATGTTTTATAGCAGCATTGTGTGTACCGATTCATAACCGCTGGGCTAATAAGGAAGCTCTTTAGTGACCATAAAAGTACCTACCAACCAGGATATTTAAAAGGGCCTTCATAATTATAATCATGGGTCGAATACTTGGAAGAACATTTTCCTCAAACGATTCTTTAAAATAATTTAAATGAGGATTGATTAAAATCTTAGTAAGGCCGATGTTATTTTTAAATAAGAACCGAGGTACAAAAAAATTAAGGTTCAGCAAAAAGATTTCTTTGTTACCTTGAACTTGACTGAACTTAACTAAACTAAACATTTTCAAGAGCATAATACGAATAGAGGCATTTAGTTGTTCTGCATTTTAAGTTTCCTTGAAAAAATCAGAAACAATTTATTCATCATCATCATCACAGACAACAACTGATATGACAATAGTTGAAGATATGGATCCAACACTTAGGATTCCAAATCTATAGTAATGAAAATTTCATAGAACATCTGTCTAGCTAGTTGGTTTTTATTTGGCATTCCTGTCTATTGTCGCATGTTCTGTTTGATGGTCTGAATCACCCTCGTTTTATAGACACTTCATGAAAATCTAGATGATAATGATATCTCAAAGAAATAACTAAGACAAAAGTAAACATTTTCATGCATTGCCAGTACAATGTAGAGTTTTTAATAAGAGTCTAAAAACTGGTTGATACTCTACAGGGTGAAATTGATATCATTAGCATCCTTTTAAACTAAGAGTCTACGCATCAAACTGAACAACTTTGACTATGTGAGCAAACCGATCGGAGCAACTACAAAATTTGCTATCCATACTAAACTGCAGTGCCTACTCGACTCAAATGTATGCAACAGCAGATTCATTTTTGCTCCGATCGGTTTGCTCCCATAGTAAAAGTTGTTCAATTTGATGGGTAGACTCTTAGTTTAAAAGGATGCCAATGATATCAATTTCACCCTGTAGATATTTATTTGATTTAGGGTACTACATCGTACTTATTTTATGACGTATCTTTGCAGAGGCCCTTCCCGAAGCCATAGAGACAACCTGTGGCAAGTGTACCGACAAGCAGAGGAGCAACATCAGGAAGGTGATCAAGGCTATTCAGCAGAAGCACCCGAAGCACTGGAACGAGCTGGTGGAGAAGAACGACCCCTCGGGCCAGCACCGCGCCAATTTCGACAAATTCATCCAGGGAAGCTAAACTAGCAAACAATAGTTTCTACTACGATAGGATTAGGGTAGTTTTTTATTTGTTTCTTTTCTTTTAATTGTTTTATTTAAATAATCTAGATTTTGATTGGAATGTCTCAACTTTGTCAAGGTTTTTGTTTATGTTCTTTAGGGGTTTTTTATGGAATCAAAATCCTGTTTTTATGCTCTCTATAATTATAGAGTCGGATCCCGTTGGTAACTTTAATTGGGTTTATACAAAAAAACTCTACAAAAACGGAATCTTTGCCTCTGACATGTTATTTATTCTATTGGTTTAGAATGAAAAAAAAAAACAACCTCACCAAATTGTTATTTATTTATTGTAATGACATTGACTGATCGTAATAAAAGGTTAACGATAGTTTAGTTTTTTTTCTTTGATATTTCAGAATATCTCTGACTACCTCGAGGAATATAGTCGTGAGCATAATATGCTACCCTAATTTTATAGCATCAAGTATGCAATCGACTCACAATGTCAAGTAGAGCTCCAATCTCAGCCTCATAAGTATTTCGATTGTAAAACACCGGCCGATGGAAGTAAGTAATTGGCAATTATACAGGCTGATTGCATGTGTGTTTGTGTGTCAGGCGTCAGGGCGGTTGCGCCAGCGCAGCCGGCCTGGCTGCACTATGCCGTAATCAAGGAGATTGTATAATGCCGTCGCATAATCGTCGATATGGTTTGTCGTAGCGCAATCGTTCCGCGTCGTTTGGCGACTGATTTTGCTGTTTGCGCCATACTCGCCATGGTCCATGGTGAACAATTTTGAAATAGATTGAGCGTGAACTGTTTGTTGATGCTGTTTTGGTAGCAATAGCAATAAGTAATGTTTAAATATTAGTGTCCTGCCTGGCTGTTACTCTGGGTCTGTTTTTTTAAAAGGTTGATCAGAGTATCAAACCAAACAACTTTTTCCATGCGACTAACATCGAAATCTGCTGTTCCATAGAAAACGTCAACGGCTAGTACCCAAATGTATGACACAGCTCTCTGATTTTTTTCATGATTTTGATGTTGGCTCCATAGTTAATGTTATTTTGTTTGGTGGTCTGAAGCACCCCCTAAGATAGTACGTGACGTATTTAATTTTACATCCTGTATATTATCCAGTCTTCAGGGTTCGAATAGCCCTATTGATAGCCAACCTCCGATAGGAGATCGATATTGGTCCCATAGAGAAAGTTATTCAGTTTGATGGTCTGAAGCACCCCTTTGAGTAGCTGTCCCATTTTATTGTACACCCTGTATACAGCATAATTATTATCTTATACAATATAACGTTCAAATTATTCAGTTCAAAATGTTTAAACAAGGTTAGATGAAAAAAAAAGATCTCAAGTAGGTATGCAGTTTATTGACAAACAAAAATTAAAAATACTTAGTGCACCACATTGTACGATAATCCGTTTACTAAGGTCCGTTTAGTAAGATCTTTGCCATCATAGCACAGCTCATTTTATTTGCAAAAGCAATATTAAACTTTAGCATTGCTTGATAAAATTCATTTTCCAGAAGACTCCAGCAGAAGAATATTGGTAATGCAATTATAAACCATATTTTTCTTGGTCAATGGTGTATCCCGTCAAAAACATTTCATGTAAAAAAGTAGCCAAGACTCACAACCCTTATTTTACTCTTAAAAAGTTATGAGATCTCATTTTATGTTAGACCAAGTCTTAAGTGTTAATCTCCGTCTAATAAATCATCATCAATCTATGTATAACATACACATACATGAAAAATACGTCGAATCTCTTCGAGATAAGGCACGGTAGTGTGGTGCTTTGTTAGTGCCGCCAGATAAGAAAAGAAAATAAGAAGAATCTTTGTCGTTATAATTTATTGTATAGTTCAATGATCGGCAAGTTGCCCAATTTCACTACTGATCTCTAACAATTTAATCATTTCTAGCCATGAAGGCAACGAATTCCTTCTCGTGTTCCCCTTTAGGGTCGTACTTGGCTCGGAAAGCGTTAAAGTCATCAGGTCTCTTCTCCTGTAAAGCCTTCACAGTTTTCCTTACATTCTGTCTCTGGATTGCATTGCATTTAGCGCAGGCTTCCGCTACTATTTCGGGCATAAGTTCTGTAAAACAGTAAAAATTTAGGTAATTTTAGGTTCTTTGACACAAACTTTATAAATAGTCTATAGGTATTTTCATTCGTTCTAGAAACATTTTTGTAATCAAAGTCTGTTGCGAAATAATAAAATGCAGATACTTCCATCTTAATTAGGTACCCTTTGTCTGGATTATACTTATAAGCAAGAAGTTTAAAAGACCTTCAGAGATGGAGATTGCATTATAAAAAAATTTTTGAAGCCAAATTCTATGAACATGATGACGTCAAAAAAAATATCGACTTTTCATACAAACGTTCGACCAGCAGTATGGGTTCGCGCGCAAACGAAAGAGATAAAAGACGTGATAAAGCCGTATCACGGCTATCGCGGGTTGTCATGCTACCCATGTTGGTTGCATTTAGTACGGAAAGTCCTTTTTTTGCGAATTTCCAATAGGTTTCTTCTCTGCCAGCCTACAGTATGCACGGCAACTGCCTCCGTGGTCTAGTAGTTAAAGAGTTTTGGCTCTCGACACGGAGGTCGTGGGTTCGATTCCCACGGGGGACACCTAGTGATATGTCACTTTGTGCGTTTTTCCCCAGTTGGTTAGGACATTGCAGGCTGAATCACCTGATTGTCTGAAAAGAAAAATGATTCCGTGCTTCGGATGGCACGTTAAGCCGTTGGTCCCGGCTACTATCTCTGGTGGTAGTAGTCGTTACATAAAAACTCTGACACCAGGACTCTGCCCACACGATAAGAGAAGAGATAGGTTTCTTAGGGAAAGTTGTTCAGTACCATAGGTACAAACACCCCTTAAAGTAATGCAACATGTTAAAATTATCATTAACCTTCACCCATCAAACTGAACAACTTTCACTATGGGACGCCGAAAAAAAAAATCGCCAAAAAAAATTGATGTTCCATACTAAACTACAAATCTACTCGACCTAAATGTATGGGAGAGCTGATTTTTTTCCGCGATTTCGATATTGGTCCCATAGTTAAAGTTGTTCAGATTGACGTTCTAAACAACGTAAATATAAAAAAAAAAAATTGTGTAAGTGACAGCCTAGCAAATACTGAAACGGTAAACTCAAACCATCAAACTGAACAACTTTTACTATGGAGCCTACCTCAGGAAACATGAAAAAAAATCAGCTGTCCCATATGTAATAGTCGGGTAGGTACAGCAGTTTTGTATGAGACAGCAGATTTTTTTTCGCGTTTCCTGAGGTAGGCTCCATATAGAAAGTTGTTCAGGCTAATGGTCTGAGTTCACCGTTTCAGTATTTGACCCTGATTTTTGCCCAGGTGCCAAGATTGATCTGGACGGGGTCAACAACAGTTAAAAACTTACTTCTGAAATCAGCTGAATGCTCAACAGAGCACTCTCCTTTATCCAGCAGACACAAGATGTAGGGTTCGTATAGTTTTTCATCTGCAAGGATCTTGTCCATGTCAATTTTGTCATACTTCTCGTCATAGCACAACACTTGGGGAATCGTCAGGGCCAACACCGCAACCGTAAAGACATCCATTTTGATCTGTATACATTTTCAAATTAGACAATGGATAAATATGAATTACCAAAATCAATTTCGAAGTAAAAAATAGGACATAAGTAGGACAAAACACAGAATATAGTGTGTTCTAAAGTAGGAAAAAGTCCCCAGTTGGTTAGGACATTGCAGGTTGAATCACCTGATTGTCTGAAAAGAAAAATGATTCCGTGCTTCGAATGGCACGTTATGGTCCCGGCTACTATCTCTGGAGGTAGTATCGTTACATAAAAACCACGTCAGAGGCCGTAAGGCGGTCTGAAAAAACTCTAACACCAGCTAGGGCTCTGCCCACACGATAAGAAGAAGAAGATAAAGAAGCTAGGAATTGTGAATAAATCACATTATAATGAAAAAATCTAGTGCTATCGGCACGAGAGAACAAAAAGAGTAAATTAAATTAAAAAAAATAATACTTTACCACCATAATGTTCTCACTACTGGTCTCTTGGTTGAGAGTAGATATTCCTAGCTGCTGGTTGTCTAATGACTATAAATTCCATATTTTCTGGATATTTATACCATCTTTCAACGGAAATCCCTAATTATTTATAGTTTCCAAAATATAAGTTACCTGAACATTAAAATAATGTGAAGTTAGATAATAGGGCAATCATTTTGTTATCGTTTTGGTATTTTGCTGGAAAATACGTTTATAATAACCATGACCTTCAACACGACCATCAATGAAACAATGCAAAAAGTTATTCAATTTATGTTTGAAATATATTTCATGCTTTAATTAAGGCGGTTGCAAAGGGGTAAATTTTATACAAAACTTTGACGCACAATAGGCGTAGATCGTTTTAATATAAGTAACTTTGTATATATGAAAAAATAGTTCATAAAATCTAGTTGTCTCGTATCAAATAACATTTGCAATTTATAATATAATTACGAAGATATAAAGCGTTGAAATTTTTCATACAAAAAATACGCGTAGACGGAATTAATAAAAGTAAAAAATATTACTTTTATTAATTCCGTCTACGCGTATTGTGCGTCAAACGTATGTATGGACAGAAACCACCTTAATTGTATATCAAGATAGAACCTCACGCTTTTAACGAACAGTAAAAATAAATGAGCCAACTTTCTTATGTTGGTGTGCGTGAGCCGTCATACAACTTATCTCTGTATATGGATATAGGGTATAAGGTTAAGCGGCCTTACCATTTTTAACCTTAGATCAAAGTAAAATTAATAGATAAGACGCGAACATTTCAAACCAGAAAAAAGATACAAAACAATTGACAGTTTTACTTCGAATATGTACCGAGATGACAGACCAACTGCCCTAGTTTGTATTGAAGTGCCCTAGTTGTTGCGTGCTTCAACTGACCAAGTGCCCTAGTTGTTGCGTGCTTCAACTTAAAGCGCTTTGGGCTTATCCATTAATTTTACTTTGATCTATGTTTTTAACCGACAAAAAAAGGAGGAGGTTATTTTCGACGCGTTCGTATAGCTTCGCCTGTCTATCTTGAAATTCCTATTGGCTTCTTAGTTGTCCAGTATCATGAGTAGATACACAATCACCCCTTTAGTAATGCAATTGTTTACAAATCAAAATCAAATCAAATCAAATAATTTATTGCATGAAACACCCTAACATCCTGTATTTTTTGGGCTTTTTATGTTTTTTTTTTGGACCGAAAATTTGGGAAAACCCTGGTAACGAATAGCTTGTCAATATTATGATATTTAACTTTGTGTTTGTGAATTTAACTGATAATAAATAGACATGGAAGCATTGACTTCTTATAACAGAAAATAAGAAGTCAATGTGGTAATTTTTTGTAAGTTAATAATGTTGTGTGGTAGTGTGGAGCGGAACCATCGGTGCGTGAGTAGCCCGACTCGCACTTGTTTTATTCTACTACTAATTTATTTTTTCGTCTTGAGTTTTTGATACGACACGGCATCAACCTTTTCCTTCCTTCTTCCTCTGCGTCTCTTCCCCTCTATTTTCCCTTTCAATGTAAAGGAATTTTCCTATCCTTAACCATTCTTAACACCTCTTCGTTTGTCATTCGGTCTGTCCAACTTCTGCCTTTAACTTCTGTCCATCTCAAAAGCGTCCAGCCTGTCTCAATCTCGTTTAGTCAATGTCCTTTCTCGCTACCGTACAGCGCAATGCTCCAGTACCTACATCTGGATCTTAGGATTTTTCTTTCAAAAGGTGTTTTTTGTCGTTAGAAAGCTCTTTTTCCCATAAAAATCCTTGTAACGAAGTTATTTTTTAATGAGACTACCCAATTCAATTCAATTCTATTCAGTATTAAAAATGTCGTCTTTCATTGGGTCACAATTGGCATGTTTAATTATTTCTATGTATATATTATATTGTCATCTCCTGCTGCTTTTCCGTTTTGGATACAATTTAACGCTTTCTTCAACTCTTCTCTAAGAATGGACGGGAGTCGATCTTCGTTAGTTTTACTTGGTTTAGACGATGACAATTTCGCGGCGCCAATTCTGCGGCACCTCAAAAAAAGCACCGTATAAACACTTTTCGCACGAATATTTTACGGCGCATGCGAACTTAGCAAGGAAAAAAAGCACGCGTCACTGGTGACCTCCGCCCGCGTCCCTCGCATCCCCCTTGCTAATTTTTCGACTCGTGTAAACGCGTCGTGCTAATCGTTAGCACGATTTTCTCTAGCAAATCCATTCGCATGCGAATAAATTGGCGCTGGAAATTAGCAGCGTGTAAACGAAAGCGTGCCGAGCTTTTTTTTTCGTGCTAAAAAATAGGCGCCGCGAAATTGTCGTCGTCTAAACCTACCATTATGTGCAAATATTTTGTGCTGGAAAAGTTCTGACTCCGATTGTATTGCAGAGATAAGCTTGACCTCGCTTCGCTCGCTCTTTTCTGTTTTGGCTTGAATTAACAAAAAGAGTTCTGAGTTTCTACTACAATCCGAAATATCCGTAAACTGTGCTACAAAATTTCGAGCTCGCTTCGCTCACATTCGCTAGCTCCGTAATTATTTCTTGTAGAATAGGCGACAAATTCAGTCATTGCCCCGGAGTGACAGAAATCCGCGCTACATACCACTGCTTATTAACAAAATTATAAAACAAGCCTCTGCTTCATTTTGCCACTATGTGGCCCTTGCCTGCTAAAAGGTTGCCGACCCCTAATCTAGAGCAATGATTTGCTATATACATATATCGGACTTACAATATACAGGGTCCTTCTTAATATGCTGACACTTTTTTAAAGGGATGATCAGACCATCAAACTGAACAACTTTCTCTATGGGACCAACATCGAAATCGCGAAATAAAAATCAGCTGTTCTATACAAAACTGCAAACCTACTCGAGCCAAATGAATGGGACAGCTGATATTATTTTCGCGATTTCGACGTTGGTCCCATTGAGAAAGTTGTACAGTTGGACGGTCTGATCATCCTCTTAAAAAAGTGTCAGCATATTTAAGAAGGACCCTGTATTATAAATGTCCTTCTTAATATATGCTGAAGGTTTTTTAAGGAGATTAATCATACCATCAAACTATCAAACTGAATAACTTTCTCTATGGGATCAACATAGAAATCGCACCGCAGCAGTCGCAAAGAAATCAGCTGTTCGCTGTTCCATACAAAACTGCAATCCTACTTGACCCAAATGTATGCAAGAATTGCGATAGATGATTTCTTTTTCGCGATTTATATGTTAATCCCATAGATAAAGTGGTTCAGTTTAATGATCGATGATCTGATTCATTCCCTTTAACACATTCGCCGACAGTGAACGAGACACAATAGAACTTTTATTGTTATCACTGCTATAGCCGGTCAGTGTCCGCGAAAGTGTTAAAAAAACCTTTATTTACCAGTATTAAAAATTATTAATTGAAAAGCCGTGGTGGTCCAGTGGCGAGTAACCTTGCCTGCCGTGCAGGAGGCGATGGTTCGATCCCCGTCCAGGCCGACTCATACCAATGAGTTTTTCGGAATTTATGTAAGATTTGTAACACCATTGGCTTTTCGGTGAAGGAAAACATCGTGAGGAAACCTGCATGCTTCAATTTCAAGGCATGTATCGTACCTACTGTCCATTACAAGTGGCGACGGGCTCACTCCCCGTCACACTGGACAGAGTTTCGGTACCTACTAGTGAAACGTGGATGTTCTGAAGTTTCAGAATATCTCTGACTACCCCCTCGGGGAATATAGTCGTGAGCATATGCTGATGCTTTACCATTATTAAGTTATAGACTCTGATACTTAAGGATAAAATTACACTGGCCTGCAAAACTATTTTATCACACTTTAGTTAGACGGCAATTTGAAAAGGAGTGTTTTTGTTTATAAATAACGTTTTTTTCAGGCATCCTAAATAAAAAATTAAGAAATCGTATTGGTTTTGTTTCAAAAATACTTCTTTTGCACTTTAAAGTTTATTGCAATTTTAAAAGTGTTGTACTAAGTTTTGAAGGCCAGTGTATTTTCAAACGGGGAAAAAAAGAAACATCTCAAGTAGGTATGCAGTTTATATTCACAAACAAAAATTAAAAAAATACGTAATGCTCCACATAGTACGATAATCCGTTAAAGAGTCAGCTAAGGTTCGTTTAATAAGATCTTTGCCATCATAGCACAGCTCATTTTATTTGCTAACGCAATATTAAGCTTAATAAGTGCGTGATTCAATGAAACCAGTAAAACTCTAGCTTGAGAAAGGTTAGTAATGAATCAGCTTTAAAACAAGTTGTGATGTAAATGAGTCAGTAGTGCCACTGTAAAACTTGATCATCGAACGATACAAGGCCGACCATAAAATTGTTTACAAACATATACCTAAGTAGGTATGCAATGACCTCTTATACTAAGACATCAATGTAGGTATGTGTGTATGTTCGGCGATTCTGGTTCTTAGTGTTAGAAGTGATAGTGGTCGATAATCACAATAAAAGTCTAAAATAGACTGAAGTAATTAGAACGCACTTATTACAAGGTATCAATATAAACAAATGAACGCAAAACGTGGTAAATATCCAAAAAATCCATCGGTTTATTTACGCAAATCAGCTTCTTCAGTTAACAATAATAAATAATTACGAATTTCAAAAAAGTTTCTCATCAAATGGTTATCCCATTAATCATCCAAACTTTTCGGTTTTGCATTCATTTGTCAGCGATTTGAATTATTGTATAATTAGCTGTTGCCCGCGACTTCGTCTGCGTTACCCGGATAAAAAGTACCCTATGTGTTAATCCAGGCCATGGTCTATCTGTATGCCAAATTTCATCAAAATTTGCGTGAAAGCGGAACAAACAAATTCGAAAATAAGAGGAATCGTTGCATAGTTCAATGATCGGCGAGTTGTCCAATATCACTACTAATCTCTAACACTGTTTAATCATTTCTATCCATGAAGGCAACGAATTCCTTCTCGTGTTCCCCTTTAGGGTCGTACTTGGCTCGGAAAGCGTTAAAGTCATCAGGTCTCTTTTCCTGTAAAGCCTTCACAGTTTTCCTTACATTCTGTCTCTGGATTGCATTGCATTTGGCGCAGGCTTCCGCTATCACTTCGGGGACAAGTTCTGTAAAATAGTAAATGAAAATAAGTATTTTAGGCTCAATAACACAAACTTTATAATAGTCTATAGGTATTTTTATTCGATCTAGAAACATATTTGTAATCAAAGTCTGGTGCGCACTGCGCAATAAGAAAATGCAGATACTTACAAACTTTTTGTTCGACCTGAATAATCTTAATTACCCAAGTTAATCTCGATTATACTCGTACTATGTTATTCATTTATATTTATTCCGACATTCATTTACAAACATACTTATTTAATTATACTCGATTATACTTAGTATTATAATGCGTAATATACCTTTTCAATAAATAAATAGTATACATACATACAAACACAAAACTTGAAACTCACGACTGGGTGGCAGATAATTATGTGCCGCACATTTTAAATTAATAGGGTTTTTGGCACTTATGTCAGCGTATTTCACTAAATTAAATGACGGTACCTATGGGAATATAATAGTCGAGAGCATAAATAATATGCTACCCTAAAAATCTTCATAAGGTGCGTTCATCTAAATCTATATACAGGGTGAAATTTTAAACTAAGAATCTACCCATCAAACTGAATAACTTTTACTATGGGAGCAAACCAATCGGAGCAAAAAAAAATCTGTTGTTCTAAACTGCAAATATCTACTCGACTCAAATGTATGCAACAGCTGTTTATTTTTTTGCTCTGATCGGTTTGCTCCCATAGTAAAAGTTGTTCAGTTTGATAGGTAGACTCTTAGTTTGAAATGATTCTAATGATATCAATTTCACCCTGTAGAGCTCGTCAAATCAAAACTAACATCCATTCCATTTGTGGTTGCCTACTATACTGTTTGTACGGGAACTAGCTACATGTCTAACTTGTTGTCATACAGAGTCCTATATGCTATCAGTTTTTTATGGGAAGATCAACTCAACTCAAATGTATGATTCGATATTTTTCCCATAGAGAAAATGGTTCAGTATCATGGTCTGACCATCCCCTTAAAAACTGTCAGCATATTATGAAGAACCCTACATAATTATGTTTGTTAGTCGGTACATATGGAATGTCATAATTTTAACCTCCAATTTAACTTGGTATATGTCTTGCATCATACTAAATATTAACCTCCAATTTAACTTGGAATATGCTCTGCAGGAATTCTATTTTCACTCAGGTACCAAGTTAAACGGGATGAGATTGAACAACAGATTTAGGCTGCCTGTCCATTGACGCGAGCTGGCTGTGCGAGCTGTCTACCTAGTTAATATTTACACAGCTACACAGCTCGCACAGCCAGCTCGCGTCAATGGACAGGCAGGCCTTTACGTTTTAACGTACGTCTGAAATCAGCTGAATGCTCAACAGAGCACTCTCCTTTATCCAGCAGACACAAGATGTAGGGTTCGAATAGTTTTTCATCTGCAATGATCTTGTCTATGTCCAGTTTGTCATACTTCTCGTCATAGCACAACACTTGTGGAATCGTCAGGGCCAACACCGCAACCGTGAAGACGTTCATTTTTGATCTGTACAAATTTTCAAATTAGTATGGATAATTAATATGAATTTCATCAATTTATGATAAAAGTAGGATAAAACACAGAATACAAGTGTGTCGAAAGAAGGAAAAAGAAGCTATGAATTGTGAAATGACATTAAAATGAAATCGGCTATACCACAATGCCTCAAGACGAGGGTGTTCAAAGTGCGTCCTGCCAGTGATGACCTATGGGGCAGAAACATGGACCCTGACGATAGCACTAGTTCATCAAATCAAGGTCGCTCAGCGAGCCATGGAGAGAGCTATGCTACGTCAGAGAACTAAAGTGGTTGACATAGCTCAGAAAATTAGCAAGCTTAAGTGGCAATGGGCTAGTCATATCTACCGAAGAACTGACAACCGGTGGGATGTCAGAGTTCTAGAGTGGAGACCGCGAACTGGTAGGCGTAGTGTGGGATGCCCAGCTGCCCGCTGGAGAGACGACCTAAAAAAAGCAGCGGGGAGCGACTGGATGAGGAAAGCCGAGGACAGAGTTTTGTGGCGCGCCTTGGGAGAGTCTGATGATGATGATGATTATTAAAATGAAATAATTGATCACAACACACAAATATCCTGTCCAGCCTGCTAGTACAATTGTGGAGGCTGCTGATAGTGTTAGAGAATAAATTAATAGATAATAGAGAATAAATAATGTTATTCGTGTAAGAAGCGTGTAAGAATGTAATGGCGTGCCATCGGCATAAGAGAGAAGAAAACCAGACAAAAATGTACTTACCAACAATATAATGTTCACTTATGGTTGTTTACTGATAATAAATTTCATATTTTCTGGATATTTATACTATAATTCAACGGAAATCCATAATTATTTATAATTTCCAAAATATTAAGGTAGAATGACATTAAAGTCATTTAAAGTTAGATATAAGGCAATTATTATAAAATCAATTCGGGAGATAAGATCTAATCGTTTCGGTATTTTATTAGAATATAAATTTATAATAATAACCATGACCTTCAACGAAAGAATGCAAAATGTTATTATTTATAATATTCTATGTATGTTCAAAATATTTTTTTGTGATAACATCACATTATAAACATATGGAAATAATACGAAAATTATATGGATTCATATTCATATACGAAAATTATATTCATTAGTATCAATTCAACAATCCAAATAAAACCACTGGGTTTTATTTGGATTGTTGAATTGATACTAATCAAAATAACAATAAAGTTTAAAGATATAGTATACTATAATTATTTTATATTTCAGTATTAAATTTCTTCTTTAAAAAAAAAATCAAACACATTATAAAACAAAACGCTCTGAGTTTAGGCAAAGAGGAGACTTATCTTTTTTTTTTTTACAGTAATTTGAAAGACATTCCAAAATATTCATCAGAACTTGTATTGTAATATCTAGCTAGATAAGATATATTTTATAATTAAAACATGATAGTTACCTTACAGGTATATGGTTAGTAATTGTTATAAAAATTTTGTTATTAGTAGGTATACACCTAGTATACACCCCGTATTATGCTAGTTGCAGTTTCAATCCGTACTAATTATAATACGTTAACTGTACCTGTCTTGTAACAATAGTTAATTGGTATAATCTCATGTTTTTGCAATAAATAATGCATCTCATTATTCCTAATCATTGTTTTTTTTGTTCTCCTGGTTACTTAATAAAATTATTCAAATTATTCAATAGGTATGTTTTATTTATTACGGACAAAAAAAACTTTGTTAACTATAGTTTATAAAATGAATAATCCATTGTATACTTAAATGCACAAGCTCTACAATTTTGTGTACTGGTAACATTAAAAATAAATTAATTCGTTCGTTCATAAAACTCTCGTTTTATTAGGTAGGTCCCAGCGTAATGAAGGTTCAAGCACAGGGTTGAAATTAGTTTGAATTTCGTAGCAATCAGGGAAATAAATCTAAGATGATTGGGCTTTTGCCACCACCCCCGCACGGCTATATTTACTTATAGGTACAGAGTGTAACAAAAAACCCTAGGAATACTTAAGGAGGTGCTTCAGACCATCAAACTGAACAACTTTTATTATGGAGCCAACATCGAGAAAAAATAAAAAAATCTGCTGTCCCATACATTTGAGTCGAGCCGGTGTTGCAGTTTTGTATGAAACAGCTGATTTTTATTTCGCGATTTCGAAGTTGACTCCATAGTGAAAGTTGTTGTTTGATGGTCTGAAGCACCCCCTTAAGTATACTAGGGTGTTTTGTTACACCCTGTATTATAATATCTGGGCTGACATAACCTCAGGGTTAAAAGCTCCAATAAAAATAAAAAAAAGGAATTAAAAAAAAATTATAATATCTCATCTAGGCTGAGCTGAAGCTGGGGCTGGGGATAAAATGATAGAATTTCTGAAAAAGTGGCATTAAAATTTTTGCTATTCCGCACAAACGATTTTCAAGCAATATCTTTTACGGACAAAAATACACCACTTTTACTAGGGTCAGTAATAAGTAAATCAGTAATTATTGGAGTGGTCAGTTTAACATTATGACACGACCCTTCTAAGATGTTTGTAAACAGATCTATTTTTCTAGACGTGCGTATGACGTGACGTGGCAATAATTACCAACACTATCTCACCTATTGTTTTACAAAGCAGTGTCACTAGATATTCACCCAGGTTTCACTCGTGGATGCTGTTTTAAATTTCACGTCCAAGTTTGAATCAAAATAAAAAATAAAAAAACCAGCTGTCTAAATTAAAGAAAGCACTACCAAATCAGTGTCTATTGTGTATTTTACCGATTAAATTAGTTACAAGATCGGTAAAGTATTATGTCCGTACTAGGCAATTTTTAGGGTTCCGATGTCAACAAGGAACCCTTATAGTTTCGCCATGTCTGTCCGTCCGTAAGTCCGTCCGTCCGCCAGAGACGCTTAGTACTAGAAAGCTGTAATTTGGAATGGGCGCACATATTCATCACGCTGACAAAGTGGTAAAATAAAATCTTGAAAAATATTTTTTTAAGGTAGGACTTACACGCGAAGTGGGAATGGATTTTTTTTCTCGTCTACCCTGTGGTGCGGGGTATCGTTAGATAGGTGGTTGAAAAATATTTTTGGTGTAGTAAAACCATTTTTCGATTTAGGGATCCGTTAGAGAAATATTAAGCTCTAAAATGTCAATTTTTGATAGAGTCAAGTGTCCAAGCGGTCGTTTCTGGATATGTGAAAAAATTAATTACCGATTGAATCCGGTTTATTGTATAATACACCAAATCAAATTAATAAAAACATTTAAAAAAAATCGTATTTGGTTGACAAGTTCCTGGCAAAAGAAATTCCGTCGTAAATTTATGATTACATTGTCATGATACTCTTCACACACTTCTTTGCCTGATATCGGGATTTGTCTTCTAGAATTTGACTGAAAAAGGGAAAATAGTGTTAATCGATCAGAACTCTAATTTCCTTAATCTTAATGAAATTACTTGCTTCATGGCCGTTGTGAAAAACATTATTTTACTTTAAACACAGCCGAAAAAAATTACCTTCATTTTCAACCAACAAATAAATATAATATTTTTAATGATGTGCCGGTGTAATTTGTGGCCATATTATCTCTTGAAAAAAGAATCGTAATGAAACTTAGATTTAGTTAGATCAAAGCCTTTACTTCGAATAGTGGTGGAGATAATAGTATAAGAGATAAGTGTACTTTTTGCAACCATCAGCAGCAAGGCTGATTCAGTGTTTATGGGGTGTAGAGCATCTCTGTGATGGAGATGGACCAGGTCTGCCTGCATAACTCCAGTCGGTTTAGGAGTTACTGATGATTAAAGGTCTGTAAAAAATTAACGATCAGCTGCACGGCTGATCGTATGTTATTGTTGTAGTATGCACTGTAGCTATGTGAACAGTACAAAAACTGTCAAGTTCTGTCAGTCGGCTTAGGAGATACAGCCAGTCAAAGTTCCGACCTTTGAACGGCTATTTCTCCTAAACCGACTGATGAACCATGTCAGTTTTTGCACTGTTCACATAGCTACAGTGCATACTACAACAATAGTATACGATCAGCCTCGCAGCTGATCGTAAATTTTTTACAGACCTTTAATCATCAGTTACTCCTAAACCGACTAGAGTTATTGCAGGCAGACCCGGTTCATTCCCATTACAGAGAAGCTCTACACCCCATAAACACTGAATCAGTCTTGCTGCTGATGGTTGCAAAAAGTACACTTATCTCTCGGAATATCCAGCAGCCATCGCTATTTCTTCACCCCTATGCATTCACAAAGAGCGTTCCGGAAGGGCTTGGATGCGGTTCACACAGGACCGGAAACTTTTCTCAGGCGTGCACCCTCATATAACCTCTGCAAGTCCTGCAAACCAGGATAAACAGGAGCGACTATTCACAACACTAGAAAATTAAAACCGCCTTCAAAAAAACTAAAAAGTTAAAAAATAATATTGCAGCCGATGACTTTTTCGTTCGCATCATAAGAACATTAATTTGTTTTATCGAAGTCGCTGTCAAGCCGATTCGCGACAGGGCTTGCATTAGTTTTTTGGCTTGGCTTGACACCGACTTCTATAAAACAAATTAATGTTCTTATGATGCGAACGAAAAAGTCATCGGCTGCAATATTATTTTTTAACTTTTTAGTTTTTTTGAAGGCGGTTTTAATTTTTTGTTAAAATTTTGTTTATTTCAAAATTTTCAGTGGTGAATTCGTTAGTTCGATTTAACAGCAGTGCTTCAAATTAACAAACGCACTAGTCGGCACTACGATTTTCGAAGGTTCCCCTCGATTTCTCTGGGATCCATCATCAGATCCTGGTTTCCTTATCATGGGACCACCCATGGGATATCTCCTTTCCAACAAAAAAAGAATCATCAAAATCGGTTCATAAACGACGTAGTTATCCGCGAACACACATTAAAAAAAAAAAAAAAAATATACTGTCGAACTGAGAACCTACTCCTTTTTTTGAAGTCGGTTAAAAATGAAGTCCAGCGAGCTCGCGTGATGTGCGCACGGGTTGATGATGATGACAATGACGAAGAAGATTTCTCACAGCCAAGTAATCAATAACATTATTTATTTAAATAGTACCTAAGTATCATAATTATGTACATCTTTCTGGAGTAATTTCATGTGATTCAGGCAAGGCGCTGGCGTCGCTGTCGGAAGGAAAAGATGCGGACATAACATTAGTGTCAAAAAAAATCTGATTTTGACTAGAGCCACTATATGTGGCATAGACGAAAAAACAACGGGTTGCACTCCGTGCCGAGTGCCGGCAGAAGTAAAAACTAGGAGATCTTACGTCTTACGAATGTCACGTGATCTTACGTCATCGTCTTATCAATATTGTCTTACGAATTTTCTATCAGTCATTTTCGATCAGAAACGTCACGGTTAGAGTTTAACATTTTTTACCCATCCCAAAAAGTGCACAACGCCGCTAAAGAAGTTTTTACTTCAAAAATGTTTCGCTATAAGTGGTACTGTCAGGTACGATGGTTTGGATTTTAAGGCTCCTAACTAACACAAACAAACAAACATTAAAACGTATTATTTTAGTTTTCTTTATACGCGGATACTGATTAAGGATTCCTCAGGTTTTTCCTCATCATGAAGAAATCGTGATTGTTTCAGTTCTTATATAAATGCTGTATAAAAGATAGATGATACACACTTTGTATCAAGATTCTCACATCCGCTCTAGTTACAGGATTAATGTAAGTTGATTTGTATATTAAACATAAATTCAAGACCAAGACACTTTTCGGTGTGGTCAGGAACTTTGCTACAATACAAACTATACCAAGGTAACACTGCCGATATAATGTTGATTTATTAATAGTGATCGGTAACTATTGTGCAACTCGCGGCAAACTCTAGGGGTGACAATAATTGTAACACATATCATTGGTTAAGAATTACAATGTTATCATCTTGTTTTCTTTAATACAGCCCAAATTAGAGTTATTTACCACGTTTCTCATTGTTGAATTTTTTTCTGTTTGTGAAAAGCAAAGGGAACTAACCCATACAGCCATGTGCCGTCAAAACCACTTCAAGCTTGAGATTTGAAGTGCGATACTGTTTTTTATACGAACGGCACTATGAACAGTACGAAGATCAAGGTGTCGAACTTGACGTGTTCTCTACTGTATCTATGTATCATATTGATAATTTCATAACATAATTTAAATGGCACACCTACTAGAACATGACTGATAAGAATAATAATAAAAACTCAAGGCCACCAAAAACTCGCATATTACCAACCCTGAAAATGCCGCGAAACGCACAATATTTACCGATCTAGATATTTATTACAACCCAGGGATCACACACCTTTAATAGGTAAGGTATTTTCAGTAAAGAAACAGAATCCTCATCATCGAATCAAGTTTCTTCGTCTTTTTTTCTTCCTGTATGTAAGTACGTCTGCCTGTTAATTGATAAGTTTCCTTATCTTATGGATAGCTATAATTGGTCATCAAAAATGTAAACATTGCTGTAAATTATGTAACTAAGGCTGTTGTTATCCTGAATAAAACTAAAAAAATATATATATACTTAATCGGTATAATTTTAAGGAGCAATTTGTTACCTAATTAAATATTAATACAATATGATGGTTACCATAAAGTTATATGGTTACCTACAATGTCAAGACGTTTTGATTTTTTGTGTGAGCTTTTGTTTTTTGCCGTATTAAATTAATTAGCACCTTACTGTAACGATTATGAGAGTTCAGCCTTCGGGATGAATTTTATCTCTCGAAGCATAAAAATTATCATAAAATACCTGAACTGCTTCGTTGATACTTCCTCCATATAGCAATTCAGTCCATGGTTGGGAATTTAATTAAATTAAAGATTGAAAAAGTCGGGAGACGAACGGGATTCGAACCCACGACCTGCCTTTCCGGGGCATGCACCTCTCCAACAGAGCTGACATGACATACATGTAAAATCAATAAATTCGATTGGGTATTTAATTATTTAATAATACCTTCGTAGTCACCCTTCCGAAAATTGTAGCTGACCGATGGAGCTGGTTTTAGCGGTGATAAACAAATATATCAGGGATATCTAGCATAAATGAAGGGTGAAAAACGTCTTCCTTAAAGGTGACATTGGCCTTGTTAAATTCAAAGAAAAACGACCAAATACCAAGTCTAGTGTATTACCGGAGTTCTCTAATGTATTAAATTGGGTAAAACCAAGCGAACAAAGTGAGCTAATCAAATTAAAACCAGCTTTTTGCAGTTCAATAACTTTGAGAAACGTAGGTCCAATTTCATTCCATGATATGCAAAGAAAATTAAAATACGGTAGGTAGTAATTATAGTACTCTGTGATTAAAGTCTCCAATCAACAAAAAGTGATCATCGGGACAATTATTCACAGCTGCAGAGTTAAAGATAAGAAATTTTCTACATTCCGCGGTCGTTTATCTTCAGGTATTTACGCGCGATTATTTCATTCTTTCATGAACTATGTCGATTTTAAAAATGTTATAACAGGAGGGGCAATTTTAATTTCCAAGTTAATGGTCATTTTGCTCTCAGGATATTCTCAAGCGACCTCAATAGCCTCCTGAAACCCTGAATTTGCTATTAGTGAATCTTGGTACCGTATGCTTGAAAAGCAGTTGTAGTTCAGACCACCCCACAAAAGGAAATATGATTAGTTTATGTACCTATGTATAATTCTAACATAATTTTGGTTTATCAGATCATGCAAACGTCATACCTGAAAAGTACCCTCAGAACGAAATGAAAGAATACTTAAGTACCAATAAAATTGTAAAAAATTAAGGAGTACCTATTTTACTTCTATTAATAACCAAAAAAACGTCTTCACAGAGATCCAAGAATGAAAACCCTCCTAGTATTAACGGTCTGCCTAGTAGCAGTCGCTTACGGTGCCGAAATTAACAGCATCGAAGACCTGGACATCGATGCTCTATTGAAGGATGACGGCGCGAGGAAGGCGGCCTATGCTTGCTTGATGGACAAGGCACCTTGCGGCGATATGCAAAAACTTAGAGGTAAGGTTAATTGGTCGCTTGGAAGAACTGTATTGCAAAAGCTAGAGTTTAGCTTTTGGGGAAGTGTGAAAAGGTTAAATCACTGAACTGAAGCTAGAGGTGGTATAACGTTAAACAACAAAGACAGTAATTTGACTTCTCATTGTTTTAAAAACCACATGTTTTTTTGTCTCCTTCAATATTCATTACCCAATGATATTATATACCATAATTATATACCTGTAAATACACAATGTATGTTTTTTCTCGTAATACGTACTGCCTATCCTAAAAATACAAATTGAAGCAAGAAAGCAAGAAAAATAATATATTTTATATTTAGATCTCCGACTTCTTCTTCTTTTCGTGTCAATTGTTCTACTATGTCCGACTTACAAACTTTACATACCACAAAAATAGTTACTCGTACATGTGAGAATCAACACAAAACACTTTATGATTTGAATATTTAATTATACTTACATCTTTTACCCAACAGATAGCCTGCCCCTGCTAGTGGAGACGAAATGCAGCAACTGCACGCCCAAACAGAAAGAGAAGTTCGAGCAGATCAATAAAATACTCTTCGTGAAGTATCCCAAGGAGTACCAAGAGCTAGTGCTGAAGTACTCGTCCAAAACAGATTACTAGACTAAGATACCATGATGCCCAATAAACTTTAAACGAAAAAAAGTACTGGATTTATGACAAATTGCAATATGACACACAAAAAACGATTTAAACATTCAATTTATTTTAATTTTATTTATTAATACATGATTTAACAGAAACGTTGGCTAACAAAATGAAAGTAGAAATGTTCCAGAACTTGGCTAGAAGAAGAAGGAATGATGGAGTCACGCTGTAGGTCTGCTATTAAGTGGTCTACAATACAACGAAGCTCTAAGTGTATGGTGGCTCAAGATTGTGTTTTTTCCCGAAAAACAACCCTTGTAGTCACCAAATATGTAGAACCGTACAACGTCAAACCATTGGCAAAATCATCTGATAGACGTATTGATCTCTTATACGATAGACGGCACGGCACAGTTTTAAAATTAGAATAGGATAGAAGGGATGATGGCCAGTATACCAACGTTATGCAACTTGGAGTGATGCCCGAAAGAGGGATGGAGATCAATAGGCAGACAACCAGCATGATGCATATTGGTAGGAAGATATAGTGAGGATTACGGGTCTGCATTGGATCAGGATCAGGTTAGCACAGGCAGGACCGGCAGGATCTTGATAAAAGGCGCGATATAGGCAATGGGTGGATGCGGGCTAATTTAATTGATATTCTAGAAACTTCTTGAGGTAAAAATAATTATCATGAGGATGTCATTGTATAGCAATAGGTACCCAATAGGTTTTAGTAGAAACATTTAAAGTTTAACTGGTCCAGGTTCAACAAGAAGGGAAGCAGCCCTATAAAACGAATGCCTTTCTCTCTTATGTGATTGCAGTAGAATTTCTGCCTAATTCCTGGCATCTACAGAGCAGGCCAGGTAATCAGGTCTTGTTCAAAATTCGCTTTCGAAATAAGAGCTCAAAGAACATTGGACGGGACTCGATGTTTTAAAAGATTTAGACGTTGTTATGAATTTAAGGTTTAGTGGCTATTCCAGTAACATTAGGGAGTTTCTAGAAAATTCTAGGTTTAACGTTTATCGGGCTACATAATAATGAAATCACTGTGTCTGTAGGTAACATAAGTGTTTAGTAAAGTAGTAGGACACACTGTATAATACATCGTATTTAACACCTTGAATAGCTAACGAACGCAAGACATCTCTCTATATTAATTAACTGTGAATTATTTATTTCAACCATTAAATAATATAGATTTTATTCAAACTGTGATATTTTATTTTATATCTCCTCAAAGAAATATTAGCGCAATTGATGTTTGTTGTGTTTTTGCTCTGTAAGGCAGAGAGGCGTTTGTCAGTGTTTAGACAATTGACGTACATGCAAACTTACAATTAAAATTACATAAGTACATAAACTAGCAACCCCTTTTGTGGCCGTCAGAAGTTTTGCTCCAACTGCTATCTTTTTAAGCGTACGGGTAGGTACATTAATTTTGGTACAGTTCACTTCTAGCATAGGTAGGTTACCTATTGAACGACGGACGACGACTACGGCGACTTATAGCGGGATTCACGACGAGAGCCTCCCGAGTAACTATCTACTCAATCCCAGATACTTCTGGCATACCCTAGTCAATCAGCGAGCCCTAATGCTGGTTGGCAAATCTCTTCACCACCGTGGCAACTCAAACTGCACATGCCATCAACTGTTCAGAAGAAGCATATTGTAGGTTTCAGGATGAATTGACGTGTTAAATGACGATCGAATAGCCTTCCACCCACGTAACACACTTCATGGCATACAAAAGCATTGCGCGGAACTCGGCAGATTTACAAGTAGTTCAGATTACAAGTTTTATGCACTTTGAAAGTAAATAACTTCTCCCTGCAACCTTTGCGGCCTAAAGAACTGTAAACAAATTCCTGGCATTTCATTATTTTTACCCAACTACGGAGAAGCAAAAAGGAGGTTTATGATTTTGACAAATTCGTATGTAACTACATGCATATACAGGGTCCTTCTTAATATGCTGACACTTTTTAAGGGGATGATCAGACCATAAAACTAAAAAACTTTCTCTATGGGACTTAACATCGAAATCGCGAAAAAAAATTCTGCTATCCCATACATTTATCTCGAGTAAGTTTGCAGTTTTGTATGGAAGCGCTGATTTTTTTATCGCGATTTTGATGTCCGTGCCATAGAAAAAGTTGTTCAGTTTGACGGTCTGATCATCTCATTAAAAAAGTGTTAGCATAGTATTAAGAAAGACCCAGTATCTGGGTATGTACTTCTGTACTACTTATCATAATTTGACAAATGTTACCTATAGGTACACACGGCGACATATCAAGCTATACAAAACCAACACAAGCTGGCCGCGCGACTTTATACGTTACGTCCTACGCGCGGCCTGCTTATTTTGGTTTTGTATGGGTGCCGTCTATCTGGCATAACTTTCATTGTCCGAAACATATGTAGCATAACATACTTGGCATAATTGTTCTTGGACGAATATTAACAATGCAGAAAGCTTTATTTGGTACTAGCGGCCCGTCCCGGCTTCGCACGGGTGGACGTCTAATCTTTTCTAGCAATAAATATAGCCTATGTTACTCAGGGTGAATGCAGCTTTCTAATGGTGAAAGAAATTTTTAAATCGGCCCAGTACTTTTTGAGCCTATTCATTACAAACATACAAACATACAAAAATAGGTACAAATCTTTCCTCTTTATAATATTAGTGTAGATAACAACTAAGTGGCAGAATATTAATTTATGCGAATTTAATATGGCATACTACTACCATAATCGAATTTAATATTGAATAATTTTACATAGCATGATGATCATGTGGCATTATTTCGCTCAGCATAATGATCATGTGGCATTAGGGCGGTTTAGAATAATTTCGCTTAGCATAATGATCATGTGGCATTAGGGCAGTGGATGGAAGCTGCGTTGGCATGCTGCATGCTTGCTTGCATGCTGCATTCTTGCTTGCATGCTGCATGCTTGCTTGCTTTCAGGATGCGTGCATGCATGCTTGCTTGTGTGCATGATTGCTTGCTTGCTTGTCTGCATGTTGGGGGGAGCAGGGGGGCTGCGCCCCCCGTTCGGGGGCTGCGGGGGGCGGAAGCCCCCTGCCTGAGAAAAACAAATTGGTGCTTGTAAAATTCTAGGTTAGGTTAGGTTAGAACATGTATAACACTAAGCGGAGCGAGCGAAGCGAGCGGAGCATCACCATGCTTGCTTGCACGCTGCATGCTTGCTTGCATGCTTCATGCTTGCTTGCTTGCTGGTTGCGTGCATGCATGTGTGCAAGTGTGCATGCTTGCTTGCTTTCTGGATGCGTGCATGCATGGTTGCTTGTTTGCATGATTGCTTGCTTGCTTGTCTGCATGTTGGGGGGAGCAGGGGGGCTGTGCCCCCCGCTCGGGGGGTGCGGGGGGCGGAAGCCCCCTGCCTGAGAAAAACAAATTGGTGCTTGTAAAATTCTAGGTTAGGTTAGGTTAGAACATGTATAACACTAAGCGGAGCGAGCGAAGCGAGCGGAGCATCATCATGCTTGCTTGCATGATGCATGCATGCTTGCAAGCTACATGCTTGCTTGCATGCTGCATGCTTGCTTGCATGTTGCACGCTAGCTTGCATGCTGCATGCTTGCTTGCATGCTGCATGCTAGTTGCTTCGGGCGCAGAAAGGTACCTAGCTTCAAAACTGTAGGTTAGGTTAGGCTAGATGGTAGATTTTAGTTTGTATCATTAGGTAAGTAATAAAATAAAAAACAACATGGTATGTGCATAATCAGTTATTATTACACGAACAAATATAATATGTGTACAAAATTTCATGACGTAACAAACCAACCTACTTTCGCATTTAAAATATTAAGGGATAGACTAGGTACTACTGTAGTTGTTTATGCCATTTATGATGCCATTAGTAATTTATGCAGATAGTGATCATATATGCATTACAAAATTATGCGACAATAGTGAGAGCCGTAACAATACTCTGCGAAAAGGCAATAATGCCATACAATACTTCTGAAAATAAACTTAATGCAATTCAACTGATCTGCCATAGAAGACTATGCGTTATGAATGGATGCCAAACAAAGTATGCCAAGTGAAGTTATGCCACTAGTCATGTATGCGTATAGTGATCATGCAGTAGAAAATTCTGCGAAAAAAAGTTATGCGATAACAGGGTAAACCGTTTTGTATAGCTTGATGACACCAAGCTATATAAAACGTGTCGCCGTGCGTACCAGGTTTGACTATGCCGCTCCACCGTCACGAGTATGATGGCTCTTAAGCGGGCTCCACATTCTCGACAAAACTACACGAGACATAGTGAATACGAGAGTGGCAGTGGAGGTCCTATTCGGCAAGTCTCGCCTATATTCGTGCAGTCTCCATTCCGTGTCGGTATTTCTGTTTCGTACCCGAATCAAAGGGCTCTCGTGAGTGTAGTTTTGCCGAAACACGAAACACTCCCTCCACATTCCCGTCGCTGTCAGTCCCATAAATTAATATGGTCAGTCTGCCAGCAGTAAGTGCCCGCACGTCGATTTTAGTAACAAAAATGCCTACAAATTGGACGAATGATTTCAAATTAAGGTTTTTAGAAACATATAGAGGGTGAAATTGATATCATTAGCATCCTTTTAAACTAAGAGTCTAGCCATCAAACTGAACAAACTGAAGCAAACTGATGGGAGCAACAAAAAAATCAACTGTTTCATGCTAAACTGCAATGCCTACGCGACACAAATGTATGCAACAGCTGATTTTTTTGTTGTTGCTCCGATTGGTTTACTCCTATGGTAAAAGTTGTTCAGTTTGATGGGTAGACTCTTAGTTTAAATGGATGCTAATGATATCAATTTCACCCTGTAGATAGACATCGTGAACAAACATAAAGATAAAGAACCACGTCCACACGTCCATCTTTAGCCCGCACTTCACTCTCGCCGAGAATTCTCGTCGAGAACCCTCGGCGAGAACTTTCAAGGAAAATTACTATGGCTTGCGACGCCACGAGAACAATGAAGGGCATCCACACTCTCGTTCTCGGCCTGTCTCGCCCGTTCTTGGCGAGAACCGAGCGCACAAAATGCGCGAACAAGAATGTGGAGGGCTGCTCTCGTCTCATCCTAGTTTTTGGCGAGACCCGGGACAAAACTTCTCGTCGAGAATGTGGAGCCCGCTTTAAAACACGAAATAAGTTATCGTCATTGGTAAGCGAAACTACTTGACGTAACAACAAGAACAATAGCAATCACTCGTAAAACACGATAAGAATATTTTCATTGTTAAATTTCACTTTATAAACCGAACTGGAATCAACCTCTTCATCTCACAAAATGCATTTTATAGGCATTTCTTTAAAACCTACGTGGTGTTACATAAAAATAGCTTTAATACTTTCAGTGATATGCTATTTCGAATTAAGTTATTGTGGTAAAATAAACTATGATCAATTTGATGTTAAAAAGGTTTTGTCCAGTCCTGAAAAAGTAAGAAGCTTCATGAATTGTTACAAAGATGATAATGTTTGTAAGGAAAATGAAAAACAAATGAAACGTAAGTGGGGATTGTAATGTTTACGGTGGTAATTATACAGGGTGTAACAAAACACCCTAAGTAATACTTAAAGGGGTGCTTCAGACCACGAAAATGAACAACTTTCAATATGGAGCCAACTTCGAAATCGCGAAAAAAAAATCTGCTGTCCCATACAAAACTATGCAGTACCGACTCGACTACTCTACCGGAGGATGGGCAGCAGCATCCTCTGAGTACACTCATTCAATCCAACTGCGATCGCCAACCCGCCTGCCAAGCGTGGCGATTATGGCAAATCCCCCCATTTTTGGGGGAGGCTTATGTCTAGTGACTCGACTATAAAAAGTTAAAAAATAATATTGCAGCCTATGACTTTTTCGTTCGCATCATAAGAACATTAATTTGTTTTATTGAAGTCGCTGTCAAGCCGGTACGATTCGCGACATGGCTTGCATTTTTTGGCTTGGCTTGACACCGACTTCTATAAAACAAATTAATGTTCTTATGATGCGAACGAAAAAGTCATAGGCTACAATATTATTTTTTAACTTTTTAGTTTTTTTGAACGCGGTTTTAATTTTTTGTTAAAATTTAGTTTATTTCACAATTTTCAGTGGTGAATTCATTAGTTCGATTTAATAGGAGTGCTTTAAATTAAAAAACGCACTAGTCGGCAGTACGATTTTCGAAGGTTCCCCTCGATTTCTCTGGGATGCCATCATCAGATCCTGGTTTCCTTATCATGGTACCACCCTCGGGACATCTCCTTTCCAACAAAAAAAGAATCATCAAAATCGGTTCATAAACGACGAAGTTATCCGCGAACACACATAAAAAAAAATATATATATATATACGGTCGAACTGAGAAACCTCCTCCTTTTTTGAAGTCGGTTAAAAATGTATGGGATAGCTGATTTTTTTTCAGTTTCATGGTATGAAGCACCACCCCCTTAAGTATTACTAGGGTGTTTTGTTACACCCTGTAGTACTCTGTGGTAATGTTAACTAGTACCTAGAGCTTCGTAAATTTTGATTTAGCAGTTCTTCTTCTAATTGCTGTAAAAATTTCTTTAGGTGCTTTATTAAAAATTGTTCTCGGAAGAATCATTACCTACCTACGCCTCATATCAAACTCAGAAACTGCAAGAAGTTTTGAAAGCGAAGGAACAAAACAATATTCGTAAAATACTAAATTCTATTAAGTATCAGTTATTTATTTTATTTATTGATACATGACAATTCAAGTTGGTAGACTTAATCATTTTATTTATTTATTTATTTTATTTATTTATTTATTTATTTATTTTTTTTATTTTTTATTTATTTTTTTTTTTTTTTTTTATTTTATTTATTTATTTTTTTTTTTATTTTTACATAGATAGATGCATAGGTATACGTAATAAGTAGTCTTGAGGAAACCCACATGCTTAAATTTCGCGGTGTCTCACTGCAAGTCCATTAAAAAGTGACGAAGGGTTCACCAGGTACCTATCACACTAGACAAAGCATAAGCACTAAACAAGTAAAATTTAGAGTCACGTTGCAAGTTCTGACACGAGCACTTGTCTCGCGTGGTGTTCGCGCGGTTCGCGTTTTTGCTTGCAACGTGCAATCTGCAATCTCTTTTTTGTTCTTGATCAAAAACAATCCCTGAGATTGGGATAGATACTCCCACTAAGTAAAATGTTGGTATTCTAAATAGGGTCAAGATATGTAGGTAGGAACTTTGAAAAAATAATTTTCTACCTTGTAAAGATCACTTTACAAGGTAGAAAATTATTTTGTGGCTCGGAAGTAAAAAAAGTATCAACTTTGATGGATATTCTACCTACACACAAACACTACAGGGTGTAATTGAAATGAGTCAACAAATTTTAAGGGGTGGTTCAGACCATTAAACTGAACCACTTTTTGTAAGGGAGTAAACCTGAAATCACAAAAAAAACAGTTGTTCCATACTAAACTGCAATGCCCAGATGACTCAAAATGTATAACAACAGATTTTTTTGCAATTTCAGGTTTGCTCCCGTAGTAAAAGTTGTTCAGTTTGATTGTCTGAACCAACTCGAATTTGCCCTGTGACGGACTTACAAACCGTGCGAATTAACTTGGCACCTGGCTCGCACGTGGCTTGGAATTTGACAACCCTCCTGCTACCCCCCGCGGGACCTCGCCGTCGCAGTGCGAGGCCAGTAGCAGAGCATTTCAGTTACAGTTGTACGTGTGCCTGCGCTTTAGCATTTTCGAGTTATCTTTTCCGAGTTTTTCGAGTTTTTTATTCCGAGCCACGTGCGGTGCCAAGTTAATTCGCAAGTGTTATAAGTGACTTTATAAAGTGTAAATGGTACAGGTGATATAAAGACAGCTGTAAAGACTCTATGCAACAACTGCACGCGGGCGGAGAGGACCACATACGACGAGGTCAGGCGCTTCGTCGCAAGAAAATCCTTGGAGGACCCGGAAATGTTGAGTTTGCTTCTTGACACTTACCTCAATAAAAAATAACTCTCTCTCCAATTCGAATTCGAAATATGTACTTTATTTTCCACCAAAACATAAGCAGTAAAAGAATACAAAAGATAGAAAAAAGATGGTCCATTTCCCTGGAGGATAAATAAAGCCTTCATCAATCTACAGGGTGAAATTGATATCATTAGCATCCTTTTAAAGAGTCTACCCATCAAACTGAACAACTTTTACTATGGGAGCAAACCAATTGGAGCAAAAAAAAAATCTGCTGTTGCATACATTTGAGTCGAGTAGGCATTGCAGTTTAGTATGCAACAGCAGATTTTTTTTTGCTCCAATTGGTTTGCTCCCATAGTAAAAGTTGTTCAGTTTGATGGGTAGACTCTTAGTTTAAAAGGATGCTAATGATATCAATTTCACCCTGTCTGTATAAAGTTTAATTAATATTAGTCGTTTAAAATATCAGCCAAAAGATGTACCTAAGGTAATTAAACTGAATAAAAACCGGTGCCCTATGTTTTCATACTAAATTTTACTTTTAGTAAGTGTTTACATCGAATTAATGTCGATCCATGTTCCATAAGGCTTCTAAGGGCATTTTTCCAGTCACGCGCCGCGTATGTGGGTGGTACGCATTTTGCGTAAACGGCTGGCTACATTCGATCTGTTAAAAAGTAACATTATTCAATGCATGCAATGTAAGCCGCCGAAATATCGAACGCATCCCCCCCCCCCCCCCCCCGCATGCGCGCCCGCGTGTTTGGAAAAAGGCCCTAATAGTCCGAGATCCGACCGTAAAATTATGCACCTATTTCATAGGCGAACGAAATGTGATTCTAGTGTATGTTTACACAGGGTTTAATTCAACGCCGCCAAGTTGCCTAGAAAAATCTTGCCGTAAGTATCTTTTCCATTATAATTTTTGGTATAACGAAGAATTTGAATTCAAAGAAGTCATTTTTAAACCTGGCAACCCTATATTTGCGGCAGATTAAGAGGTGAAAACCCTAGTTTTTCCAGTACTTTAGATCCGATGGCACCTCATTTACTTCCCTAACAGGCAGGTGGAAAAAGTTATACCAAAAATCATAATGGAAAAGGTACTTGCGGCAAGATTTTTCTAGGCAACTTGGCGGCGTTGAATAAATCCCTGTGTAAACATACACTAGAATCACATTTCGTTCGCCTATGAAATAGTTGCATAATTTTACGGTCGGATCTCGGTCTATAAGACTAAACTCCTAAAACCAAAGTACCATTCTGTGCATGTGACCACATTATAAGAAAGAGTATGGTAATGTGACTCACTTTGTAGTCGCCTCGCAGAAATGCAAAGAAAAACGTTTAACTGGCTGGCAAGACGTGTCGCCATTATTGGTGTCCAAGGTTAGGATGACACTTGCTCGTTTTAGAACATCCACTACCTACTTCTTTCTATGCATAATATCAATTACCACTACTTCTTATTATGCATAATATCGGACGATTACACTAAAGTGCATTGAAGTTAAGAGGAAAGGCGGGTGACGTTTAGTCCATAAAAACGTATTCTATTCTATTCTATTTTTTGTTTAATGGCGTTTCCTTGGTGGATTTTGCCAGTATCTAGTTTAAAAAGAGCAATTAGTGCTTGACGTTGTACGGTAATTGGATATGGCGATCTCAAAGCCCTGTTTTTATACAAAAACACACACTCGAAACCGCCATAAAATGGCGGAGCCGCGTGGCTACTTAAATCGCGAGCCAACGCCAGCCTTCAATTCGAAAGCCCTCTAGCCACGCGACTCCCCATAAAAACGTATTCCCCTATTTCCTCCCTGGATAAATGACACTAGGGCAAAAGAAATTTTACAAAAGAATCGTTATCATCTCTGTATTCTGTATACACCTCCTTATTGTTTTGTTTTTTACGATTATTACTGCAAGAACTAGGAACTTTCTAAATTGGCTAAAGAAGATAATTTCTCCGCTATGGGAAAAAGGCCCCCAAAAAATGTTAGCGTATACTTAGTTGGCGATAAGTATGGAACTCATGTCGATTTGTTTCTCTTTATCTCTTTTTTTTTTTTTTATGTTCGATAGGTAAACATTTGACCCCAATCTCACCTGATGTTGAGTGATGATGAGGCCGAAGATGTAGCATGCTTACCTAGAAAGATGCCTATTCACTCTTGCCTTGAAGAGGCCCAGGTTGTATTGCTCAGGGAACAGGTCCGCAGGCAGTGCGTTCCACTCCTTAGCCGTGCGTATTATAAAAGAAGAAGCAAACTTCTTCGTGCCAAGTTCCTCAAATCTCTAGATTATATTGGTAATATTAGCTATACCTACCTCATCTAAACGAATGTCGCGTATTCGATGTTGGCCCACATCTTGTCTTGGTAAAATATGTAGTTTTTTTTTTATTATTTTCGTTTGAACATCGAAGTTGTTCCTATACACGCATTGCTTTACATATGCCGTTTTAACAGGGAAAAAGAATCTTAGCTAAAAAGTCAAAACGTTGCATTTTTTATATTTATTTCATAATTCCGTGTGCATTTTTATCTCATCTTTCGTCCCCGATTACTATAATAAATTAAATTATGTTTTTTGAGTGTAATACAATCAATAAACGTTTCCGTTTGTGGGCCTAAGATAAATTTACTCCTTTGCTCAATGTTACAGACATCCAAAAAACAAATTTAAGATTATAATGGAGGAGGTTTATAGATTGTAGGTATAGAAATTGACGAAGCTTGTGGCAGATATATGGGTTGTATTTATTGACGAAGCCTGTTTTGGATGTGAGTGGTGTACCTATTACCTTTGACGAAGCCTGTTGTGGATGTGAATGTTGTACCTATTGCCTTTGACGAAGCCTGTCGTGGATACGCACTTTGTACTTTTCGTTAGAATATAAACTATAAAACGAAAACATACAGATATAGTCCAAGTCCAAGTCTTTCTCATATACTATTTTGAGATAGTTTTAAAAATCGGTCTAGTTTTGGAGGAGGAAACATGAGGAGTACGAGATTATGTTTTCGTCTACTTTATTTATTTTGGTAAAATCAGTCCGAGCTGTAGTGGTCACTTTCGCACTGGTAGCTCTGTTGCTCGGGAGCAGCGCAACACCAATTGATCTATTAACAAAAACATATGATCTTCAAATATCTTACAGGCCGCGTTTCCTCTTAAAGACTAACTAAATAAGGAATAATTTTGGTTTAATTTATGGTAATCATAGTAAAATAATTAAAAAATCAGTTTCAAAAGGATCTAAACACACAAGAAGAAAAGGAAAAACAACAGAATATTACTCTAGTTGCTGATTCGAGTTTCGCGCATTTTATTTTAAATGCATTCGATGCAAGTACAGTAAGGACAAAGTGATGACTGCATTTACTGTTAGGCTCCTTGGAGATCGGTGCAAAGCATAAACCAGATTCAATTGAATCTGGTACATGGTGCAAAGATTCAGTTCAATAAATATAAATTATACGAAGCTATAACAACCTATATTACCTATATAGGTTGTTATAGCTTCGTATAATTATTTATATTATAATAATTATATACTTAATAATCCATGACATGCGTATTTTTCGTTATACAGGTTGTAAAATTAAATATACCTGGTGGTCTGAAACTGAACAATTTTCACTATGGAGCCAACATCGAAATAGCGAAAAAAATATGTTGTTGTTTCATCGAACTGTATGAAACAGCTGTTTTTTTCTTTCGCGATTTCGATGTTGGCCCCATAGTGAAAGTTGTTCAGTTTTGATGATCTGAAGCACCCCCGTAACGCATTTAAATTTACACCCTGTATTGTATATCCGAGTCGCGCAACGAGCAATGGAGAGAGCAATGCTCGGCATCACGTTGCTAGACCGTAAGCGCAATGAGTGGATTCGGCGAAATACAAAGGTCGTGGATGTGGTAGCCACTATAGAACGCCGGAAGTGGAGATGGGCAGGCCACGTTGCTCGTATGGCTTCTGAGCGTTGGACCAGAAGAACACTGGAGTGGAGGCCCAGAGAAACCACGCGAGGTAGAGGCCGCCCACCAGACAGATGGGTCAATGACATTAGGAAGCACGCGGGTCAGAACTGGATGCAGAGGGCGAGGGACAGAACGTCATGGAGAAATATGCAGGAGGCCTTTGTCCGAAGACGGACTGACCCTCTTATGCATGATGAAGTGATGATGAGTGATCGATCACTAAAAAGTAGGTAATAAACAAGTTCTAGCCTATAAGGCACACCCGTCTCATGAAATCTCTTTTACTTGCTACTATGAATGTGAAAACTAGTCATACTCCATTACACATACCCAGTTCGGGTCAATAAATACGTTAATAAGATCGATCGAAAACTAGAGAAAATCGAGTAGCAAAGCATTAACATTACAAGGAAAGACAAGTTTGAATCTTTAAAAGTCTCTCTTAATTTCTCCGATCTTGTCTTAGGTCACGAATTCACGATCTTACAAAAAAGAGGCACGAAACCAAAACAAACTTTAAAGTCAAAAACCTGCCTTGACAATACAATAAAACAACGTGAGATAGTAACAAATACAGCTTTCTTAAACAGGGACCGTCATTTGCGGTGTTGCCAGATCCAATTTTTAGAAATCCGTAGGTCGAGGTGGAAAAATCAGGAGAAATCTGTAGATGACCTCTTGAAAAATCCGTAGATCTACAGACTTTGTTTTATCCTTTATCTGACTATTTTGACTTGCAACATCCCTCTAATTTGGCGAAGAAAATGGAAACTTAGAAAAGTTTGAGCGAAAATAATGCCCAGACAACGTGAAAATCAATCTGTGTTAGTCTACGTGTTAGTCCTTTTGTCAATGTTACAGTTAAATATTTCTGTTGTGTCTGTATTGGCTATGTGCGAAGTGGGTGATGGGAACTGTCAAGTCGATCGCAGCGCAAGATGTGGCAGAAATTGGAACTTCTCACGGTGAAGTTGTGTCAGATTTGCTGGAATCTATGCAAATCCGGACAGTCACTCAAAGCTCAAATACCTAAAACTACAAAGACTACTAACTTAAAATTTAGCAGGGATGTTTTTATTGTCATCTACGTGTTCACGAAAAAAAACTTCGCTATTCAACACCCAAAGGTGTGAAAACGGGGGTGAAAGTTTGTATGAGAATTTCGTAACAAACAATGGGAATTTCAGCTAGTTAGGTATTATAATATTTTTAATATCGACAATATTGCTAATTTATTTAGTTTTTACCGTATTTTATTATAAATGAACAAACTTTATCCTAACATTTTATATACAAGTAACTCACGGGGCCGTACTGCGCTAGATGGCGCTAGTGTCGTGCACATAGCCAATAGCGAAAGAAAGTAGACGGAAGGAGATGGAAAAGAGTAGGGACGAGCAATATTTTATGAAACACAGTCCTATATACAAAAAAAGTAAACACGAATTGATTTACTTTAGGCTGAGTATCATTTTATGCTGCAAATTTACATTTTAGGAAGGAATTCAGATATATAGGGTCCAACTTAATATGCTGACACTTTTTTAAGAGGATGATCAGACCGTCAAACTGAGCAACTTTCTCTATGGGACCAAAGTCGAAATCGCGAAAAAAAATCAGCTGTCCCATACAAAACTGCAAACCTAATCGAGCCAAATGTATGGGACAGCTGATTTTTTTTCGCGATTTTGATCTTGGTCCCATAGAGAAAGTTGATCAGTATCATGGTCTGATCATCCCCTTAAAAAAGTGTCAGCATATTAAGAAGGACCCTGTATACAAGGTGAAATTGATAATCATTAGCATCCTTTTAAACTAAGAATCTACCCATCAAACTAAACAACTTTTATTATGGGAGCAAACCGATTGGAACTACAAAAACATCAGCTGTCCCATACTAAACTGCAATGCCTACTCGACTCAAATGTATGCAACAGCAGATTTTTTTTGTTCCGATCTTTTAGCTCCCATAGTAAAAGTTGTTCAGTTTGATGGGTAGACTCTTAGTTTAAAATGATGCCAATGATATCGATTTCATCCTGTAGATTTGCCATTAATCCGTAGATCCTATAGGCCAGGCCAAAAATCCGTAGATCTACGGATGAATCCGTAGGTCTAGCAACACTAGTCATTTGTATGCGTCCCGTTAGTACGACCTCTTCCTCCGACAGGTTTGAGAATGCACCCCTCCATCACAGAGCCTACCTCCATCCTCCATACCAACACCAACCGTTCGACTCGGAGGACACTTTCTTTCTAGTGAGTACATTTGTAACTTTTTAATTATTTGTTTTTAAACAGCAACTGAGCATAGAAAGTGATACGCGTAATGTGAAAGTACTGTGCCGTTGTCTCTATTCGAGGTCAATTTTACATGTTTAAATATATTAGCTTGTGTTTTCAAATGCTTGAAGACTATTGAGGATATTGACTACCTACCTATAGTTTTGATACAGGGTATAAAGATACAGGAGTACTATACAAATTATAAATACAGGTAATCTAAACTATTATAAAACTCTAACAGAAGTGTGTACATTGAAGATATTTACAAAAAAAGATTACGATATGGTTTTTAGGTGTCCCTGATTCCAAATCAATATTTTTTTGACTTTTTGTCTGTTTGTTTGTTTGTGTGATTCTTTGTTTGTTTGAACGAGCATCACGCAAAAACTACTGAACCGATTTTGATGAAACTTTTTTTTTTGATAGCTTATGATCTGACTTAAAATCTGGTATATAATTTGTGCGAACGAAATCGCGGGTTAACACTAGTGTTTTTTATTTGTGCTAAGAAAATGTCTTTACATAGTGATATGACTACTGTGCGTACCAAAGTCATATTTTAAACACTTCAAGTCAATCTGATAAACAGTCAATTTATTTCAAATTCAATAACATTGCCATCTCGTGGTGAAGAGATTTGCTATCCAGCATACCAAAATATTTTTTTAATACACAAATAATTTTTTTTCCATTCAAAACAACCAAAACGAACGTTGTTTTTACTGGTGTGGTGAATCGTGAATATGTTATTAAATAAAACCGGTCGAGTGCGAGTTGGGCTTCTCGCGCACCGAGGGTTCCGTACCACACCACCAGTTTTGTTTCCTCCGGGACCTTTAGCACGAGATCGACTCACACTTGACCTGTTTTTTATTTTAATTTTTTTTACTGAAGAGTTTTTCTGTAACCACACCAATTTTGTCGCTTGTATACATTACCATTTCTCATATAGAGCGAGAAGAAAAGACGTTGATAAAAACTAGTTTTATGTATGAGGACCCGCCTTAATTATTAACTTTTTGATATTTTTATTACTTGTTAACAAATCCGCTATAATAACGCACATTTTGTGTAAATTTCAACTGTCTAGCTATTACGTTTCAAATGTTACAGCCCTAAATAGGACGGTCGGACAGCGTAGGTTTATGAATAGGGACCCGTTTTCACCCCTCAGGTGAACCCTAAAAAGATTATCTAAATTTAGCCAATCTGTTTACAGCTAAGAATAGATATTAATCAGAAGTGAGACCAATAAAAACTAGCTCAAGGAATTTAATTGAACCGTAACGAACATATTTACATTGACGTCAATGCCAGGGTATTCCATGAGCAAATTGAATTAATTTTAGATATAAATCTTCTTGCTTTTTATAAGAATTATAATTTGCAGTGAATTATTACAATTATGATAAAAACAAGAATAAAGATTCATTTAATTCTAATGTGGAATTGTTGTCTATTATTTTTAGGGTTCCGTACCCAAAGGGTGAAAACGGGTCCCTATTCATAAGCCTGTCCTACCTATTTAGGCCTGTAACTTTTGAACCGTAATAGCTAGATAGTTGAAATTTATTAATAATTCTCAGATTATGCATTATTGCGGACCGTTGAAAGTTTTAGTAAAAGTGCGTTATTAAAAATGTCAAAAAGTTGAAAAATTAATTTTCCTCAAACTAGTTTTTATCTACTTTTTTTATTTTCATTTTATTGTAAAAACGGTAATACTTATATACAAACGTCAAACTTGGTTTGATAATAGAGCAAACTCTACAGTGTATGAAAAAATAATAAAAACCAGCCAAGTGTGAGTCGGTCTCGTGCTACATGTCCCGGAGAAAACAAAACTTTTTTGTAAGTTAATATTTGTTGTGTGGTGTGGTACGGAACCCTCGCAGCACAAGTAGCCCGACTCGCACTTGACCGGTTGTATTATGGCATACTGCGTAAACAAGCATTATTATAGTTCTCTGTGGCATAAGTATGTCAAGGGCTATTAGATTCCAGGCATATTACTTAGGAAGCCTTTATTCGAGGAATGCAATCTCTTAGACGAAGATGTTACCCCATCTTTGCCCCTAGACAAAGTGCACATGCTTCTTATTCTAAAACGAAAACGCCCGCCGCAGTGTTATCGACGATAGAAAAACGACAGAATGCTAGACAATTGACAATCGCTAAAAGCTGAATCTGCTCTATGGTTAGCGTTCAGTTCACTCAATCATTCACTCTTTTTTCTTTTTTATATGTTAATCGTGTTCGATTTTCAAAAAAATTGAAAATTTGAGATTGCTGTCAAATTCCTGACGCCCGCCATTTTATAGCGTTATCTAGAAGGTCTGCAGGTCTAGTATGATTTCTCTACACGCGCGCGACGCGCCTTCGCTGCATACAAAATAACCTGTTCCCGCGCTTTTCGGAGAGCGAAAGCCGCGCTTGCCGCGACTTGTAGTATGGAAAAAAGCAGAGTCGCGCGCAAGTAGAGAAATCATGCTATAGGGGGTCTGGTCGATCGCCAGGGAGCGTTCAAAACGAAACTCTCACTGTCGACAGCAACTGTCATAAACTGCATGTTGTCTAGACCTTTTCTATTCGTTCTGATCTTGTTCTGATCCTAATTAGACCTTTCGTTTTCAATGAACTACTGTAGGTAATGTACTCTCAACAATACATAAGTTTTATTCCGAGGAGTCCCGAGCGCGCTGTATACAAAACGAACTTACACACGACCACAGCACGAACTGTAATATTATGTGTGTGTTACTTTTGCAAATAAATTGTTTATCTATCTATCTATCTAACTTCCGTCCTATTTTAAATATTAATCAATTAAAGTCAATGAAATTGAAAATGAATACGATCTAGAAACCAATATGTGTGCTTTACTACATTTGTCAGATTTCCGTTAAAATATAGTTTCAATGCTGGGACTAATTTAAGATTTGTATAGAAAACGTGGAACCACGATAACTTTGAAACTATATATATTTTAACATGATTTTAACGAAAATCTGACAAACATACAGCACAGATATTGATTTCTAGATTGTGTTAAAACCTTTTTTTCTCTCATTAATAAATGTTCAAACTAGGACGGATCTTTGTTTTGTATGGAGCACGGTACGAAAATTATATCCTCTTAAATCCTACTTCCTACTAATATTATAAACGCGAAAGTTTGTAAGTATGGTTGGACGTTTGTTCCGCTTTCACGCAAAAACTGCTGAATGGATTTTGATTAAATTTGGCATACAGATAGAACATGGCCTGGATTAACATTAACACATAGAGTACTTTTTATCCGGGTAAACGCAGACGATGTCGCGGGCAACAGCTAGTATACAGGGTGTAACAAAACACCCTAGTAATACTTAAGGGGGTGCTTCAGACCATCAAACTGAACAACTTTCACTATGGAGCGAACATCGAAATCGCGAAAAAAAAACAGCTCTTTCATAAAAAACTGCAGTACCGTCTCGACTCAAATGTATGGGACGACAATTTTTTTTATTTTTTCTCGACGTTGGCTCCATAGTGAAAGTTGTTCAGATTGATGGTCTGAAGCACCCCCTTAAGTATTACTAGGGTGTTTTGTTACACCCTGTATAATAAATGCGAAAGAAAGTTTCTCCGACTGTTTGTCACGGCTTCACAACCAAACCACTAAACCAATTTCGATTAAATTCGGCAAACAGGTTCCTTAACACCTAAAGAAGGGCATTATTTAATGTTATCTCAAAAACAAAAAGGATCCCACGCACGTAAAGCCATGGGCATAGTGTAAATAAAATACTAGTGATGAAGCTCAACAGTCGCGGCGGGTCTATGCCCGCGCCGCGTGCGGTGTACAGCGGGGGATGCGCGTACCCTAACTCAGTTCGCTGTTAGGGTTCGCGCGCAGGCAACGAGGGCTGGAACGCACTCCTCCCGGCCCCCGCACGCCCCGCACGATTAGCCTGCCGCGACCGCAGAGCTTCACTACTATTAGTTCTTTACACAATAATACCAAACAGTTCATCTCTCTTATCAGGTACCAGGAGAACATAACAATGAGAAGTTGGTTGATATGCCTCTGTGTGCTAACGGTGGTGGTGGCCAGCAACGCACAGCAACGCCAACAGAACCTGCCCAACCGATATGACAACTTCAATGCGGATTCCATCATCCAGAACGAAAGGATCCTGCTGGCTTACTACAAGTGCGTCATGGATAAGGGACCTTGTACTAAGGATGGAAAGAATTTCAAACGTAAGTCGAAATAATCGAGTTTGACAATCGTGTGCTTTCGTTGAATTACCTATACAGAGTGTATGGAAAAGTATCATTAACCTTTAAACCCAATCATTAAACCACATACTCTACCCATCAAACTGAACAACTTTTACAAAGGGACCAAACCTGCCAGAACAAAAAAAACCAGCTGTCCTATACATTTGAATCGAGAAGGCAATTTAGTATCAATGGGACTGCTGATTTTTTTGTTCTGACAGTTTTGGTTCCATAGTAGTTGTTCAGTTTGATGGGTAGAGTATGTGGTTTAAAGGTTAATGATACTTTTCCTTACACCCTGTATAATACATAAAATACATTTTGGAAGTGTGGTATGAGTTCGGAGATTTCCCGATAACCCTCTATGAGGATTTGTCTCCGAACCCAAACCATTTTTTGCTTGTTTTTCGAGCATCGTGCGTTATCAGTTATCAAATAAAGACGCGGGCAAAATTTGGTGCTATACCTCACTCACGGCTATAATCCATTTTGTGCTGACATAACCTCAGGGCTTAGACAATTTATATAGGGACGAGTTACGCGTGTCATTCTACTAAGAAACATTTCTGCCACTTTTTGCGGGGACATGAAATCCGCAACTTTGGATTTTATTCCCCATAAGTTTAGATTCTAATTTTGAATATTAAAAATCATGAAAAGTAGTCTCGTGTGAACCCCAAACGTTCTAAGTTCAAAATTATTGTTTCGCTATTATAGGCTGTCTCGTTTAGTGATAAGGTATAAAATTGGGTGTAAATGCACAAGATCAATTGTTCTTATACCGTGGCAGAGGGGAAATGCTACCGCAAGGCGAGTCCCTATATAAATTGTCTAAGCCTCAGGGTTAAAAGCTCCAATTAAAAAAAAAACAGAATAAAAAAAAACATTACGGCGTGGTCATACACACTGCTACAAACTACCAGCTGTTTTGCAGGCAGTTGTAACAAGTGTTATAACAATAAAGTGATTTTAAAGATAGGTACAGTCGGCTGCAATAAGTTGTATGCACTTTTGTTCTACGTCGTAGTAAGTACTAAAGTGTATAAACTTATTGCGGCCGACTGTACCTACTTAGAAGAAATCACCTCAATGGTTGTTAACTAAGGTCTAATAATTACATAGGAAGCGTATAATATAATGTCGACCTATAATTGAAGTACCTACCTAGATCAAACGATCTCAGAAAATCTATTATTCTTCTATGCACTTAACTAATAATACATGGATATTAATTACAATGTTTATTTATTATATGCATAGGTACGTATATTGCACAATTAGCAGAGTACGTATAGCGAACCGTACCGGCTTTGTCTGATTATGGAGTTTTTTTTTTAAAGGGGGAGTATTGAAAATGATCATCATGATCACGATATTTAGCTAAACATTATTCGCCAGTTATAGACCTTACATAAACCGTCTTATTTCTGGCTGTCGGTCTCTTACCAGGCGACACAGGGATATAGTTTCTTTCACAGTTCATTCCAACAAAAAATTTGGTCGTTTAGTCCAACATTCGACGCATAAAGCCAGTAAATGACGAAGAGTAATAAACAGGACTGTAATATAACTTTTAAATAACTCAATAGTCATATAAACGGTGGTATACGACCAATTTGTTTGTTGGGTTGTGGGCGACAGGCTATAACTACTTAATCTTAAAAATGAGAATGCTATGGGGTAAATTATTTGCAAGCAACCTCAACAGAGCAACTTTGGCTAAACAAATAATTGGCAGTATCCGGGAATATATATACCGCTAAAAACAGTAAAGACGTGATAGATTCAAACATTGCCATAGTATCACACTTTAGCTCTACAGTGACTGTAAAATACGAGGGGCGTTCAATGTATTCTCGGTATAGGCATAAAGGAAACTGCTGAAAAATCTGTAATAATTATAATTTGTAAAATAGTCCTTTAAAACCTCAATACACTCAATACATCTGTATACTATCTTTTCAAAACCCTCTAAAAAAAATCGATCCCTCTGGCTCTACAAAATGTGTACCCTTGAGATCTTCATCGAATAAAATAGCTTTCCAAGAAGATCTTTTTTCAAGTTTCGAAACTGATAATAGTAGCTGAGGGTCACGTCTAGGCTACAGGGTAGATCATTTATTTCTTCGAAACCACAGTCTCACACAGCAGCCTTGGCAACTCGGGCCGTGCGATCCGGCGCTTAATCGTAGAGAAGCAACACAATCGCGGTCAATTTTGATCTTCTCTTATCTTTGATTACCTTCTTTAAATTATAATGAGTGGTTACGTTAGATGCAGCAATTATATTCTGAACTTATTTTGTATACTCGATCAGTAAAATTCCCTTAGAGACCTAAAACACTGTGGCCATGAGTTTTCCGGAAGATGGAATGACTTCGAATATCTTTGGGGGTTCTGCACCCTTTTTTGCCACTGTATGAACTTCTGCTAATTTTCTAGATCATAGTGATGAACCCACGCTTCATCTAAGGTAAAAATCCGGTTGAAAAGACTCAATAGAGTTTCAGTACAGAGCTCTAAAAACTCCTTACAGCACTCGACTCGCACTTGTTTCTGAGGTGCAGTGAGCATTCGCGGCACCCATCTTGCACAAATTTTTTAGAGGTTGTGATGCTTATAAAGAATACTGTGAATGGTATCTATGAATAGGTTAGTTATCTCTGCTATTGTTTAAATTTTAGTCGGCCATCTTTGAGTACAAGTTTCTCAACTTTTCGACGTTTTCTTCAGTAGTGGCACTAAACGGTCCACCAGACCGAGAGTTGTCTTGAATGTTTTCTCTACTGATTTTAAACTCACTTTACCCCCTTTGAACGATAGAAAATGATGAGGCAGAGTCATGGTAAACGGCCACCATCTCTTGATAAATATTATTTGAACGTTTCCTTGTTTTGTAAGGTACTTTATCACAGCGCGGTGCTCGATTTTCGTTAACTTTCTCGCGTCAGTCTTTCTGATCGCCTTTCAATAAGGATTACTATAGAACTAATGATGAGAATTAAACACAATTTTGTATTTATACCCTCAGATAGTGCCATTAGCTAATAAGATAATTAAATTACCTATATTATTGTTAAATCACCCCGATACCGAGAATACATTGAACGCCCCTCGTAGCTGTATAGCGGTAAAATAACCACTATACTGTAGAGCTTATAAGCAAGCAAGCTGCTGCTGCTTGTAAGCTGTTGAGCTTGTCACTTTCTGCTTGAGTGAAGCTCCTCTATTCCACGAGTGCCTTAACAATACGCAACTCTTATACTTTCAGGAGTCTTACCAGAAACGTTGACAACGGCCTGTGCTCGCTGCTCGTCGAAACAGAAGGTGGTTGTCCGGCAGCTACTGCTCGGCATCAGGTCGAAGAGTGAACCCCGCTTCAACGAGCTCCTGGAGAAATATGACCCCGAGAGGCTCAACCGCGATGCGCTGTACAACTTCTTAGTTATCGGCAACTAAAAATATAGAAGTGTTTTTTGTATAGTAAGGATCTCATCAAGTCTATTTATTTATTAAACATTAATCATCATAATCATCTTCAAATGATCAGTGCTTTTGAAAAACAAGGAGTAAGATCTAAGAAAAGAAAAAAAAAGAAAGAAGAAAGAAATCCGTTTTCAGTTGTGAAGGTTTCCGCACTATATTTTTTCTTTACAATTTTAGAACCGACTGAATATCTATCATTAACTATCATAATTATAATATAAAACATATTTTCTATCATACACGAAATTATAATTTTTATTTTGCATGCCAGTGATCATTGTTTTGTTAAAACATCATGTTTTTTTAAATATGCATTTATAAATTATTCTCCATTGTAGTTTGTAAGTAATCTATTTTGTATGTAAAAATAAGCGAGATGTAATTTACTTAACATAAGAACACACGTAATTATTATGTTAATAGACATTGTAAGATTTTTCCGTGGTTTCATTGAGTTGATTGATCAATTACTTTACACGTCTCTTGTGGTCAGATCACCTTGGTATGATTAAAATAATGTTCATACCCTTTTCATTCCGATATAGAGCTATAGCATTAAAAATGTAAACAACAATATTTCCAAGAACACTACTGGTGACCCATGTTTCCTTTAAGTATATAAAAACTGAGATCGATTGAATGTTGTGACCATATCGGTATTGAACTTTGAGCAATATAGTCATAATCGTAATAGAAAAATTATTTTTAGTTACAATGAAAATCGTATTTCTTACTTTGTGCTTTGCCGTAGCGACGTTGGCCCAGCAAAAGTATGACTCTGGTAATGACGATTTCGATATATCGGAAGTATTGAAAAACGAAAGACTGTTAAATGCCTATGCAAAGTGCCTGCTCAACAAGGGCCCTTGTACTCCAGAAGTGAAACAAGTCAAAGGTAAGTTCCAGAAAATAAACTAATGTATAAATGTACCAATAATTGTTTGTTCCAATTAAATTAACAATCACACTAAAGTAACAGACTAGGTAGGTATAATATTAAATTACGGTTAAATTAACATTATTAATTAAACAGAACAGTAATAAAATCATTTTGTTCTTAATTCAGTCTGGGTAACTTATTTTCATCAGGAAACGTCACGACATCTAAAGCTTCGCGAAATGTTTGAAAACACACCAAACCCTTACTACTATACTTTTTGGCTTCATTCCAAAGGGAAGTGAATTGTTCATCTGTGAATTTTTGTCCGGCCGCCGCCTCAAAAACCTTCCTTACAGTTTGCGGGTCTCGAACTGCGTACAAATCGCGATGAGTGACTCCCAAATTAGAGAGAACACTTGGCCCTATGCAGCATTTCATATCAGTCTCTTGTGGCAAATAGGCGCGGTGTGCTCTCACACACATATCAGGAGTCACTGGATAATCCAAATCGAAGTATCGCCCCGACGGTAAACCAGCTCTCAATCGCACATCCACCTTCTGCCCAGGTTTAATCATTTCAGAATACGTTGTACGAAAATCTACACAATCTTCCGGAAAATCTTTTATTTTAGGAAACTCAGGGGAGGGCTCTCTATAGTTAAGGACTCTGACGAACTTTTTATAATCTATATTGGATTCAACGAGAGCGTTCCACATTGATAACAGAGGCTCAAATAGTGACGTGTCGAACTTTATGAACTCGGTTGAACAATAATCATAAACTGTTTTCTTTGGTAGCCACCCAGTTTGCTTTTTATCAAAATATTTTAGTTTCAAGTATAAATTATTAAAATAGTTAGGTTGGAAACGCTTTGATAAGAATCTTCGAACAGTATTTAGGTGGCCGAGACATTTGAAGAAAAAATCCTTGTCGGGACTAATTTCACATGTTACCATAGAAGCAAGGACTGTAGTAGAATTTTGCGGTTCAGGTTTACCGAAAGTGAATCCTTTAGGAACAGAACTAAGGTTATCATTCGGTGCTAGAGATATACCAAGTTGTGATTCATTCGCAATCTTGTAATCAGCTTGTAATGCACTAATAGGCTTAGCTAAGGCTGTTCCCATCAGTATAGAGTCATTTGTTAAGTGACATTTCGCGATTCGCCCCGAAACATCTTTATTTGTTTTCTGGCCAAAACAGAAGTCAGGGTTATAAGCAGGCTTACAATAATTACGGCCATTACGTTTCATTGGTGACACGTCAGAAAACGGTTGCGTTAATAAATCTTTAACGTTATCCTTGTAATCATACTTTTTGCCAAATGTTTTAGAAGTATCAAATCCCTCTGGGTGCATGGATTTTCGGTCTGGTAAGGAGCCTGTAGGCTTATTCCAGTAAGAGCTGTAAACTGTTTCCTTCAATTCGCCGACGAGATGTTGAAATTTAGTGTCACGTTCAGGGTTGATTAGATTCATTGATTCGGTATAAAAGCCGGCATTTCGTGTGTCATTAGGAATTGGTTTTCTTAGAGGAGGCAAAGGTTTTCGTTTCGGTATCGGAGTGACCGCATCATGAATAAGAGCATCAGCTTCGTCTTGGAGCGAGTAGTGTTTCATGCAGTCGTGGACGCGCTGATCGGGCTGTAGGCTCGGCAGGCCGGCTGCACATACTTTAGGATTTCTTTCGAAAAACATCCCTGCATTTCCTTTGCCTCCTGAAGTACCGATTGAACATAATCTTGACATCGTTGCAACGGTAGTGCTATATGAACATACACTCGTAATTACTGTAAATATCTTTTGACTTCAGCTTAATGTTTAAATAGTTTGTAATCATAAGCTATTACTCAGAATAAGCTAAAGCTATTAATCTCTCTCTTTGTTTTTTGCTCTTGGCAAAGAACACATTTATTCTTAGACAATCAAGGAACATAAATTGAACATAAATATGATAAATATCGTAGACAGATAAATAGACATCAAACATGTCAGACAAAGAGAATCTAAAACGCTAACGCTTACTGTCAAATAGTGTAGGTACTCTATCAGCGAAAAGTTTTTAATCTAAGTCTATGTAGTAGCTTATCTATGCAAGGCTATTCTGAAAGAAAAACAGGAAACCAGGAAGCTGGCATAGAAAAGTTTTAAATCCAAGTGGCATAAATATAGTTTAATTCACAAAAAAATCACTAGATGGCGCTGTTCGCATTTCTGCATCGCGCTGTAGAGATTATGCGACAAGAAAGTTAGTCAACTTTTGTTTTGTTACCGAGCATTTATTTATTTATTTATTAAAAATTTTTGAAACCCTGCTCCGGCGGGGTGCATTTCAACATGTTATGAAAAAAAAACCAGCGGAAATAATGTTTTTCGTTTGAATTTGCACATAAAAAAAATGTCATGTAAACATTTTCGTATTGACGGTTAAAATTATTCGTCAATAGGGTTCCGTAGCCAAAGGGTGAAAACGGGACCCTATTACTAAACCTACGTTGTCCGTCCGTCCGTCCGTCCGTCCGTCCGTCCGTCCGTCTGTCCGCCTGTCCGTCTGTCCGTCCGTCCGTCCGTCTGTCCTACCTATTAAGGACTGTAACTTTTGAACCGTAATAGCTAGACAGTTGAAATTTTCTCAGATTATGCGTTATTACGGCGGATTTGTTAACAAATAATAAAAATGTCAAAAAATAAAAAATTAAGGGGGGTTCTCAACAAGAAACTAGTTTTTATCAACGTTTTTTCTTCACGCTCTATGGTAAAAACGGTAATACATATAAGCGTCAAACTTAGTGTGATTATAGATCAAACTCTACAGAATAACAACAAATAAGGTGAGGCGGGGCTATTCCGGCAGCGGGGCTATTCCGGCATTTGGCTATAACTTTTGTTCTATAAGCTTTTAGTCAGTCGCGACACCTGGTACAGGTAGAGAAAAAGCTTGTTTCTTCGATAAAATATAGATGGGGCGGCTAACGCAGGAATTGTTTGATTGGGAAGCCATATTGACGGGATACAATTTTTTTCGCTTGCGTTACCAAAAACGCTTCGCTAATTTATTTATTTTTTAGTGGTTTTTGTGTTTTATTTGAAGATTAATCAAGTTAAGTAATATGAATAAGAACTGTAGATTCTTTTCTGCTAACTTATTTTGTCCTACGCTTATTTATTACTGTGTTATTGAGTCTGACATAATAATCCCCCAAAACTATGATGGAGGGGCAATTCTGGCAGAAAACACTGGCGGAATAGCCCCACTGTTTTTGTATGAAGTAGCAAAATGCTAGTGATGTCCACAGTATAGGCATAAACGTCGATATTAATTTCAGTACTTTTAATCCTACCATATCTCGCATGTACATTTTTAGGTAAAATCAAGACAAAACATGTAATCTAGTTTAAAATAAGTATATTGTCATACGAGTATGTATCTTGTATTATTATAGATGATGTAACATTTAAAGATAAAAAGAATAACGTATTTACTCAGAAATCAAACTTTGAAATGCGGTTGAAGACGTGAAAAAACTAAAATAACTGCATGGAGCGGCACAGATACTCAGGATAGATACCCAGAACTACAATAAATACCTAACCTTTATTAAAAAGAAGAGAGTTAATAGGAAATCAATTTTAATATGACGTTTTTTTATCATAAATTTAGGATTACTCGTACTCAAAAAATGTTTTATTAAATTAAGCACTTATACTTACTTTAATCACTCTCATCCAATTTTTAAGAAATTTTTGCTAGGTTCCGTTTATCGACTTTTACGTGTCCCAGCCCTAGCATGTATGGAGAGCTGCCAGAATAGCCCCACAAATTTTTTAAAGTGTTTTTACTCGAAAATGAAGCATCCCAGCTTGTCATAAAGTTCATTTTCGCATATGTCGTATCGTCAATATTGTATTGCTTTGAGTTTGAGCGTCATAGCTCCATAGATGGCGGAGATATTGTCGACTGCCGGAATTACCCCGCTGCGGGGTAATTATGGCCACATGGTATTTTTACGAGAATTTCGCTTGTTTTGCCAGTGTAAATATGCGTTTTTAAAACAAAAATAAAGGGGAAATCAAAATAGATAAAATACCCTTTAATATGCAATAGTCAACTTTACTGTAACTTTATAACAAAGGGAAATAATGAGGTTTAAACTTTTCGCTTTGATTTTTTGTGTCAGAATAGCCCCGCCTCACCTTACTAAAAACCGGCCAAGTGTGAGTCGGTCTCGCGGTAAAGGTCCCGGACAAAAAAATATTTTTTTCTTAGTTAATAATGTTGTGTTCTGTGGTGGTGTGGTACGGAACCTCGGTGCGCGAGTAGCCCGACTCGCACTTGAGCGGTTTTATTCTAGTTTCATTTAAAAACTTTTTTTCTTTTCAGATAAACTGCCTGAAGCTCTGGAGACCAATTGTGCAAAGTGTACCGATAAACAGAAGCAAATGGGGAAAATACTGGCGCAAGAAGTAAAGAGAACCCACCCTGAAATCTGGAACGAGCTGGTGGCTTTATACGACCCCCAGGGAAAATACAGGGAGGCTTTCCAGGAGTACCTGAAAAACTGAGAATATGTACTGAAGAATAGGAAAATGATATGTTTGCTCAAATGTGCTTTCTATTAGGTATTACAGACGTTATTAATAATGTGTAATTTTTCTGTATGGTTTTGTTAAATTTTTTATTATGATTTAATATTAGAACTGTGATTTTTAGTATAATTTTATTAGGTATTAATAAAGAACCAAATTATTTACGTATTACAATTTTTATTCAAAAATATGGTAAAATCTTATTATAAATCAATTAAAGTTATTAACAAAGGATGAATTTCAATTGCTAAAATTACTCAAAAACCATATAAGTACCCAAAAGGTCATGTCAAAACATCCTACTACATCATCAAAATGAACAACTTCCAATAGGGAGACAAAGTCGAAAAAAAAAGTAAAAATCTGTTGTACCACACATTTTCATATGAAACAGCTGATTATTTTAATTTTTTCTCGATATTGGCTCCATTGTTCAAATTTTTTCAGTTTGATGATCTAATAAACCACCCCTTAAACTTATTACCAAAGTGTTTTGATACGCCCTGTTCATTTCAAATACAGTCTAATGTCCCTCTATTGCATTTTCCTCTGAAGGATTATGTTCTAATACTTTGCGAAATGTCTGATAACATACCCACCCCTCAGGGTGGTACTTCTTAGCTTCTTCCCATATAGCGTTAAATCTTTCATCTGTAAATTTCTCTCCTAAAGAAGCTTCAAAGACTCGTCTCACAACATCAGCCTCTCGCTTCTGATATAAGTCTCTATGATTTACATGCAGCAGTGTCAAAACGCTGGGATTCAAACATGACTTCATATCTGATTCTTGAGGAAGACATGTCCTGTCAGCTTTACAATAACCTTCAGGGGTAACAGGGAAATCCATATCGAAATATCTTCCAGAAGGAAGACCTGCCATCAAACGGTGGTCTGCTTTTTGACCAGGTTTCACCATTTCGGTGTATGTGGTTCGAAAATCTAAGGTTTCAGGTTTAAAATCAGGTATTTTTGGGAGCTGTGGTGAAGGTTCTCGGTAGTTAATCACGTGGACAAACGTTTTGTATTCGATTCGTGATCCGTCGAATGCATTCCACATGGCAAGTAAAGGTTCAATCAATGATGGTTCGAATCTAATTAATTTTGTTCCACAGAAATCGTAAACAATGTTTTTTGGCAGCCACCCTGTCTTATCGGTATCAAAATATTTCAAATTCAAGTAAAACTTTCCAAAGAATGTTGGTAAATACCGTGTTGATAGAATCTTTCGTAAAGAATTAAGATGTCCTAAACATTTTCTAAAAAATGGTAGACCTGGATTTAAATCGGAAAAAGACATGCTTTCTAGGAGTCCTACGTGAGGTTTTATAATTCCAAATGTGTAGTCGTTAGGCACGTCCTTAAGATTATTATTAGGGGCTAATACAGTACTGATCCGTGGTTGATTCACACTTTGAAAGTCTGCTTGAGTAAAGTTTATTATACACCGTCCACCCGTTCCTAAAACCACGCGGTCATCTGTCAAACAACATTTACCATAGATGCCTTGAGGGCTAACGCCAGATATGTGACCGTAAGTCAAATCAGGATTAAAGTCGCAGTAATTTCTAGTCTTCTGAAATCCAACACTTTTGTTCTCTGGTGTCCTATCAGGTAAAGGAATTTTGGGCATCACTATGTCGTACAGACGGCCATTGTCTTGCGTTTTTTTTCCAAACGTCGTCCCCTCCTTATCGAACCCTTCGGGTAACATAGGCACAGGATCTGGTACTTGTCCCAATGACTTTTTCCAGTAAGAAGAGTAAGGTGTTTCCTTGATTTGATCGACCAGGATTTGAAATTTCGTTTTGTCTGGTGGATTGACGAGCTGGGCGGCAAGTCCGAAGCATCCACTATGTCGCATGTCCTTAGGTATGGGGTGTCGCAATGGAGGCAATGGTCTGGGCTTAGGTTCCGGGAGGATGACGTCACTTATGAGGGAGTCAGCTTCATCTTTCAGTAGGAAATGCTTCAGAGACCCTGGCACGTCTTCGTCAGGCTGAGCCGACGGTAGACCGGCCGCACATACCCGAGGATTCCTTTCGAAGAATTTACCGAGGTTACCCTTACCCCCCGACGTAGATCTTTGATAATCGACAGGCATTTTAAGGGTTTAGTTTGAGGTTATTAGTAAAATAAATGTTTTTATAAAAATAGTATTTTGTTGTATTTGTATCTGTATATTATTTTGATGTTATTATCAGTCACAGTGACAGCAAGGAATGAGTGACAGCCAAATAGTAGCTTATCTATGGGGTCACTTTGGGGGTTTGGGTCATAGAGAATTCACCGCTCCCGTTTGGGTACACTTTGGGTACCATTTGCTTTGTTTATAATCATGAACTCAGCATGAACTTAACCGATCAGGTAGTCTGAACCAGGTCTGAACAGACAATCGGAAACAAAATCTGACGTCTATTCCCAGCCTTATTATTTTATTTTGGACAGATAAAAGAAAGGTTTTATTTTAAAGTCATTAAAAAAGAAAAAAGTTTCAAATGGCTCGATAGATAGCGTTGGCGCGAGAGATAACAAAATATCAAATAGTAAAAATTCGTGCTTTTGCTGCTGTGAAGCCAGGAATGTCTCCATATGAGGGAACTCCTCAACAGTTAACAGCATCGTCGGCTTGCCATTTTGTGTAGGTACACGTTCATGATTGATAGCAAAACAAACATTTTATCCATGATCTGGAAGCCAGGAATGTCTCCGTACGAGGGAACTCCTCTACGGTTAATAAGCATTGGCTTGCTTGGCTTGAACGTGCACACAAAATGTGTGCACGTTCATATTTAATAGCAAAACAAAAATTTTATCCAATATCTGGTGCTAAAGCCAGGAATGTCTCCGTATGAGGGAACTCCTCCACAGTTAACAGCATTGGCTTGTTATTATGTGCACACGTTCTGGTTTGATTGCAAAACAAACATTTTTATCAAGATCTGGTGCTGTCAAGCCAGGATCGTTTCCGCACGAGGGAACTCCTTAACGATTAATATCGCCGATGTGTACATGTTCGGTTTGGTTACAAAACAACCATATTTAACAATGATCTGGTGCTAAAAAGAGCTAATGACTAAAAAGGTAAAAGTAAAATTAAAAGTATTTTTTTTTAAAACTAGCTTTTTTTAAGGTGTACTAAAAATATAAGTAATTAATTCTAGTGTTGCAGGGGCAATGCATATTTGTAGTGGAAATAGTTTGCATGGCATATTTTTTAGTACACCTTAATAAAACCTAGTTTTAAAAAAATACTTTTAATTCAGTAAACGACATTTGGTTTTTGCATAAAAATAATAAAAAAGTAAAATTTTCTTTTTTTGAAGGTGCCATAAGTGAATATGTCCGTTTCGCAATTAAAAAGACCTTAGAATGACATTATTATTATAAACTAAAGTGCTTTAATTTCAAACATTATTGATTTTTAAACATGTTTCAGCCATGTTGTGCTATTTCGAATCAAATTAAAGATTGAAAAATTCAGTCTCGGACGGGATTCGAACACGCACTCTTCCAAACCGGGGAAGTGCGTTATCCAATTTCGCCACCGAGCGATCTGCTCAGAGACCGAAGCTCACTTTTAAAGTGCTTTATTTTGTGTAAACGTCCGTTTCCTCATTAAATACCTACTTACTTTTATAGTCCTTCAACACCTTTATTTAATTTTTTTTTCTTTGGTTTGGATTTTAATGCTGTTTGAAACCAATTCTTTTTATTTGTTATACGTAATGTTTATCCAAAATATTAATTGATATGCGGGCAAAATTTTATATGCGAAAGGGACTTATGTGTCCTTAGTCATCTCTGTGTGATAGTTATCTAAAAGTAGCAATAAAAGAGAGGTAGAGATTCAAAATAGGCACCTAATCATATATCACACACAGGCATTGAAGAGAAAAAGTACTAAAAAAGAGATGAAAAAATATTTAATTTTGAACGGACTCTCCTGTAAAAACTGATTTTTTGACTTGTGGCCCTTTCGTTTCAAGCTGTTCTATACCAATATGAATGGAACTTATTCCCCTTAATCTTTATTACAACCATTGAACTTTTATGTACCACACACTATTAAATACCACCACAAACTAACGTCATGCGCCACATGAGGGCACGCCGAGCGCAGGCGGCTGAAAGAGATTAAGAGACTGTGGCAATATCGCTGCAATTAAAAAATCCTCTGTCCCACACAAAACTGCAAACATAACTAAATTACACAGACAGCTGATTTTTATTTTTCGTTTTCGATATTGGTCCCATAAAGAAAGTTGTTCAGTTTGATGGTCTGATCATCTCCTTAAAATAGTTTCAGCTAATTTTGTTAGACCTTATACAGGGTGAAATTGATATCATTAGCATCCTTTTAAACTAAGAGTCTACCCAACAAACTGAACAACTTTTACTATGGGAGCAATTCAATCGGAGCACAAAAGAAATCTGCTGTTGCATACATTTGAGTCGAGTAGGCGTTGCAGTTTAGTATGGAACAGCAGAGTTTTTTTTTGCTCCGATTGAATTGCTCCCATAATAAAAGTTGTTCAGTTTGATGGGTAGATTCTTAGTTTAAAAGGATGCTAATGATATCAATATTACCCTGTATAAGCGATTCAGGCGTATTTTGACACTGCGAACCGACATACTCGCTGCCCGTACTAATATGCGCGCATTTACGCATTTACGCTATTACAACGCATTTATTAATTCAAAGCTCGATCATATCATAATTGTAACCTATTTACCTAAATAGGAAGAAGTCATGATAACTACAATAGGAAATAACACAAATCGTTTGTCTACGTACAAAGTGAATATACAAAGAGGTAGTTTATAGGATAATATAGGCATTAGTATTGCATACACTGTCCCAAGATCTCTATGTGTAATTGATGGTTTTGTATGTCCACTGTGCATTTAAGGACAATGACAAAGAAGTTAATATAAACATGGGAATGTTTCGGTTCTGCTCAGTTGCGCTGGCAATCTACAAATAGGATTGCGTTTACTTTCATGAACGTATTAAAGTGAATTTTAACTCCTGTTCCCTAATTAAGCAAGGACCAAGGTATAGTGATGCAATCTTTTCTTTTCCTGAAGTCAAAGCTCAAACAGAATTGTTTAGTTTTTGATCAATATTGAGGTCCAGGTTCGAATCCGTACGGACGACATGCCATGTACCAATGAGTTTCTCTAACCTATGTACACACACATCAAGCTATACAAAACCAGCATAAGCTGGCCGCGCGTAGGTTGAGTAACGTATAATGAAGCGCGGCCAGCTTAACATAATATGTTGGTTTTGAATAGGTTGATGTGTCACCGTGTGTACGTAATAGATTCTGAATGCTCTCCAACGGTGAAGGAAATCATCGTGAGGAAACCTGCATACGCTGAAGAAGAAATTCCGATGCGTAGGTATTGTGAAGTCCACCAATCTACTAAACACCCAAACACAAAAATATTACTAGGGTGTTTTGTTACACCCTGTATATGACCGGATAAATAAATACCTATAGGTTGATAAAAAGATATTCGTGTACGTGTTATTTGAATGTAATCTATTATTTCTTTCCTACTTACAAATTACAAAAAGGACAACCGACGCTCTCCCTTGAAAAAATACCAGAAAATGTATAGAAGTTTTTACTGCAGTCAAATGTGTAATAAATTATGGGGTTTTATAAAAACGACTCAGATTGTATTATTTATTTTTATTTAACGAGTTATTTAGTCATTTATTATGAATAAATTATTAAAAAAGCAGCAACCCCAAAATGGCTGTCAATGTTGTTTGAGGAGGTGATGCAAGCACAATGTTTTTTTTTAAATATAAAAATGATAAAAACTGCCATTAGTTTCTAGTGTTCCATAGTAGGTACATAATAAAAATAAAAGTACGATTATACATTTTTTGGTATTATGTGCCGGATGTCCTTTATAACATTTCAATGGTCGTGGCAAAGAAAACGGAATTTACCTACTGTAATTGCAATCTAATCAAGATTTTCCATTGCATTCTAATTAGTTAATTACTTATATCCTGGGTTATTTACATAACGCAGTAGTGATAGGTACCAATATTGTGATCTGTGGCTTTCAACTTTACTCGCATTAGAATTAAGTTTACAATAGGTAGGTAATTGTTTTTGCAATAAAGTTTTATGACTGTTCCTTATAAATCCTTTTTTATACCTATGTCTTGTCCACATTCTGGAGTGCCGACAAGTCGAGCATAGGGCATTAAGATCTGATAAATATGTGTAAAGGATAGGTAAATAAAATTTATGATGGACTGCAGTAGAAGTCCTTACTCGTTCACTACTTTAATAAAATTAAACGTTACAAGATTCTGTAGAGATAAAGTGTTTAACTTGCAATGTTAACTTGCCTATTATCATCTAAAGATAATTCTAAGTAGATCAATATGTGTATTCCTGTTCAAGGCAATTACTATTTATGTATTGCTCCGGACCGATTTCCACCACGGCGACTGCTTCAACTCCGTTGTTGAGCTCTCATGTGGCTAAAATAACCACAGATTAAAACTACTAGTAAGTTACTAAGTAGGCATAGCCTTAAAATGAAGAAACATCTATTCCAACAAACGCTGAGATCGCGTATTTTGAACGCAAGTTTCAACATTATTATTCAAAACGGTTTCAATTTTAAGCACCAATCTCAGCTTTTACTATGTGCCTATATTAAAATCCAAATAATTTATTTCTGACAGTTTCCTTTACAGTGTTAGTAACAAAACAAGGTATATGTAATTTCAGCTTTCTTTACTCACGGGGAATCCCACCGGTCTCTGAACATGCTCAGAAGACCATTCGAGCTAGCTAGGAGCCGGGCAAACATGGATGCGCTGGATATTATAGAAACAACAAAATTAGCCATTCTGTCTTCTTCAATCTAATTATCAATATAATTTCAGCAAATAATGCAGCTCATCTGCATCGTCGTAACTGCGACCCTTGCAGCGGCAAACGCAGATTTCTACAGCTCTCGTTATGACGACTTTGATATCCAGCCCCTGCTGGAGAACGACCGTATCCTCCTGGGCTACACCAAGTGCTTCCTCGACCAGGGGCCGTGCACGCCTGATGCTAAAGATTTTAAAAGTACGTTTTGAAGACTAATTTACTTACTTACTTACTATGCTGGCTCAGGGACCCGAAGTGGGTCTTGGCCTCCGACAACAAAGCACGCCATTCATCCCTTTTCTGTGCCATCTCAGTCCAGTTGGGCTCCTTCAGCTCCTCGAGATCCCAGGTAATCTGGTCTATCCAGCGATACCTGGGCCTGCCCACCGGGCGACGCCCAGAGGGACAACCCAGATACGCTCTCTTCACCGCACGATCTTCCCCCATCCGTTCTATGTGCCCGAGTCAGCGTAATCGAGCAGATTTTATCTCTCCCAGTACGTTGGGATTGGAAACTAGGTCTTCTATTACGTTAATCATCGAAACTGAAAATCTATACTTAAATCTAATTGTACGTCTACGTAAACAAGTAATAATTTGCATCATCACTTTTCAGAAGTGATACCCGAAGCTCTAGAGACGACATGTGGCAAATGTACATCGAAACAGAAGCAGCTGATCAGGAAGGTGATCAGGGCAGTCATGGAGCGGCACCCAGACTCCTGGAAACAGCTGGAAGAGAAATTCGATAAGGACATGAAGTATAGAGACTCCTTCAATAGGTTTATAGAAGAAAATGATTAGGTAGTGCGTTATTGGTAGTTCGTTTCTTGTAGGCGCTTAACTATGGCTAAGTGAAAAACTTGAGTAAGTGGTGTTAAATAAATGAATTATTTTATTATTTAAACCTTTTCATGGTAAATTAAGAGCTTTTGAAAATTTTTCTAATGGTTAAGTTGATACTGTCAAGGATATAATTTTTTTTCGGTAGCCTTCTGCTGTGAGAAAAATTTTCAATATCTTAACAAAAAAAAATTTGGCGTCATTAATTAGATATCTCTGACTACCCCCTTGGGGAATATAGTCGTGAGCATATGCATATGCTTATTCTAATTAGATTACAACAGGCTATTGGCTGGTACCAGGCATCCACGCATGCGTAGAAAAAGATAGCAAGTATATCACACAGAGTATTTAATACAAGGTACAATAGGCCCTAGTTATATTGAATGAAGTGGTTAAGTAAATCAAACTGAACAACTTTCAGTATGGAGCCGATATCGAAAAAAAAATTAAAAATCTGTTGTTTCATACTAAACACGACTCTATACTGAATAGCAGATTTGTGTTATTTTATTTCTACAGGGTGTAACAAAACACCCTAGAAATACATAAGGGGGTGCCTCAGACCATCAATCTAAACAACTTTCACTATGGAGCCAACATCGAAATCGCGAAAAAAAACAGCTCTTTCATACAACTTCAGTACCGTCTCGACTCAATTAATGTATGGGACGGCAAATGTTTTTTTATTTTTTTCTCGACGTTGGCTCCATAGTGAAAGTTGTTCAGATTGATGACGTACTAAAGTAAGTTAAGTTTTACTAGGGTGTTTTGTTACATCCTGTATATTGACACCAATGTGAAAATTGTACATACAGTTTTACGGTCTAAACCATCCCATTGAATATTACTACTAGCATATCTTGTTATACCCTTAATTCACCAATAGCACACTCGTCACATGGAAACCGAAGCGCTCCCATTGGTGGATTTTTCCTGGTACGCCGCCACGCACTGCAGAGTTCTGGGCCCTATTTAAGGGTACTCTTCCCATCTGCAAGGGTCTCTTTCTTACAAGCAAACTTTTGCAATTAGCCATCCCGCTTCAATTGCGCGGCTCTGGTCAGAATTTTCCGTTTTCTTTGAAAACCTACCTAGATTTTACATGAATTTTGAAAAAATTAGAAAACCACATCATTTTATATTGTATTGTAAAGATTATTGTAAATTTTCATATTCTTCTGATCAAAAAAGTAAGAGTAAAACGGTTACAACTGGAAAAAAAGAGGTGACTTTGGAGTCGTTTTTCTTCAGTATTATTAATTAAAATAGATTTCGAGAAAAACCACATCACTTCTCATATCCTGTAGATTGTTCTGTTTTATTTTCTGCTTAAAAAGTGCCATAGTTAATGTATAAAATGGTTACAAAGTTACTCAAAACCGGGCGGACGCCCCTTAAGAAACGTGACATTTGACAATGACAATTCAAAGTACATTGCTGAGAATGCTAGGACACATGAAGCACTGCAAGTTTGGTGTTATTAGTAACCGGCAATGTACAGCCAGTGCAGGTATAACCCAGTTTTCTAACTTTTACCAAGGATGAAAGAAAACATCTTAAAGAATCATTGTATTTTTTATTCACTTAATTCCATAGCCAATTGATTTCTTATTCTAACTACTTTGGTTCCTCTTTCCACCCGTTGTACCGGCTTGAGTCCCTACGAGTCTCTATCGGCCGTTTAAGACTTTTCCTTCAAAGCTACAATGGTATCCTTGTACTTCTCCTGGTAGATGCTATCAGGGTCATACTTAGATTTCAACTCGTTCCATAATTCCGGGCGTTTGTTCACCAAATGCCTGATGACTTTTTCTGAGCCCTCTTTCTGTTTCGCAGTACATTTCGAGCAGTCATGTTCTAATGCATCTGGTAGTGTTTCTTTTAAGGTTTTAGCATCAGCAGTGCAACGACCTCTTTCTAGAAGACAGTCGACGTAGCCCTTGAGGAGTCTGTGTGATTCGAGAATTTCGTCGACATTGATATGGTCCCATTTATCGGTGTACGTCGCGCCTGGTCTCGCCCAGGTGACCGCTACCATGCAAGCCAGAGTGACTAGAAGAATTATCTTCATTGTTTGATCTGAAAATAAGGATGGTATGAATAAGTAACGCTTAAGCACTCATTTGATTCACACTAAATTGAAGCTAATACATACATAAACTAATTAAATGCTGTCAGAAACATGACTAAAACAACCAGACTATATTTTAGGACTATGTCTCCGTACGTTTGTTATTCTTAAAATAAATATTTGTTCAACAGATATTTCTTCGACCAGGCGTGAATTTCGCAAAAGAGTATCCTATGTCGTAGCCTATGTCACAATATAAGAAAGAGTAGGTATCCATTACTACATCCCATGTAAAGCAATGTATGCCGAAGCGAAACTGATCTTGCAAGATGTGTTTTCAGGTTTTCAGGATAACTGAGACCAACGGACGGAATTTTATAAACTTCATCGGGTCCAAAACTATCCTATTTTTCAAGCTGGAGCCAGCTATATACATTCACAAAATTTCATTAAAATCGGTTGATTGGTTTCGGAGATTAGCGTGTACGAATAGTGACACGTGATTTTTTTAAGTATTTAGAAGATAATATTCGTCCTTTCATATTAATTGAGATCAAAACGGTAGAAAATTAAAATTTATTTGAATAAACATTTCCAGAGATGTCTTGAAGGTGAAGGTCATACGATAAACAATGGTAGGTACTTTATAATCAAAGGAATTACATAGCACGTTATACTTATTCTCTAGGTACCTACTACACGTGCTACTGAATTTCAGAGTATTTACCTACTCTCTAACAGACATACCAGTTTCTGTGGTATTGAATCTTATTGAATCATAGACGAAGAATTTTGCGCTTAAAGAGCCCGCGTCTTCATGTCGTCTATTTACTATGAATTTTTCTACTGTACCATACACAGGAAAGGTTCGTGAGAAAAGCAGAAAACTTTTTCAAAAAGCAACTAGCGACCCGCCCCAGCTTTGCCCGGGTAGGGAGCTATGATATATTATACATTGATTTGATTATACACATAAATAAATATTTCGGAAGATATTCAATGACAGTGAAAACCGTATCGAAATCCGGTGCGTGGTTTAGAAGAAGTAAGCGGAGTAACAGAAATAATGAGGACCGATGCGGATAGCGACTTCGTTTTATACTATTTACTGATTATGTGTTGTATTCAATAAAGACAGTCAAGAAAACTCTATCGGACAAAGTTTCTAATGGAAACATCTAAACTATCATGACCAAGGAAGCATCAATGAATAATTTTCCACGTCCGATTGCAACACCGACAATGGAAGAGGCAAGTAGCAAGAATAATTGTCCACCTATCGCACTCGGACACCGCTCATTTGATTAATTACTATGATTACCTATTGTCTTATTGTTCAGTACTTAATGACTGCATTGTCACTCCGTTAGGAATATGACGTAGTAGGTAGGTATGTCTTACATCTGTGAAGTAACTTTATGAGAATAAAAGTCCTTGGTATCAATAGATGGGATGGGAATATTGTAAACAATTAGATGCTTACTTTTTTGTGCATCCTACACGTGCCATTGCATGTCTATATTATTAGAATTTTTTGTGACGATAATAATACTGGACATAAAATGAGTTGTTTAAAACACAAATTGTTTTTGAGTAAAGCGCTCCGTCCCACACACATAAATGCGATTACCATCGCATCGCAAATATCAGCGAGCGCTCGATTCTTATTACAAAAAATATTTTACAAAAAAATTAAAACCGACTTCAAGAGTAAAAAGTAAGAAATAATATTTCAGCCTATGAATTTTACGTTCGAATCTATAAGAAAATTAATTTGTTTTATCGAAGTCGCTGTCAGGCCGGTTCGATTCGCGACTGAGCTTGCAGTAATTTTTTGGCTTGGCTTGACACCGACTCCAATAAAACAAATTAATTGTTATTAGGCTAGGCTTATAATTCATAGGCTGAAATATTATTTCTTACTTTTTTTACTGTTGAAGTCGGTTTTAATTTTTTTTGTAAAATATTTTTTATTTCATAAGTTTCAGTGATTAAATATGTTAGTTCGACTCAGATATCAGTTATATACGCAAAGGGTACATTGAAACGAAGCAAATGGTTCAATCGCAGACGATTTGCTGTCAACTTTTGAGGAGTTCTATTGTATAGCTCCGAAACGCGTCATCAGAACTTCACAAAATTAAAAAATGGGACCACCTCGGGAGTATACCCTTTCAAACAAAAAAGGTTTTTTTTTTAATTGGTTCACAATTGACGAAAATATCGGTGAACATACATAAAAAAAAAATACACACAGCCGAATATAGAACCTCCTCCTTTTTTGAAGTCGGTTAATGACGATTATGTATGATTTTCAATCGTAGCGCTCGCTTATATTTGCGATGCGATGCGAATTCGCCGATAAATCACGATTTAAAGACAATGAATTTTGACGGACAGAATTTACAGGAGAAAACTACAATGTGACTATCAAGTTCGATACTTTTGTAATCTAATTTGCATAGGATAACAAATATTTTTAACCATGTCTTTATATGTCACGGTATTTTATTATTCTCTACACGTCCCCTAGCATAAGATACTGACTGTACCCATATCAACACATGATTCGTAGTCTGAGTCTCTATGTCCGTAATTAGTTAGTACACTGCAATTTGATATAATTTCACTTGAAGCAACCTGTGTGACATCCTTATGCTAGTCAGTGTTTATCTTGACTGTGATAGTGGAGCATTATTTTTTATGGATTCAAAAGTTAAGGTATGCAATTCCTTAATAATACATATACAACGTGTTAATGAATTAGCGCAAAACCTCATACACCCCAACTGATTTATAACAAAATAATTAGATTAAAACAATAATTTCATTATTTTGATTGTTAAAATTTAAAGTTATTCGCATTTTAAGTATTGAGGCAAAAATGATTTGTTATCATTTCAGCACTGAAAGAAAGCGCTAACGTACTCATGGATACATTTTTATAATCTTGTTTTGGTAGTAAGTAGGGTGAGTGTGCCCGTGCGGTGGGTTGATATCGGGTTGAGAAAATTTAAAATTTCGCAAAAAAATTATTAAATATTTTGAAAAAAATCACCTATGTTGAAACCATGATAATTCGACTCTGCTCTCGATTCTAAACAAACTAATTTCTAGTTTTGCGTTAATTCATTAACACGTTGTATAGGTACGGGAATTATGGAGTAAGACCGGAGATAGAGTTCTGTGTGGTGCGTCTTGGGATGATGGTAGGCTGATTGATGATGACAGCTGATGATGAGGATATGATTAAATTCTAAATAGTGAAACCTATAAGGGTACTATGAGTCTATTGAGTTGACAATCTGCTCAAAAAAGAGTAAAATGTTCATGAATACACTTTAATAAGACCCCCATACATATGGCTCCATATTAAGCACTCCATATTCGATTCGAATAATTCGAATACTCTTGGTACCCATGCCTTCTTGCAGATAAATAAAATTATTTAGGTATGGTAGGTACTATCTGATATTAAACAACTTTAATTTTACCGAAATATTCATTGGTTTACAAACACGTCGAAAAGCCCGATTAGTTGCAATGAATATTGACATGGTTACTTATTTATCGGTCTGAAATCATCCTTGGGCACGCGTGGTGCTCTGACGCCCAATACACCCTGAGGGTAGACCTGTACCCTGGATGTTGATGAATTTCCCTTTGCTGGATTCAGGCCCACGGATAAGGATAAGAGGGGATGGATAATAAGCTAGTTGACAACTATTCAAATCAGCTACTCTTTATCGGACGTCAAAACATGCGATTTGTATGAACATTTGTACTATAAATAATAATTAATTGTGACGTCATCAACATTTACTTTTAATAGTTTATCTTACGAGACGAGTGTTAAGTATGAAGGTGGATGGCAGTGGTAGGAGAGGCAGGCCGAAGAAAAGATGGATGGATTGTGTGAAGAATGATATGTGTAAAAAGGGGGTGAGTGTTGAGACGACGGCTAAGAGAGATGAATGGAAGAGGATGACATATTGCGCCGACCCCAAATAATGGGAAATGGGCAAGAGAATGATGATGAGTTTATCTTGTTATTAAAAATAGTATTTTCCAGCTAAAAACTCAATGAAAATGGGAGTTTTTTAAGCCCTATTTTCTAAGAAAAAATTGAGAAGATAAAATAAAATGTATTGTACTTACCTAGTCAAATATCCAATTCTAAGCACAAGCAGAGACCGGGGACTACTTTGATTGTATATTTTTTTTTGGGTACCTCCCCTAAATACAAAGTGGGAATGGAATATTTTTTTCTCGTCTACCCCATGGTGTGTGGTATCGTTGGATAGTTCGTTTTTTCTACTTAGGGATTCGTTAGCGAAATATTACGCTTTAAAATGTAAAATTTTGTTAGAGTCATGTGTCCCCCCCTCCCCCCCCCAACCCGACTGCCAGCTAAACGGTTATTTCTGGAAATATTAAATAATTCATGGCAGTAGTACCTATATGTAACAAAATTAAAAGGAAAACTATCAGCGCTAAGTCGGCTTTACAAGTTTACGAGTAATAGTCGACCAACTTATAAAATGTACTTTTTAGACTTTATTAGCCGTTAAACCAAAATGCCCCTTCAAAGTCCATATTATATTGTGACGGGCACCTACGGAACCACACCCTGCGTGTGGCCCGACACGCACTTGGCCGTTTATTTTAATTTTATCTTGGCCTTGACTCTTGACCTACCTCTATGCAAAGATTATTAAATTCGAACTATCCCAGTTATCCAATCTTAATCAGAACTTTGAAAAGTATGTTGGCAAAACCTTATGGAAAACTTTTGGTTGTAAGGTTTGAATAATCCGCAAAGATTATGCTCAGCAATGACTCACATTGTATGCTATGTAAACAATCTAGTTTAAATTTACAAATGATGTAGGTCAACAATTGATGAATTATACGTATGTTGTAAGTATTAAATTTGGATAAACTGAGTATGTAGGTCCTAGAGTACCAAATATATACATCAATTCGCAACTAAGCATCATCTACATCCCCGAAAAAACTTAACAATTCCTTTTGCTAATTATAATACGATATTAATATATTCTAACATCTATTTCAATCAAACTCAATATACATATATCAATCCATTTCCTGTAGTAATAACTATATTTTCATCCTGATAATTGTCTATTTCAAATAATTTTTTTTGAAATAATCCATCAATCATTCAGTCAACCAATCAATGAGAGTGAGAGCTACTACTAACTAAGAGGTGCCACAAGGCTAGAATAATATTCTAGATTTATCTAGTTTTAAAGAAAGTTTCAGTTTTATTTTTATCCGCCTATATGACCATTTGGCGCCAGCTAATGATGCTTTTAAAGTCTCAATTACTAGTGTTACCAGCTTGAATATTAATTAACTAAAGTAATTAATACTTACTGTTGTATTCCGTGAGCACAGTGCGACCCTTCTATGGGCAGTGTGGACTAACGTAGGCTCAGGACCATTATATACCTCACTCTCTGGTTACAAGCGAACAATTGCAACGCCGGTGACGTCGATAATCATCAGGACATATTGATTATTAATAGCTGAAAGTGATGACAATAGAGAGGCTTGCTTTATGAGGAAGTATGCATTGTGTAGATAGGGTATTGACACTTGCTATCATGTGAATAAACTCTACATTTTAAAGTTGATCAATGGGCGAATGTTTGAAAACGAGCATAGCGTTATATTCGTTTGAGCATGTAAAATTTAATGTATACCTACAACGTGTTAATGAATTAACGCAAAACTAGAAAGTAGTTTGTTTAGAATCGAGAGTTGAATCGAATTATCATGGTTTCAAGATAGGTAATTTTTTTCAAAATATTAAATAATTTCTTTGTATAATGTTTAATTTCCTGAAGCCGATATCAACCCACCACATGGGCACACTCACACTACTTACTACCAAAACAAGATTCTTAAAATGTATCCATGAGTACGTTAGCGCTTTCATTCATTGCTGAAATGATAACAAATCATTTTTGCCTCAAAACTTAAAATGCGAATAACTTTAAATTTTAAGTATCAAAATAATGAAATTATTGTTTCGATCGAATTATTTTGTTATAAATCAGTTGGGGTGTAAGTATGAGGTTTTGCGCTTATTTATTAATACGTTGTAGGTATATTGCTATGAAATTAATTTTGCCTATAAGCTCATAACCGCTGCTCTTCACTGAAAACAAATCACCTGTCCCATACATTTGGCTTCTGTAGCCATTTACATTTTCTATGGAACAGTAGATTTTTCGTAACTTCTTAAATAGTCCCCTCGTCTGCTTTATATTCAGCTTATCATAATATTTCATCCTCCTTTCGTTACCAAAAATGAGGTTACCCCGTTAATTAGGGTCAACACAAAATGTCATAGTCATCTCGATCCGTAAATGAATTCAAGAGTTGCAGTACCCTTGATAAGTACTATTTACCTTTATTTCCTAATATGTGACTCCCACTGGCACACAGGAAGTATTCTAATATTACTCATCAGTAATACTTTGAAATAAGACCATGGTTACCTTTGTCATATTTCCTAGTTTATTTCCTATCTACATTGTGTCTCAATCTCTATGTAGTTATTTGAATCTGATAAAGATTAACGTGACCGCAATTCTAATAAAACAGGATAATATTTGATACAAGGGCGGCAAGTTGGCCGATTATTTATGTACCTAAATGAATGCTAGTGAAATCACATAAAGAATCAAGCAAACACAGGTGGCCTATATAGCCCATATTTATTTACGAGTACGTTGTCTTTTTCGTGTTGTTTCCGGCATGGGCAACCATTTATTCCCGTGGGCGTCATATGAGACGACTAAGGGTAAGGGATAAGTTTCTGTAGATTTGACACTTGACACGTCATTTCAACCTGAAACCTTCCCAATGCTAAAAATGAGCATTGCTACTTTTTTTACCTCTTAACACCCCGATAGTAATAATGGTCGTGAATTTATACATGTATGTCTTTTCCAGATTTGTACATTGGTGCTGTAATATACTACCTATCGTCAGACTTGCACACGTGTTTGACTAGTCTAGTATGAAATGTCTCAAGCACAAACAAAATCGAAGTGCAGTGTTATGTAATGACAAGAGCGTAGTCAGATAACCCTGGAAAATCGCTCATGTCAATTATGAACTGCATACAAACGACTGTTGCATGCAAATGAAAGTTGCACAAGAGTTCTCGCCTTTAAACTTGTGTAAACAATCTTGAGCCTACATCTAAGAATAAGCACCTATTTGTTATAAGTACAGGGTTTATTATAGCTTAACGGATATTGGTCGTCATTGTTTGATTTACATAGCTTGCTATATATGGAGATGGTGGTGTGAAGTTATTTATTGATGAACAAACTAATTTGATAGTCTCCCTAGAACCAACTCAAGCGCTCTTTGTAAGTTATGGAGATAGTCATAAATATTAAAAAAAACATATTAAAAAAAAATTACCAAAAAAAATAAAAACCGACTTCAGAAGTAAAAAAGTCCAAATAATATTTCAGCCTATGAATTTTACGTTCGAATCTATAAGAAAATTAATTTGTTTTGTCGAAGTCGCTATCAAGCCGGTAGGTACGATTCGCGACTGGGCTTGCAGTAATTTTATGGCTTGGCTTGACACCGACTCCAACAACTTCAACTTCAGAAGTAAAAAAGTACTAAATTATAAATTTTGTACTTTTTTACTTCTGAAGTCGGTTTTTAGTTTTTTGGTAAAAAAATTTTTATTTCATAATTTTTATTAATTAAATATGTTATTTCGACTCAGATATCAGTTAAAAACGCAAAGGGTATATTGAAAAGAAGCAAATGGTTCAATCGCAGACGATTTGCTGTCAACTTTTGAGGAGTTATATCATGTAGCTCCGAAGTGCGTCATCAGATCATCACAATATTAAAATGGGTGGTCCCATTTTAATATTGGGTGGGAGTATACCCTTTCAAACAAAAAAAGAATTTTTAAAATTGGTTCACAATTGACGAAAATATCGGTGAACATACATTAAAAAAAAATACATACAGCCGAACATAGAACCTCCTCCTTTTTTGAAGTCGGTTAAAAAGAAGAATCTTTCTTCTGGCTGGACTCAGCTGCTTAGAATTGGGTGGTTGTCTGTACTCCTTATTAACGAATGACTAATACGACGTATCTATTGTCATGTTTGGTTTAGAATAGCACCAACTCTGTCGTAAAGTAAGAGACAAAAATAGTCCCTTCAGGCATGGTCACAATCTTTGTCTGATGCCCACAGCGTGTGTCTACCGGTTAGACTCTGCATCCGACCCGTTCTCTAATCGTAACGATTTGCATCAAATTCAGAAGAGTAAGTACGAGAGATTGCATCTGTTTAGTGCATACACTTATGCACTGAAATATTATCAAGCCTGTACCTGCAGCTTTCTTAATATAGCAGTGAATTGGGTCGAGTCCATTAAGGGTACAAAGAAATCGGGGTTAATTTTGGTATCAAAAGTTCTTAAGCCTCACTGCTCCAGCAAGGGACTCCTCTCACGGATAGGGGAGGAGTGAGCCGTACTCCAACATGCGTCCCAGTCAAGAAGCTTAAAGTACCTAGTCCCAGTGCTATAAAGTTGGTAGGTAGAAAATTAAGAGCCATCAAGAGTTAATACGTTGCTACCAGTAATATTCCATTGTGTTCTAACATAAGAATCGCAGATTAGGACCAATTATTAACGTATTTATTGATATCATCAACATAGTCATTAATTAAAATGGATATAGGTACACTTATTCTACGGCTATGGATCTAAAATTAATGTGAATGCGCGGCGATTATCGGTAGTTATTGCTAATAATTTATCGGTATCATTATTTTCATAATGTGTTAAGCTTTGAAATTGTTCGTAAACTTCTAAGAACCAATCTGTTTTTCTATACTATTGTCATAAAAATAGCAAGAAGGCTAATCCTGCGCTGGTGGTCTTTGGACCAAAAATAAAAAAAAAACCAAATGAACTCTTCGTTTTGCACTTGCTCGTTGATTGAAAAAGGTCTGGTATCTATCAAAGCAGTTATGGGCAAAACGGAGAAAAGCGGAGATGCTAAAGTGGCTAGAGCGTGTAGGTACCGAAGCTGATCGAAGGAGAGAGGACAAGTCGTCCGCTCTTCATCGCTTTGGTGGACTTCGAGTCTTAGGATATCGACTTTAAAGGACATCTGGCACATAATACCAAAAAATGTATAACCGTCCTTCTATTTTTATTATGGACTATGGAACACTAGAAACTAACTGCAGGCATTCGTTTATTTTACAATGATTTATTAGTTTTTATCATTTTATATAAATAAAACATTGTGCTTGCAACACGGATGTGGAGTTGGTAGGATTACCAACTCCTACTAAACAATATTGACAGCCATTTTGGGGTTGCTGCTTTTTTATAATTTATTAATAATAAATGATTAAATAACTCGTTAAATAAAAATAAATGATACTATCTGAGTCGTTTTTATAAAGCCTCATAATATATTGCACATTTGACTTCAGTCAAAACTTCTATACATTTTAAGGTATTTTTTCAAGGGAGAGCGGCGGTTGTCCTTTCTGAATACCGTGAGCAGCACCGATTACATTTGACCACCTAATTTCTTTCTGTGGGCAAAAGACATTGCCCACGTGACGAAATATAGAAGGTATTAGTTACAAATCGTTTCACAACTAAAGAATAAGTATGATCAAAGAACACATACAAATAGTATGATAGCTAAAATTATAGACAAAATAGTAGAAATATCATACTTCCCAAAAAAATGGAAATTATCATTTTCTATTGTAGCATCTACACTATTATAAAACTGTAAATTTAAAAAAAGAATTTAGTTTGTTTGTTCGAGTATCACGCAAAAACTACGTAACCGATTTTGATGTAACTTTTTTTGTTTGATAGCTTATGATCTGACTTAAAATCTGGTATATAATTTATGCGGAAGAAGTCGCGGGTAAATGCTAGTTTCTTATAAAATTCTTTTTTTTTTCAAGTTTTGAGGCGACACTGGATTGGGCGTTTTCCTTTAAAAGATGTACCTAACTTAAACGCTAACACATGAGCCCTGATTTGCTAGCTAACACTCAGTTCTCTTGCTGTCACTTTTTGTCTTGTTGTCATAGTAACAGATAGCAAGAGATTTAATGGAGGATTAACTATAATGAGCGTTTCTACAACCGAGTGTTAGTCATTAAAACTCTATCTATTTATAACCTTTTGTTACTCATAAAAGTTATAAATAAATACAAAACACACTTTTTACCCGGCCTAAGCTTAGGTACGTGACGGATAAACACAATGTAATTCATTACTCATTGGGTATATACCTCGGTAATGGAAGGGTACCTCATTACATTAGGTACCAAAAAGCGTGACAATGACGAACGACAATGACGTAGGTTTAAGTAAAAAAACCTTTGAGTATGTATACGAAACAAAACCACATCAAATTCACATTCGTGAGCGTGTACGTTTAGGGTTGAGCCTCATCTGGCAGCACGCAATCGAATTTTTTCACACTCTATCCTTTGCTGTTGCTCAGGAACTCAATTTGCTAGAGCAAGGAAGGTCGCAGCACTGCTGCTGGATGCTGGTGTCTCGGAACAACATTGTTCCGAGGCTTGTGTTGCCGCGTCCAGTCTTTTTTTCTTACTCGACATTATTTTCTTTCGGTATCTATACAGAGTATAACAAAACACCCTAGTACCAAGTATTAGAAGAGGTGGTTTAGATTAGACCATCAAACTGAACAACTTTCATTATGGAACCAACATTAAGAATAAATTAAAAAAACAGTGCATAGAGGGTTCCGTGCACAAGCTTAATACGCACTTAGCAAGTTTTATTATGTGTTGTTTTACTAATCACACCAAGTTTAACGTTTTTATGTTACAGGAGATATTGAAAAAAAAAACACGTTTCTTATAATTATGTGGACCTCCATTAATTTTTTCCTTTTTTTTTATTATTATTTGGCAGCAAATCTGCCGCCATATGAAAATTTCAACCATCTTGCCTAGCTATTACGGTTCAAAAAATACAACCCTTTATAGGTAGGTAGGGCAGACGGACAGAACTATTGGTAATGGGTCTCGTTTACACCCTTTAGGTACGAAACCCTAAAAATCTACTATTTCATTCTAACAACTTTAGACACAAATTCAAAAATGTATGGCTTGCGTGGATCTAACACATAGAGGCCCCTTTGCGATACTTTTATCCAAGTGTGATGGGATGCATAAGGCCTCGTTTTTGGGGTCCCCAATTCCAAATATGAAAACCATTTTTCTTTTTTTTTCAATTTTCGATGGGGTCGCCATACAATTTTTTTTTTTTGGGCGAGCCCGAAGGGCGAGCTGCGTGACCGAGGCCGCAGGCCGAGACGTCCAAGTACCTAAATGCGAGCCCGAAGGTGAGCCATGTTAGCGAGGCCGAAGGCCGAGCTAAGCGAACGAACGCGAGGCCGAAGGCCGAGCTCCGCGTAGGCGCGTGCGCCGAAGCGTCCATTGTAATTACTACCCGTTTCCCTCCCCCCCAAGTACCTAAACGCTAGGCCGCAGGCCGAGCCACGTTAGCGAAGCCGAAGGCCGAGCTAAGCGAAAAAGCGAGGCCGTAGGCCGAGCTCCGCGTAGGTGCGTGCGCTGAAGCGTCCAACGCTTAGTTATACTGCCTGGACACCTCCGTACGCACCCGTCTCCCTTCGCCCGTGTAATTTTTGCGAGGCCGCAGGCCGAGCCGAGCGCGAGGCCGAAGGCCGAGCTACGCGTAGGAGCGAAGCTCCGAAGCGTCCCCCCTTGACGCCTGGTGGACCTGGTCTCCGGGGTCAGTCTGCCGCCAAACGAGCCGCAGGCAGACTGACTCCGGAGACCAGGTCCACCAGGCTTCCAGGCGATACGGCCCGCAACCACCTTAACCGATTGAGGGGTGGCGCCTCCACCCCCTAACTTCAGGGTCCTCGGTCACCTTCTCACCCTGTCTTCCCCTTTTTTCAGCAAAATTTTAAACTCCAACACCAAAAACCATGTGTAAACTGCAGCCTCCCCCCCCCCCCTCCCCCTCTTTTCCTTTTCCTAACCGACATCTTCTTCAGACACTGAAAATTAAGTCCAACTCCATGCCCCCCATTCGCGGCGACGCCGCCGGGCTTGCAGCAAAACACTAGTCTATACTATTATAAAACTGTAACAGAAGTGTGTCTGTACATTGAAGATATTTACAAAAAAAAGATTACGATATGGTTTTTAGGCTTCCCTGATTCGAAATCACAAATTTTTGCACTTTTTGTCTTTCTGTTCGTTTGTTTGCGTGTTTGTTTGTTCGAGCATCACGCAAAAACTACTGAACCGATTTTAATGAAACTTTTTTGTTTGATAGCTTATGATCTATATAATTTATGTGGACGAAGTCGTGGGTAAAAGCTCGTTAATATATATATTTATTTTATCTTTGTATTTAGCCTTAAATTATATCCTAACTTATTAAATAAACACCGTTGAGTGAATATGTTTAACACTTGAAAAGATTAACATTTTTTTTTTTAAATATCTTGGACAATGTCACACAAATTATCTAGCCACATTTAAAGTACCAGAATCTAGCCTGGACTTGTATTATGATGACTAGACAACGATATAGAATACATATATAGATACAAACATCCATGACTCGGGTACAAATATTCATATTCATCATACAAATATTTGTCCCTTACGGGATTCGAACCCGCGACCCTTGGCACAGCAGGCAGGTTCACTACCGACTGTGCTACCGGGCCGTCAAACATTGTGCACGCATCTTGTAAAAATTTACTTATTAATTCGGATAGAGTTTTTAGAAAAACAGCACCATTTCTAAGCTATTATAAAACTGTAACAGAAATGTGTCTGTACATTGAAGATATTTACAAAAAAAAAATTACGACATGGTTTTTACCTGTCCCTGATTCCAAATCACCAATTTTTGGATTTTTTGTCTGTCTGTTTGTTTGTTTGTATGTTTGTTTGTTTGGGTGTTTGTTTGTTCGAGTATCACGCAAAAACTACTGAACCGATTTTGATGAAACTTTTTTGTTTGATAGCTTATCATCTTAAAATCTGGTATATAATTTATGCGGACGAAGTCGCGGGTAAAAGCTCGTAGTTTATATTTTTAATAGCAATTGCTTCCTCCATTAAGACAAATAAACATGTCGAATGTTCAGCGACCTTGGTGTGTAACCGTTGCCCAAGTGGGTGTATCTTCAGGAGGGCGATCGCGCTAATTTAAAACATCCAAGTTTTATCCTAATCCAATTTCAGTTCTAATCACATTGCAATCCAATTACTATTCAACTGTGTTGAATTCCGTATTGTGCGAAACTTGACTTATTCACTATGTGACTGACAGCCTTTAAAGTCTGATCGATGTGTCAAAATGGCTCTAGCTGTAAAATGAATAGTGCAATACCAAATGTGTTAAAAGTTGTGGTTCGCGAGGGGAATCATGAATCAGTTGCGATTTATTTAGCGCGATTGCTCTCCTGGGCGTTTGAACGTCATAATTTGTTTGACGTCATACATAACATTTTCATCTTGTTTATAAGAAAACAATATGAAATTATATTGCAATTTTTTGAAGCTCCTGTGGACGTTTATAATAATTAATAACGCAACAAAATTTTAGTTCTGCCTTTTTTTCTAAAAACAAGATGAAAATATTCTGCCCGGAGTGCTATTTTTGAATCTCATTCGCTGAGTTCAGCAGTTGAAAATGTCAAAATTACTGTGGAGATAATACATCTTTCTACTGCAGATTTGACTTTCAAAAATCGCACTCTCGAAGTATGATTTTTGAAAGTCAAATCAGAACTAGAAAGATGCGTACCTCCATACATTTTCAACTGCTGATATTCCGAGAGTACTTTTTGCAACCATCAGCAGCAAGGCTGATTCAGTGTTTATGGGGTGTAGAGCATCTCTGTGATGGGGATGGACCAGGTCTGCCTGCATAACTCCAGTCGGTTTAGGAGTTACTGATGATTAAAGGTCTGTAAAAAAATAATGATCAGCTGCAAGGCTGATCGTATGTTATTGTTGTAGTATGAACTGTAGCTATGTGAACAGTATAAAAACTGACATGGTTCATCAGTCGGTTTAGGAGATACAGCCGTTCAAAGGTCGGAACTTTGACTGGCTGTATCTCCTAAACCGACTGATGAACCATGTCAGTTTTTGTACTGTTTATATAGCTACAGTGCATACTGCAACAATATCATACGATCAGCCTTTCTTTTACTGACCTTTAAACATCTGTAACTCCTAAACCGACTGGAGTTATGCAGGCAGACCTGGTCCATCCCCATCACAGAGAATCTCTACACCCCATAAACTCTGAATAAGCCTTGATAATGATGGTTGCAAAAAGTACACTTATCTCTTATCATTTTGAGATTCAAAAGTCACACTCCAGATAAATTACTGCGTTCAAACGCCCTGAAGATTCACCCAAGTATAAGAAAGAGTACCTAGTTATGGTACTTCAGTACCTACCAACTAATTTAACATAATTAATAAATTCTACAATGGCCAAAATTATAAATATCTCGGTTGTATAAAAACACTCAAGGATTCTCATCACATTAACAATTCAAAACAAAAAAACCATTACCTGCTTGATAAAATTTAATGTTAGCTGTAGTACCTACGTATTTTCGTTCTGTTATGATTCGCGTAGTACATCTTAGTCATAGAATAGAGATCATTTTATGACCTACTCGAATGCATTCCGTTATCTGACGAGGAACCATCTATTCGATTCTAATTTTTAACCACAATTTTTGCCACAATACAATCGGAGCTTCATTCTTCTTCTTATAGTGTGGGCAGCAAGTCCTGCCCTGTAGGCTTACCTTGAGTTTACACTGTAGTAAACTATAGTAAAACTACTGTAGTAAACTACAGCGCTAGTGGTTACGTTGAGAACTAATTCTGTCATACAAAATTGGCGCCGCAACTACAGTAGTAACGTACAGTGAAAACTCATGGTAGCTGTCTGATTTTTCAAAACACCTTACTAGTCCGAGATCCGACCGTACAATTATGCACCTATTCCTTAGGCGAACGAAATTTAATTCTAGTGTATGTTTATACAGGGGTTAATTCAACGCCGCCAAGTTGCCTAAAAAAATCTTGCCGCAAGTGCCTTTTCCATTATAATTTTTGGTATAACTTTTTCCACGTGTTTGTTAGGGAAGTGAATGAGGTGCCATCGGAAGGAGACTGGTCTAAAGTACTTTAAAAACTAGGGTTGCCACCTCTCAATCTGCCGCAACTATAGGGTTGCCAGGTCCAAATATGTCATTTTTGAATCTGGCAACCCTAGTCTTCAAATCAATTATTTTCTACGGAACCCTCAAGGCGCAAGTCCTACTCGCACTAATTATTCATAATTATTTGAAACTTCAAAAATAGCACTGCTTTGTTCTTTTTGCTTTTGGGGTTTAATAGTGAAATGACATCTGAATATGCTGTTATTGCTTACCTACGAATGTAGCTGATTACCCTAGTGATTACCCCTTCTGGCGATATTATCGTGAGCATAATTATGTTATAAAGAATACAGAATGCGGTACACTGTCACAGATTCAGAAAAAATAGCTTTAGGAATAACCTTGATGCTACGTGGTTACACACTACGCCGTGCTACGCGTCGTGCTACGGGATTAATGTATATTTGCGCGACGGATTTTGGGCAGGTTTAAATTCTTTTTACGACAATCAAATAGAAACACCGATAATAAAATTATTTTTAGGGTTCCGTAGTCAACAATACCCTTGTATAGTTTCGCCATATCCGTCCGTCTGTCTGTCCGCGGCTTAGCTCAGAGACGCTTAGTACTAGAAAGCTGTAATTTGGCATGTGTTAGGTATACATTCTGTCAAAAAAATATCGGGAATGGATGATTTCTCTATGGTTCCAAATTGAATTTTTTGTTGTTTTTGTAGTTGTTAGATTAGCACAACTGTGATCCATTTTGGCGCGGAGTTTGAGTGTTATATGTTATTTAGATTTAATACATTGCTGTTTTTAGTATATCATGTCTGGTATGTATTGCGAATTTCGTAATGGACAAAAACATCGAACAAAGTGTTTGTCTTCAATTTTGCATCGCCAATGGAATTTCGTGTGCGGATAGTCACTGAAAATGTTACATAATGCTTATGGTGAATCGACTTTATCAAAAATACGTGCTTATGAGTGGTACACAGCGGTCCAGATGTGATGGAAGATTTGCCTCGCTCTGGTAGGCCTTCAACGTCTGCAACTGAATTAAACATCGCAAAAGTGAAGGAAATAGTGACTGAAAATCCTCATTCAAGTTTGAGAGATACAGTCGCCGAAGTTTCTGTGTCGGACGAGCCGATCCGTATCATTTTAAATAATATCTTGGGTGTGAAACGTGTTGCCGCTCGGCTAGTCTCGAAAGACCTTATTTTCTCCAAAAACTCAATCGCATATTTTTGACCAAAAACTCAACAAATACCATCGAGCAACCACCTTATTCACCAGATCCAGCCGACTTCTTTCTTTTTCCTAAACTCAAATTACTACTTCGTGGCACCCGTTTGGATCAGGTCAGTTAAGACCTTTTCCCCGAACGTCCACTATGGACCCGAACGTCCACTTCCCAGTTTCGTCCATTTCCCCGATCGGCCTTTTCCCCGAACGGACATTTACCTGAACGGCCATTTCCCCGAACGGGCATAATATTCCCGAACTTTTCCCCTTACGTAAGGGGGTGCTTCAGAACATCAAACTGAACAACTTTCACTATGGAGCTAACTTCAAAATCGCGAAATAAAAACCAGCTCTTTCATTAAAACTGCAATACTGGCTCGACTCAAATATATGGGACAGCAGATTTTTTTTAATTTTTCTTGATGTTGGCTCCATTGTGAAATTTGTTCAGTTTGATGGTTCGAAGCACCTCCTTATGTATTATTTGTGTGTTTTGTTACACCCTGTATAAACTACAGTTATTGTATGAAAACAACAACTGAACGAATCATCAAAATGGCGTACCATTTATGCAGGGTGCAAGGAAAAGTATCATTAACCTTTAATCCACATAATCTACCCATGAAACTGCATCGTTTTACTATGGAACCAAACCTGCGAGAACAAAAAAAAAACGTCTGTTTCACACGTTTGAGTCGAGTAAGCATTGCGGTTTAGTATGGAACACCAGATTTTTTTTTTGCGCTGAAACGTTTGCTACCATAATAAAAGACAGTTTAATGGGTAGGTGGTTTAAAGGTTAAGTTTACTTTCCTTACTGGCTGAAAATCAATATACAGGGTCCTTCTTAATATGCTGACACTTTTTTAAGGGGATGATCAGACCATCAAACTGAACAACTTTCTCTAAGGGACCAACATCGAAATCGCGAAAAAAAATCTGCTGTCATTTGGCTCGAGTAGGAATGCAGTTTTGTACGGACGATCTGTTTTTTTTCGCGATTTCGATGTTGGTGCCATAGAGGAAGTTGTTCAGTTTGACGATCTGATCATCCCCTCAAAAATTGTCAGCATAATAAGAATGACTCTACATTTTAGTACAAAAATGTACTAAGGGGAAATGTCCATAAAAGGAAAGGGACGTAAGGGGAAATGTCCGTACAAGGAAATGGACGTACTAGGCAATGTCCGTTCGGGAAAAGGTCGTACAAGGAATTCGGGCGATGGACGTTCGGGGAAAAGGTCGTAACTGACCTGATCCACCCGTTTTCATTCGGTAGAAGACATAAAGGAGAATTCGCGACAACAACTGAACTTACTTCTGGAAAAAGGGTTTAATTTTCTCTTTGATTATTGGATTATTCGTTGTCGTAAGTGTATCGTTTCTGAAGGAGCATACTTTGACGGTGATAAAATAGGATGAATAACTAACATGTTGTGAATTATTGATCTATTCCCAGTACTTTCCTGACAGATTAGTACATATTAATAAACGCCGAAAGTGGTAGAATAAAATCATGAAAAACATTTGCTTCAAACCATCAAACTGAAAAACTTTAACTATGAAACCAACATTGTAATCTTGAAACAAATATTGGTTGTTTCTTAGAAAATTTCAAGGGTTACTAGACCAAAATGTATGAAACAGCTGATTCTTCTGATACCTACACGCGCAGGTATGTGTTACGTAGTGCCTCAGACCATCAAACTGAATAACTTTCAGTATACTTACCAACATTGAAATCGCGAAAAAGAATCAGCTGTTTCATACATTTGGGTCTAGTAACCCTTGAAATTTTCTAAGAAACAACCAATATTTTTTTCAAGATTACAATGTTGGTTTCATAGTTAAAGTTTTTCAGTTTGATGGTTTGAAGCAAATGTTTTTCAGGATTTTATTCTACCACTTTCGGCGTTTATTACGCCCTGTATATCTTTAATCTGTCCCTGTACATCAATAAGTTGATTAAAAGTAGGTAATTATTTATAAAACAAAACGTGTTATAGATTTTCTGACCTATTGCACCTAACCTAACCAGTTCACATTGTCCTCAGTAATATCATAATAAAGCCTGAAATCTAGAAACCACATCATTAGACGCAACAACCATGTTCGGCCTTTTCCGTCCCATTAGTGAAGCAATAACTATTGTTCATATCTTGCCTCCAACGTCAATTCAATTACATGAGTCACTTGATAAATGATAAATAGATAATCTAGTTAACCTGGAATTGATTAAATCTAGAATTATTTATAAATTTTATGGAAAAAACAAGTTTTTTTTCTCTGGCTTTGCGTCCAGTCTATAATTATTATTATATTGCGTTTTCTTTTTATTAAAATTGAAAATGGCATCAGACATTTTCTATGGAGCCTAGTATACCTAGGTACCTAATTTTCGCCATCTTGAAAATTATATTATTATGGGTAGAAATATTTATTTACAACAATACAACATAATAAACAAAACTTATTAGGTAAGAGAGACAAAAGAAAGAGAAATAAAACCAGCAAAGTGTAAGTGAAAGCCTAGCAAATACTGAAACGGTGAACTCAGACCATCAAACTGAACAACTTTCACTATGGAGCCTACCTCAGGATACGCGAAAAAAAATCAGCAGATTTTTGATTGTATGGTACAGCAGATTTTTTTCTATTCCTTGAACTTAATCAAATAGCCCGCCCCGTATCGATCCAGGTGCAAAGGTGCTCATAACGCTAGCAGCGTCGCCGCGTTGTATCGCTATAGCCAATTAGCCAACCTATTATACAACGTGTTAATGAATTAACGCAAAACTAGAAAGTAGTTTGTTTAGAATCGAGAGCTGAATCGAATTATCATTGTTTCAACATATGTAATTTTTTTCAAATAATTTAATAATTTTTTTGCAAAATTTAAAATTTTCTGAACCCGATGTCAACCCACCGCACGGGCACACTCACCTTACTTACGACCAAAACAAGATTATAAAAATGTATCCATCAGTACGTTAGCGCTTACATTCATTGCTGAAATGATAACAAATCATTTTTTCCTCAAAACTTAAAATGCGAATAACTTTAAATTTTAACCATCAAAATAATGAAATTATTGTTCTAATCTAATTATTTTGTTATAAATCAGTTGGGGTGTATGAGGTTTTGCGCTAATTTATTAACACGTTGTATATACTGAGAAAAGATAGTTAAGGTAATAATCAAAGATTTTTTTGGCCTATACGACAGCGAAGACCAAAAAAAGTCTTTGGTAATCATCATAAATAATTTGAGAGCTCTACCTGCCTGCTGATTCTAGGGGTTCGAATCCCGTAAGGGGCAAAATACTTGTATGATGAATATGAATATTTGTACTCGAGTCATGGATGTTTGTATATACAGGGTGGCCGGGGAGTTGACGTTCAAACGTAAAATTTAGGTCCGGTATGTCGTGGGGTATCCGAATCACCCCCATGTATGTTCCGCGATTTTTTATAGTTTTCGAGTTATGATGATTTTTCCGATTTTTTGAGGAAACTCGACATGACCGGCTTAAACAACTTCTAAAAAAAAAAGTATAAGACTTTTTAGAGATTCTTTTTTTGCAACTTAATCTTCATGAATTGTGCCTTTATTCAAAACATCATCAGCATCGTAACTTTGATAAAAGTTATGAAAATATTGGTCTAAAGTTAAAAATTTGCGATCCGTGAATTATGACTAAATTTTCAACTTTAAATTAAAACTCTAAACAGGTGACCTTATGATTTTTTAGCCAATCCCAAAAATGCGCCCAACTCTCAGCTTTCATAATCATAAATAAAAAGTAGTACTTAAGAGGGCTAATTTGGTTAGAATTGATCTTCAAAGACAACAAGGCGGAAAAGACTTAAATTTTTTTTTTTTTTTTTTGCCATAATTACCACGCCTAAGGCTAAATAATGTTTAAAGACTGCTGAAAACCGAAACGGCGACGGGTTATGCCGGACTCTTACCGGCTAAAACCCCAACGTGTTCCACCTCATCGCATATTGCCGTAGAGCCTGAGGGCCCGTGAGGAATCTTACACACTCTACGGCGCAGCGACCGACCTTACCAGGTCTCATCTCTGTTGGCCTTGACAAGCCTACAGGCCTTTAGGTGGTGCGTGGGAACACGCACACAACTACCTCGAGTCCCTATGATCAGACGCCGGACCCCCCAGCCCGACGCCCAGAGACTCAAAAATTAAGGGGGAGGCAGACCGCGAGCAAACGCAGCCCGTCTGCGACCCGTGCGTCTTTGGCGGATCGGGAGTTCAGAAGTCGACTCCCTCTCCCTCTCCGCCGTCTCCTTCTGGAGCATTACTGCCTCACAGAAGGAGAGAACCGCGCGCCAAGACGCCTCACTGTCGACCATAGCGCGAACCATCCACCGGCAGCGAGAGGAACCTATCGTGTTGGTGGAATAAGGAAAGTTTTAATTAAAAAGTAGATAACCTAACCTAACCTAACCTAACCTAGGAGGAGGCAGCCGACAGCCAGGTGCCACCACTGCGACGGCTGTCTCGACGAGACGGCGCAGCACGTGCTGCAGGAGTGCCCTGCGTGGGCGGGAGAGCGCAGTGAGCTCTCCCAGGTAGTTTCAGACCTCTCGCTGCCGGCCATGGTCCGGCGTCCGGCGTCCGGCTGGGGGGTCCGGCGTCTGATCATAGGGACTCGAGGTAGTTGTGTGCGTGTTCCCACGCACCACCTAAAGGCCTGTAGGCTTGTCAAGGCCAACAGAGATGAGACCTGGTAAGGTCGGTCGCTGCGCCGTAGAGTGTGTAAGATTCCTCACGGGCCCTCAGGCTCTACGGCAATATGCGATGAGGTGGAACACGGTGGGGTTTTAGCCGGTAAGAGTCCGGCATAACTCGTCGCCGTTTCGGTTTCTAGCATTCTTTAATCATTATTTAGCCTTAGGCGTGGTAATTATGGCAAAAAAAAAAAAAAAAAATTTAAGTCTTTTCCGCCTTGTTGTCTTTGAAGATCAATTCTAACCAAATTAGCCCTCTTAAGTACTACTTTTTATTTATGATTATGAAAGCTGAGAGTTGGGCGCATTTTTGGGATTGGCTAAAAAATCATAAGGTCACCTGTTTAGAGTTTTAATTTAAAGTTGAAAATTTAGTCATAATTCACGGATCGCAAATTTTTAACTTTAGACCAATATTTTCATAACTTTTATCAAAGTTACGATGCTGATGATGTTTTGAATAAAGGCACAATTCATGAAGATTAAGTTGCAAAAAAAGAATCTCTAAAAATTCTTACACTTTTTTTTTTAGAAGTTGTTTAAGCCGGTCATGTCGAGTTTCCTCAAAAATCGGAAAAATCATCATAACTCGAAAACTATAAAAAATCGCGGAACATACATGGGGGTGATCCGGATACCCCACGACATACCGGACCTAAATTTTACGTTTGAACGTCAACTCCCCGGCCACCCTGTATAAATGCATTTCTTGTTTTTTTTTTCTTTTTAAATTATTATTTGAAAATTGACATTCTTGACAATATAATTTGTTACATAGCTTTTATTATGGGTACTTATTAATGTTTTGAGAGTCGCGTGGCTAGAGGGCTTTCGAGTGGACGTCTGTCGGCTCGCGATTTAAGTGGCCACGCGGCTCCGCCATTTTATGGTGGTTTCGAGTGTGTGTTTTTGTATAAAAACAGGGCTTTGAGATCGCCATATCCAATTACCGTACAACGTCAAGCACTAATTGCTCTTTTTAAACTAGATACTGGCAAAATCCACCAAGGAAACGCCATTAAACAAAAATAGAATAGAATATTAATGTTTTTTCCTTGACATTGTATTTTAATCGATTAAGAATGTAGCTTATTATTATTTATTTTTTTATGCCACTATTGTAGGTTAACTGACATAGGTTCAATTAATTATTATTTATTTGATGGTAAATGTTTAAATGGCAACAAGTAGATATATATTTTTTTTTTATATAACTTCCACTAGACAATTGTAAATGCCTGGAAAGGTAGGGTTGCATTGGCTCTAATTGTTAATTGTGTATATAAATTCTGCACATGTAAACCTGTGACTCATACAATAAATATACAATAAAATATACAATAAATGCTAATAAATGTATTCCATAATACAAGTCCAGGAGTGCGAGTTTTGAATCTCATTCGCTGAGTTCAGCAGTTGGAAATGTCAAAATTACTATGGAGATACGCATCTTTCTACTGCTGATTTCACTTTCAAAACGATACTTCAGGAGTGCGATTTTTGAAAGTCAAATCAGCAGTAGAAAGATGCGTATCTCCACAGTAATTTTGACATTGTCAACTGCTAAACTCAGCGAATGAGATTCAAAAATCGCACTCTAGGCTGGATTCTGGCACTTTTAATGTGACTATTGTTCTATGTGATTATTTATTATTTGGCCACAAAATAATGAAATTTTCAATATGGCAAAATGTAGGATACTCTTGAGTTCTATCGTTTTAATAATGCGCAATGAGCAAGTTTCATTATATTGATGAAACAAACAACAAAGGTAATAGGTATATGAAACTGGTGTTTGTTTCAATAGTAGAGGATAGGTACAACGCGACGATACGATAGTAAAGTTCTTCCCCTATTAGTTTAGCGTCATTTTGTTCACATTTGTAATGTGTGTTGTAGTATATCAATATTATTTTATGAATCTAGGCGCAAAAATAAACAAAACTATGCCTAATAGTACCAACATCTCTATGACTGTAAAAAAATGTTATTAGTTTACTCGTGGTAACTAGACCGAAACAAATAATAATTGGCACATTAAAAAATTATAGTTACCCAAAATGTTTATTGAATAAGACAAGAACAATAATACTAATTTTTCCACAACCTCATATTTTTTTATCGACCTCCAAGCACTGTATTGTACGTTAATGATAATTCTGAGAAACATCAAATTTAAAAATGTAATTTACAATGCGCATGCTTCCTCAAGGAGCCAAAACAAATGATCTTGGCATAACGGAAGATTTTGATGACTGTATTTCCCTTAATATTTTTATCGTATACAGGCTGTATTGTTTAGCTTATTAGGTAGATAACAATACTTCAATGGACTATAACTATTGATACCACGTGATTTGCACTTCATGACTTCCTAAGTCTATGCTATTCTGCTATTCTATGTAGTATCAATCAATCAATCAAATACATACATATACATACATACATAACGCTCACAGGCACATACATTGTAATGATCCCTAGAAAGCACTATTGATTGGCTGTTTATTATGGAAACCATACAACAACGGCACAAACATATAAAAAAAAATAAAAAAAAAATCAAATGTTTATTCGCTAGAACATAATAGTTAGGTGTTACAATAATAATGGTTAAGTATCTTATGTTCTACCTTAGATGGCATGCAAATCCTTATAATTACAAAACAACACAATAAAAAAAATTTTTAGAAAAAAAAAATTATAAAAAATTTTTTTTACGTGTAAGTACTTAATGTCTTTCATTTCGGTGAGTAGGGGGTCACTTGCAAAAACCATAACAGGTATAACGAAATGTGTTAAGTCGCTTATTTCTTTGGAAGTAAGCAATGTAGTACCTGCCTCCCTCACACTCTTCCTGAGGCTAGGCCTTGCCCTGTGCCCTGCAGTGGGACGTATATAGGGTCCTTCTTAATATGCTGACACTTTTTAAGGAGATGATCAGACCATCAAACTGAACAACTTTCTCTATGGGATCAACATCGAAATAGAAAAAATAAATCAGCTGTCCAACTCAATTTGGCTCGAGTAGGTTTGCAGTTTTGGATGGACGAGCAGATTTTTTTTTGCCATTTGTATTATTGGTGCCAAGTTGTTCAGTTTAATAGTCTGATCAACCCCTTAAAAAAGTGTCAGCATATTAAGAAGGACCCTATTGATGAAAGTATCTACCGGTATTATTCTATTAGGTACCATTAATAAATAATAATAAATAAATATCTTGGACAATGTCACACAAATTATCTAGTCACATTTAAAGTGGACTGGACTGGTATTATGATGACTAGACAACGATATAGAATACATATATAAATACAAACATCCATGACTCGGGTACAAATATTCATATTCATCATACAAATATTTGTCCCTTACGGGATTCGAACCCATTATTATTATTATTTAGACACTAAAAAATGGTAATAAAATAATACCAAGGTGTAGAGTTTCCGTCCCACTGCAGCGCACTGTCCACCCTCAAGGATGGCATATGCACATGGTAGGTATATGGATGTTAATGCACCAAGCATGCATGCATGGTGGTTAATATACGCATCTTCTACAGCGTACGCAATTTTCCTTGCGATATTTTCCATCACTTTGATGTTCTCGCTGTTAGAGAGTAATCGGCATTACTTAGTTACAACTCAAAATAGGATCAGGTCAGTTACGACCTTTTCCCCGAACGTCCATCGCCCGAATTCCTTGTAAGACATTTTCCCCGAACGGACATTTCCCCGAACGGGCATTGCCTAGTACGTCCATTTACTTATACGGACATTCAAAATACAATACAGGGTATAAGGGACAGCCCTCCGCAGACAGAAACGCTGAACTCATACCATCAAACTGAACAACTTTCACTATGGAGCCTGCCTCATATCCCATACATTTGAGTCGGGTAGGTACGCACGGCGACACATCAGGCTATACAAAACCAACATAAGCTGGCCGCGCGACGTTATACGTTACTTGACCTACGCGCGGCCAGCTTGTGTTGGTTTTGTATAGCTTGATGTGTCGCCGTATGTACAGCAGTTTTGTATGAAAGAACTGATTGATTTTTCGCGTTTCCTGAGGCTCCATAGTGAAAGATTGATGGTTTGATTTCCTCGTTTCAGTCTGCGGAGGGCTGTCTCTAGTATTTTCGTCAATGTAAACAAGTATAATATACGACCTTTCTTTAGTTTAAGGGTTATGTATATAATTATAGTTTTTTTGTTGTAAATTAAAATGTTTATTTTACCAAATATTATTTATATTGAAAGTTAATAATCTTTATAGAACAAAATAGGCTCTGGTATAATTGTAATATTATGCAAAATTAATAAAGATTTACTCTCCTGTAATTGTAGTCTTATCAAATTTATCTTAAACAATATAAACAAAAATGGTAAACATGTAAGTAGTTTTATGCTTTGATCATTCATTGGCATTATACTATTGTTAGATAGAAAAGACGAGTACCTACTACCATTACAAATCGCTTAACCGCACTGTCCTCGCTTACAGCAGACAAAAAGTTGACACTTATTCTTTAATTCATAACATAGTTCAAGGATCCATTCGGAAATGTTTGGAAGTCACTGTGATAAATGACGCATCCTGTATAGTGCTGTTTTTATGCATCGGACGCAAATGTACTTACCTACTCTCGGAGCAAATTAGATGTTTGAAGCACGACGGCAACTAGTATAAATACTGAGTACGAAGAAACGTAAGGCACACTCGTCTTTGTGATTATCATTAAGCAGAGTACCTTTGACATGGTAGGTTCTATTGAACTGAACAATTTTCTGAAATTTTGATAAAATTTTTAATTGTTTCAATTTCTGGTGTCTTCTTCAATTAGTGAATTGTGAATTTTCGTTGTATTAGTTTTACTTCCGGATATTTCGTGATTGCTATCTGGCTCCTTAATACGTACCTAATTATTCAGAATTTCATGATTTTAATGAGTTTTGTAATAACTGAATTCAACATTAAGTGCGCACAATTACTGCAAATTATCTTTTCATAGTATTTTCCCAATGTCGTAACATGGAAATGTACAATTATTGACGATAATGTCAACTTGTGTACAGTTCAATTCATTATCAAACATACGTTTAATTAAGTTTTCAAAACAATGACAACGTAGAAACCGTTTTGTGTTTATAAGACACATTTTCAACCAAGACCTACCTTTTGTAATCAAAGGTACTTAACTAGACATTTAGTCTATCCTTACTGAGCCACAGAAGTCAAACAGATACTTTAAGGCTTTACTTTGAAAATGTAGTTATCTTTATTGTTTTTTGTAAAAATTATTATGATAGATCAGATCAGATCAGCTGGAAAAACCAATAGCTTTTAATAGGAGGTGTTTGGTCTTGACCTAAATCTAGTCCTTGGACAAAGATGGGGTCGATGATGATCGAGCTAACTCAGAAGAAGCCTATTCACTCGTTCTTTAAAGGAATTCGGGATGTCAGCGTTCGGAAATACAGGCAGGGCATTCCACTCCTTGGCTGTGCACATTATAAAAGATTCTGAAAGGCGCTTAGTGCGAATATGTGGAATGTCAACCAACAATCCTGCAAACATTCTACTTATATTTTTACAGATGGCCATGAAGCACGTAGTATTCCTTTGCATCGTCTCGGCGGCGATCATCGCTGGTGAGAAATACACCAATAAGTATGACAACATCGACCTGGACGAGATCCTGGCGAACAAGCGTCTATTATTGGCTTACGTCGATTGTATCATGGAGAGGGGAAAGTGCACTGCTGAGGGAAAGGAACTTAAAGGTATGCCCGATTTTTAGTGTCCCTTTAGGTAACTACAGTTTGAAACCACGGCCTCTAGAAGGTAACTTCTAGAGGCCGTGGTTTCATAGTGGCAAAGATTATATTACAGACCAAACAACTTTCAGTATGGGACCAACATTGATATTGCGAAATAAACATCTGCTGTTCCATACATTTGGGACGAGTAGCCGTTGAAGTTTCAATGTTGGTCCCATTGTGAAACCTGTTCAGTTTGATGGTCTGAAGCACCTCTTTAAGTATTTAATGTATTTAAGTTTACACCCTGTATAATACGTAGGTGCATAATAGATAAAGTACCGTATCGCTCCGCACTTCGAGGGTAGCTTTAGGGGAGCCGAGCAAGAAGGACATGTATACATACAGCCATCATGCGTGTGCGAGCAGGACGGCGCATATGCCGACGTCATGTCGTTTCTGTGGCAGTACAATTGAAGCCTCATGAGATCGTTGTATGTAGTACAGGGACGTGGTCCTAGCCTATATCAGACTGGGACCAATGAGTTTTCAGGACCTTTTGTACGATTTGTTACTCCACTGGCTCTTCGGTGAAGGAAAACTGCAATATACCTACGTTTCCAATATACGCGGGTTTGCAATATACGCGGAGTTTCTCGCGCATTTTCTCTCAACGGAACACCTTCCGACGCGGTGGTGAATCAAACAATGTGAAGTTCGCCAATCCGTATTATTTGGACATGCATGGTCAACTTTGACTACTTATGGTCAATGGTGGTCATACACCCTCACCATGGGGACATGCCTGTGTTGGATGGAGATGCATAGAAGATGATGATAATAGTTATAGGCTTGGAATTTTTCGTCAAAGTCGAAGCTCGCTGTCATTCAGATTAACAGCAGGCAAATAGAATGAAGCTGTAACAAAGTTCACTTAACCTAAAATTTGGATTTTCAATATTCCGAACTTGAAACTCTGATAAAGTAAAGATAAACCTTTAAGCGCTCTAATCGGTAGTTGTAGGGTTCTTCATATAAAAAAATTTTTTGACGTTACTTATTAGAAGTTAAACCGTAGTATAAAACAAAAAGCCCCCTTTTAAATCCGTTTATATTGTGACTGGCAACTACGGGATCCTACCATGCGCGTGGCCCGACACGCCCTTGGCCGGTTTTTATTAATACTATTTGTTTTGATTATACAACTTACATTCACTCCTTACAATCCACAGATCATATGCAAGAAGCTTTAGAAACTGGCTGCGAAAAATGCACTGATGCGCAGAAGGAAGGCACCCACACTGTGATCGAACATCTTATTAAGAATGAACCAGCTATCTGGAAAGAGCTCTGCGAGAAATTCGACCCTGAGGGCACCTGGAGAAAGAAGTACGAGGACCAGGCCAAGGAACATGGAATTGAGATCCCAGCTAAAGAATAGAGTAGCCTGAAGAGCTGCATACACTTTTAATTCCTATTCAGTATAGACAATTCTATTAGATTTTTTTTCTTTTTGTACATCCATTTTTTTAAATAAACTTTTTGTTTCTATATATTTTTTAAATTTATTTATATTCCATGCCCAAACTAATCATGACAGAGTTGTGAAAGAGTTCAGGGGAGACCTTTACCCAGCAGTGGGATGGAATAGCTAGTTCTTGCAGTGAGCGCGTTGAATACAAACGTAGTTAGATCGCATTTTATCAATGTAATTTTTAAACCCAATCTAGTTACCATTTTAGTTAGGATTAATTCAATATTAGAGCAAGTAAAAACATACACTTTACCGAACATCTGACAAACCGAGGTACAGATATCAGTTTCTAGATCGTGTTTTAAAAATGTAATTGACTTTAATTGGTTAATATTTAAAATATAATTAAACTTCGTTTGTATAGAGCACGCTAGAAGACATTATTATCCTCTTAACAAATAAAATATAATTATAATTTACTGTTACGAGCGACGGGTTACGGGATTGGAGTGAAACGCTAAGTCCAATTTTACAGAGTTTATTTGGGATACACTTACAAACGGTCCACCTCACAGAGGTTCCCCTATTCGGTTCACTTCACCGGGTCCTCCTCGCAGGGATTCCCCGTGCACCACTTACTGTCACTGTTCACAGTCCACTACGTCACTACTGTGACGACCCGACACGCGCCACGGCTATGACGTCACGACGCACGACACTATGACGACACGCACCACACTGACACTATGACGTCACGTACTACACCGACACTATGGCGTCACGCACTACACTGACACTAGTCTACTCACTGTTCCACTCTTAGCACTTTTCTCTTCACTAGTACTTTTCCACTTTTACTTTTCTTCCTTTTGTTTCGCACTGTTCACTGTTAAATCAAATACTGAACCATCAGACGGAATGCGCCGCCTTTTATATCCCGCAGAACGTTCTGGAATACCCTTTTCCCGATCTTCTTTTCTTTACTCGTTTGTTTACCTCCAGATATTTCCAACCCCGCCTTCTTTCTCGAAACCGATCGAAGACACGCCCACTTTTCTGATTCTTTTCAAATATTCGTAATTTCGCCTCCTTTCTCGAAGTTCCTAGACACGTCACCTTTTTGTCCCCTTTTAAATATTCCTTCTCTTTCTTCCTTCTAGAAAATTTCTAAAAACACTAAAATCTAGAAATATTTTTGGCGCGGATCGGATTCGAACCGTCACCCCCTAGCATGGGAGGCGGAACCTTAGACCGTAGGACCACGGCGATTGTTAATGGCCCGGCCGAATTTTCGAATGCCTTCTTTACGTTTGACGTTTGACAGCGGCCGTAACACTGCCCCTCCCTTAGTTCTGCTCGTCCCGAGCATCATTAGTGCCGAAATATCGAGCTAATCGATCCACGTGCACTATCTTCAACGGGCTCCTTGGCGATCGTCGAATTCGATAGGTGACGTCATTTATCCTAGTCACTACCTCATACGGCCCTTCCCAACTTGCCTGCAACTTCGGACTCTTCCCTTTCCTCCGAACTGGATTATGCAGCCAAACTGATGTTCCTTCCTCAAACCCAGCATAGTTCGCTTTTCGGTCATATCGTGTCTTTGAACGGTCACTTGAGTTTTGACCTGCTTCTCGAAGTTGTTCATAAATGTCGACCATTTTTTCCCGCAGTTCGCTCACATAGTCACTGATACTTTTAGGAGTGCCTGGTGCGCATCCTGATAGCAAATCTGCTGGAAGCTTCAACTCTCTCCCGAAGTTTGCTATTGCTGGAGTTGCCGAAGTACTCTCATGAACAGCGGTTCGGTAGGCCAACAGGAAAAGAGGTATGTACTCGTCCCAGTTATCTTGATGATTATCGACGACCTTCGCAAGATGCCGTTCCAAGGTTTGATTGAATCTCTCCACCATGCCGTCGGACTGAGGGTGATAAGGAGTAGTCCGGGTCTTGTGGATTCCGAAAATTTTGCAAACTTCCTGGAATAACTGTGACTCGAAGTTCCTGCCTTGATCACTGTGCATTTCCAACGGAACCCCGAACCGGCAGAAAACTTCATTCACCAACTTCGTAGCCACAGTGACCGCTTCCTGATTTGGAATGGCAAATACTTCTGGCCACTTTGTGAAATAATCCATTACCACGAGTATATACCGGTTTCCCGATTTAGTGACTGGAAATGGTCCCGCGACGTCCAAAGCGATTCGCTCCCAAGGCACCCCAACATTATAAATTCTCATTGCCGCCCTGCTCCTTGTATGAGGTCCCTTTACAGCTGCACAGACTGTGCACTTGCGGCACCAATCTTCCACATCGTCTCTGCAATGCAACCAGTAAAATCTTTCCTTTACTTTCTCCAAGGTTTTCTTTACACCCAAATGCCCTCCGGAAGTTCCATCATGAAAAACTCGCAGAATTTCTTTCACCTTAGCTTGTGGGACCACCAACTGTAGATACGAGTCTTTCCCATCCGATGTCTCCCATTTTCTACAGAGTAATCCGTTATGCACGATGAGGCTCTTCCACTGAGCCCAAAGCCCCTTCGTGACCGCCCCGTACCTTGCCACCTCACTCCACTGAGGCTTAGAACCACCACTCTTTAACCAGTTCAGGATTGGCCCGACTCCTGAGTCCTTTTCCTGTTCGCGACGCATTGCCTCGTTTCCCCACTCATCGTTGATGGCATCAGTTCTAATAACCTTGAGTGAAACTGTTTCCTTCCCTTCTTGCTTGCTGCAATGCTTACAATCTCCTGGACATGGTCTTCTTGACAGTGCGTCTGCATTGGAGTGAACTCTTCCACTTCGATGCTCTACTTCAAAGTTGAATTCCTGTAGTTGCTCCAACCATCTTGCAACTTGACCTTCCGGGTTCTTAAATTGGAGTAACCATTTCAGCGCAGCGTGGTCCGTCCTGACTAAAAATTTACGTCCCAGCAGATACTTCTTGAAGTGTTGTACAGCCTTCACCACGGCCAATAATTCTCGCCTGGTAACACAGTAGTTCCTCTCAGGTTTAGATAATGACTTACTGAAGTAGGCTATTACAGTTTCCTTTTCACCATGTCGCTGCGAGAGCACACCTCCAATCCCGATGTTACTGGCGTCTGCGTCTACAACAAATTCACCCTGGACATCGGGATATCCAAGAATTGGTGCCTTACTCAGACGTTCCTTTAACTCTATAAAAGCCTCCTCACATTCTGAATCCCATGTGAACTTCCTCTTTTCTTCCGTAAGTCGATGTAGCGGCTTTGCGATGTCCGAAAACCCTTTCACAAAACGACGATAGTAAGAGCAGAGTCCAAGAAAAGCTCTAACTTGTGTCTTATCTTTCGGTGTTGGCCACTCCCTCACAGCAGCAGTTTTGGCAGGATCGGTCTCGACTCCTCTCTCAGAGATTACATGTCCAAGGTAATTGACCTGTCGCTTGAAGAAAGAACATTTTTTTGGACTCAATTTAAGATTGGCTCCACGCAGTCTTTCGAAGACTTTCTCCAACTTTTTCAGGTGGTCATCAAAGTCTCGCCCAACAATGATGATGTCGTCCAGGTAGACAAGACAGGTGTCACCCAGAATTCCAGCCAGGACATGTTCCATCAATCTCTCGAAAGTCGCAGGGGCGTTACTCAATCCAAATGGCATTACCTTGAACTGCCACAGTCCTTTCCCGGTGGAAAACGCGGTTTTCTCCTTGTCTTTAGGGTCTACGTCCACTTGCCAGTACCCACTTTTCAGATCGAGCGTTGAAAACCACTTCATTCCATTCAAAGTGTCTAAGGTGTCGTCGATCCTTGGCAAGGGGTAGCTGTCTTTCTTCGTTACTTCATTCAGCTGCCGATAATCCACACAAAATCTTGTTGAGCCATCCTTTTTCTTGACGAGAACTACAGGTGAACACCAGGGACTTGATGAAGGTTCGATGATGTTATTCCTTCTCATGTCCTCTATCATTCCCTCCACTTCCTTCTCACGAGCAAACGGAATGCGCCTAGGTCGTTGCTTGATTGGCGCTACATCTCCCGTATTAATCGTGTGCTTCACCAAGTCTGTTCTACCAATATCCGCGTCGTTCTGGGAGAACAGGTCTGAAAAACGCCGCAGCAAGTTCTTCGCTTTCACAGCCTGTAGCTTAGTCAGGTCCTTGCTGGAGTCTTCCATAACTTTGGATACTACATCCTCCTCAGCCTTATGTTTCCTAGGAGGATTTTCCACACATTGTCGCAACCATAAAACTTCCTCACAGTGACCAACAACCTCCCCCTTCTCAATCGTCAGGTCCACATCTCCAACGTTAAGTATCGGGATTGAGGTAGATGAAACTGATCCAACAACTGTCCTTGCCGGAATCCAAGAAGTTTCAGTTTTAACTTTCTCTATCACAGCACATCTCCGTGGTAATCTCCCATCGTTACTCTTGGGCAAAACGACAGGTACCAAGGTCTGTGATCTAGGTTTGAGAACTGTTCTTCTCACACAGTAGACCTTTCCCGACGATCCACCTTTCATCGGAACCTCCTCTGTGTTACACCGTAGCACTCCGTTTTTCATGTCTATACTGCACTGGTGATTTTGTAAGAAATCTAAGCCAATGATGCAATCGTCCACTATTTCAGCTACAATCACCTCATGTTTGAAAGGAGTTTCCCCGATCTTAATTGAAACTCCCAACTCTCCCTTGACAGGTATGCGCTGGCCGGTAGCTGTTGTTAACTGCAGTTTGGTTTGTTGCAGAAGTCGTTTCTGATAACTTTCCATCTCGTTTATCAGTCGAGTATTGATCACTGTTCTCGAAGCTCCGGTATCCAAAGTTAGTTGACAGATTCTACCATTGACCTCTCCCTCGACTAACAGACTATTTCCGTCTGATGTCTGTCTGACTTTTATGGTTGGGGTTGCAACATAACCGGCCAGCGCCCACCCCGCAGCCCTGGCTGGTTTTAGTTTTCCTGCTGCTCATCAGTCGAGACTCCTACATCCCGACGACCTGTGCGCTTCGGGCAGGAGCTGCGAATATGCCCTCGTTCACCACACTCGTAGCACACATAACCGACGCTTCGATTTCTCGGCGGTGAGGTTCTAGTCACCACAATCTCCCTGAGGCGAGCGGAACGAGGATCCTGCCGTACAGCCTCCACCTCCAATGCATGGGCAACAGCGTCCCTGAGTGTAACATGGTGCCCCAGTCGCACGGCAGCTCGCACCTCCGGGTCCCGTATCCCGTCCGTAAAGGCCTGCAGGAGCATGTCATCGATGGCTGCTGGTGATGACTGGAAAGCCTTACGCACGAGCTTCTCCACTTCCACGGACCATTGCTGCAGACTCTCGTTAGCATGTTGGTTTCGTTCCTTCAATCGCGCCCGATACATGTGTTCGAGATGTCCGTCGCCGAATCTAGCCTCCAGAGCCCCGAAAAGCTTGTCAAACGTTAGATTTTCACCAGCACCTACGGCTTCCAGCACGGTGAGAGCCTGTCCCTGGAGTGCCAATGTCAACGCAGACTGCGCTTCCTCTTTGCCCCAGCCATTAACTTTCATCGCTGTCTCAAACTGTAGCTTAAAGGCGGGCCATGACGTCAGTCCATCGTAAACCGGAGTCTTGACACCTTTCGGCTGTATGGGTGAGTCAAAAACAGCAGCGACACGACTGTGAGATTTGCCCTGTTCAACCTCTCGCCGGATTTTGGCAAACTCACCCTCCACGCGATCCAGCCTTCCTTCTACAGCTTCGACTCTCTCTACTGCCTGGCGCAAGCCTTTCGTGATATCTTTATGAAGCGCCTCCTGCATCGTGCGCATTTGTTCTTCCTGGCGGCGAGCCTGTTCCTCCTGACGGCGAGCCTGCTCCTCTTTCAGTGCGCGCAGCTGTTCCTCCTGCCGGCGAGCCTGTTCCTCCTGCCGGCGAGCCTGTTCCTCCTGCCGGCGAACCTGTTCCTCCTGGCGGCGAGCTGCCTGTTCCTCTTGACGACGAGCTTGATCTTCCTGACAGCGAGCCTGTTCCTCTTTCAGTGCGCGCAGTTGTTCCTCCATCATGCGCTGGATTTGACAGAGGAAGTTTCCTGGGTTTTGTTCCGGAGTGCGCTGCACTTCACCTCCCTCAGGTCTTCTCTCTGGGGTTCGCTGCACCTCAGTAACAAGGGCCGCGCCTTCCTGCCGCGCTTCCGACATGGCCCGGGTGGTGACACCCTTTAACTCTTTTGGCACCAGCGGCATCTTACTCCAATCCCACACTTCTGACACCAAATGTTACGAGCGACGGGTTACGGGATTGGAGTGAAACGCTAAGTCCAATTTTACAGAGTTTATTTGGGATACACTTACAAACGGTCCACCTCACAGAGGTTCCCCTATTCGGTTCACTTCACCGGGTCCTCCTCGCAGGGATTCCCCGTGCACCACTTACTGTCACTGTTCACAGTCCACTACGTCACTACTGTGACGACCCGACACGCGTCACGGCTATGACGTCACGACGCACGACACTATGACGACACGCACCACACTGACACTATGACGTCACGTACTACACCGACACTATGACGTCACGCACTACACTGACACTAGTCTACTCACTGTTCCACTCTTAGCACTTTTCTCTTCACTAGTACTTTTCCACTTTTACTTTTCTTCCTTTTGTTTCGCACTGTTCACTGTTAAATCAAATACTGAACCATCAGACGGAATGCGCCGCCTTTTATATCCCGCAGAACGTTCTGGAATACCCTTTTCCCGATCTTCTTTTCTTTACTCGTTTGTTTACCTCCAGATATTTCCAACCCCGCCTTCTTTCTCGAAACCGATCGAAGACACGCCCACTTTTCTGATTCTTTTCAAATATTCGTAATTTCGTCTCCTTTCTCGAAGTTCCTAGACACGTCACCTTTTTGTCCCCTTTTAAATATTCCTTCTCTTTCTTCCTTCTAGAAAATTTCTAAAAACACTAAAATCTAGAAATATTTTTGGCGCGGATCGGGTTCGAACCGTCACCCCCTAGCATGGGAGGCGGAACCTTAGACCGTAGGACCACGGCGATTGTTAATGGCCCGGCCGAATTTTCGAATGCCTTCTTTACGTTTGACGTTTGACAGCGGCCGTAACATTACTATAAGTAAATCTTCTGTCGAATCGACGATGTTATGTATATTAAAAAAATATATTAATGATAAATAACTTATAGAGTTTGACAAGCCATCGCATCGTCGTGAAGATATTTTGCCAATCAGCAAACAAACTAACCAGCCAATTAAGTAAATGAAACACAAATAGTAAACTATCTAAGTTATATTGGACTTCTTCTGGTTCCTCTCCATTACTGGAGGTTGGCAGTCAGCTCTTTCTTTTGCCATAAACAGCTTTTCGATGCTGTATAGTGGAAAAGTTTAGTAGAATCAATATTTAAATAGATCTCGACTTAATTTTTTCCAACACCTTGTCTTTTATAATCACTAATTAAAATTCAACTGACCATATAAAACAGCTATAAAATGAGTGTACGGAAACAAAACAAGCAATAAATACACTTGGTTATGCTGACTGCGTTGTTTGGGCCCATACATAACTACATAAATAACACATAAATCCACAAAGGTTTTTATCCTAATTGCGATTTTTTATTCTTGCTCATTGAGATTTTATTCGGAAATTCAAACCACCTTACCCGTAGGCACCTACACGAATTATTTTGATTTTAATTAATGTACACCATCAACTCAGCCAATAGATGTCCACTGCTGGACATAGGTCTCCCCCCAGGATCGGCGCAACGACCGGTCCAACGCTTCCCTCATCCAACGGGTTCACGCCGCCAGGTCCTTCACCACGTCGTCGGTGCACCTTGTGGGCCTACCTACGCTGCGCTTTCTGGTACGAGGTCGCCACTCGAGAACTCTTCAGCCCAATCGGACATCGGTTTTACAAACAATGTGCCCGCCCATTTTCACTTTAGTTTAGGAATTCTTTGTACCTACCACTGAGTACTGTAATTACTACTAAATTCACTTCATAAATTAACTTGACTACTACTAATACTAATAACTTATGAAGTGAACACACAAACACATATCAAAAAAGTTTAAATTAATTAGGAACTAACAAACCAAAACCAAACAATACCGTAGAATAACATTATTCTTTGCAAGATCGAATGAACAGTACCTAAAAAATCTAATTTCAATATTTTCACGGTCACTAATTTCTGTTAATTTTCAAATAACTATTTACAAACGTACATAAATTATTGTAAATTACTCTAATAAATTACTCAAATTGAAAAACGAGTCAAGAGCGTGTCGGACGGACCACACATAAGAATTATAGAATGTAAAAATCCTGTCTTCGAAGACAGGATTTTTACAGAATGTGAAATATCCTACGCGAATGTAGGCTGAAAATATTTCCGACAGTTCCCACCATGGCCCACTAATGTTTGGCCCCTTTCAAAGTACTAATAATCGGTCATGTAAACGATGTGGCTGTAGAAATTAAAAAGCTAGAGAGGATCATATGATAGATATTACAATATTGGATTCTATAGGTACCTAATCTATATAAAATATATCAATACTACTATAATACTATCTAATAATAAAAATACATATATCAATACTACTATAATACTATCAATACTATAGGTACCTAATCTATATAAAACCTAAAAAAATAAGCTGAATCTAATTTAAGGGGATGATCAGACCATTAAACTGAATAACTTTATTTATGGGACCAACATCGAAATCACAAGAATAAAATCAAACAGCAAATTTTGATAGACCTTGCCTACCGTGCAGGAGGCGATGGTTCGATCCCCGTCCAGGAGTGCGATTTTTGAATCTCATTCGCTGAGTTCAGCCGTTGAAAATGTCAAAATTACTATGGAGATAGGCATCTTTGTACTGCTGATTTGACTTTCAAAAATCGCACTCCTGAAGTATGATTTTTCAAAGTCAAATTAGCAGTAGAAAGATGCATATCTCCACAGTAATTTTGACATTTTCAACGGCTGAACTCAGCGAATGAGATTCAAAAATCGCACTCCAGGTCGACTCGTACCAATGAGTTTTTCGGAATTTATGTACGATTTGTAACAACACGGGCCTGTCGGTGAAGGAAAACATCGTGAAGAAACTTAATATCTTTTGGGGGCACCTGACCCTCCCTGCTACCCTTATTCACGTCTCAATAAAGTGTGATGTATGATTAACCTTTATTCTACCTATATTACCCAGTTCCTGCTCCAAGTAAAAACATATTTGTGATTAACGATAGACTGTCAATGCTAATACGATATAAACAGGCGTTTTAAGTTAGAGTAGAGCTCAGACTCTTCTATTATGAGCTATTACAAGCTCAGTGGCGCCCTCGTCACAATAAAAAAGATTTCTACACAAAGAAAGCCTAAATTAAAAAAGTACTCAACAGATAAACTAAAAGCCTTCAAGCCATTGTTATACAATACTTTTATAGGTTCTAAACATTCCACTTTTAGATATTTTTTTTTAATAAAAACAAAAGCGGCCGTTTTATTTCTTTTTTCAAAGTTTGTATATACCTTTAAAAAACTTATAAAAGTATTCTATGAAAAAATATTTTTACCAAAAAAATAAAAACGTCGGTTTTTATTTTTTTACGTCGGTTTTTCGGAAGTAAAAAAGTACCTACAAAATAATATTTCAGCCTATGAATTGTACGTTCGAATCTATTGGCTATGTGCGAAGTGGGTGTTGGGAACTGTCAAGTCGATCGCAGAGCACGCTGTGGCAGAAATTTGAACTACTGACGGTGAAGCTGTGTCAGATTTGCTTGAATCTATGAAAATCAGCACGCTAACATAACACGAAATCTCCAAAACTGTCAAGACTACTAACTTTAAATTTGGCATGGAAGTTTCTATTGGCATCTAGATGCTTACTTAAATAATTTAAAAAATAAAAAAACCCGACTGCGTAAAAACTGAAAAGAAAAAAACAAGTTCAGTAGTCTAGAATTCAGTTAAGTTATATTGAATAACTACACCTTGAAATAGTTTTTTGATCGATACACACATAAAACAAAAAATATTAAACTCTAATGTGGAACATCTTGGCTTTAACAGTCGGGACCCATTATTGGGAAAATTAGGTCTAGAATTTTTAATGGGTCCCGACTGTTAAAGCCAAGATGTTCCACATTAGAGTTTAATATTTTTTGTTTTATGTGTGTATCGATCAAAAAACTATTTCAAGGTGTAGTTATTCAATATAACTTAACTGAATTCTAGACTACTGAACTTGTTTTTTTCTTTTCAGTTTTTACGCAGTCGGGTTTTTTTATTTTTTAAATTAATTTTTTTATTTTACACTTTTTAGTTACGGTTATAATTTATAAGGCGGTAAATTTCGCGATTTAAAGAGGGAGTTAATATCGTGGGAATTATTAAGTAACTTGCGGTGGTCTAAACTACTGATTATTAATCCATCTATAGACCTAACTCGGCTCAAAGCTACATAGCATAGGCTTGACATTTCGCAAAAATGCATGAACTTAAATCAACCACAGCTTGGTTCAAAGTAGTTCCTTGTCGTTACTGATCTTAAACTACTTAACTTATCGTTCTATTTTGTCCTGTACTCGAAATTCATCGAATTCTGTCGTCGATTCGATTCTGACTCCTACTCCAGGCACTTTTTTTAATAGCTTTGTCGTCAAATTACAAATAAACAGCTTGTTGCAATTCTTCGGGTTCCATCTGGTCCCTCCAAAGAGCTGGCCACTCAATTGTCCTTATACTCCCATTAATACGTTGACAATCTTCGCAAAATTACTCGAAATCCTAACCCGATTGTCAAATATTTAACGATTCCTTCAGTTTTGTTGGGGTCATCAGAAACATATAAATTTTTCGGTTTTTGATCGTAATCATGTCTTCTTTTCTACTGATATATCTACCTGCATGTAATTTATATAGTCTAGTTAGACTTTTCCAATATAAATGTCATGTTTTGATTATGTTCATCAACATGTTTAGTAGTCGGAAAAACTCGAATGATTTCATTAAGATCGTTTACGTCTACTCGTCGGCTATCTATATAATATATCCACAAATGTAGTGTTATGTCCTTGTCTCATATTTTGTGGTAATTCACAGAAATCAAATAGATGCCAGAGGTTGACTTCACCTGCCAAGGCCAGGTATCCCTTCAATATCTTTTCTCTTGGGTGTTTGGGGTAAAAACCATCGGGTAGAATCGCTGCTATAATTAATTACCTTTCAAATGATGGTATATTCAGAAGAAATGATGAATGGTGATTCTTGTAAAACTGGTTATAAATCTGAAATCGAACTCACTTTGGTCACGGCCAACGGACAATGCAAAAATTGAAATTGACGAGATGCCGTCAGAGTACATGCGAAACCAAAGAAATTGAACCTTAAATCTTCTTCTTAGGTAACTGCCGGGTAACAAGAGGGCAATAGGGCGGGGTGAGGTAAAATCTTGGTGGAAGGAAGGGAGTGTCCGTACTGTATGTAGTAATAGATACTCTTTCTTATAGGTACTGTGCTTTGGTCCTCTTTTCTATCCAGAAAATTTAATTGAATCATGTTTTCAACGGTTAGATTCACTGCAGAAAGAAAGTATCTACACTGTTATTTGAACTGTAATTATATAGGGTCCTTCTTAATATGCTGATACATTTTTATGGGGATGATCAGACCATCAAACTGATCAACTTTCTCTATGGCACCAACATCAAAATCGCGAAAAAAATATCAGCTGTCCCACACAGAACTGCAATCCTACTCGAAACTCCAAATGTATGGGATAGCTAATTTTTTTTTTTCGCGTTTTCGTTTTTGGTCCCATAGAGAATTAATCCCGGAGACCAAGTCCACCAGGTTCCAGGGGGGAAGCTTCGGAGCTTCGCTCCTACGCGTAGCTCGGCCTTCGGCCTCGCAAAAATTACACGGGGAAAGGCAGACGAGAGGTGACGCAGATGTTCAGGCAGTATAAATGAAATATTGTGGGTAACATTTATTAATAATAATTACCCCTAAATAAAATCACTACGTACAATCAGCTTAAAACTACACGAACAGGAAATACCTACTAACCAATCTTTTGACTTAATGAACCGATTGCGATGAAATAAAATCTATATGTTAATCCAAACTTAGCTCTACGCATTTGTGAAAACTCCATTCAAATAGGTTTAGTCGTTATTAAGTAAGTATTGAAAATTTAACTGAGAATGATTGTTAACCAACTTTAAATCGTTATAGATCCTAAATGGTCATTCGAAATGAAAAGTATTAAGAGAAACCTAAAGATGATTTTTAAATACCTATTCAATGATACCCCACTTTACATAGTGGGTCAATTTTTTTTTTATTTTTTTTTACGGTATGTCGTCTGGTTGTCGCCATACCTAATTGTGATTACTGTCATGTCTTTAGTGACACTCGCAGGATTAAGACAAATCGATTGACGTAAGAATCATCAAAATCGGCCCACGCGTTTGGTCTCTAGTGTGCCACAAAGGAACAAACTTACATACATACATACATAGATACATACATACATAGGCTGATAAACACATTACCCTTCCTTTGCGTCGCGCAGTCGGGTAAAAACTTACATACATACATACATAGATACATACATACATAGGCTGATAAACACATTACCCTTCCTTTGCGTCGCGCAGTCGGGTAAAAAGGCTTGTCGCATTTTAAACCCCCAAAGGTGTAAAAACTGAGGTAAAAGTTTGTATGGGAATTCCGATACAAATTAGATTTTGTGCGGGGCTTCGTCCGCATCCGCTCCCTTCATCGTACCGGAATAAAATATAAGCTAGCTTTTAACACTAATAACAATAATAAGCTTTTAAATATAAAAAGTTTTATCAAAATCGGTCCAGTAGTTTTGGCAGAATCCTCGAACAAACACAGTCCTTTACAGTACTATAATAGTGTAGATATAATTCACGGCTGGCCGACATAGTTCATGCGCTACGCCGCGCTAGTGTGGCGCTAGTGTCGTGCACATAGCCAATAAGAACATTAATTTGTTCTGTCGAAGTCGCTGTCAAGCCGGTAGGTACGATTCGCGACTGGGCTTGCAGTAATTTTTTGGCTTGGCTTGACACCGACTCCTACAAAACAAATTAATTTTCTTATAGATTCGAACGTAAAATTCATAGGCTGAAATATTATTTTGTAGGTACTGTCAGAATGTTTGGTTTAATAAATAATTAAGGTACATATTACAAACCAAAGTAACTAATTTGATTTGTATTTAAATAATTATTACGATAAATATCCGTTTGCTCGTATGAAATAAAAAGTACGTAAACGACTTGTGTCCTTGCAACACAAGTCGTTATCATTGTACTCGCCCCACCACTGTGGGTATAAATACGACTGCTGTACGAGCGAGCGGGTGATTATCGTTCTGGCTGTTGTAGTGATCGGACTAGTATTTGAGTGTTGTTGGATATTCCGAAAATGTGAGTACATATTATTATATAATTAATCGTTGTCAGACAGATGTTATACTTATTTATGCTGTGTCTCATTATTGTGTTTAAATGGAATAAATTAATGATATCTGGCAAATTACACACTTATTGTTTTATTTTGTGACACACAACTCCCACACGAATTCGGTTCCGTTCCGTTATTTCGATACGTGAACAAACGCAGCTTTGCTATCGAACATCTCAGAAGTGGGATAGTCTACGCGCACAATTTATGTATGTTTGGTTATTTCTGATACTACGTATATTACTCAAAAGTGATATTAGCACCTATATCCTTTATAACGGTGGGGTGATATGTATGTATGTGTACAAGAATAGAATATGTGGGTGTATAATCATAATAAAATTATGAAAATTTGTATATATATTCGATATAATAGGTATTTATAGAACAGGCAATCTGCGTAAAAAGAAATCATATTTATATTTCAGACGAAATGGATCAACGACTATCTGAGTCACCGCGGTCATCAAGGTGTGATCCCCGACCATCTGGATCGGAAACCAGGGCCAGTCAGCATCGTTCTCGCAGCCCAATACGTCGCAGTTCGCAGGGCCGTATGAGTCGCTGCATGTTAGAGAGCGGCACGAGAGACCCCACGGAAGACTTGGATAGAAGGTCAGTGATAAGCCCCATCCTATCTTCACGGGCACGCGGCCCTCGCGGACGCCATGATGAGGGGCCAAGCGGTATGCGTGACACACGGTCGTGCGACCGCCGTGATGCTCGCCGTGGCGTTCAACGAGACACACGGTCTCGTAGCCGCCATGATGAGGGGCCAAGCGGTATGCGTGACACACGGTCGTGCGACCGCCGTGATGCTCGCCGTAGCGTTCAACGAGACACACGGTCTCGTAGCCGCCATGATGAGCAGCCGAGCGGTCGGCATGACGCACAGTCTCGCAGCAACCGTGATGAGCAGCCGAGCGGGCCGCGTGACGCACGGTCTCGCCGACACAATGACCAGCTTCGCGATCTACGTGACGTGCAGTCTCGCGAGCGTTACGATGAGCGGTCAAGCCGCCCACGTGACTCGCGTTCAAGAATCCGTGATTCCAGGGAGCCATCAACGCATTCCTATAATAATTTTGATAGTTTAGCTCATATTGTTAAATTAATAAAATCTGTTAACCAAGCAGATTCGTTGGATAAGTTAGGGTCTATGCACAATACAGTACCAGAATTTGATCCTGGCAATAAAGAGCAGACAATGACCATGTGGATACATAAAGTGAACGAATGCGCCAGCATTTACGGCTGGTCGGAAAAACAAACTGTTCATTTTGCGTTACCGAAACTACGAGGTGTAGCCCAAAGATGGTACGGCGGTTTATCTTCTGTTCTATACTCCTGGGGTGAGTGGCAAAAGAAACTCCTGTCCGCATTCCCTTCGGAAGAAAATTATGGACAAATGCTCAGCGATATGCTGGCTAAACGAGCTAAGTTCACAGACTCTCTAGAAGAATATTATTACGAAAAGATAGGTCTTATAAATAGGTGCGGGATCGTAGGAACACGGGCAGTAGAATGCGTTCTACATGGCATCGACGATAGGTCAGTTAGATTAGGAGCTGAAGCTGTCAAATATGACGATCCCGACAAACTATTGTCATATTTACGTAACGTGAGAAACGTTAAACCGATGCTTGAACGCAAAATGAATAAGGGTCCTGTAAATAAAAATCATGACGCACAATCGCGAACGCATGGAAGACCATCTCGTTGCCTAAACTGTAGGCAGGAGGGACATTTGCTAGCTCAGTGTCAAGTTCCATTAAAGAAATGTGGAAAATGTGGTAAAATTGGGCATGAGACTGAGCAGTGTTATTCTAAGAATCCTATTCCTGATAAAAATGTGTTGCGAGTTGCCAGTAATAAAGCAGACTTGACATCCAATCATCCGACTTGCCCTGAACCTAGTCAGAAATATTTCAAACAGGCCATTGTAAATGGGGTTTCCCTGCAGGCTTTCATCGATTTTGGGAGCGAATGCTCCATGATCAAACAAAGCGAATTCCAGAAGATCAATGCACCATCGGAGAGTACAAATTTACCGGTTTTAAGGGGGTTCGGCAACTCGGTAGTCAGAGCCGTAGGAAGGTGTAATGTTAATATAATTATAGATGGCATTGCTGCTGATTTAGACTTAATCATAGTACCCGACAATGTTATGCATGTTTCCCTTATGATCGGACAGACCTTCACGGAGCAGCCACATGTGGTTGTTCGAAAAACCTGTGAATCTTTAGAGATTTCAAGCCTTGGACTATTTGAGGACAAGATATTTAAAGTTAAGTTATTTTGTCAAGACCAGGTTGAAATAGCAGGCATAACTGTTATTAACGTGTACACCGAGGATACCAGTTTCGACGGAGAAGTGTATGTTGAGGGTAGCCTGCGGTACAATGGTCATATAAGATACTCTGTATCGTCAGGTCTGTACAGTATTGAGAAAGGACGTGGACAGATAGTCGTTAGTTGTTCCTCATCATCAAAATTAAGCCTACAAAAGGATTTCTTCATAGCTCGTGGGCGAATAGCCTTTGAGGAATCTGCAGTTCAAGTTGCAACCGTCACCGATTGTTCAGCTCGTGAGCTTCATCCCATCACTCTATCGGACTTAAACATTGATGAGGATTTGCCTATTGCTGATAAACAACAGTTGCTGTCCTTAGTGAATGGTTACAGGGAATGTTTTGCGTTTCATCTTGCGGAGTTAGGGAAAACATCACAAGGAAGTATGAAAATAGATTTACATGACAAGCAACCAATCGTTTATAGACCCTATCGCCTTGCGATAAAAGAAAAGGAAACTGTACGAGGAATGATTTCTGAACTACTGAACAACGATATCATACGCCCATCTACTTCACCTTATGCAAGTCCCATAGTGCTGGTAAGGAAGAAAACCGGGGAATTACGTCTGTGTATCGATTACAGAGCACTGAACAGAAAAACTGTTAAGGAAAATTACCCAATGCCTCTAATTGACGACCAGCTTGACATTCTGGCTGGAAATAAGTTTTATACAACCCTTGATCTTGCCTCTGGCTATTACCAGATACCCGTTTGCGAAGAAGATAAACATAAGACAGGTTTTGTAACCCCAGATGGACACTATGAATTTAACAGAATGCCATTTGGGCTTGCAAATGCACCTGCAACTTTCCAACGGATAATGAACCAGATATTAGGAGCTGCACGTCACGGGGAGGCATTGGCGTATTTGGATGATGTCATAATCCCATCCAAGAGTATTGCTGAGGGTATGACAAGATTGAGATCTGTGTTGCAGCTGTTCAAAGATGCAGGGCTCTCCTTGAAACCATCCAAGTGTTTCTTCTTTAAACGTACAGTGGACTACTTAGGGTTCGAAGTTTCGGAAAGCGGTATTCGTCCTGGTGCCAACAAAATTGAAGCTGTGGAACGGTTCCCCACTCCACAAAACCAGCATAACGTTCGGCAGTTCTTAGGACTGGCCAGCTTCTTTCGGCGCTTTGTTCCGAAATTTTCTATAATAGCCAAGCCTCTTACCAATTTGTTGAGGAAGAATATCCCTTGGAGTTGGGGACCCGATCAAGAGACAGCATTTGGAGTTCTGAAAAAGGAATTGTCTGAAAAACCCACGTTAGCTCTTTATAATCCAGAGGCTACAATAGAATTGCATACCGACGCTTGCAAATTAGGGGTGGCGGGAATTCTTCTGCAGAGGGATGAAGGCAATTCTCTTAGGCCGGTCGCCTATTTCAGTCGACAGACGACCCCCGAAGAGCAAAATTACTCATCTTACGACTTGGAAACTCTAGCTGTTGTCTCCGCACTGCAGAAGTTTCGTGTGTATTTGGTCGGTATTACATTTAAAGTAGTCACAGACTGCAACTCTCTAAAAGCAACATTTCAAAAGAAAGACATGCTCCCTCGCGTGGCACGATGGTGGGAACAGATGCAAGAATATGACTTCTTAATCGAATACAGACCAAGTACAGCTATGTCACATGTCGACGCACTTAGTCGGAACCCAATTCCTGACTCAGAATGTTTAGATGTACTCTTAGTATCTGATTCCAGCTGGTTAACTACTGTCCAGGATGCAGATGATGACATACAAAGAAAAATTGGAATCTTAAAGAATCCCGAACTTGACGACTTAGTCGATATAAAATCGAATTTCAAGTTGAAACACGACAAGTTGTTTAGAATTACCCCAGATGGTGATCGATGGGTCGTACCGAAAGGGGTGCGATGGCAAATCGTCAAGCAATGTCATGACGATATTGGTCATTTCGCTTTCGACAAGACACTCGAAAAGATTAAATGTAATTACTGGTTTCCGAAAATGCGACACTTTATACAAAAATACGTTGATTCTTGTCTCGAGTGCGCATACTCAAAATCTTCCGCTGGTAAAAAACCTGGATTTCTACACCCAATACCAAAAATTTCAGCCCCTTTCGATACGATTCACATTGATCATACTGGACCTTTTGTACGAAGTAGTAAGGGTAATATGTACATTTTAGTGTTGGTGGACGCATTTACACGGTATATTTACTTAAAGCCGGTCAGAAACACGAAGACTCAAACAACTATAAAAGTGCTTCAAGAATATTTTGGTATTTTTGGAGTCCCACGACGAGTTATCTCTGATAGGGGTACCTCCTTCACTAGCGACGGTTTCAAAGAATTTGTGAAAGAAAAGGGAATTTCACATATTTTGAATGCCGTTGCTACTCCCAGAGCAAACGGGCAGGTAGAACGCTATAACAAAATAATTGTAGATTCGTTAACTGCCAAAACTATTGGCGTGGCCGAAAATAAATGGGACAGCTACCTGCCCGAGGTGCAATGGGGTATGAATAATACTTTCAATAAAGGAATAAATCGAACTCCAGCTGAAGCCTTGTTTGGTAAGAGATTAACTGGATCTAGTGAAAGCAAGGTTATCTCCGAATTGGCAGATGATATTACCAGTGATAATATCAATCAAGACATAACTCAGATTAGGGACGAAATAAGTACCCATGTAACAGCTAATCAAGCTAAACAAAAGGAATATTTCGATAAAAAGCGTTGTGAACCAATTAAATACAAAGTAGGTGACCTGGTTCGAGTAGAACGTCAGATACCTTCTACAGGCCAAAGCAAAAAGCTGGTACCCAAATTTCAGGGTCCGTACAGAATAACACAAGTTTTAAATCACGATCGTTATCAAATAGAGGACACACCTCTTACTAAAAAGGGTAATAGGTGTTATTCTACCGTAGTCGCCGTGGATAAAATCAAACCCTGGTTGAACTTCAAAAGGCCCCACGACAGTGATAGCGAATTATCCAACGAATCTGACTAGTGCCTAGATATCTTGCAAAACATTAAGTTTCATGTAATTTTGTTTTATGTTCTGCAATAGAAACCACTAATATTTAAATAAAACTTCCGTGTTTAATATGATTTACATGAATAATTTTACTTGTTTAAATTAATATTGTATAATTTTAGAGCAGAAGGGCCAAAATTGTTACTATTATTCGTGTAGAATGTCGATTAAGGGCCGATAGGCCCAACAATAAATATGTTGTGCAGTAATCGTTTGCTACTAAGGTTTATGATTTATGGGCACATATGCCCAAAGTCTGTTGTTTGCTATGTTTACTGTTATTGTGCTAATTTATGGGCAGAAGGGCCCAAAATAGTATAAAAAGGACGGAAGGGTCCAGAATTTATTGTAAATAGACGGAAGGGTCCGTATCTTATTCCAATGGACGGAAGGGTCCAGATCTTATTTTAATGGACGGAAGGGTCCAAATCTTATTTTCAATGGACGGAAGGGTCCAAATCTTATTTCAATGGACGGAAGGGTCCAAAAAAAAAAAAAAAAAAAATGTGTGATTGTCAAATAATACTTATTATAATATAATAATGTTATATAGAATCCTCGTGACATTTCGTTTTCTTTGTTACTAGTAAGCATGAGGTCACGCTTAGTATTGGATGGCCGACTGTCAGAATGTTTGGTTTAATAAATAATTAAGGTACATATTACAAACCAAAGTAACTAATTTGATTTGTATTTAAATAATTATTACGATAAATATCCGTTTGCTCGTATGAAATAAAAAGTACGTAAACGACTTGTGTCCTTGCAACACAAGTCGTTATCATTGTACTCGCCCCACCACTGTGGGTATAAATACGACTGCTGTACGAGCGAGCGGGTGATTATCGTTCTGGCTGTTGTAGTGATCGGACTAGTATTTGAGTGTTGTTGGATATTCCGAAAATGTGAGTACATATTATTATATAATTAATCGTTGTCAGACAGATGTTATACTTATTTATGCTGTGTCTCATTATTGTGTTTAAATGGAATAAATTAATGATATCTGGCAAATTACACACTTATTGTTTTATTTTGTGACACACAACTCCCACACGAATTCGGTTCCGTTCCGTTATTTCGATACGTGAACAAACGCAGCTTTGCTATCGAACAGTACTTTTTATTTCCGATGTCGGTTTTTATTTTTTTGGTAAGAATGTTTTTATTTCATAATTTTTATTGATTAAATATCGTCGCAGGAAAGGCAAAATTGCTAACAGCATACATTTTGGTCAAAAATGAGTTATATACATATTCGGAATCAGCGAATTTTTCTCCGTCGATCTATGTAGGTTTCAAAGCGATCAGAGCTAAATTGGCCGATTTCGGTGACTGGAAAAACCGAGAATTTCGTTTTTTACGGATGCTTACCTACCACTTTTTTCAATGATTTAAAAAAAATGTTCCGTAAGTAAATTCTACGTCTGTTATTTTATAAACATTAAAGATATGCAATGTCATCAATTTTAAATAAATTTATATTGTTTTGTAAGAAAAATTGATTTACTTTTATTTTGTTCTGCAAGGAAAGTAAGAATAGTTGCTTTTTATAAAAAAAAATATTTTTTGCTGTACGCTATTATGCTTTCATTGAATACATAGAGTAACAAGCAGATAAGCAATATTGCCTTCCCTAAATTTATAGAGCTGTAAGCAATTAAGCATTTTTGCAATATACATTTTGTTATCTAAATAGCGTATAAGCAAAATTGCTCTCTTTATATTATTGGAGTTTTGTCCTGTTAGCAATTTTGCTTTTCTCTATTTCCTGAGTTGTTGACGTTAAAGCAATTTTGATATCCTTCTATGAGATTAGTTTTGTTGTTTATGCAATATAGCTTTTGTATACTTTATTACGTTTTAGCATGTAAGCAGAGATGTTGTTATTTATTTTATAACTTGTAAGCATATAAGAAACTTTATTTGCATGTTTTACAGAGAACTGTGGCATTTAGGTATATTAACATTTTATTTTATTTGAAAATTAGTAACAAAAGAAATTTTATTTGCCATATAATTTAAAACAAATGGCGTTTCAGCACATTAAAATGAACTTATTTCTTCTATATGCACACGGTGAGCATCAATTCGATACTACAAATCGATCAAAAGAGCGCGCGCGCGGGCCGCGCCGCGGGGGGTTCCGGCAGTTTGCTCGGAAGAGTCCGCGAACGAAGACGTGTTTTATTCCTGCTGCGGTAACATCTTTTCAGAAGTTGCGAGAAAATTGTCTTTTCAAACGCCTAAAAAGCAAACGATTAAAAGGACGCATGATATAGAAGAAAATGATCAAGACGGAAAGGAAAATACTAAACGCAAATATAAACCCAAACCGCCAGAAACAGTAGTTTCATCCGAGATAGACAAAATATCAGCTCAATGTTCTTCCGAATCTCCATTTCAAATTTTAACTGTTGGATATGAAGAAAAACAAATCTATGCAGGATTAGAAACGCCAAAGAAGAATATTATAGTTGACCTAACAAATGAAGGCGAAACTATTAAATTTAAATGTCCACGTACAAAATTACAAAAAACGTACATTGATAAAGAGTTAAAAATATTTAAAGAAATTCAAAGGCAGCACGAAATAGAGGAGGCATGTAAACAAATTAGACAAGAATCCGTTTTAGATACCCTTGACGAGACAGACATAGATATTGAAAATATTAAACAAACAATTTTTGATACCCCCGAAAAAGTATTGGATGGCTTGGCCTTAAAAAAAGAAATATATTATTTACCAGATAACAACATTCCTTCCTTTGAAGTTGATGGTGATTTAAAAAATACAACAGTCAATGTTTCAACGAATTTTCTTGATGTAGACGAGAACAATATCAAAAAAATTAAGAAAGTTAAAAATGAGCCAAAGTTGAATAAACCTGAAGATAATTTGCCGTTAATTGCTGAAAATCCACCAAAACTTCAAACAAAAGAAATAATATCTGAAACCAAAAATTCAAAAGATGACTTTAATAAAGATAATAATATTATGCCGAAAAATTCTGAAATTGATCCACCATCACTGCAAACAGATAAAATAAAACCTGAAACGACAATAATAAAACAAAAACCAAGTAAAAATAATACGCCAGAAATTGACGAGACCAAAAAAAAACCTGAAACAAAAATAATAAAACAGAAACCAAGTAAAAAAAATACGGCAGAAAGCGATGAGACTAATTTACTACAGCCGCAAACAGAAGAAATTCTATCTGGAACAGAAAATTTTAAAGACATTATGCTGAATATTGCTGAAATTGATCCACCACCGCTGCAAACAGATGAAATAATACCTGAAACAAAAATAATAAAACCAAAACCAAGTAAATATAATACGACAAAAATTGGTAAGACTAATTCACTACAGCCGCAAACAGAAGAAATTCTATCTGGAAGAAAACAATATGCAGATGATAATATTATGCAAAAAATTGCTGAAATTGATCCATTGCTACATAAAGATGAAATAAAACCTGAAACAAAAACAATAAAACAAAAATCAAGTAAACATAATGTGCAAGAAATTGATGAGACTGATTCACTACCTGAAAATAAAAATCCGGATCAAAACTTTAAAGAAGAAATAATGAATGGAACAGATATCGTAATGGGAAACAACGTTGATAATGATTCAAAACAAAGAAAATTTGAACTCAGTGAAACTCATCCAGAAAATGACAAAAAAAAACAAAAATGGAACACGTAGATAATAAAGATGGCGACATGAAAAAAGAACAAATGCTTATGATATCTATCAATAAAGAAGAAAACAATGCAAAACCCGATTTAAACTGGGAAAATATTAGTGAGAACAAAACTATTGATGAATTGGAAGACGTTACTATGAATGAACCAATCCCAGTAGAACAATCAGATGATATAGAAACTGGTAATAATATAAAAAACAATGACGTGAGTAAGGAAATACAAAATAATACTGAAGAACTAAATCTTGTACAGGAATTAGATAAAGCAAAAAAAAACTGACAAACAAAATAAAGATGGAAAACAAAATCTGAAACAGCTTAATTATGATGAATATGTGAGATCTAAGCAATTGCGACAGCAAAAGCGACAAAAATATTTCGATTTTTTATCTGACAACGAAGACTTTGTCTGGAGCTCAAGTTCTTGGGAAGGTGCTTCAGAATCCGATGAATTAGAATCCAAATCTGGAAAAAAGAAACGCAAATCTAAGAAAAAAATAGCCAAAACTGATAAACTATTAAACAAGGGCGACAATAATACAGAAAAAGAGCCTAGCGAGACTTTTACCTCCAGAAAAATAAAAAAAAAGAATGTAAGAAAGGAAAATACAGAAAAAAAGAATTCCGGTATAGAATATAAAACTAACAAAGGAAAAATTATGCCAGCAAAATCTGTGCTACCAAATCCCTGTAATCCAGATAACTGCCCTTATAAGTGCTATGAAATTACTGAAGAGAGGCGTTTAAACTTGTTCGGGCACTATTGGTCTTTGGATAACATAAGACGAAAAGACTGGCTGGTTGCACATTCTAAAAAAGATCCTACTAAACGAAAAAAAATACCTAAAGAACTAAGCAGACGTAAATTCTCTCTTCAATACTTTGTTAATGAGGGTGAAGGACAAAGACAGGTATGTCTAAAGTTTTTGACAAAAACGTTAGATATTCGACAAAGAACTTTGTACAATATCGTTAGTTCTGCCGTCTATGGCTGTGCCAAAGAGGATGGTAGGGGAAAACACGTACCAAGTAACAAAACTCCAAGAGAAGTTACTGAAAATTTACACAAATATATACAAGAATTGCCTGCGCTGCCATCGCATTACTGCCGCAAAAATAATACAAAGACGTATCTTCCTCAGGAGTTCAAAAATGTAACTAACTTATATAGACTTTATAAAGATGCTCAAGAGAAAGGAGGCCTTGGCTATGTCGGAGAAAAAATCTTTAAAAAAGTATTCCTGTCTGAATTCAATATTGGCTTCCATCAGCCAAAAAAAGACAAGTGCTTGAAATGCACGCAATTTGAAAATAATGAAGACTGTAATCCAGATGAGAAAGAGAGGCACCTAAAGGATAAAAAAGAAACGTACGATCGTTTTGAGGCTCATCAAGAGATTTACAAAAAGGACGATGCTATTTTATGTACGAGTTTTGACCTGCAAAAAGTACTAAATACCCCACACGGGGACAATATGATGCTATATTATAGCCGGAAATTGGCTGTTTATAATTTGACGTTTTATGAGTCGGGCACAAGAAACGGATTTTGCTACACCTGGATTGAAACCGATGGAAAAAGGGGAGCTAACGAAATTGCTTCCATTTTACAAAAATACATAAAAAAGTAGACGAACGGGAAACAGTTAAGCACTTATTACTATATTGCGACAGCTGTCCCGGCCAAAACAAAAATAAGATGATCCTTGCGTGCATAAATGAAACCCTGATAGGATGCAACAATCTCATTTCTATACAAATAAATTATTTACTACCCGGCCACACTTATATGCCGGTAGACTCCATCCATTCCGTGATAGAAAAAAGTATTCAAGGTGTGACAATTTGGGCGCCTTCCCAATGGCCCACGGTTTTTTCTATGGCAAGAAAAAACGTTAAGCCCTATGAGGTAGAAATATTGACTCATAGTGATTTTTTTAAATGGGACTCAATATCAGAGACTTATTTCAAAGGAAAATTAGCTGGAAAAATTAGCAAATTGCGCACAGTGACTTTCAAGAAATCTTCAAGCAACAAAGCTTTCATAAAATATTCAATGCACCCAGATGCTACAACAGAAGCAATCGAAATAATAAATAAAAAAGATTCTTCTCAAATAAAACCCTGCTACAAGACTATGCAATCGGTGTCAAAGAAAAAATATACAGATCTTATCAAACTATGCACAACAAAAGTCATACCCACAGCATATCATTCAGAGTACCAAAAACTAACTTACACTAATAATATTGAAGATACCTTAAACGAAACAGATACAGAAGATGAAATAGATACTGAAACATAAGCTACTAATAATTGCAAGAAAATCACATACATAAATTAGATAAAAAGCAAACAAAAAGTAAGTAAAATAATTAAACATAGAGGTATTAATAATTTCTTCATGCATATTCCCTAAAAAAATACACTATTTAAAACGGAAACTGAAGATAAAGTTATAAAACATTGTAAAAATACAAAAATGAGAGAAATAAGCACACAGAAGATGTGACTAAAGCCTTTCTAAGGTATTAATGCTTAAGTAAGCAAGTGACATACAAATATTATGTTATAATAAAAATGCAGAGACAAAACTTATGGCATTGATTAAGACTGTTAGATAATATTTACAGAATATACCTAAGTTTAATAATAAATCTTACTATGCAGTTGTGATATTAGCTAAAGAAAGTTCCTATTAAATGTAAAAATATAGGTACTAGAAATATCTCGAAATTATGACGCATAATATTACTTACATTATCTTACTTACCTTTAGGTTGTATAAGGTGCAGGATATTCTATTCTTACTCATTGACGTTAGAAGGAAGGTCAACTGATTTATGTCTATTCTTTAAGTTAAGTAAGTCGGTATAATTTATAGAACAAAAACCTTGTGGGTGTTTTTCAACCCCCTTTAAATATTAAAAGATAATAATATTAAAAGATAATAAGTTATTATCAAAAATGTTTGATTTCATGAGTAAGTCGATTAGTTAGCCTGAATAGTTTTGATTAGAATATTTTATTATTTCTATTATTTTATAATGTCGTACTAAAAAACTATAGGATAACTAGGTATTACCTAATCCTTGGTCAATTAAAATATTATCAAAGACTGTTATTTTATTCATATTTCTACCTATGTTTTTTAGGGAAAGTTGTTCAAATCCATGGGTAGATCACACCTTCGAGGATGTCATAGACACAGAATAATAAATATAGTATCTAACGATACAGAAATTTCACTCCCCTACAACCCTCGCTCAAATAGCGAAAAACACGCACACATGTACACGTGAAGTAAACGTATTAGGGTTGGCTGCGCTAGATAGTGGTAATATGTTATCTACACTAATATTATAAAGAGGAAAGATTTGTACCTATTTTTGTATGTTTGTATGTTTGTAATGAATAGGCTCAAAAAGTACTGGGCCGATTTAAAAAATTCTTTCACCATTCGAAAGCTACATTCATCCTGAGTAACATAGGCTATATTTATTGCTAGAAAAGATTAGACGTCCACCCGTGCGAAGCCGGGACGGGCCGCTAGTAAGTAATATAATTGTTTAATATGGGAAGTATTTTCATAAGTTACATATTTATCATTGTGAGATTCTAATTTATTTCTGATCGTTAAGCATTTTGTTAGAATTTATTTTTATAAAATTTAAACTGTTAGCAGTTTAATGCGGATTTTTAAGCAGTAAATATTATCCTATAAGACGTTTTACTGCAAAAATATTTTGCGTTCATCTGGTCTTTCAGTATTTCTGCACTATACATTTTAAGGTCATGCAAACATTTAAGTAATTTAGTTCGACAATGTCAAAAAAAAGTTTGCGTTGAAGTAATTTTGATCGCTGATTGTTTAATAAAACAAAGCTATTAAGCACTTTAGGCTTACCTTGCATTTGACAAATGAAGATGATCAGCACTTTTGAAATGACTTGTTTAAAATAAACTACTAACCTATCAGAAAATTTGCTAGACCCGGCATAAAGGGTATTAAAGCGTATAAGCAATTTAGCCTTTCTTGAAAGTCAGGTCAAATATGCTAACGGGACACTAACTCGTGAAATAGAGCAGCTTGAAACTAAGTTAGATATGTTAAAAATAGACAAAAATATAAGTATTAATAATCTGTGTTCAATTCTACAGGAAAAGTCTTCATTCAAAAGATATGATTTTTTTTTCGAAAATAAAAACTTTAAAATTTATTTTCTCGGAATTTTGTCTATGGAGGTTAGCAATTTTGCCTTTCCTGCGACGATATGTTATTTAGACTCAGATATCAGTTAAAAACGCAAAGGGTACATTGAAAAGAAGCAAATGGTTATTTCGCAGACGATTTGCTGTCAACTTTTGAGGAGTTATATCATGTAGCTCCGAAGTGCGTCATCAGATAATCACAATATTTAAATGAGACCACCTCGGGAGTATACCCTTTCAAACAAAAAAATAATTTTTAAAATTGGTTCACAATTGACGAAAATATCGGTGAACATACATAAAAAAAAATACATACAGCCGAACATAGAACACTCCTTTTTTTGAAGTCGGTTAAAAATAGCTTGAAGCCTTTTGTAGTTTATCTTTGGAACACTTTTTTAAGTTAGGATTTATTTATTGAGAAATCTTTTTTATTGTGACGAGGGCGCCACTGAGCTTGTAATAGCCCTCTTACGGTATAGTAGCTATTATAAGATCAATCCAGATCACGATACGCAGATCGCGAAGGATTTAAAATAATTTTGATATTCGTGGTTCGATGTCTTTACCCAATATCTATCAATTACACGATCAATCAGGATCAATATTATATAGATCATGATGGTATGGTGGTGCAAGACAATAGCCTCCCCGAGTGATGTTGACTGGCTACTGAAGATGACTAAAACATAAAAGTCTTTGATAATGATGGAGAACATAATGCCTAATAACCTAACCCGTGATAATAAAAAAAAAAGTTTTAAATAAAAGCATTGCCTTTATATGTAGGTATTAGAAAAATAACAATTTTCTCTAACCTACGTAAAACTAGTTTTTAGGGTTCCGTACCCAAAGGGTGAAAACGGGACCCTATTACTAAGCCTACGTTGTGCGTCCGTCCGTCCGTCCGTCCGTCTGTCCGTCTGTCCGTCTGTCCGTCTGTCCGTCTGTCCGTCCGTCCGTCCGTCCGTCTGTCCTACCTATTTAGGGCTGTAACTTTTGAACCGTAATAGCTAGATAGTTGAAATTTTCTCAAATTATGCGTTATTGCAGCGGATTTGTTAACAAATAATAAAAGTGGCAGAAAGTTAAAAATTAAGGGGGGTTTTCAACAAGAAACTAGTTTTTATCAACGTTTCTTCTTCACGCTCTATAGTAAAAACGGTAATACATACAAGCGTCAAACTTAGTGTGATTATAGAGCAAACTCCTCAGAATAACAACAAATACTAAAAATCGGCCAAGTGTGAGTCGGTCTCGCGCTAAAGATCCCGGACAAAAAAGTTTTTTTTTCTTTGTTAATAATGTTGTGTTCTGTGGTGGTGTGGTACGGAACCCTCGGTGCGCGAGTAGCCCGACTCGCACTTGACCGGTTTTATTAGGATTCCGTACCTAAAGGGTAAAAACTGGACTCTATTACTAAGCCTACGTTGTCCGTCTGTCCGTCTGCCTGTCCGTCCGTCCTACCTATTTAGGGCTGTAACTTTTAAACCGTAATAGCTAAACCGTTGAAATTTTCACAGAATGCGCGTTATTGCGGAGGATTTGTTAAAAATAAAAATGACAAAAAGATAAAAATTAAGGGGGGTCCTCATACAAGAAACTAGTTTTTATCAACGTTTTTTTCTTCTTGTAAAAATTATCTTATCGTAAAAACAGTAATACATAGAAGCGTCAAACTTGGTACGATTATAGAGCAAACTCTATAGGATAACAACAAATAATAAAACCGGCCAAGTGTGAGTCGGTCTCGCGCTAATCGCATCGAAGAAAACAACACTTTTTTTCTATGTTAATTATAGTGTGGTACGGAACCTTCGGTGCGCGACGCTTCGTAGCCCGACTCGCACTTGACTGGTTTTTATTTTCATTATATTTTACAACTAATATTTATCATTTTAATACCTAGATCTTTCTATTACCTACGAGTATGATGAGTATCCATGCACGTGTTGGTCATTTTATTAGTAATTACATATTGTCTGCGTTGATTACTATTTAGTTTTTCAATGATTTTTCCAATCACAAAAAATAGTTATCGTTTGTAATTACATTTACGAGTTTTGTACTGAAAAAGTAGGTAGTTAATCAATCAATTAGTGTTTACTCTGATGTTTGTTGGTGAAATTAAAATGAAAAGCCTAAGCTTCATCGTTTAGTGTTTTATTGTTTTTATTTACGATCTCTGTATGCTTAATTAATTTTAATCCTGTTTTTGTTATTAAATAATAATTATTCATTTTATTCTTCTTATCGTGGGCAACGAGCCCTGTTATCCAGGTTATTTCTCCATACTTTTCGGGGTCTTCCTCGACGACCACTGTCCTGCGGGGCACAAGCTGTGGTGGAGAAGAGGATATGCCGTCTAACATGCTCCATACAAACAAAGTTTGATTATGTTTCAGATAATAACATGATCTACACTCAACAGCAATGAAAACGGCTCACCAACATACCTTAATATCTCGGAAACTAAGAATGATCTAAGCTTATTCAAATAAAAAGTATTTCATAATTAATTGATAATATTTTTAGTTTTCATTTGTTTGACTTAATTCAAATACATAAATAAAAATGCGTCAATTCTAACTTAGAACAATAATATACCTTTTTTATCTTTAAGATCTCATTAAATTATTGTATACTTTTAGAGAAATAAAGATTTGCTATAGTTATAATATAAAATAACTATTTTTTGTCCCAGTATGGTGAGTGATAAAATTACCACATTTAATAATAAATGTTGAATACTAAAAATTTAATTTTCAAAAAATAATTTATTTAGGTTTTTGCCTTTTTTATTGGCATTACTTTATATCTACCAGAAATTTTATTAATTTAAGTAGTTAGTAATATTAAATTGTCTATAAAAAACTTTTTATTTGAATAAGCTATCATTCTTAGTTTCCGAGATATTAAGGTTTATGTTGTTGGTGACCCGTGGATGCCCGTGGTGACCCGTTTTCATTGCAGTCCAGTGTAGATAGCTACTCATCTAGATATAGACAGTCAGTGGCGCGTTGCGGAGAGGTATGGAAACTCAATCTCGAGGTCCAGGTTCGAATCCGCACGGATGACATGCCACGTACACATGCTCACCTCATAATGCTCTCAAACGGTGAAGGAATACATCGTGAGGAAACATACGCAAAGATCCGCTGAAGAAGAAATTCCGATGCGTATGTGAAGTCTACCAAACCGAATTGGGCACGCGTGGTAGATTAAAGCCCATATCCCTGAGGATAGACCTATGCCACAGCCCAGACACTGCATACAAAAATTTAATTTGACAAGATGACGTCAGCACATGCGAAACCAAAGAAATTGAACCTTATGTCTTCTTCTTAGGTAACGAGTAACCAGTGCGAAGTAACCAGAGGGCGATAGAGGGGGTGAGGTAAAAAGTTGGTGGGAGGAAGGGAGTGTCCGTATTGTATCTAGTAATAGATACTCTTTCTTATACTGTGCCTATGCCCTGTTGTGGGACGTAAATAATTATATAGGCTGTGATGATGATCTAGACTAAATAAAACTTTTCCGTAAACGGACCATCCTCCAAGTAGGTGCGTAGACTTCTTCTTCTTATCGTGTGAGCAGCAAGCCCTGGTGTCAGATTTTTCAATCCGCCTTACGGCATCTGACGTGGTTTGATTAATGTAACGACTACTACCACCAGAGATAGTAGCCGGGACCAACGACTTAACGTGCCATCCGAAGCACGAAATCATCCTTCTTTTCAGACATTCGGATGATTCAGCCTGCAATGTCCTGACCATCTGGGGAAAAACGCACAAAGTAACATTTCACTAGGTGCAAAAACCAATCTCTACTTACCTTGTCATTCAGAATACGAATCTATCAATACGCATGGGTATTTTCTATAAATGCACACAATTATATTACAATCATGGCAATTCAGGACAATGGGTACAGGTGTTAGAGTCGACGTTGTGTAATCAAAATCAACAGCATGCAACAATAGACATAATATTTTCCGCGATATGCAATTGATAGTTATAAAAGGATATAAAAATCTTATTAATTATCACACAGTTCCTATTCTTTGTGAGGCGCAGTTAAACAAACATTGTCTTTGTACATAGTACTTAATTTATAAGATGAATTGGTTCACATTAGTGTTAGGGGTTGCGCTAATATCTATAGCTGTTTGCGAACAATACACCGATAGGTATGACGATATCAATGTTGATGAAATTTTGGCGAATAGGAGATTGTTACTGCCGTATTTAAAATGCATGTTGGACAAAGGCAGATGTACCCCGGAAGGCAAGGAAATCAAAGGTGAGTCAAAACAAAATACTAAGTACAATTACAAATTAAGAGGGCTCCAACCGTCCAGCACTGTCATACATTAAAAAGAAAGAAACTCGTACTAAGAAAAGGAAATGATTGAGAACAGCACAATTATCTTTAAAATCTACAAAACCAAAAGGTACTGATTTAATTTCATGCTTTGGACGACTACATACGACATAATTATATACATACATAATTTTCTTTTTTAATTATAGGTATAAGTTTTGTTTCCCTTTTGTTTTTTTGTAAAATTTTATTTCAAAAACTAAAAAATGAATGTAGCATAATTTGTGAAAAAACTGAAAATAATTAAGAATTCATTAAAAGGGTACCGAGCCTGTTGTGTGTTGACCGAACTTATTTTTTGAAAATATTTTTTAATTGATAAGAAATAAAAAAATACGATTTGGGGCAGCACATTAGGCTCGGTGCAGCCTTAACCAAATACCTGCTTACGATTATCGTATGTTTATTTTAAACAAAAAATGCATTTATTTTCATTAGGATTTGGTTTTTATGTAAAAGGTAGGTAACTAGATATTTAAATAACAAAATATTATTTTATTGTAATTGCAGTGCATGTTAAGGACGCGATGCAGACCTCTTGCGAAAAATGTACTGATGCGCAGAAAAAGATAGCCCGAAAAGTTATCAAACACATCAGGGAACATGAAAATGATTCCTGGGAGCAATTGAGGGCCAAATACGACCCTGGGGATAAATATCTGGAATTGTACGAGGCATTTTTGACAGCGGAAGATGAATAAATCTGAGCATAAATGACCAAGAATACCAAATTTTATTTCACTCCAGTTTATTACCATATCACCATAATAATTATAATGCGGCCATAACATTACATTGTATAAAATTAAATGCGTTACATATTAACGGTGTACTTCAGACCATCAAATTGAACAACTTTCACTATGGAGTCGAAATAGCTAGAAAAAATTTGCTATGAGGCATGAAATAGAAGATTTTTTTATTCGCAGTTTCAATGTTGGTTCCATGGTAAAATTTGTTCAATTTGATGATCAAAAGCGCTCCTTTAAGTATGTCATCACCCTGTGTAAAGATAACAGTTTTGAGTATGAAAACATAATGTACTTTTTATATCCATTCATATGAAAGTACACTGAAAAAAATGCGAGCCTACTAAGACTCTTAATTAGCACCAAAATAATTGAAATGACGTTATTATTTTTTACTAAAAACAAAAGATGGTTAGTTGTAACAACAAGCCGAATTCGTTTAACAAAGTTCTCTTAGTCGGAGAAGTCATGATGTTGACAGGCTCATATTATGGATTCATGATGTTGGTTGAAGTAAACAATTTTTTTTTTATAGCTACAATTTATTTTGAGACGTTTTATATGATGAAAACATAGCTTATTTTTGATTTGTTAAGATGTATGTCAAGATTGAAGCTACGAACGCGTCAAAGAAAATATCACTACTCTTAGGTGATAGAGATAAGTTGTAGGACGCCTCACGCATACCAACCTAAGAAAGTCTGTTGGCCACTTTTGTTTTATACGGTAGAAGCGTGAGGCTCTATCTAAGCTTTGTATATTTTGTAGCACTATGTTTTTATATCCAACATTAAACTGGTTATTCATAAAAGTAATAGCTGTTTTTATTTTTTTTATTGAAAAAGTAGTTAATTTTAATTGATGTGAACTGATTATAAGTTTTTAATTCTATGAACAATGACAAATAAATATTTATAAGCATAAACGTTATAATTTTTCAAGTGTATCAGCGATTAGGTAAAAACGATATCATTATTATTTATGAATTTCATGTTTTAAGAGTTCTTTTACCCTTCAGAGGCATCATAATAGTTATTTCAGATCTCCTAATAAAGAAAACCTAAATCACAGAATAGGTAGGTCTCCAACTTACTACAAAAGCCTTAAAACTATTTTTAGGGGAGGCCTTTTTTAGGGTTCCGTACCCAAAGGGTGGAAACGGGACCCTATTACTAAGCCTACGTTGTCCGTCCGTCCGTCCGTCCGTCCGTCCGTCTGTCCTACCTATTTAGGGCTGTAACTTTTGAACCGTAATAGCTAGATAGTTGAAATTTTCTCAGATTATGCGTTATTGCGGCGGATTTGTTAACAAATAATAAATGGCAGAAAGCTAAAAATTAAGGGGGTTTTTAACCAGAAACTAGTTTTTATCAACGTTTTTTCTTCACGCTCTATAGTAAAAACGGTAATACAAGCGTCTAACTGAGCAAACTCTACAGAATAACAACAAATACTAAAAACCGGCCAAGTGTGAGTCGGTCTCGCGCTAAAGGTCCCGGACAAAAAAGTTTTTTTCTAAGTTAATAATGTTGTGTTCTGTGGTGGAGTGGTACGGAACCCTCGGTGCGCGAGTAGCCCGACTCGCACTTGACCGGTTTTGTTTTGGTTTTTTTTCCTTTCTTTTACTTTTTTTTTTACTTTTTTTACTTTTATAGGTTTTTAAGGGTTTAAAACATTGGATATTCTTAAAAGTGCATTGTATAAGAACTTATAAAAGTAATCTAAATATTATTTGTATTATTGAATATCATAATAATATCTTTTTTATTTTATTCAAAAAGTTTCGTTACATTGTGTTTTTTGTCTGTCAAGCAGGACACCTAGCTAGACGAAATAATAGTATAAGAGTTTAAATTAAGTAAATATAATTATACTATGTTTCAAGACCATGATTGTGCCGCTATTCGCAATCAAAATGAACATGCATCATCATCTCAGCCGATGGACGTCCACTGCTGGACATAGGCCTCCCAATAAGGTATTTTATTTTTATCTTCTTATAAAAAAAAGAGTTAGAAAAATAAAACTAAACTCCCATTTTCGTTGAGTTTTTAGCTTGAATACTATTTTTAATACCAAGATAAACTTTAAAAAGTAATGAAATGTTGATGACGTCACACTCATTATTTAGTACAAATCTTCATACAAAGCGCACGTTTTGACGTCCGATAAAGAGTAGCTGATTTGACTAGTTGTCAAGTAGGTAGCCTATTATAATATTATTATAATTGATGGGTTGAATGATGCAATTTTTTTACAGAGATTTCTTATTCGATCGTGATATAAAGAATTGGCAGAAGTCATGTTATTTCAGTCTCAGTCTTAGAGGGACAGAATATCAATGGAACTTAGCAATACGCGTAGAGTGAAATAAAACCACAATAAAACTAACAAAAAAGTTAATTGGTTGTAACCTGTAGAAGTTTGAGGAAAGGTGTTACTCCTTTTGATACCTTTTGAATCAAGTGAACCTCATTATTTTTCTCATTAATTATAAAAATTCTATTCATTCATCAGAATAATATTATGATAATTGCAGGAACAGTGACAATATCAGTTCAAGCAAACTAAAGACGTTCCTTATAGGCACAATTGCGTTTTGCCACTGCTTTTCAACAGACTTTTCCAATTTACTAGTAATTCACACTTTTAGAGGTGGGAAATTTTTTCAGAAAAAATCCAAATTTTTTTTCTACTTAAAATGTTTATAACCACCGTCAGTACGCCTTTTAGTTCGTAAAAATGATCGGGTATAAATTCGCCATGGTTCTGTTACGTTCTGTCAACAGTCGAATCGAATGATTAATTGATTGAGAAAATAAACACAAACATAAAATCACAGATATTTTATTAAGTTTTTCATCATACATTTCTAACACAATTAGATCTATTGATGATACACCAATATCCTACCTATTGTAGATTTCCTATTTCTTAACTATTTTTGAGCAAACAATTCGGCCTTATCACTGAGCTGAAGGTTTAAAGCTGGATTTAGAAAGAGTTTCACTGGGCTTTGTTTTACTTTGCTATAAATTAAAATATTTAGTGCACTGGCCTTTATAAATTCTAATTAAGTTCTTATTTCAGATCTTAAATCTGAGCATTGAAACAGACTAGTTTCCATTGAAACCTATGTGTTTCCATTTCGACCATAATAATGAGCATTGAAACCGATGTATACCCAGTTCAACAAAAATGTGAGCATTGAAACAAATAAGTATTTATTTTGGGCCTTGTTGAGCATTGAGACCGACGAGTTCTTAAATCAGCCTTAGTTTTAAGCCTTCAGAGTCTTAAGTTCACTTTCGTATTTGGTTGTGTACTTGTGCATTGGGTCGTACTTGGCGACCAGCTGGTCCCAGAATTCGGGCTCCTTGTTGATCATGTGACCGATGACCTGCTTAGTTTTGGTGCGCTGGGTTTCAGTGCACTTTGCACAGTAGGTCTCCAGGGCTTCCCTGATATGCGCTGCAAAAGAGTAATAGGTAAATTAACAAGTTTCACCGATTATGTAGGTATAAATAAACAACAGCCTCATGGTTTATAACAACAACAATAAGAAAATACAAACGGACGGACAATATTAAGTTTCCTCTGACTTTATTCAAAAACAAAATAATTATAAGCATAAATATATCTAAGCAATACCTAATCAAAATATGAGCAATGAATCACCAACATATCTCGGAAACTAAGAATGATAGCTTATTTTTAGACTATTTTTAATACTTAAAATTAATAGCATTTAATACTTTTTATTTGTTTTACTTAATTAAAATACATTTAAATACTTGGGCACTTTTGGTCCAGGTATGTCCAGAAGCGACCTTCAAACATAATCTTTTTCTTTTTATCTAGTTATATTTTAGTTTTAGGATATTTTAGTTTTAAATACAAAATGCGTTAATTCTATCGTAGAACAAAATTTGAAAATAACAATTTTTTGTCACTGATATATAACATTTCATCACATTTTATAGTGTGTGTGAGTGATATAATTACCACATTTATAATAAATGTAGGATAGGTACTAAAAATTAAATTTAAAAAAAATATTTGTTCAATTTATAGCTTTTTTATTGGCAAGCAACCAGAGAAATCTAGATATGTGTCTGTACATTGAAAATATTTACAAGAAAAAGATTACTGTGTGGTTTTTAGGTATCCCTGAGTCAAAATCAACCTTTTTTAGAACTTTTCTCGTCTGTTTGTTTGTTCGTTTGTAACAGCTGAGCATCACGCAAAAAACCGATTTTGATTAAACTTTTTTGTTTGATACCTTATGATTTGACTTAAAATCTGGTATACGATAAGTGCAGACGAAATCGCCTGTAAACTCTAGTAATCTATAAGATACTTTTTATTTGAATAAGCTATCATTCTTAGTTTCCAAAATATTAAGGTTTATGTTATTTGTGACCCGTATTCATTGCTCTCGAGTGTAATATTAAAAATTAAAACGACAATATAGTACCTACAGCTTTAAAAACAACTTAAAGATCATCGTTATAATTACAAACGCGGTAAGAACCCATAACAACTAATAATAGCCTACGTTTGTCAAAAAGGTAGATGAATAAACGTTAGGTCGTTCTCACTACTTTTGACTTTGACTAGACAGGGAACGAAACCAGAAAGACTTGTTTTACTGATATTATTAATACGATCGATCTTGTTTGAACTTGGATCTGACTTATTGAATACTAGCTTTTACCCGCGGCTTCGCTCGCATTTAATCCATTTAAAAAGTACCTTATGTTACCTCTAATACTTCTAAGAATATGTGCACAAAGTTTCATGATGATCGGTTAAGTAGCTTTCGCGTGAAAGCGTAACAAACAAACTTACATTCAAATTTATAATATTAGGGATATGCAAGATTGACGTTTGCTAACATTTGAGAAATAAATCTACACTAATCTAACGTCTACGTATAAAAAATCTCCATTATTACCACCGTATTCTATATTTATCTTTTTTTAATTACAATTTGTTTGAGAAAACTCTATTTTCTTCGTATCTTATTAAAAACAGCATACAACTTTAAACAGCAATGATACTATTATTTAATAGCGACTATCTAGACACTGACCGATACAGCTCATAATATATTATATACATTTGTGAAAAATTACAGTTTGTCCGTTTGTTTGCTATGTTCTCATTTCTAAACTACCTAGCCGAGTTCAATGAAATTTTAAAAAATGCAGGCCATATATTTGATACCGCGATTGAAATAAATCCTACAAAGTCGTTTGACTTAAAAACCTAATTCACATAATATTTGGTTGCCAAACCTAATTCACATAATATTTGGAAGGTGCGTGAAATAATATTTCGCGCTTATAATGTTGCATTAAGAGTCCTGTCAGAACCCTTTTCTATGTGAAATGCAGAACAATGACACAAATACTTACATTTAAGTTCCGTGCCCTCAGCAGTGCACTTGCCCTGGTCCAAGCAGCACTTGATGTAGCCAGCCAGGAGACGGCGGTTCCCCAGGATCTCATCCAGATTGATTGTATCGTACTTGTCGGTGTACTCCTCATTAGGACGAGCTGATGCTATGGCGAGCATGGCCAGGGCGCAGATTAGCAGGGTGTTCATGATTGGTAGATAGCTGGAAATATTTTAAATATAAATGTTAAAAAGAATAAAAGACGGCAATCTATGAGCTTAGTTATAACATAGGCCCACCACTGTAATTTCTGTAAACCAGACCACTAACAAGACTAGATAATTAAGGCAGACAAATTAGAATCATCGCTCGGGCTCATTGCTGAGGGATTGTCTCTAATTTGTCTGAAGTCACAATTAATTTAATCAAAGAAGATGAAAAGCCAATTAAGCCGATCGAAATGCCGAAAGAAGATAAGTACTGATTAGCTATTCAAACTTTTTAACTAGGTATAGGTAATACATAGGCATAACAACAAGAATTGTCTGAATGCTAGAATTAGAAACAAATCAATTTAAATTATTTAGCTTCTTGTCTTAGACAATGTAATCTTCATATCACAAACACAAAATTTCATATAAAATTATTGTTATGTTATCATTATCAATTAGAGTTTTGCTTGCGTTAACACAGTCCATTAAAGTCTGTCTACAAACTCTTTCATGAAAGAAACCCGAATAAAACAACCGTATTACTGTATTAAACAGAGCTATTATGTAACTGAAAACTTGAAAGAATCTCGCTACTCAACATTCCTACAACCGAAACGCTATATTCAAATCAATTACTTACTTTTTAATATCGGAACTCTTTAATATTAGCGTGCGTTACAGCTGTTCGAACACGAGTGTATGAATTGAAGGCAGCGCACCGTTTATATATACCAAATCAACTGGATCATCGACTCCCAGCTCCTGAGAAAAAAAAACTAGTTTTGTGTTTGTGAGAACTCGCGGTTCAATATTTACATACGGATAATGAGCATTTCGCTGACGTCAGTGGAATGGTACTGAGGGTAAATCCCGTGCCGTGCGTATGTAAACCTGTAGTTCTGCATTTCTCTTGCGTTTATTTGTTATTTGTGAAATTGAACCCTTAGTGGTACCTACGCAACAAGAGCTGTATTTTTTTTTATTATTTCTTTGCCAACTGCTCTCAAACGGTGAAGGAAAACATCGTGCGGAAACCTGCATACGCTGAATAATAAATTCTGATGTGTATGTGAAGTCTACCAATCCGCATTGGGCACGCGTGGTAGACTAATGCCCATACACCCTCCCTGAGGGTAGGCCTGTGCCCTGCAGTGGGACGTTTATAGGCTGATGATGATGATTGTAATTAGCTTAAAAATAGTACAATGTAGGGCTGGCTAACTCCATCACCAACATTATTTTAAGAAATTATTGTCTTTATTAAATAATGATAATAGTCATCTATTGACATGAAATCATAAAAGGTATTTTTTTTAGTTTTTTCGTCTATGTTTAAAAATTAATTAAAAGTAGGTGTACTTAACTTATAGTTTTACTTCGTAAAAGACATTGCCCGATCCCGTTTCGCCTACAAAAGTGGTTTTGAATTTGAATTTTATAAAAAATTCCACTGTAGAAAACGATAATTTCCATTTCCTTGGGAAGCACAATATTCCTTCTATCCTGTGCATAATTTCAGCTATCATACGATTTGTATTTGTTCTTTGATCATTTATACATTTGCTAGCTGTGGACGACCCAAAACGAAAACTCTTCGTCACGTGGGCAATGTCTTTTCCAGAGTAAGTCCTGGGGCAAATATCAAAAATGTTTTAGAATAGAATTACAGCATAAAATGGTGATAGAAGTCAATCTTTTTGCTTACAAATACATACTTACGAAAGAAAGTTTATCCTTGTGTTACCTCATAAGACTACCCCGAGAAGAAAAGCCAATAAGGATAGAAAAACTAAACGAAAAACATGTAATAAAACGAATAACTGCAAACTGTTCTCAGAATAGGTACCTACGATACTTTTAGCTTACGAGTAACCGGTTCTCGATTACGTGTCTGTTATTATTGTTATCCCAGGCAAAATCTTCATTTTCGAGGTCTGGGTCGTATATACACCACGCCGGACAAGAACTGGCCAAACTTTGTACATTTCTTGTCAATACCATTTCATTTATTTACGCATGCACTGCTGACTTGAAAAATGTTGGTAGTTTTAGCTTTGTTGATCCCTCCTGAAGGGAGAGATTATGGTCGAGAGTATACAGTGTGTAACAAAACACCCCATTAAATGGGGTAGTTCAGACCATTAAACTGAACCGCGTTCAGAACAACTATGGTATATACCCACCCATATGGTATGGCCAACTTCGAAATCGCGACAAAAACATCAGTTGTTTCATATAAACTGCGTACCTACTCGACTCAAATGTACGGGAACAGCGGATTTAAATTTTTGTTGACGTCGTAGTCTCCATAATGAAAATTTCACTATACCTAGTATCTTATTGATTGATTTTTGGCCACTAACTCCAGATTTTGCTTCGAATCGTTTTTTTCTTTGTGCTTGCTCTCAATTTTGCGTTATACTAAAACCTTGTTTTATTTTTTAAACATTGGCATATTAATAACGAGCATCAACATAATACAGGGTGTCCCAAAACTCAACGTCAAGCCGAAAACAGGACAGAGGTGAGTTTATAACTGTCCAGGGAAAAATCGAACTTGGAATTTTTGATGTATTTTTCCTTGAATAGTTATAAACTCATCTTCTGTTTTAGGCTTGACGTTGAATTGTTCACCCAGTTGTTCAATTTGATGGTCTAAACCACCTCTTTAAATGTTTATTTTTCCTTTTGTAGCACCCTGTATTGTATATAAATGATCAATCACAAGACTCATCGAAACAAAACAAAAAATATGCTTATAAACAAGGCTTTTGTTACATCAGTCTTATTTTTGTTTACATTCGATACACGTTTTGGATAAACCTAAATATTTTATTTCATTAGTACAGTAGGTAAAAATACCGGTAATTAATTTGTCTCTGGATAATTGGATATGTTTCATATAGGGTCCTTCTTAATATACTGACGGTTTGTTAAAGCGATGATCGACCATCATACTGAACAACTGCCTCTACTGTAAGGAATGGTATCATAAAACCTTTAAACCACATTCTACCCATAAAACTGAACAACTTTTACTACGCAAATGATACTTTTCCTTACACCCTGTATAGGACCGAGGTCAAAATCGCAAAAAAAAAGAGCTGTTCCATACAAAACTACAATGTAGTAGGTACACGACCACAATATTGTTATATGGGTACGCAGATTTTTTTTCGCAAATTCTATATTTGTCCCATACAGAAAGTTGGTCAGATTGATGGTCTGATCATCCTATTAAAAAACGATCAGCGTTAATTAATTTGGATCGTGTATACAAGGACTTTCTTTTTATTAATTATAATTTTACTTAATTTCTGAGATACAACTAGCATGGCTTCTGACTACCCCGAAAGTGGTGGGCAGAAGGTCAGTGAGTCTATGTGTTTTTTATTTTAATTTATTAGAAAAAAATTACACTGCTTCATATTGTTCGTTTTCAATTCTATAGCAAAACGTGAATTTTCGTACTATTTCTTTGTCTTCGTATAAAAGACATAAACGGGTACTACAATGAGAAAAAAAATATTAAAATAATTTTCATCTTAAAAGGTCAATAACAAAAATAATAACTCTATATATAATTTATCAGCAGAATAATTTTAACAAGGCTACATGTTGTTGATATACGATGTAGCGCACCATCGATTAACAGACATTCGATTAACAGTGTTCGATGAAACGACATTCTAAGTTGTGACTTTCGCAGTAACGTAGGGAACCCGTCTCTGCCTCCCTTGACAGGCGTGACTATATCATGTGTAATCAAAAAAGGTATTTTAATCATGACAATCGAAAACGGTGAATCAGGTAAATAAGCAGGGCATTATGGATATAACTAATAAGAAATTTATTGAATGGCTGCTGCGCTAAACCGCAGCAAAAGTAAGTAAAAAGTAAGTACTCAAGGCAGAGCAAATCCTGGAAGTACCGTAGTTCCAGGTTTATAAGTGTTACCGACGTACCTGCCCAGTTGACAAATTTTAATAAAAATAAATAAAATAAAATAAAATAATTTTTATTTCGGATTACTTGATCCATATTACCTTTTAACACTTTACATTTACAATAAAAATTACACATTTCATAATAATAAATTACAATACAATTACAATTTAACAATTCATAACATTCATTTAATTTAATTTAATTTAATTTAATTTAAGTTTGTTAGTAACGACGCAACACTTAAATAACTACGTTAGTACAGACACTTAAATGCAGAGTGGCCCAGTGCTTGATAAAGCGACTGTCCCACCTACTCGCTGCTACAGACAGAATACTGTTGGTGCTGTCATGTTATGGCATGTTAATACCGCACATAAATATATTCACCAATCAGGATGCGCCATCTTCAATCCATTTACGCTATTATTGCTTTCACGCCCTTTTCGCAGCTATCCCACTTTGCACCCTTTGATTACTAAATGACTCGGGCCTATTTTTGAACATCATACTAGCGAATCGGCTGAAGAAAGATGCATAATCTCCATATTAATTTTGACATTTTCTACTGCCGAGTCGCTAGTATGCATAGACGAAGAATTTTTCGCTCTCGAATGATGTTCAAAAATGGCATGCGCAAACGAAGATTGACGACCGGACTTATTTTCTTGGTCGTACTGTACCAACCACAGATTACTAATTACTCTATAACAGATACATGACTTCCTTAGGAAATTATAAATTCTCACGCTTTAATTATATACTGTCAGACGGTACCTACAAAAATGTACCTCGTGAAGCTTGCCACAGCGTTGATATTACTTCATACAGCGCGCAACGTATGCGATTTGGCCGTGTAGTGGCAGAAATCAAGCAAGCGTATCGCTTACGACGCGCTAAAGCAGATGATAGATATTTGGAGGGGTTTGGAGGGGTTTTCTCTAATAGCACATTGAAATGTTATATGGATATCTTCACAAAATACATCCAGTTGATATCTTCGTTGAATTATTGTAAGTAAAATTATAAATATTTTATAAACGCAACGAAGCCTAAATGTGCGTCATAAGATGGTTTATTCTTTTAGGGTTCCGTACGCAATGGTGAAAACGGGACCCTATTACTAAGCCTACGTTGTCCGTCCGTCTGACCTACCTATTTAGGACTATAACTTTTAAACCGTTATATGCATTATTACGGCGGATTTGCTAACAAATAATAAAAATGTCAAAAAGTTAAAAATTAAGGGGGGTCCTCATACAAGAAAGTAGTTTTATCAACTTTTTTTCTTCTCACTCTATCGTAAAAATGTCACATACAAGCGCGTCAAACTGGGTGTGATTATAGTTCAAACTCTACAGTATAACAACAAATAATAAAAACCGGCCAAGTGGTAGTCGGTCTCGCGCGAAAGGTCCCGGAGAAAAAAAAAATCATTTTTCTAAGTTAATAATATGTGGTGTCACACCACCACATATTATTAACTTAGAAAAATGTACGGAACCCTCGATGCACGAGTAGCCCGACTCGCAATTGATCGGTTTTATTCATATTTATTAATTTATGTTGTTTTTATTTTTAAGGACCTAAGGTAGAGTTTTTGCACGTTGCTCACTGATAGTATGTATTAAGTATTTAAAAAAAGGTGCAGGTATGGATTGTGTACAGTCAATATCAAAAGTGTGAGATCCGCATCATCATTTAATCAGCATGTAAAGAAATTAAATGAGCTAACCATGCATGGTCATCCAAACTAAACGTGAATGCAAAACATCTCAATCGGTGGAGAATAACTGCTTTAAAATTCATTTGTAAGATTTGACCCAAACATACATACATACATACAAACATTGCGAGTTAAATAAAGGATTATAAAAGTTGTTAGTCTTCGTGAATAACAATAATAATTATGTATAACTTTTACAATCGGCTTTTTCCGCCTATAAATTGTTATGTTTTGGGAATAAACATAAAAATTTTTGACGGCCCGATAGCACAGTCGGTAGTGAACCTGGTAGTGAACCTGAAGGTCGCGGGTTCGAATCCCGTAAGGGACAAATATTTGTATGATGAATATTTGTACCTAACCGAGTCATGGATGTTTGTATCTATATAATATATGTATTCTATATCGTTGTCTAGTTATCATAATACAAGTCCAGGTACTTTAAATCTGACTAGACAATTTGCGTGACAATGTCCAAGATATTTATTTATTTATTAATAAACAAAAATTATTTATTTCAGTGTTTCAGCTTGAAAAGCTTAGATTATGGTAATTATGGGAAGGGTAAAAAAAAAAATTAATATACAAACATTTATGTATACTCATCAAACAAACAAAAAAATACATTTACATTCGATTAGTTGAATAATAAATAAACAAAAATTATTTAAATATAAAAAATCAAAAATAATATATTCCTCTTTTTAATATTTAAAAATATTGAGTTGATTGAACCTAACTAACAATGCTAGGAACAAAAAAAACCAATTCAGTGTTCCTTATTATTAAACTTATATAGGATTCAAAATTCTGAAGATCATGAAAAATACCTAAAAGCTCTTCGTCGACGATGGCTCCATCCATCAATTTATTTTAACCACGTTAATTCCGTTGATAAAACCAGTCTCGATTCGGCTCGCAGTTTACGAGTCGTTAAACTTTTTTGTTAACATTCATCTGATAGGATCCAATCATTCGATCTCACACGCTTCATCGACTGTTAGTAAATTATACTGTAACGTTATTATGAAATAGGTAGGCAAGTATAGGTATTTAAAGCATTCGTTTTTTATCGGAACACGATCTCACTAATCCCCGCTAGCTACCCAATCCGCCGCGAAGTCCCAGCAACGCCCATAAACTAGACGTATGTAACTATAATGTATTTTTCTGGTCTTAGATGTTCGTGCAAAGAAAGAAAGCCCTCAATGTTGTTCAATTCTTTATGTCCACAGCTAGCAAGATGCCCAACAGACAAACTTGTAATGTCGTAATTGATCATGGCTTATGAATAAGTAAAGACGTCAATAGATGTAATTATGTAGGGTGTCAGAGGTGTTTTCAATTTGTACAAACAGCAATGAACACGTGATTGAAGTTAACACTTGACACTTGTGACCTTAGCAAGGAGCTAGAGTCACGCGGAACTAGAAAATAAAATAATAGTACATTATACGTTTCGTAATTATACATGTTTGTTTAAAATAATATTATCTCAATGAGTCTCAAACATGTAATGAATTAAACCGATCAAGTGCAAGTCGGGCTATTCGTACACCGAGGGTTCCGTACCACACCACCACACAACATATTAACTTACAAACATTTTTTTTTCTCCGGTACCTTTTGCACGAGACTTGTACTCTTAAATATTCCGTGACGATAATAAAAACCAGCCAAGTGTGAGTGAGTCTCACTCACACTTGGCTGGTTTTGATTATTTTTTGTTAATACTGTAGAGTTTGCTCTACAGAGCTAATTTTATATCACTAGAATACACTTAGCATATCTACATGCTGAAGTTATCCGCAGTGATATAAAAATTACCCTGTATAATCACACTAAGTTTGACGCTTGTATATGAATTACCGTTTTTACGATAAAGCGAGAAGAAAAAACGTTGATAAAAACTAGTTTCATGTATGAGAACCCCCTTAATTTTTAATTTTTTGACATTATTTGTTAATAAGTCCGCCGTAATAACGCACATTCTGTGAAAATTTCAACTGTCTAGCTATTACGGTTCAAAAGTTTCAGCCCTAACTGGTAGGATGGACGGACAGAAGGATGGACAATGTAGACTTATGAATAGGATCCTGGTTTCACCCTTTGGGTACGGAACCCTAAAAATTATAGAGCATCTTTGGCATGTGGCTGAGAGGAAAGGAAACTCAGTTTTGAGGTCCGGGTTCGAATCCGAACGGACGACATGCCATGTACCAATGAGATTTTCTAACTTGTGTACGTAATTACCTATAGCTCTCAAACGGAGAAGGAAAACATCGTGAGGATACCTGCATCCGCTGAAGAAGAAATTCCGATGCGTATGTGATGTCTACCAATGGCTAAGAGAGATGAATGGAAGGGAGAAGATACGCCAAATAATCGGAAATGAGCAAGAGAATGATGAATGATGATGTGACGTCTACCAAAATGAAAATTTTGTACACGCCCGAAGTCACCATTTTAGGCGGTAGGTGCGGGTAGCGGGGCATTAAACGATGCAACGTGATTGGCCATTTCAAGGTCGCACTACTTCGAGCTTGCTCACTCGCGTCAGTTATATCAGTGCAAAATCATAGATGTGTGGCGCGCGTCGGCGGCCTTGTATGCGGTATCTATTGGGGTAATATGTGACCAATACGCATTGGGCACGCGTTGGTCCCGTCCCGTCCCGTCCACGTTGTGTGTGGTGTGTGGGCGTTAGCCTAACACCCTCCTTGAGGGTAGGCCTGTGCCCTGCAGTGGTACAAAGGTTGATTCCATTACCACTTCGTAATTTTAATGCTCCGCGAAACTTGCCGAAGCCGTGGTGGTCCAGTGGCGAGTAACCTTGCCTGCCGTGCAGGAGGCGATGGTTCGATCCCCGTCCAGGTCGCCTCGTACCAATGAGTTTTTCGGAATTTAAGTACGATTTGTAACACCATTGGCTTTTCGGTGAAGGAAAACATCGTGAGGAAACCTGCATGCTTAAATTTCGAGGCATGTATTGTACCTACTGTCCATTACAAGTGGCGACGGGCTCACTACCTGTCACACTGGACAGAGTATTGGTACTACTAGTGAAACGTGGATGTTCTGAGCTTTCAGAATATCTCTGACTACCCCCTCGGGGAATATAGTCGTGAGCATATGCTATGCTATGCTATGCGAAACTTAGAAGTTATAAAATTAAATAGTAAAAGTAATATTTGCATCACAGCTTTGTGCAGGACAAAGGGTACGAAAGTACGAGCACGAAAAGCAGTTAGATTGATTTAGCATAGGATTTAGCTGCAATAATGAGAATTTATGTTTTAATTCTTATATTTTACATACCTACCTTCATAATAGCAATGTTAACCTTTAGCCTATTCAAGTTTCCAGAATGAAGAAACACGTCAATATTGTATACCTACATAAACACCACCAAAACAAACCATTGGATTAGAAAGGGACAAACTAACAATGACGATGAAAACGTACGAAAGAAGTTGAACATTACCGACTACAAGGAGTATTATCATGTTTCACCGCTTGTAAGGCAGTCTGTACTCTAGTCCAGGTACCACGTTTCGTCTTATGTTTTAATTTAGAAGAAAATAGCAAATAAATAATAATATTAGATCCACGCTCATTTCTTGAATTACAAATCCAAATTTAAATTTGGTCGAAAAATGAGCAAGAATGTAGATGTGTTGTAATTTTTTTTTTACCTACTGGCAATTATTGCAATGAAAAAAATTATTCGATAGCCATAAACTTAGAAAAAAATTAAAATAAAAAACAAACTTTAATGGCGTTCATTTATAATTTTCTGGAAATTCGGCCAGTAACCGATACATTTTATTTAGAAATAAAAACTTTTTGCAGTAGTTCGTAGTCATTCACAATCACAAGTTTATTTTACATAGCTATTTATTTATAGGTACCTATAATATTTTAATTAATATTACTTCGTAGTGATTGGTTTTTAAATAATTGTATCTAATATCTTAATAACATCAACATTTTAGTTAGAACATTGGGTTTTAAAAGTGGAAGGCGATGACACGCAAAATGACAAGCTGTGTGAAACTCGCTATCCAGCTGATTCCAGCTAGACAACTACACCGTTACCACAGTCATAAAGGTAGACTAGTAGAGGCGGCAGCGCAGCGGCAGCGTCGAGAATGGATTATTTGTTAAGCCCGCACTTCACTCTCGCCGAGAATTCTCGCCGAGAACTCTTCGCGAGAACTTTCAAGGAAAATTACTAAGGCTTATGATGCCCCAAAAACAATGAATGAAACATCCACACTCTCGTTCTCGGCGAGAATGAAGAGCCGGCATAACACTCGTACAGGCCAAATGGCGTATGCTTTTGCTTAGTCTGTGCCAGACGCTTGCCGCAACGTGACGTTCCCATTGCGTGCTCCGCACTGCTGATCTTGGTGCACAGGTTTTGTTTGTGTGTCATCTGTTCTGTAGGCCTACCATGAGTTTTCACTGCACGTTGCTACTGTACCTAGTTACGGCGCCAATTTTGTATGACAGAATTAGTTCTCAACGTAACCACTAGGAGCGCTGTATGAAATTCAATACAAAAACGGAAGTAAACTACAATAAAACTACTGCAACTACACTTCAGTGTAAACTCATGATAATTTTAAGTCTAAGACGTCGTTCGAGGGTCAAAATAGCATAAATGATAATTGCCCTAATCGAACAACATCGTTTACAGAAATGATGATTAATAATCTTAGATAAAACCAAAAGAAGAAGATGCTCGGGACTCTCTTACAGCTTACTTTAGTCAAAAAGCAGTGGCTCTCCTCTACGCTGAAAAAAAAATGATTTTGCTCGTGACAGACCCACCATACCCCTGGCCATACCCCTAGGGGTAGGGTGGGACTTAACCATATTATCCTATTTGGTAGGTCCGTTATCCGATTCTCTTACGTCGTCCAACTCGTCCATCTGCTAAATGTGACCGAACTATTAACCCTGTAAAATTAGATAAATCATAAGAAATAATTTCCGGAGTTTTAAAACTTTTTTCAAACGATCCTTTGGTACGTAATATTGAAGAAAAAAAAAGTCCTGGTGAGGGGGGGGGGGGGGGGGGTGAGCTCGAAGAAGGGGGGGCTCCAAAGGTGACTTTTTTCAGTTTTTCGCTTATTTCTCGAAATCTGCAAGTCGTATCGAAATGTATTGTATAGACAAATTAAACCTGACAAAATTGAGGCCTGAGGAGAAACCTTTGAGGGCTACAGGGCCGAGAAAGTAACAGCATTTCAAAAATTATGAAATTTGTATGGCGACCCTCATGAAAGTTGAAGATAAAAACAAAATGATTTCATATTCTTAATTAGCTGCCCCGAAAACCCCCAGATACAAATTTTCAGTCGGTTCGGGGAACCCTCAAAAGCTGCATTGGCGTTTGAAATTTCCATGGCAGCCATCTTGGATATCGCAATTTTGAATTTTTTTCACCGCCAACCAAATTTGACCAGGGTCCTCTATGACATTTGTTCGAGGTCTATAACCCTATCTGTCATAGTTTCCGCGGGCCGTTGACCTCATCCATCAGGAGTCGACCTTCCGAGGAAGTCAAAGTTTTTCCTGTATCACCAAGGCATCCATATGATGATCCCCAAATGTCATCCTTGTACCGTAAGGGGACCCCGGAGATCAATTGGAGGTATCTGGTTGACAGACCAATTTTTTTTTAAATCCTCGAATTTCGTGAAAGTCTTTGATACGACTAGCACATAAAAAGAAGAATAATAGGGGAAGCTTATATCCTGCAATTCGGGGATTGATTAAGAGTTTAAGATGCATCAAAGCACCTGCATTTTTGCTTGGTATGATTAAGAACATTAGGAAGGATTCTTCTTCATTGCTTCATGATCCTCTTAACACACATAAATATAAACATCATAAATCTACACTAAAAATGTAGACAAATCCTATCAAGCTAATTAGATATGGTGCTGTTCATTATTATCATTTGGGGCATTGAACACATTTTTCTTTTAAGCGTTCTTCTTTTTGGTTTAATCTGCGTAAAGTTATTGACTATCATGGAAAATACGGCGTTTGTTGATGACGAATAGCAATTAATTTTAATAACTGTTACAGTTATTAAAATTAATTGTTATTCGTCATCAACAACAGCAATCCCAGCAATGACCGGATTTCTGGTAAACGTAATACCTACGTATAACGTATGTTTGTTACGTTTATAAATACGTAAATCCAAGCTTCCATCCAGAAGAATATCTTGGCCTAAAATCTATTACACTGGTATCTTTATTGATTTATTTCATACGAGCATTTACCCGCGACTTCGTCCGCATAAATTATACAGGGTGAAATTGATATCATTAGCATCCTTTTAAACTAAGAGTCTACCCGTCAAACTGAACAACTTTCACTACGGGAGCAAACAAATCGGAGCAAAAAAAATCTGCTGTTGCATACATTTGAGTCGCGTAGGCGCTGCAGTTTAGTATGGAACAGCAGACTTTTTTTTTGCTCTGATCGGTTTGCTCCCATTTTGTATGAAAAATTATTATGTAAAACTTTGACCTGTGCATATGCTCGCTGCCTATAGTGCTAAAAATAGAACAAATAATTCTTGCGATTTAAGGCACGTTTCGGCATCTTTAAGTCATAATAAGAACACCCACAAAATATGGGATCAATATCTTTTCTTGATGCAAAGTTATGCATGATTGTATGTCTGGGTTATCTATACGACTTTGTTTATTTAGTTCTAGTATTAGGACGTTGGGTCAATCTCGAAATTACGTTTATTTTTTCTGGGTCTCAGGAGGATAAGCGACATTACCCAGCAAACAATTTGGTCGTATAAGGCCCCCATTTATATGACTATTTTGACTTATAAAAGTTATATTATTACTAGCTTTTGCCCGCGACTTCGTCCGCGTGGAACTTTGAAAACCCCAAGTATCCTATATTACTTTTGATACCTCCAAGAATATGTGTACAAAGTTTCATGATGATCGGTTAAGTAGTTTTCGCGTAAAAGCCTAACAAACAAACTTTTATTCACATTTATAATATTAGGCATAATTTCGTCATATACTGGTGCTGCGTCTAATGTTCGATTATATGACACCTATACGACCAAATTGTTAGTTGCCTTAGTTGGGATATACGCGCAGACCACTGAGCTTAATATATTCATAACTTTTGATTACATAAAGCCTTATCCAATTCCAAACTAAGCCTTATGTTTTTCAGAAAACCCCATTCAAATTGGTTCAGAAAAATCCAGAAAAATAAAAAAATATGGTGTTAATGCTTTCCATTAAGTATACATCCCGCCCCTAATTAAATATTTTTGCTAATAATTATTATCTTCAATTTACATCCATGTTAAGTTTACAATTTTATTATAATTTGTAATATAATAGTTAAATAGATATAGATGATTTCCAAAGCCTAGACAGGATAATTTATTACTGCTTCTCAACTAGATTCACAAATAAAATGTCAGACCTTGTTATATTTGACCCGCGACAAATAAACAAATGACACACGATTATGTTGAAACAAACGAAGGTTGACAGTTTGTTCTAAGTATAAAAAAATATAAAAATTAGTTCTACTTTTATGCCTCAATAAATCTATACCACAGATTATTTAATAGTTAAATTGAAAGTTATTCACCAATCACTCAAGGAACACGCAAGCTATATAGCAGCAGCACAGTAGCTGCATAAAGGAAATTTCCTTTATGCGGCTACTGTAGAGCTGCTATATAGCTTACGTGTTCCTTTGGGCACCCTGTTTGTTAGGTATGACGTACAAATATCCTATGCTTTTTATAATACTTAGTAATAGTAAGATTACAACTAAATGAAATACAATTATATTCGAAAATTTTTGTTTAATGAATTAAATTGACTTTTTCCATTTCAAAAAATTACCAAAAGCAAGTTTTAACAAATTTATTTACAATTTTAAACATCTAAATCACAGCAGTATCAGTCAAATATATATAATAATAAGAAATCTGCAAAAATACGACAAATATCAAAAGTTTCGATCTATCAGGCACTTAGTCGTTTCAGCTCGGCATCGTATTTGGTAACGAATGCGTTAGTCGGGTCGTATTTCTCCTGCAGTTCCTTCCAGCTCTCTTGTTCGTTCTTCCTCAGGTAGGACACCACTTTGACGATGCTGTCGCGCTGCTTTTGGGTACATTTCTTGCAGCTTGTTTCCAAGGCATCGCTGATGTGACCTGTTATAACATTTCGTTAATTTTCTAGTCGACAAACATACTCAATAAGATAAGCGAATTACCGTAGATTTATAAAAGCCTCAAAAAAGATTTTGTTGGGTGCTGAATAGTACCTATAGTCTTCTTATCGTGTGGGCAGAGCCCTGGTGTCAGAGTTTTTTCAGACCGCCTTTCGGCCTCTGACATGGTTTTTATGTAACGACTACTACCACTAGAGATAGTAGCCGGGACCAACGGCTTAACGTGCCATCCGAAGCACGGAATCACTTTTCTTTTCAGACAATCAGGTGATTCAGCCTGCAATGTCCTAACCAACTGGGGAAAAACGCAGTTATATGTCAAATGAAAAAAGAAGTTATATGTCAAGATAGACAGTCGAAGCTACGACCGCGGCGAAAAAAAAATCAGCCAGTCAAGGCTGATAAACTCTATCAATATGCACGCACACAGAGATAAATTGTATGACGCCTCAAGTACACTAACATAAGAAAGATGGCGTTTTTTTTTAGTACTTTAGAAGTATGAGGCTCTATCTTGATATATAATTAATCAAAGCTGCTGACAAAATCAGCTGTCCGTTCCTCTATTCCTGGTATAATACCTTTATGAGGTAAGTACAGGTAATTATCAGAATAAGAAAACAATTTACTCACTTTTCAGTTCCTCTCCCTGCTTAGTGCATTTGGCAGTGCCTAGTAGACATTTGACGTATTGTTTTATCAAGCGAGGATTGCTGAGGAAGAGGTCCAGGTCCATTTGGTCGTATTGATCGGTGTAGTGCTCTTCTGGCCTGGCTAGAGCGACGGCCGTCAGGGCAAGGATGCAGATGAACGATAAACTCCTCATTTTGATATTATTATTCGCTGGAAATAAATAAAATACTATTAACATACTACAACAGTAAACGTTAGTAGATGTTTTAGAATACACATCATCATCATCATCTCAGCCGATGGACATCCACTGCTGGACATAGGCCTCCCCCGAGGATCGCCACAATGACTGGTCCTGCGCTGCCCTCATCCAACGGGTTCCCGTCGCCTTCACCAGGTCGTCGGTCCACCTTGTCTACCCACGTTGCGCTTTCCGGTACGCGATCGCCGCTAAAGAACTCTTCGCCTCCATCGGCCATCGGTTCTGCGAGCAATGTGTCCTGCCCATTGCCACTTTAGTAATACTTTGGGCTAAGTCAGCTCCTTTGGTTCTTCTGTAGAAGCTTTTGTCCACCCACTGCAGGGTATACGCTTCCTCGCCATTATGTCACTCTTTCCTGTCTTGTGCCAATCTCATTCAAGTCTGGAAAGACTGGAAAGAGCCCACCTGGCTGCAGGACGACCCACTCCTCTCTTGTCTGATCTCTTCCACGACTTCATCAAGGCTTTGCTTCATCTGCCGTCTATTCTTCTAGCCACGTGCGTTGAGAATAAACGATTCTAAGAGGTCAAAAAATTTCACTGGGTCGATAGAATCTGGTCCCTAATATTAATTATAATACCATCGATACGATGACGGTGGTAAGACATGTACACACGGCGACAGATCAACCTACCCATAGTTGAACTCTATGTTCATGGACATAAATAAATAAATAAATAAAAATAAATATCTTGGACAATGTCACACAAATTATCTAGTCACATTTAAAGTACCAGAATCTAGCCTGGACTTGTATTACATAAGGTCGAACTATGGGTAGGTTGATCTGTCGCCGTGTGTACACTGAATCTATAATTTTTTCTGTATATGTAGATATGTAGGTAATATCAAATCAAAATTATATTTATCAATGTAGTGATACAAAATAATTACAATCTTTTTGTTATTATTCTACTTGGTGGATCAGATAACATTATTAAAACAAAAAATATATAGTGTATAATAATACCTACAGACCACACGAAAATATAAAACTAGTTTTATCTTTTTATTTAACTATCGCGTTGTGTTCCAGTAATTTTTTGTGTGCTTATTCAAATTTACTTACCTTCGGTTAAGGTAGAGCCACTTCGCGGGAGAGATGTTATAAAAATAATTCAACTTGACACAACTCACTCAGTTTTTATACTAGATAGTTAGCAGAACTTTTGAACCGAAGAACGTGTTTGTACAATTAAGTACTTTTACGCGGATTTTCGTCATAAATGTGGTTACTAATTAACCTTGGTAGGTGTTGTTTTAATGACCGTTTATGATTCACAGTACTTAATCGTCGCTGTTGTCCAGGAGAACAATCACGCTAAATAAATCTCCACTTAATGATGATTGGACCGCGTGCGAGCCACAACTTTTTACCTTTTTACATATCGGAGCCGTTTTGACAGTTTAGCGCGATACGGAATTCAGCACAGTTGAATAGTGACTAGATTGTGTAGCAATTAAATGTGATTAGTACTGAAACTGAATAAGGATTGAACTTAGATATTCAATTTCAAATTAGCGCGATTGGGCCCTGTGTTTTTGCCTTGTCCCGAGGTCCCGACGCAAATTTTTATCATTTTAACCATGTTTTTCGAAGAATATTAATTTATAATCCATTTTGTTGAGTAAATTTTTTAACCTGTCAAAACTTAAGAACTCTTGTGTTTTATCGATAGTCTTAAAATAAAAATCGGCAACTATAAATAACTAAGATTCTAACTGAAATGAAAGTGTATAATAGTTATTTGTTATGCAAGGCTGCAAAGTTGCTTTTTGGCGCGAGTACTTGTATTGAAACCTGAGCAAGCGAAGGATTCTAGGATTGAACCACGAGCGAAGCGAGGTGTTCAAATATAGAATCCTGAGCGGAGCGAGGGTTTCAAAGATACGAGACGCAGAATAACTTTGCTGCCGAGCGCAACACACAACTTTTCACCTCACTACAGCGAGGATAATTTCAATGCACCAACCTCATTTTTAGAATAATCGCACTGGCCAGCACGAAAAAAGCATGAAAAAAAAACTTGTTTAGGCTGTTTTTCTCTTAGACTACTTTGTTTTTCTTTATTGAATAGAAAGATTCGAATTTTAAAAACTCTTTCCACGCTAGCGGATAAAATAGACTTTTGCACTCAGATTTCGAATGATAAACACAATCTTTCCGAGCTTGTGAGGTGAAAAAGTATTTTATGTGACGAATGGAAACTGGTGGCGGGTGCTTTTAGCGATAAGACGGTACCACCTTATTTGTACCATAATCAGTTTAGTTTATGTCTGTATCATTAATGTATTATTGTGTTTGGTGCAAATATAGTATATTTCATTCATTAATTCAAGTAAAACGAAAGTTTTTGGTACTGTTGTAAATAAAAACCTTAGAAATCTTTTCGAATCATTTATGATCCTATGAATGTGGCAAGATCGCCTTTTGTACCCTTTTAAATCATGTAAAAAAAGTAATTTAAAGACTGTAAGATCCCACTGCAGGGCAAAGAACTCCTCTCATGAACAATGGTGAGCTATAGGTACTACGCAGGTACAGTATGAGGATTTGTGGAGGCAAGTTAGGTTAGGTTAAGTTAAAGGTACCTACTTAACCAGGTACTTTCAAATCGACCTGTTTTTAAATAGTCGTTATTTTAATCCAGCAAAAACATATTATGTTGTTGTTCATGAACTGTTCTTGATTATTTTTAGGCTCAAAACACGATAGTTATTACTTCCCTCGCTCATAAAACCATGCAAAGATAGGTAAGTCTATGACTATTTTTCAAGTTTTACTTCAAAGATTATTAAAACTATAAATAAAAAAATACACTGAAAAATGGGAAATGATATTATCTACATTATTCTGAGGCTAGTTGAACACAAAACACCAAAGAGAAAAGATATTAATGAAAAATACGTTTTTTTGCGATCAATTTCAATCTGCTTTCAATTGAAAGCAAGCAAGCTTTCAAAACGGCAAGTGGGATGGCTAATTGCAAACTTATGCTTGTAAGAAAGAGACGCTTGCGCTGGGATAACCTACTTAAGGCTCCCGAAAAGTCAAGTGGGACCAACTATGAGAACTCCAGAAGAATCAGCTCTATCTCGTGCGTCTCGTATCATGTGCGCAAGTAGCCCGACTCGCACTTGACCGAGTATATTTTTTAATACATGTATTTATTTCTTCTTAATCTTCATAAATATGAAGATTATTTATAATTTTTAAATATCCATAGTGTACTTATATTATTATTTATATTTTATAAATAGTTTTAATACACCCAGCTTCATCATAGGTATATACCAAAGTATAACTTTAATAATAGGTATACCAAAGATCAAGACAAGTTTACCTTCAATTATTACCATAATTGTAAAGTATTTTTCTTCGAAATTGACATTATGACTTCTTAGTCATGATTTTTTATTTGCATGTCTATTTGTGATCCTTCTTATTACGACGGAGAGTTACGAGAAAATATTATTAACATGTATAAATTATATTTATTTTGTTTATTAACATGAATGTAATCTTAGAAGCTGGGTCATTCAGTAAAGTTGTTCGACGAAAGTTATTTTATTTATGTAGTAACCAGTTACTACACAATACAATACATCGATAAATACAAGGTGTTAGGGTAAACAGTTGCATTACTTTAAGGGTTGATTGTACCCATGATACTGAACAACTTTCCCTAAGAAACCTATAAGGTCTTCGCAAAAAAACGCTCGACTTTCATACTAAATGCAATCAGCTGATCGAAAGTTTGTATGAAAAGACTTTTTTTTTGCGAATTTCCTATAGTTTTCTTAGGGAAAGTTGTTCAGTATCATGGGTACAATCGCTTCTAAAAGTAATGCAACTGTTTACCCTAACACCCTGTATAATTTGTCGTTGAGTTCTTTCCGATCGAATAAAAATTATAGATACTTAGTACAAATCGATCAATCAAATTTAGTTCGAAATCTGAATCTTTATGATATACAGGGTTAAAAACTTATTGATAAATCTAACACGGCACTGTTTTATTATAATAAGAAGCGACCGTCCGAAGACTCTGAAGTATCTTAAGTACCATAAAAGACCCTAGTAGGTCATCATCATACCCGGATCCAAGCAGGAAGATAAATAAAACCGGTCAGGTGCGAGTCGGGCTACTCGCGCACCGATGGTTCCGTACCACACCACCACAGAACACAACATTATAAACTTAGAAAAAAAAACTTTTTTTGTCCGGGACCTTTAGCGCGAGACCGACTCACACTTGGCCGGTTTTTAGTATTTGTTGTTATTCTGTAGAGTTTTATCTATAATCACACTAAGTTTGACGTTTGTATATATTACCGTTTTTACCATAGAACGTGAAGAAAAAACGTTAATAAAAACTAGTTTCTGGTTGAAAACCCCCCTTAATTTTTAACTTTTTGACATTTTTATTATTTGCTAACAAATTCGCCATAATAATGCATAATCTGAGAAAATTTCAACTATCTAGCTATTACGGTTCAAAAGTTACAGCCCTAAATAGGTAGGACAGACGGACGGACGGACAGACGGACAGACGGACGGACGGACGGACGTACGGACGGACAACGTAGGCTTAGTAATAGGGTCCCGTTTTCACCCTTTGGGTACGGAACCCTAAAAAACCCATACGATATGATGACCCTAGTAGGTAAGTATTGCTTTTTCCTATTACCATGCAGCGCATAGCCTTATCATTAAAATATCTTGTCATGCTAAGGAGGTAAGGGCAAAACAGGTTGTAAATCTAATTCCAACTAACTCGTTATTCCATATTCTGCCTGCAATTACAAATTCAATTGATCCTGGGTATTCGAATGACGTCAAACTGACGTAGAACGAACCTGTTCCTTTGCCGATATTTTTTTGCCAGTGCTGAGTGCAGTCAACAGAGTTTATTTTACGTAGGTACCTGAGCAACTTTATGTGAAAAGTTATTTTAGAATTACAGCTTATAAAAAGGTTTCTTCTTATTTTTAGTTTTTACCTGAGCATAAAATGTTTCCTTAGTCATTAATTAAGGCTGAAGTTACTGTTAAATCTTGTTTGCAATATATTCTCCATTAAAAAGTTCAATGCATCAGTTGAAACTTTAAATTAAAGAAGTAAGTATTATCGAAAATAAATAGCGTTATTGTTTCAATGTAGGTGTCGGTATAAAAATACAGGGTCCTTCTTAATATACTGACAATTTGTTAACGGGATGATCAGACCATCAAACTGAACAACTTTCTCTGTAGGACCAACATCGAAATCGCGAAAAAAAACAGCTGTCCCATACATTTGGCTCGAGTAGGAAGGTAGGAGGTAGGAGTAGGGAACAACAGATTTTTTTTCGCGATTTCGATGTTGGTGCCATAGAGAAAGTTGTTCAATTTGATGGTCTGATCATCCCCTTATAAAAGTGTGTTATATAAATGAAAGAGTAAATAATCAACACAAACTAACGTTAAATTGTTCTAAAAAATAAAAAAATCGTTTAAAAATGTGTTAGCATAATATTATAAGATGGACCCTGTATAAATATTTTCCCCTTGCGGGATTCGAACCCATGACTCTCGGATCAACAGGCTACCAACTGAGCTATCGGGTTGGCAATAAAATAATAATTTTCATCTAAGGCCTAGATTTTTAATAAAATATAGACAAGATACTGTCGTGTTGTTTACAACAAAGAGTATAAATTTAAGAGGAAAATAATAAACTTGATATTATGATTGTTCCGCAGAATTGACTACTCTTGTCGCCATGTTGACGTGGGGACGGTCTGCATAACTGGGACTGATAAACAAACGTGTTTTCTGGGAAATGCAGGTTTTTTCCGATAGATACCAAGAGCGCTATAGTCATGTAATCTGGTTTCTATTCGATTTTGCTCGGTTTTTGTTCCATTTTGTTCTTAAATAAATAAAGCTACTACAACATACCTACTATACAGGGTGTTAGGGTAAACAGTTGCATTACTTTAAGGGATGATTGTACCCATGATATTGAACAACTTTCCCTAAAAAACGTATGGGAGATAAGCAAAAAACATTTTTCGACTCTTCATAACCTAACTGTGGAATAAGCATCAGCATATGCTCACGACTATGTTCCCCGAGGGGGTAGTCAGAGATATTCTGAAACCTCAGAATATCCACGTTTCACTAGTAGTACCGAAACTCTGTCCACTGTGACGGGGAGTGAGCCCGTCGCCACTTGGACCTTAACCTTTGGTCTTAACTGTGGAATGCATCTCAATAAACCAGTACCGCTCTAACCCGAGGTTTGTTCCCTTCAGTATGCTTTCTGCTCCCAGCGGAAAACTGAATTGGTTGGTGCAAAAAAAATGATTGAGTTAAGTATGTCCTTTTCATGCAGACCCTACGTTTTGAAATCATTGTTGCGTTTATAGCTCATCAAGTGTTAGCCTTGCTCTAAGCCTTGCTACGTCAAAGGTCAGACTGCTGTTTGTTTGTCATGTTTGTTTATGTTTATTTCATCCACTCTAACCGAGGTTTTGTTTGATCACAAGATTTAGAAACAATGAAAAATAACAATGGAAACAAATGATACAAAAATCTATTGATTCAAATTAATTAGTCAGCTTCGATACGACTGGCTAATCTTCACTGCAGGATGATTTTTCTCGTGCTGACACGAAAGAAGAAGAATAATGTATTTTTCGAAAAACAATACAATCTTAAGGGGGTACCGAGCCTATTGTGATGCCCTCAATCGTATTTTTTTTATTTCTAAACAATGAAACAACATGTCAAAAAATAAGAATGTCACATTGTAGTCTTTGCTGATTTTCAATTTATCGGGTCATTGCGGATTTGCTGTTATAATTTGTGTAGTTATTATCTTTAAACTTTTGGCGGTTTTAACGATAAGAACTACAAGCATAAAACATAATAATCCGTATGTAATGTTTCAATAAATTGAAAGTCAATCAGGTCTACAATGTGACATTCTTGTTTTTTGGAAAAATGTTGTTTAATTGTTTAGAAATAAATAAAAAATACGATTGAGGGCAGCACAATAGGCTCTTACTGAAGACCATATAGCAGCGTGGATATATATCGGTCTCTGACACTACAATAATAAATCTTTTATCCGATAGTTCCTTCCTTCAACTAAGTTCAAAAATCTTTGAACGTCTTATTCAATACAAAAAGTATGACAAATTTATGTTTAGGTAATTCAATTCTGTGTATTAGCATTATAATTTTGTGTTTAGGTGTTAATTTCAAAGTTACATTTTGTAGAATGTGGACGTCATTATCACCATCGCATCCTATTCGTGTGTCATTATAGTAATTACTCTATTAATTATGATCAATAAAGAGTTTCTGGGGAAAATACAGTTCTGTAGTATAGCTTGTAATTTTTAACGAGTTTGGAACTAAATTATTACGAAAAACAAAAAACCCGACAGCATAAAAAAACTATTGTTATAGCTGATTAGTGATTATAGAGCTTGTTTTTCTCTTTTCAGTTAATAGTTTTTTTATGCAGTCGGGTTTGTTGTTTTTCGTAATACCTACTTAATTTAGTTTATTTCGTACTTTTTAGTCTTGTGTCGAAATGGTAGCATAAAAGTACTATAATATATATATATATATATATATATATATATATATATATATATATGCGATGATGCGATATATATTTGGAATTGTCTGTTTATTAGCTTTCATTTGATACCCATATTGTATTTTTTTACAAAAAAGTTTTTTTTATTCCCCCCTTTTTTTTATTCGCAGACGCAATAACAAAATAACACCTCATACGTCAAAATCCATCAAGCCGTTTAGGCTGTAGGCCGTGCCAAAGAAATAGACATACAAACATACATACATACATACATACATACATACATACGCTCGAAAAAAACATAACCCTCCTTCTGGCGCAGTCGGGTAAAAATACGCAAAACTCGATTAAATGTCATTAACCGATTTCTGGTGAATGATAACGAGGTACTAAAGCAAAATTAGTACTGGTAATTAATGAAAACAAAGAAGGCACATATCTATAGCGAAGAAACAATATAGTGGAGAAGCTCAGCTCACTCTTCACTACTATGTCTGGAATGAGCCTCACGCTTCTACCGTATAAAACAATAGGGGCCAACCTTCTTAGGTTGGTGTGCGTGAGGCGTCATACAAATTATGTATGTGTGCGTGTATATGGATAAGGTTTAGAGGCCAGTACTGGTTGCAATTCTTTTCTACGCTTTCGTAGCGTCGACTGTCTGTCTTGACATATAACTTATCCAAGGTAAAATCCTCTAAATGTGTCTTTGATTTATAATTTCACTTCTTTTCTCACATCAGATTTGATCGGATACTAAGCACTCGAAATATTCGTAACAAGAATAATTATTACTAGGTATACAGGGTGAAATTGATATCATTAGCGTCCTTTTAAACTAAGAGTCTACCCATCAATCTGAACAACTTTTAAAACCAACCCGAGCAAACCGATCGGAGCAATAAAATAATCAGCTGTTCCATACTAAACCGCAATGCCTACTCGACTCAAATGTATGCAACAGCTGATTTTGTTTTGCTACGATCGGTTTCCTCTTATAGTAAAAGATGTTCAGTTTGATGGGTAGACTCTTAAGTTAAAAGGATGCCAATGATATCAATTTCACCCTGTACTTATACCATAACTACGAATACACACTACTACTACACCTACGAATACACTCAAAAGAAAACACTGTCTCGTTGATGTCTTTTGTATGAAACTAAAAATTGTAGAAGACCGTAGTGAAAAAACATTATTTTACATACACATACATAAGCACACGACCTTAATCCCTTTCGGGGGGTGGTCAGTAAAATTTCTACAACTATCATTCGTAGCAAGAGGTAGCAATGTTCACATTTAGCATTTAAAGTTTCAGGGTGAAATGCCGTGTCAAATGGTGGTGGTTCTGTTTTGACTTTGTTTATAAACGGATATTAGGGCTCCCATACATAATTGCGAATTCGAATCGCATCGAAAATATCTGCGAGCGAAAATCATACATAATAAGTCATCGTTGTAAAGTTATCGAGCGCTCTCAGATGTTTGCGATCCGATGCGAAGTCGCAGTTATGTATGTCTCAACCACACTCTCTCAAATCTTGTTTGCGTCCGACCAAAGCGCCTGTAGTTAACTTCTGATCCAAATTATCTTCTCGTGCAACTAACAATGTGTAGTTGGATAATTTTACTTGATATACCGACTTAAGTAGGTATTTGATTGTCCATTTACCCGAGAATTGTATCCCGTATATAAAAGGGTAATTTTGTGAAAATTATCATTGTATGTCGCTGATCGGAGAGTAAATAAACAAACTTATCCAAAGATCAACAAAAGTGCAGAAACAGGTAAGTATTATATAAGATGTCAATCACTGAAAATCATGATATTATTATTAGTGAATCGTTATGGTACCGAATTCGACTTTCTATAATTTAAAAGTCGATTCGGTAGATTTAAGTATATTAAACCTACTAACTACTGGACCAACTCGTCATAACATTTATCATTCTTCTGTTAAACGAACTAAAATATGCATATTCTGAACATTATACAAACAGTAATACAGTGTAGTATGTAATAGCATCTGAATTCTCCATATACCTAATCATTGGGAAATAGCCTTACCAAAAACCCTATTCTTAAGGTACTAACACATAAAATCATTGACGTTGCGCCTTTGCGTAGTCTACGAGCATTATTTTGCAGGGACCCCTTACAAATCGACCTGCTTTTAAATATTGTCAAGCCATTTTGCAGCTGTGTTAAATGTAGGCGGGTACAGGTGCCACTTTCAACCTTATTTCCAGACAATAAAACATGAAATCGGTCCAGCTATGCCTCCTCCTCATTTACATGACATGTAGAGGAGATGCTGAGGACACTACATACACAACTAAGTACGATGGTATAAACCTGGACGAGATTCTGTCCAGCGATCGTCTCCTGAACGGATATATCAACTGCTTGCTGGAGGTTGGACCTTGTACACCGGACGGCAAGGAACTGAAAAGTGAGTCTTATTACCTGCTGTTAAGGTCCGTTTTGGGCAAATAGAGTAAGTAGGTACAATAGTAAAAATTATACAGAATGTTAGAATATACAGTTGCCTTACTCTAATGGGTGATTGTACTCATGATACTGAACAACTTTCCCAAAGGAACATAAGGGAAATTCGCATAAAAAAATTACATTTTGATACAAACATTCCGTCAAGTTCAAAATTTTTTTAAATTGCTAACTTCTTATATAATGGGAAATTTTTTAGTATTATAAGTAACACTTACCTCTTAAATAGGCACCATAAAATGGCCGAGCCACCTGGCCACCTAACCCGCGCGCGAAACATGTCCCATAAGTCCTCGAGCCTCGCGACTCATTACCAAATATTTTTGTGACACTATGTGTTCCCAGGCAACCTGCCGGATGCAATAGACGACGACTGTGGAAAATGCACCAAGAGACAGCGAGATGGTGCTGATGAAGTGATGCACTACATCATTGACCACAGACCTGATGATTGGGCTAAGCTTGAAGAAAAGTATGTATTTTTTGGTCGATTGGTGAGGACATAGGTACCTATCCACTTTCAGGTTGCTTAAGTGTCTATCGAAAATAAAAGCTCCTTGTCCTTAGTCGCTACCTTATGGCTAAGGGACGTGACTATGGTAGACAGCTTGTTCCACCACAGTTCTCCAGGCCGCTCGAACTTGGGCCCAGAGTATGCTGGCCTATAGTGTTGTCTCGGTAATTTCTTTCACCGCATCATTCCATCTCGTAGGTATGCGTCCTCTACCTCTCTTTCTCTCCATAAAGCCGGTGATCATTAGTTTTTCCCAAATTCTCGGATCTCCAAACCGTATGCCCAAAGAATTAATAAAGTATTAAGAATGGTTAGGTGTCGGACTTTCGAATTAGAGGTTTCCGAATTTTAGTTCTCCGAAATCATTACACTTCAAATTCAATGCAAAGCTCGATGTACATGTCATTTCTATTGTTTGTAGCAATGTATATGTGTGTAGTGTACCATTGACCTGAAAAACTATATTTATATAATATATCTATTGTACAATAAAGAAATCAGCAGCTAGTTGTAGCAATATGTCCGACCACCCCGAAAGGAATTATTCAAAAATGTTTATTCAATCAGAACGGAAGGTTTTCCTTTGTAGAGAAAATACCGCCAGGAACACCGCAAGCAGGTTACTCGATTGGACAGGTCTCCCAATTAGGTTGAACCAGTTTGGTTTTTTTTTTGGCAGCTTTATTTATTGAAATGAAATAATAACTTTATAAACTACCTTTATCGAGTAGATACCTAATTTGTAGAGCATAAACTGACTTTTTTCAGGTACAACTCTGATGGAAGCTACAAAAAGAAATACATGGACATCAAGCAAAAGAAGACGGCTCAAGTAACTGAAGAGAAGACCCAAGATGAAGAGAAAAGTGAAGGCTCAGAAGAGAAGTAACATGATTTGTCTTATTCCTACACATGGCTACAGTACGTCAAGCTAAACATAACCTGCATAAGCTGGACCCTATTTAATGAACACGACAATTGTAATTTACAAATATATTTCGGCGTATGCTGCGGGGGGGTTTGCTGGCTATTAATGAAATACCACTAAACATGCGGTAGGTAACATGGTGTTCTAAAATTTTCAGGTCATTGTGAATTATAATAAATTGTCGTGTTTATGAAATAGGCCCATTTGAGAAACATGACACTAGTACCTAATTTACAATGTCAGGGTGCCAAAAAATATGTTTGAACCCTAATATTATTAGTAAATGTATCTCAAATTGTCACTCTATATTACAATTGTTATATTTATGATATGACATAGGCCCTTGGCCACGTGTAGGTTGTATCAATAACGTCGCGTGGCTAGCTTCTGCTGGTTCTGTATAGCTTGACCTGTTTTACCGATTTCTCTGATGTAATATGAATCCTGAGATGTAAGGAAAGTCGCTAATATACTTTGGGGTTTTAATAAGGTTTCTTTATTTTAGTATTTATTTGGTATTTACCTATAATTTATAGACAGTTGAATAGTAAGAATATAATTATTTAGAGTCTTCTTCGCAGGGAAGTGGACAGAGTGGCTGGCTATTGTTTATTTAATTTCAACATTAATACATTTTTTTAAATTTGCATTACAGCTAACACCTTTTCGCAATGTAACTTATAGGTAGGTACTTAAAAGAAAACATAAATTAACAAAGACAGACAACAACAACAAAACACAGACAAGAGTTGTCCATTAGCCCGTTATAGAGCTATCTCTTGCAACACTCTCACAGAACCTCATACACTCACGGAGTTGTTAGTTACACTCTCACAAAACCTCATACACTCACGGAGTAGGTAGTTACACTCTCATACAGAACCTCATACACTCACGTATCGCATTCGGAATTCATAAACACATTTTTACAAAATTATAAGGGACCGAAACCGGTATCAATAATACCGGTATGTTTTGGTTACAACCTTTATTTCTTTTACAGGTATTTTTAGAGGTAACCTTAATATCATTCTACTAACGGTCCGCGTACACAGAGATATGTTTAAATAAAAATTGTTTCTTCATAAATATAGTCAGTATTCAATTTTAAAATAAGTACCTCGTTAGTCGTTACTAAATACAAATTAAATCAATTATAATAACAAACTGAAACTCAAACGTGAACATAAACTTAAACCATTCTATGCTTTTGGGTTCAATAAAATGTAAATAATCATCTCCTTTATTATCTCGACCTGTTCAATGCTGTAACAACACTGAAAATAGTGCGCGCGTGGCTCGTCGGGTGCTCCAAAATTTACATCACCCGCTACAACAACGACGTTGTTCAATCAATTTTTTACTTTTGATTAGTAAGAGGGTCATTATTTTATTCAGGGTACCATAATTCAACGGCAACGGAACAAAGGCGATTTTGTTAGTAAAATAGGTAAATTCCAAAATAAAACTGTTATCGGTAGCTACCGAATAAGAAACCAGTCTTAGAAAAACGTAGGACTTAAAGTAAAATACTATACTTTTTTGCAAATCACGGTAACTCAGTTGTTTTGTGTTTGAAATGCAATATAATTTTGAGGGACGGTAACGCAGTGGTTATTTTGCTGAAAAAACATCAATAAATGTAAGATGTAGGAAGAAAACATCGCTGCAAATGTCTTTAATGATTACTATAAACAATGATGAACAAAAATCGGCATAAAACGGTATAAAAATACGTATAGAATTTATACAATTAAAGAAAATAAAATTTTATCCAAATTGTACCCTGAATAAAATAATGGCCCAAGAAATTAAAGTTCATTTTTCAGTGTTATTACAAAACACGCGCGCTTTTTGCCGCTCTATCTACACTGACCATTACCCGCACTCATTTGCTTTCTATTGAAGGTCATATTTAGGCTACCGGTATTAAAATCGGTTGTTACCTGGATAAAGGTTACATTTAAATAAAGGTAACCGAAACTTTTCGGTCCCTGAATTTATAACGCATAACTGATTTGATTACCTATTAATATTGTTTATAAATGTATGGAAACATCACCCCACTGGTACTGCAAAAATGTATTTGCCTATGTTTTTTTGTTTCTAACACCACTGAAAATTAATCACTTTATTTACCAGACCGATGAACTCATTTTTTAAGTCAGATGATTTAAAAAATGACTTCATTTACTTTTTTTATCATAATTTAATTCAACCCGTTATTTTAAAACACTTCAGAGGTTCAACATAAATCTTTAAAAATAATTACAAATTGACGGAGCATGGAGGTCACAGTATCAGTACAGTAGGTCATTGACTGTCTGCGAAATCTCGCAAACCTGTCCTTTCCTGAAACTTCGTAGGTACTATAATTAAACATAAGGTTTTAAAACAGAACTCTAAGCTTCACTTAGTGACAAGCTCAAGGACCAACAATTCCATTCAATTCTTTGAGTTTTCTTTAAAAGTTAATTTAAACAAAATAGGTATATATAATTACTGGAGTGCGATTTTTGAATCTCATTCTTTGAACTCAGCAGTTGAAAATGTCAATATTACTATGTAGACGTGCATCTTTCTACTGCTGATTTGATATAAAAAAATCATACTGGCGTACGATTTTTGAAAGTTAAATCAGCAGTAGAAAGATGCGCATCTCCATACATTTTCAACTGCTGAGTTCAACGTATGAGATTCAAAAATCGTTGAACTCAGCACTACAAAATGGTAAAATAACTATGGAGATATGCATCTTTCTACTACTGATTGGACTTTCAAAAATCCTACTCCAGGAGTGCGATTTTTTAAAGTCAAATCAGCAGTAGAAAGATACATATCTCCATAGTTATTTTGTCATTTTGTACTGATGAGTTCAACGTGTGAGATTCAAAAATCGTTGAACTCAGCACTACAAAATGGTAAAATAACTATGTAGATATGCATCTTTCTACACTGATTGGACTTTCAAAAATTCTACTCCAGGAGTGCGATTTTTGAAAGTCAAATCAGCAGTAGAAAGATACATATCTCCATAGTTATTTTGTAATTTTGTACTGATGAGTTCAACGTGTGAGATTCAAAAATCGCACTCCTGGTTTATACTTCATTTATTTATAAGATTTTATATACAAATTATTTGAAGTGCTGTCTCAAAGCAATGCGATTTTTTGAATGTACCAAGGCACGATTGTATAATTTTAGCAAAGTTTAACAAACTCAATTTACCCATATGATATTAAAAACGGTTAAAAAGATTTATCTGGTTCATTTCAGATTACTCGTTTACCTTGAAAAATCTGCTCGGCATTTCGGAAATTGTAAAAATAATTGACGTGAATTTCCGGGTCATAGTGATTTAAAAGCTATTATACCTATAATTAACTTAACTACTAGAAACATAGAACTGTTTAAATAAATAGGTTTAGAAATAAATACTTACATTATATCTAGGTACCTTCGCGTACCTAAGCTAAACCAATGACATACAATTTTTGTATAAACGTGTGTGTGTTTACACAAACTTAAAAATACACTGACACTGATATTAACAAAAAAAAAATATTTTTCACTTTCGAGAAATCACAAATTAAATGTTAGTATTGAATATGTCCCAACTATTTTATAGAACCCTCTTAAGGCAAGCCGATGATTCAAAAAAGTTGAAACAATGAGGGGTTTCCTTAAAAAAAAAGTTCATTGATACTGGATGGTTGGAGATGGCGTTACAATCTCAGAAAATTATCATATCAAATGCTAATCTTTACTTTCAACACAAACGATTTTCGCATGCGTACCTTTAGGCCCTTCGGTTAGATTAGGCCAAGTTGAAAAGTACCTACACTGAAAAAATGCGAGCCTACTAAGACTCTTAATTAGCACCAAAATAATTGAAATGACATTATTATTGTTTACTAAAAACAAAAGATGGTTATGGATTTTTAAACATGTTACAGCCATGTTGTGCTATTTCGAATCAAATTAAAGATTGAAAAAATTTAGTCTCGGGCGGGACTTGAACCCGCACCCTTCCAAACCTGCCTCCTTCCTTGGCTAGTTTGTAATAACTTCCAGTAGATGGTGCACACGTCCCCTCAAGACGCAACAGATTGAAAATTTCGTTCTCTGGCTAGTGGACTCGGTAGCGAAATTGGATAACGCACTTCCCCGGTTTGGAAGGGTGCGGGTTCAAGGGTGCAAGCCCGAGACTAAATTTTTTCAATCTTTAATTTGAAAAGATGGTTAGTTGTAACAACAAGCCGAATTCGTTTAACAAAGTTCTCTTAGTCGGAGAAGTCATGATGTTGACAGGCTCATATGTATTCATGATGTTGGTTGAAGTAAACAATTTTTTTTTTCAGTGTACGGTTCAGTTACAAAATAATTTAGGTGAAACAGGAGTTTCACCATTTAATAGGCTAATTACTGACACTTATCGGGAAGAGACCCTGAAGTATTTCAAACCACATTCAAACCTAACTCGACCGTAGAGGTATTCCTCTTGTCCTTAACCTAATATTCTTTCAACCTTCTTCAACCCGAGGTGCATGGTGAGAAAGAGCTTCCAGGCGGAAGGGTTGTGAGCCATCATCGATGCTATGACCTTGCCAGCGGCCACCTTCTCATCAGAAGAACATTTTACGCAGTCCTCTTTGACAGCTTGGATGAGGACGCCTGGAAATAAGTTAAAAATTATTAACGGCATTTTGTTTGGGGATAAAGATAAGATAACATAAACAGAGCGAACGAACATACAGGGTGAAATTGATATCATTAGCATCCTTTTAATCTAACCATCAAACAAAACAACTTACTATGGGAGCAATCCCATCGGAGCAAAAAAATAATCTGCTGTTGCATACATTTGAGTCGAGTAGGCGTTGCAGTTTAGTATGGGACAGCAGATTTTTTTTTGCTCTGATCTTATTGCTCCCATAGTAAAAGTTGTTCAGTTTGATGGGTAGCAGTGCCGTAAATAGCCTTCTATGCGCCCGGTGCAAGCTTCTATAACTGCGCCCTTGAATTAATTGTACTAACCGTATAGGTAGAGGTAGGTTGGTTTAATTTGATTAGGTAGAGATAGTTACGAAGTTTAAGATAGGAATAAAAATGGTTACCGGAATAGAACATACCAAGACTCAAAACAGTGGTGGGTGGTATGTGGACTATGAGGTCCATTAGCCTATGCATGCTCAAACCACTATTCAAAGGTTGGAGCGTGCGAAGCGAGCTCAATATTCCACACACCAAGACTCAAATTGGTAGTGGTATGAGAGTTCCATTAGCCTAGGAGCGAGCGAAGACAGTCCGAGATTCGGTACCAAGACTTAAATTGGTAGTTGGAGGTGCGAGTTTCATTAGCATATGCATGCTCAAACCACTACTCATAGGTTGGAGCGAGCGAAGCGAGCTCGAGATTTCAATCACCAAGACTCGAATTGGTAGTGAATTCCATTGGCCTGGCTGGTAGCTGCCTTAACCGCCTAACTTAACTTATGCATGCTTAAATCACTATTCAAAGGTTGGAACGAGTGAAGCGAGCTCGAAATTTCACAAACCAAGACAAAACGGTAGTAGGTGGTATGAGTTCCATTGGCCTATGTATGCTCAAACCACAATGCAAAGGTTGTAGCGAGCGAAGCGAGCTCGAAATTTCACACACCAAGACTCAATCCAGTGTTGGTATCAGTTCCATTAGCCCGTACATGCTTAAAACACTATGCAAAGGCTAAAATGAGCGAAGAGAGCGCGAAATTTCACAGCACTGCGATTTAGTTGTGACCAGAATTCTGATTCTGACAGTTAAAAAATTTAACTTTAACTAAAAGTCGAATGAATTTCACGGAGATGTGAAAAACTTTGCCGGTTTGTATAACAAAATATATTAGCAGGAAGTAGTTAGCGAAGCAAGCTCGAAATTTCCCAGCTCTGCAACTCATTCAAACACTAAAAGAAGGTCTTGTATTACTTTGCCATACACATTACACAGTACCTACGACATGGTGAGGAGTTTGGCAAAGATGCTGGTATTTGTGTATTCCTACACAAATCAGACCCTGAGGGGGTGCAGAAATGATACCGAGACTGCACTAAGTTTTGGTCCATGGACCAATTCTGCGCCCGTCCTGGTATGATTTCTGCGCCCCCTCAGGGTCTGCGCCCTGTGCCTGGGCACCGCTCGAACCGCCCTATTTTATTTACGGCACTGATGGGTAGACTCTTAGTTTAAAAGGATGCTAATGATATCAATTTCACCCTGTAATAGTTGAATGTCAGGCTGTTCGAATGTTTAAGGTTTCCAAATGATGCGTCAAGCGGTATAGGTGGGTAGCTTTTCGCTACAAAAAGAATTGCAGAAGAAATTAGTAGATAACAGACCGAGGGCAGGACCTTTCTTACTTTCCAGCCCTCGGTGTGTAATCTACCACGTAGACATAATAATTATTGTAATTGTACCGAATGTGAATATTATTGTTTGATGACAAATTCAAGATGCTCATTAGTAAACATAGGCTCAAATTGTTATTATTATCTTCATCTGATCATCCGTTCTATATTATTATATAAAGATAATATATATTCAATGATATTCAACTGGATTAAATGAGAATAACTATTATGTTCCTTTTATTAGCATTTAATTCATTTGAGTACGTAAAACGCGGATAATATTTAATATCTATTATAACTTTGTAGTTTTGACTGTTTCACAAATACTGATCAGACTCATTTACCATTTTTTACTTTTTAAATCATTTTATTACTAATTTTAGTTACAAAAATGAAAAGAAATCCACAATACAAATATCCGTACATTTAGGGCAAACAAAATCTAACCATGAATCAGTTGAGATTAGGTCAAGCGCATGTCCACCTATACATACAAATTAAGACTTTAAGCTGAAGGTTAACGTTGTATTGGATCCTTACTATGAATAGTTCAATTTATTTGATCTTCAACTCCTTGAACCTCATCGGCAACATTAATAAATACAAACACTGGTAAGACCTACTAAAATGTTAAACTTTAATTTAAATTATCGCGTGCCCACTCACTAAATCTTGTGATGATATTTTAATCTCGTAAACAAATATTATCAACACAAATGTACTCACTCTTCATCAGCTCCATTTCACTGGTACAATGGTCGTCATCAGACATCAAACACTTCACGTCCGCTGCTGGTAGAGTCTTGATCGGAGGCTGAGGTCCATATATCTTTAAAGTCTTTGGCTTATCCATATCATTGACCACTTCATTGAACGCCGAAAATTCGTCGTCAATTCCATAAACCATTTTGGAACCCAAACTTTTAACACCTTCGCTGACATATCTCGTTATTCGAGGGACTTCTTCTACAGTCGCGAACGCTTTATTCGGAATTTCTTGTTCGCACCTTGCTGCAGTCGCGAATGCGAAAATGGTAAATATTTTGGTCCACATTGTCGGTGTTCGGTGTCGGAGATCGTTCTGAGTAGAATCTGCGTGAGTCCAGTGACTCGGTAACGGAGGCGGGGCTGTCGGGTACTGCAGTTAATGTCATGTACCGGTAGTTAACGAATCTGTTTAACATACAATGCTTGGTTGAAATTAAATGTAAGATTCCGACCATTGTATCCCTAAGTAATGTACCTATAGCTACACTCAAGGGTCTAATACTGATTGCAAAGGTACGGCATTGAGAACTAGAACAGCACATTGGCTGTGACGTAATCTAATGCGGACAGTTACTAATTGTTACACCCCGTGTAAGCTGTTTTAGGATTATCAGGGGTAAATAACATTTTCCCCCCCTAATATTTTAACCATTTTCTAGCTACAACACTGTCTACAAGTTTTTTTAAATACCGATATTAGATAAGGGCCCCTTTTATTTCTTTACTGTACAAAACCTACTGGATTTCACCCCAGCAGACCAGCAGACATTTTATGGGACCTATCTACTTACTACTTACTATCGAGTCGATGGCAAGTCATTTACTAAACCTATTACTTTACGTCACGACTTACTATTCCCTCCTAGTTACTCCTATTTCGGCTATTTCGGTAGAAGTTCGCAGTGAAAATAATTTTCTATTCAATTTCAATAACAGCTAGCTTAGCTATCCCCTAGCAGTCTTTTTCACAATGGTAGAATTTTAGGAAGTTTCCATATTCTCAATTAAAACACACGTATCGCAAGATGTTATTGCTTAAATAAATTCTTTAAATTGCCTTCGCTGACAGTGTAACTAATTATCGAAACAAAGAATTTGACAAAAATACTGAGAACTAAAAGTTTAAGAATAAATGCGAAGTCCTTCAAAGTTTTTGCTTTTATTATATTAATGCTTTATACGTGCTTTGAACCTCGCGTGATTTTATGACAATGTTCCTAGGTTGATGAAAAAAAACATACAATGAAGCTCGTTTTAGAAGTAAGTAGGTACCTTATTTGTCGCGTGAATTTCGTGATTAAATAATCATGGAGATAAAACTGTCCGAATGGTATAACCGGATCTAAAAACTAAACTGTTCGAGTAACTAAGTCAATCTTGTTGGGTTGATTGTCCTATTGTAGCTTGCATACCTATGGGACTTTTTCAACCTATAACTATATAATAGCCCTAATAAATAACGTAATATACGAACCTAGAGTGTGGTACGCCTGAAAAAGTAAAATATTCGGACAACGCGTGGCATCGTAAACAAACAACCTTCTTCTGCACTGCATACCAATTTGTAACAATAGATACTTACAAATTGCAGCATGAGTATGTCATGAATTCCATTTGAAAGAATTACCCTTAAGTACCACAGAACGAATTTGATAAACATCCGAATATTTGTACAGTCACAAGTTATAGTACATTACTGCAGCGGCCAGCAACAGAGGCATTGATGGACGAACGTGTAAATGTGGGCCGAGGCGAAGCCGAGGCACACATACGTAAGTCCATCAATGCCTAGTTGTGGCCAAGGCTTGTATAGTACTTTTCTCAAATAATGCGCGGAAATGAAAACAGTAAATTTTCTCAAATAATTCGCGGAAATTAAAACTCTTTTCAAAATCAATGACGAACAACGAACAACAACTAGTTTTTTTTTTTTTCAATAAACAGCTTTCTATTTGCAAGTTAGTTCGAAATTTAAATAAAACCTTTTTTGAGTTACCTCCTTGGTCGCCATGTTTAGGAGAAAAAGATCGTTCCATTTTTAAATTACACGACAGATATGAGTTTACTATGTAATTTATTTGGCCGCAAAACACGACAGATATGGATTTTCATACAAACATTGCCGGCCGCTGCGCGCATGTAGTTGGCCAGTACAGCAATTTCGATTTATCTCGAAGAAGGTTGTCAAAATAATGCTCACATTTCCAAGCATGTTTGAGAAAAAGTACCTTAATACCTCCTTCTTAATATATGCTGACAGTTTTTTAAGGACCAGACCATCAAATTGAACAACTTTCTCTAGTACATCGAAATCGCGAAAAAAATCAATTTCTATTTTGATGTTGGCTCCATAGTGTAAGTTTTTCAGTTTGATCACAGGTGTAATACTAGTGTGTTTTGTACTATTGGAAAGAATGTCCCCTTACCACAGAAGGAATTTGATAAACATCCGAATACTTGGCGCGAGTACTTGTATTGAATCCTGAGCGTCGCGAGGGTTTCAAAGGTACGAGACGCAGAATAACTTTGCTGCCGAGTGGAACACGCAACTTTTCACCTCACTACAGCGAGGAAAATTTCAATGCGCCAACCTCATTTTTAGAATAATCGCACTGGCCAGCACGAAAATAGCATGAAAAAGAAACTTGTTCAGGCTGTTTTTCTTTATTGAATAGAAAGATTCGAATTTTAAAAACTCTTTCCACGCTAGCGGATAAAATGCACTCAGATTTCGAATGACAAACAGAATCTTTCCGAGCTTGTGAGGTGAAAAAATATTTGGCTTTCATAACATTTTCAAATGTAGGTAATAGTGAATGTAGGACGTTATGAAAACCAAATAAATGAATATGAAAGATGTCTTTGTTACTTTCATTGCGCCTGAAAGAGTGTCGGTAAGAGATGTCTTTCTTCTTTTTCTTGGTTTGTTTTCTTGTTTTGTTGACTATAATAATAGTATCTAATTTTGCATGTTGCAGGAGGTCACATAGGTACTAAATGTACTGGATCTAGGATCTAGAACGATCCAAGATGGACCACATGTAAACCAAATACATAAATATGATTGATTGAAATTGAATATTGTTTTTGATTGATTGCTCTTGTTTTCACCCTTTGGGTACGGAACCTTAAAAAGACAGGGAGTAAGGAAAAGTATTATTAACCTTTAAACCACATAATCTACCCATCAAACTAAACAACTTTTAGGTACTATGGGAGCAAACCGATGTGAGCAAAAAAATAAACAGCTGTTCCATACTAAACTCCAATCAAATACCTACTAAATATGTATATGCAACAGCAGATTTTTTTTTGCTCCGATCGGTTTGCTCCCATAGTAAATGTTGTTCAGTTTGATGGGTATGTGGGGAGTAGGTATGTGGTTTATAGGTTAACGATACTTTTCCTTACACCTGTATAGGTATATATTTATTTCTAATGAGCATTTTTTACGTTTAAATAGTATTCCTAGAGTGTCGATAATAATTACAGTGATGATGCGATAAATACTTACTTATCCAACTGTTATTATCACGAGGGAAATATATACCTACCTACTAGCAGACTATTAAGAAATTCATCCTCCATACGACTTATGAAGAGATCACCTGCATTGTTTGCTTTTTAGGGTTCCGTACCCAAAGGGTGAAAACGGGACCCTACTACTAAGCCTACGTTGTCCGTCCGTCCGTCCGTCCGTCCGTCCGTCCGTCCGTCCGTCCGTCCGTCCGTCCGTCTGTCTGTCCGTCCGTCCGTCCGTCTGTCCTACCTATTTAGGGCTGTAACTTTTGAGCCGTAATAGCTAGACAGTTGAAATTTTCTCAGATTATGCGTTATTACGGCGGATTTGTTAACAAATAATAAAAATGTCAAAAAGTTAAAAATTAAGGGGGGTTCTCAACAAGAAACTAGTTTTTATCAACGTTTTTTCTTCACGCTCTATGGTTAAAACGGTAATACATACAAGCGTCAAACTTAGTGTGATTATAGATCAAACTCTACAGAATAACAACAAATACTAAAAACCGGCCAAGTGTGAGTCGGTCTCGCGGTAAATACGGTAAATATTTTTTTCTAAGTTAATAATGTTGTGTTCTGTAGTGGTGTGGTACGGAACCCTCGGTGCGCGAGTAGCCCGACTCGCACTTGACCGGTTTTATTTTCAACATCTAGTGGTATGTTAGTATCATAAACATATTATACTTCCGAGTAGACCGAGGAACTCCTCAATATCGCATCACCGAAAACGAAATGTCAATATGTGCGAAATTGATACGTGTGTGAGTTCTAATGATGTGACATTGACGTATTCGCGATTATCGATATCAAAATCATCGATATCAGATTATCGACTACTTAGTAGTCGATGTGATTTTGATACGATAATCGCGAATACGTCAATGTTACATCACTAATTTATAGTAGTCACTACTACTATTATATTTTTATATTACGAAGTCTAAATCGGCTAGGCTTATCATCCATCTACCTACACTGTTATAAAACTGTTACTTAGGTCATAGGCCATTGGTCGACAAATATTTTCTATGAAAAACGCGATTGCCCAGCCCCACGAAAAGGGCGCGCATCACGTGCGTGTGCCGTTTTTTCGATTTAAAAGATACTACCGAGTAGACCAAGCCCTGTACCCGCACTTTCGATGTTCGCTATATCGCCACTGTTTCGGTCCGCGGTTCATTGTAATAGAGTTGAATTTGGAATGAAAATGTTCACGCAATTGCGAAGTTCGAATGTGCGGGTAGAGGCTCAAGTGACTCCTCATTATCGCATCACCGAAACCGAAATGACAGTATGTGCGAAATTGATATGTGTGTGAGTTTTAGTGATGTGACATTGACGTATCCGCCTTATTGATATCATAATCACACCGACTTATATAAGGTTTTAGTCTGCTGGGCTATAATTTATCTACATACACTACCGTACTTATTATAAAACTGAAATGTGTGTCTGAGCATTGAAAATATTTTGTAATAAAAGCATATGACTATAGTGTATAGGGGTCCCTGAATCAAAGATTTCTTTATTTTTGATATGGAATCCAATTTATGAAAATAATAAAAACCTGCCGTAGTAGCCAAAACTTAAAAACATATCCTGTTTTTTTCACAGAATGTACAGGTGCAATATAATTTCGAAGAATTTTGCGATACATAATTGAAACTAGCATAGCAGTGTTTCAAAGAGAAAGGAACCACGGTTCTCATGATTAAGTATAATAAATTATGCTGATTTTGATTCCATGCATTTACGTATATGTTCCGCCGTAGCACCTAAACTACTGAGCCGATGTTGATGAATGAGGTGGCAATCGATTCGTTATTTTATTATTTATGGTCTGGGTGACAAAGAGGATACATTTTATACAAACAAAATCACTATGACGGATGTTACATCCGATTATGATGAAACTTATTGTGTGAAACCTATTATTACGAGAGATAAGTGTACTTTTTGCAACCATAAGCAGCAAGGCTGATTCAGTGTTTATAGGGTGTAGAGCATCTCTGTGATGGGGTTGACGTCGGTCTGCCTGCATATCGTCAGTCGGTTTAGGAGATACAGCCGTTCAAAGGTGAGTTATGGGTGCAAAAAACGGCCGATCAGCAGCAAGGCTGATCGTATGATACTATTATAATATGCACTGAGGGTATGTGAACAGTACAAAAACTGACGTGGTTCATCAGTCGGTTTAGGAGATACAGCCGTTCAAAGGTCAGTTATGTGTGCAAAAAACGGCCGATCAGCAGCAAGGCTGATCATAGGATACTATTGTAATATGCACTGTAGCTAAGTGAACAGTACAAAAACTGACATGATCCGTCAGTCGGTTTAGTAGGTACAGCCGTTCAAAGTTTCAAAAATTAATGGTAAAAAAAAAATTATGATCGGGAGATCGATCGAGAAAGGACGATCATAGCATATTATTTTAATATGCACTGTAGTTATGTGAACAGTAAAAAAACTGACATGATCCGTCACTCTGGTTAGTAGGTACAGCCGTTCAAAGTTGCAAAAATTAATGGTTACAAAAAAATTATGATCTCCCGAAAGGATGATTGTAGGATATTATTGTAATATGCACTGTAGTTATGTGAACAGTACAAAAACTGACATGATCTGTCAGTCGGTTTAGTAGGTACAGTCGTTCAAAGTTGCAAAAATTAATTTTTACAATAAAAAATAATGATCTCCCGAAAGGATGATCATAGGATATTATTGTAATATGCACTGTAGTTACTATACACTGTAGCTATGTTAACACTATTTAAACTGACATGATAATGTCGGTCAGTTTAACAGTTATTACCGGCAGTTAAAAAGAAACTTGCTGCTAAAAATTATTAGAAGTAGTTTAGTGGTTATGATTTTCGTTAGGTACTAGTATTGAAAAGTGAATGTTCAGAGTTTTATCTCTTTGATATCTTCCTGATTTGTATCTCTGACTATCCCCTCGGGGAATATAGTCAAAAGCACTATGCTATGTTGTGCTTGTAATGAACATGATTCGTCAATCAGATTACATACAGTCGTTCAAAGCTCATGGTTGCAAAAGAATAACGATTATGCGGTGTAGCTATGTAAGTACTGTTAAACTGACATGCTAATTATGTCAGTCCGTCAGTAGTTATCAAGGAACATACTACTCGTAGTCAAAGAATAATTATATACATATACTAACGTAATCTGTAGCACGCACTGTGCTGTGTAATCACTGCTAGCAGAGAGAGGTGAGTTACGATTACGTTGAAAACATCAAGGGGCACAACACAACCGAGGACTGTGCCGAAGGAAATTTTGGAGTGAAAACTTAGTCTCTCCTTTTTGAAGGTCCGTCGCTTTTAGATATGATCCGAGCATACCTCGTAGGTAGTCAACAGTAGGTAGAATAACTTGGACAACATGAACAACTCGGTCGACTTGGACAACTCGGACAACTTGGTCAAATGATTTGACTTGTTCAAGTTGTTCATGTTGTCCAATTAAGCACTTTCGACAATAAAACATCTCGGACATGAAAAACTTGGTTAACTTGGAAAACTCTGACAACATTGTATAAGTTGACCAAATCGTCAGAGCTGTTTATGTTGCCCGAGATTTTCATGTAGTTCGAGTTGTTAATGTTGTTCTAGTTGTTCATTTGAACACCACGACCACGATCAAGTTCTAATAGCTATATTTTAGCCATACTGGTACTTCGAAACGATCCTGGGATTGTTTCATAAAATAAATAAATTAAGACGTACACAAATTAATCTTGTGAAAAATGAAGTTAGGTATTTACCTAAACCGGAGATCGAATATCCGCTCTACATGATCATACATGGTGGTTTAAGGTTCCTTTACTTTTAATTTTTCTGTGTGATGGATGAATCTGTTAATTTTTTTGGTACCTATTTTGTATTTTTGTGTGGCAATAAAATGCATTTTATTGATTTATTTTGTTTCAAAGGAGTGAAATAAAGCTAAACAGTGTAAATTTTATCATCTGTAATGTTTTTACACATAATTTTTTATAGTTAAGGATAGGATCTTTTATTTTACTGAAGTACAACTTTGACTTGACTTTGTGGCAAATCTGTTATAAATTATACTTATTAAGGTTTTTTTTAATGGTACTTTAGTCTTTACGGGTTTTTAAATAGTCGTTTGTATTTTTGAAATTCACGTAAAAACGAGACTGGTATTCCATCAAACCTAAAAGTAATAGCGATCAGGTATTATTTTGTTTGGCTTCAGAAATACAATTTTTTATAGCTGAGTGGCCAATTCCGTCAGAGGGATAATTTTACATCAAATTGCTATAACTTTTGTCTTATAAGCTTTTATTCAGCAGACTGTGTGGGTAGGTAGTTATCAAATAGATGTGATTTTTCTCAACCTACTGGATAAGGCCTTATAGAAAAAAAGTTATAGGCATTTGATGTAATGGAGAAAGTTCACACATTTTGATTTTGTATTCCCTATTAAAAATTAAAAATGTCAGTGAAAAAATTATTTAGATACATCAAGTAGTTTCCATGATATTGAACTTAGAAAAACAAATTCGCGACGCTAAATTCGTCCCCCCTACCCGCACACACTCATGAACGCACATGTCTGAATCATGTGGTTGCTGTCTTGAACTTTTTTGTTTCTCGACTGATTGCTTCTGGCGGCCACTTTTCTCAAATTCGACATCAGATTCGTGTTTGGAGTCACGCGAACCCTCAGATATTGATTTTGGAAGCAAGCGGTTGAGGAAAAAAAATCGATTTTGGAAGCAATCGGTCGAGAAACAAAAAGTTCAAGATGGCGGCCACTTTTCTCAAAGATTCTTTTCCTAGCCGCCGTCGGGAACGGACGCATCTGTGACCATTCTCCTGTAAAACAATTGTGTTTTTTTTTTTTTTTTTTCTTCGCGCAAAAGGGATACCTACCTGACCTTGTCACGCCGGCCGTCGGTCTACTCGGTCTTGAAAGTTCCAAAGTACTATTCCAGTTTCTTTGTTAATTATGGGATAAGTTCGTGTTAATGAACAAATAAATTATAATAAGTTTGATTCAAAAGTGAGTGTGAATGTAAGTGTGGATGTGTGTAGCTGAGCTCTGCCGTGACGACGTCGCCCGCTACTCACGTGGCAAAATCCGGGTGAGATCTATCCAATTCATAATTCCTTCTTTTAATTATTACTTATCCTTCAGTATTTACTCCTGAAACCAGGGCTCTGTCCACACGATGGGAGGAAGAAGCATTTACTCAACATACGAGCTGGTATTAGAAAGTCGATATTATGCTCAAAGTCACCTAGGTTCATAATTAACGCCCGGTTTATTAATTTCCCCATCACTCTATGTATAGGTAGGTATATTCCAAAGCCATGTGTTTCATACTTTTTACTTAAATAAATACATAGCCTATTTACCTCCCGACCCTGAGTCAATTTATATCTTAAGGACCCGCATGAATCACCCACGCCATAATCGATAGGAGCAATTTCCTGTTCAATAAATACCATCTTGTCTATACTACCTAAATCTAAGAAATAGAACATACCTACATACATAGGGAATATCTCCAACAACGGCAACATAGAAAGCTACTGACAGCAACAAATCTGTTTTTATACCTGGCATCCAGACAAAATTCAACCGTCCTTAGCAACACACGTAACTTTCCTAAATTATAACGGCAACCCGGTCTTCCCGCTAGCGAATAAGTACACTTAAATTGTTTTATTATACTGGCCATATTCTAAAAAATATCCCACCATTTCCGGCTGCCAACACGTGCGCCTCAGCACGACAGAAAAAAAAAGGTGAATGAAAAGAAAAGACAAATCTTAACAGAGCGTCCTTACAAACAAAAGACAGTTACATAGCATTTGCGCTAATAACAATTACCCGGCACGATAATAAAAACTACAACTTTAAAAAAACAGAACAAAAGTAGAAGCGAACTAAAGTTGAAATAATCAAAGAACAATAGCAAACATCAGGGACAACAACACTAACATGGAGATGAGAAGACAAAAGATGACAAGCTGAAATTCGCCCATATAGCAGTACGAAATTATATAGCAAGGATAGAAGCTCTAGGAAAACCGTGTCAACACAATCAAGAGAGAAACAAGTCCCAGAAGTAAACTTTCGACACAGTATAAGAAAGAGTATCTATTATTACAAACTTTCGATTAGTAATTAGTAATCAAAATAGAAATCTACATAAAGAAAACAGTTCATGAAAAGGTTCCGGGGCGGCCCGGCGGGGAAGACCTAACCATCGCCATTATATATTCCGTGCCATCACGGCCTCTCGCAAAGGCGAGTTCAAAGTATAGCTGTCTTCTTCCACCTATTTAAAGAAAAAATTTTACGATACGACAAACTAAACGATATTTTGAAAGAACACACAATCACCATTCCTTCTCGCAAAGAAGAAACACGACAAATTGAAGAACGCGAAGATAGGCTGAAAAATTTAACGAACGAATGTCACCTACAAATTTATACGAAAACACGAGACAAAAACTTTGAGAAGCCAAAGAAAATATTGTTTCAATATCCTATTGTATTGAAACCAGAAAAATGCAAGATCCTGGAAACAGACACTGAAACTGAAGATTAATACGAGAGTGTGCAACAGAATCCAGCAAAATACCGCCAGGACAGGTGCTGCACGCTACCATCGTATGGAAGATTAAACGAATATTAGCAGTCACTACTCCTGCCCCTTATAGTTTATTACACACCAAGTATAGTATCTATCTTCCACATACTGGCTTTACGATGACCTGTTTCGGGCTGGTTGCAACCTCCTATCTCTCCTCATCCTGACTGCGAAATCCCTACACTCCTGTCCTATCTACGTGGCTCACTGGTGCCTCGGGCAGAAGATAGATGTCTATATCGAGGACGCAAGTGCAGCATCAGCTCGGAGGAGCAGCTCGTGAGAACATAATGATTGCGATGTAAACGATTAAAACGCGAATAGAGGTAAAGTTCCAAACCTAACTATAAGCTTGATTGCATGCATCGCAATATTATGAGCTTGCGAGTATCTCTAGCGAGTAGCTGTGGCGCTGGCCTCCTCATATTGCTGTCGTCTTTGCGTCCTTGCAGCAGAATTGCTGGCTGGTGAGCCAGCTGAACGGAACGGAACGGAACGGACGGAACGGAGATGGCGGCCACTTTTCTCAAATCTGATATTGGATTCATGTTCGGGGTCCACGCAGACCCTCAGATTTTGGAAGCAATCGGTTGATTGAGAAACAAAAAAGCTCAAGATGCATTAGATATCATTATCATTATTTGGTTGGGATGTTCGGAGTCCACGCGTACCTTCATTATATCGAATTTAGGAGCAAACGATTTAGTAACTAAAAAGTTAAAGAAAGCAACCACGTGATTCAGATATGTGCGTTCGTTCATGAGTGTATGCGGGAGGGGGGGAGGGGGGGGGGTGTATGTGGAGGTGTGTTTCCTGTCCACCCAGCCCAGGTTTTCGGTGGATTCTTGGATTAATTTATAATGACATGGTAAACTTTTTAATCGTTACTTAAATTAACGAATACACACACCCACACTGCTACCTACATACATACCTCATCATCTCAGCCGACGGACGTCCACTGCTGGACATAGGCCTCCCCCAAGGATCGCCATAACGACCGGTCCTGCGCTGCCCTCATCCATCGTTTTCCCGCCGCCTTCACCAGGTCGTCGGTCCACCGTGTGGAGGGCCTACCCACGCTGCGCTTTCCGGTACGTGGTCCGGACATACATACCTACCTACATTATATACCTACATATCTTCCTGCACACATACCTACATACCTACCTACATAACATACATACTTACAAACCTAGCTACCTGCATACATACCTACAAACCTACCTACCCCTCCCCCTTCATAATTTGCCCTTTTCACAAATCCGGGCGGGACTACCTTTTTTCTGAACGCCCAACTCGCCCTGTGTTGAAGGCGACATGTCCTTCCTATTCCTAAAGAATGGCAACTCGCCGCAAGGCGAGATTTTTTACTGGCGAGTTGTCACCTAACCCGAAAATGTATACCTGTTCCTGCTGTTTCGTTTAAGCAGTATAAATTGTCATGTTTGTGTACGGTACCGCAAATAAAAGAATATTGTATTTAACCTCATAAAAACTTTCATATTGATAATTAAAGCAATTTACGCGAAATCATTCCCTAACCTTTGCAAAATATCAAAAATGCTCAACGTAAGTGTTAAATTTTTCACTTCTACCGGCACTCCCGGAGTGCAACCCGTTGTTTTTTTTTTTTTCATTTCAGCGTTTATAACCGGTGAATTGTTAGACAGTTAGACAATGATGTCAGTTTTAATAGTGTCTACATATCTACTGCGTATATGACAATACTTTCATATAATCAGGCTTTCTGGTAGTCATAACATCTTTATAAACATTAATTTGTTCAACTTTGAACGGCTGTTAAGTCAGCAGCAATATGTTATTATACACTTTAGTACTACGGCGTAGAACAAAAGTGTATGCAACTTATTGCTGCTGACTGTACCTACTAAACCAAGTGACGGATTATCTCAGTTTTTATCGTGTTCACATAACTACAGTGCATATTACAATAATATCCTATAATCATCCTTCCGGGAGATCATTATTTTTTTGTAACCATAAATTGCTGCAACTTTGAACGGCTGTACCTACTAAACCGAGTAACGGATCATGTCAGTTTTTTTGCTGTTCACATAACTGCAGTGCATATTACAATAAAATCCTACAATCATCCTTTCGGGAGATCATAATTTTTTTGTAACCATGAATTTTTGCAACTTTGAACGGTTGTACCTACTAACCTGAGTGACGGATCATGTCAGTTTTTTTACTGTTCACATAACTACAGTGCATATTAAAATAATATGCTATGATCGTCCTTTCGGGAGATCATAATTTTTTTTTTACCATTAATTTTTGAAACTTTGAACGGCTGTACCTACTAAACCGACTGACGGATCATGTCAGTTTTTGTACTGTTCACTTAGCTACAGTGCATATTACAATAGTATCCTATGATCAGCCTTGCTGCTGATCGGCCGTTTTTTGCACACATAACTGACCTTTGAACGGCTGTATCTCCTAAACCGACTGATGAACCACGTCAGTTTTTGTACTGTTTACATAGCTTCAGTGCATATTACAATAGTACCATACGATCAGCCTTGCTGCTGATCGGCCGTTTTTTGCACCCATAACTCACCGTTGAACGGCTGTATCTCCTAAACCGACTGACGATATGCAGGCAGACCGACGTCAACCCCATCACAGAGATGCTCTACACCCCATAAACACTGAATCAGCCTTGCTGCTTGTGGTTGCAAAAAGTACACTTATCTCTTATACTATATGTGTTGTTGAGTTTCTGGCCGCATCTTCTCTACAGCGAAACACTTCCGACGCGGTGGTACAGTCAAAAACATGACGTCAGAAAGCTATTAATTTGATATTGTTTTGAACAAAAAAACATGATTTTGAAAAAAAAAATGGATTTGAGTTCGAGTTTAAAATCAAATAATTAGACCTAAAAAAAATGGTATGTATTTTATCTCGCTACGATGTCCCGTGTCGCGTGCGTGGTTCGTCCCCATACAAGAGGTTGGAAACATACGAATGAAAAAAAAAAACATATTTCGAAAACGCTGGTGCAGAATAGCTGAGTAATAAATAAAACAATATTAATAAATCACAATAATACTACTTTTAATAAATTTATGCATTTTCTGAAATAATAAGTTCGGTATATTCATTGGAAGGCTGAATCGAAAACCATTTCAGTAACAATATTAAAAAAAAACAGAATCTGACGAGACATGAACGGAGGGAGCTAGGTGGTAGAAAAAACATATTTCAAAAATATCGACATATCGATAGATTTTGTGCAATCTCTATGCGAAACGGTTCCTTTTTCACGTACACAATAATTTTTTATCTAACACATAATTATTTAAAATTACATATTATTTAGAAAATAGGACGTTTACTGCATTTAATGAATGTATTACTAAATCATTTTAAGAGAAACATATGTGAAAACAAGCCTCATGAAAGTAGTATTGTACTGATCGTATTTACCTGTGAAACGTTTCTTTATTTGGGTTGTTGGTGTAAGTTACAACTACATTCCAACACGGAACACGACACCATTATGATTTTTTATATTCGTCTTATAAAACACAAAATAAATTTAAATTAAATCAATAAAATAACGAGAGATAATTTTTTGACAGGACTCCAAAAGACTCCAAATAGTTTCAAAATGGTTTCACGGCAATTATATTATAATCTCTTTCGCACTCGTAGTTTTTTTCATTATGATCGGAATCTCATTCACACACTTACTTGGTCTACTCACGGTAGTAGAATAATAATGTCTATGGTTAGTATAATACAATATACTCGTAGTGCCTCCTAATTGTTGGCGGTCGGTAACCCCATGGTAACCCTTAAAAGGTTTTTCAAAATATCATGTAAGTATTTTTCAAATCGCTCATTGGCCCACCAACTCATCCACTCACTACTGTAACTTCTGTATAACTAGGATAGACAGCGGCGACTATTCGCAACAATAGTAGGGTTTTAGGGTTAACAGTTGCATTACTTTATGGGATGATTGTACCCATGATACTGAACAACAATTCTTAAGAAACTAATAGGAAATTCTCATGAAATATGTTGACCTTTCCATACTAAATGCAATCAGAAGTGCGATTTTTGAAAATCATACGAGCGACTTGGCAGTAGAAAATGTCAAAATTACTATGGAGATTATGCATCTTTCTACTGCCAAGTCGATCGTATGATTTTCAAAAATCGCACTTCATTCAGCTGATCGAACGTATGTATGAAAAGTCAAAATGTTGTTTTGTGAATCAATACAAGCACCTCTTAAAATAATGGAACTGTTTACCCGAACGTTGTTCTGTCTTAAAACCAACAGCGAATTAAATCAAAGACGGTAAAAGAGGGTAGGAAGCACACTTGTATTTTATATGAAGCTTATTATTAAAGTAACATTCACATTCATGATTGCAAGTATTACCTATGCAGGTAGATATCTCTACTTTGATAACCTTCATCAGCTACACTATAAAAGGCCGAAAGGTGATACAGATAAATAAAAGATCTATACAGGGTGAAATTGATATCATTAGTATCTTTTAAATTTGAACTAAGAGTCTACCCATCAAACTGAACAACTTTTACTACACTGAAAAAAATTTCGTTTACTTCAACCAAAATCATGAACCCATATGAGCCTGTCAACATCATGACTTCTCCGACTAAGAGAACTTTGTTAAACGAATTCGGCTTGTTGTTACAACTAACCATCTTTTGTTTTTTGTAAACAATAATAACGTCATTTCTATTATTTTGGTGCTAATTAAGAGAAATTATACTTCTTAAAAACCGATCGGAGCAAAAAAAACAATCAGTAATAATGAATTACGATGATCCTATCATGAAAATAATATCAAATACAATGTGACAATGTGTGTTTGGCAATCATTATAAAAAACGCTGATCTTCGTATTTTTTATAATGATTGCAAAAACAGATTGTAATTAATACCTTCCAGATAAAGAAAAAAACATAAAATATTACATAGGATGTCACAAAAAATTATCAGGCTTGTTTTTCAGAATTCTCAGAACAGGAAATATTTTATCATAAATCGAGAAACAAACACCAATTGCTCTACTCGAGACGGGACACTAAAATATAATTTAGGTAGAAGATATCCTACGATAGGGGATTGCATAGGTTTAGGTTTGAAAAGAAAAACGAAAATTATTTTGATCAACATTTTATTAAACCAGTACTCTAGTACAACACGATTCATTTGTTAGTTCCTCCAGTAACGTTCATTGATATGGAAATGTTCCCATTAATTCCCAATTATAAACACCATGTCTAGGTAGGCATTTACACACTTTTTCATCCCTCCGGACGGAAAGCGTCAACTTTCGCCCCTCTGCGCTAAACGAAGTTGCTGCTTTCCGCCTCCGTCGAGGAGAAAAATAGTATACTAACCTCTGGCAGTAAATAAGCAAGATTTAGATCACATGTTTGAGACATCATTACATGAGATCTGAGACCTTTCTTACTTTCCTGCCCTCGGCGTGTAATCTACAATTAATTCGGAACAATGTTTCAAATTAATTCAATTATACTTTAGTGCACACCAAAAACTGAAAATACATTGCAATGTTTCTGCATAATATCACATTGAAACCTCTCAGAGTAAATAAAACAACAATTTAGGTATGCAGCCCAAAACACAGCTAGGTAACATTAGTAGGTAAACCATGTGCCCCATTCACATGAGGGCAGGGCAGTGAGGGCAGGGCAGTGCGGTAGGGCAGTTGGGAAAGCAGTTGGCGTTCACACGAGGGCAGCTAGATGGGGCAACACAGTCCACGAGCTAATATAATTTGAGTTCCGTTTTGATAACTTTCGCAGTAATATTCGGTATTCCTATGTAGTTTTCCTTTAAATCTGAGGGTGAGTTTATTTTTATATTCAACAATTTCACTTTTTTATCAAATATAATTTTCCTTTTAAACCTTTATCAGTTTTATGTTATCAGTTTTATGTTATCAGTTTTATGTTTTATGTTAGCTGTAACGCATTCTCAATTCGAAGAGATGCATTTGTAATTTAAAAAAAACTAAGCAGAATGACCAAAAATTATAAAATATCATGTTGCACTGCCCTACCCTCGCGTTCACACGGGGGCAGCTACGAGGCAGTAGAGCGAAATAGGTGGAGGGGGAAGCGAACTGCCCTCAAAAATATACCGGCCGTCTATTCACTGCCCTGCGCTGTTTACTGCCAAAGAAGATTTAATTTATCTATGTTACTGCCATGGCAGTACTGCCCTGCCTCGGCGCGGCTGTTCACACGAGGACAGGGCAGTACTGCCCTCACTGCCCTGCCCTCGTGTGAACACAGGATAAGGTTACTTTAAGGCGTTTTTATACATATATTTATGGTAGAGGTCATTTCATGAATAAAGAGGCCGATGAATCGTCGATATTATTAACTTTTAATTAATTAAGTAATCAAAGACGTAACTGCAAAAGACGTTATTTTAGTGATTACAGTAACAGTGAATGTAAACTAAATTTTAACATTATAACAGAGTCGAGGTGGCAATTATATGAGTTGGCAATTATTAGTATTATAATTATACTATAAATAGGTATAATTTAATATAGGGAACTCAAATGATTCCACAAGCTATATCAACTTTGTTCGCAGAACAAAACTCTTTTTTTTTTATTGTTGTAAACTGCTTATAAACCTCTACTTAATTTATTTTATCCATTTTGTACCTCTTTACTCTTACTTTCACTCCAGGAAATGCAATTCTGTTTGCTGAGTTGTCTATTTCTTGAGGCTCTCCCACTATTTCATAGTTGTAGTTTTGTTGCTTTTCTGCATTCTTTTCAGGCTTATTTTGTAGTGCAGACCTACAAAAATTATAGATAGGAAAATTATTAGGTATTAGGTAAGTACGTGAACATTTATGAAATGTGTGAATTTATGAAAGGGTATATTATTTTCTTCTTTCGAATCAATGACAAGTCATCGAGTTTTAGTTGACATCGTGGTGATGAGATTCACCCACCAGCATCAGTGGCTTGCTGAGTACCTTGAGGGTGTAAGGGACAGCCCTCCGCAAACTGAAACGGTGAACTCAGACCATCAAACTAAAAAACTTTCACTATTGAGCCTACCTCAGGAAACGCGAAAAAAACAGCTGTCCCATACATTTTAATCGGGTAGGCATAGAAGTTTTGTATGGAACAGGCACAAGATAATCTGTGGGAACAGCTGATTTTTTTCGCGTTTCCTGAGGTAGGCTCCATAGTGAAAGTTGTTCAGTTTGATGGTCTGATTTCACCGTTTCAGTTTACGAAGGGCTTTCCCTTACACCCTGTACAAAGGAATGACAAATTATGGCTCTGGATCACAAAAAGTAAGTATAAATGTCCAGTTGTCGGCATTTTGACCTAGGTTTTTTATTATTAAATAATTATGATCATGTCACTGATCTATAGTGCGATTTTTGAAAGTCACACGTTCAAACCAGCAGTAGAAAATATCAATATTACTATGGAGATTATGCGTCATTAGATCATGATTTTTGAAGTGGGACTTTAAATAATTTCACCCCTGGATGCTTAATCTAACCTTAGATAACTCAAAACCCCGGCAACTGGACCCTTTTTGCGCGGACGCCTAGCAACAATTAACTTATAGGTAGGTAAGTACTAATTACAATTAATATTTTGTATTTTGTCCCTTCATGCAAATAGGTAGGACCTATAAAAATGAATATCTTGTCAGAACAGATAAGTTGAATGAAAGATTAATAAAACTGATAAAAAGTATCGTGAATTAATAGCGTATGAACTCATACATAAAATAAACATCAAAAATCAGTAGGTACCTAATAAAATTAAATTGAATTTTGGAAGTGTCCGAAAATTATTCATTGCCAATTTATTGGACAAGAACAAGGTTGTTTGTACTATATTAAAATCTGTCAGTTCCGAGTCTTACAGGAAATTGAAATAAATGAACAATTATAATAGGGCAACCTTCATAATTAAGGGCAACGTGTGAATGAGAGAACTCTGTGAAAGATCCTTCAATTTAATTTAGAACATTTCACAGTCATGAATAATTAAGTACATACCTAAATTAAACCCAGAACTAAACCAGGACATATTTTAGCTTGTAAATATTAAAGAATTTATAATTACATTATTTTAATACAATCAGGAACTTTGATATATGAACCACAATCATTCGAAACTTAAAAAATCCTTGATAAGTACCTAATATATATATAACGACGTCATGCCTATTTCCCATTTCCAAATCCTTGATATTTCGAAAAAACTACAATTTAAATCGAAGCTTAATATTACTATAGCTTCATAATTATAAAATCGTAAACGTCTTCCGTAACCTCTGTAGTTTGTTGAACCCATTCGAAAAAATTCACAGATTTCGTGCCTCACACGATTATCGAGCACATTCGAAATGAATCTACGGAATTCGAAAAAATACTGTCTCAAAAAACGTTAGGCTACAGGGCGAACCCTTAACCCGATCGTCTTTGTTTTAGGCTCAAATTGTAGCTGACTAAATTGTCCAGAGGATATATGCTCAAATTTTTGATATCGTTCTTCGTTTCCAAAATATCGAGCGCCATAATCAAAAATTCGGAAAGGGAGTCGCACTTTTTCGTGAATTCGGAGCCCAGACATTTCCAATGTGAAAATGTTTGTCATATAAGTACTTTTTAGTTTCTATTTATCTAGCTTTCACAGCCCCATTCTTAAGATTAGGACTAAACATAATGAAACGGTGGTCGGTGCTAAGGATGAATGTACCTAAATCTACCCATTATAAGGTACATCGGTACCCAGGCCTGTTCGTTCTCTTCTTCATTCACTTTTTTCAGTGTTCGGGGGACGAGGTAGGTATGAAATGGGCAACTGTATTACTTTAGATGATATGTAATTCATTGTTAATAAAAATAGTCTCGTATGAACCCCAAACGAGACTAGATTGAAGTTATTGCTCCTCAATTATAGGCTGTCTCGTTTAGTGATAAGGTATACAATTGTATGTAAATGCACGACATGATCAATTTATCTTGTATGGTGTACTTTGGCAGAAGGGAATGGGGACGCGAGGCTAGTCCCTACATTATAGTCTAAGTTACCTGCCATAAAAAGTATATTTCAAGATAGGTAGCCAATAGATATAAGGAAATTGGTAATTATGAAAATCACACAATCTCACCTACTAATAAGTAAATAGTATTTGTTTTCATCCATAAATTCTCTGAACCCTATGAAGACCGTCGTACCTGGTGAGGAATAGTTTCCACGCCACAGGATCATTAGCAATCATGGAAGCTATAACTCTACCCGCTGCGTCCTTCTGGTCATCGGTACATCTCGAGCAGTCGTCTTTGACGGCGTCGATGATAATAGCTGAAAAAGATCCACGTCTTCTTACTATCGCTTCAAATTGCTTCGCAGTTTAAGATGCCCTACATCTGGTTGAATCCTTTCTAAGCGTGCTGCCTTAGATAAATTATTGGTTTTCGCTGCGCTCCGATCGCAGCGACAACCAATCATTTATCAAAAGCAGGGATTACCCTGACAGTTGGCCCGATTTCGGCATTGTCGGATTTATGTTCTTTCTATTTTAAAGTGTAGCGGTCAAAGTTAGCAATGTATGCCGAAATCGGCCCTAAATGTAGGGTAATGTAATCGCTGCTAAAGGCAGCAGGTTCAGAAAAGTTTTAACCAGATAAACTGCATCTGAAACTGCGAAGATACTTAGATTGGTCTTCGCTGCGGTCGGAGCGCAGCGAAGACCAATTTCATTCATATTCATTTATTCATGCAAAATCATAATTGTCTAAGCCTGCTGCTTTCATGGCGCTAACAGTAGTGTATCTTATACGAGAGAGAGATACCTAGTTACTAAGGTACTGTGACCTAAAATGGTTCACTCATATAGTATTTTTTTTTTTTATTGGGTTTGCTCTTGATCTCAATCCAGTCCTCTGGACGAAGATGGGGTCGTGGACCTACAAGTTATTTATTTTAAGATCTACTTATCAGTTCTGTTTAAATCTTGAACACTTTAAGAGTCCTTTAACCGTTCAGGAGCGGTCTTATAACAATATTAAAGATTTCTCAATTAAGCAAGTTTTTATTGAATATTTTTAAAGGTTCTAAACATTCCACTTTAAAAAAAAAAACGAAATAAATATAGAAATTTCCGTTTTTTTTTTGTAATTTGAATGTTTTGAACTAATGTATTTGTTGTAAACCTTTTTATGCGCCTATAAAAGTATTGTATAAAAATAGCTTTAAGGCTTTTGTAGTAAACTGGATGTAGTACTTTTTAATTTTAGGTTTTCTTTATTAAGAAATCTTAAATTTATGATGACCAGTAAAAGTAGCCACTGAACAGTAAAAGGACTCTTAAGATTTATGGCGTAACCTTACGCTATTGTGCTAGTTAGTTAGGTCTTCAATCTTTGCTCACATTTGTCTAATAGGTACCTAATTGATAGGTTAATCACTAAAAATCCGTAGATGGACCAAAATGTCGCCTATATCTGAATTAAGAATTGAGGAATTGATGGGGAATATTTAATTAAAATCCAAATTACTCACAGGACCATCACTAGTTCCGATTACAGGAAGCTCATTGAAGAAGGAAGATACTAATTCGGCAGCTTCTTCCCTTATATTTTGTTCAGTGTATGGGATAGACACGTAATTGCGCGTCGGTTTTGACTCTGTCTTAGGTTTGGTCTTAGGTGGGTCACCTCAAAATAAAGTACGAGTATCAACGGTAATAATACAAGAAGGGGGTTAAGTGTAGGGAGTTTATTATCGTAATCTCAACTTTATCATAATGACCTTTTTATAAGGCTTTCTCAGCAGCGCATCTTTTGATTAGGCACACACACTAGGGTATCTAATAGACGTAACGCCTTAATAATTATCGTAAAGTGTTAGGTAACCTCATAAAAGTTCGTGGAAAGGCTGTTTGATAAACGCGACAATGACAATTCAGAGTACATTGCGGACACATGAAGCACTGCAAGTTTAGTATCATTAGTAACCTGCAATGTACTCTGAATTGTTATTTTCAAATTGTCATTGTCGTGTTTATGTGCCCTGGAGTGCGATTTTTGAATCTCATTCGGTGAGTTCAGCTTTTGAAAATGTCAAAATTACTATGGAGATACACATCTTTCTACTGCTGATTTGAATTTCAAAAATAATACTTCAGGAGTGCGATTTTTAAGAGTCAAATCAGCATTAGAAAGATGCGTAAATTCATAGTAATTTTGAAATTTTGAACTGCTGAACTCACCGAATGAGATTCAAAAATCGCACTCCTGTATTGCGATTTTTCAATCTCATTCGCTGAGTTCAGCAGTTGAAAATGTCAAAATTAGTATGACGACACGCATCTTTCTACTGCAGATTTGACTTTCAAAAATCGCACTCCTGAAGGATGATTTTTGAAAGTCAAATCAGCAGTAGAAAGATGCATATCTCCACAGTAATTTTGACATTTTCAACTGCTGAACTCAGCGAATGAGATTCAAAAATCGCACTCCTGGTAGGCCTGAAATTCCGTTTAATTTCTACTTTCGGCACCAGTCTCCCCATAAAACTAGTTACATGTTCCTATTATAATTATTTTTAGCATTGTACCTACTCTTTGTATCTTTCACATGTGTTTTGCGGTGAGAAAAATAAATATTTTTATTATTATTATTAGACAACCTAAATAGGTACGACGCACTCGAAACGTTTGACACTGCGCTAAAAAACTTGACCGTACCTTTTATTATTATTAAGTTAAATGCCTTCCGGGAGATATAATTTCGATTTCTATTTTGAGAAACGAGTTTTACAAAATTTTTTTTCTGATTCCTTGTCTCTTTGTCACTAAATGGTGCCAGATTTAGTATAAAAGTTCCATACAATATTTCTTCCCACCGCGCCTAACAAAACCTCGTGAATTGACTGGGTTATTATTATTTAACTATAAGTTGATTTAAAATTACAATTTGATACTTTACTTTTTATTTGGCCCATTTCCTTTGAGCAATATCGGTCGACTGACATCAAACATTTAACGTCTTGCGCCGGCAGGGGCACCAGAGCATCCTTATAACTGGACTTCTTCTTCAAAACGTCAGCTTTCTCCATATCACTGACCACCTCGTTGAGTACCGTTAAGTCCTCATCCCCATAAACCACATTCATGCCAGGACTTAGAGCTTCAGGTTTTCTTTCTTCAGCCATTGTTGGTGCTAACCCAGAGTCTCCTCTAGTGTTTACAATTAATATTGTGAGGGTGATGATAATATTGGTCCACATGGTTCGTTGTCGGCGTCTTGAAATGAAACTGACACGAGCGATGGAGCTATCAAGTCAGGCGAACCAGTTACGTTTACAAATATCTTTGGAATGTCGTAGAATCAAAGCATCTCGGTATTCAATGCTTTACCTGTGTGCACGATCTCGGTTATTCCTCCCCTTAGAAGCAATGTATAATGGAATGCAAAGAAAGATGTAATTGCGTTTCAAAAAAAAAAAAACGGCCAAGTGTGAGTCGGACACGCGTACTGAAGGTTCCGTATAGGACACGATATACAGGGGTCCTTTTTAATATAATGACACTTTTTTAAGAGGATGATCAAATCATCAAACTGAACAACTTTCTCTATGGGACCACCATCGAAATCGCGAAAAAAAATCTGCTTTCCCATACATCTGGCTCAAGTAGGTTTGCAGTAATGTGTGGAAGAGCTGATTTTTTTTCGTGATTTCGATGTGGTGCCATAGAGAAAGTTGTTCAGTTTGACGGTCTGATAAAGGACCATGTAAGTATTTAAGTAAAAAAAAAAAATTTTTCTTCATACCTACCTTCCTACACAGTAGCGTAGCGAGGGGGGGGGGGGGCAGGGAGGGGGGGGGGGGGCAAATGACCCGGGCGGCACTTTACTAGGGGCGGCAAATTCTATTCGGGTAAAATACAAGTAAAATATAGATTGATTGAGCTCTGTCTATAACCAATTCGTAGAGCAGAGAAAAGTCTAGCTCACTTCGCTCGCTCTAAGTATCTTTTTTAATTACTGTACCTCCACATAATCCTAAAGAGTTATGACTTCTGACCACAGCTAAGATGTGATACTAAAAATGACAATGGATCCATAGCTTTTACTTAGGTTACCCATGTTTTGTACCGTAAAACGTTGTAGGTAATTAAAATGATCTGGCTCCAATCGATTCATATTGGGGAGAAAAGCAGAGGTCGCTTTAATCGCTCTAAGTTTCAGTTTTCTTGCTCTAAGTTGCTTTTTGAGTAAAAAAATTTCGAGCTCGCTTCGCTCTGTTATTTTTGTGTAGGTCTTCATAAGGGGGCGGCAAAATCTGTATATGCCCCGGGCGGCAGAAACCCACGCTACGTCACTGTACCTACACGTTTACTACAACTGTATAATAAGAGCTGGCTGTCGGTAGATTGTTATTATTTCTGTAGGTAATTAAAAAGAAGGATAATAACCCCTTTAACTGCGAGTGCATTTAAAATGGAAAGACCATGAATTATTATTTTATGCGAAGATTATCATAAAGACGATCCTTAAACTTATGATAAAATTTTATGTACGAAAACGTACCCAGGTTTTTTTAAAATATAATCTGTGTGAGGGCAAGAATATAATCTGAGGTAAGGACACAGATATTTCCGTGAAACATCACCACAGACACCAACTTAAGAGGAAAGGCGGGTTCCGTTTTATCCATACAAACGTAGGTATTTCCATGTTTCCTCCCAGGAGTGCGATTTTTTAATCTCATACGTTGAACTCAGCAGTTGAAAATGTATGGTATTTTCTACTGCTGATTTGACTTTCAAAAATCGCACTCCTAGAGTAAGTATGATTTTTTAATGTCAAATCAGCAGTAGAAAGATGCACGTCTCCATAGTAAAATTGACATTCTCAACTACTGAATTCAAAGAATGAGTTTCAAAAATCGCAAATGAGTTCAGCAGTTGAAAATGTCAAAATTACTGTGGAGATATGAATTTTTCTACTGCTGATTTGACTTCCAAAAATCACACTTCAGGAGTGCGATTTTTTAAAGTCAAATCAGCAGTAGAAAGATGCACGTCTCCATAGTAAAATTGACATTCTCAACTACTGAGAAGAATGAGTTTCAAAAATCGCACTCCTGGATATTAATGTAATGACACTAGAACAAAAAAAATCATCCATACAATTTAGGTATGTTACCTCTGCCATATCCCGAAAATAACGAAAAATTGCTCAATTTTACCTCTGTGTAAATCCAGCACTAAAAACACACAGATTGGAATGCTACGTGGAAAATCATGTTAAAATATTTAACCTACCTAAGTAGTTACGTAGGTACAATTCAACAATAGTAAAGACAAATTGTAAAATGATTAGTTACTACTTATTACTAGAAAAACGTGTTAGATTATTTATGTATTATTTACCTACCAATTACGTTTAAGTATTTATCTTTTTGCTCATTATTTTAATCACATCAGGACACTTTATTGTTTGAACTACAGTGTAAAACCAGTATAAGAAAGAATATATCTAGGTATTACTAGATAGTGTAAAAAATCTCCAAGGTAACGAGACTTGTAACATTATTTTCTCTATTTTGAAACAAATAGCTAGGAATAAATATTCTACTAACCACACTAGAATATTCATAGCTAATTTGCTTGAAAACTGAGAAAAGATACGAAGCAAAGTTCATAGCTATTCGATACCAAATCCTATGATTATGTAGGTATTAAAAGTGGCCATATTATAATGATTACCTATGTTAAAAATTACAGTGCAACAGCATTGGTTTTTAAACTATTCGGGGAGCGTATAAAATTGTAAATAGCCTTCGTCCGCACTGCATACCAATTAAATTGTAAACGTCTGTTTGTTGACACTCCAATGCCGTTCATTGAATTCAATAATTTTGTGTAATGCCAACAAGCAAACACTTATAAGGTGACATACCTACTGACTTTGATTAATTTAAAATTTTAAAGGGGGTGATCAGATTAAGATCAGACCATCAAACTGAACAACTTTCTCTATGGTACAAACATCGAAATCGAAAAAAAATTTGTTGTCTCATACATTTGGTTCCAGTAACTAGTTTGGTTGGAGGTTGAACTGGAGGTTGGAGTTTTGTATGGAACAGCAGATTTTTTTTTCCGCTATTTCCATGTCGGTGCCATAGAGGAAGTTGTTTAATTAGATGGTCTGAGAATTCCCTTAAAAAACCATCGGACGAATCTGACCGTAGATTCAGGAGTGCGGTTTTTGAAACTCATACTTTGAACTCAGCAGTTGAAAATGTCAATATTACTATGGAGACGTGCATCTTTCTACTGCTGATTTGACATTAAAAAATCATATTCCAGGAGTGAGATTTTGGAAAGTCAAATCAGCAGTAGAAAAATGCATATCTCCACAGTAATTTTGACATTTTCTACTGCTGAACTCAAAAATCGCTCTCCTGATACAGATCTCTCCTCTCACATCAAATACTTACATAAGTACTCAACGTTGCCGGATTCATTCAATTAATCATAATGATCAAATCTGACGGATTTCGTAATTTTTACTATACTTACATAGTAATTATGGTGATAATCACTATTCTAATGATCAACTGTTTGACTACAACAGTGAATTTGATATCATTAGCATCCTTTTAAACTACGAGTCTATCCATCAAACTGAACAAACTTTTACTATGGAAGCAAACCGATCGGAGCAAAACAAAAATCAGCTGTTCCATACTAAGCTGCGATGCCTACTCGACTCAAATGTAGGCAATAGCTGATTTTTGTATTGCTCCGATCGGTTTGCTCCCATAGTAAAAGTTGTTCAGTTTGATGGATAGACTCGTAGTTTTAAAGGATGCTAATGATATCAGTTTCATCCTGTATAGTTTGACCCATTCGGTATGGAATGCGCAACACCTAATATACCTACGTACATCCTACTTCTATGGGAATACGCTCTAAGCCCATTATTATCAGATTATAGTACTCTTATGTTATCAGTATTATCAGTAACAGGAGCAAACATTAATTTTTCAAATGTTAATATGTTGTGTTGTGTGGTGGTGTGGAACGGAACCCTCGGTGCGCGAGTAGCCCGACTCACACATGACCGGTTTTATTATTAACATTGCTATTACATATCAGCTGGTTATCAAGGCCTATCATGAACTTAACTACATTTGACGCGAAGATTATTCTCAAAATAACCACTAGGAGCGCTGTACATAATTAAATTTAAAATATGAGTAAAATTGCACTTTCAAGTCGAATGGTAGACCTTCTGGAGTGCAATTTTTTAAACTTATACGTTCTCAGCAGTTTAAAATATATGGAAATACGCATCTTTCTACTGCTGATTTAACATTTAATGTCAAATCAGCAGTAGAAAGATGCACGTCTCCAATGTCTCCATAGTAATATTGACATTTTCAACTGCCGAGTTTCAAAAATCGCACTGATCTATCTAAATCTAAACTATTATAAAACTGTAAGAGAAGTATGTCTGTACATTGAAGATATTTCCAAAAAAAGAATTACGATATGGTTTTTAGGTATCCCTGACTCCAAATCAACCTTTTTTAGAATTTTTGTGTGTCTGTTTGTGTGTTTGTTTGATCGAGCATCACGCAAAAACTACTGAACCTATTTTGATGAAACTTTTTTGTTTGATAGCCGACTTAAAATCTGGTATATAATTTGTGCGGACGAAGTCGCGGGTTAACTCTAGTAAATAATATAAACGTATAATTAAAAATTACTATAATAAATGGGAACTGGAAAAATTAATAAACCAATCCACATTTTAGGTTTGTTTATTTTTCATCTCTCAACAAATCTTCCATCTTTTTCGACGCAACAGACATATCAATTTTATTCTGAGTATTCTTCGCCACTATCCCTAACAAAGCTTTGAATACTTTTCCTTTCCCTTCCTTATACTGTTTGACTAATTTTGGATTATTTTTTATAACATCCATACATTTCTTAGTTATTTCATCTTCATTAGTAACTAAAGACCAGCCTTTTTCTTTTATAATTCTCGAAGGACTATCGTCACCGTCACAATTCTCAACTAGTTCGTCCAAAACGTTTCTGCAAACATCTAAATTAATTACTTTTTTAACCAGCATGTCAGTTAGTTCTCTCAATTGCTTCACTGTTATGGAACAATCATCAACATCCACTTTATTTTTATTAAGTACTGTCATAAGATCATTCAGTAAGAGATTGGCAATTTTAGTTGGGCTTTTTGAATCTTTAGTGAGTTCTTGGAAGTAATCTAGTAGGACTGGTTCGTTAACAAGTTGTATGGCTGTCTCTGGTCGTAGGTTGAATTGTTCAATAAGACGGCTTCTGGTTTGTTCTGGCAGTTCTGGTATGGTGTCTTGGACGAGGGGTACGCTAATGATGTCTTGATGATCCACTTTGGTGTTTAAGTTGACTCGAAGCGGCGGTAGATTCGGCTCTGGCATATATCTAGAAAGAACATTCATTCATTCATTTTATTTATTGCTATAAATTGCATATTACACATTAATATTATACTTGGTTTGGTTGTTTGATACGAATAATTACTTATGTAAAAACTTGTTTAGTATTAAGCAAGAAGTTAATTTTTTCTTTTCACTTAGGTCTCAATTATGTTATTTTATGTGACAAATTAGACAAGCAGGTTACTCACCTATAATCTTGTACAGTCTCTTTGTCACGCATTGGGATTGTGACTCTATTCGCAGCATCCCACGATCGAGTTTCATTCACGATTTTACCGCCGCTTTCTAGAACCGATTGCTGTCGTTCTATCTCGTGCCGAATCGCACCCGCCACGCCTCGTATTGATCCGATGTTCTTGATCTGAAAATATATAAAAAATGCATTATTTTAAAATAATTCCTATGAATGATATTTGAAACCTAAGCTTAAACATGGTCTGGCAACATGTTGACCACTAGCTTGCTTCGTATAATCCGAGTAAATACAAAAAAAAACAGCATATTAAGAAACTTTAGTCCTATCTAGTCGCCTTGCACGAAAGCAACGGGAAGAAATAAGGTGGTCTATCTAAGCTGGGATGCCACACACGCACGGCAAACGGTGGATAATGATTTTCTTGAAAACGACCTGGTTGGTGTAATGGTTACCATGCCGGAATGCCAAACCAGGGACACTAAGTTCATACTACGGTTCGATCATGGATGTTATATGTTTGTGCTATTGTTGTATGGTTTCCACAATAAAAACCCTTGTAGCTTACGTTTGGGATCATTACAGTATATGTGCCCGTAAGTGTTATTTATTAATTAAATATCTTGAACACAGTTACACAGATTATCAAGTCCCGGTTAAAGTACCAGAATCTAGCCTGGACTTGTATTATGATATCTAGACAAAGATACAGAATACATTTATACTATACAGGGTATACAAAACACCCTAGTAATACTTAAGGGGATGCTTCAGACCATCAATCTGAACAACTTTCACTATGGAGCCAACGTCGAGAAAAAATAAAAAAAACCTGCTGTCCCATACATTTGAGTCGAAACGGTACTGCATATTGTTTGAAAGAGCGGATTTTTTTTTCGCGATTTCGATGTTGGCTCCATAGTGAAAGTTGTTCAGATTGATGGTCTAAAGCACACCATTAAGTATTACTAGGGTGTTTTGTTACACCCTGTAGATACCAATATCAATGACTCGTCGGGTCCAAATATTGAATGATAGTCATGCGGGAATCGAACTTGCGACCCTTGGATTAGAAGAAGCTCACTACCAACTGAGAACCAAACTATCAGGCCGTCAAATGTGATGATGATGATAAATAAATAACGCTAACAGGCACATAAATTGTAATAATTCCATACGCAAGCCAATAACGCTTTTTATTGTGGAAAGCATACAAAACCGCCACAATCATATAACATCCATGACTGAACCGGGATTCGAACCCAGGTCTTTGGCAGTCCGACTTGGTAACCATTACACCTTCTTCTTAGTCGTAGCCTAATAGCTGAGGGACGTGACCATCGTGGGCTGCTTGTTCCACCACAGCTCTCCAGGCCGCTCGATCTTGGGCCCGGTGTATGCTGGCCTGTAGTGTTGTCTCGGTAATTTCTTTCACCGCATCGGTCCATCTCGTACGGTACGGCCGGTGATTATAAGTTTTTCTAAACTATCTGATCTCCTGACTGTCATCATCATCATCATCATCATCATCATCATCATCATCATCATCATCATCAGCCTATAAACGTCCCACTTCAGGGCACAGGCCTACTCTCGGGGAGGGTGTATGCTGTATGGGCATTAGTCCACGCGTGCGCAATGCGGATTGGTAGACTTAACATACACATCAGCATTTCTTCTTCAGCGTATGCAGGTTTCCTCACGATGTTTTCCTTCACCCTTTGAGAGCAGTAAGCTCCTGACTGTATGCCCAGCGAATTGAATCGTTGGCATTACACCAGCCGAGTCCTCATGATGATAATCACCTCGGTGCGCGTGGAAAGCGGGTCCCCAGCGCGGCGCAGCGACACGTTAGCGTCAACTCTCAGCGCGCCCTCCTCCATGCGCCCCGAGCACGCGCCCAGCCGCTGCACTATCAGCACCAACTCCTTCACCAACGCCGCTGCCTCTTCGCCATCCTGCAATACAAATAAGGTTCGTTTTACTACAAAAAAACTTATTAATCGAGCATAGCATTTAACTTTTCGAACTGTTAGAAACAGCATTGCTCAGGGAGCACCTACTGCAGGCTATAGGCACCTATAGGGGAACCACACTAGTGACAAAAATGCATCCCGAAAGATCAACCGTACCGGCCTAAAAGCACACCAAATTTTTTTCCTTTAGTTTAATATTTGAACGTGGATGTTCCGAAGTTTCAGAATATCTCTGACTACCCCCTCGGGGAATATAGTCGTGAGCATATGCTTATGCTATGCTGTTTAATATTTAATATTCTACTCATAATGTAAGGTAATAACTAATCATAGATTGTAATTTTATATTTTATTGTAAGTCTGTAAATAAATTGTCGTTGTACCTAGTGGAAAAGTATATTGAGTGTAATAAAACCAAGGTAACATTACAAGGAAAACATCGTGAGGAAGCCTGCATGCTTCAATTTCGAGGCATGTACCTATTGTATGTACCACTACCACTAATCCATTACAAATGGCGACGGGCTCACTCCCCATCACACTGGACAGAGTTCCAATACTCCTAGTAAAACGCGGATGTTCTGAGGTTTCAGGATACTACTCCGTCGGGGAACATAGTCGTGAGCATATATTAACAATATTAATCAGATAGAAATTTATCTATCTCGGAAGGAGCATGCCTCATCGACATGGGCAGGCAGACTTTCCAAAATCACAGAAGGCGGGCAAAAAAAACAAAATCAGACCATAAAAACAAATCTTGAATACGAGAATGCGGTTGGAATGGCCGCGTTTTGGACCATCAAAATATACCTAGACAGGAAAGATAATTATGCAAATAACCCAGTAAAATTAGATAAATCAGAAGAAATAATTTCCGGAGTTTTGGAACTTTTTTTAAACGTTCCTTTGGTACGTAATATTGAAGAAAAAAAAAAGTCCTGGTGAGGGGGGGGTGAGCTCGAGGAAGGGGGGGCTCTAAAGGTGTTTTTTTTTCAGTTTTTCGCTTATTTCTCGAAATCTGAAAGTCGTATCTTAATATTTTGTTCACCGGGTTTCCCCCATTCAACGTATAGTAAAATGATTTTAGGGATCATCATAAGGATGCCCTGGTAATAAAAATAATATTTCGACTTCCTCAGAAGGTCGACTCCTGACGGATGAGGTCAACGGCCCGCGGAAACTATGACAGATAGGGTTATGGACCTTGAACAATTGTCATAGAGGACCCTGGTCAGATTTGGTTGGCGCCGAAAAAAATCCAAAATTGCGATATCCAAGATGGCTGCCATGGAATTTTCAAACGCCAATGCAACTTTTAAGGGTTCTCCAAACCGACAGAAAATTTGTATCTGGGAGTTTTCGGGGTTGCTGATTAAGAATATAAAATCATTTTGTTTTTATCTTCAACTTTCATGAGGGTCGCCATACAAATTTCATAATTTTTGAAATGCTATTACTTTCTCGGCCCCGTAGCCCTCAAAGGTTAAGTCCTATGGCAAAAATGCATTCTACTTGTTTTGTAGGAAATTTTGTCAGGTTTAATTTGTCCATACAAAACATTTCGATACGACTTGCAGCTTTCGAGAAATAAGCGAAAAACTGAAAAAAGTCACCTTTAGAGCCCCCCCCCCCCCCCTTCCTCGAGCTCACCCCCCTCCCCCCCGTCACCAGGACTATTTTTTTTCTTCAATATTACGTACCAAAGGAACCTTTTAAAAAAAGTTTCAAAACTCCGGAAATTACTTCTCCTGAATTTCAGCTTAATTTTACTGGGTTAAAAACTAATTTAAAGATAACACTGCAATAGCGATAAAGATAAAATTAATTACCTACATATTTCTATCACTATTGGCTATTGGTTATGACAGTCATGACTTGACTAGTCATGGACACGACGCACGACAACAGTTCTTACATACATAAGTAACACACATACGAGTACATAATACAGTATATAATATACTCATACGTTGCTAAGCCAGAATGGATCGAGGTTGGGATTAAGAGGTTACTATTAGCTCACAATGGTTGATTCAATACAATCATGAAATGGGTTAGAGACCTGGCGAGGCCGAAGTAGGTCAGAAGTCTCTACTTTGTACTACAATGTAGATAATACAGGGTGTACAATAAAATGGGACAGCTACTTAAAGGGGTGCTTCAGACCATCAAACGGAACAACTTTCTCTATGGGACCAATATCGAAATCGCGAAAAAAAAATCTGCTGTCCCATAACATTTCAGTCGAGTTATGTTTGCAGTTTTGTATGGGAGAGCGGATTTTTTTTTCGCGATTTCGATATTGGTCCCATAGAGAAAGTTGTTCAGTTTGATGGTCTGAAGCACCCCTTTGAGTAGCTGTCCCATTTTATTGTACACCCTGTATAGAGACTACCATCTATTCCTTATGTGTTATAAGTAGTCTGTTTCAGTAGCTGTAGCCCGCGACTTCGTCTGCGTGACATTAAAACAGTATCCTGTGTTATTCCGGAACATATTATTCTATCTACCAAAATTTCATCCAAAGCCAACATCCAAACTTTCACATTTATATTTATAATACGAGCTTTTACCCGCGACATCGCATCGTCCGCATAAATTATATACCAGATTTTAAGTCAGATGAGAAGCTATCAAACAAAAAAAATTTCATCAAAATCGGTTCAGTAGTTTTTGCGTGATACTCGAACAAACAAACACCCAAACAAACAAACAAACAAATAAACAAACAAACAAACAGACAGACAAAAAATAAAAAAATTGGTGATTTGGAATCAGGGACAGGTAAAAACCATACCGTAATTTTTATTTTTTTTTTAATTATAAATAAATTAAAAACCTCCTCCTTTTTTGAAGTCGGTTAATTTTATTTATGTATAATGTTTACATAATATTAACGTCCATTTAAGTATCTAGTTTTTATCATTTGTGCTGTACACTTTTTGTCTGCCTCACACTTCACAACTGTCTCTGTTGCGGGTTTGCTGGAAGAAATCTCTTTAGAGATAAGCTCGCCCTTTGTATATGTCTACTTTAATTGTATTTTTTTTTCTGTAATTTTTTTGTGTACAATAAAGCGTTAAATAAATAAAATAAATAAATAAATAAAAATAAATAACGCTCACAGGCACATACATTGTAATGATCCCAAGTAAGCCTCAGGCTTTTTGTTAAGGGAACCATACAACGACGGCACAAACATATAACATCCATGACCGAACCGGGATTCGAACCCAGGCAGGACCCTGGTTTGGCAGTCCAGCGTGGATCACACATCACACCAACCGGGTCGTCAATTATCTTCAATGTACAGACACATTTTTGTTACAGTTTTATAATAGTTTAGATTAGTACCTAGGATAATAGTTTGCCTATAGGGATGGACTATGGAGTAGTACTAAAAATCCGTTTAAGTAATTTAAAAAAATACAGTACGTAATGGTATCATAAGCTTTTGAAAATGTTCACTGCAAACCGTAAATTAGGATGGGATCTCAGCCGATAGATTTCCACTGGTACATAGGCCGTCTAGCAGTGGAAGTCTATTGGCTGATGATGGTGATGAAGAATAGTAACAATCTTTGAGGTCTGCACCTGCACCGTACGAGCAACATGGCTCTGTCGCGCCTATTATCTCATCGTTCGCGTGCAAATAGAAAGAGGGAAGGAGCGATAGCGCCATACCGCGCTGCTATGCAGCCGGTCTATAGTATTTTATTTAATTACTTATATTCCTCAGATAAATTAAAATTAATTTTACAGTTTTATACAGTGTCTTTTTTAGTAATTATGCCGACAGTTTTTTAATTGATGATTAAAACATTAAACTGAAGCATACCCCAGTTCTGTAGGTCGTAGGTTTTAATCCCGCTTACTACCAGAATTGTTTTTAATCTTTAATTCATAATGTTAATTAATTTTTGAACAATGAAAGAATAAATTAGTCTGACTCGTTTGTTATACATCAGAGAACATAAACCAAGGTCTTTACTCTTTAACTTAGATATGCAACGAGTGAACACTACAACTGCATGCTTAAATAATTATTTTGACTGAAATTAATATTGGTCTTGGGTTTATACCTGCCATTATAACAGAAAAGGGGAGGATGTCTGTTCAGATATATGCTCACCCTTTGTTCTATGATCTTGTAACCCTCTGTTGTTTTTTTCTATAATGGTTAACCTGTATTCCCATGTGTACAAAAGTGCATGCGTGTGTGCTAAAGTTTTTAATTAACCTTGTAAGACAATGTAACCCAACAACCTATTTTAAATAAATACGTTAGAACAGTGTTTCCCATTAGCCGGGTCGCGACCCAGTACCGGGCCATCCAAATAAAATACCGGGTCGCAACATTCTCGCCTTGTTTTGCGAACTTGGACTCTTTGGTAAAAAATAAGCAGCAGCTCCATTACTTCGCACTAAAATTTTGTGACTAAATAGGCGATTACCAAAATATGTAGTATTAATAAAACATTTTTACTATTAATAAATGTGTATTATTTTATCTAATGGAACCAGCTTGGGTTTAAAATCTACTAAGTGGGACACGAGAAGGCAGTGTGAAAATTACTGGGCCATGACAGAACAAAGTTTGGGAAACACTGAACGAATGGCGCAAATGGCTATTATTTTAGACCCATAAGTGCCTTCTTGTTCGATATTGTGTATCATTCATGTTATAAATATCTATGTGTTTGTTACCTCTAGATCAGGCTCGAAAACCAGCTCGATGAGGGGTGCCCCCGCCCGGTTCAGGTCAACGAGGCTGCGCTTCAGCTCGGCATCATGCAGCGACTTGCCGCTGTCCTGCTCTAGCTGTATCTGTTTTATCTTTGAACTCTTCGTGTACGGCTTCTTGTGGACTCCTGGTGTGAATACCTGCAATCATTGGGAGAATTGTAATTAATTATAATAATAGTAGGTTCATGAGATATTATTCAGTAGGGCCTAGTTGGGGTGACCTTGCCGTCAAAGTAGAAAGCAAATTAATGTATGCATGATTTAAATGTTTGAAGTATTTTATAGAAAAGACTAATAGGCTAGTTGGCTTTTCTCAACCTTTGTTTAAAAACAGCCAAGTAAGTGGGTATCGGGAAAAACTGATTCTGAGGCGATACAAAGTTCGCCAAACCTGGCCTGACCTGGCTGTTTTTCCCGACACACACTTACGTTTATTCTATAAACCTTCCCTGACATGTGCACAACAACCCACCAAAGTTTCATCGCTATCGGTCCAGCCGTTCTCGAGTGATGGCGTGACCAAGGGACACAGGGATTCATTTTTATAAATATATATGAGCTTTTACCCGCGACTTCGTCCGCATTAATTATATACCAGATTTAAAGTCAGATGATAAGCTATCAAACAAAAAAGTTTCATCCAAATCGGTTCAGTAGTTTTTGCGCGATGCTCGAACAAACACCCAAACAAACAAACAGACAGACAAAAAATCCAAAAATTAGTGATTTGGAATCAGGGACATCTAAAATAAAAACCATATCGTAATCTTTTTTTTGTAAATATCTCCAATGTACAGACACACATCTGTTACAGTTTTATAATAGTTTAGATAGATAGATAGATATGGATTCTGTATCGTTGTCTAGTCATCATAATACAAGTCCCAGGTTAGATTCTGGTACTTTAAATGTGACTAGATAATTTGTGTGACATTGTCCAAGATATTTATTAGGTGTGCAATTTATCACAGGTTAAAATATTGAATAGATACCTGAAAATTGATAACGCCATCGCTAGCCAAAGGGGCCCTCTGCTGTGTTATTTGATAACCGGTCGGCAAATCAGCGTAAAAGTAGTGTTTTCTATCAAAACTTGATACTTCGTTCACTGTGCACGACAGCGCCAATGCAGTCTTTATTCCCAATTCTACACATCTTCTGTTCAATACCGGTAATGTTCCCGGTATAGCAGCATCGAATAGGGACACACAATTATTTACTACCCCACCGAAAGTGTTCTGAGCACCGGAAAATAGTTTCGACTCTGTGTTCAACTGAGCATGCACTTCTAAGCCTACCACACTTTCCCACTTTGTTTCAGAAACCGAGGAGTGACTTCGTTTACAAATTAATACTTTGTGGTGTTTGTAAAATAACGTATGAGCTCTTAAATATCTCATTTTAATTCATAAACTATGAAAAGATCAGACGCAATTAAAAATTAAACCAAAAAGTCAAAAACAGCTGTTTTTGACATTGACAAGTTTTTCTTTTTTTTTTAGCGTTGAGTTAAAGTCTTTTGTGATTTTTATTTTCTTCATTACTCAACCAACTCAACTTTACACAAGTTCGTAGAATCTATCACCCACATAATAATAATTTCTATATAATATACGCAATACGTTTGTGTTTAGGAAAACAACTAAATTTTAATATGACTCTTCTAGGACAAATAGAATCACGAATCTTCTAGAACATTTTCCACGCATACGGACGAGAGCGAGTCACTCGCGCGCGATCTACGTAACGTAAGCTATGCACGATTAAGTTACTTCGATGTCAATTAGATGGCGCTGTAGTATATCCGGTCAAAGCGCGGATAAAAATTGGCGCGGAATCGCTTACCAAAATAATGTTTTGCGAACAAAATACCTAATGAACAAAGTGTAACTTCTTTATATTAATTTTAATTTATTAATACCTACTGAGTTCTGTAAAACTAGCTAAATATGAATATCTTGTATTAATTGTTTTTTATAACAAAAAACCAAAATATTATAATGTAAGTTTTTGAATATTGAAGTGAAATTATTAATAATCCACAGTACTTACCTCATAAATAAAATTATGAATTGTACTTATAATTAGTAGGTAAACTAGATGTAAATTAGATATTTTTAACTGCATTGCAAAGAGAGAAGGTATACTCACATGTTTGGATGATGATATTGAGTGCGGCAAATGAAGAAACGTCCATAATTTTAACATAAAATAAGTTATTATTATTTATAAATCCTAATCATTGCATTGATAACTTGACTAATAGGCTTACATCTAATTAATTTAAATTTAAAATATCACATTCTTAATATATTAGAGAAAGTCTTCGCGGTCTATAACACAAGTCCCGTTACTACTTCAAACAGAAATGAGAAAAGGTAAAGAACTACGAATGCCAAGGTAACTTCTGCAATGGAATACATTTCTGTTGTTCTTTTTTTGAGAAAAAAGCTAAAAATGTCGTCCGTTTTCGCGGATATTAAAGAATTTAGCGCGTGTTGCGTACGATCAATACCACTGCCTGGTGGGGTATGGTTGCGAAGACACAACAGCGTTGTGGTATACACACGAGGCCTTGGCGATAACTCGACCTGTTTGAGTAAGCACGACGTTTACAAAGACTTGTAGAAGAAATCAGATGACCGTGCAACGATTTCAATTTATCCGTACTATACGGTGGGCATCGAATACACACCCACCTACTGATAAAATAATTGAATTATCTACTACTCGTAGACGTCACAAACCACTTATACTTATGTATATGTATGTAAATACCTACAAACAAACACACCTCCTGTCGTGCCGTGCTATGATTCATTATATTATATTTTTTTATTACAGTCAAATCTGCAAGTTTTTACCGTTTTATGTTGATTAAACTTGTATTTTAATTTTGGCACTGTGCTACTTTTAAAAGTTCTACTTTTTATTTAAATGTGATCATGGCCTAAACCAGAATATGTAGACGCTTTAGCAATAAAAGGTGATACAAGATCTTTATAATATATCTAGAAACTCTGTCTACCCCATTAAATTGGAATTTTCAGTTATAGTCCTATACAATAAGGTGTAAATAATTAACTTAAACTTGGAAACCATTTTCCCGAATTAAAATGTTGTTCAGTTATCGTTCTCCGTAGGTTACCTCAAATCGGGTTCGTAGTTTCTATTTAACTTTAATTTTAAAAAAATCTAAAGAAACTTGATCAAACTTTTCACATAAAATTACAAAACACATACCAAAAATACCTCATTAGTTAATTAATGGGTACCTTCCAGAAAATTATACCTATCGGGAAAAAATGGGTTTAAATTTTAATTAATTAAATTACAATCGATTGTGTCGATCTTGAGTTTATGTAGTTCTTTTTTATTTAAGTCTCTAACTTCATGGACCAAATCAAATTTATTTTTATCAGGAAGCTGGAAATAGGAATTGGTTTTTATAAAGATAAAATACCTTGGTATTATCAAATTCTAGGTAGGCATAGGCAGATTAGGCAGCCTACCTGTAGTGACGTCATTAGATGAGTTAACAAAAACTTTATCAACACTTTGAGTAGGTACCTACCGACTTATGTGTGATATTATGTATCTTTGTACCTACAGCAAATCCACTAATTATGCTGATATTCCACCAGGTACCTAATATCAGTTTAAAATAACAATGTGCATGACCTCGCCTGCAAATGTGACGTCACTCAATCGCACGAACTTCACTCGAGTCATTCAAATGATTATTTCCTTTACATAGAGTCTATATTCCTTTACAACCGAGTGAAGTTATCGAACGGCCCTTCAAGGTCATGCACATTGTTATTTTAAAGTTTTCAAACTGATAGTACAATAAATGACCTACATGTTAGTAAATACTTAGGTACTTACTTACAATAAAGAAGGTAACTTTCTGTTTCTTTTGAGGACAGAACTTGAACGTCGTTAAAATTCCGACCTATTATAAACAGGTAAAAAATGCATGTTTGTAGCATTCAAGTCATAGTTCAAAATTTTACATATTGAATGTTCATTGTATGGGTACTTGACTTCAAAATAATATAGCACATACACCTATCTACTATACGTAGGTATATACCTATATAATATTAACATTAATACTATAAGTACCTACAGGCTACAGGTAGGTATAATTTTATTTTATTACACAGGGTCCCGAAAATTAATGCCAATTAGGTCAAAGAAAATATACATTAGATAGCTTGAACATGCAAACAATTTTTCAATATCTTTATGATTTTCTAGTTATTATACAGGGTGAAACTGATATCATTAGCATCCTTTTAAACTAAGAGTCTACCCATCAAACTGAACAACTTTCACTATGGGAGCAAACCGATCGGAGCAACAACAAAATCTGCTGCTCCATAATAAACTGCAATGCGTACGCGACACAAATGTATGCAACAGCTGATATTTTTTTTGCTCCGATTAGTTTGCTCCCATACTAAAAGTTGTTCAGTTTGATGGGTAGACTCTTAGTTTAAAAGGATGCCTATGATATCAATTTCACCCTGTATATTTGAAAGAAATCGTTTCAAATGGCAGCGTTTCCCCTTTAGATAATGATGCTTATTCACTGTCTGAGGTACGCTCCAGGGCATCGACTAACCTGCTAGCTATTTCTTTTATACAAAAACCAACAATATACACGACCAAGAAGGGTAAAAAGGGCAGCCTTATCACTAAAACAGATTTCTTCCACACAATCAGTGGCTAAAAGAAGTCTTTAATAAAATAAATGCTAAGGCGGTGTATGTCGATACATGATATTATAATTTACTCAGTAAGTACAAATAAAATACCTTACCAAGTTAATATATAGGTACCTAGTTTTATTTTTACTCTGTATATTTAACAGATTTATTAGCTAAATTTAAATTGTACGTTTTTAGCGTCGAGTCGTTTTAGGAATATTAGCTCCAACGTGATAATTAATGTACTACCTTGTTATGGTATTTTCCTGCTACATAGATACCTAATTTTTTACATTCAATAACAGACATTTCTGATATTTTATAAATTTTCCTACACATTAAAAAATTAAAACCGCCTTCAAAAAACTAAAAAGTTAAAAAATAATATTGCAGCCGATGACTTTCCCGTTCGCATCATAAGAACATTAATTTGTTTTATTGAAGTCGCTGTCAAGCCGGTACGATTCGCGACAGGGCTTGCATTTTTTGGCTTGGCTTGACACCGACTTCTATAAAACAAATTAATTTTCTTATGATGCGAACGGGAAAGTCATCGGCTGCAATATTATTTTTTAACTTTTTAGTTTTTTGAAGGCGGTTTTAATTTTTTTGTTAAAATTTTGTTTATTTCACAATTTTCAGTCGCAAATTCATTAGTTCGATTTAATAGTAGTGCTTTAAATTAACAAACGCACTAGTCGGCACTACGATTTTCGAAGGTTCCCCTCGATATCTCTGGGATCCATCATCAGATCCTGGTTTCCTTATCATGGGACCTCACTTGGGATATCTCCTTTCCAACAAAAAAAGAATCATTGAAATCGGTTCATAAACGACGAAGTTATCCGCGAACACACATAAAAAAAAAAAATATATATACGGTCGAATTGAGAAACCTCCTCCTTTTTTGAAGTCGGTTAAAAATAGGTAATGTAAATCATTGAGGCCTTGAGACATTTTCAACTGCTGAACTCAGCGAATACCTAAGATTCAATAATTTGGTCAAAGACCAAACCATACCAAATAATAAATAATGAGTTTCGATAGCAAAATCATAATCAGTCAAAAGCTTAGGTCAAAAGACTTCATGATGTTTGTAGGGATGATAGAATGTTCTAGAAATCAATACCTAGTCAAGTTATAGCTACATCGTTTCTGCGACTACTCGACTAGGTAGGTACTCATACTCACTGGTCAAAGTCCTTCCACCAAAGACTTGCCTTCCACTCCATGTCCATGACGCATTTCATAACGAGTGGGTCCGTCAATATTACACTAAACTTATTTATAAGCGATACTATACCTTATTGGACAGGTATTAAGTCTATTAAAATTCAAATGTGAATTTTAATAGACTTAAAATTTATTTATTATATTATATATTTAATAAGGATGTTTGCAAATCGTTATTTTGTCTCATATTTAAAGTACGGAAATAGAAATAAATACTTATTCAAATTACGATGCAAATATTTAACCTGTAAACATCGGAAGTGGGATTTTAATGTTTTAAAGGCAGAGCATATTGCTCTTCGTTTATTTACAACAAAATAGATACAAATAAATACAAATATAACCCTAAACCTAAAAACAAATCTTATATAAATTAATTAAATAGATTTTAATTGAATTATAGAAGTTACACAAACTTTTCATTTGTGTTCATTGTTATCAAATTACATGCTCTTTTATTTAATTTTATGTTAAGGTCAGTTTGAGGCAAACAAGTGCATCTATGGGGCAAGCAAGTGTATATACAGGGCATGTGCGTAGGTATAAACCATGGGTATAAACCTATCACTAGGTATCTAGCTCTAAATCTAAATCCTATCTAAAAAAAAAAAAAAAAAAAAAAAAAAACAAAAAAAAAAAAAAAAAACGAAAAAAAACTTCTTCGAAAATAATCGAATTTGTTTATTTGTACATTCGATCATTATCAAAATGCATATTTAACACTTACAAAGTACTGCGCAGTTAAGATACGGATTATTTAAAAACAAACAAAAATACCTAAATAAAATGGTAAACAACGATAAAATTATAGGTTACCTACGCATTAGCAGGTGGAAAAATTCACATGACTAAAGATAATCACAGTAAATACCTACTTATTTATTATTTATCGACCACAAGTAGGTATATGTTGGTATATGTACATTTGTTTTTATGTAAATAAAGATCCATCCAGTATACATAACGTACGTACATAACCACTGGTTTTCAGTGCAATGGAAACTGTAAAAGGTAGGTAAGTAGGTACCTACCCAGTTCTTTTTATAGCATTGTATAATCTTTGCGACTTTATTTACCGAGAGGGTAAAGTCTAACGATATCCTAAATATGTTATTTTTAGAGTACAGATCATGCACTTACCTACCTATCCTTTAATCACAATAGAGGGTTTTATTTTGAGTACCTATGTACAATAAAATACTGGTTCAAACTTAGGTCAAAGTAAAATAATGATCTACAATATTATATTCAACAGCTTTTTTAAATTGACCCAAATTACAGGCAATGTCATCGATTTGGATTGTACCTACACATAATTTTATTGGTAGGTAGCTGTGCAATCCTGTTGGATAACTTATCAAAGGTAATTAGGTAACTCATATTGGTGATAACTAAAACATACTTAGTCGTAATAAGCTACATAATATTTACTTCTGAATATAGATCCAGAATGTTCAAATAGGACGTAGTATAAGGTTAATAATAGTTAACTGGTTTCTATAACAAGACTTACGCACGTTATGTAACTCATTAAACAATTGAGCGGTTTGCTAACAATGTTGTTTACGTTGCGTTTGTGAGAAAACATTAGTACCTTAGTTCTTCCTTCCCTAGTTCCTACCGTCTAACTTCTGGATTGTCTAGTCTAGACAGTCTCAAAGTGGTTTACACCAAAAAGGAAGTAGGTACCTACCTACTTGGGCAGGCCGAGTTTTGCCCGATGTCTTCCAATATTCCGAGAGATTAGTGTACTTTTTGCAACCATCAGCAGCAAGGCTGATTCAGTGTTTATGGGGTGTAGAGCTTCTCTGTGATGTGGATGGGCCAGGTCTGCCTGATTTTTTGGTGTGAAAATTGATTTTCTCAGGGCTGAAACCTATAGATTAACTTGTAGTATAAGATATAAGTTTACTTTTTGCAACCATCAGCAGCAAAGCTGATTCAGTGTTTATGGGGTGTAGAGCATCTCTTTGATGGGGATGGACCAGGTCTGCCTGCATAACTCCAGTCGGTTTAAAAGTTACTGATGATTAAAGTTCTGTAAAAAATTAACGATCAGCTGCAACTCTGCAAGGCTGATCGTATGTTATTGTTGTAGTTAAAAGTAAAAAATGCACTTATTTCTTATACTACAAGTTAATCTATAGGTTTCAACCCTGAGAAAATCAAATTTCACACAAAAAAAAACTCCCAACTTTTTTCCAGCACCATCTATATTGTTGTGATTGGGACTTGTGGGTTGTCGAATCCAGTGATCAATTGATCATGAAAGGATTCTGGAGTGCGATTTTTAACATCACACGTTTAAACGAGTAGTAGAAAGATGCATATTGCATAATCTCCATAGTAATTTTGACATTTTCTACTGCCAAGTCGCTCGTATGATGTTCAAACGAGTAGTAGAAAATGTCATAATTACTATGGAGATTATGCATCTTTCTACTACTCGTATGAACATGTGATTTTCAAAAATCGCACTCCTGCTCTGTGTTATAATTATTATTATAATACTAAAACACATTTAATTAAAAACTCATTTGTTTCATTATAAACCACGTATAAGTAGTTTTGACTATCAAAGCAAGCAAACAATCCTTGATGAAAAAAATGTGAAAGTCCTCATTATACGAACAGTAATCTACTACCTATATTGAAACAATGTGGTATGTACAATCGAAAGTAACCAGTTATTATACAAGGCTAAATCGGGTTTTTCCGTCTTAAGAGGATTTAACTGTGAATTCCAGGAGTTTTCCTTCATATATTATATTATATATTATAACACTTTATTGTACACACTGACATAAAAATACAGAAAATTTAGAAAACATGTACAAAGGGCGAGCTTATCTCTGAAGAGATTTCTTCCAGCAGACCCGCAAAAGAGACAGTTGATATTTAACAAGGCAAACAAGGCTTCATATTAATAATCAGGGGATTAAGTTGTTCAAGGCATATACAGGGTAGGGTTGCCAACTTTTTTAAGATCAAATATAGTATTTCGAGCCTTAGTGTCTGAAAAAATATAGTAGATCGGGGAAAAATATGAAAAAATATAGTATTTTTCGAATTTGTTCATTAATTTTTTTTTCAAAAAGGTTTATTTGCTACTTTTTGATTTGAATACCAAGTTCTTACTTTAAAGGAATAATGATTTCTCTGTTTCGTATTCGTTATAGAAAATAATGCATCCTGTAAACGCAGAAGTCGCTGGATTCGATACAGAAATAATATAATTTCAAAAAAAATGGATATTTCTGATTTTAGTCATAGTCATAGTCATATATTTTATTGCTTCATATCATATGTTACAAAAGGTCTTACATTTAAAACATGTTCATGATATGAGCTCTGTTAGAGCACTGCAATATTACTTAAATACTAATTGCTAAATGGACATAAATTAAATTATAATAGTGAAAAAACAAAATTAAATAGTTATGGGATAGTCTCTATTTACAATTCTTTTCTTGCATAGCAATCATTAAACTCATTTATACTATAAAAACATTTGGATATTAACATCTCTTTTAATTTATTATAAAAAATATGATCTTTATCAATTTGTTGCATATGTGTAGGTAGTTTGTTGTATATTGTTATTGCCATGTGATGTGTGCCTGATCTAACTAGGTGCAGTTTAGTAAATGGTAATGCAAGTCTATTTCCGTGTCGTAGGTTACGGGGCTGTGTATAATGCTCCTTCGCCTGTGTGAATAAATCTTTGTGTTTTCTTACAAATTTACAAATTTCAAATATATATAATGATGCTAGAGTAAGTATTTTTAGTTTTGTAAAATGTGGCCGGCAGCTTTCCATATCCGTTATGTTGACCAATATTCTGACACATCTTTTTTGGAGCACAAATAGTGGTTGTATATCAGAGTTACTACCCCACAGAATTATTCCGTAGGTCAACCAGGCATGTGCGTAAGCATAATATGCGCTAGTTGCTGTTTTTAAATCTGTACATTTTTTCAATTCGTAAAGAGCATATGTAAACTTCGACAATTTCCCTGCAATTTTCTCAGTGTGTTGTTTCCATGTTATACATGTGTCAATTTCTACTCCCAAAAGGGTGCAAGAGTTTACAGATTGAATTTTGTTATTATTATATGAAATATTGGTTTGTAATGGAGCTTTTTGGTGAGGCCTGAACTGCATTAATTTGGTTTTTAGTAAATTTAATTGTAAGTTATGCTCTGTTAACCATTCAGATATTGATTTAAGTGTTTTGCTAAGTTCTTGTTTCAGTTGATCATGATTATTACAGGGAAAAACTAAGGTGATGTCATCAGCATATAGGATGCACTTTGTGTCTATAATTTTCGGCAAATCGTTTATGTATATTAAAAAGAGGATACACCCTAGTACACTCCCTTGTGGTATTGAGTTCTGTGCTGTCTTCTTTTGAGACCTAACACTTGACAAAGTATTTTTTTCAGGGTTAAAAAATTCTACATCAACGAATTGCTGACGGTTTTCTAGATATGATGCAAACCATTGGTGGGTGATACCACGAACACCAACACCATTTAGTTTTCTTAAAAGAATTTTATGATTGACGCGGTCGTATGCCTTGCTCATATCTAGCATTAAGCCTATTGCGTATTTTTGGTCATTAATTATTTTTAGGATTTCTTGATTAAAATTATACAGTGCAGAGATGGTTGATCTGTGTTTCCTAAAAGCATTTTGACTGTCGTCATATATATTAAATTTTTCACAGAAGTAAGCTAAACGGTTGGCCATAACGGATTCGAATATCTTTGAAAATGTGGATAGTAATGCTATTGGACGGAAAAGGGAAGGCTCTTTTGCTTCTTTGGTTTTAGCTATGGGCTTTACGACTGCAATTTTTAGTAAGTCCGGAATTTTTAGTAGCTTCGGCAAAAGATTGGTTTATTAGGTATGTTAGTGGTGCCACTAGCTCTTCTCTACAATATTTAACCAAAGTTGGTGGAATTTCGTCGAAACCGAAGCTATTTTTATTTTTTAGTGTTCTTATGATGTTGTTTATTTCAAAGGGGGTAACAGAGCTGAGGTACATCGTATTTATATTTGGGTTCGTTAGGAAAACTCGTTGTTACTTTTCAGTAGTATATTTAGTAGAAAATTGTTTATGGAACAAAAGTGATGAAGCGAAAGAAAATTGTTATAATAATGTTAAGTTATTGGTCATTTTATTGGACCTAAGTACCAATATATTTAAATTATTTATAAATTATTTGCTCATCAAAATATAGTAGTTTTGCCTACTATATATTTTTCTCAGAATTATAGTAGTAGAGCCCCTAATATAGTAGGATACTATATTATATAGTAGGGTTGGCAACCCTAATACAGGGTGTAAGGGACAGCCCTCCATAGACTGAAACGTTGAACACTGATCATCAAACCAAACAACTTTTCAATATGTAGCCTACTTCAGGAAACGCGAAAAAAAATCAGCTACGAGTATCTCATACATTTGAGTCGGGTAGCACCTACAGCAGTTTTGTATGAAACAGCTGCATTTTTTTCGCGTTTCCTGAGGTAGGCTCCGTAGTGAAAGTTGTTCAGTTTGATGGTCTGAATTCACCATTTCAGTCTGTGGAGGGCGTCCCTTACATTCTGTATTCCCTCTGACCCACAAACCAATCTGTGCTGTCACCTTTATTTGAAGGCATTTCCAGGGCAAATGAGCAATGGACAACAGGACAACCCTACAAATATAACTCTAAAAAGATGCTAAGTAAGTAAAGGCCGATTTCACAAATTCCAAGTATGTTTCAGATAACCTATCTGATAGAGATCAAATAAATGATTGTATTGTGGTTTATTTATTTGTTGCATAGGCTATCGGACACTTATCAGGATGTGGGGAAACAGGCCCTAAATCTTGTTTAGTTAGGTATCGATCATCTGTGTAAGTGGTGCAATATGAAACACCTAGTATATCTAGGTACATAATCCGTCGTTTATTTTCTTTCTTATAGATCCGGATCAGAAACCGATAGATTTCCCGATAAAAATTAAATTGTCAGTATGCCTATTAACCATTATCTAGGTAAGTCTTCATTTTATGATCGAATAAGCCATTATCTTAAAGTCCGAAGGTTTAAAGATAGTGTCACTACTTATTATTAATACTCTATCAATTATTTCGATAGTAACTAATTTCCTAGTCATTCCTGCGTTACACAACATCCATTGCTCTTTTACTACCAAAAAAAATCTAGATATTTTGTGTCTAGCGAACACAAAATATATCCCGCGTACCTACCCGATAGCCTTTGGAGTTTAGAATTAAACAAGAATTGAGTACTTTCAGGAAATATATACCTACATAAAATAAAACATATTCTCAAGCTTGTCTCCCATTGGAGTAGGCAGAACGCCACGTACTACGATCCTGAAAAACCTCTCAATCAGTCTCTTCATACAATTATGCTCGTCGGTTTCGAGTACATCTGACCTGACCCTTTATAAGCACGTCACCAATTTAGTCAGCATACCATATTATATACGTATCCACCTACCTGCCCCCCTTCGAAATTCCCAATCACACTTGATGCTTATACTCGTAAATCTCATTCGTCAATTCATTCTTTCTACATAATTATGATCAAACCATCTCAACATACCTTTGTCTATCTTTGTCACTACATCCTCTTTCGGACCAAAACTTTCTCTAATCACATTAATTAGAGTAGAAATAAATAAACTATTATAAAACTGTAACAGAAGTGTGTCTGTACATTGAAGATATTTACAAAAAAAAAAAGATTACAATATGGTTTTTAGATGTCCCTGATTCCAAATCACAAATTTTTGGATTTTTTGTCTGTCTGATTGTTTGTTTGTTTGTTTATGTGTTTGTTTGTTCGAGCATCACGCAAAAACTACTCAACCGATTTTGATGAAACTTTTTTTTGTTTGATAGCTTATGATCTGACTTAAAATCTCCCAAATTGCACATGTAGCATTATAAGAGACCACTTTTGGTGTACACGGAAACTAAAGGCTGTATAAGATGGTGTTACAATGGTGTTAACAGCGCTGTTAACACCGATATAACTCTTATTTGGGCACAAGTTATACAGCCTAAGGTTCTATATTGGAATTATAATGGGCCACAAGGCATTATATCAGCTGCTTAACAGAGTACAAGTGTCCTGTTATACAGACTAAGCCATTATATTGGGGTTACTGCTATACTTAAATAACGCTTGAGGTTCTACATTATACTTCTAGCATCAGCAGAGTGTGTACATAAAAACCTGAATTTATTTTATTAGTAGAGTTAAATTCTTTAAATAAATTCCGTGAGTGTTGGTTATTAATGGCGTGAAGTGAAGTTTTATTGAGAATATGTGATAACCTAGTTAAGTACACTTTTATAATATTAGCCTGTGAAAACATTTGGGAATGCAAGTTCATTGTGAATGTTTATATATGGTTTTATAGCAAATTTTTTACGCGCCTCCGAAATATTTCGTTTTTAATTAGAAATATTGTGAAAATAATTACACGTCAAAATATATGTGTACATTTTTTGTGTCTGATTTACATTTAATCATACAAAGTTTTATTTTATATTATAATAAATATGTGTTTTACGTGTAAATAAAAGCAGAAATCATTAGTAAAACATAAACAACACCATAATTTTATTTATCATATGGTTTAGGTTATAAAGTTATAGCAAAATGGCGCTTTCTTAAGAAACCTATGTGAACTCTTATAATCCTGAATTAACGACTATGGCTGTACAAGAGTACACACCGGTTCCTCTATAACGCTTATTGCAGTAAATAAGAGTTCAAGTGAACCAATATGCAGCCTGTCGGCTTATATTAGTGTTATTATGGTTCACATCAACGCTTAAGCCATTCATGTGAACTACTTAAACGCCATTATGCAGACTAAAGCAATATAGTGGTATTTTCTGTAGCCATTTTACTGCCAAATGCTGTATTTCTGAGTTACAAGAGTATCTCGGAATACCTTTGGTGTTCACGAGTGCTAATATAACACCTTTAAGCAGCTTTGAAAAAGAGGCTAATAACAGAGTTGAGGTGAACCAATATAGAACCTTAAGCGTTAAATCACTCTACGTGTGCACCACTTTACTGCCAAATGCTGTATTTCTGAGTTACAAGAGTATCTCGGAATACCTTTGGTGTTAACGAGTGCTAACATAACACCTTTAAGCAGCTTTGAAAAAGAGGCTTAATTACAGAGTTGAGGTGAACCAATATAGAACTTTAAGCGTTAAATCACTCTACGTGTACACCACTTTACTACCAAATGCTGTATTTCTGAGTTACAAGGGTATCTCGGAATACCTATGGTGTTCACGAGTGCTTATGTAACACCTTTAAGCAGCTTTGAAAAAGAGGCTGAATAACAGAGTTGAGGTGAACCAATATAGAACTTTAAGCGTTAAATCACTCTACGTGTACACCACTTTAACTCTATTGGCTGTACAGTAGTTCACATTGACTCTTTTAAGATGCTAGCATTACAGTGGTATAATTCTACACCTTTATACAGCAATAATCATATTTTACTGCCCCTATAATGCTCTTAAGCAACCAATGCGATATAGGCTGTAAGAAGGCATTTTTGACAGCTGCTCTAACTCTGATCCCGTTACAATTTTAATTTAATTTATTTATTTATTCACAATATAAGTTTACAGCGTCAGCCAAAACACAATAGTATCCGTTCCTGCTCTTATAATGCTATTATAAAGACTAAAGCGTAATAAGCAGCTCTAAGTTCTCAGTTGAACCCTATTAAGTGTTAATTAATGCAACAAGTTCCGAGTTACACCAAAAGTGGTCTCTTATAATGCTACATGTGCCATTTGGGCTGGTATATAATTTGTGCGGACGAAGTCGCTGGTAAATGCTCGTATCATTATAATTATGTACCTATTAACTTAGTTCGAAGGATTCCTAGCAAGAAATGTATTGTGTACAAAACGTTATCGACAGAGTTTATCGAACTTTCTCTTTTCGATAGCACACCCCCTACACCGACTGTCAACAGTAGTATGATATCATTATCAATACTATTTCTATACGCTTCCCTATCAGTCTAGACATTGTCGGATTTTAAGGAATGGGGTCAATATGGCCCTTCAGATTTATTGATAATCAATTAATCGTATCAGTTACAATTTGATTATTTACTTAATCTCGTATTCTCTTCGGAAGTGGTCACAATAGAGGTGGCTAGCTGGCTAGCCTTGCAGACAAAAACACTGCCTGAAACCCTATCCTTTAATCCCTTTGTATGATACGCATTGTAAAGAAAAAAAAAAAGAAAAAAAAAGAAGAAAAAAGAAAGAAAGAAAGAAGAAGAGAAAGAAATGAGAAAGAAAGAGAAGAAAAACGAAAAGAATGAAAAGAACGAGAATGAATGAGTGTGTAGAAATGTGCCCTATGACTTTTAACCACCAAACATCATTCATTAGGTATTAAATAAAAAATATTTGTATAAAAAATATGAAAAAATCGAATCAGGAGTGCGATTTTTGAAGCTCATTCTTTGAACTCAGCAGTTGACAATGTAAAAATTACTATGGAGATATGCATCTTTCTACTGCTGATTTGACTTTCAAAAATCATACTTCAGGAGTGCGATTTTTGAAAGTCAAATCAGCAGTAGAAAGATGCGTATGTCCATAGTAATTTTGACATTTCAACTGCTGAACTCAGTGAATGAGATTCAGAAATCGCACTCCAGATAGGATGTAAAGCATCTCTGTCTACTCTGATGAATGAAAACACCCTCCGTGTTATTTTTTTAGATTGATTGCGTATTTTATTTTTATTAACTTAGTTCCTAAATTAAAGAGCGATGATAGCCCATACGGAAGAGAGCTAGCGCCTCAATCATGAGGACGCGGTTCGATTCCAGGCCTGTACCACTAAGTTCTTCGGAAATTATGTACGGTTGTATTTATCATTTACTAGCTCGGCGGTGAAGGAAAACATCGTGAGGAAACCTGCATTCCCGAGAATGAAAAGAAAATACCGTAAGTTCGGAGGTATGCGTAAAATATGGGTGAGCTTGGGGCGAACACAAAAGATCAGCGATGGTCGCAGTGTTACACAACGACCCTTGCTTGCAATAGCCCAACCACCAATAATAATAATAATCCTAAATTAAATATTTTATTTCCTCATGCATGACTTATTAACCCGTCGAAGTCATTGCCCTTGCTTTGTTTGAATTATAAACAGTTGGTGTTTGCGTTCTACGTCAGATTGCATGTTTGATTATATTTGGTCTAGTACCTACCGACCTACTAGACGTATTAATAATCTAATAGATTACATGCTCAGCACGCATTATCCATTCCATTGTAAACCTTAGCAAAACGGAACAAGGTTCCTTGGTGTCTATACTGACTGAACTTGTTAGAGTTTAAACATTATGTAGATATGCCGGTTTCACTTAAACCTAAAGGTTACAGACTTACGATGTAATATTAGGTAAGCTAAAGTAATAACTTAGGGTCAAGGACGGAGGAGCTGAAAAAATGGTTTGCCAGCATAGGGGAATATATTGCTTCATGACGTTATCCCATTCAACTGCGGCTATACAGGGTGTAACAAAACACCCTAGTTAATACTTACGGGGGTGCTTCAGACCATTAAACTAAACAACTGTCACTATGGGGCCAACATCAAGAAAAAAAAAAAAAACTGCTGTCCCATACAAAACTGCAGTACCGACTCGACTAAAATGTATGGGATAGCAGATTTGTATAGCAGATTTGTATAGTGTACCTTAGTTATTACCTGTGTAATCATAGTACCTAAGTAAGTAGGAAGGTGAGGCCTGTAGGATCCCCCACTTATTCCTTGAGCGAGGATTCTCGACCAGGATTTCTCGCGTTTTTTTAATTCCTATAAATCATGATAATTTTTCTTTTTTTTAAATGACATTTAAACAAACAGTCGTTTCGCTGGAAAATGAGATCAATGACATCAAAGTGGACCAATACTTATTGTTTCATGAATCATGCGTGGACGTCAAATCGAATATTATACAAGATATTTTTTAAATCACCTATTTCGGTTTTTCGGACATGGTTCTAATGATTTGGATGAAAGAACTTTGGCGAATTTGGACCCAGCCATTTTTACGAAAACTAAAAGCCCTTCAGAATGGCGGTCATAATTATTATAAACAGAAAAAATTAAGGCATTTTTAAAAAAACTTCCTCATCTCTAGAAGTCCGGGTTCAAAAGTAGAAATTACTAGTAAAATAGACAAATCATCCAAAAAGCAGTAGCAAAACGCAACCATGACAGCTATTTTCATCTAATATTATCACTGAGGTATTTTTTGGACGTTACGGAACGTATTTGGCTTGGTTGAACTGATAGTGTGTGTGATTTCGTTTTCTTCCATTATCATAATATTGTACGGTTATCGTGAATTTTCATTAAAACAAACACAATGAATACGTAGAAGATTGAGTGGGCTATCTAATAAGAAAGATTATGAGTTTCACACACTTGATACAAAAGGTATCATAAGGAGAAATACCTTTCCCCCAACTTCTACAGATTACAATCAATTTCCTTTTTTGTTCGTTTTGTTTCACTCTACACGTATTATCTACCTAGGTACTAAGTTTCATTCATGTATCAGGGACCTATATGTCTGGGTCTCACATTATATGGCCTTCCGCCAAACTTCTTTGGTATTAAGACGTTTTTTTTTTAATTTATTCTAGTTACTTTAAATAGGTTTCACCCTTAGATAAACTATACTATGTGACTAGATTGAGCCTCACGCTTCTACCTTATAAAACAAAATGGCCATCTTTCTTAGGTTGGTATGCGTGAAGCCTCATACAACTTATATCTGTGGGCGTGTAGGTATATGGATAGGTTTTATCAGCCTAATATAACTTATTATCAAAGGTTTCACCTTGAGAAAATCCATTTTCACACGGAAAAATAGAAGAAAATGTTTTTTTCGTGTGTGAAATCTGATCAAAGATATTATTTTATTGTAGTTACCTACCTTTACCACCTAATATTTAGTACATAGGATATTACGAATAGGATGATAAATCAAGAGACGAAAAGCATTTTAGGAATCCAAAAAGATTTTATTTCTCTCTACATATTTTTGAGATACACCCAAAGAGTTTTCATTACATCTAAGGAATGCAGTACTGGCAACTATCTATTAGAAAAAAATGACGTTTAGCCATATACTTAAATTAAAAAGAAAAAAGTTTTCTTCCTTTTTAGTTTTTATGGCTTTTGATATTTTTTTTCCAAGTCATCTTGCCAGTTCACATCAAAAAATTATAGAATCAATAAAAAGTTTTTATTCCGAAATCTCAAATAATCCCAATAATGTCTCTTTGGTACTTTTTGATGCCAATTTTTTTTAAACATTCTTCAGTTAGTTTTGTTGAGAATTTTTTTCTCGTCTCGACTAAGGCCAGATTTCTCATGAATTGTCGCTTCGAGAAATCTCGTACAGAAACCCAAATCCCACTGCAGGGCAATGACCTCCTATCACAAATAATGGTAAGAGGGAGGGATGGACCTTGGTATATTGTATTAATCAATATGTACCTACGTGTAACAAATATGTGTGTAAGAAGGTACTTTAAAGTGTTGAATGAAATAAGAAACTGAAATAATCACACACACACACACACAAAACTATCCATCTATCAATCTATCTGTGTGATCTATTATTATAATCAATAAACCAAATATAAGTAAAATCAATCTAATGATGAAGATAACGTGCAAATAATTAAATGCGTAAGTAAGCAGGTATAATCTACATTTAATAATCATAACATATCAAATCGCCCATTTCTATGTCCGCTTCTAATCAGTAGGTTTTTTGTAGTATTTGTAAATCCGCTTTAAAATGGTCTAAATATATAAATAACGAGCATTTACCCGCGACTTCGTCCGCATAAATTATATACTAGATTTTAAGTCTGATCATATGCTATCAAACAAAAAAAGTTTCATCAAAATCGGTTCAGTAGTTTTTACGTGATGCTCGTTCAAACAAACAAACACACAAACAAACAAATAAACAGAGAGACAAAAAATCCAAAAATTGGTGATTTGGAATCAGGGACATCTTAAAACCATATCGTAATCTTTCTTTCTTCTTTCATACCTACAGACACACTTCTGTTAGTTTTATAATAGTTTAGATAATTGGTGACTAAGTACCTATCTACAAAAACAATTCTAGCACATGGTCTACTCGTAGGTTAGTTAACATAACCTACATGCCAGCATAGTAAGTAGTTATAGTTACCTACTGCACTACACATGTTGTGTTGCATAGCAATTCAATTCATTTCTAGAAATAAGTAATTATAATTAGTAATGACTAAGTAAATACCTAGTGTATCATCTCTCTGAATGTCTGATTGTCATAAGTATACCATTTTAGTAGGACTGTCATAAGATGCAAACTAAAACCGAACTCAAACTTTTAAATAACAAACGAAATATTATTGGTAGTTAGTAGGTTAGCGACTTCATCCCCGTGCAATCGAGGGGTCTTGCTTGACCTAAAAAATATCGAAATAAACGGTAGGTACGAGTATAGTCGTTTTTAAACAAGACCATCATCATCATCATCTCAGCCGATGGACGTCCGAAGGATCGCCATAACGACCGGTCCTGCGCTCCCCTCATCCAACGGGTTCCCGCCGCCTTCACCAGGTCGTCGGTTCACCGTGTCGTACATACAGTACGTGAGTACGTACGGTACGTGGGTAGGTACGTACGGTACGTGGGTAGGTACGTACGGTACGTGGGTACGTACAGTCGCCATCAGATATATCGTAGCATTCAAGGTGTCCAAATATTTCTGAGCGGTGCTAATTTTCATTAAATTATTTACAGTAAATGTTACCAATTATATCTAAACGTGTATTTATTTTGTCATAAATATGTGAACAGCGAATTTTCAATAATTTCTTTACAATGTTATTTAACATTAACATGTAAAACAACGGAGTAAGGTTTTTATCTGAAACTGTTCAGATGTTTATGGCCACCATGACTGCGTCGATAATTTTGATGTTCTCGGCGTTCCTATATTTTTTATTGACTATGAGTAAAGAAATTATTGAAAATTAAAACTACTTAGAAATATTTGACCAACTTGTTTGCTAAGATATATCTGCTGGTGACTGTACCAGAAATAATACCATACCGGTATGAAAATTTAACATTATTAAACTTATTTCCGACACTATATTTTTCTTTTAGTTTTAGTTAAGACAGTCCCACTGGAATGGATAATAATTACGTCGTACTTCAATTCTTTCATAGACTTGTTGCCTAGTTAAAAGTTAATCGATCTGTTTGAATACAAAGTGTAGTTAGTTTTAATTGTTATTCACTTTAATTTGTTTCCACTCACGTTTCCACCAATTGACATAGCTCAGAAAATTAGCAAGCTGAAGTAGCAATGGGCTGGTCATGTGGTCATATCTGCCGAAGAACTGGAGCTGGAGTGCAATGCTCTAAGCGGCATATCACTGTCGAAAACATCGACGTGCTCATAAATGTAACATCCTTCGTCGAAGTTTTATATGAGTTTGACACATGACATAACCATAGCGCCGAATTGACATCTCGCCGATGTTTCAACAACGAATTTAACACCGGCTCTTCATTCTCGGCGAGAACGGGCGAGACAAGCCGAGAACGAGAGTGTGGATGCCCTTCATTGTTCTCGTGGCGTCATATCATAAGCCATAGTAATTTTCCTTGAAAGTTCTCGCCGAGAATTCTCGGCGAGAGTGTAGTGCGGGCTTGGTTGTGACGATCGAGCAGGGTGTCAGAGAGTTCTAGACTGGAGACACGAACTAATTAGAGAGACCACGAACTGACAGGCGTAGTGCTGGACGCCCCGCGACCCGCTGGACAGACGACCTAAAAAGGTAGCGGGGAGCAACTGGATGAGGAAGGCCGAGGACAGAGTTTTGTGGAAGACGCCAATATTCAGCAGTGGACGATGATAGGCTGATGATGATGAGTTTTAAAAAAGCTAATTTTCTACGTAACCAATAACTACGCAGGTGGCATCGGTACGTCATGCAAAAAATACTTAGCTATTAATTGGGGAAATATATTTTTTTGGGATGCCTAATGGTTGTCTACGTCATATTTTAATGATAGTGATTTGTCATTGGGTGATGAGATGACGATGTTAATGTTTTCAGGTCAATAGGTAAATTATATCGTATCAATTTTACAAACACATCTGTCATTTGTAATTTTGTACCCAATATTACATAGTCAGTTTCGTTATATTTGTACAGGGTGAAATTGATATCATTGGCATCCTTTTAAACTAAGAGTCTACCCATCAAACTGAACAACTTTTACTATGGGAGCAAACCAATCGGAGCAAAAAAAAATCTGCTGTTGCATACATTTGTGTCGCGTAGGCATTGCAGTTTAGTATAGAACAGCTGATTTTTTTTGTTGCTCCGATCGGTTTGCTCCCATAGTGAAAGTTGTTCAGTTTGATGGGTAGACTCTTAGTTTAAAAGGATCCTAATGATATCAATTTCACCCTGTAGATATATGAGTTATGACTTGGCTGTAGTTGGTGTTCCCAACTTCATGAAAAATTCTAGAAAACACTGGAAAAGACATTTTTTAAAGTAAACGAATTATATATGTACCCAATACCTAAGTAATTACCTATACCGGTACCTAACCGAAATCTGGTTATAAATTTAAAATATATTTCTCTATTTTCATAATAAAATATTATTTTCCGGTAGTTTTTTCAGCAAACAAATAAATAGACAACTAACAAACAAATAAATAAACAAAACAAACAAAAACCCACACAATACAAAAACAAACAAACAAAAAACAAACCAAACAAACAAACCAAACAAACAAACCAAGAACAAACAACAAAACATACAAAAACCAACAAACAAAAAATAAACCAAACAAACAAACCAAGAACAAACAACAAAACAAACAAAAACCCACACATACAAAAACCAACAAACAAAAAACAAAACAAACAAACAAACAAACCAAGAACAAGCAAAAAAACAAACAAAAAATTAATTGTAATGTTTTGCTTATACAGGGTGAAATTGATATCATTGGCATCCTATAAAACTAAGAGTCTACCCATCAAACTGAACAACTTTTACTATGGGAGCAAACAGATCGGAGCAACAAAAAAATCTGCTGTTGCATACATTTGAGTCGAGTCGGCATTGCAGTTTAGTATGGGACAACTGATTTTTTAGTTACTCCGATCGGTTTGCTCCCATAATGAAAGTTGTTCAGTTTGATGGGTAGACTCTTAGTTTAAAAGGATGCTAATGATATCAATTTCACCCTTATTTGTAGATATCGTTGTCCATTTCCCTGTACAAACTAGAAACTCCTGTCTCAGAAAATGGAGTCTGAGTCGACTGCCTTTTATATGTGCTAAAGTAGGTATACCTACCTAGATCTCAATTCAATATCAAACTGAGAAACAAAACAAGCTTCTAGAAATAAGAAATGACTGACACATATCTAGTTTCGATACATCTACACCACTAGTTTTTAATTACTAACGTAACTTTAAGGGTGCATTCAGACCATGAATCTAAACAACTTTCCCAAAGAAACATGGGTCGAAAAATGAGAAATTTTTTTGGACCTTCCATACAAAAGTGCGGATCGGCCGATCGATTTTCTATGGGAGGTCCAAAAAAATTTCTCGTTTTTCGACCCATGTTTCTTTGGGAAAGTTGTTTAGATTCATGGTCTGAATACACCCTTAAAGTTACGTTAGTAATTAAAAACTAGTGGTGTATAGTTAATTCAATGTGTGTAGGTATAAGGTACCATAAAAAGGTGCAAAAATGGTGTTCGCATTGCAAAACTGGCTAAAGCCGCTCTCTGCTCTCGCGCACGGTTCAACCAAGGTCGTCAGAAGTACAAAGTCCAATTTCAATTTGCGCTGTTTCATCGAGAATCAACATCAAACAAACTGGTTCTCGAGGTTCCATGACAGAACTCTTATGAGACTGGCGGAAGATCCATAATATTTTAATTCAAGGGACTTGAAATGAGGAATTATCGAATAATGAACTACTAACCAACACAGGTGGCGAAAAGTAAATACGGAACGACTACTTATTGTATATTATTTACGTAAGTTTACAAACTGACGTAGAACTAAATAAATATTTTACATGAGTTATTCATTAGGAAATGAACAAAGAAACCGTATTAATTACTTGTTTACCGTTCGTATTTAAATATTCCAATTATTGTTTCGCAAGAAAAATATTGTTAACTTTTAGGTAGGTATAATACTTAGGTATGCAAATAATTAAAAGTACTTAAGTTTTAATTATTTGCATAATGCAATTATAAAACGATTAGAATCGGTAAAGAGCTTCGAACATTTCAGTATGGAAGCTGGCATACCTACTTTCCGCCATTTTGAAAAAATCACGATTTTGCGGCCACTGATGAAACATATGCCAATCGACAGGGAAAATGATTACAAACAGAAAATATACTTTGGTAAAATGACCTAAGTGGTATACTTTCGGAGATATAGGGGTTTGAAAATTAAAAAAAATAAAAACATTTTTTTCCACCCAAATTGACTTTTTTGATCAAGAATAGATCGGCAAAGCTCAGGATCGATCAGGACTTAATATAATTATATAATATTATTATTATAAATAAGATTTATTCATTAATTTACTAAGATAAATAAAATACCTACCTACAAGCAAGACAGCTACGAGCAAGACGGTTGTTGTAGCAGTGTTGCTAACCATTCCGAGAAAGATTTATTCGTATTTACCTATGTATTAAATACTTGATCATCATCATCATCATCTCAGCCGATGGACGTCACACTGCTGGACATAGGCCTCCCCAAGGATCGTCACAACGATCGGTCCTGCGGTGTCCTTATCGAACGGGTTCCCGCCGCCTTCATCAGGTCGTCGGTCCACCTTTTGGGGCCCCACCTACCCACTGCTGTTACCCGGGGTGCGGAGTGCGGGAGCTACCCACGCTGCGCTTTCCGGTATGAGATCGCCACTCAACGGCTCTTTGGCCCCTTCGGCCATATCGGTTCTGCGAGAAATGTGCCCCGCCCATTTCCATTTTAGTTTAGCATTTTTTTGGGCTATGTCTCAGCGGATCTCTTCATTTTCGATTCGATCTTGCCGGAAAACTCCGAACATAGCCCGCCATTGAAGTTTGGGTGACTTTCAACCTTTTTATGAAGCCTTGAGAGGGCGACGACGTCTCAGTTCCGTATTTCATCTTGAGACACTGCGGTATTTGGGACGTGAAGAGACTACGTAGCTTTCTAACGCTGCCTTGCCGAGTCGGATTCAACAGTCAACCGTTGAATCCGACTCGGCAAGGCAGCGTTGGAAAGCTACGTAGTCTCTTATAGATACAATTTCGAGAAAGAGGTCAACCTCTTTCTCAAAATTGTATCTATCTAATTGGATAGGTTTGTCCCAGGTAAACATAATTGTCAACAACTTCAAGCGCAGACAGGGTGGGTACACCATACACATATTACATGATCGTCCATGTTCATTTTAATTTTGTCCGTAGGCTAAGAATAGCATCATCCCATTTTTTCCTCTGAGTGTCGTATCAAAAAGGGCGTTAATGCCCTGCTGAAGAAATATAGGCCCATATCGCTTCTTAGCAATGTCTCTACGAGGATAATAAGCTGTTTTTGAAAGTCATTACAAACCGTCTCGCGCGGGTTTGACGATTTAAAGCCTCCCGAGTAAGCCGGGTTCCGAAAAGGGTTCAGTACCACATACATAATGTTCCATCAGGTTATTCAGGATTTTTTTAATGTATGGTTTTGCTCTTGACCTCAATCCTGTCCTCAGGATGAAGATGGGGTCGAAGATGTAGCGAGCTTACCCAGAAGATGCCTATTCACTCGTACTTTAATGGAATTCGGGTTGTAAGTGCTCGGAAATACTGACGCAGGCAAGGCATTCCACTCCTTGGCGCATTATAAAAGATTCAGAAAGACGCTTGGTGCGGATATTTGGGATGTCAACCAAGAAGGGGTGATATCCTGCGGTGCGCCTGGAAGTCCGATAGTAGAAAGGGAAAGGTGGGATGAGCTCATGTAGCTCTTGGGCACACTCACCGAAGTACAATCTGTAGAAGACCGACAAACAGGCCACTTCTGCAGCGGTGGGCTAGGCTATGAAGCTTGGTCTCCACCAGCTTACTGTCGCCAATAAGCCCCCCCTCAACCGAGTCGAGTGCAGCAAGTTGATACTTGGCTGAGCCATCCCACAGGTGGCAGCAGTACTCCATACATGATCGGACCTGAGCTTTATACAACATTAAGAGCTGTCCAGGAGTGAAATACCGCTTCACCTTGTCTGAGAGAGAGGCGATACAGGCGTGTTAGAACAGGAGACAACTCAAGCGTACAATATCTCAGCACTCTTGCAGGTATACCATCAGGACCACTGGCCTTATTCACATCCAGACTACGTAATGCTCTGCAGACCTCTTTTGTATGTATTGTGATCTCCGGCATCGAAGAATCACAACGAGAGATGGTTGGTAGCTGTTTGGCACCAGCATCTAGACGTGAATTGCTCGCAAACAGAGAAGCAAATAAATAAGCTTTCTCATTTGCGGTGTGAGCCAGCGACCCATCAGGTTTCTGCATGGGAGGCAAAGTGGGACGGCAGAAATTGTATTCGACCGATTTTGAAAGGGACCAGAACTGTTTACTACCAGAAGGGTAGGATGCCAGTCTGGCTCCAATGCGGCTGACATGATCGAATTAAGCCTTCCGGAGCACGCGTTTGCAGACTTAGCGGCAGAATTAAAGGCCCTCTTCTTCGAACCTTACGAGCTCTAACTTTGCGGTCGCGAGCTTGGACCCATGCTTGGTAGGCGGATTCCTTTTTAGCCTCAGCGCGAGCACAATCCGCATTGTATCAAGGTTGGGCTTTGTGACCGAGTGCGATGTTGGAGAATGGAATATAATATTCCATTCCCTGTCGTATCACGTCCTCAACCATATCAGCAGAACTGGCAGGGTCACTCGATGAAAACATACTTGCCGCCACGGGTAAGACGCAAAGAAGTGCCGCATCTCATCCGCCGTAATCCGTATCGCCAAAATCGCCTCGTGCCCTTAACGCTGTTATGGGGAGGAGAGCATATCGACACGGATTTCACCAGACAGTGATCGGACGTTCCCAGTGGGGCAGAGACCGATACTGAGTGCCTGTCTGGATCTGATATCAGCAGAAGGTCCAAGCAATTGGGCGTATAGCCATCAACATCCAGTACCCGCGTTGCTTGATTCACCAGCTGGGTGAGATCTAGCGATAATGCAAACTTGCGCGCCACTCTTCCAGCGTGGTCAGTTTTCTGGAACGGGAACAGCTCGCTATGGTGGGCATTGAAGTCCCCCAGAAAAAAAAGCTCCGCCGTTGGATAGCTTCGATGGGCTGTCTCTGCCGTCTCAGTGAGCTACTCCATGAGCCTGGTTGTCTTCTTGTCACAGTCGTGCGAACGATAAACACCGGCGTAGAGAGATTTCTCCATTCCGTTGTCCACCAAAAGCCATAGTACGGAGAACCCGGAATCTTCAAAGCAACGGAGACGCCGACAGCAAATGTCGTCGCGAACATACACACAGACCCCAGCTCGCCTCTTGAACTTATGTTCCAACGAGAATCCTGGGTAGTTGAGGTACGCCGTATCAGATGGGGTTGCTATCTGCGTCTCCGTTAAAAAGAATAGGTGTGGCCTCTCGGTCTCGAGGTCGTGATGGACCGGATCGAGATTTGAGTGCAGACCTCGTATGTTACTGAGGTGCACTTTGAGTGGGAGGAAGTGCAGCCGTTGTTTAACCTTTTTCTTTTTGGTAACTTTGTTTTTCATTATTTCTCGTAGAGTGGTGGAGACGTGGAAAAAAAGTCGAAACGCTACTCAGGTACCCTAGAAGACCTCTTGGGCTCGACTGACTGGTGAGAAACTCATTTGGAGACTGCGGGGACGCCCGAACCCCCCGAAATGGCCACCGGGTCCTCCCTTCCGGCCGCCAACTGGCACGGTGGAGCATTGCGGGATTTTTCGCTAGTTGTGTGGGGCAGCCTTTCACACGTGGCTAGCGCACTACTTATATAGGTCCCGTACTAACCGCGGTCAGCCGACGACTATCACCATGCTTCGGATCCCGCTACCCTCCAAAATGAGTTGCCCGGTACAGTGTTGCTAAGGCCGGCCGGCCAAGACCGGTTCCGAGCAGCGCAACTGACTTTTTCCCACACCCCCATGGATATAAAATTAAATGGGACACCTACTGAAAGGGGTGCTTCAGACCATCAAACTGAACAACTTTTAGTATGAGACCAACACAGAAATCTCGGAAAAAAAAAACTTTTTTTTTTATTACTTATTTTCTTTTAAACTGCAAACATAACTCGACTGAAATGTATGGGACAGCAGATTTTGTTTTTGCTATTTCGATATTGGTCCCATAGAGAAAGTTATTCAGTTTGATGGTCTGAAGCACCCCTTTAAGTAAGTGTCCCATTTAATTTTACACCCTGTCTAAAAGATCGAAGAGTATAATATATCTTTCTTTGCTTGGTGTCCTACTGCAGCGAAGTGTAAGGCAGAGAGACATTATATTATGTCCTAAACTGTTCAGCAGCGCTGTGAAGATTTTTTCAATGTTCTGCCCTGGAAAGAGCTAGGCATCAACATATACGGCGAGTAGATCAGTCACATCTGGTTTGCCGATGGTAAATAAACCAAGCAACGAGGCAGATTATACTCTTTTCCATCTTCTGTATAACGCGCCGGAGCGTATGTTATGTATGTGGGCCAAGGTGCTGAATCCTTTTCGGAACCCGGCTTATTCGCGAGGCTGGAAGTAATTGAACTTGCGTGCGAGACGGTTTGTAATGAATCTCGGAACAGTTTATACTCGTAGACATGCAGGCTAAGAAGCGAAATGGTCTTCAGCAAGACATTGTCGCTCTTTTTGAGGAAGGGCACCTCTAGACTTCTGTTCCATGCCTGCGGCGTTGCTCCCTCGAGTATGACGTACCTAAACGATATTTCCGAAGGATCGGTACCCGCCTTCCAGAGCTCGGCCGTAATCCCGTCATCACACAGTGCCTTATTTATTTATTTGTATTTATTTATTTAACAAATGTATTACAGCCTTGTTGTTCATTTGCTGTTTGGGAGCCATACTAATCTCGTACTGGCTGACGTCCGGGATATCTTTGGTATAGTGCCGGGTCAATCTAGATCTATGGTTGTTATCTAGATTTTTAGCGGGTCTCCGTGTTGACGTGTGTATCTGTCCAAAGAATCTCAACCTATCTCAGAAGCTTGGACGATAATGATCCTGCCATCTTCGGTCTTTAATTTTGCTAGCTGGCTTTGGCCAATAGACAGATCCCTTGCGAAGATTTTGGAGCCTCTGTTCCGCTCTATAGCCTCCCTAATGTAGGCTCGGTGATCATAAGTTACGGACTTCGAAATCTGCTTATCGTGCTGCCTAGCTTCCGGTTTTAAATGCGTTTAACACAGAAACATTATCGAATTTTTACCTCTTCGTCAACATGATGAAGTCTATCTCATTTCGTGTACCATTTGTGCTCATCCAGGTTCATTTCCTGTGCTCACGCTTCATGAAGAAGGAGTTTTCATCACAGAGTTCCTTCTCCATGAAGCCGTCCATTAGTTGGCCCCGTTAATTCTGTCGTCAAACATCATTGGGGTGGTTGGGGATCTACCTCCTAGTGGTCCACCCTGGGCAACGCCGCCACAGACTACAACAAGTTCGTGGTGTCGGCTGAACGATCCCCCACAGCGGTGGTAGGCTCCGCAAGGAGCCGCCTGGCTCGCGACCACCCTCCTGCCGGAGTCCGGCGCCAAGCAGCTTGCTGCGTTCCGTCGGTGTGCAGGAGTCCCAGCGCCATTGGGGAATGGGAAAAAGTCAGTTGCGCTACTCAGAACCGGTCTTGACCTCTGAGCAACACTGTACCGGGAAACTCATTTTGGAGGGTAGCGGGATCCGAAGCACGGTGACAGTCGTTGGCCGAATGCAGTTAGTAGGGGGCCCAAGTAGTGCGCTAGCCACGTGTGAAAGGCTGCCCCACACAACTTGCGAAAAATGCCGCAATGCTCCACCGTGCCAGTTGGCGACTGGAAGGGAGGACCCGGTGGCCATTGCGGGGGGGGTTCGGGCGTCCCCGCAGTCTCCAAATGAGTTTCCCACCAGTCAGTCGAGCTCATGAGGTCTTCTAGGGTACCTGAGTGGCATCTCGACTTTTTTTCCACCTCTCCACCACTCGACAAACTATGAAAAACAAAGTCACAAAAAAGAAAATGGTTAGACAACGGCTGCACTTCCTCCCACTCAAAGTACACCTCAGTAACATACGAGGTCTGCACTCAAATCTCGATCCGGTCCACCACCACCTCGAGACCGAGAAGCCACACCTATTCTTTTTAACGGAGACGCAGATAGCAACCCCGTCTGATACGGCGTACCTCAACTACCCAGGATACTCGTTGGAACATAAGTTCAAGAGCCGAGCTGGGGTCTGGTGTATGTTCGCGACGACATTTGCTGTCGGCGTCTCCGTTGCTTTGAGGTTTCCGGGTTCTCCGTATTATGGCTTTTTGTAGACACCGGAATGGAGAAATCTCTCTACGTCGGTGTCTATCGATCGCACGACGGTGACCAGGAGACAACCAGGCTCATGGAGTATCTCACTGAGACGGCAGAGACAGCCCAACGAAGGTATCCAACGGCGGAGCTTGTTTTTCTGGGGGACTTCAATGCCCACCATAGCGAGTGGCTGTTCCCGTTCCAGTTAACTGACCATGCTGGGAGAGAGGCGCGCAAGTTTGCATTATCGCTAGATCTCACCCAGCTGGTGAATCAAGCAACGCGGGTACCGGATGTTGATGGTCATACGCCCAATTGTTTGGACCTTCTGCTGACTTCAGATCCAGACAGGCACTCAGTATCGGTCTCTGCCCCGCTGGGAACGTCTGATCACTGTCTGGTGAAATCTCTCTCCTCCCGATGACAGCCCTAAGGGCACGAGGCGAGTCGGCAGATTGGGATGAGATGCGGCATTTCTTTGCGTCTTACCCGTGGCGGCAAGTGTGTTTTTCTTCGAGTGACCCTGCTAGTTCGGCTGATGCGGTTGCGGACGTGATACGACAGGGAATGGAATATTATATTCCTTTCTCCGACATCGCACTCGGTCACGAAGCCCAACCTTGGTACAATGCGGATTGTGCTCGCGCTGAGGCTAAAAAAGAATCCGCCTACCAAGCATGGGTCCAAGCTCGCGACCGCAAAGTTAGAGCTCGTAGGGTTCGCGCGAAGAAGAGGGCCTTTAATTCTGCCGCCAAGTCCTGCAAACGGGTGATCCGGAGGGCTCGATTCGACCATGTCAGCCGCATTGGAGCCAAACTGGCATCCTACCCTTCTGGTAGTAAACAGTTCTGGTCCCTTTCAAAATCGGTCGAATCCAATTTCTGCCGTCCCACTTTGCCTCCCATGCAGAAGCCTGATGGGTCGCTGGCTCACTCCGCAACTGAGAAAGCTAATTTATTTGCTTCTCTGTTTGCGAGCAATTCACGTCTGGACGCTGGTGCCAAACAGCCGCCAACCATCCCTCGGTGTGATTCTTCGATGCCGGAAGTCACAATACATACAAAAGAGGTCCGCCGAGCATTGCGTAGTCTGGATGTGAATAAGGCCAGTGGTCCTGATGGTATACCTGCAAGAGTGTTGAGATATTGTGCGCCTGAGTTGTCTCCTGTTCTAACACGCCTGTATCGCCTCTCTCTCAGAAAAAGAACGGTGCCTAAATCCTGGAGGCTTGCGAATGTGCAACCGGTACCCAAGAAGGGCAGTCGTGCCGACCCCTGCAACTACCGCCCTATCGCCATTACTTCCATTCTCTGTAAAGTCATGGAAAGAGTACTTAACAGTAAGTTGCTGTCATACCTAGAAGACAATGATCTACTCGGCTCGGCTTCCGCCGGGGGCGATCGACTGGGGATCTTCTTGTGTATGTCACGCACTGCTGGGGCGAGGCCATCGAGAAGCACGGTGAAGCACTGGCTGTATCACTTGACATCTCGAAGGCCTACCTGACAGGGTATGGCACGCTAGTTTGCTGAGCAAGCTTCCCGCTTATGGCATCCCCGCTGATCTTTGCAGCTGGATATCTGATTTCTTGAGAGAACGGTCGATTAGAGTTGTCATTGACAGCTGCTCTTCTGACCTTATGGCAATTGATGCTGGAGTTCCTCAAGGGTCTGTTCTCTCCGCGACACTTTTCCTGCTGCACATCAATGACCTCCTTGTGTCAGGTATTGTTGGGTATGCAGATGACAGTACTGTCATGGAGAGATATGTATCTGGCGCAGGGGCCAGCGGGGATAAAATATGCTCGCAGAGGGAGGCCATGGTTGAGCGGACAAACTTGACTTTAAGTCTTGTCTCCCAGTGGGGTGACAATAATTTAGTCAACTTCAACGCCACCAAAACACAGGCTTGTCTGTTCACTGCAAAAAGGAGTCCGTTTAATCTGACTCCTACTTTCCGGGGTACATCTGTCCCTGTTTCCGACAGTCTTGGGCTTCTGGGTATAAGCTTGACCACAAAACTCAACTTCGGCGCTGACATCGAGTCTAAGGCTCAAACTGCGGCCAAAAAGCTGGGCATCTTAAACAAGGTGAAGCGGTACTTCACTCCTGGACAGCTCTTAGTATTGTATAAAGCTCAGGTCCGATCATGTATGGAGTACTGCTGCCACCTGTGGGATGGCTCAGCCAAGTATCAACTTGCCGCACTCGACTCGGTTGAACGCAGAGCCAGGAGGCTCATTGGCGATAGTAAGCTGGTGGAGGCCAAGCTTCATAGCTTAGCCCACCGCCTGCTTGTCGGTCTTCTACAGATTGTACTTCGGTGAGTGTGCCCTAGAGCTGCATGAGCTCATCCCACCTTCCCCTTTCTACTATCGGACTTCCAGACGCACCGCGGGATATCACCCCTTCTTGGTTGACATCCCATATATCCGCACCAAGCGCCTTTCTGAATCTTTTATAATGCGCACAGCCAAGGAGTGGAATGCCTTACCTGCGTCAGTATTTCCGAGTACTTATAACCCGAATTCCTTTAAAGTACGAGTGAATAGGCATCTTCTGGGTAAGCTCGCTACATCTACGACCCCATCTTCGTCCTGAGGACTGGATTGAGGTCAAGAGCAAAGCCATAGTTAATAAAAAAAAAAAAATAAATAAATAAAAATAATTAACTCACTCGTAGATTTTCACCGTCATTTGCCCAGTTTTGCGTTGAAGTCTCACATGACAACGTGTGCTTTGGAACTATAAATGGCTCTAGAGACATCCTCCCCATACATAGACCCTACCTCGTCATCATGTTTCTGTTCTTATGTCGGGGCCCAGGTATACCTGTATAACCTTTAATGAATACTGTACGAGATTTGTGGAACATAAACCCGGCACCGTGCTGGGGCCCGAGACTTTAGGTCGCCATCTCGGAAATAAAGTAGGCTTCCGAATTTGAGGATTTTCGAGTCTCTCCCTCTTTTCGGACTTCAGATGCTCCAACGATATTCCAACGTATCCTGCTCAGCTTTTCCTCGATTTCAGCGCGCGACTCGTCGGTCCGCTGTGACGAGTGTTATATATTACCAGGTGCAGCTGTTGTCGGTTGTGGTAGCCGGATCTCTGCCGGAGATTCTTCGCACACCCTGCCCCGCCGTTACCTTGACCGCTACCATAGCCAGGAATAGCAGGGCCGCCAGGGAATGGGAACCTGGTTTTGGTTGCGTTGGCCCTGGCCACGCTTGGCAGACGGGTTGGCAATCGCAGTTGGATTGAATGTGTGTACTCAGAGGATGGTGCTGCCCATTTTTTGGTGGCCATAATGAAAATGAACATGGATGATCATGTAAAATGTCTGTGGTGTACCCTCTCAGCGCTTGAAGCTGTTTACAATTATGTTTACCTGGAACGAAACTATCCAATTAGATGGGTGCAATTTTAAGAAAGAGGTCAACCTGTCGAATCCTACTCGGCAAGGCAGCTACGTAGTCTTTTCACGTCCCAAATTCCGCAGTGTCTCAAGACGAAAGTCTTTGACCAGGGTGTATCGACAGTGATGAAATACGGAACTGAGACTACGTCTCGCTCACTCAAGACCTCATAAAAAGGATGAAAGTCACCCAAAAAGCAATGGAGAGGGCTATGTTCGGAGTTTCCCTGCGAGATCGAATCAGAAATTAAGAGATCCGCAGAAGAACCAGAGCAGCTACGTAGCTACGTAGTCTCTTCACGTCCCAAATACCGCAGTGTCTCAAGATGAAACACGGAACTGAGACGTCGTCGCGCTCTCAAGCCTTCATAAAAAGGTTGAAAGTCACCCAAACGGCAATGGCGGGCTATGTTTGGTGTTTTCCGGCAAGATCGAATCGGAAATGAAGAGATCCGCTGGGACATAGCCCGAAGAATTGCTAAACTAAAGTGGCAATGGGCGGGGCACATTTCTCGCAGAACCGATATGGCCGATGGGGCCGAAGAGTCGTTGAGTGGCGATCGCATACCGAAAAGCGCAGCGTGGGTAGCTCCCGCACCCCGCACCCCTTCTCAATCCTTGGGGAGGCCTATGTCCAGCAGTGTGACGTCCATCGGCTGAGATGATGATGATGATCAAGTATTTAATACATAGGTAAATACGTATAAATCCCTCTCGGAATGGTTAGCAACACTGTTACAACAACCGTCTTGCTTGTAGCTGTCTTGCATGTAGGTAGGTATTTTATTTATCTTAGTAAATGAATAAAACTTATTTATAATAATAATATTATATAATTATAGTAAGTCCTGATCGATCCTGAGCTTCGCCGATCTATTCCTGATCAAAAAAGTCAATTTGGGTGGAAAAAAATGTTTTTATTTTTTATTATTTTCAAACCCCTATATCTCCGAAAGTATACCACTTAGGTCATTTTACCAAAGTATATTTTCTGTTTGTAATCATTTTCCCTGTCGATTGGCATATGTTTCATCAGTGGCCGCAAAATCGTGATTTTTTCAAAATGGCGGACAGTAGGTATGCCACTAAGGCAGGTTGCTCTTTATGACAAAGTAAAATTTACAAGCGGTTTAGCGATTTAAATATTTCGATTCTATAAAAAAAAAATCATACCTACATAAATCTAGTTGACCAGTCATGTATATTGACTTATACAGGGTGAAATTGATATCATTGGCATAGTCTACCCATCGGACTGCACTAAAAAATCGGCTGTTGCATACATTTGAGTTAGGCATTGCAGTTTAGTATGGGGAACAGCAGATTTTTTAGTTGCTCCGATCGGTTTGCTCCGATTGTAAAAGTTGTTCAGTTTGATGGATAAACTCTTAGTTTAATAAAAAGGATGCCAATGATACCAATTTCACCCTGTAGAAAACAACTAAACAAATAAATATAATTATGAATATGAATTTAGTACTTACCGATTTACCCCTAACATAAAACAATGCCTTAAGTACTTTAATTATATTATTAGTCATTATAGAATTGCATGTTTTCTGTACCTACCAATGTTGTTGTTGTTTCTGTAGGTAGGTCTAGGTGTAGGTAGTAATAGTTAGTATTCTTTAGTTGTAAGTAGGTTCTTGCTATTTGTACCTACTTCAACTACTACGAGTGTTTATTCAGTCAATACAATAACGATTAGGTACCAGAGAAAAAAAAACATCTTCGTAACATTTTGATTCTGTGCCAGCTATACGTTGATAATGATAAATGTTAATTAATATTCATTACTTTTTATGATTGTGAGCTATACATTTATAATAATGTATGATTTTGGTACCACATTTGGGAAGAAAATACATTATTTTGGTTTTACCATGCGACAGAAAATAGGTACTACCTGCCTACCTACCAGATTTATAAGTTACCCAGAAGTACCAGCGCTATATTAGCGCGAGAAATTATATTGACCAATCAGGATGTACCACCTTCATTCCCTTGCCAGGATTGGCTAATTGTTTTCGGGCCCTTTTCGCTGCTATCCAACTTTGCACCGTCTCATACTAAACGACTTCGGGTTTTGTCTGGGGACTACGCAAACGAAGATTGTTGAAGGTTATTATTTTCCTGGTCGTACCTAAGTAATACCTACTTACCTACATTTATTTATACCTGTCTAAGTAGGTAGATATGGCATATACCTACGATGATATGTTCTTTACCAAATAAGGAAGGTATTCGCGAGTGCAGACATAAGAACACATCTTACTCTCTAGGCAGCTTTCTAGAACAGGTTAATAGAAAATCTATTCAGTAAATAAAGTATGAATGTTACTGCAGCTAAGCTTCAGCTAAGCTATCAAGAAAAACCGGATAAGTATGGTAAACAACATTCTACACTATTATTATAATGAGCGTTTTTCTTTTCTTTTTTAATTTTAGTTCCTAAAAAACTCGACAGATGATATGCTAATCGCTCCATAGAGACGTAGGCGAGATTCTGTCAAAATCAAGTCAAGACTGTGCCTGACTTTTTTTTAAAGGCCAAGGTATCGAGCCCTTACAACCATGTCAGACGTAAACAGTTTCATATTTTCGATTAAAATGATTCGTAAATAATGAAATATTCAATCAAAAGATGCGTTGGCATCTTTTTGATCATCTTCTCTCTCTTTATTATTTTAAAGAAACACTTTTTGAAATTTTGACCTTTATTCGCACAGACCGTATCGCCATCTATCGATCCACTAGAAAACCAAAAGAAAAACGCTCATTATAAATTGCAACAAAAGATGTTTGTAGTATTCGAACACTGAACATGAATATTAAAAATAAAAAGAAATTGCAATGTGGTTTTTAGTGTCCCTGACTCCAAATCAATTTTGTTTGTCTGTCTGTTTGTTTGTTTGTTCGAGCATCACGCAGAAACTACTGGGCCGATATTGATGAAACTTTTTTGTTTGAAAGCTTATAAGACTTAAAATCTGGTAGGTATATTATAATTTGTGCGGGCGAAGTCGCGGGTAAAAGCTCGTGATAATTTTAGATCATTTATATCTACCCACGCTACGTAGGTAGACATAATTCAAAGTATATCCAGTTTTTAACCTATACCTAGGTTGCATCGGGCATCGACCTGCATCTTCTAGAATATTCTTACATACGTAAGCGTTGTTATTTTCACGTTTTTGCCGATTTATTAGGTAGGTACTTTGTATTTATGGGTATGTATAAGGTAGGTATGTATAGGTAAGGTTCCCGGATTCCTTTAAAGTACGAGTGAATAGGCATCTTCTGGGTAAGCTCGCTACATCTACGACCCCATCTTCGTCCTGAGGACTGGATTGAGGTCAAGAGCAAACCCATAGTTAATAAAAAAAAAAAAAAAAAAAAAAAAGTACTATGTTATAAATATAATACTCTGTGGTACTACTAATCAATACTTATAAAAGATTTCCGTGACTGACAGACAAGGCACAGCCTAAACCGCTGAACATAGAAACATGGAATTTTTAATATACAGGGTGAAATCGATATCATTAGCATCCTTTTAAACTAAGAGTCTACCCATCAAACTGAACAACTAACACTATGGGAGCAAACCGATCAGAGCAACAAAAATCAGCTTTTCCATACTAAACCTGCAATGCCTACGCGACACAAATGTATGCACCAGCTTATTTTTTTTGTTGCTCCGATTGGTTTGCTCCCATAGTAAAAGTTGTTCAGTTTGATGGGTAGACTCTTAGTTTAAAAGGTTGCTAATGAAATCAATTTCACCCTGTATATTCTACAGAGGATGTAGGGGTGCACAAAAGAAGATAGGACGCTATACTAGACCAAAGAAAATGTATAATCCTGACTGGACGCCGTCAGGCTCACCGAATATCTGGCCAATAAAATATAGAAATAGTAGAACAATTGAAACGAAAAGAAGAAGACAGGATTTTTCAAAAATCTACCCCTGGGCCCTGGGTAATCAAATCACGCGGACGAAAATAATTGAACGAAATTTTTTGTTTGTGTGAAAACGAACTTTCTCATGGATGATACCTATGTAGAATAACTTTGTAAGAAAAATTATATAAATAAAAAAATAATAATAAAAAATATAAATAAAAAAATATTATTATTATTATAAATTTTTAAATAGGAAATGTCTCGGAAAGCCATCACCCAGGATAAGACATATGAACTGCCCAGGCCGATTTGGAGGTCTTTAAATAGGACCGAAGTTGGCCGGAGTAAGGAGAACCTGTCCAAATGGGTTTTATAGATGGATCAGAGTGTGAATGTAGTGTTGTCCTTCAGACTATGCCACATCTCATATCCTGCCCTTCCTGTCCGCAAACATGCACGCGAATGCAGTTTATGATGCTTATGGTGGTATTGCTAAATTGCTATCCCTGTGGCAAAATACTGGAGCTGGAAAAATATAAAATGACATGCCATCGACTCGATAGAAGAAGTGAAATTGGTCTTGAGGCGTTTTTATTTGCTATCTACTTTACCCCACATTGTAGTCTGAACCTTATAAATATTATACCTGAACCACAGCCCGGACACTGCATACAAAAAATTGAATTTGACAAGATGACGTCATCACACGCGACCAAAGAAATTGAACCTTATGTCTTCTTATTAGGTAACGAGTAACCAGTGCGAAGTAACCAGAGGGCGATAGAGGGGGTGAGGTAAAAAGTTGGTGGGAGGAGGGAGTGTCCGTACTGTATCTATTAATTAATAGATACTCTTTCTTATACTGAACCCACCCTTTACCTACTCGCTCTAATCCGTATTTATTTAATCGTTCAACGCGTGTACTTATCATGCATGAGTAATTTAAATCTGATTTATGATTAAGTAAATAGTGAGCATGCTAAATGCCGATGAATGCTAATATGCATAAAATTAATAAAAAGATTAGGTACACAACTACACATTATACCTACAATAAATACAGGGTAAAATTGATATCATTAGCATCCTTTTAAACTAAGAGTCTACCCATCAAACTGAACAACTTTTACTATGGGAGCAAACCGATCGGAGCAACAAAAAATCTGCTTTTCCATACTAAATTGCAGTGCCTGCTCGACTCAAATGTATGCAACAGCTGATTTTTTAGTTGCTCCGATCGGTTTGCTCCCATAGTAAAGGCTGTTCAGTTTGATGGGTAGACTCTTAGTTTAAAAGGATGCTAATGGTACAGGCTATACTAGGTACATAGTTAAAACTTTTAGAGCATGCAAGAATATATTTTTGAACTAACAAATTTTGTTGCACAAAATTAGAAGCACAAAACGGTATCTACCTAGTCACTGCTTTCGCCAAAAAATAGGGTTACGGAGACCTAAAAAATCAAAGTTGTGACTTTAAACCAGTGCCGGATTAACCATAGAGGCAAAGTAGGCAGCTGCATATGGGCGCAGCGACGCCCAGGGGCCCCGCAGCCCAAGAGAAAAATTTGTAAAATCTCGAAGATTTAGGCCCACCCCAAAATTAAAAGGAATTATTTGAAAATCTGTGACAGGCAATAAAAAAGGTATTAAAAATGTACTTATTGCAAAATTGAGAGCTCGCTTCGCTCGCTCATCTTTGTTGTTTTATTAACCGCTTTAAATCTGAACTCTCGCTGGAACCGAGTTATTATATCTTTTTTTAATATAAAGCTCTTTCTGCTCGCTCATGCTGCTTTTGTCTCATACACAAATCAGCTCTATTTTGCCATGAGCTATACAATCAACATATTATAACTTTATAGTTAGACCTTATGGTCTAACAAAATTAGCTGAAACTATTTTAAGGAGACGATCGGACCATCAAACTGAACAACTTTCTCTATGGGACCAATATCGAAATCGCGAATGAACTGTTTGAAGTTAAAAAGCGCAGAGATTTAACTGCGACCACCTAGCTTGTATCTAGCCCTTGGGGCCACAGAGACAAATCCATCCAAAGGAGGCCCCGAGGCTGGCATTGCCTTGGGGCCTCTATATATGGCTTAATCCGGCCCGGCTTTTAAACATAAACACTGCAGGAAAATTACAGTATTAGCGGCTGCTCCACTAGTGGCTGATTAGAGCTACAACCATATAATAAATACTACAACTCTAAGATTAAAGAATTAATTATAAATAGTAAATATAGAGTTTATTCAAATTTATTCAAAAACTAGCCAGTAAATGTGTCAACCAGTTCAACGACATTTATACACATGTCTTGCTAATGTAGGTACTACCTACATGAATAAAAATGCAGACGTAAAACATTTAAAAAGTTTGCCGTTCGCTGCAAAAACAAAGTCCAAGGTCTTCGAGGAGAATGACATGTAATGCGCATGCGTAACATACAAGCTTGACACACCCATTCTTCGCTCTATCATTACAAAATTACTGTTTTAGTATCTGCCACACCATACAGCATCGTACATTAGAGCCTATACAGGGTGAAATTGATATCATTGGCATCCTGTTAAACTAAGAGTCTACTCATCAAACTGAACAACTTTTACTATGGAAGCAGACTGATCGGAGCAAAAAAAAAATCAGCTGTTGCATACATTTGCGTCGAGTAGGCATCGCAGTTTAGTATGGGACAGCTGATTTTTTAGTTGCTCCGATCGGTTTGCTCCCATAGTAAAAGTTTTTCAGTTTGATGGGTAGAGTCTTAGTTTAAAAGGATGCCAATGATATCAATTTCACCCTGTATACCTACGCCACGTATTAGTTATCCGAGTACCTAATAATTACGTATATAATTTTTAACTTTAGTCACTGGAAAATTTATAGATATAGCTACCTACTTAGGTTTACACCAGAACAACTTTTGACTAGCCCTGAAAGCAGTACTTACCTACTTAGGTATTTCCGATTTCTTTTGTTCATTTATTCACACATCTACAAGTTGGGTAGAATTGCCAAAACTTTTTTTCATCGAAACCCCATAAAGTTCCCATTGTCTTTAAAATTGTGAGTAAGTTGTCCCTAAGTTCATTTGTATACCAAAACAGTTTATAAACTGAGCACTAAAAATAATATTATGAACAAGGCTTTTTTAATTTTTGACTGAAACGTTATACAACCGGTTTTAACGATACATTGATGCGCAGTACACTTGGAAATACCCACCTTACTAAATTACGAACCGGATATAACAACAACGTCATCACATCACACGAAAATATACCAAGTTAAAAAAAAACAGCCTGATACGCCCAATATTTCTGATTTTCTGATGAGGACAATTTTTGCAAAGCGTTATTGACGGTAATTATAAAATAGGTTGGTCTTTCTCTACTAAATAATATTGTTCTCTCTCTATGAAGAATGATTTGATAGATAAAAAAAACTAAAAAGTTAAAAAATAATATTGCAGCCTATGACTTTTTCGTTCGCATCATAAGAACATTAATTTGTTTTATTGAAGTCGCTGTCAAGCCGGTACGATTCGCGACAGGGCTTGCATTTTTTGGCTTGGTTTGACACCGACTTCTATAAAACAAATTAATGTTCTTATGATGCGAACGAAAAAGTCATAGGCTGCAATATTATTTTTTAACTTTTTAGTTTTTTTGAAGGCGGTTTTAATTTTTTGTTAAAATTTTGTTTATTTCACAATTTTTAGTGGTGAATTGATTAGTTGGATTTAATAGGAGTGCTTTAAATTAACAATCGCACTAGTCGGCACTACAATTTTCGAAGGTTCCCCTCGATTTCTCTGGGTTTCCATCATCAGATCCTGGATTCCTTATCATGGTACCACCCTCGGAACATCACCTTTCCAACAAAAAAAGAATTATCAAAATCGGTTCATAAACGACGAAGTTATCCGCGAACACACATAAAAAAAAAAAAAAATATATATACGGTCGAACTGAGAAACCTCCTCCTTTTTTGAAGTCGGTTAAAAAGAAACTGATAGAAGGATGGAATAGGATGTACCTACACGTGTAAGACGTGCCACACACATACGGAATTCCGTGATTTTGTGATTTTGTATAGGATTAGATACCTCCGCAATTAGGAACGCAATTATGGTGGGGGAAAATCCATACGAAATCGTAATCCTGATTTGGAATTCCGTATGTATGTGGAGGACTTAGTAGGTACCTATAACCGGTACCGAAAATCTTTAGGTACCTAATGGAACATCCCATTTAAAAAACATGTCCTTTGATCAACCAGTAACTTTGTATGTGGGAACTTAATCACTCTTAAACCTGCTTAAATAATTGAATACGTAACCTTTACACATTTGTGCAATAAAGTATCAAATAAGCACTGATGAAAATAAATGATAGAGCAGAATGTATTGCGCCACACCTCTCGACTGGACACTTTGGCTTGATAAGCACGTACGTAGGTACGCATCGGTATTGTACTCAATATGTCATGGTTATGTCCTTCTTTTAGATAAGGACAATGAACAAGACAGTACTTTATTATAGATTAAAAGAACTTAGGGAAAATCTACAAGAAACTCTTAGTAAAACTACCCGGAATGATCCGTTGAGAAATGGGAATATGTTGATAGCTTCTTAACGAACTATTTCTGATCGTCGTCTGTAATTGATCATCATTGTCATCTCCTCAGCTGACGTCCACTACTGGACTGGACATAGGCCTCCCCCAAGGATCGCTACAACGACCGGACCCGTGCTGCCCTCATCCAATGGGTTCCCGCCGTCTTCACCAGGTCGTCGGTCCACATTATGGGGAGCCTATCTATTGCGCATTTTGGTACACAGTCGTAACTTGAGAACTCGTGTAATTTATTGATTCGTTAAAAATGCAACATCAATTGAAAATTACGTTCATTTTGTGGTAGGTAGGTACACAATGAGAGCTTCCCCGACGAAGGTACTGAACCGATTCGTCCAGCTCACCCTGAGCAAGCCCTTAAACCTGATAGGAAAATCCTTTTACCACGATGAAAGTCAAACTAAAACGATGATATTATGCCATCGACTCGATAGACCACAAATGTTGACCCATTGAATCCAGGAATCAGGTAGGTAAATCGATCGTTATCTTCTATCTTCATTCATAGATTCCACGCGGAAGAAGTTGAGGACATGATTAAATAAATAAATTAAATTAAAATAAAGAAGTTTGGCGGAAGGCCATATAATGTGAGACCCAGACATATGGGTCCCATACATGAATGAAACTTAGTAATACCTGTAGAGTGAAACAAAACTAACAAAAAACGAAATTGGTTGTAATCTGTAGAAGTTAGGGGAAAGGTATTTCTCCTTATGATACCTTTTGTATCAAGTGTGTGAAACTCATAATGTTTCTTATTAGGTAGCCCACTCAATCTTCTACGCATTCATTGTGTTTTTTTTAATGGAAATTCACGATAACTGTACAATATTATGATAATGGAATCAAACGAAATCACACACACTATCAGTTCAATAAAGCCAAATACATTCCGGAACGTCCAAAAACTACCTCAGTGATAATATTAGACGAAAATAGCTGTCATAGTTGCGTTTTGCTACTGCTTTTTGGATGACTTGTCTATTTTACTAGTTAGTTTTTAGAGTTGGGCGCATTTTTGGGATTGGCTAAAAAATCATAAGGTCACCTGTTTAGAGTTTTAATTTAAAGTTGAAAATTAAGTCATAATTCACGGATCGCAAATTTTTAACTTTAGACCAATATTTTCATAACTTTTATTAAAGTTACGATGCTGACGATGTTATGAATAAAGGCACAATTCATGAAGATTAAGTTGCAAAAAAAGAATCTCTAAAAAGTCTTACACTTTTTTTTTAGAAGTTGTTTAAGCCGGTCATGTCGAGTTTCCTCAAAAAATCGGAAAAATCATCATAACTCGAAAACTGTAAAAAATCGCGGAACATACATGGGGGTGATTCGGATACCCCACGACATACCGGACCTAAATTTTACGTTTGAACGTCAACTCCCCGGCCACCCTGCATATCGAATCTCTGTGATTATTTCTCTTGCGCGATTTATGTCTTGCATTCGATTGTGAACCTTATTTGTAGTAGGTTACGAGTTACGTATTTACGATGAACGTTGTCTTTGTATGGAGCATATTTCCGCGAGCGACGGTATCGCCATCTGTTGGCATCTTTGCTATAACTTGTGGGTGATGAGATGATCTGAAGCAAATCCCCACAAACCTTTGCAACAAATTACCAGTTGGAGCAAAGTTTCTTACCACCCTAAAAAGGGAATATGGTTGTGAGTTTATGTATTTTGTATACCTAAGCATACAATTTAAATAAGTACGTCTGGAGACTCTGGAGCATATTGCAAGTTTAAAAATTATGGCAAAATCTCTGAAACAGTTTGTAAAGAATTGATAGGTAACTAAACAAAATGTTGGTCGCTCCGGACCATGTCGTAAATTTCCCAATCATAAGCACTTCTGGTCACCATTTTCCCAGGTCGTCTAAGTATCTCCTGATACTAAGTACCTAAATCGTCACGTAAGAGGTGCTCATCTCATATTTTCCAGAGGACATCGGGGCGAGGGAGTCCCTGTCTCAGGACCGATCTAACGCTCCAGTATCTATCCTGTTCCAGTTGTTGGGGAGGCAAGGCCCCCTAGGTTCGCTCTTGTCATTAAATCGGTCGTCATATACAACGTGTTAATGAATTAGCGCAAAACCTCATACACCCCAACTGATTTATAACAAAATAATTAGATTGAAACAATAATTTCATTATTTTGATTGTTAAAATTTTAAGTTATTCGCATTTTAAGTTTTGAGGCAAAAATGATTTGTTATCATTTCAGCACTGAATGAAAGCGCTAATGTACTCATGGATACATTTTAATAATCTTGTTTTGGTAGTAATTAGGGTGAGTGTGCCCGTGGGGTGGGTTGACATCGGGTTAAAAAAAAAATTTTTTTCAAACAAATTATTTAATATTTTTGAAAAAATTACCTATGTTGAAACCATGATAATTCGATTCTGCTCTCGATTCTAAACAAACTACTTTCTAGTTTTGCGTTAATTCATTAACACGTTGTATAAGAACGGCACAAAGTCACGGCAGTAAGTAGGGTGAGTGTGCTCGTGCGGTGGGTTGACATCGAATTCAGAAAATTTAAAATTTTGCATACGAATTTAATATTTTGAAAAAAATTACCTATGTTGAAACCATGATAATTCGACTCTGCTCTCGATTCTAAACAAACTACTTTCTAGTTTTGCGTTAATTCATTAACACGTTGTAAATTATTTTTTGAAAAGATGGAGCTATGCTTGGTAATGCGACACCTGTCGTTGAATCTAAGAAACGTAGCTAAGTTTTACGCTTCGGATTGAAAGAGAAAGATCTACGTACAACGCCATCTCACGGCGATCGATAATACTGTAATATTATCTTGGATCCAAGTCCAGTTAGTTTACTCAGCGGTATCATCTTGATAGTGAAGATGGCATTTATGTCACAAAATTAGATAAATTTATATTATTCTTTTGATTCCACTTGTTCAAAAAAGAACTATAATTTTATTAAAGAAGTTTGGCGGAAGGCCATATATTGTGAGACCCAGACATATAGTTCCCATACATGAATGAAACTTAGTAATACGTGTAGAGTGAAACAAAACTAACAAAAAACGAAATTTGTTGTAATCTGTAGAAGTTGGGGGAAAGGTATTTCTCCTTATGATACCTTTTGTATCAAGTGTGTGAAACTCATAATCGTTCTTATTAGATAGCCCACTCAATCTTCTACATATTCATTGTGTTTGTTTTAATGAAAATTCACGATAACCGTACAATATTATGATAATGGAATCAAACGAAATCACACGCACTATCCGTTCAATAAAGCCAAATACGTTCCTTAACGTTAAAAAACTACCTCAGTGATGATAATATTAGATGAAAATAGCTGCCATGTTTGTGTTTTGCTACTGCTTTTTGGATGATTTGTTTATTTTACTAGTAATTTCTACTTTTGAACCCGGACTTCTAGAGATGAGGAAGTTTTTTAAAAATTTGCCTTAATTTTTTCTGTTTATAATAATTATGACCGCCGCGCCGTCCTGAAGGGCTTTTAGTTTTCGTAAAAATGGCTGGGTCCAAATTCGCCAAAGTTCTTTAATGATTATAATAGGTACCTAACTACCTAGTTAGTTACATCATGTCATGGCCAATAAAAAAAATGTTTGAATTTAATTTCAAGGTATTATCCAGGTCAACCCGCAACATCACAGACATATGGTCTTGTCCTACCTAAGTATTTCTCTAAACTCCTGTATAATCTCTACATCAAAATCGGTCCAGCCTTTTACCGTGATGGAGACATTCTGCATTTTGACAAGGAAGTAGGTAGGTAGGTACAGTCAGTCAATAAGTTATATACACTTTTGTTCTACATCGTAGTACTAAAGTGTATACAACATGTTAATGAATTAAAGCAAAACTAGAAAGCAGTTTGTTTAGAATCGAGAGCAGAATCAAATTATCATGGTTTCAACATAGGTAATTTTTTTCAAAATATTAATTAATTTGTGTATAAAATTTTAAATTTACTGAACCCAACGTCAACCCTCCGCACAGGCACACTCACCTGACTTACTACCAAAACAAGATTATTAAAAATGTATCCATGAGTACGTTAGCGCTTTCATTCATTGCTGAAATGATAACAAATCATTTTTGCCTCAAAACTTAAAATGCGAATAACTTTTAATTTTAACTATCAAAATAATGAAATTATTGTTTCAACTAATTATTTTGTTATAAATCAGTTGGGGTGTATGAGGTTTTGCATTAATTCATTAACACGTTGTATAAGTTATTGCTGCTGACTGTACCTAGGTATTAAAAATTATGATAAAGTTACAGTAACTTAAATATTATACATAAAGACACTTACAAAAGTCCTTACATGAACTCAATCTAAGATTAAAATCTAACACTATATTATCTATCTCTATATTATCTATCTATCTATTCTCTATCTCTATCGTCGTGATCAGAAGTCCAGTTATCATCTCAGCCGATGGACGTCCACTGCTGGACATAGGCCTCCCCCAAGGATCGCCATAACGACCGGTCCTGCGCTGCCCTCATCCAACGTTTTCCCGCCACCTTCACCAGGTCGTCGGTCCACCGTGTGAGGGGCCTACCCACGCTGCGCTTTCCGGTACGCGGTCGCCACTCGAGAACTTTTCGGCCCCACCGGCCATCGGTTCTGCGAGCAATGTGCCCCGCCCACTGCCACTTAAGTTTAGCAACTCTTTGGGCTATGTCAGTTACCCTGGTTCTTCTGCGGATCTCTTCATTTCTGATTCGATCTCGCAGGGAAACTCCGAGCATAGCCCTCTCCATTGCCCTTTGGGTGACTTTCAGCCTTTTTATGAGGCCTTGAGTGAACGACCACGTCTCTGTTCCATATGTCATCACTGGCAACACACACTGATCGAAGACTTTCGTTTTAAGACACTGCGGTATTTGGGACGTGAAGATACTACGTAGCTTCCCGAACGCTGCCCAGCCGAGTTGGATTCGACGGTTGATCTCTTTCTCGAAGTTGGACTTACCTAACTGAATAGTTTGTCCCAGGTAAACATAATGGTCAACAACTTCGAGCGCAGGTTTCCGATCATTACAGGAGTGGGTACAACATGGTCATTTGACATGATCTTCGTCTTGTCCATGTTCATTTTCAGACCAACTCGTTCGGAGGCTCTGCTGAGATCATCGAGCATTTGACTGAGCTCCTCCATAGTCTCCGCCATGATGACTATATCATCGGCAAACCGAAGGTGACTGATGTACTCGCCGTTTATGTTGATGCCTAGCCCTTTCCAGTCCAGAACCTTGAAAACATCTTCCAGTGCAGCGGTGAACAGTTTCGGAGATATAACGTCTCCCTGCCTCACGCCTCGCTGCAGTAGGATAGGTTTCGAGTTCTGGTCCTGTAGTCGGACTGACATAGTGGCGTTTTTGTACAAGCATTTCAGCACTTCGATGTACCGGTAGTCTACTTGGCAACGCTGAAGAGACTGCAGTACAGCCCAAGTCTCGATCGAATCAAAGGCTTTCTCGTAGTCCACGTACGCCAAGCAAAGGGGCAGGTTATACTCTTCAGTCTTCTGTATAACTTGCCGAAGCGTATGTATGTGGTCCACAGTGCTAAAGCCCTTTCGGAAACCGGCCTGTTCGGGAGGCTGGAAATCGTCAAACCTGCGCGCGAGACGGTTCGTAATGACTCTCGAAAACAGCTTGTAGACATGGCTAAGAAGGGAAATGGGCCTATAGTTCTTCAACAGGGCATTATCGCCCTTTTTGAAGAAGAGCACCACCAGACTTCTGTTCCATGCCTGCGGCGTTTTGCCCTCGAGTATGACGGAATCGAACAGCTTCTGAAGGGCCTTCAGGACCGGTTTTCCACCCGCCTTCAGAAGCTCGGCCGTAATCCCATCATCACCCGGCGCCTTGTTGTTCTTTAGCTGTTTGAGAGCCATACTAATCTCGTACAGGCTGACGTCCGGAATATCTTCTGTGTAGTGCCGGGTCAATCTAGCTCTTGGGTCGTTAGCCAGATCTGTAGCGGGTCTTCGTGTTGACGTGTATAACTGTCCATAGAACTTCTCAACCTCTCTCAGAAGCTCAGGCTTGGACGATACGATTCTGCCATCCTCAGTCTTCAGCTTTGATAGCTGGCTTTGCCCAATAGACAGATCCCTTGCGAAAACTTTGGAGCCTTTGTTCCGCTCTATAGCCTCCTTAATACGCTCGGTGTTAAACCGACGCAGGTCGCAAGTCACGGACTTTGAAATCTGCCTATTGAGCTGCCGGTATTTATTCGCATCATCTGAAGACTGCAGAATCATCTCGCGCCTTTCCTCCATGAGCTTAAGAGTAGGGTCTGAGATTTTCTTAGTTCTATTTGTACGACGGGTCTTAAAGAACTTGGACCCGACCGCATGGACAGTTTCCACAAACCCATCGCTGTAATCGTCCACGCTACTCCCCAGGCAATCAAAACGATTTTGGAGTTCGAGCTGAAAACTACAGGGGTTTTGGATCTGGATCGGTACTGGACGGAGCGTAGACTTCATCAGACGAGATCTTTCGAGCTTGATATTAAGATTCAATGTGCCTCTTACCATACGGTGATCGCTTCCGGTTTTAAACGCGTTTAACACAGAGACATCATTGAATATTTGCTTCTTCGTCGACATGATGAGGTCTATCTCATTTCTTGTACCGGTCGGGCTCAACCAGGTCCACTTTCTGTGCTCCCGCTTCTTAAAGAAGGAGTTCATCATATAGAGTCCCTCCTTCTCCATGAAGCCAGCCAGCAGTTGGCCCCGTTTGTTCCGTCGTCCATACCCAAATTTTCCCACTCGCATCTCTTCACCGTCTCGTTTGCCCAGTTTCGCGTTGAAGTCTCCCATGACCACCGTGAAGTGTGTTTTAGAACTATGCATGGCTCTAGAGATATCCTCATACATAGTTTCTACATCGTCGGCGTATTTCTCTTCTGAAGTCGGGGCGTATACCTGTATAACCTTCAACGAATACCGTTTGGTTATTCTGAGTATAAGGTACACCACCCTATTCGACACACTTTCGATCTTCTCCACGTTGTTCACAAGAGACTTATGGACCATTAGCCCGACACCGTGCTGGGACTTTAGTTCGCCCTCTCGGAAATAGAGCAGGTTACCAGATTTGAGGATTATCGAGTCCTCTCCCTCTCTTCGGACTTCAGATAATCCAACAATATCCCAACGTATCCTGCTCAGTTCCTCCTCGAGTATAGCGAGCGACTCGTCGGTCCGCAGTGAACGTGTGTTGAACGTTGCCAGGTGCAGCTGTTGTCGGTTGTGGTAGCCGGATCTCTTCCGGAGATTCTTCGCACCCCCTGCCCCGCCGTTACCTTGACCGCTACCGTAGCCAGGAATAGCGGGGCCGCCGGGGACTGGGGGCCGTGTTAAGGGCGTACTTGCCATGTTGGGGGGTTTTGCCATAATCGCCACGCTTGGCAGGCGGGTTGGCGATCGCAGTTCGGCTGGATGTGTGTACGCAGAGGATGCTGCTGCCCATCTTCTGGTAGGTCCCTTAGTCGCCTTTTACGACACCCACGGGTAGAAATGGAAGTCCAGTTAGGTACATTCCAACTATTTTTAGTGTTCCGTACCAAAATTAGCAAAACGGAACACTTATGGAATCAGCTCGGTGTCTGTCCAATGTCGGGCAATTTGGGGTGGTAGAAAGGGTAAATAAAAAAAAATTGTTCCCTATGTTGTGGGGTATCAATTGAAAGCTTATGAAAATATGAATCTAAAAATATATTTTTCAAATTATTTAGTATTTGTTTAAAAAAATTGTCAATTAAATCCGAGACATTGCTGTCCCCATCTCTATTTCAAAAAATATAGCCATTTAAGATCTGAAAAAAATCGTGAACATCAGAAATAACGTGCAGATGGCGGGAAAATTATCAGGGTGGCCCTAACTTGGATAGTTTTATCTAGACCTAAAAAACTATCACAAGTGTAAAATGATCATCAGTTACTATGTGACCACATACTAAGTAAGTGTCAATTTATAGTGGTTGTCATCAATGACCCATGTTAAACAACTGGTAGTACGGAACACTGATTGCCCGAGTACCGACTCGTACTTAGCCGGCTTTTTTAAACATGGCTCATCGCGGAGGTTTCAAAAGGGAATAACGTTGTCAATTAATTAGTGGTGTTAGGCGGCTGAAAAAAAAAAGAAAATTTTGATCGTGTGTTTCTATAAAGAAGATCATCATCATCTCAGCCGATGAGATCATCATCTCAGGACGTTCACTGCTGGACATAGGCCTCCCCCAAGGATCGCCATAACGACCGGTCCTGCGCTGCCCTCATCCAACGTTTTCCCGCCGCCTTCACCAGGTCGTCGGTCCACGTGTGCGGGGCCTACCCACGCTGCGCTTTCCGGTACGCGGTCGCTACTCGAGAACTTTTCGGCCCCATCGGCCCTCGGTTCTGCGAGCAATGTGCCCCGCCCACTGCCTCTGAAGTTTAGCAATTCTTTGGGCTATGTCAGTTACTCTGGTTCTTCTGCGGATCTCTTCATTTCTGATTCGATCTCGCAGGGAAACTCCAAGCATAGCCCTCTCCATTGCCCTTTGGGTGACATTCAGCCTTTTTGAGGCCTTGAGTGAACGACCACGTCTCTGTTCCATTATGTCATCCATCACTGGCGATACACACTGATCGAAGACTTTCGTTTTAAGCATAGATTTAAATACTATGGTTTTAAGACACTGCGGTATTTGGGACGTGAAGATACTACGTAGCTTCATTGGATTCGAAGGTTGATCTCTTTCTCGAAGTTGGATCTACCTAAAAAAGATACCTAAATGTATTTCTAGAAGTAGGTATCTAAAATTCTTATTTTGTTTACCTATACAAAATAACCGTTCTAAAGGTAGGTACTTAAGGTAGGTATAATTAAAGTCCCAGCTTTTTGTTTATTCGCATTCCAAATTAAGATAATAACTGCGTGACATCCTAAATTAACATATCAACAAATAATTTCCAAATTAGACGGAAAGGTGAATGAACATCAAATGTGCAAAATTAAACCAATCATCAAAGATATTTTTTTTGGTCCAAAAAATAAATAAATCAATCTTTTTGGCTGTACTTTGTCCTTGTTGCTGGTAGTTTTTTTATCAAAGAATACTTGAAAAACCTAAGAGGTAAGAAATTATTATTTTCTTTTTATAAATTCTCTAATGGTTTCAAGCATTTTTTTTTTGCAAAATTAGGCCAGGACACGGTGTTTTTATCAAAGAGACTGAATATATATTTTTTTACACCTGTAAGGAGATTTTTGTGGAATTACTTGCCTAACAACCCGCCCCAACTTTGCCAGGGTGGGATCTACAATAATAAGTACCTACCTACCTATTCTACCCAATGACATTAGTAAACAAGAATGGGTAGGCCTTACGCGAACATTTCAAACCATAAAAATGAGGCAAAACAATTGACAGTTTACTTCGAAAATGTACTGAGATGACAGACCAAGTACTTCAAACCATAAAAATGAGGCAAAACAATTAACAGTTTTACTTCGAAAATGTACCTACTGAGATGACAGACCAAGTACCCTAATTTGTATTGAAGTGCCCTAGATTTGCGTGCTTCAACTTAAAGCGCTTTGGGCCTATCCATTCATTTTACTTTGATCTAAGATTCTACCTATACCTATAAATTGTCAAAATGACAGTGACCGTACCGATCTGTTGCGTTGTTTAAGAAACGGAAAGCAACTTTATTTTATACTATGTAAAGAAGATTTTTTATTTACCTATTATTAAAATATCGTAACCGTCCGATCATGATAGAATTTTGAAAAACTTTATTGTTGGTTGTCACTGAAAGCTGATCATTTACAAATATGCAGTTCAGGTTTTGTGTTAATTAACACGTCGCGCGTCGTGGTCCTTTTAATTTACTCAACTGTCAAAGTAAGATACTGGATGATTTTTTTTACCGTTCCGAAACTTTCAGCGGTGGTTCAGACCATCAAACTGGACAACTTTTAATATGGGAGCAAACCTGAAATTTAAAAAAAAATCAGCTGTTCCATACTAAAACTGCAATGCCTACTCGACTCAAATGTATGAGACAGTTGATTTTTTTCCGATTTCAGGTTTGCTCCAATAGTAAATGTTGTTCAGTATGATGGGCTGACGAGCCACCCCTGAAAGTGTCGGAACGGTAAAAATAAAACCGGTCAAGTGCGAGTCGGGCTACTCGCGCACCGAGGGTTCCGTGTCACACCACCACAGAACACAACATTATTAACTTAGAAAAAAAACTTTTTTGTCCGGGACCTTTAGCACAAGACCGACTCACACTTGGCCGGTTTTTAGTATTTGTTGTTATTTTGTGAGTTTGCTCTATACCCTTTGGGTACGGAACCCTAAAAATCATCCAGTATAGTCTAACGTCTATCGTCTTCCTGAGTCTTCCGAGGGAGGTTGAGGTACATTTGTGGGGGGAGTATCCTTACCCTAGGGGAGCGTGTAATTTCTCTATGGTCCTTATACTGTGTGAACCTAGATGACAATCATGTGTGTAAGTAATGAAATGCTCCATCAAGTGTAAAGTATTGTAACACGTTTTACAAACAAACCGGCTAATTTAACAGGCACAACCAGTATGGGGTTTCCCTACCCAGTGTCTCCGGCAATACCGTTCTTAGTTTATGTGTGTGACGTACCGTTCTAGGCAGAACCACTCAACATACTAAAATAATGGTACTACATTTGTAAACAAAGTTTAAACAGGTTCTATATAACTGTCCCCTGGACTGCTACATTGTGATTTGGAAGGTCAGGAAAACCCTGTGAAGAGCGAGATGGAAGATTAGATGTCTCTGTCTAACAGCATCCTTCGAAGATATATAGCCTGACCATGAGTTGTCGTGATGCAGTCGTGCTTTTCAAAAGTAGCAGTTGCTTGAAGAAAAAAGTCAAAATGGTGAGTGAGCGTGCGACTTAAAACAATTTTTTTTTAATTAAAAATAAAAGTATAATTTGATCTTTTAAAAAAATGATTAAAATATATTTATTTGAAATATTTACTTATTGCCAAATTTTTAATTAGTTAAATACAGGGTGTATAATAAAATAGGACAGTTACTTAAAGGGGTGCTTTAGACCATCAAACTGAACAATTTTTACTATGGGACCAAAACGGAAATCGCGAAAAAAAAATCTGCTGTCCCATACAAAAGTGCAAGCATAACTCGACTGAAATGTAAGGGACAGCAGTTTTTTTTTCGCGATTTCGATATTGGTCCCATAAAGAAAATTGTTAAGTTTGACGGTCTAAAGCACCCCTTTAAGTAGCTGTCCTACTTTATGTTACACCCTGTATTTATAAAAAGAAAAATTTTAAGATCCTCGACTATAAAGTTAATCTTCTTTGGGTAATTTGTCTAAATTCAGCTAAGAAAGTCTATGATAAATTATTTGCTTCAATTATTACTGTTTTGATAGCAATTAATTAACGTATCCAATCTTCTGAAAAATCCAAAAAAAAAAATAATCCAACAATATTTAACTCCTGAGAAAATTCTGATAAACTCTATAAGCCTATTTCTTGCCCTAAGAATCTGCCTGTAAAAAAATTAAGTTTCTTACCATTATTTTACATTAAAAGCAATTAATTAACACAGATGAAAGCATTCGCGACGATCCTACTGATCGTGGGGGCGAGCCTCGCGTACCCAGCCGACGAAGAACAAAGACCCCTACCAGCGCAATTACCACCCAGCCTTCCAGAACAAAACCAGGATCTTCCACCACTCCCAGAACAAGCTCAACAAGGTCTAGAACCACCGCAACCTGGTCTGGAACAAGCTCAACCAGATCTAGAACAAGCTGGTCAACAAAGCCCCGATGATTCCGACTTGAAAACTGATGCCACTTTCTGGTTTGGCCGGTCGTACTTCCCCTACGGCGGTTACAGGAGATCATACTCGTACTACAGACCTAGGGCAAGGTATGTTCCGTTGACGTAAACTAATTGGATCTATTGTGTAACTTAATGCGCACTTGAGACTAATTATTAATAATAGAGACGTTTAATTCAACAATTAGAAATATGTAAACACTGAATGAAAATTATTCAAGATATTGTAAAGCGGTTGTTACATTGACGGAAAATCTTTGATATTGGATTTTTAGATTAGGTCATTAATAAGAATGTTAAAAACCTCAAAATGGGTAAACTAAATTCGAAGCAAATGCGGTACTGTGGAAAATATCCAGCTGCAAGTGTAATGTGCCCGGAATCAATCGCAGTGGTTGTTAGGAACAGTATGATACCTAGTTTAAAACAAAATCTTTTGGATGCATAGGCTCTTTTGTGACCATTTTAGTCGTGTTCGGGAGAGACTAAAATGGTGTAGGTACGTGCTTATAGTTTCATTTTAATTTAGTTACGCCGACGTTACGTTAAGCCGTTGGTCCCGGCTACTATCTCTGGTGGTAATAGTCTTTACATAAAAACCACGTCAGAGGCCGTAAGGCGGTCTGAAAAAACTCTGACACCAGGGCTCTGCCCACACGATAAGAAGAAGAATTTAGTTACGAAGTGTTCGGTTTACTATGATGTGTAGAGCCCCAAATAAAATTGAAAAAAAATCAAAAATCTTTTTGCATCGAGTGCATTGGGGGCGTAGAATTTATTTCATTGCCTTGCCTACAAACCCTACTATCATTTGTCAATGATTTAATAAACACTAAGAATTAAGTGCAATCAATGAAGGCGTAAAAAGTCATTGTTTACTAACATGATCAATTACTAGAACAGAGCATTCTTATTGGAACTAACTAGGTATACCTAGGTAACAGCTACATAATTATTAATTAAACACATTACAAAACTGTTTGCGATGTCTTGTTAAGTGTTACAATTACCTACTTATCACTTAACCTTATCAAAAACTTCGAAAACAAGGATATAAGAGTTTTGTATATTAGGACCATAATTAAAGAGTTCCGTAGACTGAAAAGATAGAAACATGACATTTGGAATACATAATTATCGTACAGAGGTAAAGGAGGTGCACTAGCTAAGAATAAAACATGATTTTTCGTAAATCAACCCCTAAAGGGTGCAATGCGGTAATGCAGTGTTAATATTTTCCGGAATCTACGCGAACGAAGCAAGCATAAAACTATGTATATAGGGTGAAATCGATATCATTAGCATCCTTTTAAACTAAGAGTCTACCCATCAACCTGAACAACTTTTACTATGGCAGCAAAGCGATCGGAGCAAAAAAAAATCTGCTGTCAAATCATTTGAGTCGCGAACTCCTGCGTCGACATTGCAGTTTAGTATGGAACAGCAGATGTTTTATTTGCTCCGATCGGTTTGCTCCCATAGTAAAAGTTGTTCAGTTTGATGGGTAGACTCTTAGTTTAAAAGGATGCTAATGATATCAATTTCACCCTGTAGTGTGGCAATCTAATTTGTCCTGTTCTAATCCAACGGTATGAGACATTAATTTAAAATATTTGCTGATCTTATCTACGTATATCCGTTATTTAAAGCAATTTGTCCATACCGAAACACCTACTATGTTAATAGCGGTCAACAAACGCATTATTTTGCATACGAAAGTTCGTAACAATTCCCAGTTAACATTTGTTTAGCATCTTCGGTGGTCCAACAACCTAGGTATTAAACATTATTGAACTAAACTCGACTAAAATATCGAGTACTTTAAATTGACAACATTTCATTTTTTAACCACCTGTTTCTAATGAAAAATATAAAAATAGGTAAAAAAATAAGAGATACTTACGTATTTATTCGATTAAATTTTTTAACGATATTTCTATTTTTAATTTACTTTAGAATTTTCTGAAAACCGTAGGATGAATTGACCATAATACTTTGGCCGCAATGAAATTAAAAATAAAAACTGTCAAATACAATAGAAAAGTCAAGCAGGCAAAGGAATATAATCTCATTCAACCTCTATTTATTTTTTTAGTATTTTTCAAATAACTCGATAAATAATGGATAGAAAAATCTGATAATTTTGATATTTAAGCTGTGAATCACATAATCTCCAAATGGTTTTCTAATTTTGGTACCTTTGCTTTCTTAAAAAGAAATGTTGTCAATTCTAAATGTAAAAATAAAGTCAACATAATTTTGCGGTATAGTAGATATCTATAACACTGCCATAAATTATCTCTGGGATTGGCTCTCTAATAGCCATGCTTTTTCTTATTGCTGTCTCCGGTTTGCAATGCTCTGTGTCCCACTGCTGGGCAAATGCCTATTCTTTCTTCCTTCGATTCTCTTTATTTAATGCAAGCTCGGGACAACCCACTCCATCTTCTCCTGGGACTTTTAACCTGTAAATTACACGTTAAATATCCCATTTGAATAGGATCTTTTGCGTGTTCATGCTTAAGCTAAGATTTCTTAATTTAGTCAAGCAGTCTTCTTAACATTTTGTTTCTTTTTTTCCAGGTATTACTCGTACTACAACGCCCCGTACTATGCGCCTTACTACTCTTCCTGGTACAACTACTGGTAAATGATGTGAAACAAGTCAACAAGCTTGAACATTTCATCACGTCACTTTAGTTTTGTTGTAAAACAAAGTATTATTAAAGATTTAAGCTTATGCCAACCACGTTGTTTTAATACTATCCAAACTTATGTAGGTACCTACTTACACTTAATACGTACCTACATAGGTATATTCCATTTCAATAGGTCTTGTCCATCTCTCAACAGAAGAAAAATCATAGATTTTCTCTAGTAGGTATTTTCTGTAGGCTACTCTCTACTCACACTCAATTGTCAACCTAGGTATCTACCGATTATTTGGATTAGGACATTCGTTTGTTTTTATAATCGAACGTCCTGTATTTAAAATTAAACAGGTTGTTTCAAAAGTAAAAATAAACATTTAAAACTTTGTTTGGACCATCAAACTGAGCAACTTTCACTATGGGACCAACATCGAAATCGCGAAAAAGAAATCAGTTGTCCCCATGGACCTCTTAAGACATCAATGGCTGTCCCATACATTTAATAAACTCGAGTTGTAGTTAGTATGGAACATCAGTTTTTGTTTTCGCGATTTCGATATTGGTCCCATAGTGAAATTCTAAACTGAACCACCCAATGACCGACCGAACCGAAGAACCCTTCAATGTTTATTTGTATTTTTGTAACACCTTGTATAAATAAAACTGGTCAAGTGCGAGTCGGGCTACTCGCACCGAGGGAGGGTTCCGTACCACACCACCACACAACATATTTGCAAAAAAGTTTTGTTTTTTCCGGGACCTTTAGCACGAGACGAACTCACACTTGGCCGGTTTTTATTATTTGTTGTTATACTTTAGAGTTTGCTTTATAATCACACCAAGATTTACACTTGTGTGTATCACCATTTTTAAGATAGAGCGAGGAGAAAAAACGTTGATAAAAACTAGTTTCTTGTATGAAATTACGACCCCCCTTAATTTTTAACTTTTTGTTATTTTTATTATTTTTTGACAAATTTGCCGTAATAACGCATATTCTGTGAAAATTTCAACTGTCTAGCTATTACGGTTTAAAAGTTCCAGCCCTAAATAGGTAGGACGGAAGACGGCCGGACGGACGAACGGACGGACAGACAGACGGACGGGACGGACAACATAGGCTTGGTAATAGGGTCCCGTTTTCACCCTTTGGGTACGAAACTCTAAAAGCGGAATCAAGGTAAAGCAGCTAACCTTATACAGGGTGAAATTGATATCATTAGCATCCTTTTAAACTGAGAGTCTATCCATCAAACTGAACATCTTTCACTATGGGAGCAAACCGATGCGATGATATCAATTTCACCCTGTAGTTATAGTGTTATGGCTATTAAAGTTTGAAATGTCATGTTGTAATTACCTATACCATAATTACAGCTTAATTTTAAATATCCCTTTGACTAGACGAAGCTATTACGGTTCAAAAGTTACAGCCCTAAATAGGTAGGGCAGATGGACGGACGGACAGCGTAGGCTTATGAATAGGGTCCCGTTTTTACCATTTGGGTAGAGGAACCCTAAGAAGAATACTTTCATCAAGAAACAACTGTGTAGTAAAGTAGAAGGCACATACAACCCAAATGGCACATGTAGCATTATAAGAGACCACTTTTGGTGTACACGGAAACTAAAGGCTGTATGTAGCATTATAAGAGACCACTTTTGGTGTACACGGAAACTAAAGGCTGTATAAGATGGTGTTACAATGGTGTTAACAGCGCTGTTAACACCGATATAACTCTTATTTGGGCACAAGTTATACAGCCTAAGGTTCTATATTGGAATTATAATGGGCCACAAGGCATTATATCAGCTGCTTAACAGAATACGAGTGTCCTGTTATACAGCCTAAGGTTCTATATTGGAATTATAATGGGCCACAAGGCATTATATCAGCTGCTTAACAGAGTACAAGTGTCCTGTTATACAGACTAAGCCATTATATTGGGGTTACTGCTATACTTAAATAACGCTTGAGGTTCTACATTATACTTCTAGCATCAGCAGAGTGTGTACATAAAAACCTGAATTTATTTTATTAGTAGAGTTAAATTCTTTAAATAAATTCCGTGAGTGTTGGTTATTAATGGCGTGAAGTGAAGTTTTATTGAGAATTTGTGATAACCTAGTTAAGAACACTTTTATAATATTAGCCTGTGAAAACATTTGGGAATGCAAGTTCATTGTGAATGTTTATATGGTTTTATAGCAAATTTTTTACGCGCCTCGGAAATAATTTGTTTTTAATTAGAAATATTGTGAAAATAATTACACTTCAAAATATATGTGTACATTTTTTGTCTCTGATTTACATTTAATCATACAAAGTTTTATTTTATATTATAATAAATATGTGTTTTACGTGTAAATAAAAGCAGAAATCATTAGTAAAACATAAACAACACCATAATTTTATTTATCATATGGTTTTTAGGTTATAAAGTTATAACAAAATGGCGCTTTCTTAAGAAACCTATGTGAACTCTTATAATCCTGAATTAACGACTATGGCTGTACAAGAGTACACACCGGTTCCTCTATAACGCTAATTGCAGTAAATAAGAGTTCAAGTGAACCAATATGCAGCCTGTCGGCTTATATTAGTGTTATTATGGTTCACATCAACGCTTAAGCCATTCATGTGAACTACTTAAACGCCATTATGCAGACTAAAGCAATATAGTGGTATTTTCTGTAGCCATTTTACTGCCAAATGCTGTATTTCTGAGTTACAAGAGTATCTCGGAATACCTTTGGTGTTCAAGAGTGCTAATATAACACCTTTAAGCAGCTTTGAAAAAGAGGCTAATAACAGAGTTGAGGTGAACCAATATAGAACCTTAAGCGTTAAATCACTCTACGTGTACACCACTTTACTGCCAAATGCTGTATTTCTGAGTTACAAGAGTATCTCGGAATACCTTTATATTTTACTGCCCCTATAATGCTCTTAAGCAACCAATGCAATATAGGCTGTAAGAAGGCATTTTTGACAGCTGCTCTAACTCTGATCCCGTTACAATAGTATCCGTTCCTGCTCTTATAATGCTATTATAAAGACTAAAGCGTAATAACCCAAATGGCACATGTAGCATTATAAGAGACCACTTTTGGTGTAACTCGGAACTTGTTGCATTAATTATCACTTAATAGGGTTCAACTGAGAACTTAGGGCTGCTTATTACGCTTTAGTCTTTATAATAGCATTATAAGAGCAGGAACGGATACTATTGTAACGGGATCAGAGTTAGAGCAGCTGTCAAAAATGCCTTCTTACAGCCTATATTGCATTGGTTGCTTAAGAGCATTATAGGGGCAGTAAAATATGATTATTGCTGTATAAAGGTGTAGAATTATACCACTGTAATGCTAGCATCTTAAAAGAGTCAATGTGAACTACTGTACAGCCAATAGAGTTAAAGTGGTGTACACGTAGAGTGATTTAACGCTTAAAGTTCTATATTGGTTCACCTCAACTCTGTTATTCAGCCTCTTTTTCAAAGCTGCTTAAAGGTGTTATATTAGCACTCGTGAACACCATAGGTATTCCGAGATACCCTTGTAACTCAGAAATACAGCATTTGGTAGTAAAGTGGTGTACACGTAGAGTGATTTAACGCTTAAAGTTCTGTATTGGTTCACCTCAACTCTGTAATTAAGCCTCTTTTTCAAAGCTGCTTAAAGGTGTTATATTAGCACTCGTGAACACCAAAGGTATTCCGAGATACTCTTGTAACTCAGAAATACAGAATTTGGTAGTAAAGTTGTGTACACGTAGAGTGATTTAACGCTTAAAGTTCTATATTGGTTCACCTCAACTCTGTTATTCAGCCTCTTTTTCAAAGCTGCTTAAAGGTGTTATATTAGCACTCGTGAACACCATAGGTATTCCGAGATACCCTTGTAACTCAGAAATACAGCATTTGGTAGTAAAGTGGTGTACACGTAGAGTGATTTAACGCTTAAAGTTCTATATTGGTTCACCTCAACTCTGTTATTCAGCCTCTTTTTCAAAGCTGCTTAAAGGTGTTATATTAGCACTCGTGAACACCATAGGTATTCCGAGATACCCTTGTAGCTCAGAAATACAGAATTTGGTAGTAAAGTTGTGTACACGTAGAGTGATTTAACGCTTAAAGTTCTGTATTGGTTCAACTCAACTCTGTAATTAAGCCTCTTTTTCAAAGCTGCTTAAAGGTGTTATATTAGCACTCGTGAACACCAAAGGTATTCCGAGATACTCTTGTAACTCAGAAATACAGCATTTGGCAGTAAAGTGGTGTACACGTAGAGTGATTTAACGCTTAAGGTTCTATATTGGTTCACCTCAACTCTGTTATTAGCCTCTTTTTCAAAGCTGCTTAAAGGTGTTATATTAGCACTCTTGAACACCAAAGGTATTCCGAGATACTCTTGTAACTCAGAAATACAGCATTTGGCAGTAAAATGGCTACAGAAAATACCACTATATTGCTTTAGTCTGCATAATGGCGTTTAAGTAGTTCACATGAATGGCTTAAGCGTTGATGTGAACCATAATAACACTAATATAAGCCGACAGGCTGCATATTGGTTCACTTGAACTCTTATTTACTGCAATTAGCGTTATAGAGGAACCGGTGTGTACTCTTGTACAGCCATAGTCGTTAATTCAGGATTATAAGAGTTCACATAGATTTCTTAAGAAAGCGCCATTTTGTTATAACTTTATAACCTAAAAACCATATGATAAATAAAATTATGGTGTTGTTTATGTTTTACTAATGATTTCTGCTTTTATTTACACGTAAAACACATATTTATTATAATATAAAATAAAACTTTGTATGATTAAATGTAAATCAGAGACAAAAAATGTACACATATATTTTGAAGTGTAATTATTTTCACAATATTTCTAATTAAAAACAAATTATTTCCGAGGCGCGTAAAAAATTTGCTATAAAACCATATAAACATTCACAATGAACTTGCATTCCCAAATGTTTTCACAGGCTAATATTATAAAAGTGTTCTTAACTAGGTTATCACAAATTCTAAATAAAACTTCACTTCACGCCATTAATAACCAACACTCACGGAATTTATTTAAAGAATTTAACTCTACTAATAAAATAAATTCAGGTTTTTATGTACACACTCTGCTGATGCTAGAAGTATAATGTAGAACCTCAAGCGTTATTTAAGTATAGCAGTAACCCCAATATAATGGCTTAGTCTGTATAACAGGACACTTGTACTCTGTTAAGCAGCTGATATAATGCCTTGTGGCCCATTATAATTCCAATATAGAACCTTAGGCTGTATAACAGGACACTCGTATTCTGTTAAGCAGCTGATATAATGCCTTGTGGCCCATTATAATTCCAATATAGAACCTTAGGCTGTATAACTTGTGCCCAAATAAGAGTTATATCGGTGTTAACAGCGCTGTTAACACCATTGTAACACCATCTTATACAGCCTTTAGTTTCCGTGTACACCAAAAGTGGTCTCTTATAATGCTACATGTGCCATTTGGGAAGCAGCCCTAAGTTCTCAGTTGAACCCTATTAAGTGATAATTAATGCAACAAGTTCCGAGTTACACCAAAAGTGGTCTCTTATAATGCTACATGTGCCATTTGGGAAGGCACATGAATAGGAATAATATAATTATTCTATCAGGCACTTTTCTAGTAACAAACCAGAATAAACTCAAAGTTTACTACATAAAAATATTAATGTACTATAATAGGGGAGCGGACTGCATAAAACATAGGTATTTTAGTTTTATCTTCTTAGTAAAAAAAAACATTTGAAAATAACGCTATACTCACATTTTTAGTTTTTTTTTAAGCTAAAATACTATTTTTAATAACACGATGAACTATAAAAAGTTATGAAATGTTGATGACGTCACTTGTGGGTATTTAGTACAGTTTTTCGTACATCGCGCGCGTTTTGACGTTCGATTAAAAGTTTCTAATTTGACTAATGAGCGTTTTTATTTTGGTTTTCTAGTGGATCGATAGATGGCGTTACGGTCTGTGTGAATAAAGGTCAAAATTTCAAAAAGTGTTTCTTTAAAATAATAAAGAGGGAGAAGATGATCAAAAAGATGCCAACGCAACTTTTGACTGAATATTTCATTATTTACGAATCATTTTAATCGAAAATATGAAACTGTTTACGTCTAAAATGGTTGTATGGGCTCGACCCCTTGGCCTTAAAAGTAAGGCACAGTCTTGACATGATTTTGACAGGATCTCGCCTACGTCTCTATAGAGCGATAAGCATGTCATTTGTCGAGTATTTAAGGAACTAAAGTTAAAAAAGAAAAGAAAAACGCTCATTGTCCCGGACTGTCCGATCCCCTGTTATGTTTACTATATTCTTTACTCTGCTTGTTTTTACAATTCGAAAAAGGAGATTTTATCATTTTCTATCATGCCTACTTAGTGCTAACATCTTTTTGGTCTTCGCTAATATATTGTACGCTGTGCTAATATACTAGCCAAATCGTATCCAAAAAAATATTCGATAAGCCATTAAAAAGAAGGAAAAATAAATACACTTTTATTTTTAATTGTATAAAATGGCATCTGCAATATTTTTTTCAGAAATACTGACCAGCTATAAAAGAACAAAGAGATTCGAACCAAAAAAAATAGTACATTACTGCAGCGGCCAGCAACAGAGGCATTGATGGACGAACGTGTAAATGTGGGCCGAGGCGAAGCCGAGGCACACATACGTAAGTCCATCAATGCCTAGTTGTGGCCAAGGCTTGTATAGTACTTTTCTCAAATAATGCGCGGAAATGAAAACAGTAAATTTTCTCAAATAATTCGCGGAAATTAAAACTCTTTTCAAAATCAATGACGAACAACGAACAACAATTTGTTTTTTTTTCAATAAACAGCTTTCTATTAGCAAGTCAGTTCGAAATTTAAATAAAACCTTTTTTGAGTTACCTCCTTGGTCGCCATGTTTAGGAGAAAAAGATCGTTCCATTTTTAAATTACACGACAGATATGAGTTTACTATGTAATTTATTTGGCCGCAAAACACGACAGATATGGATTTTCATACAAACATTGCCGGCCGCTGCGCGCATGTAGTTGGCCAGTACAGCAATTTCGATTTATCTCGAAGAAGGTTGTCAAAATAATGCTCACATTTCCAAGCATGTTTGAGAAAACATAATTATTATGTACCTAGTTGTAAAAAAAGGTTGATCGAATTACTCAGTTTGCCTCAAGAAGCTTAGATGGCATTAGTTTGCCCTCAATGTAGGGATTGAGGCACGGAATTTACAAATGGGCTAAGTACAAATTGACAAATTAAACAAAAATGTCTTAGTTTCTGAAATCACCATTAATTATGATATTTTATCATAAGCTAAGTGATTTATAATTATAAGGTTAACCTGTTTATACATACACCAAACAATAGCAAAATTTTTGTAGAAACTAACTTAGCACCTTTAAAACACAAACAGTAGATTCGGATTTTTTAGGCACTTAATCCATTTGTAAATTCCTCGCCTCAATTATCAAACAGATGTTAGTCTGAACAGGGTAGGTATAATATCTGTGTCTTAGGTACCTGAAATTGGTGACGTGATTTGAAAAGTTAAGAAAAAACCTTTTAGTAAGTTTCTTTGCCGTTCAAAACGATTACCTTTATTATTTTAATGGAAATGATCAATTTCGTTCCTTAGGTTAGGCTGTAAGAGCAACCTGTTTTTTAGGGTTCCGTATCCAAAGATTGATAACGGGACCCTATTCATAAGCCTACGCTGTCCGTCTGTCCATCCCTCCGTCCTATCTTCAGAGGGATGTATCTTCTGGAGTGCGATTTTTGAATCTCATTCGCTGAGTTCAGCAGTTGAAAATGTCAAAATTACTATGGAGATATGCATCTTTCTACTACTGATTTGACTTTCAAAAATCATACTTCAGGAGTGCGATTTTTGAAAGTTAAATCGGCAGTAGAAAGATGCGTTTCAACTGCTGAGTTCAACGTATGAGATTCAAAAATCGCACTCCAGAACCGTAATAGGTAGCTAGTTGAAATTTTTACAGAATAGGTATGTGTCATTGTGTTGAATTTAATGAAAAATAATAAAATAAAATAAAGTAGGTACCTACTTAAAAATTAAGGCGAGTTCCAATTCAAAAAATTTATTTTAGTCAACGTTTATTCTATCGTAAAAACACACGCAAGCTTCAAACTTGGAGTGCAAAATCTAGAGTAGTTATAACAACAAATAATAAAAACTGGTCAAGAAGAAACTAAATGTGAGTTTATAATATTGTATGGTGGTACGAAACCCTCGGTGCGCGAGTAGCCTGACTCACACTTGGCCGGTTTTTTATGAGTTTTACCAGGCTCGCTTTAAGTTTGGGACGCTAATTTATTGCAATACTCCTTATCTAATTTAAAATATTTTTCTGCAGGCTTAAATTGATGTGCTCCAAATAAATATACAAAACCTAAATTAGTGATGATGTTGATTGCGATCGACGAAGAAGAAGATCCCCTCCGCGTACAGAAATAAGTTTTATTGGCCAATTATTTTTTTACGATTAAAACTCTTGTTCATTTTCTTAATTTGGATGTCAAAGACCGGGTACTATATGGGATGGAACCACTAAGTCACTGACCTGAATAAGATAGAGGTCAGTGGATGGTATCGATAAGTCAACAAAACAATGAAAAAGATTTTGGTGTTCAATTTAATCGTTAAATAATAAATTACACAATTATTACGATGGAGGTTTGACATCGGTAGCTTGATATAATGAATTAATAGCTATATCAGACGACACAAAAGCCATAGATTTAGCCAACGTTGCTAATGATAGCGTATCCATTACGATTCTATTTGCAACATGATTCAGCTTAGCTCCATTCGACTGGGCGGTGTACTTCAAGGCAAGTTTGATAACGCGTTCGCACGCTAAAGCCTTTGACGTAGCACTCTTAGCCTCTTTCCCAGCTTGTTGCGCCGCAGTCTTGGCTAAATTCATCATTAAATCTTGATGATTTGACATACCATTTTTAGCGTACTTCACAGACATCTGAACCTCTATAGACGCTGTTAGTGCACGCCTCATCGCAACTACGCTAGCTGCAGTCCAATAAGCCACGTCTCCAGCATAAAGTATAGCTCTCTTAGCTTTAACTTCAAGCCGCTCCAACTTTTGTTTGGATCTCTTTTCATTAGCTACGTCTTCTTCGCCGTGATCAGGTTGTTCAATCTCAATGTCACTAGCAACATCAGCGTTCATAACAGATTGGTATATGCTATCCCTTGGATCCATCCAATCGTCCATAAGACCTGGTGCATTCATCTCCTGTAAATCCAATGTATGAGCGTCTATGACTTGATGCGTTCCATTGATTTCCTTCTCTAAAATAATAGGTTCAGTAATATTTGCAGTTCGCTCATTATTTTCTATATCCAATGCAGTTTGATTCAAAAATCGTTTCCCTGGACCGAGATCAGAGGTCTTACTGTTCAATATTTTTAACGATTGTCGTTGAGTTCTTGGCAAAACTGCGAACGGCGAGTCAGGAATTTGCAGCATATTGTTATTAGGTCTAACTTGAACTGGAGAGTGTTTCTCGATACTTGCTGATGGTGTCTTCTTCAGAATCATGTCGTATAGGGTCGTCTGCGAAACGCTATGGGGAATGGAAGTAGTGTGAACCACATTAGAGTTTTTTTCAATTGACCTCTTCTTACGTAGAGACAAATCAACTGATTGTTTCCTAGACAAAGCTGTGGCATATGTTATGTCTTTAAGAGCCGACACTATGGAAACTTCTGCTGCAATTTGTGCTAGTCCATAAACCAAACGATGAAGCTCTGGTTCAGTGGAAACCTTTGTAATGGTAAGAATGTGGCCAGATAGTGTTCTCGATATAAAATCCAATATACGTCTCGTCTCAATGGCGGTGATACCTTTATTCTTACCCGGAGCTTCAAGTGCTTCTCTTGTTATTCTTGTAATTTTATCTTGAATCTCTAACTTAGACAAAATTGCAGATACCAGATCTTTCGATATTTGATACAAGGTTTCTTCAGTTCTTGAATTCTGTGTAACATTTTTAGTTGCTTTAAATGAGTTGTCTAGGTGCTTTAGAACTTTGTAAGGCCCGTTTATCATTTTCTCACCAAACTGCGGATTTACTTTTTCTTTGAAATCGTGAACTGGTGAAATTCCAGCAGATGTCAGACTGATCTGTAACTGTAATAAAAAATATTGAAAACTATTTTAGAATTAGAAAGAATCACTCACAAAACTTCAAAGTTTACTCACACTAATAAATCCAGCAAAAAATACTAAAATTTTAATCCGGTCCATTTTGTTTTTCCAACGGTGCGCGTATTGAAAATCAATTTTTCAAATGGTTTTCTTGTTAATGGTGCGAAAACTCTCAAATTAACGAGTTATAACTTTTTTATAGTGCAAGCTTAATTGCCAATTTACCTATTACCTAAATGAATATATTTTTTGAATAAAACAAAGTGACTGCACACATTTAGCCGAGAAAAGAATTATACATGCTAATCCTACGTTTACTATGTTCAATTCTACGATACACATAAAGTGGACGATACCGATAATTGTTACTCTCGGCCATAACTAAAACTTCTGGTTTTTCGATAGGCTCTTCATTTTCAATTATAGTGTTTTCACTTCTTTTATCGATGAGATTCTTTTCCATGCTGCCTTTGATGCCATCATCTGGTATATTTACTTGTTCTTCAAGTTTATCTAATTTATGAACCACATTCAAAGAACTGACCTGCACTAATATAATGGTTATTAAAAACACTGCGTTTAACATGGTCAGTTATTAATGTGTGACATGAAAATAATTGTGCTCTTATATGCATGAAAGTACTCGCTGCTGTGTGTTAATTTAATAATGGGCATAGCATTCTATTAACACAATCCCAGTAATTAACATAATACAGCTGTGTATTGTCATAGAATGTACTAGACGTAATTTAAGTTTATTTTTAGATATTATAAACACGTAATTAGTACCTATACTGATCTACGCCTTCGTAATCTTTCATTTAATAATTATTCTGTTTTGTAATTCCAATAAACCTCTTCAAAGCAAAATCTTTAGGTACCCATTAAAAAGTAAAAAAAAATTTTTTTTTACTTTAAGTTTCTAGAAAAAATCTGTTTAACTTTTAGCTAAATTATAATATACCAAGGTCAGATTATTAACACGGCAGGTAGAGCAATGGCTTGATCAGGTCATGCCCGAGACCTGGAGTGCGATTTTTGAATCTCTTTCGCTGAGTTCAGCAGTTGAAAATGACAAAATTACTGTGGAGATATGCATCTATCTACAGCTGATTTGACTTTCAAAAATCGCACTCCTGAAGTATGATTTTTGAAAGTCAAATCAGCAGTAGAAAGATGCATATTTCCATAGTAATTTTGCCATTTTCAACTGCTGAACTCACCGAATGAGATTCAAAAATCGCACTTCAGACAAGAGAGGATTGAATCGTCCAGCATCTAGGTGGAATAGCTGAAAAGATTTGGATACGACTAGCATAGAGCTGGGAAGAATTGCATAATGGTTTATATCCATAAATGGGCATGGATTATGATAATGAAGTAAATAATATTCAATAAAAGTCAAGTATTACTAATATTTAACAATATTTATTTAGAACTAAAGAAAGTATGAAGAAAGACTTAAAACTAAACTAAATTACAAGAGGCAAAGCAAAAGTCCTAAACATTATCGAAAAGAGCGTTGGGTCCGATATCCGTTCAATCCTTTATTCACAGGCCGATGTTGTTGTTCACCCGAGATACGCGGGGAGCACCCTGATGCGGCCATGGCCGGCCAGGGGAGCGGATTCGCCGAAGGGGGAGGCGTCCACGTCGTTGGCTGAAGGCAGCAGGTCACTCTCCTGGCCGGCTTCACGACGCGACCTCACTGGCGCCTTTGCTTCAGAAGCTGCACCTATGAATTATAAAGTCACAATTTAAAAAACAACTTTCAAAACCAAGTGCTTAGGGATTGCAATCCGGAAAACCAAATCCGGCACCTTTTGACAGCCTACAGGATCCGGCACCAGCTAACCGGATCTGGTAAATCTCTTGACCATCGCATAAAACCGATTCTTTTATGAAAATACTAGTGTTGCTCGTCGCTGCGACGATACTGAGCTACCTGATGTGAAACTGTTTAAAAAAATCTGTAAATGTTTAAAATACTAGTCAGTCAGATAAACCGTATCAAAATCAGTAGTTTCTGAGATTAGTTACCGACTCCATGACTTTTCACTGCAGTTCACTGTAAACTACTACTGTACCTACTCGCGGCGCCAATTTTGTATGACAAAATAAGTTCTTAACGTAACCACTATAGGAAGCGCTGTACGAAATTAAATACAAAGCCTGTATTATACTATAGGTACAGTATGAACTCATGGTAGGCCTACTGGGCGGCAAAAAACTCAGCGACGACTTTAATTTATATTTATAAATAAAAATAATGAATTATGATGTCAGGCGGCTATCACTAACTACCACGCTCGCTCTCAACTGTATTTGTTCAGGAATGAGATAGTGTCGTAGGTATGAGACGGCAAAGGGATAAGGTTTCTTATGCAGTAGTGTTTCTGTGGGCAAAAGCTAGCCGCTAGCTAAGCCACAGATTATTTTAATAGTTACTACATGGTTACTTTATAAGTAGACGTGCTTGACACGTGACAGTGAAAACCTCAAACCTACAATATGTTAAAGGTGCGTTTGGTACTACATCCACACTCCAAAAGAGTTGGTAGTTGTAGCTAAACTCAGTCTTTTATTTAAGGATTATGGTCGTTAGTTTATGTACGAACTCGGATTCATAATAATAGCCGCCCGACAAACTAGTATACCTAAGCATAATTATGATCACGACTATATTTACCCGAAGGGATAATCAGAGATATTCTGAAAACCCAGAACATACACGTTCCACTAAAGTACCGAATCTCTGTCCAGTGGGATGGGTAGTGAGCCCGTCGCTACTTAGGGTGCCTGTCCACTGATGCGAGCTGGCTGGGCAAGCTGTGTAGCAGTGTAAATATTAACCAATCAGGAGCTCGGCCGAGATCGGCCGTATGTTCTGGGTTTTCAGAATATCTCTGATTATCCCTTCGGGTAAATATAGTCGTGAGCATATGCTTAGGTATACTAGTTGGTCGGGCGGCTATTATTATGAATCCGTGTTCGTCTGGGCGATCTGTGTAGCTGTGTAAATATTAACCAATCAGGATCTCGGCCGAGATCGGCCGGGCTCCTGATTGGTTAATATTTACACAGCTCCACAGCTCGCCCAGCCAGCTCGCATCAGTGAACAGGCAGCCTTATAATGGACAGAGAACAATTCATGCCTCGAAATTTAATCATGTCGGTTTCCTCGTGATGTTTCCCTTCACCGAAAAGCCAGTGGTGTTACAAATACATCCAGTGGTGTTGGACGGCAAAATACATTACAGAAAATTAATTCCGAAAAACTCATTTGTACGAGGCGGTCTGCGCAGCTAGCATGCCACCAACGACAAAGCGACAAAACGAAAAACAGATATTTTTAACCATACGTAAAATAACATATTATGGGATCGAGGCACCTCTCGATTTTTATCGTTTTCTCGGGGGTGGCATGCTAGGCCTGGCCGGAATCGAACCATCGCCTCCTGCACGGCAGGCATGGTTACTCATCACTGGACCACCACTAATTCAGTAAAACTTTAGAGTGAGTATGTGAACCACCCACCTTCTGCCGCAGCACCAGATTCCGCACCATCTTTTCCTATAGCTGAGGGTATTTCTTTTGGTATGTGCTGTATCACCGGGTCCTCCACGGGTGCGCAAGCGCAGACGGCCAGCAGCGCCAGCGACGCGACGACTAACAACGTTGAATGCATTTCCAATTGATAGAATCTTGTCTTGAAACTTGTCTAAACTGTTAGCCATCGACACGATTGTGTGGTTTATAAGGTAAATCGATGGTTACTTAAAGTGTTAGTTTATATTGAAACAGTACACGATGACAATCATCGATGTTTGTTTAGGCATTTATTTATTGTATAGAAATACAACGCTATATAGGGTGTAACAAAACACCCTAGTAATACTTAAGCGGGTGCTTCAGACCATCAAACTGAACAACTTTCATTATGGAGCCAACATCGAAATCACGAAAAAAAAATCCGCTCTTTCATACAAAATTGCAGTCTCGACTCAAATGTATAGGACGGGACATTTTTATTATTTTTTCTCGACGTTGGCTCCATAGTGAAAGTTGTTCAGATTGATGGTCTGAAGCACCCCCATAAGTATTACTATGGTGTTTTGTTACACCCTGTATAGGGTGTGTTGGTAATCTAATAACATTACCCACCTGCAAATCAAATAATTACTTTAATAGCACCCTTGAGAAAACCCATTTTCCCCATATTTTCACATACAACAAAAAAAAGACGCTGGGCGATGCTTCTTCGCCTTTCTTCTTCTACTATTTATAGGGGGTAAGTGTGACTCTTGCGAATAACACCGCTCAACGGCTCAACGTTAGGTACCTTAAACCGCCATCTATCAAACGTTACATGAACTATTACACTATCGTTTTGTAGACATGGAGTAAGTGTGACAATCGATAAAATTAATGAAATCACTATTTTAACAATAAAATGTCACAGTTGCCCCATTAGACTGAAAATTTATCGTTACGCGAAAACCAACCGTAATGCGTTTAAATAGAGCATAAATTACAATGACCTACTGGTGTTTTACCAATAAAAAGTAGGTTTTCTTCAATGGTAGGTACTACGGCGTCAATAAATTTTTCGTCACACTTGCCTCGGTTCACCTTACTGTATTCCTATTACTATTTTGATAGGTACCTACCTAATACAAAATAATTAAATTAGAAGAAGAATAAAGTTAACAACTTAATATCCATCATGTCTCGTGATAAGACTACGAATGGCTACGAATTCCCAAATTTACATACAAAAGATCTCAACGCGTATTCTTTCATATTGCTTAAAACGAGTAGGTACAACCAAAATCATATAGACTCCAGGAATAAAATTACAAATTACCTCACTTGCCCATGTAGCTGCTTGCTTGCTGTTGTTGCACATTTGTGAATTTAAAGCCACCTGTAAATAATGCATACGAAGTTGTTTTCAGATAATACAAGAAATAGGTTCTCCACGATCACGAACCTTGACTTACGATGGGGTGTTAACACATTGTTAACAAGCTACCAAATGCGTAAGTTGATAAATTATCGCCAGTAACACACCACTCTCAAAATAGCACCTTATTGGGATAGATTTTATTAGGTAGGTACATATTATAAGAGATTGCGAAATAACTAACTAATAAGTACTTAGATTCTATATGCTTTGTCCCCATATTATAGAATGGTTTTAGTTTTTTATTTAGAACAATTTATAAATACACAAATACCTAATGTCTAATGTAGACTTTCTCAAACTTTTACTGCTGCATTCATCGATTTTGAAAAGTTCAACAATAGCAAAGTAGGCGTTTCGTTATTTTCCTATTTTTGAACTTAGCAAAATAGTACTACTACTTATCGTGTGGGCAGAGCCCTGGTGTCAGAGTTTTTTTCAGACCGCCTTACGGCCTCTGACGTGGTTTTTATGTAACGACTACCACCAGAGATAGTAGCCGGGACCAACGGCTTAACGTGCCATCCGAAGCACGGAATCATTTTTCTTTTCAGACAATCAGGTGATTCAGCCTGCAATGTCCTAACCAACTGGGGAAAAATGCACAAAGTGAGATATCACTAGGTGTCCCCCGTGGGAATCGAACCCACGACCTCGGTGTCGAGAGCCAATGCTCTTAACCATTAGACCACGGAGGCAGTTAAGCAGCAAAATAGTTCAGATGCAGCATTACGCGGTCGCGGTTTGTCTCAGCCTTGGTTTACATCTTCATTGGCGTATCTTGGGTCATTTCCAGGGGGGGCTTGGCCCCCAGTGACGTAGCAAAGGTTTCTGCATCTCGGGGCAGAGGCTGAATTTGCCACGCATCCCCCTATACATAGCATCTTCTAATCGACCGACTTTTTTTGTTGTTGGAGCTTTTAGCCCTGATGCGGGCACCAATGACATTAGTAAACAATGCTTCAACGCCTATCCACTCATTTTACTTTGATCTAAGACGGGCACTACATTCTCGCAGAGAACGAGAATGTGGATGCCCTTAATTGTTCTCGTGGCGTCATAAGACGTAGTAATTTTCCTTGAAAGTTCTCGCCGAGAAAGTTCTCGCGGGAGTGAAGTGCCTGCATGAGGTTATGTCAGCCCGTTACATTCTTTCCAACTTATTTTTTTACCATAGTCGTTACTCGACTGAGACTATGTGTCCTGATATTACCTGAACATCTGGTCTATCAGCTGTTGATCGGCCTACATTACATTACCAATTTATCATGTTATTAAGTATCATACTGGAAATATCTATACTCATTGAGGAATGTTTATGTGTCACGTTAGTTTATTTATGATGGCTTATTTACGAATTAGTACCTAATGTAAGTAAGTAAACCTCTTTATCATCAGTTTTCAATATAATCCACATCAAAACATATTCATGGTCATTATGTTGTTATTGAGAATATTTACTTTTATTATTAACATGTTATACAAAATGCGTCAATGCATCCATTTCTGGAGATATTTGTTAGCACAATAACCGGAGGTTAGTATAAATACTGTGAGCTCGTCGAACAATCAAAAACATTATCGGAAGACGCTGTAATACGAACAAGTTTTTGGGACGCATTCCCATCTTTACGCGGAGAAGTTACCAGAAGCCCATCAAGACCATGGCTTCGATATCGGTTGTCCTTCTCTCGCTTGCGCTGGTCGCTATTTCTGTCGCGGCGCCCGTGCCTACTGAAGAATCAGAACCGGAGACTAGCCCGGTGACGATTGATGACGTTCCCCTAGTGGAAGTTATCAAAGTAATCGAGGTGATTCCAGTAGTACCGCTTTATGAGCCTACGACCCCTGGACCAACGCCTTCTGAGGCTGAAACCAAAGAGGCTGAGCACAAAGTGGCGAAGAGGTCAGTGTTGAGAGGGGACAACCCAAGCAATGACTTGCTGGCAGACGTCGAAGGGCTGAACTATGAAAACGGGTTATCTAGCCTCGCTGGGCGCAAGATCAAGTTCCTGCCTACCTGGCTAGGATAATCATTGTGTCGATATAGTTATTAAGTAATAAGTTTTATGATTATCAATCGAATTGCAATTATAATTTTTACAATTAGTACCTACCTATTGTATTAGTACGAACATTGTACCTAATTGTTATTTACGCATATCGATATCTTAAATTGTGTTCACATATGAAACTATTTTGTAGTTTGTAAGGAAATGTTTTTGTATCTAGATACGTGTATTTTAAATGTTTTCTACAATAAATGTATATTTCTATGTCGTATACCTACTCAATTTTATTTCAACTCCATTTCACTTATATGTTTGAAAGCAATGTTGTGATAATACTGCACTAATAATTACATAATGGGTAATGTAATAATGGGTAATCTTATGGTAGGTATAAGTATTTAAGTACCTACCTAGTATTTCAAATTAAGCTGAGAGTACAAAAAACAGTAACAAATAATAACATTTTCATACTAAGGTACAACCAAGAATTTCATCTACTTAATTAAATTTTAGAGATACCTACTGAATTTACCTAACTGAACATGTATAGTGCATTTTAAGGTTCATGTTGTAAACAATCCGAAAATATTTCAGATTGTTTAAAAATAATGGACTTATAGCATATGAATAGATAGGTAATAATAGTATAGGTACTAAAATTATCTATTCATATGCCTATACTTAAATTAAATAACAGTGACATTTGTTTAAAAAAACATTTGTAAGTATTAAGTAAACTTTATTTCCCATAGTTTTCATTAGTTACAAAGACATGTTTAAAAATTAATTTAAATAACTCTTCACACAGTTCCCAACTCATCTGATATCGGAGAGTTGCTGCTGTAACCGTCTTCAGGAAGCCCACCATCATTCAGAGTCATTTTCCTTACTTCGACAATCGTTTTCACGTTTTTAGAAACAGCTAAATCTAAAACTAAATGATCTGATATGGGTACTTCAACGATGTAATCTTGCGATGTGTCTGGGTTATAGTCCATGTAATCATTGTTCTTCTGTACAACGTAACCACCAGTTTTCAAATATTCAGGATTCAAAAATAATCCATCTTGCAATTCAGCACATCCAAAATCAAATGATACTAGAAAGACGATAAAAATTATAGGAGTAACCATTCTTGGTGTATTTACGGTGAAGGACTAACATGACTGTGATCATAAAACAATGTATTTATATAAGTCCATGGTTAAAGTGGTGATAATTTGTAAGCAAACGAGTTACAAGAACCGATCATAAAAAGAAAGACAAATAAAGATCTTTTCTTAGTATTTGAATTGAAAGATAAAGACATCGGATACAAATCAAATGTAGCTTTGAATTATTTCGAATTTATCATTTACTAGTGACCCGCCCGGCTTCGCACGGGTGCAATGCTAATATAAACCTTCCTCTTGAATCACTCTATCTATTTTTTTAAAAAAACATCAAAATCCGTTGCGTAGGGGACAGACAGCGGGAAGCTACTTTGTAAAGAATGTGAAAGAGTGTGAAGTACTGAACAGAACTACCGGCCCTTGCCTATTACGCCTTCCGCTTGCCACTCATGGCAATAATGGAAAATCCCCTCCCCATGAACAAGACCTTTGTCCAGCAGTGGACTACATGTAGCTATTGGATGATGATAAATTAAAATCATACGCAATGTTGAGCATAATATATTTTATTTTCAAAATACATGTAATTTCAATAACGTACATGATGGTAATACTAAAAACAATCAAAATCAAATATACGTTTTTGATGCAGGTAATTAAAAATGAATGTCAATTGTTATAACGATTAGGAATGCTGATATTTTTTTTAGAATTGCTACGCAATGGCAGTTGATTTTACTAATGGCACAACAGTCAATAAATATATTATAATCAATAATTAAATGTCTTATTTTGTCTACAATCTCGAATCTGGCCCACGTTCAGAACAAAACCTACGAATTGAATATTGCTATATTATTTTTGAACTTATTTTCTCTCTCTCATTATCTCATGAATAAATGAATATTATGGACATAAGGGATAGTCCTTTATGGGTGACCTGGGTAGAAATTGCCTGTCAAATCACAGGTGTAAAGATGAATCGAATGTGACCCACCCTTAGTCCGTTTGGGGTTTGAGATATAAAAGCTAGTTTCATCTATCTAATAAAGAACGGAGATAAAACTAAACTTCTTTTAGTTTTCTAATTACTTCATACTTCAGATCAACCGCCCGTTGGTTAACATTACAAAAGTATTCCTGCATGCTGTTTTACCCCGTTTGTTTATGTTATATTCTATGCACAGAGTACTATAATCGCTGTAAACCCGCGGGCGCAAACTAATATATTTTGACGATTTAAGAAATGTTCTATACAAGGTGTTAGGGTAAACAGTTACACTACTGTAAGGGGTGATTATACCCATGATATTGAACAACTTTCTCTAAGAAACTTATAGGGAATTCGAGAAATATTTTTGCGACTTTTCACACAAACGCTCGATCAGCTGATTGCATTTAGTATGGAAACTCCGAAAAAGAATTTCGAATTTCCTATAGATTTCTTAGGGAAAGTTGTTCAGTACCATGGTTACAATCACCCCTTAAAGTAATGCAACTGTTTACCCTAACAACCTGTATAGTTTAATAAATAAGTCTAAAAGTGTATGAAAATGCGAGTGAGTGTTTTTCGGGTAAATGCCATGTGAGATTGCTCACATGGCATTTACCGTTAAACCGTACCGTTTTACCGTCGAGTCGGTTAAATTCTGAACAAGAGCGCCGCAATACAAAAACTACACATAGGCAAGAATACGGCTACCAACATTAATATTACATTGAGCAAAAAGTATAAAATTACATTATACATATTTAAAAACAATCATATTGTCTTCTACTATAAAATTACATTGATATTATACACATATTTTTGCTAATAAAACTAGTATTTAAAGTATTACATACAATATGACTGGTATTTATATTCAGATTTGTCTAAATTATCGATAGTACTGTAGGTTTATTTAGTTAGTATTTATTTAAATATTGATTATATACAGTACCCATCCTTACAATAATACTGAGCAAAGTAACGGGAACGAAAACACAATAACATTACGTCATGGAGAATAAAAAGTCAGTCAAATCAACATTTAAAAAACAATTATTTAAAAAACTTCGAACTAGTAATAATAATTACTATCAGTTTAAAGGTGGACTTCCGATGCTAGCGGCCGACGCGTCTGACGCGCGCGGCTCGCGGCCGGCGGCCGATGCGGCCATACTAGTTACTATGAAAACGTATGGTGCCGCTTCCGATGCCAGCGACTGACGCGCGCGTCAGACGCGCGCGGCCGATGTCTATCGCATCGGCCGCGGCCGCGCGCGGCTATGCTCTGACGTCACGCGGGACAAGAATGTTTGACAGAAATATTACGAAGTTTTTACCGAAAATTTGCTTAATTTTTACTATTTTATTTGTATTTTATTATCTGCAAGGTCGCTCATCCACGTAGCGATAACACCATCTATCGAGCCACTTGAAACTACTTTTTCTTTTTTCGGAAAATCTCTTGCCTACATAATTATTAGCTAGAAAGCGATCCATGTAGGTACAGGTTAAAAAGCCAAGGGTCTCATTACTCCCAAAAATGTATTTTATCATACACCCTGTAAAAAAAATGCATTCATATATTCTCTAAACCTATCAATCTGTCAATCAATAAAATAAAAAAAAATCAATCAATAAATATTCTTTATTAAAATATGTATTGTTTTTTTTGTTTGTGTTTTTATGTTTTTGTTTAAACACCAAAACATAAAAACATACCCTAAATTTTGGGGAAAATACCCTAAAGTGATAACACTCTGCACAATAGGCACGCGTCAGTCGCTGACATCGGAAGTGAGGTCTGTCGTCGGCCGCGCGCGTCTGACGTGAGGTTCTGTCATATTTGACAGAACCTCGCGTCAGACGCGCGCGTTAGTCGCATCGGCCGCTGGCATCGGAAGTCCACCTTAAAATAACAATGTGCATGACCTCGCTCGCAAATGTGACGTAACGCAATCACACAAACTTCACTCGAGTCATTCAAATGATTGTTTCCTTTGCATAGAGTCTACATTCCTTTGTCAACCGAGTGAAGTTATCCAACGGCCCTTCAAGGTCATGCACATTGTTATTTTAAACTGATAGTAGATACTTGCATTTAAATATAATCTCTGAGAACATGAGCAACTTAAAATGTTGGTAACATAGAGTTTTAATACATATATTTCTACGAACCAATAATAAATGCTTTGAAAATCGAACGATGCGCAGTAGCGTATTTCTCACATATGATTAAATACTGCGCAGCGAGCTAATGAGCACCCAAAAAGGTAGGCGGACCAAATTAAATCACAATTCTTTTCTCATCCTATCTCACCCTTAACCACATTTAGAACCTTGTTATAATAGTTTAACTCCAATTTATCTATTTATGTTCCCTTAATTACATAATTAAGACATATGACATGGTTCTAAACATAATTAAGGTTAACCGGACGTAAAACGAAGACACATTAGGAACGAGCCAATTATTATTATATTTTTTACAATTACTATAAAAATTTGTGCATTGTTTATTTAATATTATTTGGGCATTATAAAAATGTTCCTACTCGCCTAAAATCTACACTGGAATATACTACTAGATACTTCGATTGTCTCAATTCATTTTATACCTTATCCTACTAGTAATTAAGAGTATAGTCAGATATTGCACGCAAATTCATTTAAATATAAACTATAGTTTCACTTAAAGCTAATACCGATATAACCCGTATCCCTAAGGGCTTAATAATTTACTCTCGGTCGATAAAAACTTGAAAAATGTGTCCCTTATTAAGATATTACGTCAATCATATTTATAACCTTAAGACTTCCCAGTAAGAATTAATATTGCTTGCAGATTATCAGCTAAGCTGTATTATACTCAATAAACGGAAAGCAGAAGGGAAAACAATGATTTTCAGAGAGCATGGCAGGCTTATTTTCGTGGTAATTGCGTTGTAATTTCTATCTATAATGGCATGTGTTTAGTGAATAAATAAATGCTATCACGCCAAAACAAACACAGCCAAAGTTAATCACTATAAACAATTAAGACATTGAATCCAAATCTTTAGTCATACGACTCATTTTTGAATGACAATAAACTATGTAAACCGATTTAACAACCTACGAATATACCAACAATTAAGCCTATTAAAAAGTAAATGTCACCTAAGCAAAGGCAGGCACGCGACGAGTATTGCGAGCAAATAAAAAAGCCACCGCTATTTTAGTTTTAGTTTGGAATAACTGCCGTTCTTGATGTTATCGCATTTGAAGCTACTCTGCGAAGGGCTATTTTCTGCGCCAGTGTCAAAGGTAAGGGGTTTCTCGTCAGAATACCATCCACACATCCTTTTGACCGCGTCCTCCCATCGCGCCATTATTGAGTCGTAAGTTTTCTTTACCTGGGGTCGCGGCTGGAATACGCGGCCGATTTTGCGCAGAGTTTTCAGTTCTTCTTTCGAATTCCATATACCTGTAAATACACATTAATCTACATACAAATCAAAAGTCGACATCTATCCAATTTAATAAAGACATCGTCAGTTTATGCAGAATTCTTTCATCGATACATCGGAGAACCTGCATAAGCTGAAAACGAAATTCTGATGCGTAAGTGAATTTCACCTGTCCACATTGGTCACACGGGGTGTTTTGTGGTGGGCTACCGCCCGTGCACCCTCACCATCAGGGTAGCCCTGTGCCCTGACAGTGGGGACAGCTAGAGGCTGATCATGATGAATAACAATACAAGCCGTAAGGGACTGCACTCCACAGACCGAAACGGTCAACTCAGACCATCAATAAATTGCACATTCTTTCTGAGGTTGGCTCCATGGTGTATGTTGTTCAGTTTGATAGTCTGAGTTAACCGTTAAGTTTGCGGAGGGTTGTCCTTTACACCCTGTATAATACGCTCAGTACTCATCTAGCTGCAGTCCTACGATGAGCGCGCAGCCGAGCGAAGACATCTCCACGTGCACGGGTCGCTCTACCCGCAGCTGGTCAGCTCGGCTACTAGCTGCGCTATGAAGTATCCTCGTATAGAAGCACTCACCTAGCTGCAGTCCTACGATGAGCGCGCAGCCGAGCGAAGACATCTCCACGTGCACGGGTCGCTCTACCCGCAGCCGGTCAGCTCGGCTACTAGCTGCGCTATGAAGTATCCTCGTATAGAAGCACTCACCTAGCTGCAGTCCTACGATGAGCGCGCAGCCGAGCGAAGACATCTCCACGTGCACGGGTCGCTCTACCCGCAGCCGGTCAGCTCGGCTACTAGCTGCGCTATGAAGTATCCTCGTATAGAAGCACTCACCTAGCTGCAGTCCTACGATGAGCGCGCAGCCGAGCGAAGACATCTCCACGTGCACGGGTCGCTCTACCCGCAGCTGGTCAGCTCGGCTACTAGCTGCGCTATGAAGTATCCTCGTATAGAAGCACTCACCTAGCTGCAGTCCTACGATGAGCGCGCAGCCGAGCGAAGACATCTCCACGTGCACGGGTCGCTCTACCCGCAGCTGGTCAGCTCGGCTACTAGCTGCGCTATGAAGTATCCTCGTATAGAAGCACTCACCTAGCTGCAGTCCTACGATGAGCGCGCAGCCGAGCGAAGACATCTCCACGTGCACGGGTCGCTCTACCCGCAGCCGGTCAGCTCGGCTACTAGCTGCGCTATGAAGTATCCTCGTATAGAAGCACTCACCTAGCTGCAGTCCTACGATGAGCGCGCAGCCGAGCGAAGACATCTCCACGTGCACGGGTCGCTCTACCCGCAGCCCGGTCAGGTCGGCTACCAGCTGAGCTATGAAGTCGTTGTTCGACACACCGCCATCTAACCTGCAAATCAGTCAAGCCCAAAAATAACTCCAAGCCAAGTCCTAAATCATCCCGGCTGAACAAATATAATAATGTTCTTTTTATTTTTGAAGTCTGTTTGAATTTTTACCAACAAAACTAATCCCACGCTATAGTACTGATACTCCTTTGTCTGTGACAGTACCTAAAATCAACTGATTTGACTTTCAAAAATCGCACTCCTGAAGTATGATTTTTGAAAGACAAATCAGCAGTAGAAAGATGCATATCTCCACAGTAATTTTGACATTTTCAACTGCTGAACTCAGCGAATGAGTTTCAAAAATAGCTCTCCAGTTTATAGTTCATCAGTGGCGATAATTTGATCAAGCTCGTCTTTTCTTCGATATAATCCCTACCCGTTTCACCGGTTCATTAACATGATTTTAGGACCTTTGAAGATATATAAGCATGTGCTCACGACTATATTCCCCGAGGGGGTAGTGAGAGATATTCTGAAACCTCAGAACATCCGCGTTTCATAAGTAGTACAGAAACTCTGTCCAGTGTGACGGGGAGAGTTCTGTTTGTTTTGATGTCTGAAGAAATGTAATAAGGTTTATTTTTATCGTTGACACATTCATACCCATGAAACCGTTACAATAAAATACCTTAACATAGTAAATAACATACCTAATGCTATGAAACGAGTATGTGGTCTCATTCAGAACGCAGGAATACAGCTGGGCGGTTCTAAATGCTAGGGACTCGAGCAGAGCGCGGACCAGGTGCGCTCTGGTCGTGGACGGCTTCATGCCGATGAACCCTGAGGCCGCTGTGCCGTCGTTGTAAGGAGGCTGGGGATAGAAAGTAAAACTTTGTTAAATTAAGTCTAAATTCTATTTTTGCATACGGAATAACGAATGGCCATGACATGACTGCATTATGTCAACATTTCTTTATAAATATGTGGAATGAATGAAGTCCAACATTAACTGTTTAAGATATTTTAAAGCCGACACTACGCTCTCGCGAGAAATTCTCGGCAAGAACTTCTAAGGAAAATAATAAACAATTAAAGGTGTCCACACTCTCGCTCTGAGCCTTTCAGAGTACAGACGACTGTTCTCGACGATTTATAAAAAAGTATTATTAAAATTTACAATCAGGAGTAAAATCATCTATTCCAATTATATTTAGCTGAAGTATGTTATGTATCGACCTTTTTGTAGAGCTTGGTATCTACAACAGATATTTTACAATTATCATAGCATAGGAAAAGTCAAACGATTCCTCGTGTGGTAGCCCGTGCAGGGTTACTATTACCATAGAGAAAATAAATTATACACAACAGAGGGTCAATGCCCATACTAAAAAAGTTGCCATAAATATAGTTGCCTTCTTATATGAAAACTCGCGCAAGTACAGCGCCGGTGGTGAGTAACGGTACTACAGCAATGTTTAATTACGTTAAATTACGTGTTAAACACATTTGTTATTAAAATTTTCAAGTAAATTAATCTTTATAATTTATTTCCGTGGAACAAAACTCAAATAATAGTGATCTAATAACGTTTAATTGAGATTTATCTATCGTTCAGGCCAGTAGCGACATCTGTTTGCGCCAAGACTATACTAAATCTAAAATGTATGGAACTGTCCAGACATGATAATAATAATCAGTGTTACATGCAAATTTTAAATTAAAGTTCTTACCCCTAATCCACTAAAAGCCGGTATGAAGTATACGCCATCCGTATTAGGGACAGACATCGCAATCTCAGCGGTCTCTTGGGGATTTTTGAATAAACCTGGAATAATACGAAAACCCTTATGAAAATTTACTTTTCATCACTCATACTCTGAAAGTAGGTCATTGTTTATCTAAGAAGCGGGTTGAAAGTGATACATTTCTTCCCTAGGGCGGAAAAGTAATTTAAAAAAAAAATCTACGTCAATACCACAGGTCTATTACCACTCTATACTGAGCAAAGGCAGAAACCTATACAGCCACACTTCGATAACATTATATTAAAATTCTTAACTTTAATAATTATTATGAACAAAAATATTGGAATTTAGTAATAATAACAATAATTAGCTACATTTCAATACTTTTGTATAAATTATACGCATTTTGTTTTCTGCGTGAAGAAAAAGTACCTAATTTAAAAAAAAAGAAAAAAAAAAAGTCATTAAGTTAGGCTGCGTTCACAAACTTTGGGTGCGGTTGTTTTTTCAACTTGCTCTATGGTCTAACATTTTTCACAGAGGCTCTGAATTGCGATTTTTGAACATCATACGAGCAAATCGGCAGTAAAAAGATACATAATCTCCATAGTAATTATGACATTTTCTACTGCCGAGTCGCTCGTACGATGTTCAAAAATCGCACTCCTGAACGGCGTTAGTGTGAAAAGTTTCACTCGGGGTGCACCTGGGGCGTAAGTTCGGAACGCAGCCTTGCGCGAAAAAGAAAAAAAAGGGAGGGAAAGCACATGTTGCTAATTTTGCGGATCCGTTTCAAAACGTGTAAAAATCACTAGGGAAGTATATTTGTCTCACTCTAGCATCCACTATCTTCCTATGTTTTTTTTCTACTTCGTATTGGTACCCGAGTGATTTTCAAACGTTTTGAAACGCAGCCTAAAATGAATTCATCGAGCTAATAGCGATTCAGAAATTGATTTTTGATTATCTGATTTTTGGTTAATTTCCTCGTAATCGTGATGAAAAGCAGAGTGTTTAACTCGGGTGAAAGTACCCATTTCACACTCGAATTATGGGCGCCCCTCACCTTTGGTTCGGGGCGCCAAACATCTCGTGTGAAATGGGTCACTTTCATCCCTTGGTTAACAATCTACTATTACTTTATTTAAATGTACTTTTTGTAAAAAATGTCACACTATCAACGTGCCATAGGATGGTAAAGGCCCGTTATCGACAAAATCTTGTTGACACAATGAGTATGAGTCAGTCTACCACGCGTAGTCAATACGGTTTGGTTGACTTCTCATAAGCACATTAATTTCTTCGTCAGCACCAGCAGAGAAGCAATCAGCTTTTTTCGGGTTAGGTGCCATATGGCCCACTACCAAAGAGACATCAGCGCGGACTTTAGTGTTGCTTTAAGCGCTATCCCGCGCAAGGGCGGATCCAGGGGGGGGGGGGGCAGGGGGCCATGCCCCCCCCCCCCCCCAAAGACCTCTGCGGATTGCATTGAATTTCGAGGCTGAGTAATGACAGCACTTTACTAGATTGATTGAGCTCTGTCCATAACCAATTCATAGAGCGGAGAAAATTAGAGCTCGCTTCGCTCGCTCTATGTTTCTGTTTTAGTTACTGTACCTGTGTAGGTACAATAATTAAAACAAGGTACAAGGTAAAACAAGGTACAATAATTAAAACAAGGCTGTGGTCAGAAATCTTTAGGATTATACACATAATATAATCCTAAAGATTTAACAGCAAACCGGGGAACACGCCCTGCGGGCGGCAGGTTTCGGGGGCGCCAAAATCAAGATGGAAATAAAATATTGCATCGACTTGAGAATTTTGCAGAAAAATCTCGTGCTGGCTTCACACGCTCCTGATTTCAGACATCTCATTATCAAATCAAATCACAGTGCCGAAACGAAATGCATGCAGTGACGAAATCTGGAGCTTGTTTCGCTCGCTCTTGGTTTAAGATCGTATTGCAGTCATCCCATTATATTGCAGTGAAATCTCGAGCTCGCTTCGCTCGCTCTTGGTTTTAGATCTTATTGCAGTCATCTCGTTATATTTCAGTGAAATATCGAGCTCGCTTCGCTCGCTCTTGGTTTTTTTGTTGTATTGAAATTACCCATCGCAAAATTCGATCATATTGCGAAATTCTGAATCGACCTAATCATATTGCAGTAAAATCTCGAGCTCGCTTCGCTCGCTCTTGGTTTTAGATCTCATTGCAGTCATCTCATTATATTGCAGTGACGATATCTGAGCTTGCTTCGCTCGCTCTCGGTTTAAGATCGTATTGCAGTCGTCTCATTATATTGCAGTGAAATCTCGAGCTCGCTTCGTTCGCTCTTGCTTTTAGATCTTATTGCAGTCATCTCATTATATTTCAGTGAAATATCGAGCTCGCTTCTCTCGCTCTTGGTTTTTTGTTGTATTGAAATTACCTATCGCAGAATTCGATCATATTGCGAATTTCTGACTCGATCTAATCATATTGCAGTAAAATCTCGAGCTCGCTTCGCTCGCTCTTGGTTTTAGATCTCATTGCAGTCATCTCATTATACAGGGTGGCCGGGGAGTTGACGTTCAAACGTAAAATTTAGGTCCGGTATGTCGTGGGGTATCCGAATCACCCCCATGTATGTTCCGCGATTTTTTATAGTTTTCGAGTTATGATGATTTTTCCGATTTTTTGAGGAAACTCGACATGACCGGCTTGAACAACTTCTAAAAAAAAAAAGTGTAAGACTTTTTAGAGATTCTTTTTTTGCAACTTAATCTTCATGAATTGTGCCTTTATTCATAACATCATCAGCATCGTAACTTTGATAAAAGTTTTGAAAATATTGGTCTAAAGTTAAAAATTTGCGATCCGTGAATTATGACTAAATTTTCAACTTTAAATTAAAACTCTAAACAGGTGACCTTATGATTTTTTAGCCAATCCCAAAAATGCGCCCAACTCTCAGCTTTCATAATCATAAATAAAAAGTAGTACTTAAGAGGGCTAATTTGGCTCGAATTGATCTTCAAAGACAACAAGGCGGAAAACTCTTAAAATTTTTTTTTTTTTTTTTGCCATAATTACCACGCCTAAGGCTAAATAATGATTAAAGAATGCTGGAAACCGAAACGGCGACGGGTTATGCCGGACTCTTACCGGCTAAAACCCCACCGTGTTCCACCTCATCCCATATTGCCGTAGAGCCTGAGGGCCCGTGAGGAATCTTCCACACTCTACGGCGCAGCGACCGACCTTACCAGGTCTCATCTCTGTTGGTCTTGACAAGCCTACAGGCCTTTAGGTGGTGCGTGGGAACACGCACACAACCACCTCGAGTCCCTATGATCGGACGCCGGACCCCCCAGCCCGACGCCCAGAGACTCAAAAATTACGGGGGAGGCAGACCGCGAGCAAACGCAGCCCGTCTGCGCCCCGTGCGTCTTTTGTGGATCGGGAGTTCAGAAGTCGACTCCCTCTCCCTCTCCGCCGTCTCCTTCTGGAGCATTACTGCCTCACAGAAGGAGATAACCGCGCGCCAAGACGCCTCACTGTCGACCATAGCGCGAACCATGGCCGGCAGCGAGAGGTCTGAAACTACCTGGGAGAGCTCACTGCGCTCTCCCGCCCACGCAGGGCACTCCTGCAGCACGTGCTGCGCCGTCTCGTCGAGACAGCCGTCGCAGTGGTGGCACCCGGCTGTCGGCTCCCTCCTCCTAGGTTAGGTTAGGTTAGGTTATCTACCCCCCCGAGGGTTGCCCGCCTTGTCGCGGCGGGGGGGCTTAGTAACCGTGGACGGTGGAACCCACGGTGAAGCTAAGAGGCAACAAGGCCGGCCTATTCGGGGTGTCGGTCGGCTAGAGGAGGGCGCTCCCAGCGGGCTGAACAAGTCCGCTGCGGACGCGTTGGAGGTGGGACGCGGAAGAAGAGGAGTGCCGGTATTACGGTGCGCCGTTCTCCCTATCTTCTGCGGCCGAGGTGTGGCCGGTGGTAGAACCGGCACTGGTGGAGCCGCAGGGGAAGAGGCATGTCGGTGATAAGGTGCGCCGCTTGCCCTATCCTCTGCGGCCGAGGTGTGGTCGGTGGCAGAGCCACGGACCCGATCTGCCACCGGGTGCCAGTTATCTGGTACCCATGGCCTCCTAGTAGCAGACTCGGGGGGCGTCTGCTACGGTACGGGTGGAGGCCGAGGAGGGAGGCGCACCATACCATCTGGTGCGCACATCGCGGAGGGCCTTCGGGCTTTCGCGATGGAGCCGCTTGTGGGCGGCTGCCGCCGGCGGGGTCGCGGAAGATTGCGAAAGCGTTCCCGTTACCCCGCCACAAGGCGAAGCGGAGGAAGATGGGGGGGTTTTTAGTGGGTATACCGTGGGTCTCATTAGCCTATACGGGAGTCCCACATAACCACTCGGGTGCCCCCTGCGCCCGGGTGGTATGCGTAATGCATTTTCCCCCCCGGAACAAAAAAAAAAAAAAAAAAAAGGTTAGGTTATCTACTTTTTACTTAAAACTTTCCTTATTCCACCAACACGATAGGTTTCCAGCATTCTTTAATCATTATTGATGAGACCTGGTAAGGTCGGTCGCTGCGCCGTAGAGTGTGGAAGATTCCTCACGGGCCCTCAGGCTCTACGGCAATATGCGATGAGGTGGAACACGGTGGGGTTTTAGCCGGTAAGAGTCCGGCATAACCCGTCGCCGTTTCGGTTTCCAGCATTCTTTAATCATTATTTAGCCTTAGGCGTGGTAGTTATGGCAAAAAAAAATTATTTTTAAATTTAAGAATTTTCCGCCTTGTTGTCTTTGAAGATCAATTCTAGCCAAATTAGCCCTCTTAAGTACTACTTTTTATTTATGATTATGAAAGCTGAGAGTTGGGCGCATTTTTGGGATTGGCTAAAAAATCATAAGGTCACCTGTTTAGAGTTTTAATTTAAAGTTGAAAATTTAGTCATAATTCACGGATCGCAAATTTTTAACTTTAGATCAATATTTTCATAACTTTTATCAACGTTACGATGCTGATGATGTTATGAATAAAGGCACAATTCATGAAGATTAAGTTACAAAAAAAGAATCTCTAAAAAGTCTTACACTTTTTTTTTTAGAAGTTGTTCAAGCCGGTCATGTCGAGTTTCCTCAAAAAATCGGAAAAATCATCATAACTCGAAAACTATAAAAAATCGTGGAACATACATGGGGGTGATTCGGATACCCCACGACATACCGGACCAAAATTTTACGTTTGAACGTCAACTCCCCGGCCACCCTGTATTGCAGTGACGAAATCTGAGCTTGTTGCACTCGCTCTTGGTTTAAGATCGTATTGCAGTCATCCCATTATATTGCAGTGAAATCTCGAGCTCGCTTCGTTCGCTCTTGGTTTTAGATCATATTGCAGTCATCTCATTATATTTCAGTGAAATATCGAGCTCGCTTCGCTCGCTCTTGGTTTTTTGTTGTATTGAAATTACCTATCGCAGAATTCGATCATATTGCGAATTTCTGACTCGACCTAATCATATTGCAGTAAAATCTCGAGCTGGCTTCGCTCGCTCTTGGTTTTAGATCTCCTTGCAGTCATTTCATTATATTGCAGTGACGAAATCTGAGCTTGCTTCACTCGCTCTCGGTTTAAGATCGTATTGCAGTCGTCTCATTATATTGCAGTGAAATCTCGAGCTCGCTTCGCTCGCTCTTGGTTTTAGATCTTATTGCAGTCATCTCATTATATTTCAGTGAAATATGGAGCTCGCTTCGCTCGCTCTTGGTTTTTTGTTGTATTGAAATTACCTATCGCAGAATTCGATCATATTGCGAATTTCTGACTCGACCTAATCATATTGCAGTAAAATCTCGAGCTCGCTTCGCTCGCTCTACGTTAAACGTTTAATTGCAACCACTCAACCTGGACCTGGCCTCCCTAAGAAAAAATTATTGCTACACTTTTGTAGAGGAGGCCCGGGCCCGGCGCCAATCTCATGTTTTTGCCCCGCCCCTCGGAAAAATCGTAGATCCGGGGCTGATTGTTTTAGTTTTCTATGTATGTATACAAGACGTCTCGGGTCTGTGTCTCTAACTTAATTTTTTTATATCTTAATACGTGGCCTGAGTCGGCCGAGGGCCCCCCCCCAATATGAAATCCTGGATCCGCCCTTGATCCCGCGACTTAAATAGCCTACCTACCTAAGGCGCGGTATAGCATTTGCGGTCACGCTACAAAGGGTGAAATTGATATCATTAGCATCCTTTTAAACTAAGAGTCCATCAAACTGAACAACTTTTACTATGGGAGCAAACCGAACGAAGCAAAAAAAAAATCTGCTGTTCCATACTAAACTGCACTGCATACTCTACTCAAATGTAAACAGCAGATTTTTTTTTGCTCCGGTCGGTTTGCTCCCATAGTAAAAGTTGTGCAGTTTGATGGGTACACTCTTAGTTTAGAAGGATGCTAATGATATCAATAGGGATGATGACTGACCCTGGAAATCCATATATTGTGACGAATTATAGAAATAGGCTAAATTTAATAGCAAAATGTTCAAACGAAATTACAATCGAATAGAAAACAAAAAGTTATAAGCTATTGAAAAATGTTTTTTATCATCTTCTATCTCTATCATGCAAAACAGGTGTTTGTATGACACTTCGTTATTATTTGTATTAAAATACGAGGGTATGACGTCACTCCCTTTATATCTGCCTCTCGCTCTAACCATAAATTTTAAACCCTTATATTTCGGTTATTTTTGAAGATATTAAAAAATCTGTTTCACTTTAGTGTTTAAGATATCAAACAATTTTTCAAAAAGATATAAAATAAAAATTGTCATCATCCCTATTCCACCCTGTAGTTAGACCAGTTTCAAAGTGTTTACCGTTTGAAGCCAGTCGGTATTGCAGATCGAAAACCTTTTTTGTACACATGCCATAATTAACAGAAATTATGCTCAGATCCAGATGATTTTTGACGCTAATCTTTATCTCGAGGGAAGATTTTAAAGGCAGTCCTATTAGAACTGAATAAACTCTACTCACCAATATTCTGCGCCCACTCGATAATGGAGGCGGTATCATTATTGGAGCCCTCGGCGGAGTACACGACCTCCTTGCCCGACCTCCACCCGACCACGGGGTAGAGGCCGGAGACGCTCGCGTGCGGAGTCGAGCCCGTGTTTATGTTGAAGAATGTTCCCGTGCCCATGGTCAGCTTTACGTCGCACGTGTCGAAGCAGCAGGAGCCCCACATCGACGCTGTTTGGTCTGCCATCTGCAAATTATTGTTGATAATGTATAGTTGAGGAACGAGACATACACACACATGTATTAACGGTGTGGTCAAAAACCTTGCTACAACAATCAAACAATTTATTGTAATTTTACAAGGTTCACTTATAACCTTAACCTTTAAGATTTCAGGATGGTATCTGTCAAGAATGTCAATAACACTTCTAGATTGTTTCATGTCACAAACAAGAAACCTTGACCGAGTGGTGGCAGAGATCAAGCAAGAAAGGTTTAGTCCAGCAGCCAGTTGATATTAGGCTGCAACGACTTGGATTGAGTTTTTTGGGCTATTGCAAGCAAGGGTGTCGTTATGTAACACTGAGACGCTGGTCCTTTGTGTTCGCCCCAAGATCACCCATATTTTACGCATACCTCCGAACTTATGGTATTTTCTTTTCATTCTTGGGAATGCAGGTTTCTTCACGATGTTTTCCTTCACCACCGAGCTGGCAAATGATAAATACAACTGTACATAAATTCCGAAGAACTTATTGGTACGTACAGGCCAGGAATCGAACCACCGCCTCATGATTGAGGCGGTAATAGATCTCTTCCGTATGGGCTATCATCGCTCTAAGGAACTTGGATGCGATTGGCACAAGAGAACGAAGAATGCTATGATAATTATGAATGCGAAGAATGCGAATTCTTAGCCACAAAGACTGAGATTATACAAATAAACAAGTGTTCGTCGATCGAGATCGATATTTTTGTCTCTCAACTTTTTTAATCAATTCTTAATATAAAGTATTTTCCCAATTACGATCTACATCGTCGGAAATTGCCGACTAAATATTAAGAGTGTTCTAAGAACTATAAAAACCTCATATAGATTCGATATCGATCGGTCATTAGCCCAGTCATTTTACGGTTTGAGCCGGGACTAATTACTAATTGGTATTTTTTTTTCGGTACAGTATTTAAGAGCCAATTTGAGTTTAGAAATGTACCAAAATTTAAAAAAAATCTCGTCAGCAACAGTTCCAAATTTAAAATTTTGGTATTATCTCGTTATAAAAACCCTGATGGTAATTTTTTTTTGCACATATTTAAGGCATTATCATTATACATACTTCAAACATGGTATAAATATTTTTGTCTACTTAGAAGGTTTTGAAAAATACATTCGTATTTTCTAATAAAAATCTCATTTTTTTAATTTCCATGCCTATTTTATTGCTAAAAATAATTTATATTGTAAAATCTTATTCAAATGAGTGCATGGTATTAATATTATTAATTTAAAAGCCTTCTGGGACTCACAATTTTAATTTCTATGTTGCGTAGCGATTTTTTTTAAATTTGTGTTCAGATAGTCTTTTTGTCACTAAATAGTACCGGTTGCAGACTAAAAGTCCAATTAATAATTACTTCCCACCTCTCCTAACAAAAGTCCGTAAAATGACTGGGCTACATCGGCATTTTACAATAGCAGCATTGGTTGATGGTTTCAAAACAGTACTATTTGTTTCGACTTGTTCTTCCAAGAACGACAATGTTGATCACTTTCATGGCATTTTGCTTGAATTAAATACAAGAATAAGACGGACGCCTGAGAGTTGCATGTATACAAGATTAAGATTACATGCATTATTATCTAATCGGAGTGGCCAAATTTATTTCTAAATTTGGAAATACACCACTGCTGATACCGTTGACATAATAAAAACCTGTTGTACCTATTTCTTATTCGTAGACTTATTTAAAGATATTACTGACAGAAGTGATTGGCCGAATTAATCCACGTCGATAAATGAGTGAATACTCTAAAGCCTAGTAGCAATAGACAATATATATTAACATTAGATAGGTAATACTAAAAACCCATGAACTATAATGGTAAACAACTTATAAACAAATGTAAACCCTGGAATATTGCCACTATAAAACAAGCGTACCTTATGTAATAGGACAATCTTGGCATCGCTACACACGACGCGTTATTGAAATAAATTTCATACATTGTGCACGGTTTAGCGAATCTACATTGTTATTCAATTATTTGCACGTTAGAATTCACCTGAAATAATTCTTATGCCTTCGTTTTAGATTCGAAAATAGTGTAACGCACGAGACTTCGTGGCACAAAGGAAGTCTACATAATCGCGTAATTTTTTTATTATGTACACTTATGAGTTCTAACAGGTGAATAAGTTCATGGAAATATTAGAGGTCAATGTTCAAAGACTATTGTTGTCTTCACCTTTGTGTCGAACCGTACAGTCGGCCACAAAAGTATACCGGTCTGAACTAGACGATGGCAGTGTTAATTGGTACCAATTTTTTATGTATAATGTACTCGTTAAGGGAAACTAAGATTGAGAATTCAAGGTTACATATTGTTTGAGTTGATTAATACTTCGTAAACTATTAAAAGAAAATAAAACTACCGTTATTAAGAATTTAAGATTCGTCCTAACAAATTCGAGTACAGATAATTAGAAATTGTAGACAGAATGTCGATCAAAATATTTTATCGCCAAAACAACTAAGTATTTGGGTCAAAATAATTGCCCGATTATTTAGATAACTACTTTAGACTACTTTCGATGATAAATACCATTAACGCAATGTTAGATTAAATAAAACTTAGTATTACTATAAATAACCACCTATTAAGCTATATACGAAGAACGAACTAAAGCATTATACACAAGTAGCCCGTAATCCTACGGCTACTTAATCCGCATATAATCAGCAGAATGCCTTATAAACAGAATATAATACTTACACAACTCAAAATAGGAATAGCATGCCCCCAGATCTTCGGGGAAGTAGCAGTGAAGTGTTGTCCAGCTGTGTCCACGACGGTGGGCAGCATGTTCATCTGTATGCCGAAGAGTGTAGTCGCCCATCCCGCCCACTGCATCATGAACGGGTCGAAGAAACCTGTCGCCGATGCTGATGATGCGTCCGTCATGTGAACTCTTTTATCTGGGATATTAATAAACGTTTATAGTTTGTATAAATATAGGGTCCTTCTTAATTAACTAAACTCGTTGGGTGATAAAGATAAAAGAAAAACAATTTATATGCAGTTACATTCGGAATTAGTTATCGTTTTATGCATGTTTTTAAACGAAAGGAACACATAAGAGAGACCTCAGAGCCTCTACCCGCACGTTCGAACTTCGCAATTGCGTGAACGTTTTCGTTCCAATGTCAACTCTATTACAATGAAGTGCGGACCAAAACAGTGGCGATGTATCGGACATCGAAAGTCCGGGTAAAGGGCCAGATTCGTCTTAACTGCTCGCTTTAATATAACAACAGGTATCAAATGGTTGTTTCAATAATATCGCATCCGTGAGATTTCCAGGGTTAATAGAAGTAAGTCGCATGAAATTGGGCGACACTGATATGGTCTGCCTACCATAACTGATCGTACTTTTCGCTAAGAAAAAGGTCATAGTAATAATGACAATGTAATGAAAATTCAGTTATAAGACGATGGATGAGATTGAAGATAAGGTTGAATTTAATTAGATTAGATTTTGTGTTTCTTTAGTCAGACTAGTTCTCGAACTAAATAGTCCTGAAGCTATTTTTCTTTTCTGTGGGAAGGAACCACAAATAAACAAAGTATTTCCCAGACTATGTGAACCTCATTGTTCATAAAATTGCACTGTAATAAAAAACAGCCCGCTCTGCTAATCAAAATACCTCATTAAGAATCGCATTCATTCTTGTTATGTAGAAAACATAATAGGAATTTATTTATACCTGTAAGTTTATAAAGCAGCCAAGTATCCAGTGTTCCAAACATAGCATCGTTCTTTTCTATTGCATTTTTCAAAGAAGGCAAATTTTTTAATGCCCAGTGCAGCCTCAAAGTTGTCTGGAAGAAATAGGCAAGACATTGTAATAATTACCTACCGAATAATTATAATCGGATATGTTGACAAGTGGATTAAATGGCATTAAATAGTGAAAAGTTGTCTTATCTTCATATCAACGGTACAAGCCATTCAGTATCTTACTAATATTATAAATGTCAAAGTTTGGACATTTCGATTAACGGCAGAACGGATTTGGATGAAATTTGGCACACAGATAGAATATTTTCTGTATTACATAGGATAAGTACTTTTTTTTAAAGTCCACGAAGTCGAAGACGCGGGTAACAGCTAGAATGATATAAATTTTAAAAAACCTTCCTACGTCTTATATCTTTCACGCGTTTTCCTCATGATTACGTTTTCCTTCACCACTGAACTAGTCGTTTTAGCTAGTAGCTAGCTAACAAGCCGAGCTAAACGAAAATTATACAAACAGACAAAAACATACCTACAACAATTATGATTCTAAGGAGATGACGTAATTTTGCATAATGATGTTTATAATGTTTTACACCTTTATTAATTATAACTTGTTATTGTTTATCAGTTTTAATTACTTACTTGTGTATTCATGAATTTTAAGACACTTCCTGCTCTTAACCTTTTGCTTCCAGACATCAAGTAGAGGACATAAGCACCTGTTCTGATTAACTGAAAAATAGCTACAGCATTAGATATACTATAACCGGAGGTAGACTCCATAGTGAAAGTTTTTCAGTTTGATGGTCTGAGTTCACCGTTTCAGTATTTGCTAGGCTGTCACTTACACCCTGTAGATAGGCTAGCTAGCATAAATTTATATGGCTGTGGCCAGCGAACTACAATACTATTTGTAGACTGTGGCATGTAGGTACATTACCCTTTTCAAATGTGTAATTATGCACATACATGGGCAAGTAAACATACCGAATCATTTTATTTAATTACGAGCTTTTACCTGTGACTTCGTCCGCATAAATTATATACCAGATTTTAAGTCAGATGATAAGCTATCAAACAAAAAAAGTTTCATCAAAATCGTTTCAGTCGTTTTTGTGTGATACTCGAACAAACAAACAGACAGACAAAAAATCCAAAAATTGGTGGTTTGGAATCAGGGACAGGTAAAAACCATGTCGTAATTTTTTTTTTGTAAATATCTTCAATGTACAGACACATTTCTTTCACAGTTTTATAATAGTTTAGATTTTATAAAGGAGTCAAAAAACATCAATTTTAATAATACTTACTCAACAAATTATTCAATCACCTATATATTCTGTTCATCATTGTACAAATTTTAGCATACCTTTATGCAATGAGTTTAAGTCCTGAACAATAAAGAATTAACATAGGTAGGTCCATGAACGGCCTGGATATGTATCTAAATCTAAACTATTATAAAACTGTAACAGAAATGTGTCTGTACATTGAAGATATTTACAAAAGAAAAATTACGACATGGTTTTTACCTGTCCCTGATTCCAAATCAGCAATTTTTGGATTTTTTGTCTGTCTGTTTGTTTGTTTGTTTGTTTGTTTGTTCGTTTGTTTGTTTGGGTGTTTGTTTGTTCGAGTATCACGCAAAAACTACTGAACCGATTTTGATGAAACTTTTTTTGTTTGATAGCTTATCATCTGACTTAAAATCTGGTATATAATTTATGCGGACGAAGTCGCAGGTAAAAGCTCGTAATACATATTCATATACAGGTGTCACATTAAATGGGACACTTACTTTAAGGGGTGCTTTAGACCATCAAACTGAACAACTTTTACTATGAGACCAACACTAGGACCAACACCGAAATCGCGAAAAAAAATCCACTGTCCCATACAAAACTCGACTGAAATGTATGGGACAACAGTTTTTTTTCGCGTTTTCGATATTGGTCCAATAGAGAAAGTTGTTCAGTTTGATGGTAAGTGTTCCATTTAATTTTACATCCTGTATACCACCAACTTTCATACCTAATATAAATTCTCTACCCCCTTATAATGCATAACTTTCTTTTTCCAGAATTTATGGAAATAATAATCATCATCATCATCATTTTTAGCCCGTATCCACCCACTGCAGGGCATAAGCCTCCTCCCTATTTTCCCTATTATGGAAATAACAAATAACTGGAAATCAACATCCGATTGTGAATTACATAAACTTTGCTAATTATTGACCTCTGTTATGAATTAACATTTTTACCATCTACATTCTACACTATATAGGGACCTTCTTAATATGCTGACACTTTTTAAAGGGATGATCAGACCGTCAAACTGAACAACTTTCTCTATGGCAGTAACATAAAAATCGCGAAAAAAAAATCAGCTCTTCCATACAAAACTGCAAACCTACTCGAGCCAAATGTACGGGACAGCAGATTTTTTTTTCGCGATTTCGATGTTGGGCCAATAGAGAAAGTTGTTCAGTTTGATGGTCTGATCATACCCTTAAAAAAGTGTCAGCATATTAAGAAGGACCCTGTATAAAATACACTACACTAAAACTGTAACAGAAGTGTGTCTGTCTGTACGTTGAAGATATTATTTACAAAAAAGATGATGGTGTTTCATGTTTCAATGTCCCGGACTCCAGCGTTTAGGTTTCCCTGACAACAATTCACCTATTTTTAGATTTTTATCAGTCTGTATGTTTGTTCGAGGATCACGCAAAAACTACTGGACCGATTTTGATGTAACTTTTTGTGTTTAAATTAAGATTAAACTTAACTGGTATTATATTTTCAACATCAAGTTGCGGAAATTAAATAAAATAAATATCTTGGACAATGTCACACAAATTATCTAGTCACATTTAAAGTACCAGAATCTAGCCTGGACTTGTATTATGATGACTAGACAACGATATAGATTACATATATAAATACAAACATCCATGACTCGGGTACAAATATTCATATTCATCATCATATAAATATTTGTCCCTTACGGGATTCGAACCCGCGACCCTCGGCACAGCAGGCAGGTTCACTACCGACTGTGCTACCGGGCCGGGCTAATTGGGCCTGCTATACCAACACCAAAAGCATTAGTTCACTGGATAACTGTTAGAACCATTCATAAAGTAATGTACCACATATTGTTTCCTATTGGCAATACAGTTCAATATCCTATCAAAAGAGTTGTGTTGTAGGTCTGTTATTGGGTAGTCACGACTTCAAAACTAGACATTGGTAAAATCATCAACACTAAGGCACGGTTTATACATACGAAAAGTGTGACTGTGGCGTATAGTCAAAGTAAGACAATATAAACCTTATAGTACGCAGCATAGCGTCGTTTGGAGAATTACGCCCGCGCCTCCAGGCGAGACGTCGCCTGGTGGCGCGGGCGCGATTTTCCTTTACGACAAAAACGACGCTATGCTACGTACTATAAAGTTTATATTGGTGGTACTTTGAGTATCCGCCACCGCCACACGTCTCTTCTGTATAAACGACACCTAACATGGACGTCGTTTTTAAAATTAGAATAGAATAGAATCCTATCAAAAACAGTTAAATAGTCTACCTTCCATAGAAAGGATTGATTCCACTGTCGTACGAGTTGGTCGGCTCTCATATCTTTCCATGTGATAAACCTGTGAAAAGGTTTCCCGGTCTCACGGGACCATGTTATGAATGTGCTCCTCTGCGTTGAGATGCCCATCGCATTCATCTGTCCAGCTGATAGTTTGGCATCTGTGAAAGATGAGTCAGTAAATTTATGTGCAAAGAAGAGTGGCAGAAGGACGTTATTTCAGACAGACGTTAATCTTAGAAGTACTATACGTAAATGAAACTTAGCAATGTCATCATCATCATGATCATAATCTCAGCCGATGGACATCCACTGCTGGACATAGGCCTCCCCCAAGGATCGCCATAACGACCGATCCTGCGCTGCCCTCATCCCACAGGTTCCCGCCGCCTTCAACAGGTCATTGGTCCAAATTGTGGGCGGCCTTACCCACGCTGCGATTTCCCCCCCCCCCCCCCCCCCCCCCCTCCTTTTCATAGAAAAAGTTAAAAAATGTAAAAGCGAGCAAAAAGGCAGTAAGCCAAGCCATATAAAAAAGTTCAAATGCACCCCAACTTCATTTGGTTAGGCTAGGTTAAAGTCTGTCCAAGAACTGAATCAGAGCGCCCCAATTTATTGGTTTAGGTTAGGTCAATGTTTGTACCAGAACCCAATCAGTGCGCCCCACTTCATTGGGTTAGGTTAGGTCAATGTCTGTTCCAGAAGTGAATCAGAGCGCCCCACTTCATTAGTTTGAGGTTAGCGAGGAGCGAAGTGACGAGCATTTTACGATTCTTGCGACCAGAACCGAATCGATAATGTTTACCTAATCCTCCCGAAAATATAAGTTTTCTCGGCCCTCTTGAACTCGCTACCTCGCCATCACATAATGTGTATAATTTTTTTAGGTATACAATTTTATTACATTAATTATCTGCCAAACTAGCCCATGGAATTGGTACATTTTACCCTACATCAAATGAGGTAGTTCTGTTTTTTTTTATATGTTAGTAGTGATGACATGATAATGACAAATCCAAGTTTTCCACCTCGAAAGCCCTTAAGATCATTGTTAAATAATTGAAAATCCAGAACTTTTTTCTATTTTTCGCTTATTTCTCGGAATCTATAAGTCATATCGAAAAGTTTTGTAGGTACCAATTAAACCTTACAAAATTTCCTACAAAACAAGTGGTAAGCACTTTTGTCATACGATTAACCTTTCAAGGCTACAGGGCAGAGAATGTAACTTCATTTTAAAAATTATGATATTTGTATGGCGACCCTCATAAAAGATGAAGATAAAAAGAAAACGATTTCAAATTCTTAATCAGCGACCCCTAAAACCCCTTCTTAATCAGTAAACCTTTAAAAGCTGCTTTGGCGTTTGAAATTTCCATGGCAGCCATCTTGGATTTCGATATTTTGGGTATTTCTTTACCACCAATCATAATAAGAATGCCCTGGTGATACAGGGAAAGCTTTGACTTTCTCGGAAGATCGAGTCCTGACGGATGATGTCAACGGCCCGCGGAAACTATGACAGGTAGGGTTATGGGCCTTAAACAATATCATAGAGGACCTTGGTCAGATTTAGTTGGCAGTAAAAAAAAATCCAAAATATTGAAATCCCAGATGGCTGCCATGGAAATTTCAAACGCCAAAGCAGCTTTTAAAGGTTCACTGAACTGACGGAAAATTTGTATTATATGAAATCATTTTCTTTTTATCTTCATCTTTCATGAGGGTCGCCATACAAATTTCATAATTTTTGATATGCAGTTACATTCTCTGCCCTGTAGCCCTCTGTAGGGTTTGCTAAATAAGTACACATTTACTGTTGCTCACTAGGCAGGTAGTATATGCGGAGCGCGCACGTCCGCACCCGACAAAGGCTGGCAGGCAACTGCCCCCACTACGCGTTCGCACAGACACTACATCCCTTCTTTATTTTAATTTAATTTAAGATGTATTTTGTAACAGTACACTTAATATCAAAACTATAAGCAATACAGGTACATATGAATATAATTATTATTATAAAGTCAGTAGTACTACAGCTTGCATTTATTTTATATTTTCCTAATATTTTATATATTTCTATATGAATCTACCACCGCTTCGGAAGGTGCTTCGCTTGGGAGAAGAAACGGCGCAAGAAACTCCACTATGCACATCGCTATAACATAACAATATAATGTGTTATGATTGATAATCTTTGATTATTAAAGGTTACGTTTCTTACTGCTTAATTTCATTTCATTAATAGTTAATAAAAGCTTTCCAGTACCCATAGTACTCTGTGCCAATACTGAGCCCAGTAGGCATTTACATTCAACTTTAGCTTACTACTCTAGAGTCTAGACTATCCCTTTCCTTTTTATAATATTTCAAGATTTTAACTACAATTTGTATTATTACAACATTTAGTTTTATTGCGTAAAATTTAAAGTCTAGTCCCACTTTATATGACACAATATTAATTTTGTAACCTAATTACATTAAATTAATAAACCTTAATTTATTTTTCCTCTTGACCTGTGAACTGTGATCGTTATTTCAGGAGTGAGGGTTGGTTAAGCAAACAGCAAGATAAGATTGACAAATTGCGATCAACTTCCATTCCAAGTAATTTTAAAACTTTGTGGTAGGATAGTACAGTTTATATACTTTTGTCACGTTTGTTAAGTTTGGATTTCAGTTTACTTTTGTTAGGTACTTATATAAAATCCAACTAAGTTTAACCGTACGTAGAACAATTTAAAAATATAAATTTTATCTAAGCTGGTTTTATTAAACCAACGTGAGATTGCACATTGTTACTAGAAAAGGTGTACTGTTGAACTACAAAAGTATTAGCAAGACTACTCCTAATTTCTAATTAGGCATATGCCTTATTCAATTTTTACTTCAATAGGTAATTGGATTTGATCACAAAACATTTTCATTAAGTATCACTTATACCTTGATTTATTCTCTGGCTAAAATATAAACATTTTCTTTTGGACAATATTGGTGGTGCTCTTAAATTGAAAAGAGTGGCCATTCGAAAATAATTTGTTACTCAAACAAACTTTGATTATGTCTTCGTAAAATATCGTTGTCCATGGCACTTAGCGTCAAAATCAATTTCAGTGTGATACGCTCCTTGTACCTGTGGACAGATTTCGAGTAGTATATTATTATTGGCTAGATAGCTATAATGCTTGCCTCATGTTTCCAGTTTCTGCAATGAACTTTATGGAATAATAAACAAAAGGTGTTCAAAAGAAACCTAGTATAGGTACAGGACTATTGCATATAATTGTATGTCTTGTGTGTTCAATTTCGTTGCAAATTTAGATAGTGTTTAGTCTATGTTTTCGCTGTTTATCATTGCATTTTAGTACATAAAGACTGTGACTATTGGGTCACGTTACTTAAATTGGTACATATGTTCCATTTGACAGCATAAAATATAGCTCTAGTATTTGCCAACATTCCATAGATCTTTATCATTTCTTATTTATTTATTTTATATTTATGTCCAATATATATTTATTCTAGACATTTAATAGCCCATAGTTTTAGTTTTACATTGAGTTTTTTGCCTATGGCTCATTTAGGATTATTTGAACCCGAAAGTCTCTGCTTGTTAATTGTCCAGTTTTGACTAATTTTCATGGCCTGTATTAGTTTCGATACTATAAACATAGTTTTTTTATTTTTATTTGGTCCTTTGCATTTCGTGTATCATGATGACACTTTTAAGTAGGTATGAATGGTCGTATAATGTCCGGCTTAGAATAGCACCAAACATAATATTAATGTCGTAAAAGGAGACTAAGCAATGCCCTCAGGCTTCGTCAATATCTCGGATGTGCACCGGATGCTCGAATAATGTTTTAATGTCACATTAATATATGCACGCAATATGACGACCCAAAATTACTTTTGGACTATAAATTGACCATTATTCTTTCAATGAAAAGATTTTAACATTTTATTTGATTTAACTTGAATTTATAGAATTTCATTTAATTTCACTCGAATTTATTTGATTCTATTTGATCTCCTCTCATCTCATCTCATTCCTTTCCTATCCTTTCCATTCTTTTTTTTTTATTCATTTCATTCAGATAACTACTGGTCAGAGTTATTGCTTCAGGATCGTATCAATTTACGATTTATAATATTAAGGAAGTAAGGACAAGAGAGTAAGTCTGTGATAAGCACATACACTTAGGCACTTAAAATATTCAGCGTAGCCGCCAACCACTGCAATTAAGGACTTTTAATTTAACTGCTGTTATAGTTCATGTACAATTATATAATATGAGTGCAGTAACGATTTTATTTTCATGACCCTTTAGCTTTTGCTAACAACTTAATAGTTGCATGATTCTATAGGTTATAACCCATATGATTTTATAGTTGTATGACACTTTAGCTTTAGATAACAACTTGATAGTTGCTTGGTTCTGTAACCCATATCATTTTATAGTTGCATGATACTTTAGCTTTTGCTAACAACTTGATAGTTGCATGATTTTATAACACGATGATGATATCATTTTATAGTTGCATGATACTTTAGCTTTCGCTAACAACTTGATAGTTGCATGGTTCTTTAACCCATATCATTTTATAGTTGCATGATATTTAGCTTTCGCTAACAACTTGATAGTTGCATGGTTCTGTAACCCATATCATTGTATATTTGCATGACCCTTTAGCTTTCGCTAACAACTTGATAGTTGCATGGTTCTATAACACATAATTATTATCATTTAATAGTTGCATGATACTTTAGCTTTCGCTAATGACCTGATAGTTGCATGGTTCTCTAACCAATATCATTTTATAATTGCATGACCCTTTAGCTTTTGCTAACAGTTTAATAACTGCATGATCCTGTCACCATTGCATTTGCATGGGTTTGCATGGCCTTGCATGGCCTTGTATGTAACTGCATGACCTTTTTGTTTTTACTAACAACTTAGTTACTGAATAGTCCTTTAACTATTGTAGTTGCATATATTTGCATGGCTCTGCATGGCCTTGCATGGCATTGTATGTAACTGCATGACTTTCCCGTTTTTACTAACAACTTAGTTATTGAATAGTCCTTTTACTATTGCAGTTGCATATTTTTGCATGACTTTGCATGGCCCTGCATATCCCCGCATGTATGATGCATCTGCTTGACCTTTTAGTTTTTACTAACAGTTTAATCACTGCATGGTCCTTTAACTACTGTAGTTTTACCTACTTCGCACTTTATACTTATCGCCTTTTAGTTAGCGTGACTCGCGCTTGGAACCTAATATTCGGTAGGTATGTATAAAGTGTATTATACTGGTACGTAGTCAAGTCAGTAACGATCGGTGCAAACGATATAGCATATTCAACAGTGTATTTAGAATTGAATTCATCTTGAATCGCTAAGTTAGACGTATGGTATAGATGTAACGGAAATTTGCAAGAAATCCCTTTTTGCCCCCTTGTTAAATAGTTGCAACTTTGCAAGTCACTCCCTTATCACAAGTCCTTAGGGATAACTAGGTACAAACAATATTGATTGTGATTGAATATCAAAATAGTTTTACACTGACATACCTATGCAGAAACCTTATGTAATCCGGTTGGTATTTGTGTTAAATTTTATGAGCATTGGCTACTGTTTTGCACCGATTTACTCACTCGTGTCTATACGTACGCAGCGTTACATAATATTTATAATAAATAACACTATAATATTCAAGATGTTATTATACGCCTGTTTTCTACAATTTATAGTATTAATCATTGTAACCAGACAATTAGTAGTCTTCGTAAATATGTATCTGTCTGTTTAACCTTAACCTTAACGGCAACTGTAACCGACCGACCAACCGACCGACCGACCGACCGACCGACCGACTGACCGACCGACTGACCGACCGACCGACCGACTGACCGACCGATCGACCGACTGACAGACGGACCGACCGACCGTATCCTACCTTCAGCTTAACCTTTAACGGTACGCGAGTGCCATAGGGCACCTATCGCTACTCCGTCGAGTTATGTGTAGGTAGGTAACATAGACAGAGTCACGATTACGACACTCTTACGATTTTATGTATTCTGGGATTTCGTAAGAAAGGATTTTGTAAGATCCTCAGACGGCGTCGACTGTTAAGTCGAGGTCCTAATCAAGCGGCTTGCATAGATATACATACTCCTCAATCTAGCTGAATAACTTCATATTATGAGATAGTCATTGTCGTAGTCTGCCTACTCCGTAGGATTATGGCTTGAGCGTAAGTCTATTATAAAAACATGTATGGTAATGTATTGTACATGACCTTTAGGATTGGAGTCTAGTCGCAGCAATCGTTCGAACAGGTGCTCGATTTGTGGTATATTCTTATGAGCTCGACCCCAGCATAGCATCTATCGTCCTGATGTGTCCCCTTTCCTCTTTTTCCTCCAGCGTTTGATGGTCATAGTTCATGAAAAGAAAAATAATCACTGTTATAGATTGTCAACCACCGCACAAACTAAGAATCCAATGTTTTTTTAGACATGAAAACTAATGAAATAGGCATAGTAAATAAATGAAAGTACCATGATAGCCCTCGTGGATAAAATTATAATGAATTATCGTTATTGTCCTTTTAAATCAAAATAGATCGTTATTTTAGATAATAGATATTCGCTTTGTTCGTAGTTTTCGGAATATCACTGACCACCCCCTCGGGGAACATAGTCGTGAACACACGCTACTCTGCTGCGTGAAATAATACTTTACAACGTCGCTTTAATTTCAAAATTCCGACGTTGTATTTTGTTTTTATTTCAAAACCAGATAAAATACAGTGTGCACTTACGTAAAATAAGATCCCGTCGTCGCCACATGTAGGGTTTGCTAAATAAGTACACATTTACTGTTGCTCACTAGGCAGGTAGTATATGCGGAGCGCGCACGTCCGCACCCGACAAAGGCTGGCAGGCAACTGCCCCCACTACGCGTTCGCACAGACACTACACCCTCAAAGGTTAAGTCCTATGACAAAAGTGCATACCACTTGTTTTGTAGAAAATTTTGTCAGGTTTAATTGGTACCTGCAAAACTTTTCGATACGACTTATAGATTCCAAGAAATACGCGGAAAATAGAAAAAAGTCCTGGATTTTCAAGTATTTAACAATGATCCGAAGGGCTGTCGAGATGGAAAACTTGGATTTGTCATTACCATGTCATCACTACCAATATATAAAAAAAACGGAACTACCTTATTTGATGTAGGGTAACACCTCTTTTTTCGTACAATTTCCATGGGCTAAACTGCAGAGCAGTTTGTTGTCAGTCAAATAAAGTTCTGACACTTGGGTACTAGGGGGTGCAGTACCGGTTTCATCTCAAGAACCGGGACTGGGTTTCCGGTACTGGACTTGGAACCGGGATTTCCCGGGAATTTCGGTACTAACGGTACTCGAAAATAATATTTAAAAATCGCGATTCGGTAGAAGAAAAAGACTTAAAATTATGTCAAAAAAAGTTATTAGTGATCAATGAAGTGATAGAAAAATCGATTAATTAGTTAAAGTAGTACTTATTCATTAGGTTTCTGTATTATTTTATTACTTAATAAATACAGCCGAATATCGCTCTCGATAAGGGAGTAGCATGGATGATTATAGCAACGGGTTTGTGGTCAGGTTCTAGTTCATTGAGACCCACATAAGCTCATGGAAGAAAAGCGCAAAATGATTCTGCAGTCTTCAGAATGATGTAAATAAGTACCATAGGCTGATCTGAAAGTCTTTTTCCGAGCATATTAAAGATGCTATAGAGCGGACGAAAGACTCTAAAGTCTTTGCAAGGGATATGTCTATTAGGCAAAGCCAACTAACGAAACTAAAGACTGAATAAGACAGGATCGTGTCGTCCAGGCCAGAGATTTTCAGAGAGGTTGATAAATTATACTGTATAGTATCAACACGGAAACCACACAACACAACGAAAATCTGGCTAACGACCCAAGAGCTCGATTGAACCGGCTCTATACCGAAACTATACCGGACGATAGCTGTTAAACAGGATTATAAATTTTCTTTGGCTGTTAAGTTCCGTCATAAACGAAGAGAAAACGCCGCAGACACGGAACAGAGGAGTCTGAAGCGAGTCGCTTCAAACTTCTGTTCCTTGCTTATTCCTTGATTATACAAAAGACCGAAGAGTATAACTTGCGTGGATTGAATCGAAAGCTTTCTCGTAGAAGAAACTTGAGCTGTACTCTAGCCTCTCCAGTGACGCCCAGTTGACCGGTACATCGAAGTGCTGAAATGCATGTAAAAAAACGCCACTATGGCAGTTCAAATACAGAACCAGAACTCAAAAGCTATCCTGTTGCAGAGAGATTGAGACAGGGAGATGTTATTTCTCCAAAACCGTTCACTCACCGTTGCACTGAGAGGCTTGTTCAAGATTTTTGTCTGGAAAACGCTAGGCATCAAAATAAACGGCAAAAACATAACACTAACCTGCGACTTACCGTAGGTATAGTTGTCATGGCCCAATGCTTAGACTATGGAGGACCTCAGTAGAATGCTCGATGACCTAAGCAGAGCGACCAAACTAGTTGATTGTAAACTGAATATGGACAAGACGAAAATCATACCTAATGTAGAATGTAAAAGGTATAACATTGAGTACCGCATTCTCTGTCTCAAAACTAAAGTCTTTGACCAGTGATGGCATACAGGAGACGTGATCGCTCACTAAAGGCCTCATGTAAAGACTAAAAGTCACTCAAAGGGCAATTATGAGTGCTATACTCGGAGCTTCCCTGCGAGACCAAATCAGAAATGAACTCCGAAGAAGACCCAAGGTAGCCGATAAAGCCCGAAGAGAAGAATTGCTAAACTCAAGAGGCAATGGGCTGGGCTAGCAAAACAGGTGACCGATGGGGCAAAATAATTCTTGAGTGGCGACCGCGTACCGGAAGGTGCAATCCCTTACAAGATCGACCGATGACCTGGTGAAGTTTGGCGGGAACCCAGTGGATAAGGGCAAGGACCGGTCGTTGTAGCGATCGTCAGGGGAGCCCTATGTCCAGCTCGACATTTTTCGACTGTCATGATGATGATTAATATGAAAAATCTAAAAGTTAGAAGAGAGAATCATAATTTCATTCGATTATTTAAAAATTTCCATTTAAAGTATAACTAAATCTACTTAAAGGATGATTTTGGCAAGTATATTAATTATAAATTAATTAAATTGTTGAGTACTGAAAGTACCGAAAGAACCGGGATTTATTTCCCGAAGTACCGGTGCTAGATAGCCTCAGAAATCCCGGGAATTCCCGGTATTTTCGGTACCGGGATTTCCCGGGAGCATGCCCTATTAGGTACGTTATAATATACTAATACCTATTTACTTATTGAATATTTTTTATATAATTTAACACCGAAATATGAATATGCCTTAAAAGACATTGAAATTAACACTAAATATGACTGATATTGTATCAGTCATATTTAGTGTAAATTTTCTTTACAAGTTTTCTTCGAAAAATTCAAGCATTATTATTTTTAGTTTTTTCTTTATGATTGATTTACTTAGGTACATCTTCATTTAAAGTTTGTGGAAGATTGTTTATAATTTTTTGGCGGGAGGAGGTATCCCCCCATCCTTCCCAAATTTGAGCTGTGGGTTACAAAAAACCTTCATTTTGGGTTAGGTATTTTAAACAATTTTTTTCTTTTAAATGTGGTTTCCTCACCCCCCCCCCCACTCTTTTTTAGGGGTTAAAAGGGGAGGACCCCCCAAATTCATGCCAAAGATACTAACTTTTACCTCACCTTTTTCTTTTCACAACTAAGAAGACAATCTGACCCGAATATTTAAGACTGGATGATATTATTTTATAACTGCTTTTTGAGTAAATTACGCTTTACTCCTTCAGTTTAGAAGTATAATTAACACACCATTTAATACTACAGGATCTAAAATTATTGATGATTATGTTAAAAGATTGAATTTGCATACATTTTGATATAGACTTACTTTGCAAAGACTTGTGTACGACACCTACTACGGAACCCCACAGTTCATCAGGGTCTATTTCAACAAATCCGTGGCTTGGGTAATGTAGCACCACCTAAGCACAAAAATTTAAACACACTTATAAAATGTTATTAAGCCATGCACCAAATACTTTGTAAGCACTCGTGTGTAAAGATACATGTTTATTATTATCTACAAATACCTGATCAACAGCTTTTCCAACAGTTTCGGCTTTAGAATTATAAATAAAAGATCTAATTGTTGTTGTACCAATATCCAACGTTAGAATATATTTCTCCTCCATTATTATGTCTTCGTCAGTAAAATTCATAACACACGAATCCTTTCTTAATTAAAGTTACACAAAGAATGAGCTATGTTCGCCCAATTTTAACATTTATTTTCATTTCGGTTTTTCCGCAACTTGACTTGACCTCGATACGGTATGACATGACGTGCTTGCTTGACATTGACATTTGACATATGGAATCCTGTGATCATGCTGTTATATTAGTACAAACAAAGTGGAACGCTGATTTTCCATAGACAGCTTCCGCCATCTATCGGTTATGTTCCGAAGCACTATGTGTTGAAGTAGGGTTCATATCGGTGCGACAGCGCGCTACAACTCACCGCTGCGCTATAGTAGTGAGACCAAAGAGTAATATAAGTATATTAGAAAAGAGAACCCACTCGTGGCAACATTATGCATCCACCTTATGTCAAATTGAAGGCTAGCTAGCGCCATCTGTGTTTCTCTGAAAATAATTCTACCTATACTATACATACCTACTTATATATATATACTTATATACTCATACCGTTGTTTGAATGCTAGTTTTCGTTCAATCCCGCACCGATCGAGTGAAATTCCAGTATCCTTACTATTCCTATAATCTGTACATTAGTAAGAGAACAACTGAAACTCCAGAACATCACTAAATCGGCACAAAATTGAACAAAAACTACAAACAACACGCACATTATGCAAGGTGGGTCGCCATTTTGTAAATTTGTCAATTTGACATTGACATAGACAATATAATCTTTTTTTTTCATAGTAAAAGATATATTTAACAGATGGCAGCACATTCTATGCAAACTGAATCGGAAAAACCACCAAAAGGCAAATGTCCTCCGCCTGAGTGAGACTGAGAGAATCCGTGACTTGTTTGTCTAGCGGTCTAGTCTAGACTAGACAACCGGCTCATGATCCGGGTAGCTATGGTTAAACCTATACGAGAAAAAGAGAAGACAGTAGTATGCACGAAAATATATGCAAAGATTGTTAAGTTGGCAACATAATTTTAGCCCAGTCATTTTACGGAGTTTTGTTAGGAGGGGTGGGGAGTAATTATTAATGGGACTTTTAAACTGTAACCGGCACCGTTTAGTGACAAAAAGTAGTGTATTTTTCAAAGCCTTCTAACTAAACAAAAATATTAAGACCATGTTTGAAGTATGTGTAATGGTAAAGCCTTAAAAATGTGCAAAAAAAAATTTACCATCTGGTTTTTTAGAACGAGATAAATGCTAAATTTTAAATTTGGGGTTGTTGCTGACGTCATTGTTTTTATTTTGTTTTATTTCTAAGCTCATATTGGCTCTTAAATACTATACCGAAAAAAAATCAATTATTAATTAGTCCCGGCTCAAATCGTAAAATGACTGAGCTAATTTTTTGTCTTTCTCGCGCGTAAAGTTTTTACTATCTTTTCTCGAAAAAAACCTTCTGGTAAAAACTCTCCGGTTCGCGGTGCTTTGCGAGTTTTTCAAAGAGAGCGCTAGATGGCATGATAAGTACGCAAATATTAGTTCATTCAAATGGTGCGATACGAGTACTTGTATTATAGAGGTCAGTGGATACGAGGTACACTTTAAAAAAAAAAGTGATTTTGATTTTTTTCACTTGTGGACTTTCTCCTGCACTGGTAGCATGCCAACCCGCGATAACCGTGATACGGCTTTATCACGTCTTTTATCTCGAAAAGAAAAGCCGTATCACGGCTATCGCTGGTGTGCATGCTACCAGTGAAAATCATACGAGCGACTTGGCAGTAGAAAATGTCAAAATTACTATGGAGATTATGCATCTTTCTACTGCCGAGTCGCTCGTATGATTTTCAAAAATCGCACTTCAGTGCTGCCGGCGTAGCATGCACACCCGCGATAGCGATATGTAACACATTCATCTGTCAAATTTAGGTGATACAGCCGCCATCTTGAAATTTTATCACAACAGCGAGCATGGTGCACGCTTGTGACGTCACTTTTTTATCATATCGATATCTCGCGAAAACTGTATCACAATGGCGAGCATGGCCACCATTTGACAGCTACGCGCGCTCAAATTTTTTCACTTTTTGACAGTTTAGTGAGATAACTTATCGTCCACAAAATTCTACGCGATAGACATCTTTTTGGCTATAGAGCTTGTAAAAATCTGTAAAATTGTCTCAATTCCCACGTAGTCAATTCCTAAATAGTGGTATGTGGTATCTCTTTGCGCCCATTCCAAACAGGATTTTAACATAGAATAGAGTACTTTGGACTATAATTTTTGTGTTCTTTGTTCCAAATCAACAAACGTAGTTAATTAATTTATTAAATAATCCCCTAATACCCTAATCCCATAATGTCAAGAGGGTATCATCATCATCATCATCAGCCTATCATCGTCCACTGCTGAACATAGGCCTCTCCCAAGGCGCGCCACAAAACTGTCCTCGGCCTTCCTCATCCAGTCGCTCCCGTCTACTTTTTTTAGGTCATCTCTCCAGCGGACAGCATAGGGCGTCCCACACTACGTCTGCGCGTGATATGAAAGATAGATTTGATAAATATATCTATCACGGGTATGCATGCTACGCCTGCTGATGTGCACCCCGAGTGCAACTTTTCGCACTAACGTCGTTCAGAAACTCGGTGAAACAACGCTCTTTGCAACTCGGTTGTCACAACTCAACCGTTCCGAACAAAAAGCTTGAAATTTTCCCTAGGGAAAATTTCAAGCTTCTTGGTTCCGAAGATCCGAACCTCTGACGGGTTGCAACTTTTAACCGTCTAATTCGATGGTTGAAAAACACTCTGACGTTTGGATTATCTGTGGTTACATGATTTTTCGCTCGTTTTGAATTAAAAGTTTGTTTTCCAAATTATTTGTTGATCCGCTAACATGGAAGAAGAGTTTTTTATTGTATTTGGAAATGATGGAAGCCTTGGAAGCCCATTTTATCGTCAATGTCAAAATTTGAGGTTATAAAACAACCGTGATCGTTCCGTACCTTATGGCGAGTTGAAAAAACGCCCTGGCCGTTCCGTACCTTAGAGCGCGTTGAAGTGGAGTTGAAAAAACAACCGCACAAAAAGGTTCAGAACGCAGCTCTGGACGACGATATACAAATTAGTACCTATGACGACAGTAGCACCACAACGGACCAGTTGGAACTCAGTGAAAATTTCACTGTCGCATCTGTCTGTAGGAGATACATTATCAGTAATCTGTAAATGGAATGACATCTGTGGTAGGTACCTGACTGAAAAATGTGTGGGCTAAAAAGTAAACAAAATACATGTCACGGAGTTAGACGCATCCGTTGACGAAATATATGTCCATATTCGGCTTACTTAAAAACACAAATTCTTACTATTTTATTTGTATTTTACTATCTGCAAGGTGTACACACCTTGCTTCGTCAACGCCATCTATCGAGCCATTAGGAACTACTTTTTCTTTTTTAATGGCTTTCGGAAAATCCCTCACCAGCACAGCATCATGACATCATGACATTTTAATAATAGAAGTGGAGTCCATATATTTTATTGAATTTTTATTGTTTATAGGTTTATAGTGAGTTTTAGTTCGTAAAATAGGTGTTGTTCTGCGAAACAAAGTACCGAAATAAGTGAAAAATATACAGTCCAGCGAAATATGATGTTGTATGGGTCATGAAAATGGAAAAGTGTTCCGTAATTTAAGCGCCGCAAAGCGGTTGGTTCACCTCTTTCCTGTGGACTTCTCTGCGTTTCCTGCGTCTTTGGATAATTTCCAAATCCAAAAACTCCTAAGAAGCGTCAAAACCCAAAGACATCGGCTGTATGGGCTAGATCCCTTTGCCTTGAATTTAACAAAAAAAAAAAATGTCTATGGAAATTTATTTTCTGCTGGCAATACTGTACTTGTCTGACATGACAGCAGGCGCGTTTTGATTCTACGAGCGCAGAAAACTGTGATGTAAAAAGAGAAAAATAAATAATTGTGGGCCATCATGGCGAATCCTAGGAAATTCAGTGAGAAAATTGCCCTCCACAATCAAAAGCAGGCTGAGGAAACTGCTGCCTTTGAACAAATTATGCGTGAAGTTTCCGACGCAACCAATAAGGTATGTCGCGTATTTACTCAGGCAATCGCTTCCTGGCCGTCAAATGTGCCCGCCGACGTAAACAATAATCATTACAATATGCATATTGCGACTCGATAACTAACCGAATAGTTATCCCTTGATAAATAAGACGGTTATTCAGTGTTCTAAGAGTTCTGCCTTCATTCCCTTTGCAACATTAATTTGTCATTGTTGAGATGAATTTACTACGCTATTTACGCGTTATTCTTCACAATAGCATTTTATGCTAAGATTATCTATTATACAATTTAAATTAAAACAATGAGACATTGTTGTTAAATCTTTTGTCACAGAGGAAAATACAATACAATAATAATCAGAGTTTTATTTATGATAATGGAACTCTATCGTAAATCATTATCAATCAGGATTGCAGTTAAAACATTTAGGTATATTACAACTAAATAAACATTCCAATTAACCATTATGGTGTTAACTACTATTAAAGTATGAAATAATTTACTGGACAGTGAGTTTTATAACATTTAATTATTACATACATAAGCTCACGCCATTGTCCCAAGGGGGTAGGCAGAGACCACGGACCGCCAAACACTACGACTCTGACACACTTCTTTAGCGTCATTGACATTCATACATATTTTCATGCACTTCCGTCGATTGAGGGTGCTACGCACTTGTCCTTTTCGACAAAAGATCTTTGATTTGACCGTGGTACGTTTTCCTCGGACGGCCTCTCCCAACACTTCCGCTCACCTTTGCTCGATAAATTTCATTTGTAAGTCTTCTTTCATTCATTTTCTCTACGTGACTGAACCATCTAAGTATACCCCTCTCAATCCTTGTTACTATATCATCCTTCAACTTACACCAATCACACATTTAATTAATAAGAATTAATTATTATACATTCAATACTGACAAAGTCACCGGCCGGCCGGTCGGCTGCCGCTCAGAGATATCTTTTGAGTGTAATCGAAAATGTATAGATTTTGACATACGGGAGTTCGAACTCTATCTTAACCTTTTCAGCGCCAAAGTCTGATATATCAGATGTTTAAGTTTCGTGCCCTCGCCGCCAAAGTCTGATATATAAGACAAAAAAAATTGTTGAAAAATCTTTTTATTTTTATCACAAATAAACTTATCAAGGTACGTATATGTTTTCCAGATAGTGACAAATTTTGGGTTGTGGCGTGTTATGAGCGTTTTCTAAATAAATCCGTGGCATGGAATGGGTTAAAAGATATCTCTCAACCTCAACCTAAGAACTAATTCATCACCTATATCATCCAAGATCTAATTTTACTTATTTTATTACTCTGCATGTCAAGATTTAAAATGTTAAATACTATGATAACAAAAGCTCCAATTCTTATTAGATTTTATTGTATCAAAACACAAACGTTGAAGGGACATGGTTACAGGTAAATACAGGTAGCAGACAACAAAGAGTTAAAGACCAAGAGCCCGTCGCAAATGTTGATCTTACATCAGAGATCAACAACGTTGAGCCGGCACAAGGCCTCGGCTCGTTCCGCAGTGGCTCCCTGCCAAATGTGGCTGCACCACAATCCACTAATATGGAGCCCGAAACAACTCAGGTTCCATTTTTAAGGAATCAACTTGAAACTTGTAGAATGTTGCTATTTTTTATTTTAATGGTAATCAGTGGCGTGCATAATATTATTAAATAAAAACTTTGACTACCCTAAACTATACAAGGACATAATAGCAACCTTAGACCATTTAACTAGGAATCAGGGACATGTGTCAGCATTCCTCTCTGTCAAAGTACAAGATCAACTGATCAAGTGCATTTAAATACAATTTTATACCTTATAATGAGACAGCCTATAACTGTGGAACAATAGCTTCAAACTATCATTTTTAAAATAAAATTGGTTTTTAACAATCAAAATTAGAATCTAAAAGTAGCTAAACTAAAAGGAATAAAATCCAAAGTTGTGGATTTCATGCTACCTCGGCCCCCGCAAAAAGTGACAGTGACAGAATAGTGTGTTAGTTGAATTGAGTGCATAACTTGTCCATAGTTAAAATAGTCTAAGATAGCAACAGAATTTGCATCTAAAACAATATTCAAAATTAACAATGTTGTAAGTAGAATACAATATCTATAGTGCGTCCAAGAAAGCTTGATGATTTTGATAGATCATTTTAGAGCAATTAAGTACTTTACTTTCTGAAAATGTTTGAGCTGTAATTAATTTTATGTTAAATGTTAATTAATCTTGTATATTTTTAGTGTATTATAAAGCTTCAACGGCTCAAGCAGGTTTAAAAAGTAAAATGAAATCTCTAAAACCACCTGTCAAAATCACCAAGCAATCTTGGACGCACTATGGTCTATGTCTACAGAGTGTCCCTGTGCACGCCACTGATGGTAGTGGTGCAGTTGTAGATGGCTGTTGGTACATCACCCTGTAGGCTTAGTTATTTATTTTACAATATCTCAGTGGACCCCCTTCTTTTGGCCTGCAAGAAACAATATTTAATAGTTTATTTCCCCTTAGGTGTTTAATTTGGAGAAAATACTTAGTGGATGCCTATATCATAGAAGGAATGTGCTTGTAACTATTTTTACAATTTTATGTTTATGATACTGAATATAATTAAAACAGAATCAGAATGATCATCACCCTTACATCCATCATCATGATGGATGGATGATGTTTGATGTTTTGAATGTAATATTATGTGTGAAAATTAATTTAAATGTTATGAATCCATTTGAAATTAATTTAAAAACATTTAGAGCCTGTTTCACTACTTCTGAATAAGATTTTGACTGATCATTTGACATAAATTTCATAACACAAAATATGTCAAACGTGCTGTCAGATAAGCTAACCAGAACTTATCCAAAAATGGTGAAACCATAAAGATGTATTTGAGAATTTGATATACAGGGTGTACAATATAATGGGACAGCTACTTAAAGGGGTGCTTCAGACCATCAAACTGAACAACTTTCTCTATGGGACCAATATCGAAATCGCGAAAAAAAAATCTGCTGTCCCATACATTTCAGTCGAGTTATGTTTGCAGTTTTGTATGGGAGAGCGGATTTTTTTTTCGCGATTTCGATATTGTTCCCATATAGAAAGTTGTTCAGTTTGATGGTCTGAAGCACCCCTTTGAGCAGCTGTCCCATTTTATTGTACACCCTGTATAAACAAACCAAAGATTTTTTTTACTGTGGAGATAAGCATCTTTCTACTGCTGATTTGACTTTCAAAAATCGCGCTCCTGGAGTAGGATTTTTGAAAGTCATATCAGCAGTAGAAAGATGCATATCTCCACAGTAAAAAAAATATTTGTTTTGTTTATATATCAAATTCTCATAGGATAGCCAAATGTGGGAAAGCATTATCCACATCAATAAAGGTGGTAACTGGTTATGAATTAAATTTGTTTGCATGAATATAATGTACCAAAAAGTAAAGAATGCTAATTAAATTAACACACTACAGTATACACATGTTAGAGTTACTAAATGGAACTTAATACTGTCAAAATAAACACAGTTAAGTAATAATTCATGAATCCAGAACAGAAAGCTATGTAAGTGTGTATATTTACATTACAACATGTGCTTCAGAATATATTTTGTTGCCTAACTGGCTCCTTCATGTGTTCTCTTTATAAACATTATTAATGAGTACAGGTCTATAGTATATAATTATAGTATACTAGAGTTAACCCGCGACTTCGTCCGCACAAATTATATACCAGATTTTAAGTCAGATCATAAGCTATCAAATAAAAAAAGTTTCATCAAAATCGGTTCAGTAGTTTTTGCGTAATGCTCGTTCAAACAAACAAGCACACAAACAAACAAACAGACAGACAACAAATCCAAAAATTGTGGATTTGGAATCAGGGACATCTAAAAACCACATCATAACTTTTTTTGTTCATATCTTCAATGTACAGACACACTTCTGTTACAGTTTTATAATAGTTTAGATTACTCAACTTTACATTATATTGTGAGTAGTGAAGTGGTTAAAGAAATACTTGTTTTTTCTTTTCTTAATTTCTATGGATGATCAAATCAAATGCATTACTGTTGTATGGTCTTAGGGAGCGTTTAAACATAAGTGACGTGGCGCGGACATTTCGCGGGCGGGTTGCGGCAATATAAATCTTATAGTACGTAGCATAGAGTCGTTTGGAAAATTACGCCCGCACCTCCAGGCGACGTCGCCTGGCGGCGGGGGCGCGATTTTTCTTTACGTCAAAAAACGACGCTATGCTACGTAATATAAGGTTTATATTGGTGTTACTTTGACTACCCGCCACCGCCACGCGTCTCTTCTGTATAAACCCTACCTTAGTGTTTTAATGTTTATGTGGCTTTTTGGGTCAAAAAAAGACCTGTGTTAAGTACTGATCTTAAATCTAAACTATTATAAAACTGTAACAGAAGTGTGTCTGTACATTGAAGATATTTGCAAAAAAAAGATTACGATATGGTTTTTGAGCTTCCCTGATTCCAAATCACCAATTTTTGGACTTTTTGTCTGTCTGTTTGTTTGTTTGTTCGTTTGTTTGTTCGTTTGTTTGTTTGTTTGGGTGTTTGTTTGTTCGAGTATCACGCAAAAACTACTGAACCGATTTTGATGAAACTTTTTTTGTTTGATAGCTTATCATCTGACTTAAAATCTGGTATATAATTTATGCGGACGAAGTCGCGGGTAAAAGCTCGTATTATATAAAACTGTTAATATAGATGTCAAGAGGATTTTTTAAAGATTATTTCCCACATGTCCTAGTAAAATATTACTTTTACATATAAAAAACCTTTTGAAACCCATCTTGACATTGGTGACCTACGAGTTCATTCCTAGTTCCTATTGGTCCATTTTGATGCAAACTGTCACAATATTAAGGTACAATAGTATGTTGTTAAGAGCATGTCTTGCATTTTGGTCCTGTATATGTGGCTAGAGTAATCACATTATTTACTTTTACTTGTCTTCCTTTAGCAAGGAATGAGGATGTTGTATTCATATAGCATTATAATGATTGTTAAATTTATTCTATAATATTATTATAGAACTATTTAATTTAACTTTTCCTTGTACTAAACAAAATCATTACATTGTGACAATATAAAAAGTAGGTAAAATGTTTGAGAATACCTACTAGTACAGGATGTTAGGGTAATAGTGCACTGCCTTAATGCCAAATTTTTATATGTTGTTAGGTATGTTCTTGGACCCCAAAACTGCCGGGAGACAGTCTCTAAGGCTAATTGGCTGAAAGGTTATAGTGTGGTATATTTTTAGAACCGGCTCATGAAACCCTTTCATTTGATACCCCACACGAGGTTTTAGAACAAAAAAATTGTATCCCATACAAAAATGTTATGACGTCATAACTGGAGACCCTGACACCTCAGAGACTGTCTCCCGGCAGTTTTGAGGTCTAGAGAACATACCTAACAACATACTAAAATTTGGTGCTGGTATCTGGAAGTAAACTTTTTCAGCCTTTTCTGACCATAACCGCACTATAAACAGTTCCATTACTCTAGGGATAATTGTATGCATGCTACTGAACAACATTCCCTAAGAAACCAATAGGAAATTCGCAAAAACTTTTGTCAACTTTCCATACTAAATACTTTCCATAAAAAAATATTTAATCTCCTCTTCTATTGCAAAATATAAAATCAAACGAAAGCATCTTGTCTCCTCTTCAAAAAATCATAAATACAGATAGTGTCATTTTCTGACTTTGAAATATAAGGTTATATTTCGGGGACCAATGAGAGTTCACTATTTGGACACAATTCGATCTTACCTTTAAAGCAACCATCTTATAGTAAGGACTTAGCTAAAGTGAGAAGTTACTTACCCCATATCTTTGCTAGTTTGCAAACATACATTTTTATTGTCGCAGCCTGAAGAGACTACGTTAGCGACACAGTATGGCATGGGCGGCGGACGCAGCGGGGGAGCCTCCCCCTCCCGCTCCCCCGGGCAGAGGGGAAGAGCCTCCTCCTCCGTGGGGCCGATGAGGCGCCCTGCCGACCGCAAGCACGATACCAGTCCCTATGGCAGCACTGTTTACTTGAGGTCAGTATTTTTATACAGGGTGAAATTGATATCATTGGCATCCTTTTAAACTAAGAGTCTACCCATCAAACTGAACAACTTTTACTATGAGAGCAATCCGATCGGAGCAACTAAAAAATCAGCTGTTCCATACTAAACTGCAATGTCGACGCGCGAGTTCTCGACTCAAATATATGCAACAGCTGATTTTTTTTTGCTCCGATCTGTTTGCTCCAATAGTAAAAGTTGTTCAGTTTGATGGGTAGACTCTTAGTTTAAAAGGATGCCAATGATATCAATTTCACCCTGTAGAGGCTATGCAATTTCCAAATGAGTTTAACTTTAATGTCGACCGTATTTCTATGCTGACTGCTTAGCAGACTGCTAAGAAAAGCAACCGGAATGCTGCTGGCGGGTATGCTCGCTCTTTCCATCCAGAAATCATTGTCAAGTATAGAAATGAAATAATAAATAAAATTCATAAATAACTAATTTCGCGGTAAAACGGGAAAGTTTCTGTTTGGTGATCAATAATCCAAAGAAAAACAAAGTAAAATGTTAACATTATGGTTTTGACCAAGACTAGAATGACTCAAAGTATAAGGTATAAAAATTGACCCAATACCTATATTGCATTGTTGTCAACATTTGCAATAGTTTTGTGGTTAAACAATGCCGTTTTGATTGAGCAATGGTGCAACTCGTCAGGTGCCTGCAATGCGTTACCTAGTAGGTACCTAAGTCACAGTAAAACTGGAATCTGAATCCTCTAAAAGCCACCGGGTGTTCCCCGAAGTTCATAATTACCTCGTGAAATATTAAATCATTGGATTTAAAAGTCGACAGTCCAGTCTTTTTGTGTATTTTTTCCGATATTACCGTTTCCTTAGGTAGAGAGTTGATTCTGCGAAACAGCTCGTAATTTCCAGTAGATTCTTACTGTGATACTAATTATAGTTCGATTGTTCAGCCCTATGCAATCTTTTAGAACATATAATTAACTAGTTGAGTCACACGGACTATTTAATTCAAGTCTCATCGCTGCCAATTCTTAGAAAATTCATTCATAAGTTGATTGCCATATTTATGGTGTACTGTTTTACATATTTATTTAATATCCTGTGACACTCATCAACTATTGTTAACCAGATGTTTAGGAAACAACAACCTGAGTATTACACTTGTATATCTTCAATTTGATACTTTATAAAACTAAACTATTATACAGGGTGAAATTGATATCATTAGCATCCTTTTAAACTACGAGTCTACCCATCAAACTGAACAACTTTTATGGGAGCAAACCGATCGGAGCAGCAAAAAAATCAGCTGTTAATACATGCATTGCAGTTTAGTACGGAACAGCAGATTTTTTTCTTGTTTCAATTGGTATGCTCCCATAGAATAAGTTGTTCAGTTTGATGGTCTACCTCTTAGTTTAAAAGGATGCTAATGATATCAATTTCACCCAGTATACACAAAGTCAAAGTCACAGTGTCAAATCAAATGTGTTACATATTGAACATGTATGTTGTGTTGTATGTTCTGATTTGGTGTGCAATAAACTATAATAACATTGAATTGAAGAGGGTGCTTCAGACCATTAAACTGAACAACTTTCACTAAGAAGCCAACATCGAAATCGCGAAATAAAAATCAGCTGTTCCCAGTTCCATAGACAACAGCAGATTTATTCTTTCGCAATTTTTAACTTGGTCCCATACCTAATAAATGTTTGATGGTCTGAAGCACCCTATAAAGTAATAGAAAATCTTCTCAAAAGTATTACGAAAGTCTCACAAAAAAATATTGACATATTACCTGAGGGGGACATCAGCTTTGACTATTTATTATAAGGACTGGCCTTGCGGTAGCACTTCCCCTCTGCCACGGTATAAGAACAATTGATCATAAACATTTATACCCAATTTTATACATTATCACTAAATCACTAAACGAGACAGCCTATATAATTGCTAAACAATAATTTCGAACTTAGAACGTTTGGGGTTCACACATGTTACCTCGCCCCCCGCAAAAAGTGGCAGAAATGTTTGCTAGTAGAATGATACGCGTAACTAGTCCCTATATAAGTAGTCAAAGGACGTCAGCTGACGTCAGGGATAATCTCAATACCTATACTTTTAGAATATCCACACTTCACTAACAGTACGCCAGTTTGAACAGGAAGAAAGCCCTATGGAGTCAATACATATTAATTTGAATCAATTGTTGCAGTCCACCGCCGGACAGCAACTGGCGACGGACCAACTCTGACTCGGCGCTGCACCAGTCCTGCGGCGAGCAGCAGCCCATAGCCCAGCCGCTCTCCCCACACCACCCCATGCATTCCCACGCACACCCACACCTGCATCCACATCAGAATCACCGGAGAAGTGAGTACAATAAATTAGATTCTCAAGTACCTACCCTTCAGACAGGCAATCGATTGTATGCTTCCTATCCAAGGCCAAATCACCCTTTAGGCAAATTGCACTGTCTAAGGGTTGAACTTGAACCTCATCTAGCAGCACCGCATCGCCTTTTTCTGTCACTCAGGAACGTCATTTGCTAGAGCAAATAAGATATCCGCCGCGGCGGTGCGATCGCTTTCCGTCAACCCTAAAGGTCAATCGCACGATCGCAAGGAAGGGTGTCCACTTTTTACCTGTCAAATAATTTAACAATTATTAACGTGTATAAATTTTATTCCTCATTATAAAATTAAAATAAATTATTGCCGATGAAAATGGAATCAACCTATAGTTTTCCTATACCAATATTAACTGTATACTCAACCTTTGATTATTACTTATACGACTTCAACTAAATAAAAAGTATTTTGACAGGTAAACGAATGTATGGGAAGTGGGCGTTCCTCTTTGGTCTCAGCCAACAAGGGGCGCGCGTTGCCCCCTCCAACCATTTTTGCCATTTGGCCTTGGTAGAAAGCATGCGATCACAAATTGTTTAATTGCACTAGGGCTAGCATATGGTACCCGAGAAAACAAGAAAGATCGACATGTGCCTCTATCATAGTAACTAAAATTGTTAATCAAACCATGGGAAAACCAAACTAAAAAGTGAACTTTGTATGATGTCATCTAATTTACTGTTAAGACTGTATAACATATTGTTCTATCATCAAACAGATATAATGTTTAATTTACCGAAAGAATTCATAATCTGGGCTTTTATTTTTCTCTAGGATATTCCAATGTAAATAGGAGATTTTTCAAATTCTAAATAGAATATATGAAAAACGAAAAAAAGGCAAGATAAAAGGAATTGTGTAGTTTAGGTACACTAAAATAAGTGTAATGTAATAAATCTTGTTAGTTAGTATATTGTGAAGCAGAACTAATTAGCTCGTCTCAATTGTCTTTATTATTTCAGCAGCCGACATGAACCTCGATGTATTACTGGGAATTAATCCGAACAATCGCCCGCGGTCCTCGTGCGAAATACCCAGGATACCAAACAACAATAAGTAAGTTTATTTATTGAGCATGGCCTCTCTCTCTCTTTCTTTCACTTTGCTTCGAAAAAATAAACAAAATGGCGCTATACAGGATGAAATTGATATAATTAGCATCCTTTTAAACTAAGAGTCTACCCATCGAACTGAACAACTTTTACTATGGCAGCAAACCGATCGGAGCAAAAAAAAAATCTGCTGTCCCATACATTTTAGTCGAGTCGTTACTACACTTTTGCTGCTAATTTTTTTATAATTTTCTCGATGTTGGCCCCATAGTGAAAGTTGTTCAGTTTGATGGTCTGAAGCACCCCCTTAAGTATTACTAGGGTGTTTTGTTACACCCTGTAAAGAAAAGATAAATCGTTTTCAAAGAAAACTCGATATTTAATCTCCTTTAATCATCATCGCTTATCGACATTATTACAATCGAGGATTGGAATCACTTAAGCTACACATGTAAAAAAAATCGATATGGTGTTTAGAGGTGTGTCTGACTCCAACTCACCGATTTAATATCATTTGTCTGTTTGTTTGTTCGAGCATCACGCCAAAACTACAAAACCGATTTTGATGAATGCCGGGTGTCGCGCGACCGTAAAATGTATGAGCGCGGCGCTCTGCGACCCACCGCGACAGCAAAGTGTCGCTTGTCTGTAAGAGCCTTAAGGGATACCTAAAAACCATATCGTAACTTTTTTTTGTAAATATCTTCAATGTACAGAGACACTTCTGTTATAATTTTATAATAGTTTAGATAAGCCAAATATAAATAGATAAACACAATAAGTTCCATCAAAATCTCTCCTGTAGGTTTTGCGTGCTTGAACAAACACAGACTTTTACAATTTTACAATACTGTACTATCAGTTTAAAATAACAATGTGCATGACCTCGCTCGCAAATGTGACGTCACTCAATCACACGAACTTCACTCGAGTCATTCAAATGATTGTTTCCTTTGCATAGAGTCTACATTCCTTTGTCAACCGAGTGAAGTTATCCAACGGCCCTTCAAGGTCATGCACATTGTTATTTTAAACTGATATTAGATCTAGCAAACATAATTCTAAAGGCCTTTTCTCATTACCAGCGTGTACGAGACGGGCGGGGTGGACGAGGGCGGGGGAGGGGGAGGTGGGGGCGGCGGGGGCGGGGGCGGGCTGATGTGCGGCGAGCTGCAGGTGCCGGGCGGGTCCCTGCCCGACCTCACCTCCGTGCACTTCGGGCCCCAGCACTACATGCACCGGCCCAACAACGACTACCACCAGCCTAGATACGTTAGTATTGTAGTACCAAGTATATATAATCACAACATAACTAGTCCTTACAGTACGGCAACGGATGTACTTGCGCAGAGCAACGGGGACGGCCTTGCGGGGAAGCGGGCGGCGGGGAACGCTTCACGAGATCTGTTTGAAGGTATCGGGATTGTCTTGCATATATTATCTGCGCATGACAGCGAAAATACACGGGCGAGGCGGCGGGCGAAGGCGGTTTCGCCCGCCATCACGAGCGTTGCCTTACTGTAAACTACTGTTATAGTAATACTGTGATATAATAATTCTCGCTCTCTCATGGCCTCATAAAAAAGCTGAAAGTCACCCAAAGGGCAATGGAGAAGGGTATGCTCGGAGTTTTTCCCTTCGAGATCGAATCAGAAATGAAGAGATCCACAGAAGAACCACTGTAACAGACATAGCCCATAGAATTGCTAAACTAATGTGGCAGTCGGCGGGGCACATTGCTCGCAGAACCGATGGGACCGAATAGTTCTCGAGTGGCGACCGCGTACCGGAAAGCGCAGTGTGGGTAGTACAAGGTGGACCGACGACCCATTATAGGGTGAAGGCGAGGATGAGGCCAGCGCAGGGCCGGACGTTGTGGCTATCCTAGGGGGAGGCCTACGTCCAGCAGTAGACGTCCATTGGCTGTAATGATGATGATGATGAAAATAATGTCGCGCCAAAAATGACCGACGCGAACTACATTAGGCCAATTGACTGCACGGCCATCAATTTCCCTCTTTAACGGCGTAGCCATAAGGTTGATTATATGTATTATCAAATGGTTTCGAGTACCATCGGGAAATGTTAGTCGGTGTCTGCGCGAACGAAGATTGACGAACGGATTTATTTTCATGGTTGTACTGTATCTAGACTTTACCGTTAACTTGGGCTTATCATCATCAGCCTATATGCGTCTCACTGCAGGGGACAGGCCTACCGTCAAGGAGGATGTATGGGCGTCAGTCCATCACGCCTGTAGTTCGGATTGGTAGACTTCACATATGCATCAGAATTTCTTCTTCAGCGTATGCAGGTTTCCTCAAGAAGTTTTCCTTCACGATTTGAAAGCAGTTGGTATTTTGTATATAAGTTAGAAAAACTCATTGGTATATGGCGTGCGGCCCGTGCTGATTGCAACCCGGACCCTTGTAATTGAGTGTCAATGCCTCTCCACAACGTGCCACAGACCTACGCTCTCATCTGTTATTTATAATATAACTAGGATTCCCATATCCTTTCTGTATGTTGTACTTGTATTATGTGTCTTTCATTAATATAAAAACCAAAGATGCGCAGTTCCTTACAAATATCACGATATAAAGTTCCATCGATGTGGTACACGAAAAAAATAAAGTTAAGCGATCTTAAGATGTTGGAATAAAGTTTAAATTCTACGCTCTGTTCGTTCCTCTGCAGACATCGCCAGCATACTAACGTATACTGTATCTTATTGCTATGTCATATGGTTAATATGGTTATTAGTTATTACACAACATTCTTTTAGGAGCCCAACCGCTATACGGCTCCGACTTCTACAGACTACTACCAGACAAAACGCGTTTGTACACTGTTATTGTCCTTGTCTGAATACCAGCAGCGTACCCCGATCCATTGGTAGTTGAACCCACGTTGATCCTCAATACCAGATACGACGGTATATATTTAAACTCTATTTTAATAGCTAGCTAGCGTACTATTAAAATAGAGTTTATATTCGTTCGTCCCAATACAATGTCCTCCCAATACAACGCAATTCTTAAGGTGGTTTCAGTCCATACAAACGTTTGACGCACAATACGCGTAGACGAAATTAGTAAAAGTAATATTTTATATATGGAAAAATAGTTTAGAAAATCTAGATGTCGCGTATTAAATAACATTTGCAATTTATAATATAATTACGAAGATATAAAGCTTTGAAAATTTTTTATGAAAAATTTCAAAGCTTCATATCTTCGTAATTATATTATAAATTGCAAATGTTATTTGATACGCGACAACTAGATTTTCTACACAATTTTTCCATATATACAAAGTTACTTATATTAATACCGTCTACGCGTATTGTGCGTCAAAGTTTAGTACAAAATTGACCCCTCTGCAACCGCCTTAAGACCATTTGTTCACATAATTATTGAAATTCGCCAACAGCGATGGGTTGTCTGTTCTCAGTTCCTCTCACTTTCCCATTATAAATGAAATCCACATAGAACCCCACTTCCCCGGGTCAGGTCTCATTGATGGCTGCGTATCCCCAGCAATGGTTAGAGTGTCCCCAGAAATGGATGAGCTGTCCCCTGTTCGGGGCCACATTAACTCTCGCTTTCACTAATATAAATTAAACCTGTACAGAGCCTTACTTTGCTGGGCGCGGTCTTATAGGCGGTTGTTCCAAGCAATGGGCTATACCCAGTTGGGGTCACATTACGTCCCACTTCCATTCTAATGTAATTAAACCTTTGCCAGACTCCACAGTATAAGAATGAGCACTAATACTACGGACACTTCTGGGTACACGTGGGGGGGTACCCCACTAATTTTGACCTCACCCCCTGGGTGGTACAGAAAGTGGAGGACTGTAAGCAGTAGAGTATTACTTTCTCACTTACATACATGTGCTCCATTTCAATGGATGTCTCCTGTTGTTGACAGCATGCCCCAGCAATTGGTGGGCTGTACCCAGTTGGGGCCACAGTACCCGCTTCCCGCGGGTGGACTGTCCCCAGCATCAGTCTCCTGTAGGAACCGCAATACCTGACCCCTCTAATAATAACTTAAACCTACATAGAGCCCCACATCGCCGGGAGCGGTGTCCCCCGGTGGTGGCAGCGTATCCCCAGCGACGGGTGGGCTGTCCCCAGCGTCAGGGTCCCCAGTTGGGGCCACGGTACCTATCGCCTCTTCAATGCACCATCCACATGAACATCCTGCAATTTACGATGCTCAGGTATGATTTATTTTGTATGGATAGCATACGGTTACCTATATCCATTATATAAATATACGATGCAATCGCGACACAAATTGCCAGTATCAATAACATCTGAAGATAATAAATTCGAACCAATTCGGATTGAGTTTTCAGAAAAAAACAGGGTTCACTCAGTCTATAGATATGCGAACTGAAAGAGCATCGCTACATATTTAAATGGTCTACACGTAGGAAGACACAAGCAAAGCTGAATAAGAATGTGGAACAACTTTAGTAGGTACTGCAACATGAAATGAAAGTGTTATGTAACTATATCAATTTGAGGCTGACTTATCTCTTTACCTACCCATAGTCGCGACTGCATCGATCATTTACTTGTGTTATGATCTGCTATAATTTAGACACCTAATGATTCATGTCTCGTAGTGTATATTTGATGGCAATGATGTGATGTTCGCATGTCTAGTATTTTAACTGCCGACACTAAAAGTAATTAAACTAGATGGAAATAAAGCATATAATAGAATAACTAAAAAGAAACAAAGCTCTAAACAATGTAACAGTGAAACTAACAAAGCTTCACGCTAAATTGTTTATCTATGCAGGAATTTATGAAATTGTATTGTTTTTTCGAATAAGGCGCCTTGTTTCCTCTCTATAATTGGTTGTTGAATAATGTGCTGTATAGTAATGAAGTTATTGTTTATTTTACCAAGTGAGACATATTAATATCTTGATACCACATACAACTATGGCTTTGGAATAAAGTAAAACATAGTTGTTTCAAGTGAGCACTTTCCAATTAGGTTCTTAACATTTTTGGTTTTTATTTGTATTTATTGTTTTGTTTGTGTTTATTTGCTTTCTACACAAATCATTTTTTGTTTATTTCAGAATCACTTATCTGTACCAAACACAAATAATTATCTCCATCATAATAAGGTTCGTTTTCTTATTTAACATCCTCTTAAATTTTTCCCCCGTTCATTGACTTACAGATTCGCTTTAATGCTTAAAAATGCTATCTGTTTTCGACACCACGGTTTTTTTAAATTTTTGAGCTGATTTTGCTCATAATAATTAACATTTCTTCATTTTTTATTCACTTTTAACAATTGGAATATAATTATATAAAAGCTGCATGTCTCATATTTTCGAAATTGTACATTTCTCAATTATTTCAATCGCTATTTTTAATTATAAAGCAATTGAGCTTTTTCACATGAATTTTTTATTTCACGTGTTTGGTATCTTTTACTAATTTCCCTTTCTTGTGACTAACTTTTCATGTTATTATTATTTACGTCTATGTATGAATTATTATATTCAAATTCATGTAGTTTGTCTCTGACACCGTATATTATTATATTTTGAAATTACGTTTATTGCAATGTCCTCTGTGATTAATATTTTTCTTTAATAAGGTATCTTTAACCAGAATATGGGTCATTGTAATCTAGTCTATATTTAGTTTAATATTGGTTTTACTCTCATTTGAATAAAAATGTACATATATTTATTAAGTCGTAAAGTAAAATGCTGCCATAATAATCACCTAATCTAAGCTTTAAGTAAATTCGCTATAGTATATGACTCGTCAAATTATGGCTGGGCGTTGTACAATTATTTAGCATAAATCGCATAGTGCATTTTGTATTTTTCATTGAACGATTTTAGTTGAACTATACAATTCAGAATTCCGGTGTTGAGATTCGTCTCGGCTTCGGGCTGCATTTTCATCGATGCGGTCAAATACTAGCTGTATTAACTACGGTAAAGGTTCACATTGCATTGGCAGTAGACAGGCAAGGTAAAATGCGCTACGGTCCTCGTGGTTTGATTCATTCAATATTGTCACCCGTAACACGTGAATACATAGCTATTTAGGGGTGAACGATCAGCTGATTTCAGCGTGATGCTTTGACCCGTAGCTAATAATGTCATCTCTATTGCTCTAAAATCTAAATCTACTATTAATTATATAAATAAGACCGCAATGCCGGCTATAAGAAGTGACACATTATGTTATGTACTATAGCGTTTAGCTGATAATTTATGTATATTATAAATAATAACGTTTTTAATTGGCATGAAATTTATCCGCTATGTAATCTTACGTTATCTAAGGCGTTTATTTTATCAGGTATCATACAAATAAATAATTAAACGCGAAATCACACTCTGGCCCATAAGTCGATAATACACATTTAAAAATGCATGTTGCTACTTAGGGCTCTTACAGACGAGCGAGACTTTGCTGTTGCGGTGGGTCGCAGAGCGTCGCGCTCATACATTTTACGGTCGCGCGACCCTCCGCGACTCCCGGCGACCGCAAAGTGTCGCTCGTCTGTGAGAGCGCTTAGTGATTTTGTAAACGATTTCCAAATTTTCATGGGTGGTTCAGACTATCAAACTGAACAAATTCACCTTTTATTTTCACCTAGTATACATTTTTTTGTGTACAATTAAACATTTTTAAACGGGTTCTTGCCGCGGGTTTAATTTTAGTTTAAATAATAACCGCGAACTCTCAAAAGCTGTATTGTTTTTGTGTATTGGTGTAATATACTATTGGCCAGATTGTAAATGTGTTTCGCCTCATGGCTTTTAAATTAATCCATTGGTTTTAATTTAACTGCATGTTTCTGCTAGCTTTAAAGCGTAAAACAGTGTGACATCGACTCGAAAGATTAACTCTTAAGGTGGTTTCAGTCCGTACAAACGTTTGACGCACAATACGCGTAGACGGAATTAATATAAGTAACTTTGTATATATGGAAAAATAGTTTAGAAAATCTAGATGTCGCGTATCAAATAATATTTGCAATTTATAATATAATTACGAAGATTTGAAGCTTTGATTTTGAAGATTTGATTTGAAAATTTTTCATACAAAATTTTCAAAGCTTTACTTATATTAATACCGTCTACGCGTATTGCGCGTCAAAGTTTTGTATAAAATTGTCCCCTCTGCTACCGCCTTAAGCTCCGAATATACAGGGTTTTAGGGTAAACAACTCCATTACTTTAAGGTGCGATTGTGCCCCATACTGAACAACTTTCCCTAAGAAACATATAGGAAATTCGCCAAAAAAAAAAATTGTACTTTCCATACTAAATGCAAACAGCTGACCGAAAGTTTGAATGAAAAGTCGAAAAAAAATTCTAAAGACTTTAAGTATTGTTACGAGCGACGGGTTCCGGGATTGGAGTGAAACGCTAAGTCCAACTTTACAGAGTTTATTTGGGATACACTTACAAACGGTCCACCTCGCAGAGGTTCCCCTACACGGTTCACTTCACCGGGTCCTCCTCGCAGGGATTCCCCGTGCACCACTTACTGTCACTGTTCACAGTCCACTACGTCACCACTGTGACGACACGACACGCGTCACGGCTATGACGTCACGACGTACGACACTATGACGTCACGCACTACACTGACTCGATGACGTCACGTACTACACCGACACTATGACGTCACGCACTACACTGACACTTGTCTACTCACTGTTCCACCTAGCACTTTTCTCTTCACTAGTACTTTTCCACTTTTACTTTTCTTCCTTTTGTTTCGCACTGTTCACTGCTAAATCAAGAACTGCCGCCAGTCGAAATTCGCCGCCTTTTTATATCCCGCAGAACATTCCGGAATACCCTTTTTTCGATCTTCTTTTCTTTACTCGATTGTTTTCCTCCAGATAGTTCTAACCCCGCGTTCCTTTTTCGAAACCGATCGAAGACACGCCCACTTTTCTGGTTCTTTTCAAATATTCGTAATTTCGCCTCCTTTCTCGAAGTTCCTAGACACCCCTAGACCTTTTGGTCCCTTTTTAAATATTCCTTCTCTCTCTACCTTCTAGAACATTTCTAAAAACACAAACACAAAAATCCAGAAATATTTTTGGCGCGGATCGGATTCGAACCGTCACCCCCTAGCATGGGAGGCGGAACCTTAGACCGTAGGACCACGGCGATTGTTAATGAGCCGGCCGAATTTTCGAATGCCTTCTTTACGTTTGACGTTTGACAGCGGCCGTAACACTGCCCCTCCCTTAGTTCTGCTCGTCCCGAGCATCATTACTGCTGAAATATCGAGCCAACCGGTCAACGTGCACTAACTTCAACGGGCTCCCTGGCGGACGCCGGAATCGGTATTGGCCGACGTTCATCCTGGTCACTACCTCATATGGCCTTTTCCAACTTGATTGTAACTTCGGACGCTTCTCCTTCTTACGAGCAAACGGAATGCGCCTAAGCTGCTGATTGACTGGCGCTACGTCTCCTGTATTGTTCGCATGCTTCACCAGGTCTATTTTACCAATATGTGCGCCGTTCTTAGAGAGCGAGTTCTTCGCTATCACAGCCTGTGGCTTTGCCAGGTCCTTGCTGGAGTCTTCTACAACTTTCGATACGACATCCCCCTCAGCCTTCTGCTTCCTAGGAGGATTATCTCCACAGTGATCAACAACCTCCCCCTCCCCAATCGTCAGGTCCATATCTCCAACGTTAGGTATCAGGATCGGAGCAGAAGAAACTGGTCCAACAACTTTCCTCACCGGAATCCAACAAGTCCCAGCTTCAACCTTTTCCATCACAGCACAGCTCCCATCGTTACTCTTGGGCAAAACAACAGGTACCAAGTTCTGTGATCCAGGCTCGAGAACCATTCTTCTCGCATGGTAGACCTTTTCCGATGATCCACCTTTCATCGGAACCTCCTCTGTATTACATCGTAGCACTCCGTTCTTCATGTCTATGTTGCACTGGTGATTTTGTAAGAAATCCAAGCCAATGATGCAATCGTCCACTATCTCAGCTACAATTACCTCATGTTTGAAAAGAGTCTCACCGATCGTAATCGAAACTCCCAACTCCCCCTTAACTGGTATGCGCTGGCCGGTCGCAGTCGTTAACTGTAGTTTGGTTCGCTGCAGAAGTCGTTTCTCCTGATAACTTTCCATTTCGCTTATCAGTCGAGCATTGACCACCGTCCTCGAAGCTCCGGTATCCACAGCTAGTTGACAGATTCTACCATTGACCTCTCCTTCAACTAGCAGACTATCTCCGTCCGATATTTGCCTGACTCTAATGATTGGGTTTGCAACATAGCCGGCCAACGTCCTCCAGTTCTCCTGCTGCTCATCAGTCGAGACCCCTATGTCCCGACGACCTGTACGCTTCGGGCAGGAACTGCGAATATGCCCCCGTTCACCACACTCGTAGCACACATAACGACGGCCTGTGCGCCCCGGGCAGGAGCTGCGAATATGCCCTCGTTCACCACACTTGTAGCACACATAACGGCGGCCTGATAGGTTCGGACAGGAGCTACGAATATGCCCTTGTTCACCACACTTGTAGCATAAATAATTGTCACTCCGATTTCTCGGCGCTGACGCTCCAGTCACCACAATCTCCCTGCGTCGACCGGAACGAGGATCCTGACGTACAGCTTCCACTTCCAATGCATGAGCAACAGCGTCCCTGAGTGTAACATGGTGCCCAAGTCGCACTGCAGCTCGCACCTCCGGGTCCCGTATCCCATCCGTAAAGGTCTGCAGGAGCATGTCATCAATGACTGCCGGTGATGACCGAAAAGCCTTCCGCACAAGCTTCTCCACTTCCACGGACCATTGCTGCAGACTCTTGTTAGCATGTTGGTTACGTTCCTTCAACCGCGCCCGATACACGTGTTCCATATGCCCATCGCCGAATCTAGCGTCCAGAGCTCCAAAAAGATTGTCAAACGACAGGTTTCCTCCAGCACCCACGGCTTCTAGTACTGTGAGAGCCTGTCCCTGGAGTGCTAATATCAACGCAGGCTCCGCCTCTTCCTTGCCCCAGCCATTAACTTTCATCGCTGTCTCAAATTGTAGCTTGAAGGCGGGCCATGACGTCAGTCCATCGTAAACCGGAGTCTTGACGCCTTTTGGTTGCATGGGTGAGTCTAAAACAGCAGCGACACGGCTATGAGATTTGCTCTGTTCAACTTCTCGCCGGATCTTGGCGAACTCACCCTCCACGCGATCAAACCTCCCTTCGAACTCACTCTTCACACGATCCAGCCTCCCTTCTACGGCTTCGACTCTCTCCACTGCCTGCTGCAAGCCTTTCGTAATATCCTTATGAAGCGCCTCCTGCATCGTGCGCAGTTCGTGAACCTGTTCCTCCCGACAGCGAGCCTGCTCCTCTTTCAGTGCGCGCAGCTGTTCCTCCTGCCGGCGAGCCTGTTCCTCCTGCCGGCGAGCCTGTTCCTCCTGCCGGCGAGCCTGTTCCTCCTGCCGGCGAGCCGCCTGTTCCTCCTGACGACGAGCTTGTTCTTCCATCATGCACTGGATTTGATAGAGGAAGTTTCCTGGGTTCTGCTCTGGAGTGCGCTGCACTTCACCCCTCTCTGGTCTTCGCTCTGGGGTTCGCTGCACCTCAGTTACAGGGGCCGCACCTTCCTGCCGCGCTTCCGACATGGCCCGGGTGGTGACACCCTTTAACTCCTTTGGCACTAGCGGCATCTTACTCCAATCCCACTTCTGACACCAAATGTTACGAGCGACGGGTTCCGGGATTGGAGTGAAACGCTAAGTCCAACTTTACAGAGTTTATTTGGGATACACTTACAAACGGTCCACCTCGCAGAGGTTCCCCTACACGGTTCGCTTCACCGGGTCCTCCTCGCAGGGATTCCCCGTGCACCACTTACTGTCACTGTTCACAGTCCACTACGTCACCACTGTGACGACACGACACGCGTCACGGCTATGACGTCACGACGTACGACACTATGACGTCACGCACTACACTGACTCGATGACGTCACGTACTACACCGACACTATGACGTCACGCACTACACTGACACTTGTCTACTCACTGTTCCACCTAGCACTTTTCTCTTCACTAGTACTTTTCCACTTTTACTTTTCTTCCTTTTGTTTCGCACTGTTCACTGCTAAATCAAGAACTGCCGCCAGTCGAAATTCGCCGCCTTTTTATATCCCGCAGAACATTCCGGAATACCCTTTTTCGATCTTCTTTTCTTTACTCGATTGTTTTCCTCCAGATAGTTCTAACCCCGCGTTCCTTTTTCGAAACCGATCGAAGACACGCCCACTTTTCTGGTTCTTTTCAAATATTCGTAATTTCGCCTCCTTTCTCGAAGTTCCTAGACACCCCTAGACCTTTTGGTCCCTTTTTAAATATTCCTTCTCTCTCTACCTTCTAGAACATTTCTAAAAACACAAACACAAAAATCCAGAAATATTTTTGGCGCGGATCGGATTCGAACCGTCACCCCCTAGCATGGGAGGCGGAACCTTAGACCGTAGGACCACGGCGATTGTTAATGAGCCGGCCGAATTTTCGAATGCCTTCTTTACGTTTGACGTTTGACAGCGGCCGTAACAGTATAATTGAATTAAATTGAATTGACTTTCTTCACGAGGTTTGTATTCCGTGGCCTATTTAGTTTACCTAAGTCAATTACTGCCTACTAACTACACAGTTTTCCATTAGACCCTTTCCTGTGAAATTAGAACGAAATGTCACACTGTTTTAAACAATACTTAACTAATAAATTATCTATACCATCGGATGTTGTGGCGACAGTAATGCAGGTGATATTGTGGCTGGTTGCAGAACGTGTCGCCGCTCGACCACGGGTGGATCACGTCGGGCTACCAGTCCCACTGTAGTCCGCCCTCACAATATTCCTCCACGTCAAATATAAATATACCTTCACCTACGGTAAGTGATTAATTAGACTGCTTGGGCTTAACACAGATGACGGATTTCATGTCAGTGTACACATGCAGTAGTATACAAGGCGGGGTAGAAATATATTTTATCCATAGTACCTTATGGCACACTGTGGAGTTCGACGTCTGCCATTGCCCGTGACTTATCTGTGCCCATGACGAAAATTATATAGGCTTTTTCGTTGAATAACAGACTAATTTCTGATGTGCTGAAAATATCGAAAAAAAAAAATCGATAAAGATAAAAGAAAAATTAAAGCAGCTTATTTAAGCTGTTTTAATTATTTCATATCTTTCGACTTAATTTATGTAAAATCTATGTCCTCACTAATTTGTCCCGAATTCAAAATCATGAATCTACATCTGCAGGGCACAGGCTTCCCCTCAGGGAGGATGTATGGGCGTTAGTGCACCACGCGTGCCCAGTGCAGATTGGTAGACTTCACATGACGACCCGGTTGGTGTAATGGTTGCCACGCCGGACTGCCAAACCAGGGTCCTAGGTTCGAATCCCGGTTCGGTCATGGATGTTATATGTTTGTGCCGTTGTTGTATGATTCCCATAACAAAAAGCCTAAGGCTTACCTTGGGATCATTACAATGTATGTGCCTGTGAGCGTTATTTATTATTTACATATGTATCAGAATTTCTTCTTCAGCATATGCTGGTTTCCTCACGATGTTTTGGTTCGCCGTTTGAGAGCATTAGAAAACCTCATTTTTGTATGGCATGTTGTCCGTGTGAATTCGAACCTGGACCCTCATATCTCTCAGCAACGTGTCACCGACGCTCGCAGGATATTTCAAAATATAATCGAACAAACATGTAATGTTTCTAGATGGTGCACAGTCCAGGCAGTCCGGTGGAGTCACCGCAAACAGATTACAGCCATTTAATTTTACAACCCTTCGAGCAAATCACAATGGTGAGTTCATTTAATGTACATTTGATTTTATCTAACTCAACACTTTACACAACATCTTTCATACCGTACAATTGACAGCAGAATCAATCTACTTCCAGTAGTGCTATTGTTTAAGTTGTCGGTCATCGATCATGACAGTCGTAAGAGAGAGGCCAGGAATCCACAAAAAAAGGAGCAGAGATGTGTCGTGAAAATTCAATCGGATTTCGTTATTTACCCATCTCCGCTTCGCTCAGCTTCAGTGGATACTTTTCAAGCGGAGAAGCGGAGATTTCCCATATTTGTATGGAGCAATCAAAGTGGAGATGGGCTGAGCGGGGTCGAGCGGAGATGTGAGCGGTGTGCTGCGGACGGTGAGCTTGAGGACACTTGTCGTTTGTCACATCTCCGCTCAGCTTACCCTACCTAGCCGCTAAGCTTCTTCGCTTCGCCCATCTCCGCTTTGGTGGACACCGGAAGTCTTATTATTTAAGTGACAGTTTTATTTCCGTTGCCAATGATCAGGAGTGCGATTTTTGAATCTCATTCGCTGAGTTCAGCAGTTGAAAATGTCAAAATTAGTATGGAGATACCCATCTTTCTACAGCTGATTTGACTTACAAAAATCGCACTCCTGAAGTATGATTTTTGAAAGTCAAATCAGCAGTAGAAATATGCATATCTCCACAGTAATTTTAACATACTGCTGAACTAAGCGAATGAGATTCAAAAATCGCACTCCAGGAACTAAATAACATTTTAAATAGTCTTGAATTTGCGAAAACACATATCTTATCGATCCTCGGATGCCGCGTTTGTAAATTTTCATATTGCTTTCAATAAAAGATTTTGTTATGTTTATGATCTAATTTTGATCGATGATCGGCAAGTTATACAAAAGCCCATTTTATTCAATTTAAGAGGCTGAATATCTAAATATCTCAGCCATTTCATCTTCTTAGCATCAACAAATTCACTAGTAAAATGCACTTGCAATCAAATTTAACAAACACCATTGCTAGAAATTCTTTATAAAAAAAAACATTTGTAATTTATGCATCAATGGAGTAGCAAGGAGTTGTAAGTAATAGAAACATTAGGTATCAATACATAGATTATTAAGTTGTTTATTCTATGAGCAGTTGATGCGATAAAATAACTCAGATCAAGAATATTTAATTGGTCTGGCTCGGGTTAGTCAGCTAATCTTTAGCATAATATGAGTCATTCTGGCCGCAAACTATTTATTGAACATGCTATTTGATCAACATATCTTATCGGTCCAACTTTCCATTATTGTAACACGGTAACATTGAAATCTTTCCGCTATAATATTTTATATGAGAACTGCCTGTTTTGGTTTGAACATTACTAAATTCTTCGTATTTTTTTGAGATTGTATCACTATAATCTTACTTATCATTATCAATAGATTTCAATTTTATCCAGTTCGATCGAAATCTAAAATATCACTCGAGATTAAGTATTTACAAATCTTACTACAAGTACTTGAAGTTCTAATACCAATATTGATGAACAAATAAAATGAAGTTGCTATAAAAGAAAATCAAGTACGTCCTTCACAAGAACGAATTGCACTATTGAAGAAGTGAAGCACTTATTATCGAAAACTAGCACTTTAGAACAAACATTTTATGTTAATAAACTAAATGTAAGCGTATTTGAAAACTGGTTTGGAGATGCCTTTGTATATAGTCTCATGCAGTTTTTCTAAATTGGCTACCATCAATTTTGGTAAATCTGGGAGGTAAACAGACTATGGTCCTAAATCACCTATTATAAAAGTCTCTCCAAATCCGTTTACGTAAAAATCAAGATCATTCAGGTTATTATTTGGTCAATGTTTTGCCAAAGTGATTTGCAGTCTTGAGTCTATAATTTTTGTTGTAAATAACATGTAATATTGATGGAATGGTAACCTCAGTGGCCGGGTGGATAATGAAAGATACAAGAGTGTAACGTTAGTGGATGTTGGCCAAGGACTGGGCGCAGCTGGTGCAGAGCCTCGTGGACTCGGGGTGGACCGCCCACGTCCAAGTCGCGGAAAATGTACGACACCCCACACATACACAAACATACATACTCTTACTAAACTAATATGTGCTGTTTACCCCCGAAGAGAACACTACTCTAGTGTCGTTTGCAACGATATTGCCTGACAAAAGACAATGCGGGCTTTGTACGTTAGGTTGGTGCCTTATTTTTCGCCGCTGTTTTTGTCGCGGCCAGCAACCAAACTAAAATATTTTATTTCAGAATAAAGTAACAAACAAAACTTATTAACATGTATATCCCTAAACTCAGGCCGGACGGAGATATAAAGACTTGAAGTTGAAAATATTGCCATTACGTGCACTTCAAGCCTTTATATCTCAGTTCGGACTGAGTTCTAAGATATTTGTACTAACAAGTGTTGTTTTTAACTTTATTCTGAACTATAATATTCATGTTTGATTGATGGCCGCGCTAAAAAAAGAAAAAAGGCGTCATTTTTAGCCATAGGCTTTTGTATAAGTACTATGATCTTAGACCATTTAAATATGGACGAGTTACGCGTGTAATTCTACTAACAAAATTTTCTGCCACTTTTTGCGGGGTACGAGGTAGCATGAAATACACAACTTTTGATTTTATTCTGTTACTTTAGAGTCTAATTTTGAATGTCAAAAATCATGACAAATAGTCTCGTGTGAACCCCAAACAAGACTAGTTGTTCCACAATTATAGGCTGTCTCGTTTAGTGATAAGGTTAAAATTTTTATGTACATGATCATTTGATCTTGTACCTTGGCAGAGGGGAATGCTAACGTAAGGCAAGTCCCTATATAAATGGTCTACCATTATGTTAGGTATATTTTCTGCCTGTACCTAGCTGCTTTTATAGAGACTTAGGACCACTTATTTATAGGCTTCTTATATAGAAAAAAAAAACAACATACGGGTCGAATTGAGAACCTCTTTCTTTTTGTTTTGAAGTCGGTTAAAAAAGAGCCTTACGTTCTTAGTGGACTCTTAGAATCTTATTTTATTCATATGGAATGATTAATAAAATAATTTTTGATTCAGTTGTTAGTTCGGAATTGTACTCTTTATGAGTGGTTGGATGCTGGAGTAGTTTTATCTATCGAATATGTTGCCAAGCTTAATTAAATTGTAAATTCGGGTCTTCAACACATATTAGGTTAGTAGTTAGTACATAGTAGGTAGTTTATAATACACGCATATTATAAGTTTGTATAACTGTCTTGTCTCCACGATATGGTCGATTCACTGAGGGAAATGAACCAATGTTACTCGCTGTTTGACAATTTAGAAATAGAGATCATTATTCAAACATATGTTCATTTCTATTCATTAATATAATCAGAAAAGTACTATGATCGGTTAGAAATTCAGAAATTAATAAAGTACCTACCTATATAAAGTCGGAGAGTATCGAAATCGTATTTCTTGTCGATGAATAGTACTATAAAACACATACACTTAGTTATATATTTTTACAGCTTCTATATTTTGTATGTATCGATCACGAATTACATTCGGCATGCTGAGCAATTTGTTAAAGTTCTTTCTGCCTTGCCTAATTTTATGGTTACTTTCCAAAAGCAATACAGGATTATTTTCTCGATGTTTGTTTCTTTAATAAAAATTATGTCAGTTTAATAGTCGATTGCACTATTACACGGGTTTGACTAGATTAGAACGCATGTAGAAGTTAAGATCACCTACCATACACAAACTCACTGAAGTCTTTAAGAGAAGAGCATGATCTCTTTAAGAGTTAGCAGTCCTTCAGCGATAAACGTTTTGCGTCTGCAAACTGACAAGTTTGCTGCTTTACAACGCAAACTTAAAAGCAAATAACAAGGCAATAGGCTTCTTGGACGCTTTTAAGTTTGCTCTTGGTTACGGCCTGGCCACGGGACGGCGACCTGCGGCGCGAGAAGCGATTTTTCAATACACCGCTTTTCGCGCCGCTGTTTGCCCTGTCCCGTGGCCAGGCCGTTAGGGTGGCCACCAAAAAGTATTTAGGCCAAAACGTATTTAGTGAATGCTGTCTCTTACAGTGCTCATACTGATGACAGTGACAGCATCATATTTAAACATGTTTAAGCTTAAATAGCCTAGCCACACTAGAGCCGGCGCACATTTGGTGAAGCACAGCGCAGAGCATTTTTCACTGCCAAACAATTATCGGCTTTGCTTTCGTTGAAACACCGTCGAAAATCAATCACAACTACCAAGTCCTAAAAGCGACTTAGGCGAAAATTGTGTTAATTGACTTTTGATGTTATTTCAACGCAAGCAAAGTCCATAATGGTTTGACAGTGAAAAATGCTATGCGCTGTGCTTTGCCAGGTGTTTGCCGGCTGTTAGTGACCAAGATAAATATAATTAAAAAAATATAAACGTCAAATGCACGACCAAAAAAACCTTTATCGACTGAACAGTTAGAGTTACATATAAATAGCGCTTATCCCTATTATTATTTCTCATTTATGGGTAAAGATTGGTAGATAGTTATGTCATGTATTTTTTCCAGGTTTTGCTGTATTGTACTCGATGTTTTTTTCTCGCTTGCCGCATTGTTTGTAGACTTGGAAGCAAGTGCTGAGTGATGTTGTTTGTGTTCGCAGCTCGATCAGCCGACGTCCAACTACAGTACGTCGTATATGAATCACAATTCACCGCACTCGCCCCAGACAACGAATGCACATACGTATCCACCGGTGAGGTTGTTTTTGTTTATTAATGTGTTGGACATTGTCACAAATATTATCTTGTCTCCATTTTTTGAGATAATACTGTACAGGGTGTTAGGCGCTGTCCCATTGCCATCGCTCGCGCGATCATGCGTGCGTCCGACGAAAATGATTGTGCGACCGTGCGTTTAAACATACTTCATTTCAAATAAGGATGACAAGATTTTCCGATTCCTACATTGCTTTCTGGCCAATTCTGATTTGCAAATATAATTTATTTATCAGAAAGATATACTATCCAACATATCTTGGACGTTACTAAAGCTGTTCTAAGAATAAGTGAGAGGAAGTGTTTCAAATCTCTGTTTTTGTAATTCTAAATAGCCTTTAAATTTCGTTGCTATTTGAAATAGAGTATAGTAGGTATATCTGAATAGAAATAGAACAATTCGATCGCATCGCATGATCGCACGACCTTCAATACGACATTCCGCAGATATGAGTATGTTTAAAGACACAGTCGCACAATCATTTTCATCGGACGCACGCATGATCGCGCGAGCGATGGCAATAAGACAGCGCCTTAGAGTAAACAGTTGCATCCCAAGGAACACGCAAGCTATATAGCAGCTGCACAGTAGCTGCATAAAAGAAATTTCCTTTATGCAGCTACTGTGCAGCTGATTTCCTTTATGCAGCTACTGTGCAGCTGCTATATAGCTTGCGTGTTCCTTGGGATTAATGTAAAGGGTGATTGTAGCCATGATACTGAACAACATTACACAACAAACCTATAAGAAATTGGTAAAAAAAAGTGTAGTTACTTCCCATACTGAATGCAATCAGCTGATCGAACCTTTGTATGTAAAGTCGATTTTTTTTTCACGAATTTCCTATAATTATGTTTCGTTGGGAAAGTTATTTAGTATCATGGGTACAATCCCCTTAAAGTAATGCAACTGTTTACCCAAACACCCTGTACAGTATTATTTAAAAAAAATAGTTTTCTGTTATTAACATCATTTTCACAAGCTATTTTAAGACTCAAAACGTGTTACTTTGATATATTAATCGTGTATTTATTTGCATATGATATGGTTGTTAACAAAATGTAATATCTGTCTGCCTGCAGTCGCCGCACACAACGAACAGTGGTAGTGAAACGCGGCGCGGGGGTCGGGACCCGGTGCCGGGCGGGGGCGGGTACTCGGCGCTGCAGCCCCTCGCCTCCCCCTCCGCCCCGCCGACCCCCGCCACGCCCGCCAGCATACCTGACATCATACTGACCGGTACCATATATTATACGCTCTAAGTCTAAAGAACTACGCTGTCCGTCCGTCCTACCTTCAGAGGGCTGTATCTTCTAATCTAAACCGTAATAGGTAGCCAGTTGACATTTTTACAGAATTTTGTATCATTATATTGGATTTGATGACAAATAATGAAAAAACTAATAGTAAAAAAATTAAGGGGTTACAAGAAACGTGTTATTTTTTCAAGTTTTTTTGTTTGTTTTTGCTCTTTCGTAAAAACTTGTTATGATTATAGTGCACACTCTTTGGCAAAACAACAAATAATAAAAACTGGCCAAGTGTGAGTCGGTCTCGCGCAGCTCGCGCTGAAGGTCCCGGAAAAAACAAAGAATTTGTGTATGGAACTGAAAAAAAATTATGGTGGTACGGAACCTCGTGCGCGAGTAGCCCGAATCGCACGTGGCCGGTTTTTTGTACAATCCACCCATCATTTCTTTGGTCGTCCGTCCTGTTCATGCGATCTACATAAATATTCAACACTGCTTGTAATTTGATAATCATTGCCATACATCTCTGTTACAGATTACTCTGGAGAACTGGACGCGGGTATATTCGGTGGGGAGGAGGCGCAACTCCGCGCCGGCCTCGACCTCGACGACCTCTCGCTGCTGGAGGAGCCCAGCTCCCTCCTCCCGGACTCCTCCGTCGAGCACGAGTTCCGGCTCGACCGCTTGTAGTACCGCGCCCGCTCTCCCGCCGCGCCACTCCCACTCACACCACAGGTAACTAGCCGTCTCACCCGCACACCTGCGAGTGCCTGAACCGAACGAAAGAGTGGCGCCGCTTACTAAATATTCGCATTCCTACTGTATGATTCCCTAATCGCGGTTTATGAAGAGAGCCGAAGCGACGCGTGACTCCCTATACTTCATGACAATTTGTATCGTTTCAAGTCTGAGTTAGTGAACGTAGAACTCGGTGTAGCCAGTAGTTGTTAACGTAAGGGTACGGTTAGTGGGGGAGGGGCGAGGGCGGCTCGACACGTGGACCGCTGGACCGCTGACCGCCGGACGCGGACCGTCAGACCGCGGACCGCCGGACCGCTGCGGCGCCCATCGGTACACTGGGATGTTGTCGAAAGTGCAAGTGTTCATTGTGGTTTTAAAGTTTTACTCATGTTTCTAATTCGGAGGGTTAGGTATGTTATAGATTTAGATTTTTTAAACGGTAATCGATCAATTTATCGACGATTGTACAGCATGAAGTGATTATTTTTAAATAAGTATTGTGAATATTTACTCGAATATCATTAGGGAAATTAATTCGGATTTAATGGAGACATTTTCTTTACTCTTCTATGTGGGACCTGGCGGTCATTTCTTTGTGTATATAACTTGAAAGTGTTCACTTTATTGAAATTGCATTTAAATCGCTAATGTTGCATGCTAGTATAACAGCGATACGTCGCATCAGACTACACTATTTTTGACTCTGTTAAATAGGCACCTAATAATTCTCTTAGACATTTTGAATTATTGGCATTCAGTGATTGCTCAAGCGTTGACTGAATTTACACCTTAGCCGAACGAAAATTTACGATTAGCCAATTTTTAGCTTTAATCCTTTTAAAAACCATCGCCTTCGATCTTATTCGCTTTTCCCATGTTACTTAGCATGATGACATGTGCCCCAATTCCTCTATACGTGTAATTCTTTAGAATAACCGTTTTAAATCATTGTAAATATGAGAGAAGTTGTTATCGAAGTTTTTAATAAGCTTTTGTCGCAAACATATCTGTGTATGTTCGTACGTGTGGTTGCGAGGCTCGTTTTTGTGTGGAGATCATTTTTTATATCTATAAATTATGTTCATTATGTACAAAGATAGAAATCATTGTGTTTGTTACGTTTTAAGTTACGAAATTGTTCTAAATTATTTTAGACTCGAGAGAGTGTCAGGATGTTGTAAAGAAATGAAAACATATACGTGTTGTTGCCATTAATCGTGTACCGTGCACACTACCTAACATTATAAAAAGTAAAAGTTCCCTATAAGGGTTGAACATCACCTGGCAGCACGGCTTCGCCCTTTTCTGTCACTCACACGACATTTGCGCGCGCGGCGGTGCTGCGGCGTGCGATCGCATTCCGTCTATCTTATTTGCTCTAGCAAATGACGTTCCTGAGTGACAGAAAAGGATGGAACGATAGAAAAAGGCGTTGCGGTGCTGCCAGATGAGGTTCAACCCTTCATCTTTGTTTTCTGAAGGTAACGCCAGCCTGCTTATTCTCAAAATTTCAAAATATAAATGTTCAAAAAGACAACGGAAATTAACATTGACCAAGTTCATTTTCCTTTTTAGAAGTTGCAAGATGAAAATTATAGAGTTGAATATCCATATTCATATATTTATTGCAATCACATGGTAGATACAGTTTGTTCTTAAATGTAACAACTTTTGATCTACTGTATGGTACCCTAATAATTATGATCTCTTTTACAATTTCGTGATGTCAATTACTGATTGCAATTCAATGTATGGAAAAATGTATATTTAAGTGGTTTGTTCGATGCCGCTTGGTCACGGTTTATAATAATCTTCTAATAGTTGACTCAGCCGGGTAGTAAATAAGTAGAGGGACGCGACAAGTTTTCGGAGATGTTAACTATACGATACATAAACGTTCTGACAAACTAGCCGAAATTCTTTTTCTCGTGTATCCCACCCCACGCCCACGTAAGGGAGAGTTTCCACTGAAGCGGAGACGAGACTAAGGGTTGAACCTCATCTGGCAGCACGTCATCGCCTTTTTCCGTCGCTCCATCCTTTTCTGTCACTCAGGAACGTCATTTGCTAGAGCAAATAAGGTAGACGGAACGCGACCGCACGCCGCAACACCGCCACGCGCCATCGCGTTCCGTCTATCTTATTTGCTCTGGCAAATGACGTTCCTGAGTGACAGAAAAGGATGGAGCGACAAAAAAAGACGATGCGGTGCTGCCAGATGAGGTTCAACCCTTACAGGGATAGACCGTGACCACAGAAAGAATCTCATTCTCATTGACGAGATATGTACTACACTCCAATCTTTCATATTCGAAAGTGAGGACCTTATGCAATTTGCGGAATCGTAAATAGGTGAAAGGGATATATCATATAATATAGAAAAGGTCGTTAGGGTGTAGCCAACGACACGGATCAGCGACTATCAAACCCATCGAAATCGTATATTCCGAGAGATAAGTGTACTTTTTGCAACCATCAGTAGCAAGGCTGATTCAGTGTTTATGGGGTGTAGAGCATCTCGGTGATGGGGATGGACTAGGTCTGCCTGCATAACTCCAGTCGGTTTAGGAGTTACTGATGAGTAAAGGTCTGTAAAAAATTAACGAACAGCTGCAAGGCTGATCGTATATTATTGTTGTAGTATGCATGCACTATAGCTATGTGAATAGTACAAAAACTGACATGGTTCATCAGTCGGTTTAGGAGATACAGCCATTTGAAGGTCGGAACTTTGACTGACTGTATCTCCTAAACCGACTAACAGAACTTGTCAGTTTTTGTACTGTTCACATAGCTACAGTGCATACGACAACAATATCATACGATCAGCCGTGTAGCTGATCGTTAATTTTTTACAGACCTTTAATCATCAGTAACTCCTAAACCGACTGGAGTTATGCAGGCAGACCTGTTCCATCCCCATCACCGGGATGCTCTACACCCCATAAACACTGAATCAGCCTTGCTGCTGATGGTTGCAAAAAGTACACTTATCTCTTATACTACTACAATAGTTGCATCAGTAAGGCTATCATTTGTCAATCGAAACAAGTAGTCACATTTACCTTGTGAAAAGCCTTTAATAACTTAAGTATACGGACTGAGTGTCCTATACATTATGCTGTTTCGAGGAAGGTCTAACGGATACATGGCCTGGCGCTAGAGTTTGGCTTCAAACTTTAGACTTAAATTTGTAATTTTATAGTATTGTTTAGTTAAGAATTCTTTCTTTTCTTCACATTTGGAGGAAATAAAAGCCATGCGCAAATAATTAGATTGACGAGATTTTTAATTCAAGTGAACAGATTGGTCGATTCCAAACGCGTCGTCACCTCTCGTCGTCTCCGTTTCGGTGGAACCGTCCCGTAATGCTTGTTTTAGTTACCGCACCTTCCTGACTTTTATAGTAGGCTTTCAATTTCTCAATGTTTTCATTTCTTTATTTACATCACAAGAGTGTTTGCGATAAATACTCTTTACCGAATCAGCGAATAACTGCATTTTCAATTTTCTTTCAACCATCTGAAGTAAAACTTTTAGTAGTTTTAGGTTATTATATTAGTTATTAAAATAGGTTTAGTTATTAAAAACGTCAATGTGCTCGCAACATTAAATTATTATTTTCATTAATGTACCTTATTGGAAATGTATTAAATAAATACAAAATTGTTTTGTTTATTGTAATAGAAACGAATGTACAAATTATTTTAAAGTTACTACATTATTATTTTAATGTTGCAAGCTCAGTGATAAATTCAATTAGATCGTGTTTTTGTTTTGTAAATGCTCATTTATTATGTTTTAAGAGTCTAGTCATCAAGTTTGTTTCAAGAGTTCCAAACTAAATAGAACCTGTTAGAACGATGTACTGATGAGTACCTACATCGATGGATTATTATAAATGCAGGAATATTATTTTCTACAGGGTGTTCACAATAAGGGGAGAGATATTCCAAGGGGTGGTGCACACAATCAAACGTTATTTCGAATTCTAATAACCTAGATTTTGTAATAAGTTTAGTGAAGGCTTTGATAATGTCTCGAAGATTATAATTCAACTTAAATAAGTTATATTCCGGCGTTTAAATAATCCTTGCGACGAATACACTGGTTTTCATTCCATTCCACACAAATAAAATCGACAAACTCGTGCAGTTACGTATGGGGGGGGGGATCAATAAGGGAATGGTTCAGTGATAGGATAGATTTCTTGTTTGTGTAGATTTGTGCTGTACTCTTTGTTTACGTCATCATTTAATTAAATGAAACAATTGAAGACCGCTCTATTTATTTCGTAATGCGCTATTCGGAAAAAATATTTAATTTGTATTTTGGATACAAATTTTATCTTTCGCGACTAAACGTATAAACTTTTTTTACCTATGTCACTTATTTTGATTTTATTAATGTAATGTTATTCATGGCGTCTACCTATGGCTCGAAGAAAACAAATGTAACTCTTTTGTACAAAAAAATTATTTAAACCTTTTGAAGTTTTAATGAAAGTATTTATTCTTAAAGATTGTTTTATAAAGACAACAAATTGACCAAAGTTTAATATGTACTTACTTAGTAAAATAATGTGAGGTATTATTTGTTTTCGTTGAGTCGTGAAATATATATTTTGTAATTATTCTATAATCTCAATCGATTTTTGGTCACAATCATCAAAATGAGTAATGTCTTTACATAATAGCGACAAAAGAAAATGTTGATATCGGACAAAAACCCCGGGATCGTGTTTTAAAATCGAAGTGTAGTAAATGTTGTTCATTTTGTTGTAACTGAAACTGAGTTGTTTTACAAAACCTAAGGTGCTGTTTATACAGAAGAGACGCGTGGCCGTGGCGGATAGTCAAAGTAACATAATATTCAACCTTAAAGTACGCAGCATGGCGTCGTTTTTGTCGTAAAGGAAAATCGCGCCCGCACCACCATCCGACGACGCCTGGAGGCGCGGGCGTAATTCTCCAAACGACGCTATGCTGCGTACTATAAGGTTTATATTGCCGCACCCCGCCCGCGTCACGTCTGCGCTACGCCACGTCACTTCTGTTTAAACAGCACCTAAGAGCGCTTAGGCACTGCGTTCGATCCGAATCCGAAAAATCACGGACCGTCAAGAAATGTAGTCATTTATCACATGAACTTGTTATTTATTTATGTATGGAGAAATCGGCAATGGAATGTCAATAACATTCCATTTGGGACTGTCAAAATCCATACTTTTTTATCCGTTTTTTCTCGTATTCGGATCGGACGCAGTTACCGCCCTAAGGGTAAAGTAATCTGTAGGGCTAGCACGTTGCACGTGATACGGCTATATCACGCTTTTTATCTCGTTCGTTCGCGCGCAAATAGAAAGAGAGTGGAAGCGTGATAGCGCTATATCACGCTGGCATACTAGCCATGCTGACGCCATCTATATTCTTATTATTGTTGACACGGTTTAAAAGTTTAATTTCTTATTCCGCTAAAGAGTATGTACACACGACGACACATCAAGCTATACAAAACCAACATAAGCTGGCCGCTCCTAGGTCGAGTAACGTATAACGTCGCGCGGCCAGCTTATGTTGGTTTTGTATAGCTTGATGTGTCGCCGTGCGTACTGTGTGACAGATGATATAAATGTATTAAATAGAGTTATTGTACGATAATTGTGATAAAGGAAAAAAGCACAACATAATTCATAGCGAAGCCTAATCTGATGTTAACGTAAGATTCTTTTTTTCTTAAAGATTTTTCATAGTTTTTTCTAAAATTAGATACATTATATGTACATGTTATTATAAGATAGACTCTGCCAAATGCAGACGTGTTTACAATCTAACAGTCTTGGGTTATATTCGAGTCTGAATCAGGTGCAATACGGTGTTTTACATTTTGGAAATTTAGGCCATTGGATGTGATTATGTTAAAAAATTGTTACATTTATGTTCATGGAAATTATTGAATTTATGCCAAATTTAAAGATAAAATCTATTGAGTTTGTGTTGTGTTGGCAATAGAACGTCAGCCGAATATTAACTCGACAGAGAACTGGATTTTAAGAAAGCATGGTTCGTACTAACCCTATTGTTAGGTAACGAATAGTAATTATCGAGTTTTCGCCTGATATTCTATTGCCGCATCGCATCTAAAAGTACTCATATTTATAAAATCTGTTGGATTTTTTTAACTTTTGCATTTTGGAGTTAAGGTTATGAATAATGATAGGATATAATGTATGTGCAGTTATGAGAAAGCTTTCATTGCCCCTGGAAGCGAAGCGACGAGACACCAAATAGTGTGATCGAGTATTTCTACGAATTCTTAAATCTATTTCATCAATTTGTATGACATTGAATCTAGGACATAAATGTTTTTTCTCAAATATGCACAAACTTATTGAAGATTTTGCAGTTAAATGTTTCAACGGTTTGTTTTATTAAACCAAATGTACATAATAAGTGTGATAGAGATGAAACGGTCTCATTTAAAAATAAAATTGTTGTAAGTATCTGAGCTTCTTATTTATTTCTACGGTGACTAAGGCTGCCTGTCCATTGAAGCGAGCTGGCTGTGCGAGCTGTGTAGCTGTGTAAATATTAACCGATCAGAGATCCGACCGAGATCGGCCGAGCTCCTGGTCGGTTAATATTTACACAGCTACACAGCTCGCACAGCCAGCTCGCTGCAATGGACAGGCAGCCTTACTCCGTTATCATGCAATACATAGGGTAAGTACCTGTTTCAAGTTCCGCCGTGGGATTAACTTAATAAAGAAAGATTTATGAAATGATATTGGTGTATTGTAAAGCCCGAACAGAAAAGTAACCTCGCATGGGAACTACTTTTTGCAACGTTGCCATTAAGGCATGAACTTATTACGGGCTCCGTCGCAAAATGTCCCTCGTTCGTAAAACGTCCCTTTCTCAAAACGTCCCTTTCATTTTGAGAAAGGGACATTTTGCGAAAGAGCCTTATTACGGTGCGTTTCCACTGAAGCGTAGATGTGTAAAACCAACTAATAAAGTAGCTTGATTCTGACAAGCTACAATAGGAAAATTTTACAAGTCGATTGGTTAATTTTACACAGCTCCGCTGCAGTTGAAGCGCACCCGAAAGACCGGATGTGTATTGCAGGCATTTCCCGTGGTACACCTAATTTGGTTCACCTGTAGCGCCCGCCCCCAAAATAGTTGTATTTGTTTTTCTGCTCAAGCTTTATAAACATTCTACTATACAAGATGATGATGATAAATCACTCAGACTTCAGTCTATTGTAATACAGAAGCAGGAAGCTGGGATAGGTATTGAAGTCTGTGGATGAATTTGCTATTATACCGCATGAGTTCAGCGGACCACGAAGATTATATTGAGTTCAGGCCGTTCACAAAATAATGAACAGAAGAAAAACAAAACAAAACATTCAAATAAATATCACGTCAGCGTCAGACAGTTGACAGGATTTTCTAAGTGATTTTTGTTTATCGGTACAAAATGCGTTCATTGGTGATATTAATGTTGGTTGGCTGCTTCGTTCTCCAAGCGTCGAGTAGGCCGCCGCGAACGGACGAGGCTAACGACAGGTAAGTAAATAAATAAATAACGCTCACAGGCACATACAACCCGGGCGAATTAACTTAGCATCTGGCTCGCACGTGGCTCGGAACAAAAAACTCGGAAAGAATAACTCGAAAATGCTAAAGCGTAGGGACACGTGCAACGGTAACTGAAATGCTATGCTACGGCCTCGCATGGTGACGGCGGGGGGGTAGCAGAAGGTGTCAAATTCCGAGCCACGTGCGAGCCAGGTGCCAAGTTAATTCGCCTGGGTTGTACATTGTAATGATCCCAAGTAAGCACTAGGTTTTTTGTTATGGGAATCATACAACAACAGCAAAAACATATAACATCCATGACTTAACCGGGGCTCGAACCCATGACTCTGGTTTGGCAGTCCGGCGCGTGGCAACCAATACACCAACCGGGTCGTCAAACACATTTGATAAGTTCTTAATATTTGGCAGATACGTGCTTTTGATCTTACCTGACCTGATATGGGTTAAGAATAACTGGCGAAAATATAATATACACACTTGGCTTATAACGAAGCAGTGTGATCGAATCTTTATTATTCGTGCCTTTGTTTAATGCATAGATAAATGTTTGTACTGGCGTCAAGGCGTGTTCAATGATACTATGCCTAGAGATCAAAGTTTTCCCTAAAGCTACAAGCTGTATGTAGTCTTTGGCTAAAAGTTTTTGAATCAAAGAAAATGCCTCATGTATGAGGGACGTAATGCAAACTAGCAAATCGGTAGATCGGCCGCAGCTCTCACAGAAACCCCGCTATTTTTATTAGGTACACAATAATACTTACCCAGTAGATACTCTATACTAATACTACTATATTTTGTGCTGTAGTGAAGCCGAAGAGACGGAGTACGAGGGAGGAAGCGATGGGCCCGACGATGCCATCCGGGATGACGAATCGCGATTAAACGAAAAAGTAAGTAAACATATAGATAATAATCGCTGTAATTAATACTTTGTACCCTACTTTCGAAACAAAAAGATTAAGTAACTAGGTAAAGGTAAGTTACCAGAAACCGATGAGAATCCACCACAGAACAAAAGTCTATGTAGTCATCTTGAAGAGGTGAGTCGGTTCGTAGCAATAGTTGGCAATCAAATGTCTCTGCATACCCCATTGACACATAGGCATGAGTAGGTAGGTACGAGTTTGCTATATGAATGTATCGCAATTCGTAATCCTCTTGCTGGAGGTAAGTACCTTATTGAGTTCCTGAATTGAAATTTTATTGCACTTCTCCGAATAGTTAAACAGGGTGAAATTGATGTCATTGGCATCCTTGTAAACTAAGAGTCTACGCATCAAACTGAACAACTTTCATTATGGGAGCAAATGGATCGGAGCAAAAAAAAAATCTGTTGCATACCTACATTTGAGTCGAGTAAGCATTGCAGTTTAGTATGGAACAGCTGATTATTTTTTTGCTCCGATCGGTTTGAAAAGTCATCCGTTCGGTTTTGTCATAGTGAAAGTGGTTCAGTTTGATGGGTAGACTCTTAGTTTCAAAAGATGCTAATGATAACAATTTCACCCTATGTATAAGATCCTCCTTAATATGCTGACACTTTTTTAAGGAGATGATCAGACCGTCAAACTGAATAACTTTCTCTATGGCACCAACATCGAAATCGCGAAAAAAAATCAGCCTCTATCTCTAATCAAAATCTTCCATACAAAACTGCAAACCTACTAGAGCCAAATTTATGGGACAGCTGATTTTTCTTCACGATTTCCATGTTGGTCCCATAGCGAAAGTTGTTCAGTTTTATGGTCTGATCATCCCCTTGAAAAAGTGTCAGCTGTGTGTGTGTGTGTTAAGAAGGACCCTGTACTTATACTAGATAAATAAAAATAAATAAATATCTTGGACAATGTCACACAAATTATCTAGTCACATTTAAAGTACCAGAATCTAGCCTGGACTTGTATTACGATGACTAGACAACGATATAGAATACATATATAGATACAAACATCCATGACTCGGGTACAAATATTCATATTCATCATACAAATATTTGTCCCTTACGGGATTCGAACCCGCGACCCTCGGCACAGCAGGCAGGTTCACTACCGACTGTGCTACCGGGCTGTCAATATCTGTAAATATTCTGAGTTGCGTTAAAAAAGAAATTAAAACTGATAAAAAACTAACAAGTTGAATATAATGTTACTTACTGCTATTAAATTAGCTTCAAACGACACAATTAATCACTGGGCTTTGTAACTAAGCCTTGGTGTAATTCATTTGGGCTTTGTTTTGCATGGACTCAAATGAAATATAAATTCTAAAGATAATAAGTGAATGTGTAATACATTGGCTGGCAATACCTATTAGTTTTAACTTTTTTAGTTTTTATGTTGGTATTAAGTTTTTAGATCGGGGGCCGGTGACGAGGTCGTATACCAATCGAGCTCATCCATAATTCAGTTTTCATGCAATAGTTATACTATTAGAAGATGCGAAAAAACTTGGTCGGCCGACCCCTATCCTGGTGGGTTTTGAGTAGGAGGGTGACTAGTAACCTCTCTGAGACGAGACTAATTACCCATCGAGCTCATGAACCAAATTATGCTTATCCGATTGGTCTTAATTAGTGTTACAAAGTACACTCGGTCGTCCGCCGGATATCCTGGCAGGTAGTGCTGGCCAACCAAAGATGGTGGTCAAATTTTGGAGTACTTCTCACCCATCGAGCTCATGGATGAAATGTATGCCAAATCAAAGGTTAGACCTTTACCTTCAATATTTCATCGGTCGTCCTGGCCGAAACCTGGTGGGTTCTGGTGGCCAACCAGATTTATCTGTCAAAGTAAGATCATGCGTTTTCACGTTTATATGAATAAATACTTTATTTACCTGATATATGCAGTTCTTTTAGCATGAACGTGAACGGCTGTATGGTTTAAAAGTATTTTTTTAAAAAACTTGAAAAAAAAAAACTGTCGATAAATGAGACATCAAATAAATTTTTTTTTTCGATATAACTTCGTCATTTCTAAATTGATTTGGCTGATTGTTTTATTTTACAAAAATATACTACTATAAAGGGTGTACAATAAAATGGGACAGCTACTTAAAGGGGTGCTTCAGACCATCAAACTGAACAACTTTCTCTATGGGACCAATATCGAAATCGCGAAAAAAAAATCTGCTCTCCCATACAAAACTGCAAACATAACTCGACTGAAATGTATGGGACAGCAGATTTTTTTTTCGCGATTTCGATATTGGTCCCATAGAGAAAGTTGTTCAGTTTGATGGTCTGAAACACCCCTTTAAGTAGCTGTCCCATTTTATTGTACACCCTGTATATCCTACACAAAACCCACCAGGATAGGGGTCGGCCGACCAAGTTTTTTCGCATCTTCTACATAGATCTTCTAATAGTAAACTATTGCATGAAAACTGAATTATGGATGAGCTCGATTGGGATACGACCTCGTCACCGGCCCCCGATCTATTTGGAATCGCGAAAAAAAAAAATCCGCTGTCCCATACAAAACTGCAAACATAACTCGACTGGAACGTAAGGGACAGCAGATTTTTTTCGCGAATTCGATATTTATCCCTCAGAGAATGTTGTTCAGTTTGATGGTCTGAAGCACCCTTTTTAGACCCTGTATAACATATTGACCGGATGCTTATGCATAGCACTGCAATTATGGCAATGTCATGTAGGTAGTTTGTGGGAGTAGTATCGTAATCTCAAAGATTATTTTAAGAACAAAAACACGTTTGAGGATACAAAATGGCGGACCCACAAGCCCAGAAACACTCAACCAAGACGACCGCCTTTTAAAAGTCTTGTCAAGCGAGTCCAATTTAAAATTTAATAATCTTGTGCGTGAAAGCTCAGCTTCAGCGCGGTAGAGTAACTTGCTAAAATCTTATTTCAAATGGTCCTCAATAGGAAACCGAGGTGGAAGGCCAAGAGGAGGAGGTTCCCGACCAGCGTTTGCAAGATACCAGTGGTGGAAACGTACAGTCGAATCGTGCAGTCGACGACACCCACTCCGGTCGAGCTCACAATGAAAATGTAACTAGTTATTCACTACCATTCATATGAGGCACTTTTTAAAGCTCCCTTTCTAAAGTTATTCGCTGATATCTTGGAAACCGTTAGGATTAGCTTAACAACTTACAACATAGAACAAGTATGTAGTTACCTACTTCTAAGTAATTAAATCTGCTATAATAATGTTTCCATTTGTTTTTGCTATAGCATGTAACTACATCAGAAGTAACAGATATTTGCCTGGGCTATCTGTTTATTTTTACAATTCTACCTAGATTTTAACAGGTTTTTTTTTGTCAGCTTCCAGACCTGAAATCCAATAGAAACAATGAAGATGAAAAACTGGAAGAATCTGAACACGAATACCAATCTATGCCTGAAACGCAACCGTCTAACAGGTACTTAGAACACAGCGATCCTAACGACCAACAATCCATCAGACATTTGATAAGTGCAGATGATGAGTTGAAGCTTGTTCAGGATAGCCAGGGCAAAAAGAATTTAAATCCACATGCAACGTCGAACGAAGAAGGAGATTTCCTCTTTGAGAACGATGTTAACAATCGAGAACAATCTGTCAAAGATAAAATGAGATATAACAATGACGCTGCAGATCCAACTGAACAATCCCGCTATTTCAAACAGTACTATAATACGATGCAAGCTGAAAATAGAGGAAATTATGCAAACACTCACATCAATTTGAGCAGAGATAGACGCCAAGCGGAGAAGAGTATCCTGAAACGAGATGTATCCTATTCTAAATTAAATGGCAACACGGAAAATGATGCGACAGAAGACGAAGAAACAGCTATAAAGAAACATGTAAAGAAACTATCAGGTGAAGAATTACAAGAGTTACTCAGTTCTCTGTCGGAAGAAAAAAGAGAACTCCTTAAAAAAATAATGGAAAGCGATTCTGATTTTAATAATGATTCCATCAATAAACGGGAAATTACTAAGAAAGCGGGTGCTGTTGAAGAAAATAGCTTTATGGAAAATGGGCATTCAGATTCCAGCAAACTCCAAAGTGGAGGTGGAGAAATGAACGCAGACAATTCTGCAAACTCTGTACAAGAACCAAGTAAACAAACCGACATTAACGACATATCTGTCACAAAAACTCTAGAAGCAAGTAATAGCTCTACGAGCCCTGCGAATAAACCGGAATCTACAGTCCATGTCGACGAACCAAACCAAGGCAAATCTGAAGGAAGTTTGAATGTTGTTTCTTCCAGTGCAGATTCCAAAAATGAAGCTAACATTGATTCCACTACCAAAACGGAAAATAAACGAGAAGCTAATTATGACAATCTTTCCGACATTGAAATGTCTTTTGATGACGTTCAATTCGCAAATGATTTTAGTATTAATAAAGATTCACGAGGTGCTTTTAATGATGAAGCATACATTTGTTCCCAAAACGAAGACTTGTCTCAGCTAAATGATGGCGAATCAAACAACATCAGAAATTTTAAACGAGAAGCTATTTTAGAAAAGGAATCCGATTTTTCCGATTCCATCAAGTCTTTGGAAGAATCCTTCCCAAATTCCAATGCATATGATGAATCTGATCCGTATTTTGGGTCTGACATGGCACCTTTAGTTAGAGTAAAGAGAAAGAATGAAGATGTTGCTGTTAAGAAGAGAGCCGCCGCTCTGTTACCTGATGCTAAAGTGGCATTTTTCCCTTACAGGGCTGAAAACGACGACGAAGATAACGATGAAGGGAATGAGTTCGATGACGAAGGCTTTTATGATCGTACTTCAAATATAGCAAAAAATAACGCTAATGAAAAACCAGACGAAGACACTTTAAACAACTATGATCCTTCCAGACATTTCGCTAACATAAATTCACAATCCAGCTTATTGAATGGTTCCAAATGTTCTCATGAAGATAATTTGGAAAGCGAAACAATGAGTCTGGGATCCGACACAGATAATGTCTTGTCGGGTGTAGAAGGGGTGGATGACAATTTGATGTTCAATAGTGGTGCCCGAAGCAGACGCACAGCTGAAGACGCTAAAGAGCAACCTGTAGATACTGCTGATACCAAAGCTAACCGCGCACTTCGATCCACGCCTTTGATAGATGACGAATTGAAATCCGTTTCAGAAAATAACATCAATGCACCAAACTATCAAGTAAATGATCCATTTGGCCCTCTCCCGCGAAATTATGAAGGTGAATTAGGTCGGTACAAAAGAATAAGGCGCGTGAAACAACCTTCTGCGTCTCCAGATGCCACTGCCGACGCCGCGTAGACTGCAGCTACCTATTTGTACGCAAAATTCCTTTCATATTTTCTAAGCGTTTTGAAATATGTTCATTCACATGAATTAATCTAGTTTATAGTTAATTTACATTGTTTTAGATTTGTTTATAAGTTTTAATTTCTGTAACATTGTTGAGCAATAATAAATTATGTTCATTGCCGTACCTATAATTTCTTTTGTAGGTAAGACAAAAACATCGGCATCGTTACACACAAATGGCGCAATACAAAAAATGCTGCAACCATGTCAAGATGGTAGGTAGAGATTATCTTAGCATCATCATCATCAACCTGTACCACTTCACTTCCTACCCTACCCTCAGGAAGGACAAGTCTTGATTCAGCACACCCGTGAGACCAACAGAAATAGGTTTCCTTCGTGGACCTAGATAGTAGGTCCGTAAGAAATAGTTAACTTCGGTAGATCCACAACAAAACTACTATTGTTATACCTATGCCAGCTTCCTGGTTGGTAGGCTCTCCATTACAAACAAGGTCTTCAAACTTTTCAAACAACTATCCAGGGCCCTGGGGGCGCTGTCTTCATACTATGTGGAGAACCAACTTAAACCGAACCCAGCGAAAACCCAAGTCTCTGCATTTCATCTAAAAAATAAATTCGCCTCACGAGAACTGAATGTGACCTGGGAAGGAAACCGCTTGGACCACACTTTCATGCCAAAGTACCTTGGTGTGACCATCGACAGATCGCTCAGCTACAAGCAACATTGTATCAACACTAAGCAGAAAGTGGCAGCAAGAAACAACTTACTACGTCTGATGACTGGCTCCACATGGGGTGCCAAACCCCATTCTCTGCGGACAACTGCCCTGGCTCTGTGCTACTCAGCAGCGGAATACGCGTGCCCGGTTTGGAGTAACTCCTCGCACTCCGGTCAAGTAGACGTAGCTTTGAACGAATCCTGTAGACTCCTGACGGGCTGTTTAAAACCAACTCCAGTCCATTACCTGTACCAGATTGCTGGAGTTGCTCCCCCATCGGTACGTAGACAAATAGCTGTCGCAACAGAGCGCTGGAAACAAGTCAACGACGGACGACACCCGCTTCATAGTCACATGCCCGTACCAAATCGTATATCATATCTGACAGAAGATGGTCTAGTGCTTTAGAGAAGTCCTCCCAGTTCGCCTTGGCAATTGTATCGTCGCCTGAATGGAACTGTTCTAGGTCTTACGGCTGCAAAGATCTGGCACATCACCGGGCGGTGCTGGGTCTTGGGAATTGGGCCACAGATTTTCTTGATACACTGTTGAACGATGCATTCGCTAGCAAAAACCAAATCTGGGTTGTAGCCTCTCTTCCAACGGCCGCTGTTGAACGATGATGGCAGTTTGGGATCATGGATAAGATTCATCCGGTTCAGGTCCGCCCAGTGTTCAACCAGCTCACCATTTTTATCACCGACACGGTATCCCCAATTTTCACTATGGCTATTGAAGTCGCCAAGCACAAACCTCACTGCATGCTCAGAGAAGTTTGATGGCTCACTGAATTGGAAGGTTTGGGGCGGTGGCTTGTAGATTGAGGTAACAGTGCAATTCGACAGCCCAACAGTTAAGATCTCAATACTGTTGTGTGTTGTATGATTTAGCTCCGGTTTAGCAAATATCGCACTTCCATACTGGCGGTGAGGAGTTTCTACTATGAGGCTCATCCCCTCGACAATAGGGCGGCTGCTGTCTGGTCCTCTATGGGTTTCCTGCAGACAGAGGATATCACATTTTTGCTGCATGCATAACTCTGATAAGAGTTTTTCTTTCTCTGCTGATAGCCCTTCAATATTTGCGGTTATCATAGTCAAAGTTGGCCCTGAAAAGGACCGTTTTTGCGGAATAGGGGGCATGGAATTATTCATTTTCATTTGATCACCTTCGGTTTGTAGCAATCGGTTTCACGGTTGATCTTTACGCCGTTACTCACAGGAGGGGCCCGAGCAGTTTGAGAATGCGTTTGATTGTCTGCTCTTCGGGAAGGCTTGCTACTCCCCTCCCTAACTAAATAATAAATAAACCTCACTTACTAAATAATAAATAAATAAACTCAAGACCAAAATCCCTTTCGCGAAACATTGCTAGCTTTCAAAAACATCACTTGTGCACTTTTAGGGCCATTATCTTTTTAACAAGAGTGGAAACAAAAGTATTCACAAATCCTGATACCTCCTGCTCCACTCATTCATGGCAAGCAGTGGAGACATCGTCACAGATTATTTAATAGCTGTTACTACCGTAAACATCGAACTTGAAAATCCTAGGTACTGGACCCACTAGTGGTACAAAGCAGTGGGACCAACAGTCGGTAAGACGTGTCACACACATACGGAATTCCGGAATCAGGTTTGTGATTTTGTATAGATTTGATACCTCCGCAATTCCGAACGCAATTATGGAGGGGGAAAATCCATATGAAATGGAAATCGTAATCCTGATTCGGAATTCCGTATGTATGGTGTGTTTGGACATCCCACCGAGCAGTGTGAACAACTTCGGAATTCCGTATGTATGGTGTGTTTGGACATCCCACCGAGCAGTGTGTACAACTTTCTCTATCGCACCAACATCGAAAACGCGAAAAAGAAAAAATCAGTTCTTCTCTTCCATACAAAACTGCATACCTCTAGCCAAATGTATGCGTATGGGACAGGTGATTTTCTTTCGCGATTTCGGTCTTGGTCCAATAGAGAAAGTTGTTCAGTGTGATGGTATTATAGCCTAAAAAGGAGGTAAGTAAATAAAACAGTCGATTTATATAAAACTTTATTTATTACATGGCAAAAGTTCGACCGAAATAAATTGTTAAAATAATAATTTTATGTATATAAAATTATGCGTTTGTTTTAAAACATAAGGCACGTTAATCGTTAAGACTAGCAGTGTTATTAGCTTGCATCATTTATACTTTCAACTAAATTACTATTTAATTCGCTATTAGCGAACAAACATTTTTTTTAAATAAAATAAACATTTTTAAAAAGCTTGATTAAAATAAGGAATGAAAACTTAATTTACTGATTAACTTTCGGCGCGTAGAATTTATGTTCGCGTGAGTCGCGAGTGTGTTTGAATGGAGTTCGCGGTGCCTCTATCAGGGTAGCGGGGCAGGGTCCATGAACGTGCGATGTAAACTCGCGCTTGTAGCTGGTGCTGCCGTCGCCTAGCACGAAGTGCGAGGTGTGTCCGTGGCGGGCCACACGCTCAGTGCGTTCCGTGCGCTGCTGTGCCTGCTCTGAACGCGAGAAACTGCCGTAACGCGCCTCAGAATGGCCGTAAAACTCGCCGCCGACACGCAGGTTATCTCTAGAAGACACTCGCATCTGTCTATCTGCCGCTGCAGTAGACTGGCCGTCTCTTCTTTGATTTCGGCGAGAATCTGCGCTCTCCGAGTGCTGAGATATTATACCCATGTTATCACGTCCTGAGCGATGCATAGAGCTGATGCTCTTTCTGTCAGTACTGTGCGTGGAATTACTAATATATTCGCCGCGATCACAAAGGTTGCTGATACTTTTGCGCTGAGAAGCTGCCGTTGAGCTGGTGGAATGTTGAGCTTCAGTAGCTGAAGAAACACCCTTTCGATGAAGAACTGCATTGGAAGATGTAGCGTCCGAAACAAGATCGGACGAGCGCTTGTGATGTCCGCTACGTGAAGAGTTGTCCACTGTAGAAGTTGTAGTGTCACCTCCGCCGCCGTGCATAGCCCTTTGGAATTCAATGCTCGTCTTCGTAACACTGTCACTCAACTGACTTCTGCTACCAGAATTTATTTGCTGAGCGGATCTTGAAACGTTGTGATCCATGTGACTCAATAAATGTGAAACATTTCTTTGACTGTGCGATGTTGATGTACCTGAATGATCTGACACAATTCTCTGGGATGAGTCACTGCGAAGTTGCCTGTCTCTATTACTGTCAATCGTCGACTGTTGCAAAGATTGTTGAATGTTACTTCCTGACGAACGTTGAGAATGAGAAACATTTCTTTGAGTTTGATCGTCAATTGTAGTCTGACGCTGATTTAATCCTTGGTTAGAGGAAACAATTCTTTGAGCTGAATCGCCTCGGTTTTGTCTATCTACAGTATCCGAGGATATTATTCTTTGAGTAGAGTCGCCACGGACTTGCCTCTCTATCGATGATTGTTGGGTGTTACGTTCCGTGTGACTTGTGGACGATAGATGAGTGTGAGAAACGTTTCTTTGTGTTTGATTGTCAAAGGTAGTCTGATGTTGATTGAAACCTTGGTTTGTTACATCTGATGATACTGTTCTTTGCGCTGAATCACGGGATTGTCTGTCTCTTTGATCGATCGTAGAATGTTGTTTTGATTCTAAAATGTTGTGTTCCATCCGACTTCCTCTCACTATCTGTTCTGAGTGTGAAGCATTGCGTTGGCTATCGTAAGAGGTATGATGTTGTTGAGTGTTCAAGCCTTGGTTTGAAGACGTTACGGTTTGATCTGAAGACACAATTCTTTGAGTAGTATCTACTCCCCTTGGTCCTCGTGGTGCAGTACGGTCATCTTTAATGCTCTTTGTAGTTTGTAGAACATCAGGTTTTCCAGTATCTCCTCCAGCTATTATATTTGTTTCGACGTTTCGTGTAACAGTTACCCATTTTCCCCCTATTAATTTCTTTTCTGTCACCTGCTTCATAACTTTTGCTGTAGAGGAAGTCAGATTCTTTACAATCTTCGAATCAAACTTACCTGTTGTAGACTTGTCTACTACGTTTCTAGACGTAGAACGGCCGGATGTCGTTTGGGTAGTGGTTCTATCTATAATGTCGTGTGATGCGTTACGCTGATCGATTGAGCTATGAGACCTCGTACGATCTGTTTCATCTTGTGATGTGATCGTAGAATGCTTATCGCTTATTCCAGAATGCAAATGTTTTGATGTAGAATGTTGTTCAGAAGTATGTGAGCTAGACTGCCTCACATGCGTTTCCTTGCGGGTTGCTTGTGTCTTGTCATCATGCCTTATATCACTTTCGCTTCTTATAACTTGAGAGCTGACATTGTAATCGTCCCTTCCCGTAACCGTTCTTGAATCGACTGTCTTTGAATCTGTTGTTTTACTCGATATATCGCTTGTCTGGACCTTTGTTGTGTCATGTCGAGTGACGTCTCCGTTAGTATAAAGGTTATCTTTCGGACGAATGGGATCAGGTTTCGGTCCAGCTGGACTCCATTTTTGGATTATGGGGCGATCGAATTCACCTTCAGGTTTCAAGTTATCTTTAGGGCGAATCTGTGCGGGCGTTTCACCTGGAGACCACTTTGTAGGAGTTCGTGAATCCATTTCGCCTTCGGGATGCAAGTTATCCTTTGGTCTCACAGGGCTAGGCCTATCTCCTGGTTGCCATTTTGGTCTAGAAGGGTGATCAAAATCACCCTCGGATCTTAAATTATCTTTAGGACGAGTCTGAGCAGGTGTTTCTCCTGGTGCCCACTGAGTCTTAGGTCTATCCTGAAATTGTCCTTCGGGATGTAGATTGTCTTTAGGCCTTACTTGACCAGGTCTTTCTCCTGCTTGCCATTTTGGTCTTGAAGGCCTTTCAAATTCACCTTCAGGTTTGAGATTATCCTTCGGGCGTACCTGATCAGGTGTTTCGCCTGGTTGCCACTGTGTTTTTGGTCTACTTTCAAAGTCACCATCAGGATGCAGATTATCTTGAGGTCTCACTAAGTCGGGCCTCTCTCCTGTTGCCCATTTGGGTTTTGAGGGTCGATCGAAAGTTCCTTCAGGTTTCAAATTATCGGTTTGCTTTATTGGTGACCGTTTCTCCCCACTTACTGGTTCTACTATGGGTCTTCTTTCAAAGTCACCTTCTGGTTTTAAATTATCCGGATGAAAAATAATAGCAGATCTTTCTCCCTTTGTTATTTTGTAGTCATCTCGACGAGTGTGATCTTCGAATACTCCTTCAATTTTAAGGTTATCTTCTCTGCGGGTTAATTTAACTCTTTGACCTTGGACAACGCGATAAGTATCAGAAGATCTGGTATTCTCCATTTTACCTTCCATTTTTAAATTATCTTCGTGTTTGACTACAGCTGCACGCTCTCCTACTACAGAAGTATAATCATTCCTTTGTTTCATATCCACAAATTCGCCTTCAATCTTTAAGTTGTCTTCTCTTCTTATGATGTCTACTCTCTCTATCTTATCTCTTCGACGTAAATCGGTATCCCTTTCAATTGTAATATTATCTACCTGTTTAAATGGCTTACGTCTTTCAGCGGGCTGAGAAGGAACGGTTTCGGGCCTATAGAATTTGCCATCAGGCTTCAAATTATCGTGAGGCTTAACAACTGGAGCTCTTTCACCCTTAGTCGCACTATAGTCGTTTCGGACATGGAGATCGATGAACTCTCCTTCAGTTCTCAAATTATCTTCATGTCTTTGGATAACTACCTTTTCAGTTTTTTCGATTCGTTTATAATCATCTCTCGAACGATGAACGTCGATAGTTCCCTCCATTTTCAGATGATCTTCATGTTTGACTACATCAACACGATCCCCTCGGGTTGCGGTATAATCAGTACGCCTAACAACTTCCATATCACCTTCTGGTTTTAAATTATCTTCAGGCTTCTTTTGTTTAGGCCGCTCACCAGCAACTATTTTGTGCGGTTTCTGTGGACGTTCAAATTCGCCCTCAGGTTTGAGATTGTCCTGTGGTTTCTTAGGGGTTTGACGTTCAGCGGGACGCCACTTGTCATGCTTCGGTTTCTCAAATTCACCTTCTGGTTTCAAATTATCTTTAGGTTTTTTTACTTCTGGTCTTTCAGCTGGACGCCATTTTTCATGAGTTGGTTGTTCGAATTCTCCTTCTGGCTTCAGATTATCCTTTGGTTTTGTTTGCTCACGTCTTTCAGCTGGACGCCATTCCTTTGGCTTAGGGGATTCAAAATCTCCTTCAGGCTTCAAATTGTCTTTCGGCTTTCTTGCCTCAGGTCTTTCCGCTGGGCGCCATTGTTCATGCTCGGGTTTATCAAACTCACCTTCTGGCTTAAGATTATCTTTCGGTTTTGTTTGTTCACGTCTTTCAGCTGGACGCCATTCATCATGTTTGGGTTGTTCAAATTCTCCTTCAGGTTTCAAATTATCTTTCGGTTTCGTTTGTTCTCGTCTCTCAGCCGGACGCCATTTATCGTGTCTTGGCTTTTCAAATTCGCCTTCTGGCCTCAAGTTGTCTTCGGGTTTCTTTGGAGATTGTCTCTCTGCTGGATGCCATTCATCGTGTTTAGGTTTCTCGAATTCTCCCTCAGGTTTCAAATTATCTTTAGGTTTCCTGACTTCTGGTCTTTCGGCTGGACGCCATTTCTCATGTGTTGGTGTTTCAAACTCCCCTTCTGGCTTTAGATTGTCTTTCGGTTTGGTTTGTACACGTTTTTCCGCTGGACGCCACTGTTCATGCTCGGGCTGTTCGAATTCACCTTCTGGTTTAAGGTTATCTTTTGGCTTCGACTGTTCACGTCTTTCAGCTGGACGCCACTTATCGTGTTTAGGTTTCTCGAACTCTCCTTCTGGTCTCAGATTATCTTGTGGCTTCTTCGGTGTTTGACGTTCTGCTGGATGCCATTCGTCATGTTTCGGTTGTTCGAATTCTCCTTCTGGTTTCAAATTGTCCTTCGGTTTAGTTTGTTCACGTTTTTCAGCTGGTCGCCATTCCTTTGGCTTGGGAGATTCGAAATCTCCTTCTGGTCTCAAATTATCCTTCGGTTTTCTTGCCTCAGATCTTTCTGCCGGGCGCCATTGTTCGTGCTCTGGTTTTTCGAACTCGCCTTCTGGCCTAAGGTTGTCTTTCGGTTTTGTTTGTTCACGTTTTTCAGCTGGTCGCCATTCGTCATGTTTCGGCTTTTCAAATTCTCCCTCTGGCCTCAAGTTATCATGCGGTCTCTTTGGTGTTTGTCGTTCAGCAGGACGCCATTCATCGTGTTTTGGTTGTTCAAATTCTCCTTCTGGTTTCAAATTATCTTTCGGCTTAGTTTGTTCACGTCTTTCAGCTGGACGCCATTTTTCATGTGTTGGTGTTTCAAAATCTCCTTCAGGCTTTAAGTTGTCTTGCGGTTTCTTCGGAGTTTGTCTTTCAGCCGGTCGCCATTCATCATGTTTCGGTTGTTCAAATTCACCTTCTGGTTTCAGATTATCTTTCGGCTTAGTTTGCTCACGTCTTTCAGCTGGACGCCATTTTTCATGTGTTGGTGTTTCAAAGTCTCCCTCAGGCTTTAAGTTGTCTTGCGGTTTCTTCGGAGTTTGTCTTTCAGCAGGACGCCACTCATCATGTTTCGGTTGTTCGAATTCGCCTTCTGGTTTCAGATTATCTTTAGGTTTCGTTTGTTCACGTTTTTCTGCTGGGCGCCATTCGTCATGTTTAGGTTTCTGGAACTCACCTTCTGGCCTCAAATTGTCCTCGGGTTTCTTTGGTGATTGTCTTTCAGCCGGTCGCCATTCATCATGTTTCGGTTGTTCAAATTCACCTTCTGGTTTCAGATTATCTTTCGGCTTAGTTTGCTCACGTCTTTCAGCTGGACGCCATTTTTCATGTGTTGGTGTTTCGAATTCTCCCTCTGGCCTCAAGTTATCCTGCGGCTTCTTTGGTGTTTGGCGTTCGGCGGGACGCCATTCATCATGCTTCGGTTGTTCAAATTCTCCTTCTGGTTTTAGATTATCTTTAGGTTTCGTTTGTTCACGTCTTTCTGCTGGGCGCCATTCGTCATGTTTAGGTTTCTGGAACTCACCTTCTGGCCTCAAATTGTCCTCGGGTTTCTTTGGAGATTGTCTTTCAGCCGGTCGCCATTCATCATGTTTCGGTTGTTCAAATTCACCTTCTGGTTTCAGATTATCTTTCGGCTTAGTTTGCTCACGTCTTTCAGCTGGACGCCATTTTTCATGTGTTGGTGTTTCGAATTCTCCCTCTGGCCTCAAGTTATCCTGCGGCTTCTTTGGTGTTTGGCGTTCAGCTGGACGCCATTCATCATGCTTCGGTTGTTCAAATTCTCCTTCTGGTTTCAGATTATCTTTAGGTTTCGTTTGTTCACGTCTTTCTGCTGGGCGCCATTCGTCATGTTTAGGTTTCTGAAACTCACCTTCTGGCCTCAAATTGTCCTCTGGTTTCTTTGGAGATTGTCTTTCAGCCGGTCGCCATTCATCATGTTTCGGTTGTTCAAATTCACCTTCTGGTTTCAGATTATCTTTCGGCTTAGTTTGCTCACGTCTTTCAGCTGGACGCCATTTTTCATGTGTTGGTGTTTCGAATTCTCCCTCTGGCCTCAAGTTATCCTGCGGCTTCTTTGGTGTTTGACGTTCAGCTGGACGCCACTCATCGTGTTTGGGTTTCTCAAACTCGCCTTCTGGCCTCAGATTATCTTTTGGTTTTTTCACGTCAGGTCTTTCCGCTGGACGCCACGGTTCATGCTCTGGTTTTTCGAAGTCGCCTTCTGGCTTAAGGTTGTCTTTTGGTTTTGTTTGTTCACGTCTTTCAGCTGGGCGCCATTCATCGTGTTTAGGTTTCTGGAACTCACCTTCTGGCCTCAAGTTGTCCTCAGGTTTCTTTGGGGTTTGTCTTTCAGCTGGTCGCCATTCATCGTGTTTTGGCTGTTCGAATTCTCCCTCTGGTTTTAAATTGTCTTTTGGCTTAGTTGGTTCACGCTTTTCAGCTGGACGCCATTTTTCATGTGTTGGTGTTTCAAAGTCTCCTTCAGGCTTTAAATTATCTTGAGGTTTCTTCGGTGTTTGACGTTCTGCTGGACGCCATTCGTCATGTTTAGGTTGTTCAAATTCACCCTCTGGCTTTAGATTGTCTTTAGGTTTAGTTTGTTCACGTCTTTCCGCCGGACGCCAGTGATCGTGTTTCGGTTTTTCAAACTCCCCTTCTGGCCTCAAATTGTCTTCTGGTTTCTTTGGGGATTGTCTTTCAGCTGGTCGCCATTCGTCATGTTTTGGTTGTTCAAATTCTCCTTCTGGTTTTAAATTATCTTTCGGTTTAGTTTGTTCACGTCTCTCAGCAGGACGCCATTTCTCATGAGTTGGTGTTTCAAACTCACCTTCAGGCTTCAAGTTATCTTGAGGCTTTTTTGGTGTTTGACGCTCAGCCGGACGCCATTCATCATGTTTGGGTTTCTCAAACTCACCTTCTGGTCTCAGATTATCTTTAGGTTTAGTTTGTTCGCGCCTTTCTGCTGGACGCCACTCATCATGTTTTGGTTGTTCAAATTGACCTTCGGGCTTCAAGTTATCTTTAGGTTTAGTTTGTTCACGTTTTTCTGCCGGACGCCACTCATCATGTTTTGGTTGTTCGAATTCGCCTTCAGGCTTTAGATTATCTTTGGGTTTTGTTTGTTCACGTTTTTCTGCCGGGCGCCATTCTTTTGGTTTGGGAGATTCAAACTCGCCTTCAGGTTTTAAGTTATCCTGTGGCTTTTTAGGCGTTTGTCTTTCTGCAGGACGCCATTCATCATGTTTTGGTTCTTCAAAATCACCTTCTGGTTTCAAATTATCAATTGGCTTGTGCTGTATTCGTCTTTCAGCTAGTTTTGGTTGAAATGCATCCTGAGAGACAGTATGGCTTTCAAATTTACCTTCCATGTGCAGATTGTCCGTTCTTATGATTTGTTGTTGCCGCACATCAGTTTCTTCGTAAGTTCTATACTCTTCTTGACTTGTAGTTACTTTTTGTAAGTCTTCCGTGGAGTAAAACTTCTCAAAATCTTCTTTAGTCCAAGTACGACGTCTTTGAGGACGTTCAACAGGCGTAACTTTTTGTGTGTAATCCTCTTGATTTGATGTGACGAAGTCTATTTCACCTTCACGTATAATATTATCTGTTCTTTTGGATACTAAGGTTGTCCTTTCAACAATATCGGTATAATCGATAAATTCTGATTTGCTTGTGGTATCCGTACTCATTTCGCCTTCAATCTTGGTCCATGTATTACGTCGTACTTGTTTTGGTCTTTCTGCTGGTTTTCCAGTATACTCAGTACGCGATGTTGTTGTATCTAGAAGGAAACCACGTATATATAAATTAATAATTATATGAGCTCAAATCTACACAGGCGACATGCTATGTATACCAATGAGTTTTTATAACTTATGACGACTACGACTGCTCTCAAACGGTGAAGGAAAACATCCTGAGGAAATCTGCATACGCTGAAGAAGAAATTCCGATGCATGTGAGTATAGTCTACCAACCCGCATTGGGCACGGGTGATGAACTAACACCCATACACCCTCCCTGACGGTAGGCATGTGCCCTGCAGCGGGACATATAGGCAGATGATGATGAAATTAAGTAAGTTTAGTACAATAAATTATGTCTGTCTACTGAAACTATAATATCAAATATAACCATACGCGAACATAAATAAGTACTTACCTACGAATTCTCCTTCGGTAATGATATTGTCTGTGCGTCGTATAATTTCTGCTCTCTCGCCAGTTACTACTTTATAGTCTTCTGTTATTGTTCTTGTACTAGTAAATTCTCCTTCCGGCCGTAAGTTATCTATAGGTTTTTTCACTACTGCCTTTTCAGCTGGTGTGAATTCTTCTGGCTTTCGTTGTGCAAAATCACCCTCAGGTTTAAGATTGTCTTTTGGTTTGGTTTGTTCACGTCTTTCAGCTGGGCGCCATTTCTCGTGAGTTGGTGTTTCAAACTCACCTTCAGGTTTCAGATTATCTTGAGGCTTCTTCGGTGTTTGACGTTCCGCTGGACGCCACTCATCATGTTTTGGTTGTTCAAATTCTCCTTCTGGCTTCAAATTGTCCTTCGGTTTAGATTGTTCACGTTTTTCAGCCGGACGCCATTCCTTTGGCTTGGGAGATTCGAAATCTCCTTCAGGTTTCAAATTGTCCTTCGGCTTTCTCGCCTCAGGTCTTTCCGCTGGGCGCCATTGTTCATGCTCGGGTTTCTCAAACTCGCCTTCTGGTTTAAGATTATCTTTCGGCTTTGTTTGTTCACGTCTTTCAGCCGGGCGCCATTCGTCGTGTTTAGGTTTCTCGAATTCTCCTTCTGGTCTTAGATTATCCTGCGGCTTCTTGGGAGTTTGGCGGTCTGCTGGACGCCATTCATCATGTTTCGGTTGTTCAAATTGACCTTCTGGCTTAAGATTATCTTTCGGTTTTGTTTGTTCGCGTCTTTCAGCCGGGCGCCATTCGTCGTGTTTAGGTTTCTCAAATTCTCCCTCTGGCCTTAAATTATCCTGCGGTTTCTTGGGAGTTTGGCGGTCTGCTGGACGCCATTCATCATGTTTCGGTTGTTCAAATTGACCTTCGGGCTTAAGATTATCTTTCGGCTTTGTTTGTTCACGTCTTTCAGCCGGGCGCCATTCGTCATGTTTAGGTTTCTCAAAATCTCCCTCTGGCCTTAGATTATCCTGCGGTTTCTTGGGAGTTTGGCGGTCTGCTGGACGCCATTCATCATGTTTCGGTTGTTCAAATTGACCTTCGGGCTTAAGATTATCTTTCGGCTTTGTTTGTTCACGTCTTTCAGCCGGGCGCCATTCGTCATGTTTAGGTTTCTCAAAATCTCCCTCTGGCCTTAGATTATCCTGCGGTTTCTTGGGAGTTTGGCGGTCAGCTGGACGCCATTCATCATGTTTCGGTTGTTCAAATTGACCTTCGGGCTTAAGATTATCTTTCGGCTTTGTTTGTTCACGTCTTTCAGCGGGGCGCCATTCATCGTGTTTAGGTTTCTCGAATTCTCCTTCTGGTCTTAGATTATCCTGTGGCTTCTTGGGAGTTTGGCGGTCTGCTGGACGCCATTCATCATGTTTCGGTTGTTCAAATTGACCTTCGGGCTTAAGATTATCTTTCGGCTTTGTTTGTTCACGTCTTTCGGCCGGGCGCCATTCGTCATGTTTAGGTTTCTCAAAATCTCCCTCGGGCCTTAGATTATCCTGCGGTTTCTTGGGAGTTTGGCGGTCTGCTGGACGCCATTCATCATGTTTCGGTTGTTCAAATTGACCTTCGGGCTTAAGGTTATCTTTCGGCTTTGTTTGTTCACGTCTTTCAGCTGGGCGCCATTCGTCGTGTTTAGGTTTCTCGAATTCTCCCTCTGGCCTTAGATTATCCTGCGGTTTCTTGGGAGTTTGGCGCTCTGCTGGACGCCAAGCTTCTTTCTCTGGGGTAGTGAAATCACCCTCCGGTCTTAAATTGTCATCAGGACGGCGGACAGGAGCTCTTTCTCCAGGACGCCAATCTTCTGGTTTATGGCGCTCGAAGTCTCCTTCTGGTTTCAAGTTGTCTTCTGGTTTAGTGGCTTTAGGGCGTTCGGCAGGCTGCCAGTGAGGACGTTCTGGTTGTTGGAAGTCGCCCTCGAGACGTAGGTGATCCTCGTGGTGGACGGCGGTGGTGCGGCTGACATGTTTCTCGTCGTAGTCTTGTTTGTACGCGGAGACCACACTCGTCGTGTGCTCCACATCGAACAATGGCTCCGGGACATCGTTGTGTGGGCAGCGGTGACGCCTGAAAATAACACCATACTTTACAATTTATTTCTTGTTTATCATTAAGCTCTAATCATAGATGCTGAGGAAGATACCCTAGAATTCACACCTTTTGACACGGTAAGGATGCAAAGATATAGAGAATCGTCGTGGTAGAGGCAGTGGCGGCAGCGTGAGCGGCTCGGCCATCGCACGCGTCCATCGCGCTCGTCTCCCTACGTCCCTAACTTGGTCACGATCACATACAAAACACTTGGCCTACGATCACTACACTGCACCGCTATTCTACAAGTAAACAAACTCATATTCCTACACAACACCTCAAACACTGCCTTAGAACTTCCTTAAAAGCTATTTGTAGTATTTGTTGCAATATCCTTTAGGAATATCGTAAAAATAACATGGGACTCTATTGCTGAGGTTTTCGTAAGTTGATAATGTTTCGTGTTTCAGGGCAATGTGTCTCCGCTACAAACTCGCGCCGCGCACTGCCGCACTTTGCCGCGCTGTGAATGGGGCTACATCAACTGGGTTCATGTACTAAAGTAGGTACGTATAACGTTTCTAGGTTACCTGTGTCCATCTGGACTCAATGAGCATCAATCGTTAGTATAAAACTAAAGCACTTCAACTTTAGTAGTTCATACACACCCTTACAGGTTCGTAATTAATTTTTACACTAACCTAACCTTAACGATTACGTGTTCAGATTGCTTGTAGTTGTAGGTAGGTATTTCTCTTTATGATAAAAAATTTCAGTATTTTGTGATACTGATACGGTACCTATGGGTAACATGTGTTAAATATCACCCAATAACCTGAAAATTGCAAGCAACGACCCGGTGACCTACTGTAAGCCTCCGTTGCCATAGTAACGCCCACCGACCCTTTCATGAATTACCTAACGATAGCCTTACTACATACCGTTACTCAAACATTAATTTACATGTTAGATCACTGTAAACTAGATTGATTAATTGGTGTAAGATAAACTGTCTTGAAATCAGTGATTTCCTATACAGGGTCTTTCTTTATGTGGCTGACGGTTAAGGGGATGATCAGACCATCAAACTGCACAGCTATCTATATGGTGCCAACACTGAATCGCGAAAAAAGAGCTGTCTCATACATTTGGGTCGAGTCGAGGTCGAGTAAGGTATTGCAGTTTTATATGAATCAACAGGACTCCTGGACAGCTTAGGTAATAAATTAATCTTTTCAAGATTAGTCTTAATTTGTATTGTAGGTACCTTATATTCGAAAAATGTGTTGGTTGACGTCATTCATCAATCGAAAAAAGTTGTAATACCTTTTAACAGTTCCACTGAAAAACAAAATGGGCTATAACGAATGGAATGTAATATTAATTCTGTGCATAAAGGCATTACTGAAGGCGATGCGAGTAGGCGGTTGCATTTAGCAACTCCAGATATAAACCATGAGTCAGTTCGAATGAAACGACCCTTTCTACTTACATTGGATCTTGTCTTGAGTCCTTTAATAAATTAATATAAACGGGCAGGCCTGGCCTGTTGCAATGATTGTTGAATTATAAGTTTCACAAGTCTGCTTGAGTTACTATTTAGAATTTCAGACATTATTAAAGCCTACTGGGCGTATTGCCATTCGACTAAGGGATATGGTTTTGTAATGTATTTTGACTGAAAAGCTAGCCCATTTCTGTTAAAAGTCACCTCTAACCCAAACTTTGATTACAGCGGTCCTACCCTATTTTCAGAATGAATACCTACGCAGCCAGGTACCTACCTGAATATTTTATGAATCCTCTGTTACTAAGAACGATAGTTAATAGCTTTCGATCTAGTTTTAATGTCGCCTAGCGATGGTAGCCAAACATTCCTAATTCCGTTCTGTGCCTAATTGCGATCGATGAATGTCCTGAAAAGGTCATAGGTGAATTTTACAGCTCGAAATACTGAAAACTGTTGTATGTTTAACAAAAATTCATAATTCATCAAATATAAAACAAAATTTAAATATTATATTTCTAGTAGCAACATAATTGTAGAAATTCTAAAAAAAAATACTTAAAAAATCTTTGTCATTGACAAAATGTTGTACCTAATTAATCAAACACAAGAAACAAGTACGTTATTCGTCGAAGGTCAATAAAGAGACCCTAGGGTTCAAACGCAAGTAATTTAATATGCCTGTAAATTCAAAACAGGAACTAAATTCACCTTAAAACCGACACCATTCTCACAGCGTGATATTCTATTTCACAACCTTGACAAAATGTCTAGTTCGAACTAATTAACACTTCACTAAAAATAGCCATTTCATTTCATGTAAAAACTACGTAACTAAACATACGTTGTATGGCAGTTGTATGTGACAACTGAAAGGCGATGAAGGCGTCATTCATTACATAGATAAGTAAGCCCATGGCTTTGATTACACGATCGTAAGGCGACAGTGCGTGTCGGGTCGAAAGCTTTTTATCATTATCCATGTAATTCAGTAATGGTAATATTCCGGGTGGAACTTTAAACAAAATGTTATGGGTCTTAGGAATTACATAATATTAATCTAAATAGATGTACAGTCGGCCGCAATATGTTATATACACTTTAGTACTTCGACGTAGAACAAAAGAGTATACAACTTATTGTGGCTGACTGTGTAGGTATATATTAAATTTTTGAGACAGCGGGAGGGGCGGTAAAATCGCAAGATTTGTACAAGGGATACCTACCTACTATTGTTTCTTGAGTATATAAATTTTATTACTTTATTAGTTAACCCTTGTTTGACCACTTTCGCCTTAATTTTAATCAAAAACAGTAATACAAAGATGTAGAGCCGTTTCGAGACGACACGAATCCAAAAAAAAAGGTAACGATGACGTGCGTGACGCGGAGATCATTTCTGAGAATCCTTTTTTATTTAGAATCTTCGTTAAATCGGTTCTGAATGACTTAGAAATATGTTACTTCGTACCTTATAAGATATTTTTCGATAGCTTAACACAAAACTAAGTGGGTACCTCCTGATATACCTACATATATTACCTACATGTTCTGTATTGCATGCCAAAGTGGCTTTAAATTTTAATGAAACATTTAAAAGCTTGCAGCAAGCAACTCGCATGATATCATTGGCCTAAATTTCACAAAACTCCGCAATTCAGGCCATTACTGTCATCAGTAATTTTAATATACGATATTGGTTTTCCTAATAGAGAATAAAAAGTGCCTTCACGAATGAATGAGATAATTGTGAATCAGTGGCAATGAGGGGACTTCTGCGAACATTGGCCATGACATGTTGGAGTAAATATAATTATGACTTCAGCTTTTATTTACTCGTATGTTTCTCCTTATTTATGTTTTTGCATATTCGTGTCGGTTAAAAATAAAGCCTGCTTCATTTCTTGTTGATAACTTTCGGTTGCCCTACATACGAATAAGAGATATAGGTGTTCTGTTCTGGAATGATGGTATGGCACCTATTAACATTTTCCTTATTCGGAGTTTCTGACCTCATCAAACCATTGATTTATTGTTTTTAAGTTATTCTGTTGTGTTGCTTAGAATACAATATGTGACTCGTGGTAGACGTCATAAAGGTCATTGGGCAAAATCTGAGCCAGCTAACTAAATTTTTCCTACAAAAACCTAATTGGTTTTAAAATGTTTAGTATACCCACATTCAATTTTATGTAGTTATTTATTTTTTAAACCATGGGAAAATGTACTAAATGTACTATAGTACTAAAATGTACAAAATGTCCAAAAATGTACAAAATGTACGAAAATTTTCAAAATAAAGAAAATGGTAGTACTAAAATGTACTAAAATGTACTAAAATGTACAAAATGTAAGAAAATGTAAAAATATTTACCAAAATATTACATTTTTCTTTATTAGTTTTTGGCCTGAATCCCATGGTCTACATTAATGCGACATACATCGTGTTAATAAATTAGCGCAAAACCTCATACACCCCAACTGATTTATAACAAAATAATTAGATTGAAACAATAATTTCATTATTTTTATAGTTAAAATTTTAAGTTATTCGCATTTTAAGTTTTGAGGCAAAAATGATTTGTTATCTTTTCAGCACTGAAAGAAAGCGCTAACGTACTCATAGATACATTTTTATTATCTTGTGTTGATAGTAAGTAGGGTGAGTGTGCCCATGCGGTGGGTTGACATCGGTTTCAGAAATTTTTAAATTTTGCAGACAAATTATTTAATATTTTGAAAAAAAAAACATGATAATTCGATTCTGCTCTCGATTCTAAACAAACTACTTTCTATAAACTAGAGACATTTATCTAAACATCCTATACTTTTTTTTCTGTAGGTCGTGGGTATACGTTTCATACTAAGGTGCCCAGTGACCTTTTCAGCACTCTGTGATTGGGCGATATGGCGATATTTTTTGTAATTGAACCATGAACTCTGGCGGTAGGTATATCGAAAACTCAAGTCATATTATCAGTTCTAAGCTTGCTGACCAAACAACATGACCAAGGTAAAACTTATACCTATGTCTGTATGTCACACATCTAATACTTGCATAACTAGACACTGAAGAGAAAGCAGTACGTTCTCCATTGTATTGGTTAATGTGAAATGCATTGTAGGTATACAGTTGTGTGAGAAGTACATGTGACTGATCAAAGATAGGACAGAATTTGCAAAAAACTGTTTATTAGAAATGCTTTATTTGAAAACTGATATACCTACTTTAGTAAGTAGGTATATCAGTTTTCGTATTAGTATACGTAGGTACTAATACATTATAGGATAGGTAAGTTTACTACGTACTAATACTATACTATATCGGGTACCGAACAACTACTTCGGGTATAGGACCCTAAGTAGGTGTGTTCCAAAGGTGTACAACGAGCTACTAGCCGATATCCGAAATGAGGTGAAGAAGTCGAAATTCTGTGGGTTGTTGAAGGATCTGTTGCTATCGAATGTCATCAATGAATAGCTAGTAAGTACGTACTCAGTACGCCAGTAATGTTATGTGTATAAATAGACTATATTATTGCGCCTATGTAATGCGAGACTGTTTCTCGGTTCCTACAGCCAAACCGTAAAATACGGTTTTGTAGGACTACAACTAAAAACATGTAATTTTGTAACTTATTATTAAATAAATTAAAAATATATATATAGGTAAGTTTACGATTTACCTTACCTAAGAATAACCTGAAAGGCTTCACTTGAATTTTATGGCCGTCTAGTCTGAATAAGCGATGGAAAACATTATGCAAATAACCTAATTTTATATTTTCAGGCTGTAACCGATTCCGTGGTGTATTGTTAGTATTAGTCGAATAAATAAATAAATAAATAAAATAAATAACGCTCACAGGCACATACATTGTATTGATCCCAAGAAAGCACTATTGCACGAATGCTTATGTTTTGCTTCTGAAACGAGGATGTTCAGAATATCACTGAATACCTACGTCCTCGGGGAATATATAGTCGTGAGCATATGCTTATTGTTTATGCTTATATTTTTGATTCCAGTGGACAAAAGAGAAACGAGAACAGGGACCGACGATTTTGCGAAATTGCAAATTCAATTTTACCATTTCGTTTAACATTTTGCAATTCATTTCACGATCAAGCAGCGGTGTGAAAATGTTATTTGCATTATTATCGAATCATTTACGGATTCAATACATACGACTACGTACACGTAATGTAAACATTGTCGCAATACTAATTCGCCATACAAGACATCTGTTAGCCTGAGTCAGTGGTGAGAGCATCGCAAGATTCTGCTTCCTAAATTGGGAGGATTACTCAACTTTTTTCACATATTTACATACAGGGTGCCTCTCTTCCCCTCTATCTTCCCCTCCAGTATGGTTTTAAAGAAGTTGTCGTTTCGTATCAGGTGTCCGATCATCTTTCCCCTCCGGTTTTCTATTGTCTTCAAAATGTTTCTCCTTTCTTTAACCATTCTTAATACCTCTTCATTTGTTATTGTCTCATACTCTTCTCTCAAAAATAGAAGGACAACACAAAGGAGAATAATTCGAGAATTTAATATACAGGGTGTAACGAAACACCCTAGTAATACTTAAGGGGGTGCTTCAGACCATAAATCTGAACAACTTTCACTATGGAGCCGACGTCGAGAAAAAAAAAAAAAATCTGCCGTCCCATACATTTGAGTCGAGATGGAGTGCAGTTTTGTATGAAAGAGCGGTTTTTTTTTCGCAATTTCGATGTTGGCTCCATAGTGAAAGTTGTTCAGTTTGATGGTCTGAAGCACCCCCTTAAGTATTACTAGGGTGTTTCGTTACACCCTGTATATTAAATTCTCGAATTATTCTCCTTTGAGTTGTCCTTCTATTTTTGAGAGAAGAGTATGAGGCAGGGATCGGGTTTGCGTTTATATAACGAAAGAATTATTCAGATTGGTCCGGTAGTTTCGGAGCCTATTCATTACAAACAAACAAACAAACAAAAAATCAAATCTTTCCTCTTTATAATATTAGTGTAGATTTGTAGTCTGCGTCATTATAACTTCGAACCATAATATTAAATATTAAAAGTTCTGTAAGCTTTTTACCCGAGCTATTCTCGAGCTAAGGCCCCGAGGCGTATAATTTTCTTTGCGAAAGGTAGATTTTGTCAGTATTCTGGGTGTTTAAATTAAAATTAGGTTTGTGACGTATTTTTACAACTTTTATATCTAATCTAAACTATTATAAAACTGTAACAGAAGTGTGTCTGTACATTGAAGATATTAACAAAAAAAAGTTACGGTATGGTTTTTAGGTATCCCTGATTCCATATCACCAATTTTTGGATTTTCGTCTGTCTGTTTGTTTGTGTTTGTTCGTTTGAACGAACATCACGCAAAAACTATTGAACCGATTTTGATGAAACTATTTTTTGTTTGATAGCTTATGATCTGACTTAAAATCTGGTATATAATTTTTTCATAAGGTGAGTATGAGTAATAAGGTTTACACGATCATCACGCAAAAACTACTGAACCGATTTTGATGAAACTATTTTTGTTTGATAGCTTATGATCTGACTTAAAATCTGGTCCTATATATAATTTGTGCGGACGAAGTCGCGGGTTAACACTAGTTTTTCATAAGGTGAGTATGACTAAAAAGGTTTACATCTAAGTAGGTACATATTTAATGCGCTCCTTGCATCTCATAATCTCTAAAACTTGCAAGTAGGTACTTATATCGTTGCAGCCTATTAATAATGCATCGATGCAAACGAGATGAGTAAGAAAGCTTCGTCTAAAGTTATGTATGACTAACTGCGTGTTGTTTCGAAACGATTCATTCCGCGATTGCCTTACAGTACCAAGATATTATTAAACCTGCGCAAATGTTGATACAAGCAAATATGGTAAGCATAAGTTCCTCAAAGAGGACTGTAATTACAGTTTGTATCAATACCATGTAATAATAGGATGCACCCATGAAAATATTTAACAATATCGGCAAAGGTCACTGGGCACCTTAGTATGAAACCTATACCCACGACCTTCAGAAAAAAAAAGTATAGAATGTTTAGATAAATGTCTCTAGTTCATGAATATATGGGATTCAGGCCAAAAACTAATAAAGAAAAATTTAATATTTTGGTGCATTTTTTACATTTTCGTACATTTAATACATTTTCTTACATTTTGTACATGTTAGTACATTTTCTTAATTTTGAACATTTTCGTACATTTTGTACATTTTTGGACATTTAGTACATTTTAGTATTATAGTACATTTAGAACATTTTCCCATTCATACAAGGAAAAATTTAGTTAGCTGGGTCAGATTTCGCCCAATGACCTTTCCAATGCATTCATAGATAATACAGACATGTTTTGACTCATCAATAGTCTCGATCCAACCCATAAAATGTAGAAACTTATAAGTAGTTAGGAGAATATAGCTTTCCCAGAAGTGAAGTCACTTCAGTGAAGAAGAGTAAAACCTCAGAAGCTCAGCTGCACCGCTATCCTATCACACACAAGGTTATAAATAGGCCAATGAAAAAAATGGGTCGATCGAACTAGGTAGGTAATTCAACCCCATCCAAAGTCAACTCCATGCATCCAAAAATTATCGAAACATGTTTTCAACTGTCAAATCCAAAGAAACTGTTGAAACCGGTATCTGTAAAATTTTACAGCGGAATCCTTATCAAATATGGCGGCGAGCAAAAAAGAACGACCTGAATGTACATAGGAGTGGAAAGTTGCCTCGAGTATGTATCCAAAAACGGTCTGATGCCTTAAAAGTATTTAGTGCCAAACGAGTATTATGTTATGTCTTATGTCCCACCTCGGAGGTCTGATCAGAGGACAGTGTGATACAACGAGTAGTCTTGTTGCATTATGCAATACAAAAATATTGTCAACTAGCTATCCAAAAGGCTCCATTAGGAAGAATTGCATTACCTACTTACCCAATGTATTTGACCGTTTTAATCTTATTGTAAATGATAAAGCATGTTTTTCATATTTTATCAAAATTACAATGAGATTCCGAAAAGGAAATAGGTAGGTTCCTATGCAGAAATTGAAATTACAATTTCGAATAGGTTACCTTATAATGTAAACTATACAGGGTGAAATTGATATCATTAGCATCCTTTTAAACTAAGAGTCAACCCATCAAACTGAACAACTTTTGCTATGGGAGCAAACCGATCGGAGCAACTAAAAAATCAGCTGTTCCATACTAAACTGCAATGCCTACTCGACTCAAATGTATGCAACAGCAGATTTTTTAGTTGCTCCGATCGGTTTGCTCCCATAGCAAAAGTTGCTCAGTTTGATGGATAGCCTCTTAGTTTAAAAGGATGCTAATGACATCGTAATTTCACCCTGTATAAGTAACATACAATAGTCTGAGACTCACCCTCATTAAGACAAATTGATCAACACAGCGTTTGACAAAATTGAGTCAATGAACTACTATAAACGGTAAACTGAACATAAACAAACTTACATTAGAACTAGTAAATAAATCTATAGCCTGTCTTATTTGCTTGGCTACAATCAACTAAAACGTTCTTTAGAAACACCGGTATATTGATAAGATAATGACGATAATTTCTTTGCAAAAATTTAGTGCAGATAGAGTAGGTATAAGTACGCACATTTTTAAATGCACGGGAAGCATTTACTTCGAACTAACTTAAGAACTCCGAATACATACAACCACCATCGTTTTCATAAGTACCTAAGTATTTCGACACTTTCTTTCAGTAGGTAGAATCTTGATGTTTCTTCCAGCAAATCTTTGAGTGAGAACCAAACCACCTCCCTCCATAGAAAATCTATACCCCTATATTCTCTATAACGTCTCCATATTTTTTTGTACATCCGAAATCATGGAGTTTTCACAATTCAATGCAAGAGTGCATTTCTGGAAATTATTTTCCACCTTCTCGGTCTCATCATCTCGGTAAGGTACCATCAGGTAAATCTGATGTCAGAAAAAGCAAGTTACCAGAATAAAAGGCTTTTCGATTTTAAAAGTGAAATGCATTTAATTTCAGATGCGACAATTCTTTATATTTGTGCGTAAGTAAGTATGGTATGAAGAATAGTATACATATAATGAACGTGTGTAGGCGGTGGAACAGTTCGCCAGTTACCAGCCACTGCAGACAAGGTCGTCGACCATATGGCCTACCTGTCTGGTTCACACCACGCAATGGTTGGTCTCAAAATTAAGCAACAATACGAAATATGAAAAGTCTAATTGAGACCGGAATAGCTAGTCACTTTAACGGCCTTCATAACTATAACAAAGGCAGGCAAAAAGTTACCATTGAATTTAGATAAAAAGAGCATTTAAAATATTTCCTGTGTTTAACCGATTTGCACTTGAAACTTAATTGTTATCTACCTATTCTCTTATTTTATATTAATGGGTTCCCCAAAAACACCAAAAACCTGCAACCACCAAAATGTACATAGTTTGTAATCAGTAACACGTGCATCGTAGGTAACACGGTATAGCTGCTACGTCCATAGGACCACCCAACCCAGCTTTTAATATATCAAGTTTCGGTTTAGAAAAAACTGATGCTTTTTGTCTACTGGTTCAGATAATGAAACAGGTTTAACAGAACTACATTCCTATACTCTTATGAGAAAACATTAAAATTTATTAGTCAAACGACTAGTTACCATACCAAGTCATCTAACATCTTCATAGAATGAATACCTAGCAGCTATCACAATGAGAATGACGTGCTCACGTGCCCGCTGTGTACGAGGATCTTCTCCAAGAAGATTGGCTATGTTAGCCACAGGAGGGCCCATCAACGCCAACAACGGAATTGAAGCAGTCGCCAGCCACCGTGGCCGAAATCGGTCAGGAGCAATACATACAGCCTAGCAGTAAATTCAGACGTGTGTGAATAGTTAATATTCATTGCCTCGATTAACCTAGCAAATCCCATAAAGCAATATTAAGATGACGTAACGCGTGTCCTACAGTCAAGTCACCTACAGTTAACACAGAACGTCCTGTATTCGGCAACGTTAACTTACATCGCAAGTAAACAACAAACGAGTTTGAACGAGGACGTGGGCTCGGTGAGATCACCGCCACGAATATCTGCGCCAGAGTGCCTGAGGTCGCCTGCCTGCACCACTTTACACGTCACGTATCTTTCTAATTGGCGCGCCGATTTTGTTTACAATGACTTTTTACTAAACTCTCACGCGATCGAAGAGCTCATGAGAATTCTTGGTACAGGGTCGTTTGAATAATGTTTTATAGCCATATACAACAGTTTCAGCGGTAAAGACAGATTTATGGAGAAACTGTTGTGTAGCTTTACATGACATTGTCTTTCAAACTGAGTCAACTATGATTCTATAGCACTAATAATACTCCACATTTAGTAGCATGTTGATCCGATTCTCAAGAGAAATTACAGAATTACGTTTTCCTTAAACTGGCACTGTGATGGATGACAGAACATGATGATGTTGATGAAAAACGGACAAAATAAACTGATAAGTAGGAAGCTCTAACATTATAACATCTATTCAACGTGAAGGGAACTTAATTTAGCAAAAGTCAAGGATTAGTTTATTGCAATGATTACACTACACTACGATTTATTATCACGAGATATAACCAAGCTAGTTTAATCAATAAAGCATTAACACAACGGTTTTATGTCCTCACGAAGGTCAATTCAGAGCAATATTTTCCAATTAAGGCAGTGACAATGAGTGGGCAGCACAATCCGGCACTTTGCTCATTGCTTTTGATAGTCTTGATGCTATCACTGCATAGAAGACGAGGAAATCACTCACTGGACCGCAGAAACTACCTAAGTGTGTTGCTGATGTTTATGGAAAAAATTAAATGCACAATAAAGTATCAACTCTATTTACTCTACGAATAAGAATAACTTATTCGTAGTATTTACTTATGATATGAGTAGGTAACTTGTTTTTTTCGCGTGGACTCAAAAATTTTCTCTTTTATAATCGTCTACTTCATCTGTGCCACTTCTATCACGTTGGTTAATGCGCCCAAACCTCAGGGTAGTTTGTTGGAATCCACAATTAGTTATATTTATTGAATAAGAGTTATACTAAACTGGGAAAAAATGTATTGGCCAGGGGCGCGCCATATCTCCATGTTGTGCTTCTTAAATCACGTAGACATTACAGAAAATGTAAATTGAAGGAATTAAAGCTGTAGATATTTATTCAAGCAGAGAGAATGTGAACAAAAACAGATAAATACAAGCTATATTCAACGTTATAGTTATAATGGTAGGATCCACTAATCATTCAAGATGTCTCACATGGGATTTGCATACAATTGTACATGTACGATGTTCTCCGAATGAGGCAAGGAACCGCAAAGATAAATATCTTGAGACACGTTGTAGTGATAAAAGTATATCTACAAACGTACATGACAACAAAAGATAAAATTCCAATTTGCAAATAAATGTGCATTACCTCGGATTCCTCGGATAAAAATATAGGTCGGCACCTACTTACGCAATTCGTAACTGATTTAGATTACAAAAAAATAACATAATTTATTACATCAAAAGGTAAGGTAACGATAATATTCAAGTTAAAGACAAAATTTATTTCGTCGTGCAGTCGGGTAAATCGACATCTTGAAGGTCGAAGGCTAAGCGGACCGACCGGGATGCGTACTTTGTATGTGACATTATACTGCTATATTACAGCTTTACACTGGTCCCGCCCCAAAATCTACAAAACAGCAGTCTGCAGCCCATCCCAGCCCAACAGCAGCATCAACATCAGATGATGACAGAATGGATGGTTTGATCGACAAGAAGAAATAGCAGATGAAGTAACATCAAAAACAAGAAAAACCTGGTAAGTAGATAACATTATAAACTTTAATGTGCTCCTAAACACTAAAATTTTAGCTCTTATTTTGAAATACCAACCTTGAGGTACCTAGCGTCAAAAACAAAACCAAATGACTATGCGTGTCACGCAATCATAAACAGCAAGAAAGTACACGAACTACCATTGCCAAACTTCAACAATAAAGAAACGCGAATCGTGTCAACCATAATAATTTCCTTAAAATATTTCGCATACCAATTTTCTACGGATATCTTCAAAAGGAATCCTATAAGGCTATCCACTTAGGCAAACAATTTGTTCGGCAGACGTGTCATGCATGTGAGAACACCTAGGCTGTGACCTAGGTGTTGCTTATCGCTGGGCGCCAACCCAGACACGTCCTAAGATAGGCTTCTATGTACCTAACAATGGCTAGCTTTCGATCAATGAATATGTAGTAACTGTAAAAATAAACGGGCTATAAAATTGTTACTGATAAGAAGTAAACCATTGGAAAGAATATGAAGTGGAAAAGTAGAGTACCTAGAGTATTCACCGATAGTAACTAAACTAGAACAAACGACGACCGACGAACGACATACAAATATTTGGTAGATACCTAAGAAAAATTTCAAATCCCTTGATGACGATAAAAAAACGATTAAGAAGATATTACCAATATTCGAATATCAAGACGAACAGAAGCCACATATTGTATCCTATCCATACAACATAAAATGATGAATCAAGTACAAAGCCCTAATTGCAGCAGCCGGCATGTCACAAGCCATAACAAAACTCTCTCAGTCACGGTGCTCGGACACGTAAGCCTCACGTGTCACAGCCGAGTACTTGCGCGAGCGCAGCCAAACCGATTCCACTGCGCTTTCACGCCTGCACCATGATTATCATTACTGAAAACTGATGAAGCAGCACATCTCGGAACGCCCTACGATTTACATATTATTTTAGAAGTTAATGGCCCAAAACATTAAATAATCGAGTAGGTATGTGTCCAAGTTTGATTGCCCAATAATTGATTGGATTTGTGGAGGGAAATAGGTCATGTTGGAGATTGAAGAGAATGGTGACAGAAGTATCAAATCCAATTTTGTTTTAAGAACTTTAATAAAACATGTTGCAATACTTAGTTACCTATCTAAATATCGCTTGTTGCTAGTATGGTAGGGTAAATCGACCTACCCAAATCTACCTACCTCGTACCTACTCAAACTCTCTAAATGGCAGAAATAATTTACATGAAAGACATTTATTATTGTAATAGTTTATTAAACTATGGGATAAAACACAAAAATATGATGATAGTTTTTGGCTATTTGGTGTCAATCAATCTATTGCATAATTTATTGCATGAATTACAGGTGAATTATACATACACCAACCCCCAAACCACTAGATATGTTGATGATGTTGTTGTGTTCTTCAAAGAACTTAATATGCTTGTCATCTAAGAAGTGTTTATTACCATACCTATTTTATAATGGACCAAGTCGAAAGCAAATCAGTCGTAAATATTAGATTACCTAGTCCCAACAACTCCAACTTTGTCTTCTGTTATTCATGTAAAGATGAGATTTAAATGCGCTTGTTTATTTAAATTACAGCAGTTAGATGCACATTAGAATTAAACAGACTAGATTCTAGTATAATTCGTTTAATACCATTAACGTAAGTGCTGTCTATGGAATGGACACGATTGATTACCAGTCCGTTTTCGGGCATGAGTTAAGTATTTAGGTCAACACAGTAACACGAGTTTCAAACTAACATTAGGGTCATTGATTCCAAGACTGCCTTAACGCTGAATGCTAAATTATTCAAATATGTATGTAAGTAAGTATACATGTCTAAATCAATAATGTTTCTTACTTCTGCAACATCCAATTGATTGGGTATTGATACAAAATACGTAGGTATATCTGTAGTGTCGTTAAGTACTAATAAACAGCTTCAAGAAAACTGTAAATAATTTGTGATCTCATAGCATAGATCATTAATCAATGTAGTATTCTTTCATAATAAGTATTCACTGTTTCCACTTCAAGGCAGTCAAGAATTATTTATGCTTGATTCTTTTTAACTTAACTATCTACACTTTAACAACAAGAGCCTGTTCTACAATTTCATACCGACATGACACAGCAACGAGACACATTCACAAAATTACTTATTGTAGAACATTTTAAAAACCTTTGTAAATAATTCGAACTTGCTACAAGTTATGTTTGGGTCATATCATAATTAATATCATTAATCAGCCTTTTTTTTTGTAGGTACGTCCACTGCTGGATATAGGCCTCCCCCAAAAGGGAGATTTTGCCATAATCGCTACACTTGGCAGGCGGGTTGGCGATCGCAGTTGGGTGTTAGTTAATATACTCGGAGAACGCTGCTGCCCATCCTCCAGGTAATCCCTTTAGTCGCCTTTTACGACACCCACGGGATGGGCTGGGGTGGCTTCATGGCCAGCACCACACGGCGCCGGTAGGTAATTAATGTCTTGAAAATAGAGGATTCCAATAGGAATACTTGTGTACCTACCTACGTACCTAAATATGTACGCAAAATATAATGGATTACACATAACACAGTTATTTTTGTTAATGAGACAATCCATTTGGAGTCAGAGTTTATCTCAGAATTACTAAGACGTCTAGAAGGTTGAAACACTGTGTGTCATTGTTTTGTACATCTAAATATAGACAGACTTAGTTGAAACATTTAATGTTCGTGATGCCAATGAATAGATAGGCTGCCGTATTCGTATATGAACATGCAAATAGAGTTAGAGATTAAACGTGTTGTAAAAGTTATCGGTAATAAGGTAGACCTTGGCCTTTTGAACAAAATACCTACTTTTTCAAAAGGCCAAGGTCGAATGTCTCGGGGCTATAGCCAAAGATATAAAAATCGGTCAAGTTACGTCAGCGTCACCAATTAAAGATTGAAAACGGCTCAAACCATCTTAGGTACAACAATTTTCCTTAAAATCTCTTGCTTGTAAGCAAAAACAAGCGTGACCTTCATCTGTGATAGATATGAAATGCGTCGTGTTTGATGTGGGTATAGGTAGGTACTTACTTATCAACACAATATTAAACTACATGCTACCTTATTGTTTTCGTATTAAACCGATGTACTCACTTTGGTACACAGCTGGATTAATTTCCAATAGAAAATATACATATAGATAGAAACTTATCCGCTTTCTAAATCTATAGGGCCTTATCGTTAAACTAGTTGTAATACTTCATGTCTTCTAGGAAGTGATAAAATGAGATCGCAATACGAGTAAGGAATACGAAAACAGGGTTTCTTAGAAAATAGTTTTTGGATTCTTCAGGAATGATATCTCATTATTGGCAATCAATGTGAAGAAATAAGAACGTTTTTTTTATTTTTTTTTTAACTATGGGTTTGCTCTTGACCTCAATCCAGCCCTCAGGACGAAGATGGGGTCGTAGATGTAGCGATGTAGACGTACGAATTTGAAGATAAAATGTTAGGTCATCTTGGGAAGGTGATTAATGGTGGTACTGCCGAGCGTGCGGAGAGGATGAGGAGACCATGGAGCACATTCTTTGTGACTGTGATGTCTTGGCGGCAAAACGCATGTGCCTCCTCGGTGATGGATATCCAAAACCGGGAGATCTTAGGCTTCTTCCCCTCAATGGTATTGCTGCTTCATTAACCATGTATTTGAAGGGTGAAGAAAGCAAAAAGTACTGGGGCTAACACAAAAGATCCCACTGGGTCGAAGTGTTGCTGGCTTGCCAGCCCCCACAACAGATAAGGTGATTAAAATAAAGCTTAATGGCATCTTAATGGTAGGTAGGTACGGATATGTTTTTTAGGGTTCCGTACCCAAAGGGTGGAAACGGGACCCTATTACTAAGCCTACGTTGTCCGTCCGTCTGTCCGTCTGTCCGTCCGTCCGTCCGTCCGTCCGTCCGTCCGTCCGTGCGTCCGTCCGTCCGTCTGTCCTACCTATTTAGGGCTGTAACTTCTCAGATTATGCGTTATTGCGGCGGATTTGTTAACAAATAATAAAAATGGCAGATAGTCAAAAATTAAGGGGGGTTTTCAACAAGAAACTAGTTTTTTATTATTTACTTAATTCTTGGTATGGTATAATTTGTGCCCATATGTATAAGATTTATAAGAAATCAAAAGAGATTTTTCTTTTTTCAGATTCTTCAGTAAAAAGTTGCTGTAACAAATGCATTATTAATAAAATGTATAACGTCATCGCGCGGGTTTTGCGTAGCTTGCGCACCTATTTAGAAATTAGAATACCTACTTACACTTACCTCGTCATAAGCGTTTGCATAATTAACATTTTTAAACACATTTTATTTAAAAATATAACGATGGTTCGTTATACAGGGTGAAATTGATATCATTAGCATCCTTTTAAACTAAGAGTCTACCCATCAAACTGAACAACTTTTACTATGGGGGCAAACCGATCGGAGCAACAAAAAAATCTGCTGTTCCATACTAAACTGCAGTGCGTAGGTACGCGACACAAATTTAATGTATGCAACAGCTGTTTTGTTTTTTGCTCCGATTGGTTTGCTCCCATAGTAAAAGTTGTTCAGTTTGATGGGTAGACCCTTAGTTTAAAAGGATGCTAATGATATCAAGTTGGAAAATTTGCCAATTCATTTATTTTCGAAAATTATTATTTCATAGTTATATTTTATTGTTATTCATTTATCCTTTCAATATATTTATAGAAATATATTTTATAAGACTTTTCGAAAATCTATTACATTTTCGATACAAATATTTTCTAATAGCTTTTTCCTTATAATACCTATAATGAAATATAATTATGCTAGATTGGAAGCTAGAGCTGTGGTAGAGAAGTGCCTGGTGCGATGCGGAACGGACAGGATAATAACAACGTAAGGTTTTAGGGTTTTTTTAAAGAATCTACCAACATATTTTACTTACAATAAGAACTATTTATATTTATGATACTAATTTTTTTATGTGAACTGGCAAGATAACTTGGAAAAAAAAATTTAAAGCCATTAAATTAAAAAGGAAGATTTTTTTTTTTTCCTTTTAATTGGAGTATTTGGCGTAACCTCATTTTTTCTGACTGATAGCTGCCAGTTCTGTATTTCTTAAATATAATGAAAACTCTTTGGTTGTTTAAAAAATTAAATAAATATGTACACGTAAGTACCTACTTAGACAAGAAGTATAGAAAGGAATGTTGTTGTGATATGAAAAAAAACTGAAGAATTTATCGCAAGTTAATTTGTCATACCTAATTAACTTCAGTTACTTTTTAAGTAAAGCAATAATTATGCAAACTAAATTTTTACGGTCCGTTGATTAAAGAAAAACACTGTTTAACATGCTCTGCTATTTTTTGTTATCTAGAAAATGATCTCCGTCTAACTAGTTGTATATTTCTATGTGTTGAAACACTGGTTGAAACCTCCTATTTGCACATTCTATCCTAAGCGTAGACAGATAGATAGCCAGCTAAATTGGATTTCACTCCATCACGCTATGGCGTGATTAATTGCACTAACATAACGTAAACTAAAGATAAAGCCATAAAACCCGTTAAAATGTGTTACAAAATATCAACTAAGTTACGTAAAATGTAGTAGCTAAAACATTCAAAGAAATACGAAATAGTTTTTAGGGTTCCGTACCCAGAGGGTGAAAACGGGACCCTATTACTAAGCCTACGTTGTCCGTCCGTCCGTCTGTACCAAAGTCTGTACGTCCGTCCGTCCGTCTGTCCTACCTATTAAGGGCTGTAACTTTTGAACCGTAATAGCTAGATAGTTGAAGTTTCTCAGATCATGCGTTATTACGGCGAATTTGTTAACAAATAACATTAAAATTAAGGGGGGTTCTCAACAAGAAACTAGTTTTTATCAACGTTTTTTCTTCACGCTCTATCGTAAAAACTGTAATACATACAAGCAACTACTGTAAGTGTAACTTAGTGTGATTATAGAGCAAACTCTACAGAATAACAACAAATACTAAAAACCGGCCAAGTGTGAGTCGGTCTCGCGTTAAAGGTCCCGGCCAAAAAAAGTTTTTTTTCTATGATAATAATGTTGTGTTCTGTGATGGTGTGGTACGGAACCCTCGGTGCGCGAGTAGCCCGACTCGCACTTGACCGGTTTTTTAATTGTTTTTACGGTCAAAGAACTTGAATGCTACAAAGAGAAGATTTTTCATTGATACATTTTAATTTTATGCACATATTCATTATTAAAACAAAACTTGTACTAGATGAGAACAAGCCTCTAATAATCCAACAACCTTTATATGGTATGCATTAAGACATTTCTTGGAGCAAGGATTTATTCATCACTGTTTAACCAGTTGGTTATTGCATTTACTACTGCAACGCCCACGCCAGCTAGGAAGTATACGGTCGAGTAGGTGTGACCTCATGCACCTACACTTTACTTTTATGTGCAGTTAACGATCTTGTTCATAGTTTACAGTTTACCCTAGAATGTGGGATAGTATGAGATTAGAGTCAACTGTTGGTAATTTGTTTTTATCACGAATAGGTCGTCAGATGACACGTTTTGTTACGTCATCGTCTATGAATTCCAGATGTTTTGTTAGATTTGAACTATTCATATAAACTTAACACCTGTTGTATACTTATTGTAATTACAGCTACATCGCATATCGTAATAAGTTGGTTCAAATAATAATATTGATGTTATCAACTACCTATTTCCCAAAAATATCCTTTATATGTATAAGATACAATCTACGACTTTTACATTGGGGGCGATCCTACTTAATTCGAAACACCACCTACGCTTTTTGTAACCACCATTACAAAACCAATACCTGCAAACTATGAGTCATGCAATATAGCCTTTACTTATTACGGTGATCGAATTATTCGTTTGGAGGAATTCGTCATTTAGACACGTAGACGTGATGTCACTGACAGAGGATAATAACAAAAAAAAATGTCCAACTGGGCACTTTGCCAAAATGGCGTGCGTTCGTCTCTATATAGAATTTGTTTTAAATCTGTTTTATTATTCATCTGAGCAGAGGTTATGAATGGTTCGTCATTTTACAATATTTTCGGTCACAGACCAAAGTCAAGGTTAGGATTTATTATACGTCGACGTACGGTAACTTATTTTTGGGATTTTCTAATGCATTCCTACGATGGATTATCGGAATAAGTTGGTTATTAATTGAGGTTATTATGTATGGCAGCGGCTACTATAGAACGCGCGAGACTTAAGTCGTTAGAGCATTACGTAATCTCGGCCTCTTTGGGACCGATGGACACAGGGACAGAATAAAGCGGACTGTTCTCAGAGCATTGCACTGAATTGAAACCAATAAAAGAAATCGAGATATTGAAGTAAAATCTCTGTTTGGTTTCTTTACAAAGAAACTTAAAGTTAATCCTAGTTTGAAAATTTTAGGTAGGTACCTACTGTAGATAAGGTAGGACTCTACTCTTAGTGATAAAAGTTATTGGTGCACATTTATACAGGGTGTAACAAAACACCCTAGTAAAGTTAAGGGGGTGCTTCAAACCATCAAACTGAACAACTTTCACTATGGAGCCAACATCGAAATCGCGACGCGAAAGAAAAATCCGCTCTTTCATAAAAAATTGCAGTACCGTCTCGAATCAAATGTATGGGAAGGCAGATTTGTTTTATTTTTTCTCGACGTTGGCTCCATTAAGTATTTACTAGGGTGTTTTGTTACACCCTGTATAATTTATACATTTCTATAAATGTTCAAATAATCTTCTTTAAAATCGTTATGGTTATTTTGGTGTATTGTTGGTTTTTTAGCGTGATGGAGTAGGTCTCAAAAATACATCTATACTAAACCACAGTATAAGAAAGAGTATCTAGTACCTACTGCATAACTAAAACATCTCAAATTTCTCTCAAATTGCAAATCCCTTTCAAATTGACCACTTTTACGCTTTTACTAAAATGAAAAATTGTAATAATGTTGTTAACATCTTATCAGTTATCATTATCAATTACCAAACTTGCTTGATCTTATCCTATCTTAAAAACATCTTGATATGATATACCTACCTATACGACAAGCTCTATTAGGATTTATCATTATAATATGAAATCACGACACTATTCCCTTTCGGGGTAATCAGAAACTAGGATTTGATAGAATTGGCCATTTATGTTTCTTCATAGGTCACATTTATTTTAATAATTTATTCGTGGTTAGTCATTTTATTCTTCGTTTTCATTTGTTGCAACCATTATTGATCATTATGACTTATGACGCATGGTAAATAAAGTGATGACGATTTCATGGTTACTGCTTCTTTCAAGGTCTGTATGAAATTCATTGAAATGTTTTTCGACTGTTATTAATATTTCTCAGAGTCCGTTGGCGTATCGTCAGCGAAAATGCCTACTTATCCTAAAGACTAAAATTACCATTTCATCTACAATATCATATGTAGGTATGCCTAGTAAACAAATTTTACCGCATTCAAAACACGCCATTTGAATTCATAAATGTATATAACCAGTCCAACTGCCTGACCTGTGGTCATCACATCAACGTCACACAACAATATAGCTCTATTAGCCTATGGACTCGCATGGCCACCGCCCGTAAATTACAAACATTGTTACATTCAATGCATGCCCTATTTACCATTATCGGTGAATTTACCGTGCCCTGAGGTGTGATTGTAAAGACATACAATTTTATCTTTATTAGATAATAATCAATGTTGTACTCACCCACATGTACAGATTTCGCAGATACACTGATCCTTGTGAACAATCTTCTCTGGTTTCTTGGGGCCACCATGTCTTGGCCTGGTCTCTTCGATGATGACGGTCTCGTCGATCGTGGTTCTGTCGTCTCGCACAGTCTTCCTGTCGTCAATTATTCTTTCATCGTAGACCGTGCTGACTGTTGTGTCCTCTCTTGTGTCGGTGATCGCACGATCGACTACGTCGTATTCGCGTATCACATCTTTCATGGTTTTGACATCTCGCTAAAAATAACAGTTACAAAATCAGTATAACGCTAGACTAGCTAGTTTTAAACAATCACTTTTTGATATCAATTCACTTACCAAGTTTGTGACGTCCATTGCACTCTTGTCGACGAAGACGTTAGTTTTTACTTTATCATCTTCTTTAGCATCTTCGTATGTTGTTATCTTTCTAGTGACTCCATTCTCGGTAATGTATCGAGTGACTTCTACTTGACTTCTTGTCTTTTCTACTTCAAAAGACTTTTTGATGAAATCAGCACTGCTTGTATTAACCACTGTAGTTTCCTCTGTATCGATTCCTTCGTACAGATCTTTGACATCTTCGTTGATTCTTGTACCGAACGATACCTTCTCGATTCTCTTGAAGGGATACTTTTTCACGGTTTCTATAATATCTTTCAGTACTCTATCGTCGATATTCCTTTTAATTACAATACTGTTGTTGCTTACAGTTACATCTTTCTTGGATTGCGATGACTCAATAATTTTGCGCAAATCAGTCATCGATGTAAAATCTTTGATGTCTCTTGAAGATAAAATTATATTTTCTTCTGTATCTTGTCTTTTCAAGTGATGCCTTGGTTGTTCAGGCCTACCAAATGGCGACATTTCTTTGGGCTTTTTTGGCCTGTCATCATCTTTTTCATAAACGAACTTTCCATTCCAAGTTCCTGTACTTCTTTCATAAGTAGTCAAATTATCTTTAGTGTGAGAAGTCGACGATATTTTTTCTTTTGATATGTTTTGCTTTTCAGTAGTCAAAAAGTCAGTTGTCTCTGTAACATTCTTTGAATCTATAGTAGACGATTTATTATCTAAAGACGTTGACTGATAAGTAGTGGAATGAATGTTATCATCAGTCGTGTTTTGAATACGTTGGTTGTGGATATCATCCCTGTCGCTAATGTGAGTGACGTGATCAGTTATTGCCTTTTTCTTAGTGAAATCTCCAACGTATTTGTTACTGGTTGATGCAATTTCTTGGCCGTTTCTCATCAACAGTGATTCCTCTGAAAATTGAGTGGAACTTGTTGGAACACCGTCTTTGCCAGTATCGTAATGAGATTCTTTGTCCAAAACATGACGATTGTATTCATGCTCCGGCTTAATTCCTGTACCGCTAATATTGTGACTCTTCTCGCTTGTTGAGTGTTCCTTGCTATCTCCCCATTCTCTGTGGGAGGTGTCTACAATTCTTTCTTTTCCATCGACTATTTCGATGACATAAGAAGAAGTTGACGCTTGTTGAGCACTGTTTGTATTGCTTTTCAATATTTTCGTTGAAAAGTTTAAATTTTTAGTATCTCCAACTTGTAGAATGTCACCAACTTTCTTCAATTCATTTTGAATAGTTGCATCATAGCCATAGAAGTTTGACGAATCCGTTTTGTTTACATTGCGTCTTCTATCTTGTAAAGTGTTGTCGGTCTTTTGTACAGTATTTTTATCTGTCTGTACAGTATTAAAATTGCTGGATGTTACAGTTGATTGTTGATAGTCTTTTGAGATGTTTTCACTTGTAGTAGATTGCACATTGGATTGATTATATTGATTGCTGGCAGTCGACCTGTCTCGGTTAGAGATATCTGAATGATGTTGCTGGTCCCTTGAAGTCAATTTGTTTTGATTATTGATATTAGATTGATGCAGATGATGATCTTTAGAAGTCAGTTGCTCTTGAGTAGAACTGTATTGTTGTTGTACCGAATTATCTTTCTCACTAATCATATGTGTGTGTGATGTTACCTGATTACCATCTTTAACAAACTTTGAATCCTCTTTTATCATCATTTCGCTTGTAGGCTTGCTTCCATCTTTTCCAGTATCATACTTAGATTTCATATCATAATTTTGGATGCTATGCGCAGATTGAGGTTCGATACCTGTACCGCTTATACTGGAATATGCTTCTTTCGAAGCATGCTCTTTGGCATCACCCCATTCTCTCTTCGAGCTATCGATGATGCGTTCTTTACCGTCAACTATTTCAACAACATACGATGATGATGATGATTTAGTGACGACGTTGCTTTTACTCTCGCTCGTCTGCGAGGTACTGCTATACTGTTTACTCTTCGCATTCTGGTCAAGGGTGCCTTCACCGCCGAAAAAGTTAGATGAGTCCGATTTTACAGTCTGACCCCTTTTTGAGGGTTGGGGCGAATTTTGGAAAGTTACTTTCTCGCGTTGGTTAGTATTTTTATTATCAGTCCCTTTAGTTGTCTTTGACGAAGTTGAGTCTTGAGTAAATTGTTTGTTAACAATGTCCTGGCGTTCCGATTGTAGAAATGAATTCGTAGCATTAGCACCTTGAGATCTTGACACGAAGTTAGGGTTAGAGCCGGAGACATTCCCCACAGAACTATCTATGAATGCGGTGTTCATGGTCTGGTTAGCAACGGAAGAGTCTGTTGTTCTGTCAAATGTTTGGCTGTGACTAGAACCAGAGCGTTGCACGGACGTGGAGGATGTTTGGAAAGTCTCACTCTTAGAATTCTGTTGGTGCGATGAGGAAGACTCTTGGAGTACAGAGCTAGAGACGTACTCACCGGACGTGGACTGAGCCATGTCACTTACGTTGTGTTCGAGAGCTCTCGTTTGTGACAGATCATTGATAGAAGGAGCCTCTGTGATGATATAGTGCGGGTGGCTGTTGTAATGCTCCGATATAGTGGAGCCACTCACCGAAGCATTATCGGTTATGTCGGTTATCATGAGCGGGTCGTCTTCCTCGACCTTTACCTCGATGTAGCGGATCTTCTTACCGGAGCTGACCTTTTGCAGCGTGTTGCTGGTCGAAGTGGACGTGCTGCTCTTCTGAACACTCGTAGATGCACTAGTACTTGACGATGTCACTTCGGACGCCTTTGATTGTTTAGTCTTTTTGTTTTTTATCGTCATTTTGGTCCCACAATAATTTATTTACGAACTAAAACTTATTTAACAGGAGATTCTTATATTGCTATGATTAAATATTCTTAAATGCAAGACTTAGAGAAATAATTAATATCACATAATAAAGTATATAATTATGTCAAACAATTGCCGTGTATTTATATGATCGCGAGAGTCGTTCGTGTCGATGTCGCGTGCGCGCGCGCTGCTCGCGACTGGCTCGCGGATTCTGAGCGTGCGCCGGCGCCCCCCGAGCACCTTGACGCGCATCGCCCACCAGACCTTCGTGACACGTAAGCGCTTACATCTCACCGTTGAACTCATACCAAAAAAGGTGTAAATACAATGAGTTTTACTTCATCTTGATCCTTAGTCAGCTGCAAATCTTGGAGTTCTATTAAACTAATTACCATTCTCTACGTTTGAAATCTTAAGAACTTAGCTAGGCAATTCTAAGTATTGTAGAGTCGCAATTCGCATTGGACGCGGAGGTCGTAAAATACTGGGTAAACGTGACGCCGCAACTAGAAATAAATTTGCAATTGCACACTTCATAACTTTGTTCAAAGCCTTGTCAGATCTTGTGCAAAGTAAAGAACAAGGAATGCACGAAACATCTTATCGTTGGGTGGGTAGGTACTGTCTTTAAGAATGACTTACCTACCTAGTAGGTATTTTTTCTATACATAAACTCACGACCGTAATCCCTATCGGGTGGTCAGAAACATTGCTTCAACTACTAACTTTATGTTTAAGAATCTGTGTTTGTTTGGTGTTTCTTATTAGGTTACTTTAGTTTATTATAGGTACCTACGAAAATAGCTTATAGTCTACGGGCTTAATCTAGGTTTAATAAAATGTATGGAATTCAAATCTGGACTCTCTTGCTCTGGAACCACGGATTGGAGGTGATCAATGTGTTTTTCTATGGCAGGACATAAATAAAATACTTAATAATTTATTGGCAGGAATGAAAAAGAACAAAATCTTAAGTTGAATTACTCGTAGTTACTAGAACGTATTTATAAAAAAACATGACTCTATCTTTTACTTACCTACCTATGTATAGATTGGTAGTATGGTGATATGAATGAGATAAGTGGCACATTATTATTTGCATAAGGTTTTGGGTGCAGCGCAAAGGTAACCCAGGCCTGCAGCTTCAAGATTGCGATGCGATATCTCCATTGCGATTGTGACCTGGATTTTTTACAACTCCGAAGAAACATTAAATAAAAAATAAACGTCGTCTTATAAACATAAATTTTAATTATAATGTGTAATAATGAAATGCGTTAAGTGCGAAGATGAGTCTTGTTTGACCAATTTAGGAGGAGATCGCAGCTCTACCTGCATTGTATCATAAATTCTTAACTCTATTAAAATGTGTTTTCTAGATATTGCGCCATGTTTACGTACCTAGCTAAATATAATATTGATCTTCTACTTAGGTACCTTAATTGGTAGGTAGGTACACACGGCGACACATCAAGCTACCCAAAACCAAAATAAGCTGACCGCGCGTCGGCATAGTAATATATAACGTCGCGCGGCCAGCTTATTTTGGTTTTGGGTAACTTGATGTGTCGCTGTGTGTACATACTTACTTATAATAGTCCACATATAGGTTAAGAGTCGTAACTCTGAAATTAACTTCCACTGAATTGACATCATATTTTTTGTACTAAGCCACTGTAGGTACCTAAACGTATAAGAAAAGGTATCTAGTACACTAAGTACCTCCTAATCCTAATTCCATAGAATTAGTAGGTACAATCACGAAAAAAAGACCTAAACCTTTTTTTTCGTGATCTGGTAGGTAATACCTACTTGCTGCAAAAAGGAAGTAAGGAAGGCTATTGCCATATTGTTGAATCAAGTCTGACGATTGGCGATTGCTCATTATCGATAATATCGTGAAGGTTCCCCTCCCCATTTAACTTCGCGACATCAACCTGAGATCATAACCGTAAAAAACTTAATGAAACTTCGAAAGTTACCAATTTCCTTGAGGTTTCAAAGATATTGGCGAAATTAAAAACTTAAAACCTATAGGCTATAGGCTATAGGCAACAACTCAGACGTGGGTTGCGCAAGGCCCGGTTGACTATACAAGGTAGTGGTGGGCGAAGCTTGAATCATTCGCCCACTGGCTGATTGTCTGCAAGCAACTAGTAAATAAGTCGATTGATCAATGACTTTGCACCGTTATCGTCCGTTATTTTTCATATTTATGATGATATTTAGACGGACAATAAGTTAAGTGATAGGTTTAATTTATTGTTAGGTGCTTGGGGTGATAAACTAAGTAATTAATTCCAGGAGTGCGATTTTTGAATCTCATACGTTGAACTCAGCAGTTGAAAATGTATGGAGATACACATCTTTCTACTGCTGATTTGACTTTCAAAAATCGCACCCCTGGAGTATGTTTTTTGAATGTCAAATCAACAGTAGAAAGATGCGTATCTTCATAGTTATTTTGACATTTACAACTGCTGAGTTCAACGAATGAGTTTCAAAAATAGTCGGGTAGGGTATGGTATGATTATGTAGTAATAGATAGGTAGGTACTCTTTCTTATATACTGTGGTAGGATATTCAATGTCAAAGACAACCCGAAATCTAAATGGAACAGTGTTTATAGCGAAATCGTTTTCAATATTCCCTAAAATGGTTAATGAGGGTTGATAAATGATTAGGTACCTAAGAAACCTGCAAACAATGTGATGCAGGGATGACACCTATGATTAAAAAAACCGGTCAAGTACAAGTCGGGCTACTCGCGCACCGATGGTTCTGTACCACACCTAAAACGTCATTGACCACACCACCACACATTTACTTACAAAAAAGTTTTGTTTTCTACGGGACCTATAGGTAGTGTATATTTTCTTTGCCTATAGCGCGAGACTGACTCACACTTGGCCAGTTCTTATTATTTTTTGTTATACTGTAGAGTTTACTCTATAATCACACCAAGTTTGACGTTTGTATGTATTACCATTTTTACGATAGAGCGATAAGAAAAAGCGTTGATAAAAATTAGTTTCTTGTATGAGGACTTAACTTACTTTTTAAGACTTTTTGGCATTTTTATTATTTGCTAGAAAATCTGCCGTATAGTCAACTGTCTAGCTATAACCGTTCAAAAGTTATAGCTAGCCCTAATAGGTAGACAGACGGACGGCCAACGTAGGCTTATATAGGGTTTCGATTGGGTACGGAACCCTTAAAAAAAATGTTAATTTGCTATATGAGCCTAGCTTTAGGTGTACAGAAAACTACAAAAGCTTCTTCCGAGTGGAATAAATAACGCTCGGAAGCCCTCTGATTAACCTCTGATATCCTAGATTCTTTGATATCCTCAAGATATCGGAGAATTGACAACTTGATCTATAATGTATATTTTTGAACTACCGCTACCTTTTGCCCGCAACTTGGACGCGTGGATTTCGGAAAATTTCAACACCCTATTGATTGTTGCAACCCTTTAGGGTTGATTTTCGAAAAATCCTTTCTTAGTGTACCCCTCCCTACATCCTCTGTCGGTAGTTGTGAAACTGTGTTTTTTTAGGGAGTGAAAACGGGACCCTATTCATAAACTACGCTGTCCGTGCGTCCGTCCGTCTGTCCTATCTATTTAGTGCTGTAACTTTTGAACCGTAATATTAGCAAGATAGTTGAAATTTCCACAGAATGTGGAGGATTTACTAACAAATAATAAAAATGTCAAAAAGTTAAAAATTAACGGACCTCATACCAGAAACTAGTTTTTATCAACGTTTTTTTTTCCCTCTCTCTATATTGTCAAAACCAAAACGATTCTACATATTAAAGAAAGTATAAACTCGCACTTGACCCGTTTTAATTAAACCCCCTTGTGTCATTTCAGATGACATCTATGATGTAGTTTGCGGAACTTTTTAAATGTACATATAAAAATTATAGCGCTGCCTCTTATTATTTTTGTTCTCAGGTGGCGATTTACAAAATTTTAATTTAATAATTAACTAGTGCTGCCACCTAGTCATAAAAAAAAACTAACGCACGCAACGAAGTCGGAAACGAATCGTTGTGTTTTTGAAAAGACACGCTAGATGGCTCTTTACACAATTTAAGCGCCATCTAGGAATTACTTATAAAACTTTTTGTATTTTACTCCTCTTCATCTCTTCCGTACGAACAGCCGCGTAGAATACTGGATAGATGGCACTCCCGGTTCAAAGTCGATAAAATGTCGAGAGTGCGTCACATCGCTGCGCAATCAAGCAAGCACGGAAATAACTAAACAGCTGTTCCACAATATTCGCTCGGGCAACTCAGGCAGCAGCTGTGCGAAGCGAACGAACGAACACGCAGTCGTTTTCCTTGGAATCACGATTGTTTGGACGGTTGCTTGCTTTCTCATTGTTATAAAACACGCCGTGCGGGTCGGACTAATATTCCATTTTTTAACGTTTATTACTGTCAAAAGTTATATTTTACCGTATTGTCGTTGAAAGTGTGTGAATCATAAATAATCCGTGAGCTACGCTGGCGATATGTTTACGACGAATCGTCGTTGTTGTTGTGACTCGGGTTGAGATGCCTCGTGAATACGTGGTCAGCGGCAAGAGTTCCAAAGTGTTATGTCAATAGAATCTCCTATAGATTGTGATTTTAGTTTTGTAGAAGTAGGAAAGTTGATTGACAATGTCTAGCACAGTTCCGACGAGTTCAGCCCTCAGGGCTTTGGCCTTAGAGTATAAGAGTCTGCAGGAGGAGCCCGTCGAAGGGTTCAGAGTGAAACTGTTGGGAGAGGACAATTTGTTTGAGTGGGAAGTTGCAATTTTTGGACCTCCCGACACGCTTTACCAAGGTGGATACTTCAAGGTGAGTCAGAATATGTCTTTAAACCTAATGATAACACAAAAACAATGATTGAAAGGCTGTGGTATAGTCAAAGGTGTGAGAAATATTTTTATGACATTCCTAGTTGTTCAAGCAATACGGAGTGATTTGAGGGTATTACTTGAAATTGGTCAAATTGCTGGAATGCATAACCTAAAATCGTAGAAAGATAATAAATAGAACAGGCATTAAAATAATAATAATCGCGGAAATGAGACAGCCTTATATGCTAATTGCATAGAGTGAGCTAGATAAAATCTATGCTGTTCGTCCCTTTCTTTGTATTTTTGACTTAAAGATGACTCACGCTACACCGTGCCGGGTCCAAGCCGAGCATTGGCCGTAGCACGGTCAACTAATATTACATATATATTTTGTATGGACACACTCACGTGTCATGCTATACCAAGCGGCAACCGAGCCGGGCCTGGTCGGTTGCCTACGGCCGATGCTCGGTTTGGACTCGGCTCAGACCCAGCACGGTGTAGCGTGAGTCATCTTTAAGTTGAAATTGCTAACAAATCTTGCAACTTAATCAGACAAAGGCATGATTTTACAATTTTCATACAATTTTGTCACATCTCCATCCTTTTCCAGTATACGCGTTCAGCTTATCTTGATAATATTCAATCTAAACATCGAATGCTTCAGCATTAAACTCTGAAAGAATGATTATGTCTATCAGGTTACTCGAATCATTTCGCACATACTTGTACTTTGGTACTATGGCTGAGATTCAGAGCTGTATTTTAAGTCTTTGTTTGGACTCCCTTAAGTCAAAACCCAAAAATTTCAACCCTACCAGACTAAGCTCACGCTCAAAAGACATCTTAAATCTTGACCGAATGGTCTATAAGGGTGCGTTTCCACTGAAGCATAGCGGAGCGGAGATGTGTAAAGTCATTCAATTGAATTGCTCAATTTTTATCACTTGACTGTGCTTGATGGAACCATGCTAATCCATTGGTTGATTTTACCCATCTCTGCTTCAGTGGAAACGCACCCTTACACTTCCAGCAATGCAATTCACTAAGCGCAAACATCATCACAACCTTAAATTCATTGTTGACACATCGGCGAGCTGACAATTCGTTATTCGCTATGATTATAATATCATGTGTCAAACTCATATAAAAACAAGGACGATCTTTGGGATGCAAGAAGGATGTTACATTTGTGAGCATGTCAGTGTTTTCGACAGCGATTTGACGCTTAGTGAATTGCACTCCAGGACTGGTTTGACGATGTCTAGGCAGGTCTCGGATCTTGTAGAAGTAGGAACGGCTTCCTGGCCATTCTCAATGAACATAACTTCGAGTCCTGAGATTAAGGGGCTTATTTTACACAAGTCTACCTCAATAAATATATTAGGAGAATGAAAAAGAAGATATTTTTGTAATATGTAAAGATTGTAAAGTAGGCTACGCCGCGCCGCTACGCGGCAAGCATCTTAACCAATGGGGGTGAGGGGTGTGTACAGAAGTACTTTCGTCTACAAATTTTGTTGTGTACAGTTAAGGATTTTCCCAAGATATTTGCTGGCCATAATTACCTAGAAATGGTGCCACTTATACATATTAATAAATCACTTATAAAATTATTTCTAGGTAACAAGGGAATGTAACATACCTAATAATAATAAGTCACCTTCCCAGTTTGTAGGCATATTAGGTACTTTCCGGCTTGTGACGAAGGTTCAACATTTTGTATTAGCTCAAATAGCATAATTAAAAGTAAATTCTAAAGTTTGTGTGAATGTTTAGTCCCAGTTTTCATTGCACTAATTTGATGTATTATCATGTTAACAATGTTGAGAAAGCATTGATAAACTTTCATGAAATACAGATAAATAGTGAACTTTATCTCTTCCATTCACTACTAACTAGACATCAAATACTTGCACTCTATAGTGTAAGTATACTGTATGTATGTATTATCTGCACTATTATAAAACTGTAATGCCGGCTCTTCACTCTCGCCGAGAACGGGCGAGACAGGCCGAGAACGAGAGTGTGGATGCCCTTCATTGTTCTCGTGGCATCATAAGCCATAGTAATTTTCCTTGAAACTTTTCCCGGAGAGTTCTCGGCGAGAGTGAAGTACGGGCATAACAGATGTGCTACAAAAAAAAATAGGTCCAAACCCAATCACAATTTTTTTTATGTCTGTTCATTCGAAGTCGAACATCACGCACTGAAGCTACTGTCGATTTTGATAAAACTTTTTGTGTTTCAAAAGCATAGAATTAGACCTAGGAATTCGATTATTGTACATTTTATCTCGCTGTGATGACTAGAGATCAGTTATTTGCCTAAACTTCACTTTTGGCTATGAAATTATGAAAGCAGCTTCTTAAAATTTTCTTTTTTAAATATTTTTCGATTTTTTCGGGAGATGCATAACTAATCAAGTGCATAGTATGGAATCAACTTCTTAAAACTGTTTAATTTTAAGAAAGAAAAAAAAAAATTTTTTTTCATTAAAATAAATCCCGGGGTGTAAGGAGGTAATGCATAACTAATCGGATAAAATTATAAAATCAAACAAAAAACTTTTTTTCGATACAAAAGTGCACTCCATAATAGCCAACAACTTTAGGTAAATATGCATCAGAGTATCCGATCTCTAGTGATGACGGTTTAGCCGGAAGCCGGTGCAGACAAAATGTACTAAATTATAAATCTGAAAGAGGTTCTTTATCTGTCTTTTTTTGTCTTTACTTCCTTATACTCTATCTACATGTATATTTTGTTAGATCCAAGGGCGTTTTATTCCTATTGAAAGTCCCCTTGTTGCCTGACACCAATATCTTCATCATACTCCCCAGTACTGGGACACCTCCATGGTGAGGATGTATGGGTTTTAGTCCATCATGTTTGCCCAATGTGAAGTTATCTAAACTATTATAAACCTGTAACAGAAGTGTGTCTGTACATTGAAGATATTTACAAAAAAAAAAATTATGATGCTTTTTACCTGTCCCTGATTCCAAATCACCAATTTTTAGATTTTTTGTCTGTCTGTTTGTTTGTTTGTTCGTTTGTTTATTTGTTTGTGTGGGTGTTTGTTTGTTCGAGTATCACGCAAAAACTACTGAACCGATTTTGATGAAACTTTTTTTGTTTGATAGCTTATCATCTGACTTAAAATCTGGTATATAATATATGCGGAAGAAGTATAATATAAATGCATCAGACTTCCTTCTTCAGCATATGCAGGTTTGCGATATATGTATGAGTCCAGATATGACATAGAAATTCATAAAATGCATTGTGACCTTAAATTACCCAACTAATTTCAATAAAATTTGTGCATAGATGTTAGTACTATGAGAATGGATATAGGGTAATTTTTGAAATGATTGAATGATGAATTAATTCTGCAATAGTTATTAAAATAATTAATAAAAAATCAAATGTAAGTTCAATGAAACTAACTTTTGTTTATGGACTTGTACTATTTTGTTATCAATCCAGATAATTTTAATTTGATATAACGATATAAGTACTTACCTACATTTCAAAGTACAAAAATTAAAAATTCTGATGTGAAGGGATTGGTTATTAGACGTAAGTAGAATTTATCTCTTCAAACTGAACAAACAAACAAACAAACAAAAACAAACAAACTGATGGCTCAATCTGTGGTGACGATAATGGGGGTTATTTTCTGGGGGTTGCAACACTAATAAGGTTGAGCGATGGTGAACTAATGATTCATACAGTAACTTAGTTCCTCCCTGAGCAGCATCACATAACAAGTTTATGATAAACAAAAATGTTGAGTTAGTACACAACTCTACCTATCTCAATACCTAGAGATACTTAATAGCTTCCCTGTCTGTCGGTCGGTTTTTGTATTTTTTTGTTTACCAGAAATACCTTACCTACACATTATCTACAAAATAATCAAATTATTTTTTCTGTTGATTTATTTAATAATTAATAATAATTAACACGACTTAAATAATACATCAGTAACATCAGTGATGTAACATTTAAAGAGATTTTAAGGTGACATTAAAAAATCTGCAATTTCCTGAACAAATGGGTACACCTAATCAATAAACAGAACATTAACCAGATACGTAGAACAGTTATAATAAATGCTAATAATATAAACATGGTAAAAGCTTCTCTCCATTTAACTTAGTTGTGATATGAAATGGTTTTTAATTTCGATTAATATTAGTTTGTGATATTTTGCCTAATAGCCCAGTCATTTTACGGAGTTTTGTTAGGACTTAGGAGGGGGGGGAAGTAATTATGAATGGGACTTTTAAACTGTAATGTAACCGGCACCATTTAGTGATTCAAAAAAAGATTATTTGAAAACATAAAAAATGTCGCTATGCAACATAGAAATCAAAATTGTATCCTAGGCTTTTAAATGAAATACTACCGAAAAAAAATCTTAATCAGTCCCGGGTCAAACCGTAAATATGACTGGGCTATAACGTCGGTTATAAGACATGCCATCCATCACAGATATCCCAATAATATTTTCTTGGGTTCCTTGCGTCGAACTATCTTATACAGGGTGAAATTAAAATCATTCTCTTCTCAACTTTAATTTTCTATTTTTATTTTATTTTTCTTAGGAAGATTTACAGCATTGATTACATACTAAACACATACTTAAATAACTGTAAGCTAATTACAAATCAAACTAAACAACTTAGACTATGAGAGCGAAACTGAAATCGCAAAAACAAATCTGCTGTTTCATACATTTGAGTCGAGTAGGCATTGCAGTTTAGTATGGAACAGCAGATTTATATTTTGCTATTTCAGCTTTACTCCCATAGTAAAAGTCGTTCAGTTTAAATTTTAAACTTTTTGACATTATGAGCCTATTTTTAACTTTAAAAGGAGTTCATACTTTTATTTTATTTTATATTTGCTACAGTTGCTTCGATGCTTGTGTAGGTACATAGTTGATTAGTACCTAATGATTTGACCAGGTTCAAAGGAAACATAGGCATCTGACCATCAAACTCAACAACTTTTACTAGGTATAGAGAGAGGATTTACCCGCGACTTCTTCCGCATAAATTATATACCAGATTTTAAGTTAGATCATAAGCTATCAAACAAAAAAAGTTTCATAAAAATCGGTTCAGTAGGTAGTTTTTGCATGATGCTCGAACAAAAGAACACACAAACAAACAAACAGACAGACAAAAAATCCAAAAATTAGTGATTTGGATTCAGGGACATCGAAAAACCATATCGTAATCTTTTTATCTTTTTTTTGTAAATATCTTCTATGTACAGACACACTTCTGTTACGGTTTTATAATAGTTTAGAAAGGAGCAAACCTAAAATCGCAAAACAAAAATCAGCTGTTCCATAACATACTAAACTGCAATGCCTATCGACTCAAATGTATGATACAGCTGTTTTTTTTTACGAATTCAGGTTTGCTTCCATAGTAAAAGTTGTTCAGTTTGATGGTCTGACCCCTGAAAGATTCGGAACAGTAAAAAAAATCATCCAGTATATTAAATTACGAATAAATGTTATGTTAATGTAATAGCAAGATGCGATTGTATGTGAATCTAATGTATTGTTTTTTTCTTTGCAGGCACATATGAAATTCCCTCCAGACTACCCATATTCACCACCCACCATTAGGTTTTTAACTAAAGTATGGCATCCAAATGTATATGAGGTGAGTATTTTTTTATATTTTTATAAATGTTTTATTGTAAGCATTCTAAGTTGATGAACGTATGCTGAATATTAGATAAGTATACGGGTAATTTTCTTCTAATTGGAAAATCGTCCATAAAAAGTTGTCCCAAAGTATTTTTATTCTTTGAAAAAAAAACTATGTAGGTATGTAGAACGAAGGGCAGCAGTAAATTAAATTATTGTTCTTACAAAGCTGACAGATTATGTTTTTATACTGTGCTATAACAGTCCCCTGGCAGGGGACTGTGCCCAGGGGACTGTGCCCAGGGGACTGTGCCCAGGGGACTGATAACCTTGCAAAGGAAGGTATCCAATGCCAAAGAATGTTAAATCTTTGTAGATTTAAAAGTCGCAGGTGCTAACAACCCATACAGTGTGTACAATTAAATTTCGTTACAATATCAAGACATCAAACTGATCAACTTTCACTATGGAGCAAATATATCGACATTGGTCTGAAAACTCCCTAAAGTACCTACAAAACGCATTAAACTTTACACCCGGTATATTAGCTATTTACTTACAAAATTAAATCCGCTTGACGACAATAACAATAGGCGAACAAAGCGGGTAAAAATGGCAACAATAGAGAATGTCTACATAACATGTAGTTCACAGCAGCATGATCCTTCACTCTTGTGAAACTAGCTTATCTGGCATACCTAGTCTTTGTAACATTGACTACCTATGCAATTATCTTGCTTACCTTACCATCCGAGGTCTTACTGAAAATATTGTTTGAGCGATTGTTTTGTATTACTAAGTACTACAACCTAGATCTATGTAAATTCAACTGACCGAAACCAAATCCTTGAACATAATCCAAGCCAAAGTCATACCTCAGTATTCTTGGATAGTTTATCAAGTGAAATCATCAATTGAATACGCTATTGGAATTTCTTCACTCGATAGAAAATCGACACAAAGATGACGTATTTTCTTGTATTTTTAAACATTTTTCTCGTGTTAGAAGTACTTAAAATAGTTTCTGATTTTTGGTATTTGTACTCACATATTCACCATTAGTATATCTAGTGAAATCATATAAAAAATCAATAAGAAATACTTTTGTTAACTCCTTTTAATCGAAAATACGGCACGTATATACAACGTGTTAATGAATTAACGCAAAACCTCATACACCCCAAATGATTTATAACAAAATAATTAGATTGAAACAATAATTTCATTATTTTTATAGTTAAAATTTAAAGTTATTCGCAATTTAAGTTTTGAGGCAAAAATGATTTGTCATCATTTCAGCAATGAATGAAGGCGCTAATGTACTTCTGGATACATTTTAATAATCTTGTTTTAGTAGTAAGTAGGGTGGGTGTGCCCGTGGGGTGGGTTGATATCGGGTTCAGAAAATGTTTAATTTTACAAAAAAATTATTTAATATTTTGAAAAAAATTACCTATGTTGAAACTATGATAATTCGATTCTGCTCTCGATTCTAAACAAACTACTTTCTAGTTTTGCGTTAATTCATTAACACGTTGTATTATATTTCGGAGGGCTGGGCAGTCGCGTTTCTCATAGAAAATATTCGTCTGAACCTATTGCCCCTTAATATGCTGACGGTTTTTTAAGGGGATGATCAGACCATCAAACTGAACTACTTTTTCTATGGGACCAACACGGAAATTTCGAAAAGAAATCGGCTGTTCCATACAAAACTGCAATCGTACTCGAGCCAAATGTAGGGCAGATGTTTTTTTTTCGCGATTTCGATGTCGGTCCCATAGAGAAATTTATTCAGTTTGATGGTCTAAACATCCTTTTGAAAAACCGTCACCGGCATATTAATTTGTATGTATAATTTTGGGGTCTTGCTCGACAGAACTAAACTGATTTTAAAAGTGACTTGGTAATTAATTTATTTTTAACGTAGGAGTAATAGTTGTGCCGTCGGTTTATGTTTATGAATTATGACACATGTTCCAAGATACGGAATCTTTATAAGATCATTATTATACCTAATAATCGTCCAGTCCGTCCGTCCATCCCGGACACAGGATCACATTCACACCTAAAGATATGACCAGAAATGCACTTGGCCGCGCCCGCAATATGCTAATAATCTTCTTCGAAATAAAGTCTTTATGCACCACAAAATGCCAGCAGCATCAGATAACGTTAATTCCTCTAGTTTATTTATGTTATCTTGACAACAAAAGAAATGAATCAGATTGATTCACCTACATTTGACTAACTCGATTAACTTACGCATCGGGGGTAAGCACATGTAAACGTGTTTTCTAACAGATACACAGTTGATAGTACCAACTTAATTTGCATACACTTCATTGTGTTTACATAGAACCGATAACACATTTGTTTAGGTCATTCAACATTCACCTAAATCCAACAAAACAAATTAATGAAGATTTAGATGTGAATGTGTCTTTTACATGTTGATTGTCATGAATATTAAAGTGATCTTGTCAATCTCACAAAATGCATATGGTCCGAGATCGGACCGTAAAATTATGCACCTTTTTCATAGGCGAACGAAATGTGGTTCTAGTGTATGTTTACACAGGGGTTAATTTAACGCCGCCAAGTTGCCTTGAAAAATCTTGCCGCAAGTACCTTTTCCATTATGATTTTTGGTATAACTTTTTCCACCTGTATGTTAGGGAAGTAAATGAGGTGCCATCGGAAGGAAGCTGATGTAATATACTGGAAAACTAGGGTTGCCACCTATCAATCTGCCGCAACTCTAGGGTTGTCAGGTTAAAAAAAATACTTCTTTGAACCTGGCAACCCTATAGTTGCGGCAGATTGAGAGGTGGCAACCCGTTTTTCCAGTACTTTAGATCAGCCTCCTTCCGATGGCACCTCATTTACTTCCATAACATATAAGTGGAAAAAGTTATACCAAAAATCATAATGGAAAAGGTACTTGCGGCAAGATTTTTCTAGGCAACTTGGCGGCGTTAAATTAACCCCTGTGTAAACAATACACTAGAATCACATTTCGTTCGCCGATGAAATAGGTGCATAATTTTACGGTCGGATCTCGGGCTAATATTATGTATATTTGGCTTACCTATCGATGACATGCTGATGATGATGATGATGACTAGGAAAGCGTTGATGGTAGAGATGGCGTCTTTGTTGTAGGAAAAACGCATTTTTGGCTTTCTTAAGTCTTGACTCACAGTTCATCACTAACCGGATTTCCTATTTGTGTGAAAGATCAGATACGAGTAATTATAAGGTAAACAAAACTTTTCGTAACTGGGAAGAAAACAGTTTTGTGTCGAGATCAGACCTCCTGATCTCGACACAATCTTGAAGAAAACATTTTAAGCCAGCCATAGGATTCAAGAAGTGTATTTTGTGATAAATGCGCTCTCTTAAATATTAACAAACATTATTAGAATACGTTGGATTAGGGCAGCGCAGGACCGGTCGTTATGGCGATCCTTGGGGGAGGCCTATGTCCAGCAGTGGACGTCCATCGGCTGAGGTGATGATGATGATATTAGAATAAAGAAATGCCGATTCAAGGAACTTAACAATTTCGGACAAATTCCTGGCAAACTTCTTCGCATGTTTATGGTCATACCTCGTGGAATGCCAGAAAGTTTTTTGTGTGAATAATTCACGGCAACTTCGTAATAACTAATAAAATCTATTTAACTTCACCACTGAAAACGAAGTCTAGACTTTTGAATAAATTCTGAATACACTATCCTTGTCAAGTACAAAGGTTCACCTCTGCTCACTTATAGATCTGAATGCGGCTAGAAACAAGTCGAGATAGTTCGGTTCGGTGTAGATACGTCGATTCTTTTGCCGCTAGTTGCGATTGCGACACGACGACCATCGACTTTGACCTGATCCCGTGTAACATTTCACATTGCTGGTGTGACCCAGTCAGTTTATAGTTTTTGTTGAATTGGTCGTTAAATCTCAATTTTATTACTTCAATTTCCAATTTGTCACGTTATTGCTTCATTGCAGGAAAGCAAGCACAGTAAGTTTCATCTTTTGTGGCGGGTATAGGTTTTAATCATCATCATCATCGACCTGCTTACGTCCCATTGCAGGGCACAGGCCTACCCTCAGAGATGGCATGGACGTTAGTCCACCACGCGTGCCCAATGCGGATTGGTAGACTTCACATACGCATCGCAATTTCTTCGTCAGCATATGCAGGTTTCCTCAAGATGCTTTCCTTTACCGTTGAAAGCGGTCGGTATTACGTACATAAGTTAAAGAAACTCATTAGTACATGGCATGTCGTCCGTGCAGATTCGAACCCGGTTCTCAAGATTGAGTTTCCATACATCTTCGCAACGGGTCAGCGACGCTCTGATAACTTTACTTATCATCCTGAAATCCTCAAAACATGTTAATTGCTGTGCAATATAATTTAATTTAATTTAAGTATCTTTATTGGATATCAAACAGCAAATTACTTAATTTCTAATACAACAAGCCAATTACATGATAACATATTTTAAAAACTGTTTAAGGTACAGGAGTGCGATTTTTGAAACTCATTCGCTGAGTTCAGCCGTTGAAAATGGCAAAATTACTATGGAGATATGCATCTTTCTATTGCTGATTTCACTTCCAAAAATCATACTTCAGGAGTGCGAATTTTGAATCTCATTCGCTGAATTCAGCAGTTGAAATTGTAAAAATGACTGTGGAAATATGCATCTTTCTACTGCTGATTTGACTTTTAAAAATCATACTTGAGGAGTGCGATTTTTGAATGACAAATCAGCAGTAGAAAGATGCGTATCACCATGGTAATTTTGAAATTTTCATTTGCTGAACTCAGCGAATGAGATTCAAAAATCGCACTCCAGGGGACAAAACTAAAAAAAGAAAGTTAAGTAAATTTCTTCTTTACCTAGATCTTCCCCGCCCATTACTTGGGGTCGGCGCAACCTAATAGATCAAGGAGTAGAAAGAACAATGTTAGACAAATCTGAAAGTCTTTCACTTGAATATAACACAACACGTATTATATTCAGGTTGTATGAGCGACGACACACAATTAGAGGTAGAGGAGACAGAGCTAGGTAGGTTCATTTCTCAAAACACAGCTCGAGCCGGTTGTATATGTACAGACGCGACGGCAGAATCACCGTTAGGTTTTAGAAACCGTAGCTCGACACTCTACAACGCAAAATAATGTCGGTGGAAGTTGGAAGCCGGGGCCCGGGGTCATCAATCTAAACGAATGTCTGAATCATTGCGGTGACGCGGTCAACCATTACCTGCCTGCAGCCTAAATACAAGTTTTAGGAGTTCGTCAAAAGTTCTAGAACAATCGAATTTTGGTAAACTTTATAATTTTGTGTCGGGACTAGCAGGAAATTTTACAGGACCGAGTGCTTGCTAATTTCTGTTCCGGCGTTTCTCCACACCATTGTAGTAAACCAATCCAGCGTCCTTAGTGGAAGATTAAGGGAAACAAAATATTATTGTGATTTTTACAATGTATTTGCTTTTTAACCGACTTCAAAAAAGTAGGTTTCTCATTTCGACCGTATATATATATTTTTTTTTCTTATGTTTGGTCGCGGATAACTCCGTCGTTTATGACCCGATTTTGATGATTCTTTTTTTGTTGGAAAGGAGATATATCAAGGGTGGTACCATGGCAAGAAAACCAGGATCTGATGATGGCATCTCAGAGAAATCGAGGGGCACTTTCGAAAATCGTAGTGCCAACTAGTGCGTTTGCTAATATAAAGCACTACTATTAAATCGAACTAATGAATTCACCACTGAAAATTGTGAAATAAACAAAATATTACCAAAAAATTTAAACCGCCTTCAAAAAAACTAAAAAGTAAAAAAATAATATATTGCAGCCGATGACTTTTTCGTTCGCATCATAAGAACATTAATTTGTTTTATAGAAGGCGGTGTCAAGCCAAGCCAAAAACTAATGCAAGCCCTGTGAATCGTACCGGCTTGACAGCGACATCGATAAAACAAATTAATGTTCTTATGATGTAAACGAAAAAGTCATCGGCTGCAATATTATTTTTTTCCTTTTTAACCGACTTCAAAAAAGGAGGAGGTTTCTCAATTCGACCGTATATATATATTTTTTTTTTTTTTATGTGTGTTCGCGGATAACTTCGTCGTTTATGAACCGATTTCAATGATTCTTTTTTTGTTGGAAAGGAGATATCCCAAGTGAGGTCCCATGATAAGGAAACCAGGATCTGATGATGGATCCCAGAGATATCGAGGGGAACCTTCGAAAATCGTAGTGCCGACTAGTGCGTTTGTTAATTTAAAGCACTACTATTAAATCGAACTAATGAATTTGCCACTGAAAATTGTGAAATAAACAAAATTTTAACAAAAAAATTAAAACCGCCTTCAAAAAACTAAAAAGTTACAAAATAATATTGCAGCCGATGACTTTCCCGTTCGCATCATAAGAACATTAATTTGTTTTATAGAAGTCGGTGTCAAGCCAAGCCAAAAAATGCAAGCCCTGTCGCGAATCATACCGGCTTGACAGCGACTTCAATAAAACAAATTAATGTTCTTATGATGCGAACGGGAAAGTCATCGGCTGCAATATTATTTTGTAACTTTTTAGTTTTTTGAAGGCGGTTTTAATTTTTTTTAGTTTTTTTGAAGGCTGTTTTAATCTTGTATGAATTTTAAATCCAATTTAATCAACACACAATCGCAGATTAGATTTAGCAACTGGAGTGTATTACTTCGATAGTCTTTTTGAAGAATAGGTAGTAGTAGTAGTCAAGAAAAACAAGCTATGTTTAGACAGCTGCACCAGTTACATACAAGCCTTTTAAAAATGTAGTTGTATTGTCGTCAGAATATCTCTCGCTGTTGTCGCAAGCTTGCACTGCCATGAATATGAAACAGTTCTGCAAGGTATCTTTTCAATTTATCTTAAGGTTCTGACCGTTGTCAATCTTTACATAAAGTGTAATGAGTAAAGGCGTAAGGATCCGCATCACACAGGATGTGGTGCAGGGTGAACGACCTGCATAGCCGATGGTTAACCAACATATTTAATTTGTACGCATGTGAATCATTTCGTAGGTAGTCATTGAACGAATTGTGAAATCACTTAGCTGGTTGCTTAATGAATGGAACCCTATTCTTTGAACTGTACTGGCTTAGCTATAATGGCGACATATTGTCTTGTTTAGAGAACGTAAAGCCATTTGGCGCAAACTCAAATTCATTTTTCCTTAAAACGTGCGGATTCTCACGAAGCTCGGGAGGCTAGATGTTTGGCACACCCCCGGCCTTGGGGTAATTAACCTTATTCCAACCTGAGTCTCGGTGGCCGCTTTGAACTTGTTCTACATCTCTAAAGTTCTTTAAATAACGCCCCAGAGACGCGATCTCATCCCAACGCGACGGACTGACGGCCGTGCCAACATTTCAATCACACTCTTTTTATACGAGACACGTGGTTAAGTTCGCATACAATCACAAGATGATGCCACGCGTCGGATTGAACCCTCGGAACAGAACGTATAATGCGCATGATATGTCGATAGCAGAGACAGTGAACAATTGGTCATTGAAATTGATTTAAAAAAAGATGCAAGCGTGGAGGTAAGTCGTAATACGGTGGGGGAAGCTTCCGTGGTCTGCGTCAGTCAGGGCCTTCAACCTGGTTGAGTGACCAAGGTCCTTGCCTGACTGATTCGCATGCCAAGTACTTACATCGTATCAACGTTATCATTATTTGTATTATTTCTTTATCAATTATAATCACTGCTAATATTATTTTGTAGAATCCGTAAAGTTATAGATTTGCAGTTATATTACGCTTCAAATGAGCCGAAATTTCTTAATAACCACGACCACAACGCAAATTAAACTAAAGGTACGGCAAGGTTAATAAACAGTGAAAACAGCAAAAATGTCAAAATTACCTAATGAAGTAAATAATAGTACATTACTGCAGCGGCCAGCAACAGAGGCATTGATGGACGAACGTGTAAATGTGGGCCGAGGCGAAGCCGAGGCACACATACGTAAGTCCATCAATGCCTAGTTGTGGCCAAGACTTGTATAGTACTTTTCTCAATTAATGCGCGGAAATTAAAACAGCAAATTTTCTCAAATAATTCGCAGAAATTAAAACTCTTTTCAAAATCAATGACGAACAACGAACAACAATTTTTTTTTTTTCAATAAACAGCTTTCTATTTGCAAGCCAGTTCGAAATTTAAATAAAACCTTTGATGAGTTACCTCCTTGGTCGCCATGTTTCGGAGAAAAAGATCGTTCCATTTTTAAATAACACGACAGATATGAGTTTACTATGTAATTTATTTGGCCGCAAAACACGACAGATATGGATTTTCATACACACATTGCCGGCCGCTGCGCGCATGTATTTGGCCAGTACAGCAATTTCGATTTATCTCCAAGAAGGTTGTCAAAATAATGCTCACATTTCCAAGCATGTTTGAGAAAATGTGCATTACTATTATTAGAACGAGGCCGCAAACACATTTGCATTACTATAAAAATTCATTAGATTTTCCTTCAACATGACCTTTTGGTCTTCTGGTTATCTGTTCCAATGGAAACGTATCGTCTATTACTAAATTTGATAACATTGAAAACATTTCTTAAGAATAATATCCTTCAGGTCTTTCCTGTAATATTTCCTCAAACACCTGGCCTCAGAAACTTCCGAAGTTTCTGGACATTGCCGCAGCATTGTAAATAAAGTGTTTCCCGATTTAGAGGTCATAATACGTATATTTTCTTTGTGAGGACGCGCGCAGTGAACTGGGCATTATTTTTAGCCGAGGGCGACGCTCCTCGTGGCATTAGCAAGGTGCTTATGCCCTGTCTTTATGCTCTATCATTGTGACTTCTACGAACTAGCTTGTGGAAATTCTACGTGCTTTTTTCAAGTCTAATGCCAATTGTTCATTAGCGTGTGCAGCTTTGGTACCTAGATACAGATTATATGATGAAATGGAAACTACGGATTAGGTAAAATTTTTAATATTGGGGTCTCCTTATCTTCTAATGTTTCCCAAAGCCGCAAGCATAAAAAAATTACAAAGTTTTGGAACTTGAAAGACGCGCTGTGATATTGAGAAGCAACCAAAATCCTAACAGTTTATTACTCCTCGTGAAAGTCAAGCAGGGCGTAACTTTTTATAATCCTTTCCAATTTACTTTCTCCGGTCCTACTTTTATCGAATAATTTAAAAACAGTTTAAAAATCTATAAAAAAATCTCTTAGTCAGCCTTTCTTGTTACCGGCCAGTGATCCTATTACAAGCCGTATCCTTTTTCCTTTGCCTTATTGTCAGTAAAGTAAAAGGCGAGGCAGGTAACCACAGGTACAGGTAACAGACCGTATAGACGTACTCGCGTAGTCCCACGAAACACAAGTCAGACCCGTTTAAAACTGCGTCAGGACCGTTAGAGGCGAAGGCACTTTCACTACGTATGCTATTGTTTGTATTATTGTATCTGCAGGATGTATTTTGGCATTTGTGATACTTATACATAATGGTCCTGGAGATATAAGAATTTTTAAACCCTCCACAGAAACCAACTCATGCGGATGTTCCGGAAGGAATTGCATAAAATAAAAATAAACACAGCGACAAAGTTTCAAGAGTTACTGTTGCTCAGTGAACTAAAACGAGTGGCTAACTTTACAACTAGCAGTTTGCACATGGAACAAATCACACGGACTAAATTATTAGTTATCTATCGCGATAGTTATCTGGGTCATACGATTATGCTGTCCGAGTTTGTTCAAATATTCACTTGGACAACTAAAAAGTCGAGCCAATGCCAGCCTTCATCGTTGAGCAGTTTACAATGTAAGTGGGGTGGGCAGAGTATAATGCCTTACCAAGATAGTCAAGGGCGCACGGAGGTAAGCCGCTTGACCTGTCAGACAGACTTCCGATATCTCCTTACAGAGGTATAGAAGCAGTTACTGTATCTTATTAAATACGTTATTTATTTTAGGTTTTGAAGACATGAATAATGACGAAACATCGAAGGAAATGCTACTCAGGCAATGTTATGATATGATGGTCGGTTTAGACGGTTGACGGCTTTTCCTTTTTTATTGAGTCTAATTAGTGAAAGGTGAATTATCTTATATGTTACCGCAAGAGGGACTCGTTGGCCTATTAAGTCGGCTTGGAAATTCTCTGATGAGCAAATTGACCACTACCTTGCCTCCATCAATCCACGCTGGGCCCGCGCGGTGGAGTTCTCTTACCATTATTCGTGAAAGGCCTTTCCCTGCAGTGGGATCCTCACCCTACAGGCTATTACTTACTACTTACTTATCCTACAAACTATAACTATTCAGGCTACTTTTGTAACGATATCGTGGTGTGGATTATACATCATCCTATTCTTATCGATCTACGCTACGTTCTTTGAAATCGAACAAACCATATACATAATATGGCTATCATCGGTACCTAATTAATTATACTAAGCATCATCTTCGACCGCACCATCTCACTTTCCATTCGGTGAGGTCAAACGTATTGATTGCCGAGGTGCCCATATCTTAACTATTATAAAACTATAAGAGATGTGTGTCTGTACATTGAAGATATTTCCAAAAAAAAGACTACGATATGGTTTTTAGATGTCCCTGACTCCAAATCAACCTTTTTTAGAATTTTTGTCTGTCTGTTTGTGTGTTTGTTTGTTTGATCGAGCATCACGAAAAAACTACTGATCCGATTTTGATGATCTGACTTAAAATCTGGTATATAATTTGTGCGGACGAAGTCGCGGGTTAACTCTAGTAAATTAATATAGTTATTATATTGCTTCGTAAGGACAAGTCAATATTCTGAAGCAGGAAACCTTTGCTAGGCGTGATAAATGACATGCGAAGTGCTCGTATCATTGACTGTGGACATTTAGGCAGCTGATTATTATCTGGAATGTACCTACTTGACGACACGCCTACATCGTTAAGTTATCAAGGTTTAGGAAGGAGACGTGAGAACGTTAAGGTGGTTGCAGTCCATACAAACGTTTGACGCACAATTCGCTTAGACGGAATTAGTAAAAGTAATATTTTTTATATGGAAAAATAGTTAAGAAAATCTAGATGTCGCGTATTAAATAACATTTGCAATTTATAATATAATTACAAAGATATAAAAATGTTGTATGAAAAATTTCAAAGCTTTATATCTTCGTATTTATGTTACAAATTGCAAATGTTATTTGATACGCGAAAACTAGATTTTCTAAACTATTTTTCCATATACATATACAAAGTCGCATATTGTGCGTCAAAGTTTTGTATAAAATAGACCCCTCTGCAACCGCCTTAACTTATAAGGGCTCTACAAAGAGAATCATAAGAACACAGTAAACACTATTGGATCTTTTTTGTCCTTAATAAAAGTATGTTTTTATTTTAAGAAGCATGGTAATAATATTATACTTCTTGCTACAGGTGTAAACTTAAGTGTGTTACATATTAAAGAAGGTGCTTCAGACCATCAAACTAAACAGGAGCCAACATCGAAATCGAAGTCTAAAGCACCCTCTTATACAGGATGAAATTGATATCATTAGCATACTTTTAAACTAAGAGCACAGTATAAGAAAGAGTATCTATTACTAGACTCCCTTCCTCCCACCAACTTTTTACCTCACCCCCTCTATCGCCCTCTGGTTACCTCGCACTGGTTACTCGTTACCTACGAAGAAGACTTAAGGTTCAATTTCTTTGGTTTCGCATGTGCTGAGGTTGACGTCATCTTGTCAATTTCAAATTTTTGGATGCAGTGTCCGGGCTGTGCTAAGACCTAAGAGTCTACCCATCAAACTGAACAACTTTTACTATGGGAGCAAACCAATCGGAGCAACAAAAAAATCTGGTGTTCCATACTAAACTGCAATAACTAGGTACTCGACTCAAATGTATGCAACATATGATTTTTTTTTGCTCCCATAGTAAAAGTTGTTGAGTTTGATGGGTAGACTCTTAGTTTAAAAGGACAACCCGGTAGCACAGTCGGTAGTGAACCTGCCTGCTGTGCCGAGGGTCCCGGGTTCGAATCCCGTAAGGGACAAATATTTGTATGATGAATATGAATATTTGTACCCGAGTCACGGATGTTTGTATCTATATATCTATATCGTTGTCTAGTCATCATGATACAAGTCCACGCTAGATTCTGGTACTTTAAATGTGACTAGATAATTTGTGTGACATTGTCCAAGATAAAAAAAAAAAAATGCTAAGTTTTTAAGTTTACACCCTGTATAATTTCAGTTTAAGGCATTAAACTCAAGTTCCTGCAAATATCCACTATTCGCCACTGAAGTGTCTTCCAGGCGCGCCTAGCACTATAATATGGAATATGTATTTAGCTAACTTTGTTGTATACAAGTTAAGCTATTCGATAGACTAACATCTAAAATTCCTTTCACTGCATTTATCGCAATAGTATCACGTTTGCAATTTTTATGCACAATCATTTTGTTACCACAATGAGAACAAATTACAATTCGTAATACATTATTTTGAAAATTTTTATTACGATACGTACAGAACTTTGCATAATCAACTCTCTGCAATAATGTGTGACTTTTATTCGCTAATTAATCTCAATTGCATCATTATAATTATAATCTCTGTATATACTACACATAATCATAATATATAAATGTAACTATTACGTAGGCTACCTAGCTAGATTAATACAATAAATTGAACCAGTTTAAGGGCCTGCCTGTTTCACCATTTCCTGATAAACTTCAGATTTAACAGATATAGATATGTATAGCAAAGAAATGATAGGATTCTGGTCTATTTATTTATCTGTTGCATATGAGAAACAGGTCCTAAATCCTACTTCCTACTATCCTATCCTACTAATATTATAAACGCGAAAGTTTGTAAGTATGGATGGATGGATGTTTGTTCCGCTTTCATGCAAAAACTGCTGAACGGATTTTGATGAAATTTGGCATACAGATAGACAATGGCCTGGATTAACACATAGGGTACTTTTTATCAGGGTAACGCAGACGAAGTCGCGGGCAACAGCTAGTATCCAATATTTCTGAAACATCGACTCCTACGAACCTCGACACATACGTTATTTGGGAATTCAGAGCTAGTTCACAATACAATCTGCAACAAAACTAAAGCTCTCGAGATAGCGCCCTCACTCTGGCATACGCGAAATGACAAAGACACAGGCATGCCTATCTCGATTTTTCTCAATCTGTCCGTAAATTGGGTATTTTTTATATCTGTATCATACCACACACGACAAAGCGAGAAAACCGTCATGCTCGCTCGCTTTTGCATAGGTACGGAAAGTAACGAAGACAGAGGCATGTCTCAATTTTTGTCGTTTTCAAACCCACCCAGGTTTCAATTGCTAGGCCCACTGTTAATAGACATAAAAAGGGTTGTATTATAACTAAATGGGATATAATATGCCTTTTTACATACTTCCCCCTCGGGGAATATAGTCGTGAGCATATGCTATGCTATGCTTTTACATACTTATTGTCTCTCGGCCTTCCTAATAGATTCTTAGCTGCTTAAATTGCTAACATTGCAAGAAAAATGGTTTAGACGTACATTTTCAACGAAACGAAACATTCTGGCCGTCTTTTTGATGCACCCTTGCGTCAGATGCAATACATTGCAATTGCAACCCCTGCACTCTACGCCCTCTGCTCTGCTCTCGCTCGACAAAACACATAATAAACTCTACAGACTCGATATCGATTTGTTTTTGTCTCGACTATTTTACTGGCCAGACTGTTAAATATTACATACCAATTTATCTGTGGTCACATTAACCGATTCGGACTTACCTATAAAAACAACTCTTCAAAAAGCACATCTTTATTCTAGAGTTTAACCCGTGGTTTATTATCATTACCTAATCATCAACATCATCTAATTTTATCAGAATGCTGAGTAGTTAAGAGGGAAGCGAGCCTATTGTGCTGCCCTAAATCGTATTTTTTTTATTTCTAATTAATTAAACAACGTTTCCAAAAAACAATAAAGTCACATTATAGTCCTGGCCCAGTACCGGCACTTTCATTGTTCGCTATATATATCGCCACTGTTTCGGTCCGCACTTCATTGGAATAGAATTGACATTGGAAGGAAAATGTTCACGCAATTGCGAAGTTCGAATGTGCGGGTAGAGGCTCAGTGGGTCTACCCGCACATTCGAACTTCGTAATTGCGTGAATGTTTTCGTTCCAATGTCAACTCTATTACAATGAAGTGCGGACCGAAACAGGGGCGATCATCGAAACATCGAAAGTCCGGGTACAGGGCCAGATTGGCATTCAATTAATCGAAACATTACGGATTATTATGTTTTATGCTTGTAGCGTTTTTATCGTTGAAACCGCCAAAAGTGGCCACTTTTGACGGTTTTAAAGATAATAACTATAAAACATTATAAAAACAAATCCGCAGTGACCCAATAAATTGAAAATCAGCAATGACTACAATGCAAATTGACAACATTAAAAAAAAACAAGAATGTCACATTCTTGTTTTTTTGAAATGTTGTTTAATTGTTAAGAAGTATTAAAATACGATTAGGGGAAGCAGAATAGGCTCGGTACAGCCTTAATAAATGTGAAGGATGCAGAGAAAATTAATCTGTTGCGGAATATCCGAATCAGAAGGTAGGAAGCGAAGCTACGGGCAACTGCTAACTGTAAACATTACAAAACCGAATTAAAATTGATTTCATAAACTGAGGAGCTTACTTTAAAAACAGTGGTAACGCTACACGAGCTAGCTTTCTTTGTTAACACGTAATTTGTTATGAAGATAGGTAATATAATCGGTAACACAATGGATTTTACGTAACGCGCAGAGTTACGCACCGCTCGGAAACGAAATCTGCCTCCCTAACCGTGAAGCATAAAATCGTATCAGATTTAATAACTATGGCCTTCGTTGCTCGTTGCGAGTGCGAATACTTTCAATTTGTGGACGCATCTGCAGCACCTAAATTTGATTGTACACTCAGCAACCAAAATGTTACTTAATCTGGTGCAAAATGTATTGTTCCTCTGCGAGAACTTTGGTTGCTGACCGTGCGAGATCCAATGCAAATGTTAAACAAAGGCGGTGCTTCTGCTACGTAGTCTATTATTAAGAGCTTCTAGGAAATTATTTAAGTTGTACGGGAATTCTAGAGAAACTGAATCCTAACCACATTCTATATTCTGTTGGAAAACTGGGAAGATGTTCAATTTTGCTTGTTCTACCAAACTGTATTGATAGCCATAAGACGTTCAATTAGTAGGTACTTCATGGAACGACATACGTAAATCATATTAAATAGGGACCTAAGTAGGTACCTAGAGTGCGATTTTTTAATCTCATTCGCTGAGTACAGCAGTTGAAAATGTCAAAATTACTATGGAGATATGCAGCTTTCTACTGCTGATTTGACTTTCAAAAATCATACTTCAGGAGTGCGATTTTTGAAAGTCAAATCAGCAGTAGAAAGATGCGTATCTCCACAGTAATTTTGACATTTTCAACTGCTGAACTCGGCGAATGAGATTCAAAAATCGCACTCCTGGTACAAGTTTGTTTTTGTTTATGGCTTTTAAGAGGACATTGAGGATTTAGCCACAGACTTAGTTTCAGAGTCGGGAAAACCAAATTTCCTGCATTAATTTGTTTAATCTCGAATCGCAAATTGAGTTTATTCGTTTACAATACCTACCTTTACTTATTATTAATCTGTGCCAAGTCTGTGCCTACCTACCCGTTTATGACATGTTTTTAGTTACTACAATAGAATAAGACGACGAGATTATCTTCAAAACAAGAACAACAATTCAATAATAATCCTGTTCTATTCTATTTTTAGTAAAAACTTATCTTGAGCACGTTATTTTGAATTTGTCTGTTCTACTCGGTCTAATTTTATTTCTGTTCATACTCATAGAGATAAAGATAGTATTCATGTTTTCGGCAAAGGGCGTCCTGATTAAATATGAGACGAGGGGTCAAACGTTCGTATGAATAATATTTTGCATGAATGCATTGGGGTCAGTTTCGGATGAGATCCGCTCCTCTAGTTGTTAACAATTCAAAGTCAGTGTACCCAGTTAAATTAACATCATGTATTGCTTTATGACTCCATGCTTCTGCCATCCTAAAGTTCTAAGTATTAAAACTGAATCATTATCTCAGAACAATAGTTCTTGGTAATACTTGAATCCCTTTTATATCTGATGTCCATGACAAATGCAATGACGACAAGGTACAAGGCAAACTATAGGTTCTGGAGTGCGATTTTTGAATCTCATTCGCTTAGTTCAGCAGTGGAAAATGTCGAAATTACTGTGAAGATACGCATCTTTCTACTGCTGATTTGACTTTCAAAAATCATACTTCAGGAGTGCGATTTATGAAAGTCAAATCAGCAGTAGAAAGATGCGTATCTCCATAGTAATTTTGACATTTTCAACTGCTGAACTCAGCGAATGAGATTCAAAAATCGCACTCCTGATCGAACTAAATCCCAGCCTCTAGACTGCTCTAAAAACTCCTTTCAAATTCCTTCCTTATTGAAACCTCTCACAATTAATTAAGAAATATAATTCCGGGATGAAAAGTTGTTTACGATCCGTACTATCAAAGCATAAATTAATTGAAAAGCACTTACTTATTGAGAGGCATGTTTACTGCTATTTATCCTTGACATCGATGGGGGAATTTATGCAAAAAAATTGTCTCTATCTATCTATAACGTCACGCCTCTTTCCCAGTGGGGTAGGCAGAGACCAGGGCGCGCCACTTACTACGATCCTTACATACCTCTTTTGCCTCATGCACATCCATACATCTGTTCATACATGCCCGTCGGTTTCGAGTACTCCGCACCTCCCCCCAAAATTGTCTCGGTTGAAATCAAGTCTATTAATTAACCCATGGAAATATGCACTTAATTTCTAGCTCTAACTTTCTTAGAGACTGTGGCTAAAGCTTATAGAAACACGAAGAGGATACAATTCATACGGCGCTCCATACAAAACGAAGCTCCGTCCTAGTTTGAAATTGTTGTTAAGATAATCTAAAAACCAATATATGTGTCAGTAACTTGTCGTATCAGATTTCCGTTAAAATATACGGTGTGAAATTGATATCATTGGCATCCTTTTAAACTAAGAGTCTACCCATCAAACTGAACAATTTTTACTATAGGAGCAAACCGATCGGAGCAACAAAAAAATATGCGGTTGCATACAATTGAGTCGAGTAGGTTTTGCAGTTTAGAATGGAACAGCAGATTTTTTTTATTGCTCCAATCGGTTTGCTCCCATAGTAAAAGTTGTTCAGTTTGATGGTTAGACTCTTAGTTCAAAAGGATGCTAATGATATCAATTTCACCCTGTATAGTTTCAAAGTTTTCATACAAATCTGAAATTAATCCTAGCAAAACTATGTATTTTAATGGAAATCTGGAAACGTACCGACAAAAAAAAATTATTTGACTTTAATTGTTTAACATTGAAAATAGGACGGAACATTGTTATCATGCAGCGCGCTGCGGAGCTTTCGGAATAAACATGTCTTATTGTTAAGCCTTGTCATCTATTCCAGAACGGTGATCTCTGCATATCAATCCTGCACCCGCCGGTGGACGACCCGCAGTCAGGCGAGCTGCCGTGCGAGCGCTGGAACCCCACGCAGTCGGTGCGCACCGTGCTGCTGTCCGTCATCTCCCTGCTCAACGAGCCCAACACCTTCAGCCCGGCCAACGTGGACGCCAGCGTCATGTACCGCCGCTGGCGCGACTCGAAGGGCAAGGATAAGGAGTACGAGAATATTATCAGGTAACATTCAAGTTATAAGCCTTGGAGATTTATGTACGGATCCGTAGTAATTTGCAGGTTGACCAGAAACATTGGTACAACAGAACTACTATCTTATTTTGTTGTAAGGGCTGGCAAGCCAGCAACACTTCGACCCAATTGAATCTTTTGTGTTACCCCAAATACTTTTTATTTTCTCCGCCCTTTAAATACATGGTCGATGAAGGACGCAATACCATTGAGGGGAAGAAACTTAAGATCTCCCGGTTTTGGATAATCATAATCATAATCATAATCATTTATTGCTTTCCATCTCCGAGGAGGCGCATGTGTTTTGCTGCCGAGACATCGCAGTCACAAAGGATATGCTTCATGGTCTCCTCCTTCTCTCCTCAAGCTCGGCAGCAACTACTTTCATACATGCAGTTTTTATTTTGATCAAAGCATATTCAGGGTTTCAGGATAGACGGACATTTAAAGTCGTAAATAGGTAAGGTAGCCTTTCGTCCGCAACTAGGTACTTCTCATATCAACCTTATTCCTTTATCGGTGTAGCGTAAATCAAACTTATCTCTTTGTCGCCTCGTACGGTGGGCTTCAGAGAATCCTGACCCCTCTATATAAATCATTATATAATGTTGCGCGAGGGGGTTTGATTTCCCTGATGCTGACTGTACGACACCCATGAGATGCAATATGGTTATGCATTCTAAATAAAGAAAAACACACAGCATTTGTAGATAGGTAGAAAATACGACTAAAATTGTTTTCTAAAAGTTTTTCATGCGTTGCAAAGTTGTACTAATAATTGTATAGCAGAAGTTACTTGTTTGGTAAATTAAGTGTTTCATTTTATGGAATCAATAGGCATTGGACGTACAGGTCAAGGGTAGCAGTTACAATAGATTTTGTTAGTTCACCTTCGTCTCTTGCGACACACGGCTTTGGAGAACATAGTCCCCAAATAATCATCTGGTTTGTATCGACTTTTCTACTTTATTACGGGACCAGACTAAATGTCTATCAGTTGTGGTTAGAAGCCAAAAGAAACTCGTCGTTATGTACTGCCGTGACATTAGCCAAAAAAGTGAAAATCGATAGGTTGCATAACGGTACAACTGGTACCTATTGAGCACAAACAGCCAAAAGGACAGTTGGGACTCTTTTGCATGGAAAGAAATTGGTGTATGACTAACTGTATTAATGGACTGTTAAGACCCAAGTGTTGCTATCGGTCGTCACGATCGTACTCGGGATTGCTAAATGAGACCAAAGCGTTCAGCGGTTCAGCAATGCGATTAATCGCGGCCGCTGGCTCGTTTCCAAGGGCACAGATAAGAGAGCACTCTTACGTGCTGAAAACTATATATGAACAACATTTCTTTCACAGTGGAAAGCCTCATAATGTGCTCGCAAAGTTGTCGAAACGATCAGAATTTTTATACCCATAATGATTCATTCATGAGTCCGCCAACGTCATTGGTCACAAATAACCGTTTTATATGAATTTCGTGGGACATTGAGAAGCGGTTCTTTCTTTGTTTTTGTTTTGTTGATATTCAAAACAGATTTTATCGATTGTTATTCTCTTCAATGTTTAATGCGTATTCGAACGACGCATCTCATCACTTGGGACGGTTTCAAAAAGACGGCAGTGCAGTGAGTTGCATTTTTAAAATGTTTCTTGAATAATAAAGAAAACTAAAGCTAAACAGTTTCAGTACAAGAACTCTGCCAGTCCTTTTAGATGCGCTCTAATAAGTTACTTATTACAAATTTAAATGCGGTAGAAATAGCTTTGTGCTATAAAATCAAACAAATATACTGTACAAAATATAGTAAAGCATGTTATCATAAAATATAACAAATCATGAACGTAATTAAACGACGGAAACGTTCGATCGGCCTTCAGCTCTGCTAGTGATATATCCAGATTTAAATCAACCTTACTCCAAGTTCAATAGAACTATAATATTATCTACATTTTATAATAATTATAATGACTTATTTCTTTCAGGAAACAAGCCCAAGTAGCGCGTATCGATGCGGAGAAGGAAGGAATAGTTGTACCTCTAACATTAGAAGATTATTGCATTAAGACTCAAGTCAAGTCGACGACGCAAGAGCCACAAGTTAGTAGACTTTCTTTACTAGTTCACTACATTTTACAAATTAAGGTGGATACACACTTTAAGGCGGTGTCCTATTGCCATCGCACGCGCGATGGTGCGATGCGATGTGATCGTACTGATGGTAATTCTCCGAAATTTTTCAAATTTTTCTATGGAAAAATTTCAACGATTTGTAAAATTTCGGAGAATTACCCATCAGTACGATCACACCGCATCGCACCATCGCGCGTGCGATGGCAATAGGACACCGCCTAACACAGGAGATCGTGGCAGTGTTATGTCACAAGTGCACATCAAATGGCAGTATCATCACTGATTGCGAGTGACGCGTGCCCAATGCGTATTGACAGACTTCACATACGCTAAATATCTTCTTTAGAGTCTTTCCTGATACTTTAAATTAGATATTCAATGCGGATCAATCAGGTGGTAACTTGAGTTTTAGTATTCGCGTAACAAGGAAGTATGTTGTTATACAAGGTTACATTTATTAAATTAAAAGTCTGGTTGTGTTCTTTTTTATACGAAGATGTGACCATCGAAATATCCGCAAGTCGAGATGATTGCAGCTTAATTAATAAAAAAATATAATACCTAAATGGAACACGCTTATCATATTAATATTGTCACGGCCGCTGTCAAGTGTCAAACGTAAAGAAGGCATTCGAAAATTCGGCCAGCTCATTAACAACCGCCGTGGTCTTACGGTCTAAGGTTCCGCCTCCCATGCTGGGGGGTGACGGTTCGAATCCGATCCGCGCCAAAAATATTTCTAGATTTTTGTGTTTTTAGAAATGTTCTAGAAGGAAGAGAGAGAAGGAATATTTAAAAAGGGACAAAAGGTGAACGTGTCTAGGAACTTCGAGAAAGGAGGCGAAATTACGAATATTTGAAAAGAACCAGAAAAGTGGGCGTGTCTTCGATCGGTTTCGAAAAAGGAACGCGGGGTTAGAACTATCTGGAGGAAAATAATCGAGTAAAGAAAAGAAGATCGAAAAAAGGGTATTCCGGAATGTTCTGCGGGATATAAAAAGGCGGCGAATTTCGACTGGCGGCAGTCCTTGGTTAAACAGTGAACAGTGCGAAACAAAAGGAAGAAAAGTAAAAGTGGAAAAGTACTAGTGAAGAGAAAAGTGCTAAGAGTGGAACTGTGAGTAGACTAGTGTCGGTGTAGTACGTGACGTCATAGTGTCAGTGTAGTGCGTGTCGTCATAGTGTCGTGCGTCGTGACGTCATAGCCGTGACGCGTGTCGTGTCGTCACAGTAGTGACGTAGTGGACTGTGAACAGTGACAGTAAGTGGTGCACGGGGAATCCCTGCGAGGAGGACCCGGCGTAGTGATCCGTTTAGGGGAACCTCCGCGAGGCGGACCGTTTGTAAGTGAATCCCAAATAAACTCTGTAAAATTGGACTTAGCGTTTCACTCCAATCCCGGAACCCGTAGCTCGTAACATTTGGTGTCAGAAGTGGGATTGGAGTAAGATGCCGCTGGTGCCAAAGGAGCTAAAGGGTGTCACCACCCGGGCCATGTCGGAGGCGCGGCAGGAAGGTGCGGCCCCTGTTACTGAGGTGCAGCGAACCCCGGAGAGAAGACCTGAGGGGGGTGAAGTGCAGCGCACTCCAGAGCAGAACCCAGGAAATTTCCTCTATCAAATCCAGCGCATGATGGAGGACCAGGCTCGCCGGCAGGAGGAACAAATGCGCACGATGCAGGAGGCGCAGGCTCGCCGGCAGGAGGAACAAATTCGCACGATGCAGGAGGCGCAGGCTCGCCGGCAGGAGGAACAGGTTCACGAACTGCGCGCAATGAAAAAGGAGCAAGCTCGCCGCCAGGAGGAACAGGCTCGCCGGCAGGAGGAACAGGCTCGCATGATGAAGGAACAGGTTCTACGCCAGGAGGAACAGGCGCGCCGGCAGGAAGACCAAATGCGCACAATGCAGGAGGCGCTTCATAAAGATATTACGAAAGGCTTGCAACAGGCAGTAGAGAGAGTTGAAGCCGTAGAAGGGAGGTTGGATCGTGTGAAGGGCGAGTTCGAAGGGAGGTTTGATCGCGTGGAGGGTGAGTTTGCCAAAATCCGGCGAGAAGTTGAACAGAGCAAATCTCATAGCCGTGTCGCTGCTGTTTTAGACTCACCCATGCAACCGAAAGGTGTCAAGACTCCGGTTTACGATGGACTGACGTCATGGCCCGCCTTCAAGCTACAGTTTTTGACAGCGATGAAAGTTAATGGCTGGGGCAAGGAGGAGGCGGAGCCTGCGTTGATATTAGCACTCCAGGGACAGGCTCTCACAGTACTAGAAGCCGTGGGTGCTGGAGGAAACCTGTCGTTCGACAATCTTTTTGGAGCTCTGGAGGCTAGATTCGGCGATGGACATATGGAACACGTGTATCGGGCGCGGTTGAAGGAACGTAACCAACATGCTAACGAGAGTCTGCAACAGTGGTCCGTGGAAGTGGAGAAGCTCGTGCGGAAGGCTTTTCAGTCGTCACCGGCAGTCATCGATGACATGCTCCTGCAAACCTTTACGGATGGGATACGGGACCCGGAGGTGCGAGCTGCAGTGCGACTTGGGCACCATGTTACACTCAGGGACGCTGTTGCTCATGCATTGGAAGTGGAAGCTGTACGTCAGGATCCTCGTTCCGGTCGACGCAGGGAGATTGTGGTGACTGGAGCGTCAGCGCCGAGAAATCGGAGTGACAATTATTTATGCTACAAGTGTGGTGAACAAGGGCATATTCGTAGCTCCTGTCCGAACCGATCAGGCCGCCGTTATGTGTGCTACAAGTGTGGTGAACGAGGGCATATTCGCAGCTCCTGCCCGGGGCGCACAGGCCGTCGTTATGTGTGCTACGAGTGCGGTGAACGGGGGCATATTCGCAGTTCCTGCCCGAAGCGTACAGGTCGTCGGGACATAGGGGTCTCGACTGATGAGCAGCAGGAGAACTGGAGGACGTTGGCCGGCTATGTTGCAAACCCAATCATTAGAGTCAGGCAAATATCGGACGGAGATAGTCTGCTAGTTGAAGGAGAGGTCAATGGTAGAATCTGTCAACTAGCTGTGGATACCGGAGCTTCGAGGACGGTGGTCAATGCTCGACTGATAAGCGAAATGGAAAGTTATCAGGAGAAACGACTTCTGCAGCGAACCAAACTACAGTTAACGACTGCGACCGGCCAGCGCATACCAGTTAAGGGGGAGTTGGGAGTTTCGATTACGATCGGTGAGACTCTTTTCAAACATGAGGTAATTGTAGCTGAGATAGTGGACGATTGCATCATTGGCTTGGATTTCTTACAAAATCACCAGTGCAACATAGACATGAAGAACGGAGTGCTACGATGTAATACAGAGGAGGTTCCGATGAAAGGTGGATCATCGGAAAAGGTCTACCATGTGAGAAGAATGGTTCTCGAGCCTGGATCACAGAACTTGGTACCTGTTGTTTTGCCCAAGAGTAACGATGGGAGCTGTGCTATGATGGAAAAGGTTGAAGCTGGGACTTGTTGGATTCCGGTGGGGAAAGTTGTTGGACCAGTTTCTTCTGCTCCGATCCTAATACCTAACGTTGGGGATATGGACCTGACGATTGGGAAGGGGGAGGTTGTTGATCACTGTGGAGATAATCCTCCTAGGAAGCAGAAGGCTGAGGGGGATGTCGTATCGAAAGTTGTAGAAGACTCCAGCAAGGACCTGGCAAAGCCACAGGCTGTGATAGCGAAGAACTCGCTCTCTAAGAACGGCGCACATATTAGTAAAATAGACCTGGTGAAGCATGCGAACAATACAGGAGACGTAGCGCCAGTCAATCAGCAGCTTAGGCGCATTCCGTTTGCTCGTAAGAAGGAGAAGCGTCCGAAGTTACAATCAAGTTGGAAAAGGCCAAATGAGGTAGTGACCAGGATGAACGTCGGCCAATACCGATTCCGGCGTCCGCCAGGGAGCCCGTTGAAGTTAGTGCACGTTGACCGGTTGGCTCGATATTTCAGCAGTAATGATGCTCGGGACGAGCAAGACTAAGGGAGGGGCAGTGTCACGGCCGCTGTCAAGTGTCAAACGTAAAGAAGGCATTCGAAAATTCGGCCGGCTCATTAACAACCGCCGTGGTCTTACGGTCTAAGGTTCCGCCTCCCATGCTGGGGGGTGACGGTTCGAATTCGATCCGCGCCAAAAATATTTCTAGATTTTTGTGTTTTTAGAAATGTTCTAGAAGGAAGAGAGAGAAGGAATATTTAAAAAGGGACAAAAGGTGAACGTGTCTAGGAACTTCGAGAAAGGAGGCGAAATTACGAATATTTGAAAAGAACCAGAAAAGTGGGCGTGTCTTCGATCGGTTTCGAAAAAGGAACGCGGGGTTAGAACTATCTGGAGGAAAACAATCGAGTAAAGAAAAGAAGATCGAAAAAAGGGTATTCCGGAATGTTCTGCGGGATATAAAAAGGCGGCGAATTTCGACTGGCGGCAGTCCTTGGTTAAACAGTGAACAGTGCGAAACAAAAGGAAGAAAAGTAAAAGTGGAAAAGTACTAGTGAAGAGAAAAGTGCTAAGAGTGGAACTGTGAGTAGACTAGTGTCGGTGTAGTACGTGACGTCATAGTGTCAGTGTAGTGCGTGTCGTCATAGTGTCGTGCGTCGTGACGTCATAGCCGTGACGCGTGTCGTGTCGTCACAGTAGTGACGTAGTGGACTGTGAACAGTGACAGTAAGTGGTGCACGGGGATCCCTGCGAGGAGGACCCGGCGTAGTGATCCGTTTAGGGGAACCTCCGCGAGGCGGACCGTTTGTAAGTGAATCCCAAATAAACTCTGTAAAATTGGACTTAGCGTTTCACTCCAATCCCGGAACCCGTAGCTCGTAACAATATGTATGTAATATTCCACCGCCACTGCACCCGACTATGGTAATTTCGAACAAAGGTATCAAAGAAAGTCCAATCATCCCACCCTAAGGCATCGTCCTAATAGAACGCGAATGCGCGATCATCGCGCGAGTAAGCGATGCGACCACCGCGTGTTCGCGCGATGGCAAATACAATTGACAACGCGAGCGAGCGAGCGACCGTGGACTAGGGCAGTGGCGCGGTGCCCCGCCGACGCAATTATCGCGCGAATTTCAATAAGGACACCTATTCGAGTTCAATATGTTTGATCGCGCGTTCATACGAGTCAAATTCGCGCGAACCTACGATGATCGCGCATTCGCCTCATAGGCCTCATTAATAATTGCAAGATTATGACTCACAAAATCCAGAATTTACAAAGAAGGATGTCCACTTTTTACCTATCAAATAATTTAACAACTATTAACGTGTATAACTTTTATTCCTCAATTATCAAATTAAAAGAAATTATTATCGATGTGATTGGAATAAAATCAACCTATAGTTTTCCTATATCAATATTAAACTGTATACTTCAACGTTAAGTATTATACGACTTCAACTAAATAAAAAATAGTTTAACAGGTAAACAAATGTATCGGAAGTGGTCGTTCTTCTTTTCTACGCGATGTTTTCCTTCAGTGTTCCATAACTCTTAATTCTCTATTGCAGCTTGACATGACTGATTTCTACGACGACGACTACGACGATCTCGACTCGGATTCCGACGAGGAGATCGACGGCGGCGACGTGGACGGCGACGACAGCGGCAACGGGGAGTCGTGAGGAGCGTCCCCCGCGCCCCGCGCACCCCCCGCGATCTCACGCACCCGCGTACGGACCCACCAGCCCCCTCTGAATCTACACACATGCTATTGAAAAGGATTGGTTCGAGACCTATCACACAAGCTACTTTTGAACGTAGGCGATGTCGCAATTGCTCCTTAACGACATTGCAATTGCACCGACGCGACATCGCAACTGGATCGCCGTTGTTTTTAAGAACAGGCTTCGACTGAGCGTACATTCGAACTTCGCAATTGCATGAACGTTTTCTTTCCGATGTCAACTCTGTTACAATGAAGTTCGGATCAAAACGGTCGCGATATATCGAAAATCGAAAGTCCGGGTACAGGGCCTGATTGATCTCAGAAATATCGTGTCGATAATGTGGCGATGTCGCGACGATATCGTTCCGTCAACGCCTACGCTCAAAAATCGCTTGTATGATATGGCCCTTAATTAAATTGATACTGAAGGCCCTTTTCACATGTCGTCGTCGATCACTAAGGGCCTGTTTCAAATAAATGATAGTATTATGGTCTATTTATCTGTTGGATGTTGGATACGGTTATATGAAACTTATCAGGAAGATGTAAAACCGGCCCTAAATCTCGTATCTCAATTTAGTATTTTTTTTTCGTTTAGGTATTTGATGAAATTCGTCTGTCATACTAATTACGAATCAACTTGTGTAAAACGATTAAATTATGAGATACGAGAGTTAGGCTTATTTTACACCGCCGCGGAACGGAATGGAAGCGGTCGGAATGTAATGTCATAATGAACTTAATGTCGACTGTGTAAGGTGCAATAAACGGTAGCTGCGGGTATTCCCGAGTATGTCTAAGTTTGTAAGTTACACAGTTGACATAAAGTCCATTCCGATCGCTTCCATTCCATTCCGCGGCGGTGTAAATTGAGCCTTAGTGTTATCTGTGACGACGTTGTTTCATGTAGCTTTAATAACCAGTGATACTTAAGGTATACTTACATACTTATAGCTGCATGCAGCCCATTTTATGGCAGTTCAACCATGGTAAAGTTTAGTTAATGTTGACTGCTGTAAGACGCCCGATCAATCCACTACGTTCAGTATAGAGCTAAATTAATCATCATTCTTCGATCTCTTTTTATCCGAAACTAAGTGATGTGTGAAAAGGGCCTTACACTTCTAATTGAAAAGGATTGGTTGGATGACTTTCACTCAGAGGCATAAAGGCTTAGAAGTCCAGCCAAATGTAAATTTAAGTCCGTATACCTGTCAGAGAAAGAGTTAAGATGTTTGTTTTGAGTGTAGGAAGCACAGAAAAAAGAACCAGTGGAAATGGCATCAGTACTTGTTAGTTCGAGAACAAGGGTGGCCAAAAACACAAATTAAATTCAACCTTATCTTCATTATTAAGTCTTATGAGTTATGACTCAATCTTCGTAAAGTTTTCATAGTGACTTTATAACCTTTTTTGAACGAAATGTATGAACAAATAATGATATATCGAGCATATTACTGTCACGCTGGTCACATGCATCACACCTGCATGCTATTCTCCGTGGGTTCTCTCTTCTGTCATTGGAAGCTTAGAATGATGACGGACCTATGAAAGTTTTAGCCACAAACGCAAGATAAGATTATTATCTTGCGTTGACATTTTGGTAAACCTACAGCCGTATAAAGAAACATCTTATATTAGTAGCAAATTGGACACCAAATATCAATTGATTTTAGCTTTTTTCTTGAACTCAACATGTTTTATTCAAAATTATATCACATAGATAACTATCTGACGTAATTTTTTTTAATCTACTACCGCGTCAGACTCATTGACTTATCAACGTTGACCAAGTTAGTTGGAAAGGCAACGTCTCAACTTAACCTATGTAGTATTTCTATTTCCCCTTCTGTACTTACTTTTCGTCTAAACTATTTTGCTAATGAGTTATGTCTCGAACTCTAATTTTCTCCTAATATTGCCTTACTAATTTCGCTACCAGTATTTTTCTTGCGTTACCAAGACGGCCTATGAACCAGATTGCACGTTAACCGTAATACTGACGATGTAAGCGCTCGACCATGCGTGCACAATGCACTTATTAAGTGACTACTTCCGCACTTATAAGTAGATAAAGGTTTACGCAATCTACGTTTATAGGTTTCTACTTGTATTGTGAATGTGTGTTTGTCACGTTCGCGCTTGATCAAGAGATATTCATGAATAAGCATACGTCTATCAAACCTTTTACTATTTCTATATCACGACGATGTTATCACTCACGTTTTCAAATTTTTATAGAGCCTGGCTTTAAATATTTGTCACGCTTAAATCTTGCAATATAGAAAACATTGATAATCTTCTATTCATAATAAATCAGTTGCATAATGCGTGACATGTTGTAGGTAAACAAAAGTCATAAGTAGTCACCGCCGCATTCCATGATATTAGTTGGATAGTAACAACGACCTTAATGGGACAGCTATTGTCCATTCTGCTTAAAAAGTCAAACAAATCAACTTTTTTTTGTTCTTACATCGACGGAATAAGAGTTATCCTAAGGAACTTTATTTCATGTATGAAATGTAGTCTCCATTCTGAAAATTACGATAAGAATGTTTCATTACTATCCAAAGTTCAATTATCAACTCTATTGTAATATACGTAAGATCATTCCAAAAAGCTTACTTTCCTGGGTCCGCAGTCAATCAGGGCAATATCAGTGGAAAAGTTCGATCGAACCTACTCGTCATTTTGCGTCATTTATAAACTGATATGCTTATCTAGCTGTTCTGTTTATTAAAATATGTTTATCGTATCGTCAAATAATATAGGTATTGCTATAATGCGTACTGAAATGTCCTTGTGCCGACTAGTGATTAAAAATAATTGCGATCTTTCGAAATATTCAAATGTTTTTACGCAGACAAAGACACGGGAATGTCTGATTCACATGACGGAACGTCTGATTTACATGTCGGATTGTCCGATTCGCATGACGGAATGTCTGATTTACACGACGGAATCTAAAGCAGCCATTTTAGATGTAGGTTCAATTGAAGTGCGACGTTTGAAGAAGTTGTCGTTGTTCTTGTAGATTTGGAAAGTTTTTGACTTGTTATAAAATGCCTGCTTCGTGAAAGTTTTCTAAAATAGACAAAGTCCGTACCGCTTGCTTGAACTGGATAGTTAATATTAAACTAATATCAATGAATGAGTCAATGTAATGTTTACTTTAAGATTTGATCGCTACATGTTCTCATTACATAAAATAAATATTAAAATACATTACAACTAGGCAAATAATAATAAATACTTTCGTCAATATGTATAACAAACCTGTGATTGTAAAACATTATTGCCAATTATTTGTTTTTCTACATGTTTTAGTTTAATTATTTTAGATCATAAATAAAATATAAAGATCATTCATAATTAGGTACTTCAATTTGTTTTGGAGCATCTTTTATATATTTTATGGAACTCTTATTTCGCCCTATCATTATTTTAAATTGTAGTCTTTAATCTGTCTGATGAATGTGTAAAATAATCTTAATTTACTAGAAAAAATAAATAAATAAAAAAATAATCTGTCACATGCATATTTTTTAAATAAACTTTATTTATTGACTAGAAAAAATACATACCTATTAAAAAAACGGGAATTACATACCTCAAATAAATAAGAAAGAAATTTTGAAAATGTAAATACCTGCATTCAGTTCATTGTCAAATCTGAAGTTTGCGGGATTATTAAAAGAAAATGTATAGAGATTTTAACTATTCTAATGATTGAAGAGTACTCGTACATGCTCAAATCATTATTCTAAAAAGATGCAGTATATTATTAAGGTTAGAGTACACGCATATAATTATTTTAGTTATCCATGAACGAAATTATTTGTAACGTAATTTAAATAAGTGAAAATGATTTTTAATGGTTAGTGTGCACTAAGTTAACTAGGAATACACTTGTATGAATGTAACTAGTAAGGTTTAGAGTTAGAATTACCTATTTAAAGTTTTGGCTTCTAAATTTCTTATAAGCGAATGTACAATCACTTGTTAACTCTCAATCGATCTATGCGCTGTTTCTTAATATTTAACAATGTTACGAATATATTTGTTCATAGTGGTCAAAACCTAACATCAGCTATATCCCGATATTGAATCGTCCAAAACTTATCAGTTTATATAGATATAATATAAGTTAGGTACGTATTAAGAGGTTTGGAGAAATATGTAGAAAAAATTTCACGAGAATGTTAATTACAATACCTATTCAATAATAAACAGAATGTGTTTGGATGCGAACTTTCTTTCTTTTTTCTTAACACACACCTCATTTGGAAAGGGAATAAGTTGGTGGTCTGTGGTTGTTGCAATGTTTCTGACTACACTATGGTTGTGACTTTATAGTGTACGAGCTTTTACCCGCGACTTCGTCCGCATAAATTATATACCAGATTTTAAGTCAGATGATAAGCGATCAAACAAAAAAAGTTTCATCAAAATCGGTTCAGTAGTTTTTGCGTGATACTCGAAGAAACAAACACCCAAACAAACAAACAGACAGACAAAAAATCCAAAAATTGGTGATTTGGAATCAGGGACATCTAAAAATCATATCGCAATCTTTTTTTTGTAAATATCTTCAATGTACAGACACACTTCTGTTACAGTTTTATAATAGTTTAGATGCTGTGCAAGCATGTTATTGATAGTTGTGATTAAAATATAGGTATAGGTAATTTAAGCATCTAGCAATGGCTGTATCTACTTTCATCAATTTGATTGAATTTTTAAGCATAAGCATAAGCGACGACTATATTCCCCGAGGGGGTAGTCAGAGATATCCCCCGGGTGGGGTTTGAATTTTTATCCGCATGAAAAATGAAAAGAAATATCTTGGAAATATACTGATTTCAAAGAAAAATAGTAAGTTAAGTACACGGAAAGAATATTGTACTTATATTTATTTTTTGGTAGGTACACGGTAAAAGCTAAGTGTACCAGGAGTGCGATTTTTGAATCTCATTCGCTGAGTTCAGCAGTTGAAAATGTCAAAATTACTATGGAGATGCGCATCTTTTTACTGCTGATTTGACTTTCAAAAAATCGCACTCCTGAAGTATGATTTTTGAAAGTCAAATCAGCAGTCGAAAGATGCATATCTCCATAGTAATTTTGACATTTTCAACTGCTGAACTCAGCGAATGAGATTCAAAAATCGCACTTCAGGCCCTGTATCCGGACTTTCGATTTTCGATATACAGGGTGCTAGAGGGTAAACAGTTGCATGACTTTAAGGGGTGATTGTACCCATGGTACTGAACAACTTTCCCTAAGAAAAGTATAGCTAATACGCTAAAAAAATCGACTTTTCATACAAACGTTCGATCGCTGATTGCATTTAGTATGGAAATTGCAAAAATATTTTTGAGAATTTCCTACAGGTTTCTCAGGGAAAGTGGTTCAGTATCATGGGTACAATCACTCCTTAATACAACTGTTTACCCTAACACCCTGTATGTATCTCGTATTTCGGTTTCAAATTAAATCAGGAGTGCGATTTTTGAACATCATACGAGCGACTCGGCAGTATAAAATGTCAAAATTACTATGGAGTTATACATCTTTCTACTGCCGATTCGCTCGTATGATATTAAAAAATCGCACTTCCGACCACAAATTGTTAGAAAAAACTTGCGATTTGCCTTTAGACGTGCAATCGTTTGCAAAAAGCACGGCAACGCACCTTCTTTTTTTCTTTCTGGCTTTGCAATCGTAAGCAATCGTGCCATCGGCCTTTACGGTGCCCACCAAGAAGCTTCAAATTTGCCTGTAGGGAAAATTTCAAGCTTCTTGGTGCCCACACATAACTGCGACGTCGCATCACATCACAAATGTCTACGATGCACTGCGTGCAATAATCATACATATGTCATAGTAATAAGTCATCGAGCGCTGGCAGATATTTGCGATGCGATGCGACGACGCAGTTATGTGCATGTTATGTGTGGGAGCCCTAAGACTACTTGCTCAGTGCCTAGTTTTTTTATTTATTTATAATTAATGGACTCTTGCTTGTGCTGTGCGATAGCTCTGCATTTCCGCTATGCCAGTGTCAAGTAGTTAGTGGAGTTTACCCAAAGAGTAATATAAGTATATAGTTTACCTATCCCAATCTCGGATTATTTTTGATCAAGAACAAGAACAGATTGAGGATTGCGGAGATTCGTTGCAGGCAAAAACGCGACGCGCGAACACCACGTGAGACAAGTGCTCGTGTCAGAACCTGCAACGTGCGTGACTCGTGACATCGTGAATGTTGTCGCAGTTTAGGGATAAGATTAAAGAAAAACTACTGAACACAACGGCTGTAAGGGCTAGATCCCATTGCATTTCCGAAAGGAAGAACTAAACAAATTAAAATTGACAGTTGAAATGACCAGTGCTGCCAATTTAGGGAATTTTGCCCTAAATTTAAGGAATTTTTCATATCATGGTGATTTCATTTTAGGGTAAGACATTTTTTGGGGAAAGACATTTGGGAATAATATGATCTGCTGGACTAACACGTTGCTCATGATACGGCTATATCATGTCTTTTGTCTCGTTCGATCTCGCGCAAATAGAAAGAAAGTGGAAGTGTGATAGCCTACGAATAAGAATAACCGTAGAAGAATAACTCTAAACAAAATCCACATAATTTTTGGCACCTAATAAAAAATTACAATTGTTGTATGAGTTTTTGCGACAAGGGACACTTTTGAACACATTCGCGGACACTGAACGAGACACAATAGAACTTTTATTTTTATCACTGCTATAGCCGGTCACTGTCCGCGAATGTGTTAAAGAACAAAAGAAGACGGTACAGCTTTTTCGGTGAACCACTTTTTGAACTTCATTTACATTTCTATGTTTATTCTTATTCGTAGGTGATAGCGCTATATCACGCTGGCATACTAGCCATCATAGCCATGCTGATCAAAACGGTTATTTTTCATTGCTTAAAAATGCTGGAATCAAACTACAGATCACAGATCAATATAAGTATTTGAGTTAAGTGAGAATAAATAACTTCAGGATACTCCAGATACAAAGCAACATGCAATACAACACCGTCGACAGTAGTTCTTTAACAAAGTTGAAAGAAAAGTATGTTTAGGGGAATTTCTGAAAGATGTAAGGGATAATCAATCTTTGGAGTGGCAGCACTGGCCATGACAGCAGCGAGCAGTAGTGATGTGCTGATTCGATTATTTTGATAATCGATGAATCGATTATGAAAATAATCGTAATCGATTAATAATCGATTTTACCCGATTATTGGAATAGGCGACGGGCTCACTCCCCGTCACACTGGACAGAGTTTCGGTACTATCAGTGAAATGTGGATGTTCTGAGGTTTCAGAATATCTCTGACTACCCCCTCGGGGAATATAGTCGTGAGCATATGCTATGCTAAGCTATGCTATGCTATACTATGCTATTGAAATAGGTTTAAAAATTGTCTAAATGTATTGAAAATCTCAATCTCATCATCTCATGTGAGTCTTATGTCTAGACATCCTGAATAAAAATTTGAAATAAAAAAGATAGTTTAGTTGATATGTTATTTAGTATTTATTTATTTATACGACGTTATACTTTACGCGACCTACGCGCGGCCAGCTTATATACATATAAATTATTATTATTAATATATTTTGGTTTTGTATAGCTTGATGTGTTGCCGTGATGACCAGATTTGGAGCATAACAATTTTTTTAAATCCAACCAAAAATATTTCGGGTATTCCCCTATAATGTTACTTTACCACATCTTAGAAAGAAAAGAACTAGAGCCAGTTTCCTAATAATCGATTATAATCGATGGATTAAATGATAATCGATTGTAACCGATTCTCGTTATAATCGATTAATCGATTATTCTGCTTGTGGAGAAAATAAATGATTTGTATTTGTATTTTGTATTAATAATCGATTACGCACTTCACTACCAGCCAGCATTACTAAAACTAAGGTGGCAACACTGAGCCAGAAAAAAAAAGGATGGTTGACATTGACAGTTGATCGACTTCCTGAAATGTTTAATTTATTTTATTTTTATTATCGTACATAATTTGTGGATGTGGACGTGCCTATAGTTTTATGATATAGTTTTTTTCTTGTTTTTCATACTTCTTTTTGCAATAACATCTTAATTCAAAATGAGTTGTGTGAGTGATTTATCGCAATCAAGTGAATACCTAAGTTTTAGAAGTAGCATCCCGCTCAGGAAAGTTGTTGTTGACTCAGATGGATCGAAGGTAAATAAACATTATTTTAACAATATACTTAAGAACACGTAGTACATACCTATTTTAATTATTATTATTATATCATCAAGGTATTGCTAACTTGAGTACTGATAGCTTCCAAAGTTAGAAATCCTTACATTCAAGGAGTTTTATTTAGTTCAATGAACCTTGAGACCCGGACCTACGCTACGTCCGACCCTTTCTCTTATCAGGTGTAAAAATGTTTTGCACTTATTCCAGTCTGCGTATTATTGTTTATATTGATGTAGTAAGATTCGAGGCTGCCAGTCTTGGTCAAAGGTTAAAATAATAAAGGAACAGATTTTCAAGATGGGATTTTCCATATAATCAATATACAAAATTTTTTTTTTTAATATACTTACCTACTTTTCTTTAGTCCACCAAACCGTATGGCTTTGCTTGCATGGAAATTGAGTTTGGATGAATTGATTGATCTAATAGTATGGATGTAACCAATAGATAAACAGTCTTTGACCGCTGAAAAAAAGATTATTATTATTATTATTCATTATCAGGCAGGCAGTTGATACAACTGATAATGCCTGTATCCTGTTGATCAGTTATAATTTTTCTTCTTTGAGTTGGAAATATGTCGGTCAAGTCGGTTCTTAAATTGGTTTATGGACTGTGCAGAAACTACGTCTTCGGGTAGTTTGTTCCATGATTTGACAAGTTGTTCAAGAAGTGTTCATGAGGATTATTATTTGAGAAGCTTGAGCGTAGCTTTACATGGTGTCCTCTTAGACGGGTGTTGTGGTCAGGAATGAACAGTTTCTCAAAGCCTTGAAGGTCATAATGTCCATTGAGGATCTTAAACGTCTCAATCAGGTCTCCACGATCCCTGCGATCTTTTAAGGTTGTGAGCTTCAGAATGTCAAGTCTTTCCTCATAGGAGCGCCTTCTTAGTTGTCTCGGGATCTTGGTAAAGCTGCGTTGCACTTTTTCTATTAGTTCAATATCCTTAACAAAATAGGGGCTCCACACTTGAAAAGCGTACTCGAGTATTGGTCTTATGAATGTTTTGTGAATTTTTAACATCATGTCCGGCGTCATGATACCAAAAGCTTTCCTGGTAAGGTATATGAGGCTTTTAGCCTTCTTGCTGATCGAAGTTATGTGTTCTTCCCACTTTAGGTCCGCTGAGATCTTTACTCCTAGGTCTGTTTGTACTTTGACTTTGGTCAGTTGAGCATCTGCTAATTTATAAGTGAGACAAGGATTGCGATTGCCTATATTTAGTACAGTACATTTCGTAGCATTCAGGTTTATAAGCCAGTCTGAAGATGGGACGTAATGTTACACCACAGAGTGTTTCACTAAAAAGATGTGAAACAAGCAAGGTGCTACGATTTTGTTCATTCTAGGACCTACACTCACACAGATGCACCAGGTCCGATGACCCGGGCATAAATGGACATGCTTCACTCATGATTAGCAGAGATTATGTCTGTTCCGTACCAAAAGTGTGAAAAAAGGGACACTATTCATAAGCTTACATTGTCCATCTGTCCGTCTGTCCTACCTATTTAGGGCTGTAACTTTTGAACCGTAACAGCTAGACAGTTGAAATTTTCTCAAAAAGTGCATTATAATAAAAATGTCGAAAATTAAGGGGTCCTCATACAAGAAACTAATACCATACAAGCATCAAACTTGGTGTCATTATCTCTACAGTATAATCACAAATAATAAAAACCAGCCAAGTGTGAGTCGGTCTCTCGCTAAAGGTCCTGGAGAATGCAAAACTTTTTTGTAACTTAAATTATGTTGTGTGGTGGTGTGGTATAGAACCCTCGGTATACGAGTAGCCCGTCTCGCACTTGACAGGTTTTATTTGAGGTCTGTGTCTTTCACACAAAATACTAGCATGAATGTAATAAGGACGAAAATTCCAGGCATGGAGAATCTTTGACTCGGGACCCAAGTCGGTGAGCTGCCCACTTATCTGCTTCCCGCCGGTCTCCGGTACATCTGATGTGTTCTACAGGCAGGTGATGGGCCTGGCATCGAGAGGTGTCAGGGTCATAGCCGCTGAGCCTCCACCGTATTGGAATATTAAGGAGTGGTGTGACGGCTTCAAACGCCTGATGGACTATCTTGAACTAGACAAGGTTCATATTTTGGGAGCTTCATTGGGTGAGGAAATAACAGTATTGTATTTGAAGACATATTTACACTATAATGATATAGGGTCCTTCTTAATATGCTGATGGTGTTTAAAGGAGATGATCAGACCATCAAACTGAACAACTTCCTCTATGGGACAAAACATCGAAATAGCAAAAAAAATAACTGCTGTCAAATAAAAAATATATTTGGTTCGAACAGGACTGCAGCAATTTTGTATGGAACAGCTGATCTTCTTGTCGCAATTTCGTCGTTGATCTGAAAGTTTTTCAGTTCGATGGTCTGATCAGTGATCATGCCCTTAAAAAAAGTCAGTATATTAAGAAGGACCATATATGTAGTGAAAGGTTGTCATTATTTGAATTTGGCTAAGAAATATCTGGGACTGGATAAGTATTTCTCAGCACATAATGCTTTCAACTGTCAATGATGACTAGAGATAAGAGGTTGACGGCCAACCAGTTGAAGAACAAAATCAAAGTTAGAGACCCCACCAACTAAAGTGGACATCACTAGATTCCCTGTCTCGTTCAATTGTATTTTGGTGGTTCTGTTCCTTTAGAAAGCTCCTTCACAGAACCATAACATAAATACAATAAAGTGGGCGCGCTTAGTGGCCGCGTTGGGTCTATGCTTGCGCGGAGTGCGGGGGGGCTCGCGCGGTGTGCGGAGGGGTGAGGCTCCGGCCGTTGGGGTACAGCGCGCAGGTGAATCGGTACTGGGACCGCGCCCCCCGCACCCGCACCCCCCTCACGATAGGCTTGTCGCGACCTGAGAGCGCCCTCACTATTACATTATTATATTCACTTTGACAGAACTATAAGACAATATTTCTCTTCCAGGTGGTTTCATAGCACAGAAATTTGCAGAATTAACAAAGAACTGCCCTCGTGTAGCTTCCCTGGTTCTATGCAATACCTTCACAGACACAACTGTGTTTGAATACCATGATTCGGCTGCTCTATTCTGGCTTCTACCGTCTTTGGTGTTGAAACGAATGCTGATGGGTAATTTTACGACTGACAAAGTTGATCGGAGGATCGCTGAATCTATAGATTTTATGGTGGAAAGAGTAAGTTTTGTAGAGATAACAATTATTAAGAACAAAAGGACAATTATTTATGTATTTTCTTGGGTCGATTCACATCAGAAGAGCGTCAGAGCATTTGCTTGCAGCGGCAATCACCTGGAGCCAACGGACGGCTGGATATGGGCAACGTCGGCGCATGCAAATGAATTTTACCTTTATTCACTAGTGATAAAATTGCCACTGCAAGCAAGTGCTCTTCTGATGTGAATAAACCCTTAGACAATCAACCTGAACATCTTTCTCTATGGGCCTATATTGTAATCAGCAAAAAAATCTGCTGTCCCATACATTTGGTTCAAGTAGGATTGCAGTTTTGTATTGAACAGCAGATTATTTCCCATATAAGAAATTTGTTCAGTTTGATGGTCTGATCATTCCATTAAAACCTGTCAGCACATCTGCACTATGCCATGCATGATACAGTATGTTGAGTATATTACAATACTTATTTAAAATGCACAAACTTCTTCACTATCTTAATGCAAAATTCATGCATAAAAGTATTCAGAAAATTTACAATGCTCACATGAAACAATAGAAATAAATTAACAATAATTTTTCCAGCTTGAATCCCTCAACCAATCTGAACTAGCTTCAAGACTGACTCTCAACTGTACTCCATGCTATGTCGAACCACAGGTCCTAAGTAATTTGCCTGTTACAATATTAGACGTTTGGGACGACAGTGCGTTAAGTGCTAACGTACGAGAAAACTTATACAAATCATATCCACATGCTAAGCTGGCACATTTGAAGAGCGGAGGAAATTTCCCTTATTTGAGCAGGAGTGATGAAGTTAACCTGCATTTACTCGTAAGTATAGATTGCACTATTAAGTGGAATTAGTTAATTTCACGCTTTCTAATTAGGTAATTTACGAAAATAACAAACTATAGGATAAGATTATGCATGAAAGTTTTGATAAGAGTTGTAAGACAGGTCAAAAAAACACGTGAGTTTTGGTAAAAGGCTATCCACCTATTACCTCTTTACACGTCATTCCATCCTAAATCATTCAATATGATAAAAGAGAGCGTTTGTACAACTGCATACTAAGGTAATTGGTTGTAGCAATGTTTTTGGCCACCCTGGTGTGGCCACCAAGGTGTTTTTGTCGTTAATACATGTGAGTTTAAAAGACTGTTATCTATGTTTCAACTGCATCAAGTTTTGCGCTTTACCATAATCTTTTCAAGCCCATTAACCATAATTCACTAATGTACCTAATGAAATTTTGGTAAATGAAGATAGTAGTTAACTACAAGATAACATGTACATTTATTAGTAATGGTATCGACAACAATCATTTAAATTACTATTTACTGAGCCAATATGTCAACAATTAACAGTCTTGTTGTCGTAACTGATAGGAACATTTGAATAAACAGTTTTACTCAATTCAAGGAAACATTATACTTTATAAAATGTGTAGTTTATTTCCTTAATAACAACTGGCCCCTTCCATTTCCATGAAGTACCTTTTTAACAACACATTTTCATATATGAAATGAAATCGCTGATCAAAACACCAGTGTGGAAGGGCTCCAAAGGTTCATGAGGTCTTGGTTTGATATTGACAAAGTACATAAGAGGGAAAGAGTTAAAACATTTTAATTATCTGTCTGATAAAGTATCTTAGCTTGCTTGGTTTGTTCATGCAGAGGAGATGAGGAATACAGCTAATGTTCATCTACTATGCGAATTCGAATGGATGTGACGGTAGAGGGCGCCCTCGTAGGAAGTACCTATTCTGATCATGATCAAGTACGTCCTACAGAAAGGAATAGTGAGGAGTACTCGAAACCGACGGGCATGTATGAAAAGATGTATGGATGAGAATTTGGCGAAAGAGGTATTGTATAAGAGGGGCGCGCCCTAGGCGCAGAAATAATTTTGGTAATTAAATTTCAGATTCACCTGCGACAATTCGACGGCACAGAACTCTCGGCATCATATCTAAGTCTCCTCAAAACGCCCGCAAACAACCAACCTGAAGAAGGGACCGTCAGCTATTTCAATCAACAAGAGAAATTCGTCACTATTTCTTGAACTATAATTATGTGTGACTGTTTCGATGTTGACAATAATAATTCAATTACGTTAAGAAGTTACAGGTTTTGTCACTGCGCTAGTCTTAGGTAGGGTAAAAGTAATTTGTAAGATTGAAAATGAATTTATTTTGAATAATAGCCAATAAATAGTAATAATTGTAGTTTTAAGAAAATTTTGAGGCCAATTGGAGAGGATTTCCAAAAAATAGGTGCCTAATCATAAACGAGGCTTTACATTAGCTTCTAAAACCAATATTTTATTACAAGTTAAATACAATATTTTTATCTCATAACAATGACTATCATTTCTCCATACACAATTAAATCACAAAAAAAAAGATTAAACAATATTTTTATTTAATAACAATGTACTCCTATACTACAGTTCTACGTGTCTCTTTCTAACTTGTGTAAATGCTGCTCTTTCTTTTCTTTGTGTGCGAGTGCTTTAGCTCGTTCTTCGTCGTCGGAGAAGTATTCGGCCAAGCTGTCGTCTTCATTGGGTATCGCTTGACCGGCCATGGTCGTTCCTCTTTCTGTTAACGGGTTAAGTTTGACTAGAGGGTCTTCAAATTGAGAATCTGCGATTTCGTGCTGAGGTTGGCGGACTTGTTGCGCATTGTGCGATGTTACCGTTGAGTAGATTGACATTGCCTGAAAAAAAATAAAAATGTTTGTATGTTCCATTTGCAATGGAAATCATCTTTGAACTAGGTTTTTACAATGCACCATAAGGGCTCTTACAGACCAGCGACAGTACTCTGCGACAGCTCGCGACAGGGTCGCGCGACCGGCGCGCGACTGTCGCGCGACCCTCTGCGACCGTCGCGCGACCGTGACGTAGGTATAGTCTGAGAGCACAAGTCTTGTTCTTGAGAGATTTCAGTTTGAAGAAAACGGAGGCTAAAAAATAACATGGTTGATATTTCGGGTTTTTATAAGTTTTTCGTAGATTTTGGTTTCTTTAGATAATAGATAATCCAGTTGTTCAGTTTCATAGTCTGGTCATCGCCTTAAAAAAGTGTCAGCATATTAAGAAGGACCCTGTATATAGGATGTTACAAACTATTGGATATGGAGGTCTATCTCTCAGACTATACAACACTACGTCACGGTCTTCAACTGTCGCGCGACGGTCGCGCGATCCTGTCGCGAGCTGTCGCAGAGTACTGTCGCTGGTCTGTAAGAGCCCTAAGAGACCAAAACGGTAGTACGGGCCCGGACCCTAATTATAGTACCCTGTGCCAAAACTGTAATATGTACTAGAGAGATGTGTCTAAGCTATTATAAAACTGTAACAGAAATGTGTCTGTACACACGGCGACAGATCAACCTACCCATAGTTGAACTCTATGTTCATGGACATAAGGTCGAACTATGGGTAGGTTGATCTGTCGCCGTGTGTACATTGAAGATATAAAAAAAAAATTACGACATGGTTTTTACCTGTCCCTGATTCCAAATCACAAATTTTTGTCTATCTGTTTGTTTGGGTGTTTGTTTGTTCGAGTATCACGCAAAAACTACTGAACCGATTTTGATGAAACGTTTTTTGGTTGATAGCTTATCATCTGACTTAAAATCTGCACGTCTAGCATGATTTCTCTACACGCGCGCGACGCGCCTTCTCTGCATACAAAATAACCTGTTCCCGCGCTTTTCGGAGAGCGCGAACCGCGCTTGCCGCGTCTTGTAGTATGGAAAAAAGCCGAGTCGCGCGCGTGTAGAGAAATCATGCTAGACGTGCAGGTATATAATTTGCGGACTAAGGCGGTGTCCTATTGCCATCGCACGCGCGATGGTGCGATGCGATGTGATCGTACTGATGGGTAATTCTCCGAAATTTTTCAAATTTTTCTATGGAAAAATTTCAACGATTTGTAAAATTTCGGAGAATTACCCATCAGTACGATCACATCGCATCGCACCATCGCGCGTGCGATAGCAATAGGACACCGCCTAAGTCGCGGGTAAAAGCTCGTTGATAATATTTTTCAAAGAGTTTGTTCTCTGTCTCTTCTCTACAGATATCGTAATCTTGGGTCGGTCAAAAGGTTTGTAACAATCAATGTTTCTGTATCAAGTGATTTAAACACATCATAAAGCCAGGCAGGCTTCCGTTTAATGGGACTCACATCACGGTATCTATCAAATTGTTGTGGCTTTTTAATTTCTACAGTATAACATCTGGGTTATCTAGAACTAGTAAAAAAGACTTTCTAGGTGAAAGAAAATATTGATGTCGTGTCAAGAACTCGAGGCACTAGCGGAAAAGATACAGGATTGGCGAGCACTCCACCGATAAGAGCGTAGTTCTTAAATAAGATGATGAATTATCTAGACCTGGTTATTACTACTGTCAGAAGATATTTCTTGCATGAGCTATATCGCGATGACAATCACTCATACTGTAATGGAAGGATTTGACAGTCCACAATAGTCTTATTGAGGTTGACTGCCTAGCGTGCGAAATACGAGCTCAAAGAAACACGTCGTCAGAGTTGGCAGGCAGGATGAGAGTGTTGTTGTTTCTCGCCAACTTGTTGAACGCCGCCACTGGTCGGCCGGCGTCAGGGACGCCGCATGTTAGGTCTCACCTGGGCAGGCAGGATAAGAGTTGTTGTTTCTCGCCAACTTGTTGAACGCCGCCACTGGTCGGCCGGCGTCAGGGACGCCGCATGTTAGGTCTCACCTGGGCAGGCAGGATAAGAGTTGTTGTTTCTCGCCAACTTGTTGAACGCCGCCACTGGTCGGCCGGCGTCAGGGACGCCGCATGTTAGGTCTCACCTGGGCAGGCAGGATAAGAGTTGTTGTTTCTCGCCAACTTGTTGAACGCCGCCACTGGTCGGCCGGCGTCAGGGAGGCCGCATGTTATGTCTCACCTGGGCCACTAGATTGGACACGTCGCCCGCGTTGGCAGGCAGGATGAGAGTGTTGTTGGTTCTCGCCAACTTGTTGAACGCCGCCACGTACTGGTCAGCTGGCGTTATGGGAGGCCGCATGTTAGGTCTCACCTGGGCAGGCAGGATAAGAGTTGTTGTTTCTCGCAAACTTGTTGAACGCCGCCACGTACTGGGCGGCTGGCGTCATGGGAGGCCGCATGTTAGGTCTCACCTGGGCAGGCAGGATAAGAGTTGTTGTTTCTCGCAAACTTGTTGAACGCCGCCACGTACTGGGCGGCTGGCGTCATGGGAGGCCGCATGTTAGGTCTCACCTGGGCAGGCAGGATAAGAGTTGTTGTTTCTCGCAAACTTGTTGAACGCCGCCACGTACTGGGCGGCTGGCGTCATGGGAGGCCGCATGTTAGGTCTCACCTGGGCAGGCAGGATAAGAGTTGTTGTTTCTCGCAAACTTGTTGAACGCCGCCACGTACTGGGCGGCTGGCGTCATGGGAGGCCGCATGTTAGGTCTCACCTGGGCAGGCAGGATAAGAGTTGTTGTTTCTCGCAAACTTGTTGAACGCCGCCACGTACTGGGCGGCTGGCGTCATGGGAGGCCGCATGTTAGGTCTCACCTGGGCAGGCAGGATAAGAGTTGTTGTTTCTCGCAAACTTGTTGAACGCCGCCACGTACTGGTCAGCTGGCGTTATGGGAGGCCGCATGTTATGTCTCACCTGGGCAACTAGATTGGACACGTCGCCCGCATTGGCAGGCAATATGAGAGTGTTGTTGGTTCTCGCCAGCTTGTTAAACGCCGCCACGTACTGCTCGGCTAAGGTCAGAGAGGCCGCATGCTTACTGTCCTGGAAATATTATTAACTTTAGATCGTAATGTTTCTGAGACATAATGGATACACAGGAACAACACATATTTTTTTCGCGATTTCGACGTTTGTCTCATAGGGAAAGTTGTTCAGTTTGATGGTCTAATGATTCCTTTAACAAACCGTCCCGGTTTCGTACCAACATACAATATTACCAAAAACTTTATATTTTCCGGGATATTTTGCGCAAGCCCGACACACACTTGACCGGTTTTTATTATTTGCTGTTTTACCACAGAGTATGCATTCTAATCATACCAAGTTTGACGCTCGTAGGTATTGCCGTCCAAATCCAATATAATGATTAATGATACCTACATATTCTGTAAAAATTTCTACCGGCTACGTATTACGGTTCTGAACATACAGCTTTCTAAGGCTAGGAAGGACGGACAGCGTAGGCTTAGTAATAGGGTCCCGTTGGCACCCTTTGGGTACGGAACCCTGAAAAGGACTTCAAGTTATAATATAGATAGATATGTACCTGGTCGGCGAGTGCACTGGCGACTAGTTTAAGACCCCGAGCGCGAGCGTCGGCCACCGCTATCATAGCTTGCGCTTCACCGGACGCCTTGTTGATCTGCTCCTGCTTGTCCGCCTCTGAAGAATACAAAAAATACTAAATGGTTACTGTTCGAAAACAACTTAGTACTAAGACTGATACGAAAGAAGACCCAAGAGACTGGTCTTCACCAGACCAGTCTCTATCGTCACTCTGCAGAGTAAAACAAAGGGAAATGTGATTCTAGTGAATATTTACACAGGGGTCATACAACGCCGCCAGGTTGCTAGAAAAATCTTGCCGCAAGTACCTTTTCCAATATGATTTTTGGTAATTTTTTTTAACCCATCTGCTTGGGAAGTAAATGAGGTGCCATCGGAAGCAGACTGATTTAACTAGAACAAGTAGGGTTGCCACCTATCAATCTGCCGCAACTCTAAGGTTGCCAGGTTCAAAGAAGTTATTTTCGAACCATATTGGACCGTAAGACAGGATGAAATAAGAGGGTTTGTGTTTTTGTGAAGTAGGTATGTCTGTGTTTGTGCAGGTTTCACAAGTTTGGTTTAGTTTAAAATAGGGATAGGCCTAGGCCTTCCTGGGACCTATTAAGATGATGGGACTACTAGTGAAACGTGGATGTTCATTGTTTTCAGAATTAAAGTCAAAAATAATTTATTCAATATAGGAACCAGCCCAATTTGAAAAGTGCGTGTCGCGAGGCATGATGAATTTAGCAAGGAAAAATGTTTTCTCTATTACGATTTTCGTTGTGGCCCTGCCCTAGTCGATAGAAATTAATGATAGACTTCGATTGATATTTCATAATAAAGCCTCATCCCCCCACTTGTTTGCAACTGTTTTAATTGAGCTAAAGCATGGTCGTAGTAATCTCAGTGATGCTCTGCGTGGGAGACGTCGTTCAATTGCGACAACTGAGGAAAACGCCAATGCTGAGCCGCCCATGAGAGAGGCTGATAAGAGAGTGACCTACCAGCAGATTCAGGCAAGCTTCAGCATTGCTATGAGTCAAGTACAAAAGATCCTACATGAATGTTTAAGCATCGGGAAGCTTTATAATTTAACTAATTTCAATAATTTCATAGTAAAGCAGCTCTGTAGCAGGTCTACTGCTTCTCACAGAGGTTTCATCTAATGCGACGATGCATAAAATGAAAAGGAGGCTACATCTAAAATTATCAAAAGATTTCTTAAGTTCCCAACCTCCTACTTTGATCCACTTTTTATTAGGGTTCCGTAGTCAAACAAGGAACCCTTATACTTTCATCTATTCTGTATGTCTGTATGCCCCGGTTCAATTACTCCATCATTTTTGAACCTATTGAATCGAAATTTGGCATGAAGACAGATAAAAGTAACCCAAAAACAGTTCTTTTTATAAATCGAGTTTGGTGTCGTTCTTAGACTAATTATATCGGGACGCGTAACCACGTGTCATTCTACTAACAAACTTTCTGCCACTTTTTGCGGGGGGCGAGGTAACATGTTATCCGCAACTTTGGATTTTATTCCCTATGACTTTAGATTCTAATTTTGAATGTTCAAAATCATGAAAAGTAGTCTCGTGTAAACCCCAAACGTTCTAAGTTCGAAATTATTGTTTCGCAATAATAGGCTGTCTAGTTTAGTGATAAGTTATAAAATTGAATGTTGAATGTGCATGATCATTGCTCTTATACCGTGGCAGAGGGGAAATGCTACCGCAAGGCCGGTCCGGATATAATTAGTCTAAGGTGTCATTGGATAGCTCTTAATAACGTGGAACAAAACACCCATACAAGCCATGTTGTTATAATGCTTGTATCTCGAGATATATGCGCTCAAAGTAAATAACAGAGCGTACCTCTAACTTCTACAATACTGGAGTAAAAATCAGAAATTTTTATACAATTATACTTTTTCGCTTAGTACTTTCAATGAAAATTATATCGGATGCTGCAACCAGTTTCGGAAAAAACCTGAAACGCCGATTTATTTTCTAATGACACTATTTCAAAAATTTCTCTTAGGTAAGTAATTTTCTTCTTATTCTACTTATACAATGGCTACCCTACCATTGGCGTGACCGACACGCTCCGGTTTTTTTAAAAACTTCCAGTGTGAGTGTGATCCAGGTAACAGTAGGTACCTGAAGCTAATATCCTGGCCTGGCGCTTGCCCTCGGCCACGTTGATATCGGCAGCCCGCACACCCTCGGACTCCAGTATGGCAGCACGCTTCCTCCTCTCCGCTTCTACTTGCATTTGCATAGCCTCGTGGACACGCGTCGGCAGTTTTATATCACCTGAAAAATGTATTGGTAAAAACTGACTTGCGTCCGTGAATATTGGCCTAATGCGGCGCCCAATCGATCCCACAAAATCTGCTTATTATCAAAAATATATAACTTACATTTTAAATGGCAATCTTTTACATTTTTTTTCAAGTTCAATAAAGAAATCTTTGATAAATATATGTCAAGATAGAGCTTCACACTTCTAACGTGAGAAAATTCACTCAGAGAACTTATCTCTGTGTGCGTACATAGCGATGGGATTTACTTGCCATTTCTTTTGACACGTACATGTAGCTTCTTTCTATTATTTTATTTTAAAATAATAAAACAAATGATTGTAGACCAGCCCATAAAGGATACAGCACATGGCAAAGCTTTTCCGATCTTAGTGTGCCTCTGCCATAGTGTTTCATAAGTGTTTGACAAAGCCTCAGGATGTGTGTGCTTAGTGTTAGACACATACATTGTTATGCCGGCTCTTCATTCTCGCCGAGAACGGGCGAGACAGGCCGAGAACGAGAGTGTGGATGTCCTTCATTGTTCTCGTGGCGTCATAAACCATAGTAATTTTCCTTGAAAGTTCTCGCCGAGAACCCTCGGCTTAATGATTTCAAACAGGCAGTACCTCTGGTCCGTATTTTTTCATATGCCAGTGGTTTACCCAGATCTACCATAATTTCTAACAGCCTACATTATACTTACGTATCTCATATCGAAGACATGTGATGCCCCATGCTTCGCTGGCTTTGTTAATGGCGAGCACCATAGAAACGTTGAGGGACTCCCTTTCTCTGAACACTTTGTCCAGAGATATCTGACCGAGTTCCGAACGCATGGTTGTTTGAGCAAGTTGCGTTATCGCAAACTCTGGGTCTTCCACACCATACGATGCTGAAATCAAATTATGTGAATATGTATTTACAAATAATGTTAAGAGGGCTATTACAAGCTCAGTGGCGCCCTTGTCACAATAATAAAGATTTCTCAATAAAGAAAGCCTAAATTAAAAAAGTGCCCATCAGATAAACTACAAAAGCCTTCAAGCTATTTTCATAGAATACTTTTATAGGTTTTTTAAAGGTATACAAATTTTGCTAGATATACCTACAAATTTTGAAAAAAGAAAAAAAACGGCCGCTTTTGTTTTTATTCGAAATTATCTAAAAATGGAATGTTTAGAACCTATAAAAGTATTGTATAACAATAGCTTGAAGGCTTTTGTAGTTTATCTGTTGGGCACTTTTTTAAGGTAGGCTTTCTTTATTGAGAAATCTTTATTATTGTGACGAGGGCGCCACTGAGCTTGTAATAGCCCTCTTAAGATCGAAATTGGGAGTTATTAGTTATTACTCATAAACAATAGCATAAAAGTGTAAATAGACTAGCTGTGTGTAAATGAGAAAAAATGATTTTGACACAACTAGGGTTGCCACCAGTACTATAATAATAATATATTTTTTATTAGCCTGTTTTATCCCACAGCTGGGCAAAGGCCTCCACTTTAATCTCAGTTTGATGGTCTGAAGCACCCTGTTCGATATGTAACGCATTTGACTTTACACCCTGTATATCTCTGACTACCCGCTCGAGGAATATTATCATGACCATAATTGCTTAGTCTATGATAGCTGTTGCCCGCGACTTCGTACGCGTGGACTTAGGACTTATTTATGTTTTTTTTTTGTGGCACTGTCTTGTTTTGGGACTTCTGAAAGAACCCCCCTACTCATCTCCTATGCACCCCCTACTCATCAGTTACGCAGCCCTACTCACCCCGTATTCATCCCGCACGCACCCCCTACGCAGTCCTACTCACCCCCTTCGTACCCCCTGCACACTTCTACGCACACCTACTCGTCCCCTACGGACCCACTACTCACCCCCCACGTACCCCCTACACACCTTTGCGCACCCCTACTCACCCCCTACGCATCCTTATTCACCCTCTTAACAACTTACGCACCCCCTACCCTCCCCTACTTACCTCATACACACCCCCTTCACACCCCCTATGCACACCCACGCACCCCTATGCTCCCCCTACGTACCCCTGCACACTACTACGCACCCCTACTCATCCTATACGCACCCTTACTCACCCCCTCTATGCATCCCCTACTCATCCCTAAGCACCCCCTTCGAACCCCATACACACGCCTACGCATCCCTTTACGCACCCCCTACGTACCCCTACGCACCCCCTACGCATCCCCTACGCACCCCCTACTCGCCCCCTCTACGTACCAGTTTCGCACCCCCTCCTCACCACTTACGCATCCCCTACTCACCACTTACGTACCCCCTACTCACTCCCTACCAAACCCCCTACTCACCCCCCAATCACACTCTACTCATCCGCAATTAACGACCCAAAAAACCATAAAAATGACGCCCATAATAATATTTATACATTTCAACCCCATCGCACCCTAACACGGCATGATGGTATTTCACGTCCACCACGTCGGATTTTAAAATCATTGTTATTATAGTAATCAGCGACGCCATAAACCATACAAACAATACCCATCATGATTTTCAGACTTTGTCACCCCATTTCCCCCTTTCAGGGGTTGAATTCTGAAAAAACCTGAAACAATTGTTTACTCATTTATCAATAGGAGTACTCCTGTGCAGTTTCGACTAAAATAGTCCAACTAATCTTGTTTCCCCATACAAACTTTGGACACCCCGTTTCACCCCCTCGGGGGCCGAATTTTGAAAAATCCTTTCTTAGTGCACCCCTAGACCACATAAGGTACCTAAGTGCCAAGTTTGGAATGTCTAGACCCAGCGGTTTGGGCTGTGCGTTGATATATCAGTCACTCTGTCAGTTTCTTCATTTTAACCCCATTGCACCCCAACAGGGGATGATGGTATTTTACGTCCGTCACGTTGGAATTTAAAATCATTGTTGTTTTCGTAATCAGCGACCCGATAAACCATAAAAACCATACCCATCTCGATTTTGAGACTTTGTCACCCCATTTCCCCCTTTCAGGAGTAGAATTCTGAATAAACCTGAAAGACGTGTTTACTCATACACCAATAGAAGTACTCCTGTGTAGTTTCCAGGGTTGATTGATTTAAATCATTTGATTTAAATCATGATTTAAATCAATGATTTAAATCAAGTGATTCTTTTAAGTGTGCAGTTTTTATTCACATAAAGACTAATACAATTATTTATTATTAAAGTATTTGAAAAGAAACACAAATTTCGCTGCTTTTTCATTTCCCAACCTGTTTCGAAGTTTTGACTGGACCAGCCCAAATGTAGAAAAAATCCTTTCTACTGATGCAGAGGAAGCTACAGCTGTGAACAGCTGATAAAAGATAGGCTTAAGTTTACCATTTTCATCCAGGTTGCCTAACTGAGATTTCCACCATTGCAACGGTTTTACATTATTCAATACTTCTTCAGCAAACATTACTTGCTTGAATGGATCGGCTCTGGCTTTAAATTTTATTATTAAAGGCAGTAGGCCTGTTCCCGAATACTCATTTTATGCAAAATTTAAAGCTTGCGTCACCTCTTCTGCTTTTAACTGGAACTTTACTTTTGAAGGGTCTAGCAAATAAGCCAAAAAATGAGCAGGTGTGCCATTTCATATCTACTTTTAAGTGCAGATAGCTGATTTGTGTGACATTGTCCAAGATATTTATTTGTTTATTTATTTATTTATATTTGCATCCCGTTCTTCAAAAGTTTCCTCCAACTGTTTGAAGACTTCAACAGCATCAGACAATGATGCATTTGATTTTTGTAATGTATCTAATGCTATCGCAATTGGCTTGTAAATTTTTAATAAATCCTCGGCTGACCTCTTTACAACGTGTTAATGAATTAACGCAAAACTAGAAAGTAGTTTGTTTAGAATCGAGAGCAGTCTCGAATTATCATGGTTTCAACATAGGTAATTTTTTTCAAAATATTAAATAATTTTTTTGCAAAATTTAAAATTTTCTGAACCCGATGTCAACCCACCGCACGGGCACACTCACCCTACTTACTACCAAAACAAGATTATAAAAATGTATCCATGAGTACGTTAGCGCTTTCTTTCAGTGTTAAAATGATAAAAAATCATTTTTGCCTCCAAACTTAAAATGCGACTAACTTTAAATTTTAACTATCAAAATAATGAAATTATTGTTACAATCGAATTATTTTCTTATAAATCAGTTGGGGTGTATGAGGTTTTGCGCTAATTCATTAACACGTTGTATAACCATGCTTGTGACTTTTTGATATATGACGCCATCTATGCTATTTCTGTTATCTTCACAAATTTTATTATATATATTATTGCTTATGCTTTATAGTATTGCTAGTATATAAAATGGTATTTTCAGTAGAAAGATAGTTAATAAGTCAAACCCACGATTTCCGGTAAGAAATTAAAAAAAATCAAAAAAATCATGATTTATTTGATTTTTTTAAAAGAATCAAAAAAATCTGTCAGAAACAAAACAATCATGATTTTTATCAACCCTGGTAGTTTCGAATAAAATAGTCTAACTAATCTTGTTTCCCCGTACAAACTTTGGACCCCTGTTCCACCCCTTTAGGGGGTGAATTTTGAAAAATCCTTTCATAGTGCACACCTAGAGTCCTAGACCTCTTATCTTATCTTGTTGTGGGGGCTGGCAAGCCAGCAACACTTCGACCCAGTGGGATCTTTTGTGTTAGTCCCAATAGACCTCATAATCATAAGGAACCTACGTTCCAAATTTGGAATCTCTAGACCCAGCGGTTTGGGCTGTGCGTTGATATGTCAGTCAGTCAGTCATTCATTCAGTCATTCAGTCAGTTTCTTCTTTTATATATTTAGATTATTATCAAACAAACAAACAAACAAATATACTTTATTTTACACCAAAACATAAACAGTAAAATACAGAGAAAAAAATACAAGAGGCACAAAATAAGGCGGCGGTATTATTAACCTTGAATCCCTTAGTCACCTCGAACGACACCCACGGGAAGAATTGGGGTGGTCCATTCTAAGCCGGTACCACATGGCTTAACAATAATAAAATAAAAATAAACCCCAAGCATGTCACAGACTCTAGCGAAATGACATTTTATGTCATAAGCACAGGGCCCAAAGATCATTATAATATTTGAAATACACTCACCTAAATAGGCGTCAATAACACGCAGGTACAAAACTCCATCGATACTCAACGTCACATTGTCCGATGTGATGGCACTCTGCTTCGGAACATCTATAGCTATTTCTTTGAGACTTTGAACATATTTGATCTTGTCTACAATTGGCCATAGAAGGTTCAATCCTGGTTCCAATATTCTATGAAATTTACCCATTCGCTCTACAATCCATGCCTGAAAATATAAATATTAATTCAGTTTATAGTAGCCATATCTGTCAGATAAGCTATTAAGAACTTATTTAGAAGTGGTGAAAGAGGAGTCGCGCTGCAAGTCTTTCGGAGGACGGTCGCGTGCGTATCGGCGCGTTAGGCTTGCACATGGCTCCGCCATTTTGTAAAGCTCTTTTGTTTTTAACTATAAAAAACATACGGGTCGAATTGAGAACCTCCTCCTTTTGTTGAAGTCGGTTAAAAACAGTAACTTGAGATTATAAACTACTCGACATTGGCAGAATTGCCGCGCTAGACGCAAGCAACCGGCCATTAATTAAGAAAAAGAGAAAATAAAATAGTGGTGAAAGAGGTCATTAATGAGTTAGTCATAAACTATGATGAAATTTTGTTTCTTATGGTGTGCAAGTATTACGTATTGGCTATAGAGCCCTATACGGGAGCGATTGGCTAATAATATCAAGACCAAATTCCAAGGATTATTGGAATTATATCCCACAAATCAGATATTATCCGATTTTTTTCAGACTAATAATTGAGATTTATCCAATATTAAAGTTTTGCTATCGATTATAATATTCAAAATATCTTTACATTAAGTAACAAACCTGAAGTTGGAAAAATCTGATATTTGTATAATTTCAATAATCCATGGAATTTGGTCGTGTTATTATTAGGGTAAATAGATGACATCATTAGTAACCACCTGATTAAATATCTCGTCCTAATACGGTGGATTATTCAAGTAAATAAATAAAAACACAAAAAAAGAAAATTACAACCCGGGCGAATTAACTTGGCATCTGGCTCGAACGACGTTGGTGTAAACAATAACAAATAACAGCAAAAGAATAACTCTAAAATTCTAAAGCGAGGTCAGTAACTAATGATGCATCTCTGTTACCATTGCACATGTCCCTGCGCTTTTTTTAATTTTCGGGTTATTCTTTTCGTCGTGCGAGCCAGGTGTCAAGTTTATTCGCCCGGGTTGTACAATAATTTCAAACAAATGATTTTATGTGTTTTCTAATTACTCTAAAATATGTGTAATTTAGTGTTTTATCTAACAACTATGTTGATTTGATAATTATTTTCACATTTTATAAATTAAGTATGATTTTTTTTAATATTTCTCCCGAGAAATAAAGGTCAATTTTCAAAAACATATTTCTCAAAAACTATGCAAATTAGACACGTGGGTGTTTTACTCTTGCATTTGAATTGATTCAAACTAAAATATAGGTAAGTACACTAAAAAAGGGATGTCACTTTTTTGGCTTCCATAAAACACTGTACGGCATCGTGAACGGTAGGAATTTTAATTGGAATTCTCGCGAGAGTGCAGTACAATGACAGCGCATGCTTTAGACCAACTTACTGGTAAACAAAAAGGTAGAGTTTTACAAAGTATAGGAGAATAAGATATGATTTAAAATCTAACCTCTTGTTGGGGAACAAACATGATGATGGTATTGAGCGGAGTACTGGAGCGATACCTCGCCGCTGTGATACTGACAAGAAAACGAGACTGATCCTGATATTCCGCCCTAAGAATGTTCTGAAAACAAATATCCGAATTGTGAGGTTACAATCTTATAAGACGATTTTTCTCAAGTAGTTAGCCATGGCCATAATATCTTACTCACTCTTAGTGGAAAAGCCTTTGAGAAGAACAATCTGGAACGCGTAAACATCTTGAATAAGAGATATTATAAACAATAAATCAGAAATAAACTAAATCCATTCTATAGGGTCACAACAATCCTGTCAAAATTGTGGAGTGGAGGGCTGCCAGTAGATTTTTAATAATTATTCAGCCATGTCCTTGAAATTATACACAAATGGCTCACAGGATACAAACAGGGGTAAAAAAAATCCGAAATAAATAAAACAACGATTTTTTACATTATTAATGACATAATTTGAACCTACATTGTTTTTTTTCCCCCAACTTGTATTTTTGACTTTTTTTGCATCAATTAGTAGCTGCTTTTATATTACTGGTAAGCGATATTTTGAGTCAAAAAGAGCTCTTCAGTCGATGAAATGTGTTGTTTTTGTTTTGTATCCAATTATACATAAGAATTCAGGATACAGAGAGGATACAATCAGCTGCCCAATTATACAGTTTTTGTATCCAATTATACAATCTGGCAGCCCTGAGTGACCGCTTTTTTTATATACCGGTAAATCAGGGTTGCCAGATACTTTCGGAAATAACCCCAGATTCTCATATTTAAAAAAGTACTCTGTGCCCCAGATTGATAATAGGGGAGTGGATTGCATAAAATATATTTTAGTTTTATATTCGTAGTAAAAAAAACATTTGAAAATAAGGCTCAAATTTTTATTTTTTTTTTTAGCTTAGAATACTAATTTTATTAACATGATGAACTAAAAAAAGTAATGAAACGTCGATGACGACACTTGTTAGTATTTTGTACAATTTTTCAGACATCACGCGCCAGGTCTACCCAATATCAAACTGTACAAAAACATGTATAGTCATCCCTTACAGCCACACACAAATTATCAAAAGAGTGACAGAGATAGATATACGTTCATCTGATACGACTGTTAAACAAATGTCACCACTTTTTTCAAGCGAACCTACCTGCGAACTAGGGTTTGACTTTTACTATCGATGCAAACTATCGATTTACGCTATTGCAACTATCGATATCCGTTATTGTTTTATTAGATGTTTTTTCAAAGGATTTATTATAGTTTTTACAATGAGGGTTTTTCTAGCAACTTTCTAGCAAAAATAACTACTAGATAACGTTATTGTTAGCTATATTTCATATAAAAGCGTTAGTGAATAGATCCGGTATCGATCATAATTTATAGTCTGAGTAAGTTCTTGTTAGCTTATCCGACAGATAGTTTGGCATATTTTGTATGAAAGATATGTCAAAAAATCTGTCGGATAAGCTAACAAAAACTTACTAAGAAGTGGTTCGACTCTGCGCCAGTGGGAATTGAGCCTAACTGTTGGCGATACAGTGCAACTAGCGACACTATATTATTAGTGTCACTCTACACAGTATAGGTACACTTTCGTAAGGAATGAGGGATTTTCCAAAAAAATAAAAAAGTTAGTTCCCAATTTCTCGATAGATGGCGTTGACCAGAGGAGTCGATTAGGTATGGATCGTATAGGATTTAGGTATAATAAAAAGACACGGAACAAATCCTTTCATATTATTGTTGGTTTATTATTAAAAATCTCGGTGTTATTGTCTGTCAACAAATCAAGTATCGGACGTGGCTGTATGGGCTTCGTATCCATTTTGAATATACGAACAATAAACGAGAAAAAATAACAAACTACAATAAGACAAAAACCTGACAATTTCAACAAAAATAAAACGGTAAACTTGTAATCGCTACTTCGTCAACGGAAACGTCAGATTCCGTGAATGAAAAGATGAAAAGCAAAGCCATAAACGAAAGATTTCGCTCTCAAAGCAAAGAAAATTGAAAAGTGAAGTGCCCAATTTAAACATTGTTCGTACCTATTATCAAAATAGATACGAAGCCCATACAGCCATGTCTGATACTTTATTCTTTGTTGACAGACAATAATTGATTGTTAAGATAAGATAACAGATTAAGATTGGTAATAATAAACCAACAACAATGGCCCCGATTCGGACTGTACCACGACTTAACTTAACTAAATTTATTCCTGACACTTTCTAAAATAAGATTAAGAAAAGAGACAGAAAACAAACAGCTGACTTTAGTGCTGTCAAAGTGACGTAACACGCCCAAAATAAGATGCCATCATAATGTACGCCATCTTATTTAAGGCGTTTTTGGGAGTGTAACGTCACTTTGACAGCACTAAAGTCAGCTGTTGGTTTTCTGTCTCTTTTCTTAATCTTATTTTAGAAAGTGACAGGAATACATTTAGTTAAGTTAAGTCGTGGCACAGTCCGAATCGGTACCAATAAGAATGGGTTTGTACACACGGTGACACATCAAGCTACGCAAAACCAAAATAAGCTTGTCGCGCGACGTTACACGTTATTCACCCTACGCGCGGTCAGCTTAAATTATTTTGGTTTTGTGTAGCTTGATGTGTCGCCGTGTGTATTTTTACTATTAATCTTCTTCTTATCGTGTGGGCAGAGCCTGTCAGAGTTTTTTCAGACCGCCTTACGACCTCTGACGTGGTTTTTATGTAACGACCATAGTCTAAAAAAACAAGGTCTTCTATTCCCAGAGTGACACAAGCCTACGTCACAAAAAAATGGCCGCTAAACATGGTAAAAGGGTATGATGACGTAGGCTTGTGTCAGTCACGTGGTCAGTCACGTGATTGGAAGAGAATACCAGGCGCAGTATATTATTGTACCATGGTAACGACTACTACCACCAGATATAGTAGCCGGGACCGACGGCTTATTATTAATATTAATAAATATATTTCCTCATACCTAATCGACCCCTCTCTGGTCAACGCCATCCATCGAAAAATTAGGAAATAAATTTTTCATTTTTTTTTGCTTCCGAAAATCCCTCATTATTTTGTCATCTCATTTGATTCTATCGACCAACTTGAGGTGAATGTGGTACATCACTATTTGGTACATCAAATGTCAAATTACCTTATCTTGCAAACAATGTTTTCGATTTCTTATCAACCCAAAATAGTTTACTGAAATGTTTTGTTCGATTTGATAAACGGATACAAGTGCATTGTTTTTGTGAATTATAAGTGTAAGGATAGTAAATAGTGAATGATTTATGACCAGATTTGTTGAAATTAACTTACCGGTGGAATGAAAGTTTTTGGTTATTTTCTGAAAAGGCATACATTCGGCTATAACAGCCCACAACAGCACACAATATTGGCATTTTGGGTACGTAGTCTTGTATCGGTACAAATTTTTTTCAAAATGGCTGCCAGATAACAATTCAATGCAAAGTCTTCCAGCTGGAAGACCGTAGGTACTTAAAGTGGCGCGCGCCCGTTCAAGATGGCATGTGTTTACTATTGACATCTCTTTTACTCAAACGGGCGTTCGTCGTAAGTGTGAATAGAAGAAAGGTTGCGTTTTTATGCTGCGCTTTATAATATTAATCTTCCCTATATTTTATCTTTGTCACGCGCGTTTTGACGTTCTATTAAAAGTTGCTAATTTGACTAATTGTTTGATCCCCTATTATGTTTCCCCAAAAAGATACGTTTAGATGAAAAATCCCTCAAAAGACTTTTGGCATAAATAAAAAACAAATAGGTACACAGAAAACAAGTGAATGGTCGGTTAACTCATAAACAGAAACACTGGATTTTTTTTTGCACCGGGCTGGGCTTATACAGGGTGAAATTGATATCATTAGCATCCTTTTAAACTAAGAGTCTACCCATCAAACTGAACAACTTTTACTATGGGAGCAAACAAATCGAAGGAAATAAAATATAGATATCTTTCTGCTGTTGCATACATTTGAGTCGAGTAGGCATTGCAGTTTAGTATGGAACAGCTGATTATTTTGTTGCTCCGATCGGTTTGCCCCCATAGTAAAAGTTGTTCAGTTTGATGGGTAGACTCTTAGTTTAAAAGGATGCTAATGATATCAATTTCACCCTGTAGATAAATAGGTACTTAAAATCCCTTTTACACTTTATTGATACTTTTGTAATATAAAAAGGTATTACAATTTTATCAAAATAACCAAAAGACGTACCTAAGTATAAGTAGAAACCAAAATTACCTTCTTGACTTTTCCTTCAAAACTCCAAAGCACTTATGCCACTAATACAGGGTGTAAGGAAAGGTATCATTAACCTTTAAACAACATATTCTACCCATCAAAAATGAACAACTTTTACTATGGGAGCAAACCTGTCTGAGCATAAAAAAATCTGCTGCTGCATACTTAACTCCAATACCTGCTCGTCTCAAATGTATACAACAGCTGATTTGGTTTTTGCTCTGATCGGCTTGTAAAAGTAAAAGTTGTTGTTTTATGATGATTAAAATTGATTTTTCGGAGCGACTTAGTCTTTAAGACCAAGCTCTTTAAATAAAGATATAAAAAAAAAAAATGATTTTTAAAAATCCCCTCTTCTATAATTCCCCATCAATTTCCCCAATAATTTCATTTCCCCAAACCTTCCCCAAAGAACAAATTTTCCCCCAAAATCGCGGAAAAAAAACCCCAATCTGGCAATCCTGCAAAAATTTTGGAATCGTGAAGTCTCGTTTACATTATACGAGCCGTCCGAAGCCACCAGTGTCATGACACTCTTCACTCGGAGAAACATGTCAGTCAAATCTATTATTTTTGTTTTGTAAATGAACTATTTTGTATAATTAATAACTGAAAAAAGCAGAAGCGTTTATTTTATAACACGTTAAATAAATATATTACAAAATTTAAAGAAACGAACTAACCAAGGATTCGACTTCATGGCCCTACCACCTGACCTGATACGGAAATCAATTTCATTTAGAATGGTGGCAGCATTGTGGCAAAAAAATTAAATTGAACTCGTAGGTAGGTATCGAAGTAAAGTTGTTAAATCAATAACTGTGATGATTTTTATTATACCTAACGTTATTGTAAATTGTAGTTTATTAGCGTAATGGATAATATTGCACAAACTTCTTTGAAATCTAGCATTAGCTCAACAGTTTCTATTGACCTACAATCTGATGACAATATCCTCATGAGACTACGGCGTTTAAAAATAGCTGAAAGTTTACTTTTTAAAAGTATTAACAAGTCTATGAGAGCTCATGAAGGGGAGAGTGAAAATTTTTTAAATAACGCAAATTACAAGGAATTCGTAACAAAAGTAAAAAACACTTATATGGACATTAACACTTTATTCTGCGATGTTAAAGCCAATACTTGTTCTCAAGATAATTTGAAAATAGTTGGTAAGTTTCTCTTATGAAAATTAGTTTTTGGTGCTTGGATAAGTTATATTCTGTCAAGACTCAAGTTACAGTTGTAAATCTACCGTAGTCTACCAAATCGTGAGGTAGACTACCGGTAGGCTACATAACCTACGGTAGCAATTGTAGATTATTCAGTCGTAGAAATTTTGGCCAGTTCACAATATTTTAGGCGGCTGCCATTTATTATTTGTGATAAATAAGCTAAGAGAGCTTCAGCAATAATTTTAGAGAAAGTAAAAATCAATCAAGAACGCGAAAAAAGGACATTGACATACACCATTTTATAAAAGGTTGTTTAAAATGTGATATTATGCACTAAGCCACAATAGCCTAGCTCCTAGGGGTATGGGTTCAATCCCCAGGGCACGTACGTACTACTGAAATGTGGTTTTTATAATTTATATTTCATGTCGGTACGGACGGTTTTAAACAATTATCGTTGGCTTTTTGGTGAAGGAAAACATCGTGAGGAAACCTTCATGTCCGAAAAGAGGGGCAATTTATAGGCTAATGACAATTTAAAATCTTTAAAGTTTAAAATCGTCTTTTGTTGACATTTTAAAATATTTACATAATGTTAATTAATTTGTATTGATTAGTACTTTCTCATATTACTTATTACAAAAACAAAAAACAAAATTTATTTTAAAAATAAATCAACGATTTTTCATTTGAAATCTACATAATCTACGGTATGAATCGGTAGTCTACCGTAGTCTACCATAGTCTACCGGTAGACAACCGCCATAGGCAGTGGTAGGCTACGTAGCATTTACAACTAACGACAGTCGACGCTACGAAAGCGTAGAAAAAAATTGCAACTTGGATTGGCCTCTAAACCCAAAGATAAAACCCTATCCACATACACGCACACATACATAATTTCGATGACGCCTCACGCACACAACCTAAGAATGTTGGCCTCTTTTGTTTTATACGGTAGAAGCATGAGGTTCATTCTAGACATATACTTTTCTAAGCTTTGATGATGGGTTTGTTATAATCAAGGATTTTCAATACCTATGCCAGCTTCGTAATAATTGATATTTTTAAATGCTGAGCCTCTAGAGCAAAGAGTACCTAAATAAATATATTATATCGTGTGATTTATGCACCATACCTATACGACCTATACTTAACTTCCAGTTTGTGCACCTCGAACCTCAACTTACCTTACTAGTACGAAAGAGAAAAAGAAAAAGGGTTGAAAGGGAGCAGGCGCTCCTTATTGGCTGAGATCAAGTTTGCGATCGGCCTAGACTTTGGCCTAGCTAGACAGTGCAATTTGTCAAACGGAGGATTTCGCCTTGATGTGCCTTGCTTGAAACCTTGATAGAAAGCAAGCATAGATAGAAAAAGCATACAATCGATTGCTCGATTTGCTCGGCGAGGGTCTACCCGCACATTCGATTCGAACTTTTGCGTGAATCTATTACAATGAAGTGCGGACCGAAACAGTGGCGATATAGTGAAGATCGAAAGTGCGGGTGGGGGCTGTTTTTTCAAAACGGAAGAAAAGTAAATTCTAATTATTGCCAGTTTTTTGTCATTTCCCATCTTAATGGTTTTTTTTATTTCCTTTCACACCTTTATTGCTTTATTGATATATTCTGAATTTATAGATATTGACGACGTCAAAGACGATGTTATAGAACTGGAGGCCAAAATTAAGACATTTAAATCATTCTTAAATTCAGAATTAGCATTACTGAAAAATAAAGAACAAGAACTTCAAAAACAAGTTAGTATACATTGATTGATTTTTGATGATATTCATTGTAAAATTTTCAGTCATTCGACGAAACCAGTATCATAATGGAGCTTCGATACTTAGTGAAAATGATCACCTAAGTTAAGCAGTGCCTAGTCCGGTCAATCTTTGTATAGGTGATCCTTTTTAGGGTCATATCTGGAGCAGTAACGTGCTTCGGAAGGCACGTTTACGGCCTCCAAAAAACCATATTGAGCCCGTGGCATTTGGCCATGCACGTATCCAGACTTTGGATTCGGGGGGAATTTTCATTGAAAAACGATGAAAAAAATTATAACTGTAATCAATCACTGTTCCTTACAAATATTCGGATTTTGGGGGAGGGGGATGAATACCCCCTCTGGATAAGTCCTTGCATTATGGCGTGCTCCCTTAAAATTTTCCATTTAGGGAGGCCTGCCTGTGCCATGACATGAGGGATATAGAGGGATAATTATTAAGTTGGTATGATGTTTATGTTTTTTTTTAATCTTAAATTCTTTTAATTATTGAACTTCTTTACAGGTACATGAAAATCCTATTACAGTTGATAATATTAGAAGGAAACGTAAAATTTTGTCTAAACCTTACAGCGAAATTATCCCAAGTCCTGTAAAAACGTTGATAAAATCACCGTTCAAATGCCCAGTAGGTGTTATTTTATTTTTTTAAAGAAAATATAGCTTAAATACGAATTGTGGAATTGATTTCTTATTTTGCAGGATGTGCAACAGTTTCAAGATTTTATGGCGAATAGTAAAAACCGTTATGGTGGTTGGAATGCATATAGTCATAATGTATTTGAAACTAGTTGGCAAAAGTATTTCTCTATAAGAAATTATGGCGATGGTATTGAATACCGTGAACTCAATTTTGAAAATAGCGACTTGTTCCCGCTTTTCATTCGAGAGGTTTTGCAAAAACTTCCAGGTATTTTGCTCAGCCGACAGCTATTTTAAACGTAGTTCAACATGCCTTGACAGATGCCACTGACGTGACATGGATCTCCGAAGATGATAATTTAAAACATACCTACTTACATACCTATATGTTACTAAGTATGAGGCATTCCTTGACAAAGTTCCTTTTCTTGTTTTAAAAGTAATTGTTTACAATTTAATTTATAACGAGCTTTTACCCGCGACTTCGTCCGAATAAATTTTATACCAGATTTTAAGTCAGATCATAAGCTATCAAACAAAAAAAGTTTCATCAAAATCGGTTCAGTAGTTTTTGCGTGATACTCGAACAAACAAACACCCAAACAAACAAACAAATAAACAAACAAACAAACAGACAAAAAATCAAAAAATTGGTGATTTGGAATCAGGGACAGGTAAAAACCATGTCGTAATTTTTTTTTGTAAATATCTTCAATGTACAGACACATTTATGTTACAGTTTTATAATAGTTTTAGAACTTTGCACATTCATCTCACATCAACGCAATGTATCGAGATACTACTACTACTACTATTTTTTCTTTTAAATGGGCTTTCAGAAAAACCACCCATTTTAATTCAATCTATTTCAGGTTTAACATCAGATGATATATTTTTACATAATAGGTGGTATTCTAAATATATGTATTTAAAGAAATGTCAGGAAAGAGCCCTAGCTAAATGGAAAGCAAATAAAAAAATAATTAAAAAAGTTAACTTCAAAACGCAAGTAAGTAGGTACCTACCTAAATTTAAGCTGAGATTCAGATACGTCTTAAGGGTAAGGTAAGGTTAGATTCGACTAAAAGGTTTGAAATTTATGATTTAGACATACGGGACTTTGAACTATGACTTAAATAAAATACGTCTCTGGATCTCGACCTTATAGCAGGAGTGCGATTTTTGAATATCATGCGAGCGACTCGGCAGTAGAAAGATGCATAATCTCCATAGTAATTTTGACATTTTCTACTGCCGAGTCGCTCGTATGATGTTCAAAAATCGCACGTCTGAGCGTCTGAGTAGAACTCAGAAGCATAATTAAAATTATAAATGCTTATACGGCCTTCTCATGGCTGTGCATCCAGAGCTAGTTCAGGGTTTTATAGTTAATACATATTCTACTCTTTTTAGGCGCCACACGGTACAACTACTAAAGAAGACATCTGTGAAAATCCGTGTGAAAAAGCTTTTGAAGACAAAAGTGGGCTAAATTCTCTGGGTATGTACGAAAGATTTAATTTATAAAAATATAGTACACTTACTCGAAACCGACAATCGTAATCGTTATGGCTTTAGGTACATGACGTAGCTAATCGTAGTTAAAATCATGACTGTATGGAGCGTAGACCGCATCTCAATCTCTACGGTATGAAGTAATGAAATACCTACTTATGAAGTAACTTATAGATATTGTGGTGAGGGATACTTTATTTTTATTTATTAATTATTAACCTTATGTGATTTGTGTCGTTGCAAGTGACGATTAATGAGGGATTTAATGAAAGTCAAGGAAAAAATATGCAGTTTCTTATTTATAGGTTGGTTCTCTAACGTTGACGAGAAACGGTAATGCGACTAATAAATAAAAATAATGCTGAAGCATAACATAACACACTCACGTAGTAATGTACGCACGGCGACACATCAAGCTATACCTACAAAACCAAAATAAGCTGGCCGCGCGACGTTATACCTATACGTTACGCGACCTAGCTTATTTTGGTTTTTTATTGTATAGCTTGATGTGTCGCCGTGTGTACTCCAGATTTCGTGCGATCAAGAGTATAATATTATAAAGTGGCTTTTAGAAAAAAATCTAATCCAGTTTGCACAGTTTCAGATGAATTTAAAGAAATGGATAAGCTTTTATCGGACAAGTAAGTTTGATCAATACACGCGGCGGGCGACACATCAAATCAAGCTATACAAAATCAAAATAAGCCGGCCGCAAACGTTATGTCACAGGTTATGTTATTCAACCTACGAATGGCGACGAGTATACTCATGGTACAATAATATACTGCGCCTGGTATTCTCTTCCGATCACGTGACTGACACAAGCCTACGTCATCATACCCTTTTACCATGTTTAGCGGCCATTTTTTTGTGATGTAGGCTTGTGTCACTCTGGGAATAGAAGACCTTGTTTTTTTAGACTATGAGTATACTATTGGTTTTGCATAGCCTGATTTGTCGCCGTGTGTACATATCGTACCTACCTATCTATGAATGGGGGATTTTTTGACTGCTAGTTTAAACGTAGTTCAACATGCCACGATAGATGGTGTTGATGTGACATGGCTCTTCGAAGATGGTTACGTATTTAATTTAAAAAAAAACATGCAAGTAAATGAGTCTGGGACTCTGGGGCATCCGTTGACGGAGTATCTTTTCAAGTTTCTTTTCTGATAAATAAAAAAAAAATAATTTATATGTAGGTATTTTACACACGGAGGTTGTATAGTCATCACTAGTTTTCTTTTTAATTGCTTTCAAATCATCCACCATTGCGAATAGGGCTATTTAATTGGACTATTAAATAATAATATTTTTTAGATTTAATATCAAGACAACAGGATCAGAAAATGTGGTAAACGAAGAGTACAAGTTATTTGATAACAGTATAGAAGAGCCGAAGATTAATGTTTACAACGACACTGATGTAGCTATAGGTGAACGAACATTGCGCGCTCAACGGAAATTGGACGAAAATAACAAACATAACAAAGTTACAGGTTTTTTAAAACCTACTGTCCAATGGAATAACAGATGTCAAAGTATGCAAGAATATTTATTACTACCAAACAATATCAATGTCGAAAAGATTAGTAAACGGTAACTATGTTGGATTTTAATGTTTTTTTTTCTGACTTAGGTATTGCATTGTCAATAGATGCTGACTACTAATTTAAAACGAAAAAAAATATTTAACATGCCTCGATATACGGCGCTGACGAGTTGAGGCCATTGATTGGTCAATACGGACTACGGTCGTTTGTCCGTACGCTACGTGCGCACGCTACTCATACTCAAAGTCATTGGAACTAATTTTTGTACTTAGAACACTGACATTAAAGGTTATAGATCGACAAACCAGGATTATTATATTTTTGGTCAGGCTTTGTAAATAATTTCATTTCGATTGCAATGAACGAAAGAACTCTTTATTATTTTGAAGGAACTCTTTTTAAATTTTGACCTTTATTCGCCCAGACCGTAGCGCCCTCGATCGATCCCCTAGAAAACCAAAAGAAAAACGCTCGTGCGATTAATGAGCGTTTTTCTTTTGGTTTTCTAGTGGATCGATAGATGGCGTTACAGTCTGTGTGAATAAAGGTTAAAATATCAAAAAGTGTTTCTTTAAAATAATAAAGAGGTAGAAGATGATCAAAAAGATGCCAACGCATCTTTTGATTGAATATTTCATTATTTATGAATCATTTTAATCGAAAATATGAAACTATTTACGTCTGACATGTTTGTAGGGGCTCGATCCCTTGGCCTTTAAAAAAAAGTCAGGCACAGTCTTGACATTATTTTGACAGGATCTCCCCCCTACGTCTCTATGGAGCAATAAGCATGTCATATGTCGAGTTTTTTAAGAACTAAAATTAAAAAAGAAAAGAAAAACGCTCATATAACCGGTATATTAGGAACTATTTTATAATCTTAATCAGCTGCCTGAAAATCATTTTTTTTACAGGCGTATTCCAGATTGGAGGTGTACATTGCGGATGGATTAAACTACGCAAAATTAATAAACATCAGTAAAATAATTTTATTTGAATTTTAAGAATTTAAGAATGAATATGGGAGAATGTATTATTTGCATGGCAATGTTTAACTGTCAAAGTGACGTGACGTAACGAGGATTGAACTGACGTGGATTTTCACATTTTTTATCTGTGGTGATTAGCTGCCGGTTGTCGTGGTTGCACCGCTGTAGAATAATTTTATTTAGGAATAATTTAATATTATTTGTAAAATACGCCATAAAGTCCGTGCCAAATAGATAGGTGTAAACAAAAAATTGTAAAAATAGCAAGAAAAAAGACTAAGCTCATTGTCATCATGACTGCGCTGGCGTCAATTCTTGGGCTCCTTTTATTCTTCGCTGCCGCGAGGTCTGAAGATGCGCCTAAAGGCCCTAAGGTCACCCATACGGTATGTAAAAAAAAATTGTTTTTTTAATTACTATTCTTTTTGTTTCCTGGTCAAATGTTCTCAGTAATGACCACGTAGAGGTCGCTGACCCTATATGGTGACGCGACTAGTTTCTTTGTCCATTTTTTACTTCATTTCATCATGGTCAATGAAATATTGTTATTGTCAATTCAATTCAAAACCGGTCAAGCAAGTGTGTGCTAGTGATGTGCCGAGTCCACCTTTTTGAATATTCAAATTCTTTAGTACTTGTTAAAAAAAAATATTCTAATCGGAACTCAAATCCAGAATATTGTATTCAATATTCTATAATTTCAAGTACTTAATAATAACTAAAAATAAAAAGTAATAGGTACTAAATCTTATTACGATGGATTTGAAAGGATGGACGGGTTGTGTTTCTCAAAATAATGTGGTATTTCGATAATGTCCTCAGGTCCTACTATTATTATAAAAAATCTTAAATGTCAGTTTCACTGTTAGTTTCGGCAGGTCCATAGGAACTGAGATTTGTACCTACACTTACGTGCATCATAAGTGATGCGCTTACATGAATTCTGCCACTCCGGACATGAATTCGGCAACGTTGCATATGTCACGCGCTGTACGAAGTAATAACAACCCTGAGTCAAGCTCCATTAGATACATTATCGCACATACCATCTGGCAGTTAATGATTAAAGTGTGAAAAAATATAATTTTTTAAGGAAGTGCTGTATCTGTTATGAAGAAACGGATTATAGTAATCTGTAGTTTTGGTTCGGTACTCCAATCTTGTATTCAAGTACTGTGTACCGAATAATAAATAATAATAAAGCACACAAAATTATATTGACCAATCAGTATGTGTCACCTTGAATCTGTTGGCGCTATTGGCTAATTGTTTTCGCGCCCTTTTCGTTGCTATCCCACTTTGCACCCTTTGATTACTAAATGACTTCGCTTTTTGACGGAGACTCGTTCCTGCTCTGCGTAAATGAAGATTGACGAACCAAATTATTTTCTTGGTCGTACTGTACTCGAGTATGCTAGTAAAATTGTAAATAAGGTATTTGAATCAGTACTTGAGTACCAGACTCGGCACATCACTAGTGAGCTTATCTTCTCATGGCAACAAATTTTGATGTTCTTAAAGAAGCCATTATTCCATCACATATCAGATTATTCCATTGTACAATTGACACCCATTGTGTTTCAATTTAGCTCTTTGCACGATCCTTGTCGCTACAGCTGTATAAACACTTGTATAACTAGGTTATATTTGTTAAGAAGAAACAGTTATGAGAACTTGTCCATAATGTGTTACTAATTAGCGCAATGACTTCATTGTAGTAGTTATACAGGGTGTAAAATTAAATATGTTACAAATCAAACAGGGTGCTTCAGATCATCAAACTGAAGAACTTTCACTATGGAGCCAAGCTTAAAATTGCGAAAAATAATCAGCTGTTCCATACATTTCAATAGTTACTCCACCGGAATATATGAAACAGCTGTTTTTTTTTCAAATTTCGTAGTTGGTCCAATGCTATAGTTACAGTAGTTCAGTTTGATAGTCGGACTGAAACACCCCATATAGTATGTAACCTTAGTTTACACCTTGTATAATTTAATTTTTACTCAGATTTTCAATTATTCTTTAACTTGTATAAGTACTATTCTTAATAACAGGATAGAGGATAAATACTATAAAAAGTTATACTGAATGACACACAATTGTGTATTTAGTACATTTGTTCATACAAAGCATGCAAACAATTTTAATAATATACCTAGTTATTGAACTTTTTGCATTCAATCATTCATTAACCTTGATTTTTAAATGCTTTGGCAAAGAGAAACTTCCTGGAGAAATCACAAAAGTGCTATTTTCCTGTAGTAATCAAATCACAAAGTCATTGCCCTTGACATGAATATTTTTAAAAATTAATACTTGCAGTTGAATTGGAACAAAGAACTCCCGTTTGCCAGGTTGACATTTTGCCAACTGCACCACAAAGTCCTTGTATATTGATTTAACAAATAACTTTTCTTAAGAACTTTTTTTATTATTAGATTAATTGGTACTTAATATTTTTAAATGACGATAAAATATATTGCGTGTGCTTAGAGATTAAAAGGATATCCGGTTACTATACTTCTACTTATAAATGTATGTATGTCTGCCTATGTCATCAAATAGGATTTCTCTACTTGTGCACGACTCTGCTATTTTCCATAGAAGAGATCCGCAAAAGAACCAGAGTAGCTGACATAGCCCAAAGAATTGCTAAACTACTTAGTGGCAATGGGCAGGCCATATTGCTCGCAGAACCGATGAGGCCGAAAAGTTCTCGTGTGGCGACCGAGTACCGGAAAGCGCAGTGTGGGTAAGGCCACTAGGTGGACCGATGACCTGGTGAAGGCAGCGGCAACTGTTGGGGTTAAATGGACATCAAAGGAAAGACCAAGTTAAGGATATCAATAATAATCGTTTATTATCCTTTTACTTATATATCTTGGAAGGTGTGTTTAGCTAATATTATGTGAGACGTGCGGTACCATGCCGGACTAAGTGAATACGCAGACTGTGGGAATGCAGGGATTTTAGTTAAGTGGTTGCATAGGGCTCTGTTCCATAAAAACAATATTTACGAGTTAGATAGAGAAGGACTACAGTGTTGAAGTAAGATAGATTTATTTTTGTTATAATCCAACACGCCCCCTCAAAAATAAATCCCTTCTTTATAAAATGCAACATAATACTCATTATATTAAAAAAATCTTTATACAGTAATAAAATCACACACCTTCCTATTTCTCTCTCTCTCTCTCTCTGGGAACACAATCATCATGGTCCAACATTCGTTGCGCAGGATTAGGGAAAACCCAGGAAAACCTAATCAGACCAATCAATAACACTATTCATTATAACTACTTACTGTTAATGTTATTCATCTACTTATTATAACCAAGTTCTTATAATAATCATATCCTAATCATTTTTATTTACATACATTGTACATATTTACAACATAACACCGAGTTTCATTCTCATCTCGGTGAAATGCACCGAGGGTAATGATTTAGTCAGGATATCAGCCAACTGGTTATCTGTAGAAACATAAAACATTTTAATTACATTTTTCTCTACCTGTTCTCTAGAAAAATGATACTTAATATCAATGTGTTTAGATCTTTTGTGACTGGTAGGGTTGTTTGCAATGCTTATGCATCCAGTATTATCCTCATAAATAGGAATAAAATTAGGTATCTCAATGCCAATACTCGTTACTAATGACTTAAGCCACAGAGTTTCCTTCACGGCCTCATATAGAGCCATGTACTCTGCTGCAGTGGATGATGCTGCCACTGTTTGCTGCCTCTTTGTTTGCCAGCATATTGTGCATTGATCAAATAATTTAAACAAATAACCCGTAGTACTTTTTCTGTCTACGTCATTACCACCCCAGTCAGAGTCTACAAAGCCACTTATAATATTTTTGTAATCATTTCGTGTGAAAGTTAACTTGAGATTTGTGGTTCCTTTTAAATAACGCAAGATCCTTTTCAAGTGTGACCATAATGAATGGTTGTTTTTGTTTGCATATCGACTCAAGATGTTAACAGAAAAACTTAAGTCAGGTCGAGTGCATAACATAATATACATCAAACAACCGATAAGATTTCTACAAGGAGAATTTGTTATTTCACACGAATTTAATGCTTTGTAATCTATTTTACTTTCAAGGGGTGTGTTGACACTATTACAGTCACTCATGTTAAACTTCTCAAGAACGGTCTTAATGTACACTTCCTGATCCAAAGTAACTTTGTTTTCAGACCTTGTAATTCTGATTCCAAGAAAACATTTGATCTCTTTTAAGTCTACCATTTTAAAAGTGTGCATTATGTATGTCTTAAAACTATTCATGGTATTTATATCTGCGGTTGAAATTACAAGATCATCAACATAAAGTAAAACATAAATGTTCTTTAAAACATGACCAGCATTAAAAACGTAAATGCACCGGTCCGCTGATGAGTATTGAAAACCTATTTTTGTCAAAGCTTGCTCAAACATTTTAAACCAACAGCGTGCAGACTGTTTTAATCCATATAACGACTTATTTAATTTGCAGACCATATCATTTGTCTGCGGGATACCCTCAGGAATTTTCATATAAATTTCCTCGTCTAGTTTCCCATTTAAAAATGCAGTTTTCACATCCATATGGTGAACCAGCAAATTAAATTGATTCGCAAAAGCCAATAAAAATCTAAAACTTGCGATCCTTGCCACTGGTGCAAATGTCTCGTTATAATCAATCAAATATTTCTGACTAAAACCGCGAGCAACTAAACGCGCTTTATATTTCAAGGGGTTTCCAGACTCATCACTTTTAATAGTAAAAACCCATTTACAATCGACAATATTTTTGTTCTGTGGTTTTGGTACTAGAGTCCAGGTATCATTTTCAATAAGTGAATTAATTTCCTCTTTGATAGCATTTTCCCATAGATGCTTATCATCCCTGGATTCAATTTCTTTATATGACTGAGGAATTTGAAATATCAAAGATTCAGCACACAACAAATGGTTATCAGAAATACTATCATTTTCGTTATAAGAAACAGTAGACATGTTTTTTATTCTATCACTTCGTCTCAAATTATGTGATGTTTTATCAATAAAATCATTTTCATTTTCTCGAGATAAAGTCAAGTCATTGTGATATGGAGAACAGCAAAGAGTACTTTATTATAACCGGAAATAGAGACATATCTCTGCGGTTTTTTGTGGCAATATAGATGGCACGGGAACGTGTCCCGTGCCATCTATATCTTAATGTTTGTGGCAAACCTAGGATTTTCGCCTACGCTAGATGGCGGGGATGGCGGGCTTCTCAATTTTATAAAAAAATGAATATTTACAGTTACAGTTATTTTATAATTAATAGGTATCATGTATTTTATGTTAACATCAGTAAGGATTCACAGAAAATTAAAGCAATTATCGTTGCGTAAACGCTTCAAAAACATAACATAATATAATACCTATTATATGAATGACTGATGTTAACAAGTAGTTACATGGAACCTGAAAACAAATAAAAACATTATTTTTGTCATGACATATTTATTGTTGGGGAACAATAAAATTTACATCAAAAACATAACAAGTACCAAACATTCGTGTCCGTATAGCTAGCGTACACATAAAAGGGATCTGGCTGGGATTAGTTCCAATAAATAGTGCCTAATTAGTACCTAGGTCAAATAAATAGTGCCTCTGTACTTCACGAGATATCGATTTTTTTTACCTGGTACACTAGCTTGACGTCAAGGTAGCGTACACATTTTTAACGCAAGCCGTCTTAGCCTCAGAAAATGTGTACGCTTTATTCAGAAATAAATCTGTAGCCCTCATTTCAATTAGACTTAATAGTGATTTTTGAACATTAAAATTTACATAAAAATTTACAATGTTTTGTTGTAGTTTATTTGTTAAAAAATATTATGTTATTTTCAATGGTTTTTCATAAGATACAAATATAAATTCCATATGTAAAGCGTGTATGGCCTTAGAAATAATAATTTTATTCTATTTTATCATTATAAAAATGAAAAAATTATGCATTCAGCCGTGGTTAAATAACCGAAATTATTATGTAGATTAGAATATTAAGAGATATTTTTCTTTTTAATAACACTTAGTATATTTTTACTAATTATCTTGTATACATATTAGAAACATAAAGTGTATGCATGTAGTGATACAAAGAACGAATAACGATGATGCTTCGCAAGGTGCTCTCGAGGGTGCAGGCGGGGTGGGACGTGCGACGTGACCTTCGCATTATCACTCCCGGCCGGGGCCCCTGTGCGCTCGCGTCGGCTATGCATCCTATTAGCAGCGCGTTTTGATATTTATTAAAGGACCTATTGATAATATAATAATAAGCCAACCAAATATTGAAAATGTATTGTGGAACCTGATAGTAATGTGTGTGTTGTTTTGTACAAGTTATATGATAGTTCCTCTCATGATTTCAAGTAGGCTGTGAGCTTCTAGGTATCTAATTTATTTGTATATTTTTATAATTGTCGTTTTCTCTACAACTGTAGGATAGATAGTGTAGGTATGTAATGAATGGTATTAAAAGCATGTTAAAATTGTACATACAAAAGGGAGAGACCGCAAAACAGCATTTGTGCTGAGGCTCCCCCTGTTCAATCAGGAAATGTTCATGATAGTGCTAATCTTTGTATCTTTTTTCTGGTGAATAAATCTCTTTTTATTTTTTTTATTTAATCTAAGATACCGAAAAAAAAATGCAATTCTTAATTATTCCCGGGTCAAACCGTAAAATGACTGGCCTATTGGCACTTATCCCAGTCTTACTAATCCCTTTCATGTGTACGCTAGCTATACGGACACAAACTAATAAAAGTACCTACTTTATCACCTATCCTTTATATAGTTAAGTTACATTATTGAGCTTGTAACAAAAGAAAACCCTTCGACCACCATTATTTACACAGCAACTGGGGCCTAATTCACCTATTTTACAAGTTTCTGTTTCAGGTTCGTATTGTAATCGGTTCGTAATGACGTCACTTTTTAAAATGCAATTCTGTTGACACAATCTTATCTTGTTACGATCTCGATCCGATGACTTTTCATACCATTTAATGACATTTGGTATTCTATTGTATCGTAATGTGATTGTAACGGGGGACCGATCGTACGTAAGAACATTGTAAGCAACTTTGACGTTTATTTTATCCAATATTGTTACGATATTTTGACTTTAGAGCTGTCAAAATAAAAGTACCTCACGAGGTACTTTTTCACAAACGGTTTACGTACGTTAAAAATAGTTGGAAAACAAATTTTTTTTTAATGCTTTCCCACCATCTGCATCAATCAGCCACTTAATAAAAACCCCGATTTTGGTACCTAATTGAAAGCCATACCTTTTAGTTTTCATCATTCCAGCCTCTTCCAGCCGCCACTATGGGGTCACCTATCTAAGACTGGCCTAATAGTGAAGGCTAAAGCCCAACAATCGCGCCCAATTCACATAATATGCCTCAGAATATTTTGTCTGTAAAATAAATAACGCTCACAGGCACACATAGGTACATTGTAATGATCCCAAATTAAGCCTGAGGCTTTTTGTTATGGAAACCATATACAACAACGGCACACACATATAATATCCATGACCGAACCGGGATTCGAACCCAGGACCCTGGCTTGGCAGTCCGGCGTGGTACCTGGACCGCGTGGACCTCTACACCAAACGGGTCGTTAAGTATCTTGGTATCCTCGGAGAACATTGCATGATATCTACCTATTCTTTTATCCTACGTATCTTATTATTTGCATGCCAAGTCATGGTGAAATGGGAGGACTTATTTTATAAGTATACTTTCCACAATGTTAAACCATGTTTCAGTAAATAAAATTGTCTGGTTTCTGATTTATCGAAGAGCGGATTGCTATTGGTACATGAGATACCTTACGTGCGGATGATTTGAATGGGTCCTTTAATTATTGAAAGTCTCCTGTAAAACACAACTGACGCTCCGTAAACCGACGGGCATATTTGTAGATAGTTGTATGGATGTAAATGAGGCGAAAGCAATTCATCAAATTCAAGGTCGCTCAGCGAGCTATGGAGAGAGCTATGCTCAGTGTTTCTCTGAGAGATCACATCAGAAATGAAGTGATACGTAACAGAGCTTAAGTGGTTGACATAGCACAGAAAATTAGCAAGCTGAAGTGGCAATGGGCTGGTCATATCTGCCGAAGAACTGACAACTTATGGGGTGTCAGAGTTCTAGAGTGGAGACCACGAACTGGCAGGCGTAGTGTGGGACGTCCTCCGGCCGCTACACAGACGACCTAAAAAAGGTTGAGCGACTGGATGAGGAAGGCTAAGGACAGTCTTATGGCGCGTGTTGGGAGAGGCCTTTTTTCAGCAGTGGCGGATGATGATGATGAAATAAGGTGATAGATGCATGTCGGGGTCGTAGTATTCATCCTGGAATCGAGATCGTTTTGAAACCGGAAGAGGGGGTGCTTCAGACCATCAAAATGAAACAATTTTACTATGGAGCCAAAATCGAAATCGCGAAAAAAAACTTCTGTTCCATAGAAAGTGCTAATAGCTTCTTGATAAAAAGGTATGAAACAACAATTTTTTTTAGATTATAAGTTGGTTTGACTGTGGTAAAAGTTGTACAGTTTGATTGTATAAACACTCTGTTCCGACTTCAATACGGCCCTAGTTTTATGGTGTATAATGGCGCATCCTAGTCATCCTGTCTACCCCTACCCCAGTAGGAAAGAGGCGTGATGTTATAGATAGATTAATGTTATCGTTATCATTAAAGTTGAAAAAAGAGGTTTTAAAACAAAAAAGATAAATTCTTACAAATAACATCTTTCCCGCAAGAAGCTTTATGGTTTACACTGGAAAAAAAAAAGTGAAGTACGTACGTCCAAATGTCAAAAAGTAAAATAATGATTTTTAGGGTTCCGTACCCAAAGGGTGAAAACGGGACCCTATTACTAAGCCTACGTTGTCCGTCCGTCTGTCCGTCTGTCCGTCCGTCTGTCCGTCTGTCCGTCTGTCCGTCTGTCCGTCTGTCCGTCTGTCCGTCTGTCCGTCTGTCCGTCTGTCCGTCTGTCCGTCTGTCCGTCTGTCCGTCTGTCCGTCCGTCCGTCTGTCCTACCTATTTAGGACTGTAACTTTGGAACCGTAATAGCTAGATAGTTGAAATTTTCTCAGATTATGCGTTATTACGGCGGCGGATTTGTCAACAAATAATAAAAATGTTAAAAAGTTAAAAATTAAGGGGGGTTCTCCACAAGAAACTAGTTTTTATCAACGTTTTTTTCTTCACGCTCTATCGTAAAAACGGTAATATACAGGGTGTAACAAAACACCCTAGTAATACTTAAGGGGGTGCTTCAGACCATCGATCTGAACAACTTTCACTATGGAGCCAACGTCGAGAAAAAATAAAAAAAATCTGCCGTCCCATACATTTGAGTCGAGACGGTACTGCAGAGCAGTTTTGTATGAAAGAGCGGTTTTTTTTTTCACGATTTCGATGTTGGCTCCATAGTGAAAGTTGTTCAGTTTGATGGTCTGAAGCACCCCCTTAAGTATTACTAGGGTGTTTTGTTACACCCTGTATACAAGGGTCAAACTTAGTGTGATTATAGAGCAAACTCTACAGAATAACGACAAATACTAAAAACCGGCCAAGTGTGAGTCGGTCTCGCGCTAAAGGTCACGGACAAAAAAAAAGATTTTTACTAAGTTAATAATGTTGTGTTCTGTGGTGGTATGGTACGGAACCCTCGGTGCGCGAGTAGCCCGACTCGCACTTGACCGGTTTTATTATGTAAACCTCAGATAAACAAAGAATAAAAATTTTCTTTGAAGAATAATTTCTAAATAAGCTCAACTATTTATGATTTTGATAAGAAAAGGCAAGGCAAGGCATTTGAACCAATTTACAGACAAGTTTATTATTCGATTCTCTGTTACCGAACATACAGTAAAATAAAAATCAAATATAATAAGAAATGAATTTTATTCAATAAATACAGAATAAAATAGTCAAAGATGTCAAAGGAGCAAGAACATTCAACAGAGATTCCTAAATATGATATTAACGCGAAGATTTAGTCATGATTAGTTTGATAATTGATCTTATTATCAAGAAGTGGTTTGTGTCTTTATCAGGAGTTCCATCGTATCTCGCAACTATCTTGGTGTACCATTCTTCATCCTCAAATCATTTGGATTGGATTGCAAATCTTCAAGTGCATTCAATACCGCCGCCCTTAATATCGATTTTGAAAAATGCTGTAATTAAAAAATACTAAATAAAACATACATGAAAGAAGTTGGATTGTTTTATTTAATCAATCCCATGTCCAAGATACTTATATTTTATTACAATTGTAAACACTGTCACTGTTTTCCAATTTTTTTCATAAGTATACTGTATACTTATTATACAAAAATATGGGTAGGTAGGTACTGTTTAATGAGCTGTAGGTTAAGAGGTGATTCACAGTGTAAAAAGATCACCGAAGTTGGATAGGTAGGTCTTTGGATGGGTGACCGTTTTAGTGTTATTTAATTTGTGAAGCCTCCGTAGTCTAGCTAAAGGCCCACCACACTTTCCCACCGCTGTAACTCCTGTAAACCAGGATCAACAGCGGTGACCATTCACAACACTAGACAATGAAGTCCAGCGAGCCCGGGGGATGACTCTATCTGTCTTGGAACCCGCAATGAATTAATCACAGAAGATAGGAAGAGTAGGAAAAAGAATTATATCCGTAGTCTAGCTAGAAGGTTATTTATTATACTAAGCACACAACTCCCCATGTTCCGGATAGTTGCAAATAGACGACAGTAGGTATCTATTGAAGATATCATGGACGGACAGCATTAGCAACGTGTTGGTCCTGCAGAGGATGAATAAGAGAGTAGAAATCCTAAAAACTATAAGAACTCAGAAATTACAGTACCTCGGTCACATTAGACGTGATAAATACCACCTTCTCCAGCTTATTCTGCAGGGGAAAAATTTTGGGAAGACGAATGCCTGGTAGAAGAAGGACGTCCACATTACACATAACGAAAATTACATATATGAAATAATTTTATCAAAATTTTATCTCACGCTTTGGTTTTGACTTTTGACACAAATTTGACACAGAAGGCATGTCAAATAAAATAGCAGGGATAAGGAACATTTCAACTTCGAGATAATATTTTGGAAACATGGGAAGTAAGAATTTTGCTATTTTGTAAAATGTTAACAGTTAGTGTGTTGTGTGTGCATTTTAAGTAGGACCTAACTTTTTATATTCATAAAATTTTATATAAATAAATAAATAAAATAAATAAATAACTTGAACAATGTCACACAAATTATCTAGTCACATTTATAAATTAAATAGCTTTCCAAAAATTCAAAATCTGACTTTCTAGTCAGATTTTGAATTTTTTATCGTAAGGAATAAAATAACATGAGTAACATTACATTACTAACTCAATAAAAATGAAAAATGTTTATATTATTTGGATTTGATTGAGGTAATCAGAATATTTTAATTAAAAGTTTGTTATACAGGGTGTAATACTTAAGGGGTGCTTCAGACCATCAAACTGAACAACTCTCAGTATGGAGCCAACTTCGAAATCGCGAAAAAAAAAACCAGCTCCATACAAAACTGCTGTATCGACTCGACTAAAATGTATGGGACAGCTGCATTTTTTTCGTGATTTCGAAGTTGGCTCCATATTGAATGTTGTTCAGTTTGATGGTCCAAACTCCAAAGCACCCCCTTAAGTATTACTAGGGTGTTTTGTTACACTCTGTAAAGTTATATTTTATTGTTATTAATTTCATTTTCGTATGAAAGATATAAATATTCAAGATTAAAAATTTGTAACAATTTACGTACCTACCTAATGTAATTTTTTTTATTAATCGAGTAGTAACTCTCCCCACCATTTCATGTTAACTGCTGCTTGCTTCTACGATTCTTTTAGGGTTCCCGTACCCAACAGGTGATGCCAACAAGTCTGTTCTAAAGGAAATCGCCCATGTGACGAACATTCCACGTTTCAAATCGTTAAACAACTCACGAATGAGTATGATATCTACAATTATACACAAAATAGGAGCAATATCATACTTCTAAAGGAAATAGAAATTATCCTACTTTATCGTCGCATTTCTTATAAAATTCAAATTCTAGTTTGTAGTTTTGAGGTTATGTAAGATTAGGATAGAAGTTAGGCCCTAAACACACGGGGCGTTTGACGGCGCAGACAAGACGACGCGCTTTTTTCACGACCACGCGTTTACGGCTAGCTAGAGATCCAAAAAGCTGTTTATTGCATTTGTATTGATACAAAAGCGATACATATTCAATTGTGTGGGTTGTTAGTATGTAAGAGCGTTCACGGTACGGCGACACTGGTTTGGAACCAGAGGTATTACGCGATACCGCGTTTTGAAGCTGTTGATGAGTCTAATCAAAACACGGAGTTAAATAGCAATAAAAACGCGCCACCACAAAATGCGCGGTGATACGTCAATACACGTGTCTGTATTGACTGCAGCGCGTTGCGCAACTCGCTTCCATTATGCCATTTTGAATCTCATATGTAGCGCGACCAGCGTATTAACACGCGTCGACTGAGCGTAGAAAATACGCCATGTGTATAGGCCTATGGAGGTGCTACTGGGAATGTTCCTCCATTGAAAAGGGAAGTACTTCCGCCAGGCTAGTTGTGCTGCCTGGGGACCGGCCGTGGTCCAATAGTTCTTAGTTGGACCTTGTATATATATCGAATCTGTGATTATTTCTTTTGCGCGATTTATGTCTCGCATTCGATTGTGAACCTTATGTGTAGTAGGATACCAGTTACGTATTTACGATGAATGTTGTCTTTGTATGGAGCATATTTCCGAGAGCGACGGTATCGCCATCTGTTGGCATCTTTGCTATAACTTGTGGGTAGTAGTTCCCCACAGGCCCTTAGCGTTCTTACAGACGAGCGACGCTTTACCGTCGCCGTGTGTCGCAAAGAGACGCGCAAAGGAGACGCGCACATAGACTTTACGGTCGCAGTGGGTCGCGCGACTGTCGCGCGACCCTCTACGACCGCAAAGTGTCGCTGGTCTGTAAGAGCCCTTAGATTGTATAGAGGGTACGAGCTACCATGTTTTGGTGAGACAAAAATTTTGATAATAATGAGTTGAAAATGTAAGATAATAAAAATAGTTCACTGAGTAATTACAACAAAAACGCCTCATTAAAAAGAACATTTTACATTTTATTATTTTAGTAGTGCGTTCCACCTCACTGTTTTATATTTGGTTTAAACAGAACAATTTCCGGAAAACATACTATAGGTACTAGCACAGTAACCAATCGATCAAATTGTAGATACGTGCTATAATTTAAACACAACAAAAATATGTTTTTCTATCTCTTATTTTTAAACTTCTCAAAAGAAAATTAACAATTACTAAAAAATGTTTCCACCCCTGCTTCGGTATTGTTTCGTGATCGGATGGGGATCGTATGATGTTTGTATGTAAAACAACGCTAAACACAAAGCTCATCCGTTTCCCTTACGATCACGTTAGAAAAAAAAGAACGTCTTTTTTTAACCCGAAAACTGTCAAAATAATGTCAAAATTAACGGAATGGCTTCGTATCGTAACAAAAATTTGTTAACAGAATTAGGCCCCTGGTATATTAGACAGTCTGTTATACCGGCAACAAAACTTTTGTTCGAAATGGGCATGGCATACTCTACGATAGGTACTTGTAAACATGTTCCTTTGGTAATTCAAGGATACGTCCCCCAACACATGCAATCCAAAAATCTAAACGGGCAGGGTCCTTCGTTGGGTTCGGAAATAGGTGAAGAGTTGGATGAGAAGCTGAAAAAAAAAAGTTTGGTCAATATTAAACAAGAAAACTAGATAAAAATAAGTACTAACCAGAATCTTTCCATAACTACTTTTTTACGTACCACCAGCTTCAAAGCATCCAGAAACGCAACACTTCTTATCCGACATAATGAAGTAAACTTATCTGCCCTTTAATCCCCGACATTCAAAACTTTCCGGTGATAATAAAGTACTATTTGTCTTGGTTCAAAACAAATAATTTTTTACATTTTTCAAAATCGCGCTCCATGACAGACATGACAGTTTTTTTTAAAAGTGTTGTCAGAAGCAAATAGTGAATTTTCTACCAATTTTATATATTGTTCACAACTTGGATGGACAATCAAAGAAGGATGTCACTTTAGACCTGTCAAATAATTTGACACCTATTAATCGTTATAACAAAATTATATTCTTCAAAAAATCGCTTATTTTTAGTTATTTCAAAAATAGCAACTCAAATAAAATAATGTAGTGTGGAAAAATTAAAATGATTATCAAAAAATAGCCACTTGATTACAATTGTTCTGAAGTGTTATTTTTGAAAATCATACGAGCGACTTTTCAGTAGAAAATGTCAAAATTACTATGGAGATCATGCATCTTTCTACTGCCAAGTCGCTCGTATGATTTTCAAAAATCGCACTTCTGCATTTGAATGCAGCCATTATGAACATTCTTTCTTTTTTTCGTTCCATTACAAGCAAACACGATGTCGCTCTGAAGTTATTTTCACATTGCTTGTTGCTTTTATATACAATTTCACTATAAACTAACTCGCGAAACGGAACTTATACCTATGTCAGAAATACATAGAGCGATTATCTTATGCGAAACTTCTTGGTCAAAAGCTATTTTAGTTAGAGACAAGAAGCTTATATAGTATATAAGCTTCTTGGTCAGAGACTTCTTTATAATAGAAGTCTTTGATTAATCAATAAGGACCAAATTATATCTACTTAACGCGCCGAATTATTATGCGTCCGTAGGTAGAACGCTGCGTTTGTACGCTCGAAATTGTATGAATTTCTATGCAACGAATTACATCAATCGCTGCCGTTCGTAGGGCGTGCGCCGCGCCGTGACGCGACGCTCGGACTCAAGATCATTATTAGTCTTGCCTAACTATCAATAATTTCGATTGATTTAAAACAATTGATACTATCGACAGTATTAAGATGCAATAGAGTTATGAATAGTATCAATTTGTCATAAAGTAACTTGATACTCTCGATAGCATTATAGCTTTTTAGCGTTTCAGGGTCACAATAGTATCGATCCTACTTTCACTATTGTTAGGCAACTAATAGGTATAAGTTATATTCCGAGAGATAAGTGTACTTTTTGCAACTATCAGCAGCAAGGCTGATTCAGTGTTTATGGGGTGTAGAGCTTTTCTGTAATGGGGATGGACCAGGTCTGCCTGCATAACTCCAGTCGGTTTAGGAGTTACTGATGATTAAAGGTCTGTAAAAAATTAACGATCATCTGCAAGGCTGATCGTATGTTATTGTTGTAGTATGCACTGTAGCTATGTGAACAGTACAAAAACTGACATGGTTCATCAAGGTTCATCAATCGGTTTAGGAGATACAGCCGTTCAAAGGTCGGAACTTTGACTGGCTGTATCTCCTAAACCGACTGACAGAACTTGACAGTTTTTGTACTGTTCACACTGCTACAGTACATACTACAACAATATCATACGATCAGCCGTGCAGCTGATCGTTAATTTTTTACAGACCTTTAATCATCAGTAACTCCTAAACCGACTGGAGTTATGCAGGCAGACCTGGTTTATCCCCATCACAGAGATGCTCTACACCCCATAAATACTGAATCAGCCTTGCTGCTGATGGTTGCAAAAAGTACACTTATCTCTTATACTATTACATTTCAGTGCATCGCAAAAAAAGCAAACTGAGAGTACGCGCGTTTGACGAGCGTTTCGCACGCCCGTTACCTATAATTTAGTCCTAAATCGTCTTATTGGCAAAGTGATTGGTAATCATTATGTATGACAAATAACCTCAACATTTTTTTTCGATTTAACTAATATTCCGCATTATAAAATTAAATTAAATTACTACCATTGTAAATGGAATATACCTATAGTTTTTCTATATCAATATTTAACTGTATAATTCAACAAAATAAAAAATTGTTTGACAGGTTTTCTAATGTATGGTAAGTGGTCGTTCTTCGTTGTCAACAACTGTTTGTCTTCCAAAAACAAATAGATGATAAGAAAAAAAGTTCTACTAATTAGAAGAAAATATAATAATGGGCAACATTATTTCACTAACATACGTAACAGATTGACGTTTATCTAGCTCTGTCACTCTTATAGCAATCTGTGTGGGACTGCAAGGATTGACTATATCTGTCTAGTTCTGTCACTCTTATGACTATCTGTGTGAGACTGTAAGGGTTGACGATACATGTTTTTGTACAGTTTGATAGTGGAGAGTGCTTGGTGCTACTTTATCTTTGGATTATAGCGCCACCTATAAGTCTCTGCGTGGTCAATTGTTATTTTCTTGTTGACAAAGTCGTTGTTCGAAGATTGAAGTCACTGGAGAACAGTTCAAGCGCCCATCTGTCTCATTTACAGATTTATTAGGTATCAAACCTAATGTGGCAGGTATTTTGCCCCGTTTGTCATCCGATTGATTCTTATCAGAGTCACACCTCTTTTTACAAAGGTGCCAGTCAGGCTGAGATTCAGAGACGATTTTTAAGTCATAGTTCGAACTCCCGTATGTCAAAACCGATGCTAAGTTCAATTTTCGTATTCAGAGTCGAGTAAAACTTTGCTTAGTCTGAACTCAAACTAAGCCGAGCATTAGTTTCCGAAATCGGCGACTTAAGTCCTACTTTGGCCCTACTCAGCAAGGAATCAGGGCCATAATGCCAAAAATTGCCAGCAAAACGAAAAATAATCCTTAATGTAATGTCAAAGTCCCTTTGACATATTTATCATAAATATTTGTTTGAAACAAGAAAATTCGGAACAAATCAATGGTTTTTAAATAAAATGGACAATATCACAATATTGGCCGTGTTATTGTCCAATTTCTGGAGTATGTTGTGTTGAGAAATTAAGATTTTTACGAGGATTGTTCAAGTCTTCAAGTCCTGTTCCACTTCGTCAGCAAGAATAAAGATCCCTTTTGATGGTGCTTTCGATTACATAACGAAAGTAAATTAACCGATCCCCACATAACCGATACCCAGTATTAAAAACATGATTGTTACTTTGATTAATGGAGAGCGACATTATACAAAGGATACCTACCAATATTGTGATGTGTAATGTAATCTACCACTGCGCATTGATTATGCGTGGTAAACTACCTAATGCCTCAACACCCACCTTGACGGAATGCCTGTGCCGGAGAGTTTGTGAAGTTCCCATACTTTTTACTCGACAAAGCTTTTCTCAACACTCAACATCCTTGGTTATGTCAGCATCAATGTTCATATCTTATCTCCCTAAATAGGTGAGTAATAGTCTTTAATTTAATAATCAACGCATTCGTGGACAGTGACCGGCTATAGCAGTAATAATAAAAGTTCTATTGTGTCTCATTCACTGCCCGCGAACGTGTTAAGATGGCTGTGTGATTTTGGCTTACAATTTGCCACCCCGTATCTCTCTGTGGGTGTTGTACAAGGTGACTAAAGGATAAGGGTATCTTATGCAGTGTATTTGTCTATGAAAACCTAGTAGCCACCTATCGCCGCTTTACACATTATTCGCTGTTTACATTACACCTACAATATGCTAAAAGAGCTTTGCTATGACTGCTTGCAAGACAGTTGGTAGTTGTATATGTATGTGGTATATCATCTGTGCGGATTCAAACCCAAATCCTCACGGTTAAGTGTCGATACCTCCGAATCGCACCACCAATCTCGAAAACTTGATTTAATTTATAATTATAATAATAATATTATTATGGACAAGTCTTGTGATCCCATAGCAATAAAAGTTTAGCGATTAGATTACATACCTAGCAGTATAATAAACATAATTTTTATTTTCAGGCCGCCGTTGCACAAACGATGAAAATGTTTGATGTTGCAGCGTGATGGACAAATAATTATAGGTACCGGCCGCGGCCCACACACTGTGTATGTGCTTACTCCCTTTTTGAATCCCAGCTCGAGAGCTCTACAAAAAAATTATAATTATGTGGAAGTTCAGACCAGAAATGTTTTGGCTCGCGTGTTTGGTGCCCTAAAAATCTGATTTGAGTGTTTATATTGGACTGAGCACAAAAATAAAGCAATATATCTAATTGTGGCATACTGTGTGTGTAGTTCTGAAGTGCGATTTTTGAAAATCTTACGAGCGACTTGGCAGTAGAAAGTGTCAAAATTACTATGGAGATTATGCATCTTTCTACTGCCAAGTCGCTCGTAAGATTTTCAAAAATCGCACTTCTGCAATGCCAATAAAGTGCTGAAAGAAGATAAGGAGTATGAAGAACAACATTATTGAATAATATCTAGTTGTCCACTTTTATTAAAATTATTTCTTTGTATTGTATTGTATTGCATTGTGTCATAAATATTTTGTGTAAATAAACCCCTTTTATTAAAATTTCCATAAATCAAACCTTGTTTTATTTTTAATGTAATTTTTCATCTTAGTTTTTTACGTTTCATTAATTTATTAGCCGATTTTACGCAGAAGCGATTCAAATCACCCGCGTAGTTTGAATTTTCCATTGTGTTCCATTAGCGTCGGGCCATCTTTGACAAAATCTTCTACCTCTTTTACTCTTAGGACGACTTCGTATGGTTCTATCACTTCATTCTTTCATGTAGCAGTTTTAACACCTTGGCAACACCATGCCATAGAGTGTCTACTGAATGAACGAATGATAACTCGTACTTAGCCGAGTAGTGGCTTAGCACCGGTTGAAACTTGACTGTGAATACCAAAAAGTAAGTTCGCGTTAAGTACTACTTTGGCTGTCTTGGCTTAGTTCGTGCTTAGCACGTCTTAACGAATCGTCTCTGAATCTCAGCCTCAGAGTTATAACCAGATTTATAGCGGTTTTCACCACCCATAATCCTTTCCAGGTTCTCAACAGATTTATAGCGATTTTCATCACCCATAATCCGTTCCAGGTTGTCAACAGAATTATAGCGATTTTCATCACCCATAATCCGTTTCGGCTCAGTTTTCGCTGGCCTATTTGATAAGAAATTAATCTCATCCACAACCACATCTCTGACACTCACAAACTTTTCCTCTACCACTTCCCATTAGACAAAAATTCCCCTCCATTATCACAATATAAGTTGACAATACTCAAACCAAAATGAGCTTCACTTTTTGCAACATAATCTCGAAACGCAACAAAAACATCTGATTTACGAGCTAGCAGGTAGGTGACACAGTAATGCGTGTATTCATCTATAAAAACAACAAAATAATTTTTGCCGTCAATGGTCGAAGGAGTAACTTGACCGGAAACATCTGTATGCAGTTTAAATAGAGCTCTTTTTAAATTTTGTTTTGTTTTCGATTTGTTAAATGGTAAACATGCTTGTTTTCCTTGAATACAAGCTTCACACAGTTTACCGTTTGGAGTAATATTATCAATTTTCTCAATATCAGAAAAAAGTTTCTTTCTTTTTATTTCCATAAATTTTGATTTGCCAATATGGCCCAACCTCTGATGCCACAATTCATAATTATTATTTACGACTCTATTTAATGAGCATTCAGTGTTTAAAGCACTTTTATCAAGCAGAAAGTTAATGCCAATTAGATTGTTCAAAGACTCACCCTTTATTACCGGCTTACCATCATTGTAAACAAGGACGCCTCCGTGTTTATCAAATACGACAGTCATTCCCGCTTGTTGCATTTTCTTTACGGACAACAAGTTGTATGGGATGTCGGAGCAGAAAAGAACATCCTGTAGTACGCCTTGTACGCCCATCTTACTGGTGACCGGGAGATTTCCTTTCTTCGTCGCTTGTATAAACATGCCATTTTTCGCAATAGAAATGTTAATAGGTTGATCTAGCTTAGTAAAGTTCCGCGCCAAATCATCTCGATTTATCAAATGATCTGAAGCACCAGAATCCAAAACAAAAGTGATGTTGTTGTGTCCATCGTTTATCTCATTCGTATCATTGTTCGTCATAAAAGCAAATCCGGATGTATTTGAAGTGTGCGGTTCAGAACTCACTACCTGAATTGTTCTAAGGTTTGTTCTTTTGTGTTCAATGGCTCTTTTGTATGCATAACAATTCCCTTTTAAGTGTCCCGGTTTGCCACAGTAATAACATTTCTTTTGTTTAAAGTTGTTCTTGAGAGGTTTTACTGACTTTACTTTTTGTTGATGATTTATTGGAACCCTTGTAGGTGGTGTATTTTGTGGTCTCCATGTTTTAGCCTGAAGTATTTTTAAGCTTGTATCATGCCCTTCGTTTGTCAGCTTCACTTCATGATCTAATAATCGTGTTTTCACAAAAGCTAATGTCATATTATCTTCAGCCAATGTCTCTATTGCGGTGACGATGCTGCTGTAGCTTTTCGGAAGTGTCATAAACAGGTGGGTCACTTTATCGGATTCCTCTAACTTTGCGCCTGCGGCCATAAGTTCCGTAACTAATTCATCAAACATTTGGAAATGTTTAAACAAAGTGGTTTCACTGTTCAGCTTTAAGTTCAGCAACCTTTTTCTTAGTGATAACTGGGTCGCTACACTTTTTCTTTCAAAAATAGAGTCGAGCTTAGCGAAAATTTGCTTTGCTGTATCTTGTTCAGTGGTCAGACCTAGTAACGAATCTGATAAGAACTCTATGATGGTGTTCTTGGCTGATGCATTCTTCTTAATCCACTCAGCACTTTGTTCCGTCGGAGCTTCATCGTCGATAACGTTCAGTACGTCAAGTTCACGTAATAGGTTGCGAATTCGAAGTTTCCACACACTATACTTTTCTCCATTAAATTGTGTAATGTTTCTTCTGGATCTTGAATTATCCATTTTTATAAACACTAGAACTCACAGAGATTTAAAAAGTACAAGTTCGAACTATTTCACAGAATGCACAGAAAGTGTTAATTTAGTGTTTATTATAATTCCACTTTTTATTTATATTTTTACTATCACTTTGGCTTAGCACTCTGGGCCCATAACCTGTTGGGGTTAAATGGACATCAAAGGAAAGACCAAGTTAAGGATATCAATAATAATCGTTTATTATCCTTTTACTTATATATCTTGGAAGGTGTGTTTAGCTAATATTATGTGAGACGTGCGGTACCATGCCGGACTAAGTGAATACGCAGACTGTGGGAATGCAGGGATTTTAGTTAAGTGGTTGCATAGGGCTCTGTTCCATAAAAACAATATTTACGAGTTAGATAGAGAAGGACTACAGTGTTGAAGTAAGATAGATTTATTTTTGTTATAATCCAACAGCAACTTCACCCGTTGAATGAGGGCAGCGCTGGACCGGTCGTTGTGGCGATCCTTGGGTCTATGTCCAGCAGTGTATGCCAATCGGCAGAGAAATCATACTAGGGGAGTTGAAGCCTAATATTTAGAAACAAAACAAAAAAAAATCAATAAAAGTAATATCACATTTATCTTCTTGTAGGAGTTTAAGGAATACTTAACAAACAAATTATTTTCCTTATTTCTAAAGTGCACAACTGACATTGGCAATCTATAATTATAAATATAGCAATGTAGGTAGGTATGTGACTTAGAGTATAAAGGACAACCGCCGCTCTCCCTTGAAAAAATACCATAAAATGTATATGAGTTTTGACTGAAGTCAAATGTGTAATAAATTATGGGGTTTTATAAAAACGACTCAGATAGTATCATTTATTTTTATTTAACGAGTTATTTAGTCATTTATTATCAATAAATTATAAAAAAGCATCAACCCCAAAGTGGCTGTCAATGTTGTTTAGTAGGTGATGCAAGCACAATGTTTTTTTTATATAAAAATGATAAAAACTAATAAATCATTATAAAAAAAACTAATGCCTGCAGTTAGTTTCTAGTGTTCCATAGTCCATAATAAAAATAGAATTACGGTTATAAATTTTTTGATATTATGTGCCGGATGTGGTTTTTTATTTATATTATTAGGAAAAAAAAATACCCAATTTGATCTCACTGAAGGACAAAGTCTCCTCTCACAAATGAGACATTAAGTGGACCATATTCCACCATGCAGGACCAATCAGTATTATTACTGTCATAAGACTTCATTATGCCTTTTTTTTACAGGTCACATTTGACATGAAGATTGGTGACGAAAACATTGGCTCCATAACTATTGGTCTCTTTGGAAAGACTGTCCCCAGAACTGTGGAGAACTTCTTCCAATTAGCCCAGAAACCAGAGGGGGAGGGCTACAAGGGGAGCAAGTTCCACAGAGTCATTGACAACTTCATGATCCAGGGTGGTGACTTCACCAAGGGAGACGGCACTGGTGGTAATTATATCATTAGATTTTTCATTATATCTCCAAAGCTTGAAAAAGTGAAGTAGATAGTTTTTTGAGAAATAAGTATGTAAATCTTGTGGATTTTATCCTTTTATCTTATCTTACTAAACATATTCATAAATACATGATACATTTTCATAGCCCAAAGAATTGCTAAACTTAAGTGGCAGTGGGCGGGGCACATTGCTCGCAGAACCGATGGCCGGTGGGGCCAAAAAGTTCTCGAGTGGCGACCGCGTACCGGAAAGCGCAGCGTGGGTAGGCCCCTCACACGGTGGACCGACGACCTGGTGAAGGCGGCGGGAAAACGTTGGATGAGGGCAGCGCAGGACCGGTCGTTATGGCGATCCTTGGGGGAGGCCTATGTCCAGCAGTGGACGTCCATCGGCTGAGATGATGATGATGACTAAACATTTTTCTTTATTATATTGAAAATAATGTGCAAAACATTAAATGGACCCCAAGGATGCATAACAAAATGGAACTACTGAACTAATTCGGAAGGCTTTCACAAAAGTACAGGGCTTGATTTGGATTAATGTTCAGTTTATTACATAACTTATTTCAATACAATAAACCGCTCAAAGTTTACGAGTGCATAAAGTTTTCAAGTACACTGTATTTCAGTGGTCACTAGTCTTAAATCTAAACTATTATAAAACTGTAACAGAAGTGTGTCTGTACATTGAAGATATTTACAAAAAAATAATAATTTTTAATGTGTAAATATATTTTTATCCATATATTATAACTCTAGTGTTTTGGAACTACCTAAGGATCTGCTATATAAAGATGACGTAATAATATAGGTATTTTATTAAGCAAACAACCCTTTTTTCCTCAGGACGTAGTATCTATGGTGAGCGTTTCGAAGACGAGAACTTCAAGCTCCGTCATTATGGCTCTGGTTGGTTGTCTATGGCCAACGCTGGAAAGGACACCAATGGCTCCCAGTTCTTCATTACCACCACCAAGACACCCTGGCTAGACGGCAGGCACGTTGTCTTTGGCAAGATCATTAAAGGCATGGTATGTATCATTTTAGAAACTGCCTTCACACAATAATGTTGTTATTATTGTGTGAAGGCTTGAAATTTTATTTAATTAATTTTGAGGATCAGCTATAAAAATAATCAAATATTCAGATTTTCATTCTCAGAATATAATATTTTAGATAAAACTATTTCAAGATTCAAGGTTATACAATATACAGACATAACACAAGGTGTTACAGAAGTAAAAATTAAAATTGAAAACTTTTAAGGATCGGTTAAGACCATCAAACTGAACAACTTTCACTATGGGACCAACATCGAAATCGCGAAAAAAAAAATCTTTTGTCCCATACATTTAGCTCGAGTAGATCTGTAGTTTAGTATGGAACATCGCAAACGCATCGTATCATGGCGATTATGGCAAATCTCCCCATTTTGGGGGAGGCCAATGTCCAGCAGTGGACGTCTATCGGCTGGTATGATGATGATGATTTTTTTTTTCGCAATTTTGATATTGGTCCCATAGTGAAAGTTGTTCAGTTTGATGGTCTTAACCCACCCCCTTAAATGTTTATTTGTATTTTTGTAACACCCTGTAAAATGAGAATAAAAATGTACAGAAGACATTTTTAAAACTTATTTTATGAAGATTGCAAGATAATAGTATTTTATAAGAATAGAGTGTTTCCCATCAATTCAATAAGTACTTTTATCAGTCTATCTTATCTTTCATGTCAATCAGTTTAAGTTAGACAACAAAATACCTTTAATTAACTGCCATGCCAGCTGAAATTGCATTGTTTCATGGATTCATTGGTGACCATTTCATTTCGCAATGGTTCCATTTAGAATTGTGATAACATTAATGGCTGAAAAAAATAGTGGCATTGTTTTAAACCAAAACATGGTGTTGTTCACCATTCTGCATTGTTGACACACAGGTGATACAGGTGTTGCCTAGTACAGTATCTTGTATTGTATAATATGTCATGTTACTTTGTAATATTATTTAATAGGTTGGTTTAGTTAGACCATAAAAACTGAACAACTAACTGAACAACTTTGACTGTGTGGAGCCAACATTGAAATAATATTTAAAAAAAAATTGCTGCTCCATTCTATACCTTGAAGTAGAGTCTATAGTAGCCAGTACAGTTTTGAATGAAACAGCTGATTTTTAAACATTCTTATGGTGAAAAGTTGTTCAGTTTGATGGTCCAGCTAAACCACCCCATTCAATAATACTGGGGTGTTTTGTTTACACCCTGTGTATAAGAAATACTGAAATGTTAGGGTTGAACCTCATCTGGCAGCACCGCATCGCCTTTTTCTGTCACTCAGGAACGTCATTTGCTGAAGCAAATAAGATAGACGGAACGCGATAGCGCGCGGCAGTGCTGCGGCGTTCCGTCTATCTTATTTGATCTATCAAATGACATTCCTGAGTGACAGAAAAGGATGGAGCGACAGAAAAAGGCGATGCGGTGCTGCCAGATGAGGTTCAACCCTTATTCAGTTACTGCTAATGTAGTTTAGAGTTTATTTAAATATCCAACAAAAAATTTGTTGCTTTGCTGCTCTATAAATAAATTATTCTTGCAGGTTGCAACTAAATATTTAATCTATTTATTATTACACCATGACTTTATTGATTTTCTCTTATCCATAAAACACCAATATTAAGAATAGATTAAATTCCAAACAAAATAAAATCTTAATAATATCTGAAAGTACAAATGCAATGTCTGGGCTGCGTTCAGAACCTACACCCTATGTGCACCCAGAGTGCACCCCGAGCGCAACTTTTCGCACTAAACCCCATTCAGAGCCTCAATGAAAGACGTTCTACCATAGAGCGAGTTGAAAAAACAACCGCACCCAAACGTCGTGTACGCAGCACTGTATTCCTAGTAAACATTTACAGTTTACAACTCACATCCTTTCCAATGAACACAAAGAATTAACAATGTTTGTTATTTGCAGGATGTTGTTCGCAAGATTGAGAAAACTGTAACTGGACCCAACGACCGTCCCACTAAGGATGTGGTTATTGCCGACACCCACACTGAAGTAGTGACGGAACCCTTCGCTGTTGCAAAAGACAATGCTCAATAACAAGAAGAATATATTATTAGTTCTATGTAACTGTTTAGTTCATGAGATTCTCTTTTCCAGTGCATTTACTTGTAAGGTCTAAATGATATTTTTTTATATTATGACTCAATCCAGAACGAAAGACAGTAATTTTTTATTTTCATTTCTTGTTTTGATTATAATATGTATAGTATAAATAAAATATTTGTAATCTAGCTCATACTTTTTATTTGTTTTAAACACTTTTCTGCTTCGTCTTTGACATCATCATTTTTGGTAGTAGCGCCTATTTTCCAGCCGTGTCCACAATTTTTTCTAGCTTCCTCCAACAAATTTTTCTTCAAGTACGCTTGTCCTAGATTCACGTACATTGCACCTAAGTCTTCCATTTTGAGTGACTTTCCTAAATCAATGGCGTCTTTGAAATATTTTATAGATTCGTCAGATTTGCCAAGTTGGTCACAAACGGTTCCAATGTCATTGAGTTGGATGACTATGTGCTCCTGGTCGATGTCCGTCACTTCCCTCATGCGATCCAATGAGCTGATCATCAATTTAAGTCCTTGTTCTTGTTTATTGCATTCAAGAAAGAGTCTCCCATACCAATCTTCTGTCATAGCAATGAGTTTCTTAGTTTCCTCACTGGGTTCCTTTTCAAATGCAGTGTTAAGTTTTTGTAAACACCAATCGTAGCCTAACTGGGCAGTAGTATATTCTTTTTTCAAGTGGCTGATTCTTGCCAGTTTTACGCTTATGTGAACTATGCGGGGATCGTCTTCTGTTGCTCCGTCAGTCATGATCCTTTGAGATACAGAAATAAATAGTGTCTTTGCTTTATCGAGTTGTTCTCTTTCTAGAGCTAGATTTGCCATGACGTCGTAGATGTATGTTATACCTAGGTGGTGACGTAGGTTTTGGGCTTGCCTTAACGCTACATGAAGAAGTTGTTCAGCTTTTACATATTCAGTTCTTTGAATGAATAGTACACAGTGTTTAATTGTTTTAATAAGTTCGTCTTCAGCAGTTAGTTTCTTGTCGAAGCCTAGCCAAGTAAACAGTGAGAACCCAAGTGTTAATGGCACTGCAGCTATGATTTTAGGTTTTCTGTTGGCAATAACAGATGGTACATATTTGTAGCTTACTTTCAATCGTGATAGACTATTCCAAATCAAGCGGAATCTTGTAGACATAGTAAAAACAAAACTTAACTGATTATGATTATATAACCTATAATTTGGCAGATTGAAATTCTTGCCTAAACTGCTTATTGATGATTCATAACATAACAAAGTATAAAAAATTTTCACAGAGAAGTCAGGATGTAATCAGAAGAATTCTACTAATTCTTAAAATTCAACTATTCCCACAAAATTCATCCCTGAAATTGTCTCACTTGTCATTATGCTTGTCATTAACAGGCCTATGACAGCTTAGTTCTGGTGTAGCCGTTGTGGCGCTGTTTCCCATCGTCCTCATTGGAAAATTTGTTCAATGAGGACGAGATACAACGCCATATTGAACTTACAACAACAGCAGCCTCATGCCGTGTTGTTGCGTCAGAAGCTTATATCTTGTGATTTTCCTGGTATTTTAGCTTGAGTTTAGAATCCTTGAGAAGCCTCAATTCTTCTCCGTCGTATGACATAATAATATCGTTGAATAGTTTGTTCCTTGGTCAAATATCCCTATTTTTGCATCCTGGAATCAGTGTATACATACCTATAACTACAAGTTCTATACACATTAATTTGACGACAGAACGCCACAACGGAAACAATGGAACTAAGTGCAAATTTCACTGTCGCATCTGTAGCTTGCTACATATCAGTAATCTGTGGTCATTAAAACGGTAGTGATTCCATCAGTGTTGCCAGCCGGATCTTGTCGAAAGTAACCGGAATTAGATTAAAAAGTAACCTTTTTGTGTGAAAAGTAACCTTTCATATTTTTTTCCAGTAATAAAGTTTTAAAAGTCGATGAACAGATGTTTGTTCTATTAACTTACAAAAATGAAAAAATTCAGTAGCGTTTTCCATTTTAAGTTGCATTTTCATCCGATTGATTGATCGAGCGAGTATGTGAGACTACTTAGACCATTTTTAGTCATTCGTGATTTGGTACTTACCTATAAATATTAGTGCGAGAGAGAAAACAGAGAAAATTTTGTTTTTAAGAGTTGCACTCACTACGTTACGAACTTTTGCTTTATAAAACAGTGCAAAAATATGAAAAAGCATTGCATTTCATGGAAAAATATGATTGATAATACAAATTCCGAAAAATCACCTAAAAGTAACCTTATGAATCGTGTAACCTAAAAGTAACCTGACAGAGCTAAAAATCACATAAAAGGTTACAAAAGTAACCTTCTGGCAACACTGGATTCCATTCTCTTTGTGTCATATGTCAAATGTCAGGCGAGGCGGCTATGACAGCTTTAGTTCCGATAGGTCCGTTGTGGCGCTGTACTCAGTTGTTTCCATCATAGGACGCCATATTGAACTTACAGCAGCAGCGTCATGCCGTGTTGTTGCTTCAGAAGAATGTATAGATAAATTACCCAAAATCTTGTGTTTTTTCTGATATTTTCGCTCGAGTTAAGAGTCCTGGAGAAGCCCTAATTCTTCTCCGTTGTATGACAAAATAATATCGTTGATTAGATGGTTCAATTGGCTCATCATCATCATAATCAACCTATAAACGTCCCACTGCAGGGCACTGGCCTACCCTCAGGGAGGGTGTATGGGCATTAGTCCACCACGTGTGCCCAATGCAGATTGGTAGACTTCACATACACATCGAAATTTTATTTTCAGTGTGTGCAAGTTTCCTCACGATGTTTTCCTTCACCGTTTGAGAACAGTGGTACATGGCATAGAAAAACTCATTTGATTACATGGTTCCTTGGTCAAACATCCCTATTTTTGCATTCTGGAATTACCGTAGAAAGAGAAGGTACTAGAAGGAAGCACGTGTCTTGTCATATTTACTCAATGATGCACATAGCAAATTCGCTCTAGTTAAAAAAGGAGATCGCTACCTTATTGCTGTCCTTATCGGCATAACCACTTTTTTGTACTGACTCCACCTGACTCCGACATGTCACTTCATATAAATTGTATAGGATTTTATGACTACCGCTAGCTCATACCCGATTACACTAACATTCCGTCTACCAGGATAAGCGAAAAATTCTTCGTCTATGGGAATTACTGTGTACATAGACATACCTATAACTGCAAGTTCTACAACGTGTTAATGAATTAACGCAAAACTAGAAAGTAGTTTGTTTAGAATCGAGAGCAGAGTCGAATTATCATGGTTTCAACATAGGTAATTTTTTTCAAAATATTAAATAATTTGTTTGCAAAATTTAAAATTTTCTGAACCCAATGTCAACCCACCGCACGGGCACACTCACCCTACTTACTACCAAAACAAGATTATAAAAATGTATCCATGAGTACGTTAGCGCTTTCTTTCAGTGCTGAAATGATAACAATTCATTTTTGCCTCAAAACTTTAAATGCGAATAACTTTATATTTTAAATATAAAAATAATAAAATTATTGTTTCAATCTAATTATTTTGTTATAAATCAGTTGGGGTGTATGAGGTTTTGCGTTCATTTATTAACACGTTGTATATTATAAATTAGCCAGATGAAAGCAGCGCCACAACGGATCTGTTGGAACTAAGGGAAAAATTTCACTGTCGCATCTGTAGCTTGCTACATATACGTATCAGTAATCTGTGGTCAATATCTTTTTTTTAGTAGGAACAATCTATAAAGGTTCTGGATACTGGTCTTTTTGAGCTATTCGTAATTTTTTTTAAATTAATTATTGTACACACGGCGACAGATCAAACTACCTATAGTTCGACCTTATGTCCATGAACATAGAGTTCAACTATGGGTAGGTTGATCTGTCGTCGTGTGTACAAGACAATACTCTTTTTTTAATCTTGCTTACAAAAACATGAACCAAAACTTATACTGGAGTGCGATTTTCGAAATTCACACCATCAAATCAGCAGTAGAAAACGGCATAATCTCCTTTGTTCTTCGTAATCTCCATTTTAATTTTGACATTTCTTACTGCTGATTTCTGCCGCCTGGACATGACTTGCCTTGGTTGGGTGACCTGGAAATCCTTAAACCGACTTCGAACCCAGGTTGGTCGCAGTAAGGACAACATGGTCAGGAGGGGATTCTCCGCTCCGGAAGCTCCACACAAGCAAGTCACATTTTGCGCATCTAGCAAAATGTGACTTGCTTGTGCGGAGCTCCACAAACGATGGCCCATCACACATCGTGCCCTGCGTGCCCTAACACCTGCACGCAGGAGGAGCTCATGACCGCTAGCGACGGTGCAGTATCGGGCAAGGTACTATTTAGCTACTTTGTTGTGTTGAAGTCGACACGATAAGCAAGCAACTGCTGATATGGACCAAGATTAGAACGTGTGACTCAAAAATCGCACTTTATTGTATATATTTGGATTTACGTAACTTTTTAGTATGCATCACAATCTGCTTGAAATCATGTTACAAATAAATAAAACCACATTGTAAAAATGGCGTCAAGCAAGTCTTGTAGTATTTGTCACGAAAGAAAGAAAAAGCACAGACTATTTTTTAGAGAACAAATTGTACGACGCCTTGACTTTAGAGATTGACGCATACAATATATGCGTCATATCCGTCATATCTTATATGACGATCCGGCGCAATAACTGAAGAAAACGGCTGCATTGGCTAGATCCCTTTGCCTTTCCATAAGGAAGAGTTTTATAGCAACAATCTTCACTATCAATACTATCATCATCACCAGTGCTGCCACCTTAGCGCTTTTGACACGAGAGCTAGCGCTTTTTTGGCATGTTTAGCACCGTATCACAGAATGAGGATCCGTAACGATTTTTGTTTTGAATGTAGTATTGAAGTACATTAAAAATCCTGAACATTGGTGTTTTTATTTTTTTCCTACGACCAAAAATGAGCGAGCTACGATCAATTGAATGCCGCAACTGTTGGGCGGCCAGTCGGCCACGCGGCGGAGTGCGTGACGTCACCGGGCATTACTGCGTACCGGTTACAAGGGACTTTAGTATTAAAAATATTATATCTCTCTATGTCCAAAATTTATAGAACCAAAAATGTTCTTGTGGGTGTGTTCTACAAGAAGCGTACATAAAAAGTGGGGTCATGCATACATCTTAAATTTTATATACTATTTTAAGTCCTAGAACCAATGTTAATTTACTACTAGAGCCCATGGCGGCTCGAATTTAGGGGTAGGGAGGAGGGGGGTAATTGACTTGGACAACATAAACGACCTGGGGGTCAATCGCGCTAATTATGAACGATACTACCAAAACAAAACCACAACCAAAAACGTTACGTTATGCACAATTCGTATCGCGCTAATTATATTAACGGTAACGATTTAGCTTTTTTTCTTGATCTACTTGATCAACTTGAACAACTCGAACAACATAAAGCACTCGAACAACTTGAAAAACATAAATAACTCAAACAACTTGGCCAACTTCGTCAACTTGAACAACATAAACAACTCGAACAACTTGGTCAACTGGAAAACTTGAATAACTTTATCGGGACCAAGTTGTTCGTGTTGTTCGAGTTGCCTAAGTTATTCTGGTTTTCTGAATTGTTCGAGTTGTTTATGTTGTCCAAGTTGGTCAAGTTGCTCGAGTTGCCTGAGTTGTTCGAGTTGTTTAGATCGTTTATGTTGTCCAAATCAATTACCAAATTATTTCCCCCACCACGCACACCTTCCCCCTCCTCCCTACCCCTAAATTCGAGCCGCCATGGGCTCTAGTAGAAAACTAACATCGGTTCTAGGACTTAAAATATCATATAAAATGTAAGATGTCTGCATGACTACCACTTTTTATGTACGCATCTTGTAGAACACATCCACGAGAACATTTTTGGTTCTATAAATTTTCGACATAGGACGCACCATATCCGAGATATAACATTTTTAATACTAAAGTCCCTTGTAACCGGTACACAGTAATGCCTCGTGACGTCACACGTGTCCGCGGGGCATTTTATTTTCGAGCACACTTCAAAATTCAATAACTTTGGAATTACTGGACCTATTTTCAAAATTCAAAAAGAATAATCATTGGTAAATAATAAAGAATAAAATGAAGCCTAGTTTTAACGGAATTGCCGTAGCATTACGGGACCTCATTTAGCGCCTAGAGGAGAATCTAGCGCTTTTTAAACGTATAATAAAGCAAAATTATTCATGTTTGAATATGCTATATTTGGTGGTTTTTGATTGGAATATGATAAAATATTGATAGCATATTGTGGTCAAAACATGTCCATAGAGTGTATAGTGTTCGGGAGATTCAAATACGAACGATTATCTGGGGACTAGTACGCCAACCCACAATAGCGACATTTAACACTTCACGCGAAAACAGAAAGAGAGCGGAACCGTGATATCGCGATATATCACGATCCCGCTATCGTGGGTTGGCGTACTAGTCCCGCTGAAGTGTTATCATTACCTAATTTTGCATAGGACGAATTGAATTATTTTAATCGACTTATAAATGGGTTTCGGAAAGGCTGATAATGATAAGACTATTAGAGAACTTTAAAGGACTAATTTATTCGATAAGAATTTAGCGCCGAATGTATTCCGTGCCGTGAAGTGAATGGAGAAGAAAGGTTACAATATTACACTTTAACGTAGAATAAAAGTATAGACCGTACACATTATTCTAGTTTTTATTTCACATTGATCGGTGCAATATTACCGAAGTTATAAGCGTGGGAAGTTGACGTAGGTTTTTTAAATCTCGTCAGTGTTCGCAAGTAGCGCGTGACGTCATCGTGTCCATACGGCACGGCGGGCGCCCGCCCGCCTCATATATGTCCGTTGTACATTTCGCGGGCAAGTTGTTTGCCTTCGTGCGCTCTGGTGTTTTAACTTATAATTATTGTTTCTTCTTGAAATTATAATGATCATTTTTTTTTTTTTTTTTTTTTTTTTTTTTTATCATTAACCTTGGAATTGTTCAATAAATCGTTAGTTTCAATGATTAATTAGACACTGCGAATAGAGAACCTTAAAAGTGCTAAAAAGCATATTACTAGCAATAACCAAGTAGGTAAAAGTTAAGTATCGTGCGGCACGAATTTTTGGGAAAGGACGCCCCCCCCCCCTTCATCCCTCAGAAGGGACCCCCCCTTTTTCTTAATAAATACAAGTTTGGGTGAAAATAACCCAAAATGAGACATTTTGGCAGGTTTAGGCGGTCTGGGGGTTAACCGCCTCCCATACTGGGGATCCCTCTGAGGGTCGACCCCCCCAAGGGGACCCCCCCTTGGGGGGGTCGACCCCCCCTCCCAATGTCGGCATTATGTCGAGACCCCCGCGTGGTCTAGGTTAGGTTGTGCAACGCCCCCCCCCCCCTACCGGCGTGATCCCATGGGGGTCACATAGACCCACTCCTAATGGCATTATGTCGACACGACACCTACTGGGGGGTCACACCCACTGGCGGACTAAGGGGGGGGGGCGGAGGGGCGGTCCGCCCCGGGCCCCCAGTCCTGGGGGGCCTCCGAATCTCGAGAAGAGAATCCCTTGGTTTTTAATCAAAACCAAAATAATGACGTTTATATAGCAAGTAAAGACACAGTTTAGAGTTGGAGGCCCGGGCCTCAGGAGGCCAGAAGCAGAACAGGTTCTGAGACTGCAGTTTGAAGTTGGAGGCCCCGTACGTTAGTCATTGAAAATCAAGAAAAGAAATAGAGTCAAAAATACTGCGAATTTGCGAGCTCGCTTCGCTTGCTAAATCTTTTTCAAGTTGTTATGCAGTTAGCATAATTATAAGTTCGCTTCGCTCGCTCCGGAGGCCCTGGCCTCCGGTACTGGGACTGCAGTTTGAAGTTGGAGGCCCCGTAAGTTAGTCATTGAAAGTCAAAGAAGGAAATAGAGTCCAAACCAAAATATTGCGAATTTGCGAGCTCGCTTTGCTCGCTCAATCTTTTTCAAGTTGTTATGCAGTTAGCATAATTATGAGCTCGCTTCTTGAAAGGTCAATGTGGTTGGAATTAGAATGTGTTTCGAAAATTTGAGTTTGCTTCGCTCGCTTGGTTTTTTTGATCGCTTTCTGTGCTTTGAGACTGAGTTCATGCTACAACCCAGTCATAATATTATAGAATCGTTCGCTCCGGTTTTAATTTTATACGCCAATATACTCACCTACTCTATTTCAAGATGAGCTCTACAATCGATTTATTATAAGCATTATATTATAAGCTCATTTCAGCTATTTGTTTAATACATCAATCGCCTCGATTTCGGCATGAGCTGAAAAAGTCGAGTTATAATGAAGCAAAATCTCGAGCTCGCTACGCTCGCTCCTGGCTAGACACATTGCACTAAAATCTTGAGCTCACTTTGCTTGCTCCAGAATTCAGTGAAGTCTCGAGCTTGCTTCGCTCGCTCTTGGTTTTGGATGGTACCTATGTCTTTTCATAGTATACAGTTGCAGTTGCACTGTTGGTGTGCAGTTAAATCTTGAGCTTACTTTGTTCGTTCGCTTCGCTCGCTCAATGATTTAAATCTTATTCCACTGATCTCATTATATTGCAGTAAAATTTCACTTAGCTTTGCCCGCTCCAGAATTCAGTGAAATCTCGAGCTCGCTTCGCTCGCTCTAGGTTTTACATTGTACGAATGTCAGGCTCGCTTCGCTCGCTCCGTGTTGTAGGACCTGGATCTCCCTGGGACAAAATACTTGCTACCTATGCCTATGGAAGGAAGGGGCTCCGATGTTAAGTTTTTGCCACGGCTCGAAAGAATTGTAGATATCAATTTCTGGAAAGACCGGGGGCCTCATTTATTGTTGTCGCCCCGGGCCTCCGGCGGGCTTAGTCCGCCACTGGTCACACCCACGTGGTCTGGGGGGATCTAAGGGGGGTCAAACGCCCCCCTCCCCCTTGATACTGACTGCTCTGAGTCGGACCGACTGCTAACCTAACCTAACCCAATGAAGTGAAGCGGCATGTGTGGACCCCCCCCAAATTCGTGCCTCAGGATACTAACCTAATGGATTTGCTTTTCTCATCACATTGTAAATTTTTTGAATTTTCGGATCCTCATGGTACGTAATTTTGTGGCCGTATTTTTACACTGAGGCACAATACAATATCTGATAGATGGAGTCATGTTTCAAAACAAAGTAGATCCGCGCGCGACGGGCACATTAGGGTAATTCTAACCGTTTTTTTTTTTTATTTTTTTTCTATTTTGTTCGAATCATTTGCTTCGATCGAATCCCCGAGTCGCTCGCGCGGAGTTGGGCACCGTGACGACATCAACGATATCGCGCCCGGTCCGCGGCTTAGACCGAAAATGTTAACTTTGCACTTTTATATCTCGTTCAGTTTTAAAGATAGAAAAATTAAAAAACACAGTTATTTTCGTAATTTTTTGTTTAATTTTTTGCATATAAAACAAAAAATGGTTATCTTCTTCATTGGAATCTAGCGCTTTTGTCACAGTTTTAGCGCGCTATCGACTCTTTGATGTGGCAGCCCTGATCATCACAAAAGTCATCGGATCGCGTCGATCGAGAGGTCTTTTGTTGGTGTCGTAATTTATAAATTTAATTAGAAAGCGAGTAAAACTAATAAGAATAAACATAATAAAGAGTGTGTGTATGTTTTTATGATGTTAATACATAGCTGACGCGACGCGGGGCTGGCTCACTAACTCGATTATTGGAGTCGAGTAGGTAATGCTGTCCTTCCACGGAGCTCGAAGGCTGTCGTAACTAACTAATGGCAAAACAGTGAGCGAAGAAAATGTATGTAATCAACGGTTCCGACTATCCACCCATCAGCGAGGACACATTTTGTAAATACGTTTTATACTATGAAATAACCAATTCAAGGTGAGTACAATTTACTATAGAAAACTACGTAAATGTACACTATGGCATGGCCTTGATGGTAAACATTGTTTTTTTTTGCAGGGTCCGTATTTGGGATTTGATTATATTGATACCGAACGCTCTATTTGTACTGTTCTTAGTGGTTAGGTTTAACAAGGCTCAATTAAAGTTGCGAGCGACGAGTAGTCCCATATTCCTGACATTTTACTCGCTGGTATGGGGGAACGTGATTATCAGTGTGGTGAGATGTGCCGTGTCGATGACGGTGAACGCGGCGGTGCCACTCGGGGGTCAGGTGGACAAGGTTCTGTGGGTGACCGTGCGGTTCTTCTTGCTCGCAACAGAAATGAGCGTTGTTATATTCGGATTGGCTTTTGGTAAGTAATTGAAATTTGTTTTGTACCTAATCTAGTAGTCTGATAGAGAAATCTGTACTTATGTATCGAAATATGCCTTGTTTTGTTAAAGTGTTTCTTATGATGTCTTTTTTGAAAAAGACATGCTTTACATTTTGGTTATTGCAGTAAATAGTCTTGGTTACGTAGGTACGGTACAGACATTTTATATGTATGTGTACTTGTAAAATGTAACTACTTACTCGTTTCACTGAGGCTAAATGTAACTTTGAAGTTTGTAACTAGATACCACATAATCGACATTCCAGGCTTGCCTTTTGAGGGAACTGGGCCTCAATTGCGCGATTTTATATTGTTTTGGTTTGGTTTAGTTTTGGTTTAGTTTTGGTTTAGATTTGGTTTAGCTGAAGTAAAAAAGCTAATGCGATATTTTTTTCTGAACGGTTAAATCTCACAATACAGAAAATTCGATCGAACGGACATCAAACGTTACGCCAACGTATCTTCCGAAAAAAAGCTAAATCGTTACCGTTAATATAATTTGTGCGATACGAATTGTGCATAACGTAATGTTTTTGGTTGTGGTATTGTTTTGGTAGTATCCTTCAAACTTAGGGTGATTGAGGCCCTGGTGTAATACATGGGTATAAACGACAGACAGAAATGTGTAAACAATAAGTAGCCAATAAAGTTTACAATTTTTCTACATGATGTCTAGAAGATAAATATTTGTTTATTTTGGTTTGTTCAATAATGAATAAATGAATAATATTTACATTATTCTGATCCTAAGCTGAAGCTAAGGGAAGCGGTAATAATGGCAGAAACATACAACCCAGAGGAATTAACTTGACACCTAGCTTAAACAATGTTGGTGTAAATAACAGCAAAAGAATAACTCGAAAATTCTAAAGCACAGGGACACATGCATCGGTGACTGAGATGCTATCGCTACTGGCCTTGCTTTAGAATTTTCGAGTTATTCTTTTGAGGTTATTTGTTATTATTTACACAAAAACGTCATTCGAGCCAGGTGTCAAGTTAATTCGCCTGGGTTGTAACAAACATGACTGAACTGGGATTTGAACCTCCTGTGGTTTGGCAGCCCTGATGTTAGCATCACTAATAACACAGAGTATTATAATTACTTTGTCTAATGATAATAAAAATATAATTGCAACAAAACTTTCAGGTCACCTGGACAGCCGAAGCAGTATTAGATATGTGCTCCTAGCCACCTCGTTCATATCCCTCGCATTCACCATCACTCAGGGAACCCTGGAAATAGTGACTCATGATGACAGGTTTGTTTATAATTTATATTAACTCCCTTTTTGTAAACAACAAACGAAGAGTAATAAAAAGGTAACTGTAACATAAACATCCTACTTCCTACTAATATTATAAATGCGAAAGTTTGTAAGTATGGATGGATGTTTGTTCCGCTTTCACGCAAAAACTGCTGAACGGATTTTGATGAAATTTGGCTACAGATAGACCATGGCCTGGATTAACACATAGGGTACTTTTTATCCGGGTAACGCAGACGAAGTCGCAAGCAATCAAAAGAGTGCAGAGAATAATATTAAATGGGAGAGAGAGGGTCATCTGATGAAGAGTTTTGTTCTTCTGTAGTTACGTCGTCGCAGGATTTATTAAATAATAGACGAAACTTTGATCGAAATAAAATGGTGTATTAACTAAAAATTGCTTCCAAACGGTAGTTAACCAGAGAACAGAGTCTCTTAAAAATTATAGCTAGGTAGGTAGAACAATAATCGAGGTACCCTACGAAAGCCTGTGCATACCATACGACTATTGCTAAATATAAATCTAAAGGCTAACACCTGACTATAAGATTCATAACGAGATGCGTTTTGGCATGCGGGTTAGGTACGTGGCTGCGCCATTTTGTGGTGGCTCACATGTGTTTTTGCATTTAAAAAGTTCTTGACATCACCTATTAGGGTGATCTCAAGGACTGGTTATTACTGAACATCAAGCACATTTGCTATTTAAACTGATGATTGGAAAAATAATCGCCACCAGGATGGAGCCACAATTTTAAGATTAAAATTACTATTTAAAGGTAAAGGTCACATAAACGTTAGTAAACAAATGATGAGTCAAAAGCATTGACCTAAGTCAATGGTCACATGAGTGCAGATTAATGTATTAATGGAAAGAAAGGTACCATCATCAATGCAATTCATTCATATGGTTAAAAACTTGAACTTGTATTGAAATACAAGAACCAGGGACCACCCTGAAGGGTTGTCATAATCTTTGCTACAATTACCATTCCAAATATGCAGCCATAGTATGATTTTAGCATATCAGGATGTAATCATGTGTTGAGAAGAAGGTGGCTAGGTTTTTTTTACTTCAAAATATACTACAATAGAAACCTAAAGCGCCTTATTCACGGTCCAGCCCCGCTGTACGTCCCGCCAAGGTCATACACGATGCACGATGCAAAAGCGCTCTATTCACGGTCCATCCCCGCTGTACGTCAACTCAATCGACGTACGTCAAGCCTACTCACGGTGCTTTTGCATCGTGCATCGTGCATGACCTTGGCGGGACGTACAGCAGAGCTGGACCGTGAATAAGGCGCTTTAGGCGCGGTTTATGTAGAAGTGACGGGGCGCGGGCGGGGTGCGGCAATATAAACCTACGTAAACGTACGTAGCTTAGCGTCGTTTGGAGAATTACACCCGCGCCTCCAGGCGACGTCGCCTGGTGGCGCGGGCGCGATTTTCCTTTACGACAAAAACGTCGGTATACTACGAACTATAAGGTTTATATTGGTGTTACTTTGACTATCCGCCACCGCCACACGTCTCTTCTGTATGAACAGCACCTTACCTGTTAGTAGCTTCTCGTGACACCCATATGGAAGAAATCGAGTGGTCTATTCGAAGAACTACATCTCTCAATCAATCATTTTCTTTAAACAATCTTGACCTTATACCAACATAAGCTAATGATATTTCTGTTTATTCTAGGTTCCATGTTGACTCAAGAAACTATGATCTGTTTGGACACGGCGGAATGCCATTCTTGTTCACGTCATCATTGATCTTTGCAATGATTTACTTATTAATACTGTTGCTCCCCTGGATTCCGTTGAGAGATTACTTGGCACTACCAAGTAAGTTTTGTTATAATTCTAATTGTTTATTGGTCCTATCAAATTATTATCATTAACAGGTTCAGGAAATACTGTTACGTTTTCAACTTCAATTTTTTCAGTGACATTAAGCTCTGCAAACAATATTTTCTAAGTAATAGGTCCTTTAATGCAACAAGATTTGACATTCCTGTTCTAGAATTAGGTCTGGATTCATGGATTCCAACAAAGCTAAGTTGTGTAAAATCAACTAACCAAATTGCTCAACTTTCCTCGCTCAACAGAATCAAGCTAAATATTATATTGGTTGGTTTTACACATCTCCGCTCCGCTTTGGTGGATACCAAGCCTAGTGCTTTAGGGTCATTGTACTTTGGTTTAAACATCTTAACAACAATAAAATTAATGTGTGTGGTTCATAACTGAAATTCACGAATACAGGTCCCTTGTAGATTGGTTGCCACTCAATAACCATATACCAAGTATCAATATCATCATCATCATTTTTTATCGTTCCACTTGCTGGCTCTTTTTTGTGGCACAGAGCAATGATTCATATTATAAGTACATATCTACAAAAAAGGTTTACTCAATAAATGTTCAAGGTGTTATCCAAGTAAAAATTCAAGTCCTAATCATAGGTCTGTGCCACTTTAACGCCTAAACCGATCAACCTATTGCGATTAGAAAAGCAGATGACTGAGATGGCCAGCGTGGAGACAGCATAACTATGTTAATGTTCGTAATTTTGTACCTTGAAAATGAAACAAATTCAACTAAGCCGAAGCTACGGGCAAACTGCATAAAGATGCGTTTCATGGTTACCAAATCTAGTGAATGAACAATTTTTTAAGTCGGTTCTTATAGTACCTAATTTCTCTTACAGCAGAAATTCTTGTTAGAATAAACATAATTAAGGAAATGTTTAGATTTTAGTTAAAAAAGATAGTGATTTAATATTTTATTAGCCTTGGCAATAACCTACTTGTAACTGCATAATATCATTATAGGCTATTATTACATTACATTACATAACTAATTAAATTATAATTATTACGAATTAATGTCTACTACCTCTTTTATATCTAAATTAGCTAATTAAAAAGTAGTATATTTCCACAGCTTATGTTTTATGCACTTTGATATTTGTTCACTAGTGGAGGAAGGAAATAATTTGTAAACAAATGTGAACTTTCTATGAACTTCGATAAGAATGTTTATCGGTTTGTCATATTATTGTTAATAATAACAATAAATCACGAACAATGATTTATGCATGTTGATTGGCAATATTGTACTGTTACTAAGCAGATTAAAGATTATTTTTGTCATTGTCACTTGTCACAAATGCTGGAAGAGGAAATGTTGGAATATCTTAACTACAATAATAAGGAATATTTTGACAGAATATACCTAAAACTTACCTATAGATTTTTTACCAACAACCGTTATGCCACAGTTATGCCCTACATTTTGACAAACAAATGAATCTGAATCATTGGATTAATTTACGCTATGCATAAGCCTTTATTTTTTAACTCCAATTGTGATTTTGATTCAAAGATCGTAATATTCGAGAGAAAACTAAATACACCTACGATTCCATTCTATAGTAATGTTTTTCGTAATTTTGAACATTCTAAATCATCATCAACGGGTGGGCCGTTGAGGCACTTGCCTCGCCACGTGGCATGGCATATGCTCACGACTATATTCCCAGAGGGGTCAGTCAGAGATATTCTAAAACCTCATAATATCCTCGTTTCACTAGTACTACTGAAAGTCTGTACAGTGTGACGGAGAGTGAGCCCATCGCCACTTGTAATAGACAGTGGGTACAATGCATGCCTCGAAATTGAAGCATGCTTTCCTCACGATGTATCCTCGCCACATGGTCTTCTTTTTATCGTGTGGGCAGAGCCCTGGTGTCAGAGTTTTTTCAGACCACCTTACGGCCTCTGACGTGGTGGCCACATGGTGAAGATATAATACGGGTGTTAGTCACCCACGCGCGTCCAATGCGGTCTCGCGACCTTTACATAAGCGTCTGCAGGTTCCTCTCGAAGTAGTCCTTCAACAGGGCCTAATTGAAAACTCTTTTATTTCCAGCGAAACTATCATTTTACCTATACATATTGCTGCTGCTGCTACTGGACACAACCCAAGCGGTCGGCGCGGGGCTTCTGCAATGGGCCTCCATGCAAGCCGGGTTATGTGTCGTCGACGTCACCACCTGGCTCTACTACTCACTGTACACACCTCTTGTTTACCACACCTTCCTCAGCGAGTTCTTCAGGTAAGTGTGTTAGGGTTGATTTTAGAATGGACAACTTGGACCTTAGCATGTACATTGTACATGCAGGGTCAGTCCGTGTACCATAACGAATCGGCTCATATAATTTGTTCAACAAAAGGTCATAAGTCATTAAACAATTTTAGGAAGATTCAGTAATAAGACTTATGAAGATAAGGTTGAATTTAGTTCGATTAGTTTTTTGGTAACGCTAGTTTTTGAAGTAAATAGTCCTTATGCTATTTCTACTGGTTCTCTTTTCTGTGACTCGACCTCAGAACATTATAACTAAGAGTGGTTCGAAATGCTAAGTAGCGCTTTTGCTTCGGAGACGACTGTCGCCACTTGTCTTCCCACTCACGCTTCTACAACTACTTATGCCCTCTCGCTCGCACCACGCCGTGCGCCTTCGGTGTAATGCATATCATTGCATAACCGTGTGGCACGCGTTCCACGCCTACTTTGGACTTCTAACCCCTCTTATAATGTTCTGTGTGTGACTCTGACAGAAGCTACGCGCGACAAAAAAATATTATAATTGTAATGTATCTGTTTTGTTGCAGTGTGTCCCAGCCGAGCATAATGTTCTCGTACAAGGCTCAGATGGACGAGCCCATGGACGACGACCAGGTCTCTCTGCCGCACCAGCAGAGCTTCAGCTCACTCAAGACAGACTCCGATTATATTTATCAGGTAATCGTATAACTTCATGATAAAGTCGTAACAAAACCTACTGGCAGCTTCATACTTTTTTTTATAAAACATTCGTGAACATGAGTGGAAAGTTGGCCATTTGAGATTTTCACTCGGTGCTCTTAATTCGTTCGCGATGCGTCCATACATGGATGGATGCAGCAGTCGCGACACGTCAATCGAGCCCGCCTCAGGTGCGTCCTGGTACCGACTTGCCTGCGCGCGGTATCGACAAAGCGCGGTGCCCGGTTTTACACCGTTTTTTAGGGTTCCGTACCCAAAGGGTGGAAACGGGACCCTATTACTAAGCCTACGTTTTCCGTCCGTCCGTCCGTCTGTCCGTCCGTCCGTCCGTCTGTCCGTCCGTCCGTCCGTCTGTCCTACCTATTCAGGGCTGTAACTTTTGAACCGTAATAGGTAGATAGTTGAAATTATCTCAGATTATGCGTTATTGCGGTTTGTTAACAAATAATAAAAATGGCAGAAAGTTAAAAATTAAGGGGGGGTTTTCAACAAGAAACTAGTTTTTATCAACGTTTTTTCTTCACGCTCTATCGTAAAAACGGTAATACATACAAGCGTCAAACTTAGTGTGATTATAGAGCAAACTCTACAGAATAACAACAAATACTAAAAACCGGCCAAGTGTGAGTCGGTCTCGCGCTAAAGGTCCCGGACAAAAAAGTTTTTTTCTAAGTTAATAATGTTGTGTTCTGTGGTGGTGTGGTACGGAACCCTCGGTGCGCGAGTAGCCCGACTCGCACTTGACCGGTTTTATTTCAATTACATATACGTTTTAATGAATAAGCTCAAAACCTCATACACCCCGACTGATTTATAACAAAATAATTAGATTGAAACAATAATTTAATTACCTATTTTTATAGTTAAAATTTTATGTTATTCGCATTTTAAGTTTTGAGGCCAAAATGATTTCTTATCATTTTAGCAATGAATAAAAGCGCTAACGTACTCATGGATACATTTTAATAATCTTGTTTTGGTATTAAGTAGGGTGAGTGTGCCCGCGCGGTGGGTTGACATCGGGTCCAGTAAATTTTTAATTTTACAAACAAATCATTTAATATTTCGAAAAAATTACCTATATTGAAACCTCGAGATTCTACTCTCGATTCTAAACAAACTACTTTCTAGTTTTGCGTTAATTCATTAAAACGTTATATATTATAATAATAAAAATAAATAGTACCTAATATTGCGGGCTTCAGAGATTGTGAAGATATCCTGAGATGCAAGTAGAACTTATAAAAGCATAAATTATTCCACAGCAGAGCAACAGTGTATACGACAGCACTCTATTCGAAGCTGGCGGGACGACTCCACTGCACCCAGTCTACAGTGCATCCCTGCAAAGCCCAGACTCTATAGCCTCCGGGCAGTCTATAGAGATAGGAGCACCCAATTCCGGCTTCCAAAGCCAGAACATGCCTTCGACATAACAACAAGGTATCAATACATCTTTCATTGTTATTTTACTCCCACACATCCAAAGAAAATACATTACTAATTTAAAATATAATTATTGATAGATTAAACTTTAAAAATATAGTGCTTACTTAAAAAGTTTTTTCAAAACCCTGACCATGAGAATAAAAATCCTGCTATAATGTTGATTTATAACCACACATATTAAGTTTTTCTAATTCTTTCTGCGACGTGGCGAGATTTTTATTTTTCTGGTCGGGCCTCTCTAATTATTTTCTATTTTAAAAGAATCTCTCTATAATACGATAACACTATTCGTTTGTGTATTTTGTGATTGTTTATGTTTCTCGATAAATGAGAGCCAGTGATCAAATCGAATAAATTGAGACTGTATTACATCCCATTTTTGCTTTATATAGTATAGTCTTTATGTAATGGATCCATCCATAAAAATTTAAACAGACGTTATAAATAGATTATATTATTGTAGCAACATAAAGGCGGTTGCACTAACTGGGGCAATCCATTTAAGAGGATGGTGAAGCAATCAAGAAAATGCAATCTCCGTACAAGAAGCGTTTTTACCCTACTAAAACTTTACAGAAATCTATGGTTTAGTTCTCATTTTGAGGATTCAAGTATACTGCATAGGTTTATAGATTTCGATTTTACTTTAAAGTTACTTCATTTTCGTGAAATAAATGACTTTGACAGTACTATGGGAACATTAAAATGATCATATCTATAAACCTATAATGAAATTAGAAAAAAAAAATTAAACTTACAAACCTTCGACCGCAGCACGACAGCGCGATACAGCCTTATCGCTCGCATCATGCTGCGGCCACTGGTTATTTATCATATCAATAATAATATTAACAAAACACAGCAGTAACATTAATATCATTGAGGTTTAGTTTAGGAGTGTAAAAGCGCTTTCGCTTTTTGTATGGAAACTGCTGGCTTCACAATCCTCGTGAGATTACATTTGAAAAGATTCTGTCCTGCGTTTTACTGAACTCGAGATACTACTTTTTGACCCACTTTTTATATCCTAACTAAGTCGTATTGGCGATCGGAAAGCACCGTTTTACCAATGGGATAACTGTAATGTTCGGGACTTAGAGACTCAAGGTATCTCTTTGTTTCACATAATTAGTAACTCAAGTTCAGCCGAACATAATTGAGTCGCGTAATCTGCGCATTGCAACGGCAAGAAGACCTAACATTGTACATAATGCTACGTGTAAATGCTGTGAAACTAGACTTGTCAGTTTTAGTATTTTAAAATATTCTCCAGAGATTGTAGCAACATCTTATAAATAGATATTTTATGGACTTGTATTCTGTAGCACTTCGAAATAAAAATATCCATACATTTTTGACGTAAGTCCCGACGATACCTATGCTATGATTCTTTGTTTGTAAAGAAAGTGTAACGATAAGGGCCGCCGGCAGCGCAGACCATTTTTCTCTGCCAAATCATTATCCACTTTGCTGACGTTGAAATAACATCGAAAATCAATTAACACATCTACTAGTCCCCGGAAGTATCGAACCCGCTGATCGAAGCATTTGATAACATTTCATTTTAAGAAAAAGTTACCAAAATTAGAAAACCATTTGGAGATTATGTGATTCAAAGCTTATATCAAAATTATCAGATTTTTCTATCCATTATTTCTGGAGTTATTTTTGAAAAATACTGAAAAATAAAATAGAGGTTGAATGAGATTTTTATTCCTTTGCCTGCTTGGCTCTTCTATTGTATTTGACAGTTTTAATTTTTAATTTTATTCCGGCCAATAAAATTGCGTTTTTCTGAAAATTCAAAAGTAAATTAAAAATAGAGATATCGGTCAAAAATTAAACCGATAAAATTATTATCTTTTTACCTATTTTTATATTTTTCATTAAAAACAGGTGGTTAAAAAAATTAAATGTTGTCAATGCAAAGTCGATAATGGTTTGGCAGCGAAAAATGCTCTGCGCTGCGCTATGCCAGGTGTGCGCCGGCTCTAAGCCTGCCTGTCCATTGCCGCGAGATGTGTAGCTGTGTAAATATTAACCAATCAGTAGCTCGGCCGATCTCGGTCGGATCTCTGATTGGTTAATATTTACACAGCTACACAGCTCGCACAGCCAGCTCGCGTCAATGGACAGGCAGCCTAACGGGCGACATAACTAGTTACCCATGTGTGATAATTACTGATGCCAAATGCTTTGAAAATATTAATTTCAATTTGGTCTCATATCATTTCGCTAGGTACCTCATAAAATGAAACATATCTATCGAAGAAAAGCAATCTCCGTTTTGTAGCTAAGTTTGGTATGTTTGTAATTTTAAATCCTTGTATTATTTTGTTGGGATCTAGAACAAAATTACCACCGATATGATTGATGAATGATATAAAACAGTATTCACCCTACTTACTAACAATAGAGCTTTAGTATTAAAATGTAAACTTGAGAATTTGTTATAGAATGTGCTACAGATATTTTTAATTTAAGTGTAAAGATTTTATAGATTGTGCTATTATATTGCGTGGTGTGGTTGACACCGACAATTGGGTTTTCTTTTATACAAGGCGCCTCAGAGCCGAATAAGTTTGTGCCATAAAGTTACTATACCTTACGGAATAGAGGAACTGAACTGAGAAAGCGAGATGTACCTAGCGGTAGCACTGAATAATAGAAAGAGATATATGCGAGACAATAGAACCGTTTTTGGGAACTTATCGGCACAATCGACAGGGTAAATATTCGAGCTCTGTGAATAATTTGTGAATGTAAAGTGAAATCGTAGATTATTTTGTGAAATATACTAACACTATTTCATTAAATTATCTACAATTTCACGTTAGATTCACAATTATACACAGAACTCGAAGTTTTAAGTAGATAAGTGCCGACAAATGCACAAAAAACGGTTTCATTTGACAACTCATGTCAGTTCCTCTATTCCGTAAGGTATAATAACTTTATGGTTTGTGCACCTTTAGGTCATAATCATAACTTGGAACAATTTCAATGATCAAATTGATCAGAAAATAAATTGATGACGCGGCGATTGGGGACATAGTGTGTATATTATATTGTACTGTGATGGTATGTCTACTTATTTTACTTATACTTTTGTTGTTTATTTTTATTTTTCTCTACACTGAATTTGATATTTTATATTAGTTAAAACTAGACGTCGATATGACAATTTCTCAGATATAGTTTTGGCAGAGAATGTACCTCTGAAGGTAAGCGCACATTACGACGGCCCGCATTGGGGCAGAGCGGGCCGAATCGCACGGAGGGAAATCGGCCGCGCAGAAATGCGACCCGCTTCGCCGCGCCCGTATTAATCGGCCAATAGACGTCCACTGCTGGACATAGGCCTCCTCCAAGGACCTTCGCAACGAGCGGTCCTTCGATGAATTTGCGATAGGTCGTAATATGCGCCTACCTTTAATTTCATTGGATCTTTACCCGACCACACAAATAATATTAAAAAATTAACGCAGTCTTGTAGAACAATTATTGATATCCATACAATTGATATACCTGCCTACCTATATCAATGCGGTCTGTTTGTCTGTAAATGAAACTAAAACATGCTAAAACATAGTGATTACTAGCTCAGTGAATGAAAACACTTAGTGTAGTTTAGGAAAAGCCGGCGTTGGATGAATTATAATTTTCTTCAAACTTGATCTTCTTATCGTGTCGTGTGGGCCTCTGCCCACACGACACGATAAGAAGATCAAGTGGTGTCAGAGTTTTTTCAGACCGCCTTACGGCCTCCGACGTGGTTTTTATGTAACGACTACTACTCAGAGATATAGCCGGGACTAGGGCTTGAATATCGGACGCTTTTTCAATTCCGGAATTGGGTTTCGATATTCAGTATTTCAATTCCGGAATTCCGGAATTCCGGAACTCAAAAGTGTCTTTTTGTATAAAGTTGTGATACGTAAAAGTTTACATTGACTCTAAGTGTAAAAAAATTGCAAAAATGTCATACCTAATATTATTATAATTTAAATGTATGTTTTCTATCAAATACCATTAATTTTATGGATTTACATTCTTAGTAGGTTTTAGAAATATGATCATATAAAACAAATAAAATGATGAAGTACTTGAATTACATTTATAAAAGACAAATCAGAAATTATTCAACTTTGTAGTAATTCAAGTTAATTAAATCGCATAAGAAGCTCACTAGCGGACGACAGCTGTTGATGATTTATAATCCACATTTTTGTTTATAATGAAATTTTAATAACGTTAGCGCGTTTAAACTGTCGTCATTGAGTGAGCTTCGTATTCGTGTATAAGAAGGACCCTGTAAAGGTGACCACCGAAAAAGCTCTTTCTGTTTTCACGCTCGTTGGCGGTATTGTTTTTAAATATTGGAAATATTTTTGCAAGTTTGTACTGTCTTCTAACGCCACCGTTTTCATAAACTGCCATCTCTACTCTTATTAAACTTTCTAAATCTTAAACGTTCGTCTTCGTTCTCCTTTTTTCGTTATAATTCTTTTTTCATGTCTTTTTTCCATGTTCTGTATTTGTTTCTATTTCAGTATTTCACCTCGTGCCTCAAACCGCGTAGTAAAATATTATTTTATTTCAATATCGAAATTTCGATATTGATATCGCCAATTCCGGAATTGAAAACGATATTAGATTCTATCGGAATTCCGGAATTATGCCAATTCCGGAATTCCGGAGCTCAAGCCCTAGCCGGGACCAACTGCTGAACTTCAAACTTGATGAATTGTATAAACACCACTGATAAACGCTAAGTAAGTTATAACCTGTAGGATCGCACTGCAGGGCAAACCCTAGTTTTAAAATTTCAAGTACATAATGAATGACCTAAGTATAAAAGAATAGAGTTCAAAAATTCAAAGAATTTCTTTTTCGCTATGGCGTTGTCGGGTAATGTTTCAATGTCAAATTTTAGTGCTGTTTCGTGGGAGAGATTGAATTTTAAAGCTGCTGGAAAAGGTATTATATGCTCATTATTCTCCCATGTTATTTGTTTAGTAGTTGTATCGAATCTATATTGTATAAAAACGTTATTTTGTAGTCAGATTGTATACATTGTATAATTAATTTTCAAGCCAGGCTTATTATAACTAGTCTCATAATTTTTGTAGAACACGAAGCTTAGCGATTGTCAATTCTATTCTACCGAGCGATAACATAAATGACGATTGTCAATTTTCCTTTATAAATTGTGATAATGTTTTGTGAATCTATGTAAAAACTTATTTTAAGTGATATTTTGGTTGATGGCGTATATTTTTGTTGTTTTGTCTCATAGGGTACATTAAAAATAATACTTTTACTGACATGTTGTATTATTTCTACATCTGCAGTTAAAGTTTAGTAGTGTAATATAATTTTGGCAGTAGTCATGCTTTGAGTGTGAGTGAATGTAGGTAGTTTTTTACAATAAAAGAAACAATACTCGCAACAGATTTTTATTTCATAAACTCTTCTTGAATGAAAGGATGTTTCAAGCAGTCTGTGCATGACAGTCTTTGATTTAAGTCTAGCATTAACATTTTGTCCAGTATATCTTTCAATTGTGTCAACTTCTTTTCTTCGTTTGTAGTTAAATTTTTGCAATATTTTTTCAGTTCCTTCTGAAGATCCCTAGTTATTGTGATATTGGTCACTTCAACTACTTTGTCTCTTCCAGTAAATTCATCTAGTTTATGAAGTAGAAAATTGTTATTGTAATTAAAATGTTGATCCTTAAATTTTCCTTTTTTTATTAGTCTTGGTGGAAGTTTTCCTTTTAAATCCATGAAACATTTCAGCATTTTATTGTTTGAATTTCCGGTGAACATTATTTTCCCAGTAGCCATTTCGTACATGGTGCATGCGGTAGACCATATATCTACGCTATGCCTGTAAGGTATACCTAGTATAATCTCTGGTGCTCTATAAAATCGTGAAACTAAGTAAGGTGTAGGTTCATAATCGTCCACCTTCGCAGCAGATCCAAAATCACACAATTTCAAGACATTTTTCTTTTCATTAACTAGGATGTTATCAGGTTTTATGTCTGCATGTACTATGCCAATCTTCTTCAGAAGCCTTAACGCTATAAGAAGTTGTCTGCTATAGCTTATTAATGCCTTCATGTTAATGCCATGATTCCTGCCATATTTCTTAAGTACACATCGCATGTCCATATGAAGTGGTTCAAGAACCAAACAGAGGTGACCCTTGTGCATGAAGTGTGTTAGCAGTTTCACACAGTGGTGCTTGTGTTCAGGGTCTGCTGCACATATTTCTTTTAAAATTGCAATTTCTTTAGTGCTTGTCTTGTACATTAATTCATTATTTCGGACAATTTTGATAGCCACATCTATATTCCCTTGAGAACTGTCTTGTGCTCGAACCACATTTGCAAATACTCCCTGGCCCAGTATGTTTTTGATAGTGTATCTATTGTTGTAAATCTCATCCCCTACTTTAATTTTATAATATCCTTCAGCGTCATCCCAATTGTCTGTTAGTTGTGAATTATTTTCAGCATTATCTTGTGTTACAGAGTCAGGTTTGCCTTTTGTATCAATGTCATCTATATCTGCAAACATATCCGTTGTTTCTTTCACATATGATTTTATTGGAGCAGGAACAATTTTCATAGTGAGATTTTCTGATTTACTTTCGTCGTTTCCTGGATCAGTGTCTTGTGATATAGTTAACTTTTCTAAAAGTTGCTTGCGTTGCTGTCGTCTCTTTTCAATTATGGTTTCTTCATCTTCTGATTCTACTTGTGCATAGTCACCATTATGTTCAGGAGATAGTTGTTTTATACATTGTTTTTTAATTATATTTGAATCTTCTAGTACATTTACGTGCCTTTTCCTGGAGTGTTGTAAGTCAGTATAGTTACTATTGGAATGTTTTTCATTTTTTGGTTTGTTGCTTTCAAAATCAGAATTAGTTTCTTTAGACACCTTTTGTAGTTCCTTTTTAAGAGATTCTCTTTTCTTGATTAATTCTTCTATGCTAGGCCTTTTTGATGGCAATGGTGGTGTCCTAGACTCCATTTTAATGTTCCTAGATTCTTCTTGGCGATGTTTGTTCCTTCTTTTGGATTTTGAATCTTCGTGTTTCAAGTTCCTTGATGATTTACTTTTTGAGTGGCTGTAGTATTCCGACATGTCTGCAAAGTAGGCAATTCAATAACAATTTGTATAGTTTTGAATTTTATTTACTTTTGAAGAATTACTGCATCTGTAAAGATAACTTTCATTTAGTAATTTGTAAAACGATGCAAACTATAAAAGCGAATAAATTGAACACAATATGTTTTATAAAATATTTATTCTTTTCAATAAAGCATTCGCCTGTCACTTTCATGAAAGTTTTTTGTGCTTGAAACTAAACATATAATAAATAATTGGTAACAACTCTCATGAAGCTGACTGAAGGGGCATCAAAATTATTGTTAACTATATCAATGATTACATTTCCACCCAGTGCTCTATGTGTATCATCAGTATCCAACATTACTAAGTTGTCTCAACTGTTCATGTCACAAAATTAGTATCAAAAGGATTTCGCATCTTGACACATCCTCTGGTACTTAGAACTTTTCCATTCATTTTGTTCAATGATTCTCTCATGTTAGTTTACCATCTATGGTTTTATTTATGATGGCTTGTTTTAACATCAATATCTTAATTTTGGTGCTTGGCTAGAAAAAATACATAAAGTAAAATTACATAAAGTTTCTGTCAGACCAAAATCACTAGCGCATCTAATATAAATTTTAATTAAAGAAAAAAAATGTTTGGTTACTCATCCCAATCTTCAGATTAAAATAAACATCTAGTAAAATAATTGTTTTAGTAAGAATTAAAACAGTACTCATAGCATGAATAATTTAATTATATTCAGATTTTCAAATTGTAAAACATGATCTGAACTTGGAGCGGGCAATGACTTCAGTAGATGAAGCAAAAGTAAGTGTAGTGTAAGTTGAAATAGATCTATTAATTTACACATTCAGCTTTAAGACTTTCTCTTGTCATGTTTTGGTATAACTACTAGTACTCTCCCATTTCCTTTGTCTATTAAAGATCTTAATTATCATGTCTGTCTTAGTTGGTAGTTGTAGCAATGTTTCTGACCACACCAAGAGGGTAAGGAAGTAGTCTCGTTGGTCGTGAGTTTATGTATGCATTGTATAATGACTATAAATACAGTCGGCAAACTGTTTGAAGAATTTCCAAAGCTTGTTATTTGATCCAAACTATTAATGATTTAATGCAGGATTGCAACTTGCATTAACAAATAATTAAATAAGTATACTCTCGTCCACTTAGCAGATATCTAGATGGGATCACAGGAATAATATAACATGCCATAACAATAACACTTGACAGTTTAACAAATTGTAAGGCTAGAGGGCTCACGAGACTTAGTTCGTTCGGCTCACGGATTAAGTGATCACATGCAGGTCACATGGCAATGCCATTTTATGGCGGTTTCAAGTGTTTTTGTGTAAAAACAAGGCCTCGGGATCACAATATTCATTACTGTACAATGTCAAGCACTTTTACTATTTAAACTAGATGTTGGAAAAACCGTCAACACTATGATGATGAGATTGATAGAGCCACAATTTTTACAATAGGTATACCTGTAAATCATTACCAGTGGTCGGAATAGGTAGTGCTATTCAGGGTAATGTCGCGAATATTTGTAATATTTGTATTTGATTCATGGGTGTCTGTATCTATACAGGACATACAATTTTATGCATTGTATATTAAATAGGGTGCACGCACCGTATAGATCGAATAGGTTGAAAAGACCCATGAATCGAATACAAATATTAATATTCATCACACAAATATTCGCGACATTACCCTGAATAGCACTACCTACCATAGATCATTACTACCCTTAGACTATTTATATAGGGACGAGTTACGTGTGTCATTCTACTAAGAAACATTTCTGCCACTTTTTGCGAAGGGTGAGGTAACATGAAATCCGCATCTTTGGAGTCTATTCCCCATAAGTTTAGATTCTAATTTTGAATACTAAAAATCATGAAAAGTAGTCTCGTGTGAACCCCAAACGTTCTAAGTTCAAAATTATTGTTTCGCTATTATAGGCTGTCTCGTTTAGTGATAAGGTATAAAATTGGGTGTAAATGCACAAGATCAATTGTTCTTATACCGTGGCAGAGGGGAAATGCTACCGCAAGGCGAGTCCCTATATAAATTGTCTAAGTTACTACCTAAATCCAACAAATGATTTAAATATAGTGTAGGTAGATGTTTCCTGAAATACCTCTATGCACTAAGAATTCCATAAGGAAAACAACAGACTAAAAACAGTCACAAAGTAGACATTGGAAAAGGCAGAGTGCATTAATTACACATTGTCAAACAGGTCATTTGATAAATAAATAGGTTTTACAAAGAAAATATAGTTCAAATTCATGATATGGGCACTGATAATTGATTTAGAATTTTGCTAACATCAATGTCTGCAATATTTATTCAGATAACCTCTAGTTTTATGACAGTTTTTAAAAACTTTAATAATATTAAGATGAAAAGCTTTCACCAGATTTGGCACATTTTCTCTACTCCGTGGCATACATAATATATCTAGAGGTGAACTGTATAAATTGAATTGATCCTTCAGACAAAAATGCTAGCAAAATAATTTGATGACTGCATCAACTGTAGGTTCTCTTGCAGTTGATAGATAGATAACCCAGAGCTAAATTGTATTTATGCTTTCCAATTATTCTCGGTAATGAAACAAAATTGCGTAGAATATCTCAGCATCATAATCTGACTCGTGAATCGTGACTCATAATCATAAATCTCACAATGCTAAGAAATAATACAATGTTGCAGTTATAAACTATTTCGTTTTAAGATCTACTGTTAAATATATCACAATTTACACTTTCGTGTAACTCTTATTTACCACAAAAATTATAATAATAGTATACCGAAACGAGGAACTTTCTAATTTTCTAGGACAATTTTCAGAGCAAAATTTTTAACTTCACCATTTTTTTTTGTGAAATTAATGACGTTAATGACAATATTTTTTTTAATTTCTTTTTTTTAAGTTCAAGGTAAAAGGGATCTAGCCCATACATCCGATGTATCCAGTTAGTTTTAGAAATTCGTGTTTGGTCTTTACTTTAGTGATATCTGTGACACTACAGAACATTATAAAAGGGGTTAGAAGTGCAAAGTAGTCGTGGAACGTGTCTCCACAGGCTATGCAATGAATTTGCATAGCACCATAAGGTGCGCAGCGTGGTGCGAGCGAGAGGGCATGAGTAATTGTAGCAGCGTCGTGAGAGGTAAGACAAGTGGCAACGGCGGCGGCCGTCTCCGAAGTAACAGCTTGTACTTTGTATTTCTAACCCCTCTTATAATGTTCTGTGTGTGACACAATTTCATACGGACTTTGTACCAAACAGTTGCGTAAAGTAACCAACATAACGGGAATCTCCAATAAATACAAGTAATTTTGGCGGCAACGCACGTGCTGCCAACATAGTAAAACTAACTGAAAACATCGGCTGTAAAGTTGTAAATGCTACGTAGCCTACCACTGCCTACGGTAGTCTACCGGTAGACTACGGTAGACTACCGATTCATATCGTAGATTATGTAGATTTCAAATGAAAAATCGTTGATTTATTTTTAAAAAAAAATTTATTTTTTGTTCATATAATATGTAATATGAGAAAGTACTAATCAATACAAATTAATTAACATTATGTAAATATTTTAAAATGTCAACAAAAGACAATTTTAAACTTTAAAGATTTTAAATTGTCATTAGCCTATAAATTGCCCCTCTTTTCGGACATAAAGGTTTCCTCACGATGTTTTCCTTCACCAAAAAGCCAACGATAATTGTTTAAAACCGTCCGTACCGACATGAAATATAACTCATAAAAACCACATTCCAGTAGTACGTACGTGCCCTGGGGATCGAACCCATACCCCTAGGAGCTAGGCTATCGTGGCTTAGTGCATAATATCACATTTTAAACAACCTTTTATATAATGGTGTATGTCAATGTTCTTTTTTCGCGTTCTTGATAAATTTTTACTTTCTCTAAAATTATTGCTGAAGCTCTCTTAGCTTATTTATCACAAATAATAAATGGCAGTCGCCTAAAATATTGTGAACTAGCCAAAATTTCTACGACTGAATAATCTACAATTGCTACCGTAGCTTATGTAGCCTACCGGTAGTCTACCTCACGATTTGGTAGACTACGGTAGATTTACAACTCTAATCGGTTGTATGGGCTAGAAGAGATCCCTTTGCTTGAACTTAACAAAAAAAATATGTTTGACATTGACAATCAGATAACCTAAAAAACTGGTCGGCGAAGCATTTTCATTTCATTCATACTTATTCCCTTGTTCCTTTTTATAATATCTAAAATAAACATACACTAAAATGACTTTATTCGTTAATTATGTAATGAAAAATACGTTGAACTACAGCTTGCGCTATTTGAAACCGCACAGAGCAATCCACATCACGAAAGGTAAGGTTTCCTAAATAATTTCTGTGCTATGTTAATGTTACAATAATTATTTTCTATACCCGACTGCTTTTCTAGTAAGGCAAAAGCTGTAGATGAAATTAGGTATGAGTTCATTCATTTATTCATATTTTGCCAACAAACAATATTTTGGTAGTAGATACACGGTGTTCCTGTGCAGCGGCGATACAGTTGCGGGGGGAGGTAAATCGCCTTGAATTTTAGGACAACCTAGCTCAACAATGGTCTAAATAACAGGCCAAAGTTAATCTTATATACTCAGGAACACGGTGTAGGTATATGTAGGTATAACATGAAAACCAAATTATTTTTGCCTACATTTAATTACACTGCCTTTTTCCTGTTGAGGTATGGAACCTTAAAAAGGTTTAATAGTATAATTAACACTTTCGCTGCTAAGCTCAAAACCATGATCCTCGCGCAGAGCTAAAACTGATGCCCCTAGCAGGTTGTGTGCACAGTCGTAACGTAAAAAGACCGAATCGGCTCACCTCATGGGTCACCTGCACAGGCGTAAGGTTTGGGTGAATCGTGCGGTAGGTCATGAGCATAGGCAAAATGCAATTGAACTGGCTCGTTATCTGGGTTCTTGAGCACTGCAGCCCATTTGTCGCCGACCTACAGCGTAGGTCACCAGTTAAAGTGTTAAGGAACATTATAGGTATAATAAAAGGGGGTTGGGGAGTCTACCCCTCCCTGCTCCCCCTTAGCAACACCCTTGTCAAGTACCTAATTGATTGATTTTATTTAACCTAATAACATTTTAATTATTATAATTTTGCAGTTCAACAACTTTACGCCCCTTCAGCCCTCGGTATCGACGGCTACCTTCAGTCCAGGAAGAGGGTTAAGGAACAGTTTTCTAGCCATGGTGATAAGTTTCGGTCAAAAATGGAAAATTTTGTTTCTGACCCTAAAAATTTAATTTTTACTGAAGACTTAAAGAACATGGTCCATATTGCTGAGCCGACGGATCTAAATCTTGTATTGGAAATGGTCAAAAAGTATGTTTTATTAATAATATCAAGTACGTTTTTTTTGTCTTTATAGTTAACTAGCGGCCCGTCCCGGCTTCGCACGGGTGGACGTCTAATCTTTTCTAGCAATAAATATAGCCTATGTTACTCAGGGTGAATGCAGCTTTCTAATGGTGAAAGAATTTTTTAAATCGGCCCAGTACTTTTTGAGCCTATTCATTACAAACATACAAACATACAAAAATAGGTACAAATCTTTCCTCTTTATAATATTAGTGTAGATGTAGATAGTGTAGATAGATTCTTACTTCGAATGCGAAGTGCTCATTCACAGCAGGAGTTGCCATCTAGGTGGATACGTAATAACACCTACTGACATTAGGGACCTCCCCTGCAAAAGCATAACACTGTTCATGAAGTCCGTGGGCCTAGGAAATGACCTTTAGGTTTAGGGTGACAGCTACAATAGATTTATCTAGGTTGCAGTAGCTATTGGTCATTGATCAAGCCCTTACAACCAAATAATAATAATATACTCTTACTTGTGTCAAGTGGTTTGTGAGAGTATCTATCTAATCTCGAGGTTTGTTTTTGAGTAAGATCACAGCTGAGTCGATTGTGGATAGTGGAGCCTCATGGTTGGCTAAAATGTGAACCGTGCGAACACCATGTGAAACACAAGTGCTCTTAAGTACGTACTGATATTAAGTACTTACAGATTTTCAAAGACTAATTTCATCAAAACAGATGTTTTTTCATGAACAACATTTCTAGTAGAGATGCGAATTTAAATAAAGTCGTCAAATAAAGAAGTTTGTAGGACTGAGTAGTTCTATACCGACATGTGGTATCGTTGCATTCAGTATAGTTTCCTGAGTAGGAAAAATGATGGTGTCACTTTCTCAATTGAGAAAGTGACACCTGAAAACCAGTAGCTGAAATGTAATGGTGTAGTATATTTTTAGAACCGGCTCATAAAGCCTTTTCATTTGATACCCAACACGACAGGTTTCAGAAAAAAACATTCTTTTTAATCTCATACAAAAAATTTATGTCGTCATAACTCCACCAATTGAGAAAGCGACACCATCATTTTTAGGGTTCCGTACCCAAAGGGTGAAAGCGGGACCCTATTACTGCCCGGTAGCACAGTCGGTAGTGAACCTGCCTGCTGTGCCGAGGGTCGCGGGTTCGAATCCCGTAAGGGACAAATATTTGCATGATGAATATGAATATTTGTACCCGAGTCATGGATGTTTGTATTTATATATGCATTCTATATCGTTGTCTAGTCATCATAATACAAGTCCAGGCTAGATTCTGGTACTTTAAATGTGACTAGATAATTTGTGAGACATTGTCCAAGATATATTTATTACTAAGCCTACGTTGTCCGTCCGTCCGTCTGTCCATCCGTCCGTCCGTCTGTCCTACCTATTTAGGGCTGTAACTTTTGAACCGTAATAGCTAGATAGTTGAAATTTTCTCAGATTATGCGTTATTGCGGCGGATTTGTTAACAAATAATAAAAATGGCAGAAAGTTAAATTAAGGGGGGTTTTTAACAAGAAACTAGTTTTTATCAGCGTTTTTTCTTCACGCTCTATAGTAAAAACGGTAATACATACAAGCGTCAAACTTAGTGTGATTATAGAGCAAACTCTACAGAATAACAACAAATACTAAAAACCGGCCAAGTGTTAGTCGGTCTCGCGCTAAAGGTCCCGGACAAAAAAAGTTTTTTTTTCTAAGTTAATAATGTTGTGTTCTGTGGTGGTGTGGTACGGAACCCTCGGTGCGTGAGTAGCCCGACTCGCACTTGACCGGTTTTATTCCTACTCAGGAAACTCTACTGAATGCAACAATACCACATGTTGGTATAGAACTACTCAGTCTTACGGGAATATTAATTTAATGAACTAGCATCTGTACTATTCATTTTATGAAAGTTACCAAAATTCGAAAACCATTTGGAGTTCATGTGATTTTTGTTTTTAGGTTCAACACTCAAAGTACAGAATTTCGGTTTGGATCATTTGTTTTTGGACCTGTTGTGATGAGAATGTTCCACTTCCTTGATGCCCCAACTGAAGCTATGAAGGTATTACTGGTTTTTAAATTGTACATTTGCATAAATACCTAAATACATAATCTGCATATTTGTATTAAAGTAGTATTTGGGTACAACTTACATTTGGGTGCACAATATTGCAAAAAAGTCTGGAACTTTGGATACATTGTTGTCTAGCACAGGTAAAAGAAAAGGTTGAAAAGAAGGAGACGGGTTTTTCGAGATATTAAAGATGTGAGATTAAAAATTAAATCGGTCAGGTGCGAGTCGGACTACTCGTGCACCGAAGCCGAGGGTTCCGTACCATACCACCACAACATATTAAAATAAAAAATTATTTTTTTTATTCTGTGTCCTTAAGCATGAGACCGACTCACACTTGGCCGGTTTTTATTATTTGTTGTTATACTGTAGAATTTGCTCTATAATCACACCAAGCTTGTCGCTTGTATGCATTACCGTTTTTACAATAGAGCCAGAAGAAAAAACGTTGATAAAAACTAGTTTCTTGTTTTGATCTTTTTATTATTTTTTGTCAACAAATCCGCCATAACAACACACATTCTGTGAAAATTTCAACTGTCTAGCTATTTCGGTTCAAAAGTTACAGGCCTTAATAGGTAGGACAGACGGACGGACAGCGTAGGCCTATGAATAGGGTTCCGTTTGCACCATTTTTGTAGTAAACCCTAAAAAAGATGCGAGTTTATGTATTTGTATTATTTCAGTGTTTTGAAGATCCTGCCAATAGTGGATTCTTTGATCAGCTGGTGTCCTATCAAATCATATTGGATCTTTTGTACAACAATGAGATGTACGATGAGATGTACAAGGTGTTTGAGAGAGTTAAGGAAAGGCAAATTAACATGTCTAAGTACCCAAAGTATCCTGTGGTTTTGATCCTCGCTGCATGCTATAAACAGGTAAAGTTTTCTTTGTTTCTTTAGTTTTGTTTCCATTATTTTTAACAGGGTTCTCTTCTATAAACGTAAGCATGAGCTCACGACTATATTTCCCGAGGGGGTAGTCAGAGATATTCTGTAAACTCGTGCGTAACATGACAGAGGTGAGAGCGACAGGTCACTTCTAAATGTCATATTGGCGGTTATCTCCATAACTCCATAGTACCTCAGTCAAATTTGACATTTAGAAGTGATCTGTGTCACTCTCACCTCTGTCCAAGAACATTGTATATAGTATCCTATAGGTGGACCAAACTCTCGAATTTCGTGGAGAATGCAAAATAAACTCTAATTTTACGTAATAAGTATTAATTTCCTTCAATATTTTTGTAGGCTGACAACCAAGCAAATGTGAGATAACCAGAATACTCGTGTGTCTCTTTCTAACGTGTTGCCAACTTATTAAGCTACCACTTTAGAATTTACTCTAACAAAAGATGTATGTAAATTAAAAAAATATTTTTGTTTTGAAAATTCATAATTTAAAGTATATTAGGTATTGATAATTTTTATTTGTTTTACACTAATTTTGTTCAATTTATGACAAAACAAATAAGGTAAGTACAATACTTTAGTGTATTATTTCAAAACTTTTTAATGGCAACTTTTTGGTGTTATGAAAAAATATTATTATGGCGGACATATTTGAAATTTGAAAAGTCATAAAATGACAAATTAAATTGTTGTGATAACTGATAATAACATTGTAAACCTTCGAAATGGTCAATTTTTGTTGTGTTACTGGATGCAACAATGAAATTTACCCTGGCTGTGGGTTTTCTTTCCACAGGTTAGATATTTTATTGTTTCGCTAAGCTTTTCTTAACTAGGGTGACCATTGACCATTTTGGCGACCAATGTATTAAACACAAAATGTGTGTTGCTTGTAGATTTCCCAGGGATGAAACGCTGAGAGAAAAATGGTTGACAGTAGTCCCTGGGAAAACCAGCAAGACATTCGCCTGTCTGTTTGTTTGTAACAGCATCACGCAAAACTAAGGAACCGATTTTGATGAAACTTTTCTTGTTTGATAGCTTACCTATGATTTGACATAAAATCTGGTAAGTACGTATTGGTACTGACGTGTTAATGAGAAAGCGCAAAACCGCATGCACCCCAACTGATTTATAGCAAAATATTGATTGAAACAATAATTTCATTATTTTGATAATTAAAATTTAAAGTTATTCGCATTTTAAATTTTGTGGCAAAAATGTTATCATTTCAGCAATGAATGAAAGAACCTACTCATGGATACATTTTAGTAAGTAGGGTATGTGTGTCCGTGCGGTGGGTTGACATCGGGTTCAGTAAATTTTATTTTGAAGAAAGAATCATATGTCGAAACCAAGATAATTCAATTCTCGATTCTAAACAAAATACTTTCTAGTTTTGCGATAATTCATTAACACGTTGTATTATTTTTGCGGATGAACGAGAACAGTCGCGGGTAAACTCAAAATTACACTGAAAAAAATGTTTTGTTAAATACAACCAAATTTTAGTGACTACCGAACTGTTTTGTAGTACATAATCAAACATTTGGCTATTTATAACCAAATGTTTGATTATGTACTACAAAACAGTTTGGTTGTCACTAAAGTTTGGTTGTATATAACAAAACATTTCTTTCAGTGTAATTTTATATATATTTTTTTTTAGTCTGAGTGTACCCCTAAAAACATTTTCAGAATAAAAAGATAATATTGAATCCTCAACGAGATGGTAAGAAACAGGCTTGAATAAATGCATATTAGGTATCCCGTCAAATTTGAGAATGAATGGACTCCCTAGTTAGAAAGGGACACACGAGGATTTAGGTAATCTCACTTGCCCCGGTGCCAGCACCGTAGTGTACAATCTAGTTACTATACAAAATTTTTGCCTCTGTCATGTTACGCAGGCTGGAATGACAAGCAGATTCCGACCTCTGCTTAAAATGTAGTGGATACAACAATAACAGCAGCGAAAGCTGAAGATGATGATGATACTATTTAAACTGCATATTCATAACATGATAACAGTACCTGTAATTGGCTTTCTGCTTTATACTTTTGTAATGACTGTTTTATATTGCTGTTGGTTTCCCAATAAAATAAAACGTTAATTTTATTCTAGAACACACCAAAAAGCCTGGAGTACGCCTCAAATCTGTGGTCTGAAATGACAAGCACTGGCACTGTACCCTTGAGGAGAGCCTGTACATTCTTTGCAGGTTTGTTACTTTAACTAATTTCAAATAATGGCGGTCAGAACCTTTGGTCAATTACCTATTGCCACATTGTACAGTCAAGAGCACGTCAAGCTTGACACTTTGGACTTTGTACCGTTCTTATTTAGTGCGCCATAAGCGTTACAATCGAACTGAAAGTGTAAAGCTTGATGTGCTCTTGACTGTACTTACAGACATTATACAGGGTCCTTCTTAATATGCTGACACTTATAAATGTTTTTTAAGGGGATGATCAGAACACCAAACTGAATAACGTTCTCTATGGGACCAACATCGAAATCGCGAAATAAAAATCTGCTGTCCCATACATTTTGGCTCGAGTCGGTTTGCAGTTTTGTATGGGAAAGCTTCTTTTTTCGCGATTTTAATGCTGGTCCCATAGAGAAAGTTGTTCAGTTTGACGGTCTGATCATCCCCTTAAAAAAGTGTCAGCATATTAAGAAGGTCCCTATATTATAATATTTATAATACAATAGGATTCAGAAAGGAATTGTGTCAAGAGGTGACTAAATTTTCGCCCTTTAAACCTTTTCCTTAGTCGCCTCGTACGAAACTCACGATAAGATATTTTTGTACCTTCTGTATTTCCTGTATGTGTACTCTCTGTATACTATATTTTTTTCGGTGTAAAATAAAGTATAATTGATTGATTGATTGATAAGGAAACTAAAAAGCCGGGCCGGGATCTATATTAATAAATTAGACAATAATTATTGTGAGATAAGTCAAAGTGTGTTTGTGTTCATAGTGGACAATTTTAGTCAAACTTTCTTTTCCTTAGCTTATTTCATTTTCACACACTGCTGGGCAAAGGGCCCTTTATCCTCCATGCATCCCTGTCTTGAGCCAGTTCCATCCACCCTTCGTCAAAGGCATCCACATCGTCTCTCCATCTCTTCCGAACGTATACCCTGACGGCGACGCCCATTCTCCGGGATCCAAGGTGGTAAGACTTTGGCCCATCTTGCCGGTTGCAATCGACAGACATGGCCAGCCCAATCCCATCTTAACCTGGCGGTTTTCTCACCAACGTCGGCTATTTGCGTTTTTGGGCGAATTATGGTTTGATGCCCAATATATGCTAGGCTCCGTCGCCCTCTGGCAAACCTGAGTTTGGACTTCTTTGGTTCTGTGAAAGACCATGTTAGTATTATATTATCTGTGACCATGTTTGTGCACCATAGGTTAGGATAGGTAGGATACACATGTCAACTTCTAACATTAAACTAAGTTATATTTATTTTTTCAGCACTGGCAATGAAACAGGGTGCTCCACATATAGCACTAGAAAGTATATCAAACCAGAAACAACATTATGTTACCATCAGAAATATAAAGGTATTTGTACTTTTGATCAAATTTATTAGAGATGAGATGGAAATTACAAATTACAACTGATGTACACAACATTCCATTTCGTTTCCATTCAAAAAGTAGACAACAAAGGACATTGCCCACGTGGCATAGTGTATTCGTTTCGGGTCGTTTCACAGCTGTCAAATGTGTATGATTAAAGAACAAATATACAAATCGTATGATAGCTGAAATTATACACAGGATAGGAGGAATATCGTGCTTCCCAATGAAATGGAAATTACCTATACTTTTCTGCAGTAGGATTTCTTATAAAATTCAAATTCAAGCTTACCAGTTTTGTGTGGGAAACGAGATTGGGCAATGTCTTTTAAATTCAAAACTTCTTCAAAATTCTTTACAATTCATTCATAAATATTAAGATAAGATAATTTACCAAATACAAAAAGTTTAATCGAAAATAATATAATCGAAATGAATAATTATAATTTTCTATTTTATATTTTTCTTACATATTCCCAAAATACAATAAATGTTCTTAACAATCACTACACAGTATAAAACAAAGTTGCTTCCCACTGTCTGTCTGTCCCTATGTATGCTTAGATCTTTAAAACTACGAAACGGATTTTGATGCGTTTTTTTTAAATAGATAGAGTGATTCACGAGGAAGGTTTCCCGTGCGAAGCCGGGACGGGTCGTTAAAATTAATAAAACTTTGTGAATTACAGGCATCAGCCCTAGCTGAAATGGGCAGGGTTGACGACGCGTTGCCAGTATTAAGAAGTGTGCTCGAAATCGACAGACCAGAACAGAAGGATAAACACACATTCTTTGAGGAAACTGTATGTTGTTTCTCTTTTTTCATTTACTATAAACAGAATTAATTTTAAAATTTACTTAAAGGGTCACCGAGCCTCCGGTGCTGCCTCGTATTTGTTTAATTTCTTAACAAATACATAACATTAAAAAAAAAACATGAATGTCCACATTGTAGTGTAATTTATTATTTATCATTACTGAGGATGCTATTTTTGCGCTCCGCCAACTGTGTGAGAAGTACAAACGTGCACAAAAGAACCTGCATATGGTGTTCGTTGATCTCGAGAAGGCATACGATCGAGTACCTCGAGAGGTTTTGTGGTGGGCCCTGAAAGTTAAAGGTATGCCCGGTAAATATATAAAGTTGATTCGGGCAATGTACAGCCGATCCAGTACGAGTGTGCGATCGGTCGCTGGAAACACCGGCAAGTTCAATGTGGCTGTTGGTCTGCACCAAGGGTCTGCTTTGAGTCCATACCTCTTCCTGGTGATAATGGATGCATTAACATCGGACATTCAGGAAGAGGCACCCTGGTGCATGCTATTTGCCGACGACATTGTGCTTGTCGGGGAAGATGGGCTCGAGGTCCAGGACAGACTGGCAAAATGGCAGCAAAAGCTAGAGAGTGTTGGCTTGAAAATCAGCAGAACCAAAACTGAATGTATGTTCTGCGATTTCGGCGGTCTCTCTGGTTTTGTGCCTATTGCCCTTGATGGCGTACCTTTGCCAGTCTGCTCCGAATTCCGGTACCTCGGTTCACTTTTACAAAGCGATGGTGATATTGATCGAGACGTGAAACGCCGAATCAACTCCGGGTGGATGAAATGGCGACAAGTCACAGGAATGACCTGTGACTCCCGGATCCCCCTTAAACTGAAGGGGAAAATATATAAAACCATCATAAGACCTGTCGTCATGTATGGCTCGGAATGTTGGGCCGTTAAAGTGACGGATGAAAAGCGACTGCATGCAGCAGAGATGCGAATGTTGAGATGGATGTGTGGTGTTACTAGAATGGATAAGATAAGGAATGAGTATATTAGAGGAAGTTTGAAAGTAGCACCTGTGAATGAAAAACTGCGCGGTAACCGATTGTCATGGTATGGGCATGTGATGAGAAGAGAGGAGTGTCATATTACAAGACGAGTATTAGATATGAATGTGGATGGCTGCATGAAGAGAGGACGACCAAAGAAAAGATGGATGGATTGTGTGAGGGATGACATGTGTAAGAAGGGAGTGTGCGCTGAGATGACGGCTAAAAGAGATGAATGGAGGAAGACCACATATTGCGCCGACCCCAAGTAATGGGATAAGGGCAGGAAGATGATGACTGATTTGTTTTTATAATATTTGTACATATTATCTTGAAAACCGCCAAAAGTTACCACAAACATACAACCCGGGCGAATTAACTTGACTCCTGGCTCGAACGACGTTGGTGTAAACAATAACAAATAACAGCAAAAGAATAACTCGAAAATTCTAAAGCGCAGAGACACGTCCAACGGTAACTGAGATGCTATCGCTCGCTTTAGAATTTTCGAGTAATTATTTTGCTGTTATTTGTTAATTGTTTACACCAACATCGTTCGAGCCAGGTGTCAAGTTAATTCGCCCGGGTTGTATAAAACAGATATCCGTAATTATTAATGTTTCGATAAATGATAAAACAACAATGTGACATTGGGCAGGGCAGCATTGGAGGTCCAGGAGTGCGATTTTTGAAGCTCTTTCGCTGAGTTCAACAGTTGAAAATGTCAAAATTACTGTGGAGATATGCATCTTTCTACTGCTGATTTGATATTAAAAAATTACGATCCTGTAGTATGATTTTTGAAAGTCAAATCAGCAGTAGAAAGATGCATATCTCCACAGTAATTTTGTCATTTTCAACTGCTGAACTCAGCGAATGAGATTCAAAAATCGCACTCCTGTATTAAGAAAGTCTAGAGAAAAGTGCATCTTATTAATTTTGAAATATATTTTCTTTCAGGTATCAACAGTAAGGTCAGCAGTAGAAAAAACAAATAATAAAGATTTACTGAAAGAATTTGAGAATCTCGAAATGGCATTGAAAGACCACGGTCTCATTAATAGTCAGGTACGTAATTATGGTAACTATTATTAAACTTTTAGGCTCTCTTCATGAAAATTCGCCTATTTGGATGAAGAAAAATCACTGCATCATTATGTAATCATAGCTCTTAAAACAGTACGGTCAGCTCCTTCTTATCGTGTGGGCAGCAAACCTTGGTGTCAGAGTTTTACCGCCTTTGGCTGAATTGATTCAGAGCCATGGCCAAAAAAAAAAATATCCCCTATTTCGAGGAAAAATGTTCGCTGGTATCATTAACACTTATACATTGAAGGGCTAAAACTTGTGTAGGACACACCACTCACGCACACATCTAGAAAAAAATTGAACCATTTTTGTGTTCCATTTGTAAAGCGACACTCCATCTAGATTATCTAACCTATGACGTGGTTTATGTAACGACTACTACCACCAGAAATAGTAGCCGGGACGGCTTAACGTGCCATCCGAAGCATCATCTTTATTTGCAGACAATCAGATGATTCAGCCTGTAATGTCCTATCCAACTGGGAAAAAACGCACGTTTTCAGATCATCTCTGACCACCCTCATCGGGGTATATTGTCCTGAGCAAATATGCCGAGAAAGTAAAGTTCAAAAGTGTTCATCAACTTTGTATGCTGACTATGACCTATGGAGAGTCCACAGAATAACGTATACTGAATAACTTTCACTATGGAGCCAAATCGGAAACCGCGAAAAATAAATCAGCTGTTTCATAGAAAACAAAAAATAATAAAGTATATTTGATTGATTGATTGATTGAAAACGGCAGTTCGACTCAAATGAAAAATCAACTGTTTCATTCAAAACTGCAGTACAATATTCGACTCATATGTAAGGAACAGCAGCTTTTTTCGCGATTTTGAATTTGGCTCCATAGTGAAAGTTATTCATGTTGATGAGTAGCAGGTGAAGTTATCCGCAATGATTATAAATGTACCCTGTATAATAGGGATGGTGACAATTTGTATTTTATTTTATGGAGGTGCTACTTGGGAATGTTCCTCCATTGAAAAGGGAAGTACTTCCGCCAGGCTAGGTGTGATGCCTGGGGACCGGCCGTGGTCCAACAGTTCTTAGTTGGACCTTGTATATATATCGAATCTCTGTGATTATTTCTCTTGCGCGATTTATGTCTTGCATTCGATTGTGAACCTTATTTGTAGTAGGTTACGAGTTACGTATTTACGATGAACGTTGTCTTTGTATGGAGCATATTTCCGCGAGCGACGGTATCGCCATCTGTTGGCATCTTTGCTATAACTTGTGGGTGCTGACATCTGTAGCAAGTCCCCACAGGACTCCCCCCTCAGACCGGAGGTCGTTGAGTAGTTCGAAGTGTGCAGTCTGTATCCATGTAGTGTAGGTGCAGGGCTCCAGTCAAGTGAGTCTGACGAGCGATGTGCTGCGGTGTGTGTGTATCTGTCAGGGAGACCAGTCCTGATGTGATGCGGGCGAGTGACAGGCGTGGAGAAGGCGAGCAGAACTGCCACGTGGAGGTGAGCTCAGACACGTGGGCTGCGGGAGATCCTTCTATGCAGACGCTGACTGTCGTTGAGGAAGCTGCAGGCCCAGGAAGCGGTGTGAAGACAGCTGCGATGGACCTGGTGCGGCTTCGGGTTGATGGTGTGACTGCTGCTTGTTTGACCTGGTCGAGGGGTGTGGAGAGTTGGTTGAAGCTGGTTGCTGCTCTGTGCTGCTGGTGCTGCTCTGCGGTGTTCAGGTTGCGATGTTCTTTGTCGAGGGTCACCAATATGGAGGTGCTACTTGGGAATGTTCCTCCATTGAAAAGGGAAGTACTTCCGCCAGGCTAGATGTGATGCCTGGGGACCGGCCGTGGTCCAACAGTTCTTAGTTGGACCTTGTATATATATCGAATCTCTGTGATTATTTCTCTTGCGCGATTTATGTCTTGCATTCGATTGTGAACCTTATTTGTAGTAGGTTACGAGTTACGTATTTACGATGAACGTTGTCTTTGTATGGAGCATATTTCCGCGAGCGACGGTATCGCCATCTGTTGGCATCTTTGCTATAACTTGTGGGTGCTGACATCTGTAGCAAGTCCCCACAATTTCTTTTTTAAAAACTGTTTGATATCTTAAACACTAAAGTGAAACAGATTTTTTAATATCTCCAAAAATAACCGAAATATAAGTGTTTAAAATATATGGTTAGAGCGAGAGCAATATATGAAGGGAGTGACGTCATACCCTCGTATTTTAATACAAATAATAACGAAGTGTCATACAAACATCTGTTTTGCATGAAAGAGATAGAAGATGATAAAAAACGTATTTCAATTGATTATAACTTTTTTGTTTTCTGTTTGATTGTAATTTCGTTTAAACATTTTGTCATTAAAAATTTAGCCTTTTTTTAGAATTCGTTATAAGATATGAATTTCCAGGATCAGTCATCATCCCTATTGCCCTTTTCTCGATCAACTATTGGGATTTGCTTCATGTATCTTCTCCTATTTGAAGTCTCATAAATATTACAGCCAGTTTAAAAGTAAAATAATATTCAACATTATTTTTTCTTTTCAGACATTAGAACAGCTTCTAAACGCAGAAATAACAAGCAAAAAAGCGATGGACCAAATAAGAGGAATGCCTTTCCAACATAAAAAAATGCCGTTTGGCCAGCGCCAAAGAAACAAAACTTTCTAGTTAGCTGTATCTTTTAAAAGTCGCAATGATGTAGTTTTTCTGTAAATAAAATTGTGCGTAGCGTGAAAAGTTTGTGAGATAGCGTGGTTGTTATAATGCATACGTTTTAAATATTTCAGTTTCGAAATAAAAATAGAGTTCTCTTGGTAAATTCTTCGTACAAAGTTAAGCTAATGAAATGAAGAACAAAAAGTTTTTTGAAACCTAAGCGAGAAACAAACAACAATATTAATCCAAAAATAATGTACTGAAAAGTGACCCAACGTAGTGATTCCATTCTCTTTGAGTGACCCATTGAGTTATTGTAATTGGGTATTTGACTACATACAATATATTTTATTTTCATCTTTTCAATAAAACAAAAGTTAGAAAATAATACTAAACTCCCATTTTCATTGAGTTTTTAGCTCGAATACTATTTTTAATAACAAGATAATCTATAAAAAGCAGATAAAATGTAATGAAATGTTGATGTCACAACCATAGAGAAAATAACGCGCTCCCCTGGGGAAGAGATGTTGTATCGAACTGTGCACAGATACTCAACTGGGCCTGACGTCATAATAGCGGGAAGTAGCGTATTTGAATGTTAACCCCTTCCCCTCACCCGTTTTTCACCCCCTTTGTTGGCGACAACATTTTCTATAGAAACAAGCCGATATGCCATCTCTTCTTACTCTATGGTCACAACTCATTATTTAGAAGAAATGTTCATACAAAGCGCACGTTTTGACGTCCGATAAAGAGTAGCTGATTTGACTAGTTGTCAAGTAGGCTATTGGTCACTTTGCAGTAGATTATTTTTGCCATCGATCATTTTTTTTTATGAATTTTAAATAAAAAATACTTCCGAGAAGCATTTAATAAATGAAAGGGTATATTTTCTCAAACATGCTTGGAAATGTGAGCATTATTTTGACAACCTTCTTCGAGATAAATCGAAATTGCTGTACTGGCCAAATACATGCGCGCAGCGGCCGGCAATGTTGTATGAAAATCCATATCTGTCGTGTTTAGCGGCCAAATAAATTACATAGTAAACTTATATCTGTCGTGTAATTTAAAAATGGAACGATCTTTTATTCCGAAACATGGCGACCAAGGAGGTAACTCATCAAAGGTTTTATTTAAATTTCGAACTGGATTGCAAAATTTTGAATGTTTTTTTTTTTAAAGCTGTTTATTGAAAAAAATAACAAATTGTTGTTCGTTGTTCGTCATTGATTTTGAAAAGAGTTTTAATTTCCGCGAATTATTTGAGAAAATTTAGTGTTTTAATTTCCGCGCATTGTTTGAGAAAAGTACTATACAAGCCTTGGCCACAACTAGGCATTGATGGACTTACGTATGTGTGCCTCGGCTTCGCCTCGGCCCACATTTACACGTTCGTCCATCAATGCCTCTGTTGCTGGCCGCTGCAGTAATGTACTATTATGTGTTTAAGTACCTTGTTATTGTTAGTATACTAGTAGAAAAAAGAAAAGAAAAAGGAATAAAAGATATACCATCAAATCGTGTTATCATTATCACTTATCTATTAAACTTTGTCTTCCTATATCTGCACGTGAGCTCTTCCCGCGTTATTTGGAGAGCCAAAGCCGCGCTTGCCGCGACTTGTAGTACATATGGAAAAAAGTAGAAAATCATGCTAGACGTGCAGCTATCCAAAAACGTAGAGTACCATTCACCGATCCACTAGAATCATAGTAGAAATATGACCAAGATACCCAAATGTATGGAACAGCCCATAGATAATTCACACGCTCCCCGAACAGCCCATTAGTGAAAGTTGTTCAGTTTGATGGTCTGAAGCACCCCACTGTAGATATACCGTACATCTCCGCTAGAGTTGTAAATCTACCGTAGTCTACCAAATCGTGAGGTAGACTACCGGTAGGCTACATAAGCTACGGTAGCAATAATTGTAGATTATTCAGTCGTAGTAATTTTGGCTAGTTCACAATATTTTAGGGAGTTATTCCCTTTGCAGCGAGTTCGCGGCTGCCATTTATTATTTGTGAGAAATAAGCTAAGAGAGCTTCAGCAATAATTTTAGAGAAAGTAAAAACCAATCAAGAACGCGAAAAAAGGAGGAGTGCGATTTTTGAAAGTCAAATCAGCAGTAGAAAGATGCATATCTCCATAGTAATTTTGACATTTACAACGGCTGAACTCACTTTCTGCTGCTGATTTGACTTTCAAAAATCGCACTCCTGAAGAATTATTTTTGTGAGTCAAATCAGCAGTAGAAAGATGCACAGCTCCAGAGCTCCACAGTAATTTTGACATTTTCAACTGCTGAACTCAGCGAATGAGATTCAAAAATCGCACTCCAGGACTTTCAAAAATCATACTTCAGGAGTGCGATTTTTGAAAGTCAAATCAGAAGTAGAAAGATGCGTATCTCCATAGTAATTTTGACATTTTCAACTGCTGAACTCAGCGAATGAGATTCAAAAATCGCACTCCAGACTTCGTTTGTATTCAGCGCTCATTTGCGCTCTAGGAATAAACTTCTCTTAGAGCAATGCCCGTAGATACCAGGGTGAAATGCGATACCTCACTAATGGACGGATCTTGGACGGATTGTTAGAGGGTATTACGCTTCTAAATAAATATCACTGTACAAATCAAGTCTTAATTGTTATTATGCCTACTTACTCGCTTTTAAATACAGCATAATATGCATGCTGTTTTCTTGGCTATTTGCATTGGCTGTTTTCTAAAAAGGCAGGAGGTAAACTTGGCTTCTAATTAAAGCAAATCACGTATCAAGGACAGATTTACGAAGGAAACGTAAATAAAGCCATGGAAATGTCGGGATTACGATTGAAATGCCGAAACAACGAATAACTGCCAATTTGTTTACGGATCAGTCTAAGCTAAGACAATGCGCGTGTTGAGGTTTATTGGCTAGAGGTGCGAATAAATGCAGCGTAGCGAGGGGGTGTGGGAGGACGGGGGGGGCAAGTGCCCCGGGCGACACTTTACTAGGGTACCTGGTTGTGTAGGTATAATATTATACCATTAGATATATATCTATGGTACCCTGACCAATAGACGTCACCTAGTACGTAAACATTAGTGACAAGCTGCATCGCGCTCTGAGTGGCAACGCAGTGGTCGAGCCAGCTCGTTGTGCCGTGCGCCTGGCTCCTGTACGTACTCCCGAAAATTCGCCCAAAATATTTAAATCAGCACATACCCAGTCCTGGTCCATACAGTATGCTGCCAACTCCCTGCATTGTAGTCACCCATCATCAAAACACTTTCCACATCGTTATCTTCCACAATGGCACTTAGTTTACCGAGACATTCCGTGAATAACGGTAAGTTGTCCGCGCAGTCTGTAGGCATATACAGTGTGTACAATAAAATGGGACAGCTACTTAAAGGGGTGCTTCAGACCATCAAGCTGAACAACTTTCTCTATGGGACCAATATCGAAATCGCGAAAAAAAAATCCGCTCTCCCATACAAAACTGCAAACATAACTCGACTGAAATGTATGGGACAGCAGATTTTTTTTCGCGATTTCGATATTGGTCCCATAGAGAAAGTTGTTCAGTTTGATGGTCTGAAGCACCTCTTTAAGTAGCTGTCCCATTTTACTGTACACCCTGTATATCGACATCACTATCAGACTTGGATTACACATAACAAACCGCACTGCCGCAATACGCTTAGAGTCACTTTGTAACGGTATCGCGTGGGGAAAAAGACTTTTCCTCCACAACAACGCAACTCCGGCGTAAGGTCCTCCTTTCAGCGTCCCTGCTGCTGTCTCTACTGCCGAAATACCATGATAGGCAAAATACGGGTGTATACTGCTCAGATAATCGATGTCGTCGGGTAACAGCCATAGTTCTTGAAGCGCTATGATGTCGTACGTGATGGTTGCAAAAAGTACACTTATCTCTTATAGCAGTGGTAGAACTATATACTATTACCTATTCTGTGGCAGTGGGCTCAGATTGTCGCTAAATTTAATGTAATTTTTTTCGATTGTTGACATTTTGGTTGTTGATCTTTTGAATTGTTGATATTATAAAGTGTTGAGATTTTGAACCATTGATCATTTGATTTGTTGATCTTATGGGTTTGATATTTTAAATGTTGATGTGTTGAACTTGAGTATCAATCCCCATTGAAACTGTAGGTTTGTGAGGTAGGTATATTTTAACGAAAATCTGACAACATACTTACAATCAAAGATATCCGTTTCTAGATTGTTCTTGAAGATGTCATTGACTTTAATTTGATAGTATACCTATTGAAAATATAACCAGCCTTCGTTTGTATGGAGCGCGCTCCGAATTATTATTTTATTTAAAGTAAAATAAAAATATATAATCTACGAATGAATACATTTAGTCGATTTACGATAATCATCGACGATCGGTGCACTTTATTAACCGACTTAAAAAAAGGACGAGATTTCTCGATTCGACCGTTTATTTATTAAATTTTTTTTAATATGGGAGCAGCTTGTCCTTCGACAAAAGGCCTCTAAGGTCTTCTATATTTCTCTATCTCTTGCCACTACTCTCATCCATTCTTCGCCTTAAGAACCTAATTTAAATGATATCATGTGTAAGTATAATATAGTTACGTAATATAATAGGTAGGTATAGTTTTGTCATTAAACCAAAACATTACAAAAGGAAAAACCATAAAATGAATCCTAAGAGCGGGCTTTAAATCAGGGAGCCGTAACGCTTACCCACATGGAAAGTAGGTAGGAACCATTGTGACCTGCAACTTGCTAATTACCCACACTGTCGTCTCACTCCATTACCTTACCCTGCGTAGTAGCCCAGTCATTTTACGGTTTGACCCGGGACTAATTAAGAATTGCTCTTTTTCGGTATTTCATTTAAGAGCAAATTTAAGCCTAGAAATATACCAAAATAAAAATAAAATCACCAACGGCCCCAAAATTAAAATTTTGCATTTATCTCATTCTAAAAAAACCTGTAGGTAATTTTTTCTTCTTGTTTTTAAGGGTTAAGGCAATACACACTTCAAACACGGAGTAAATATAATATTTTTGAATTTTGTCTACCTAAGTAAAGTAAAAATACTAATGGTATTTTTCGAAGCTTTCTAAAAAGCTTTAAAAAAAAAACCATTAGTGTATTTATTTTTAATGTACTTTACTTACCCACTTTTATTTACTTTAATGAATTATACAACAAATAAACGAATAGGTATTTAACTCATTTTATAAATTTCGATTGCTATTTTATTGTAACTTCATTTATTTTATATTGTATAATCTAATTAAAATGATATTAATATAAATTTATTTAAAACGAAAAGTACAAAGTGCGTATCCACGACAGGCTTCGTCAAAGGCAATAGGTACAACATTCACATCCACAACAGGCTTCGTCAAAGGTAATAGGTACACCACTCACATCCACAACAGGCTTCGTCAATAAATACATCCCATATGTCTGCAACAAGCTTCGTCAATTTCTATACCTACAATCTATAAACCTCCTCCAAAGCCTCTCCCTGCGGGACGGTCCCTAGAACGCTGGCAGCATTCCCCCTTTGAATCGCCAAGCTTATACGCTGACGAAGGTAACTGCCAGCCCTCTTATCACCAGTGGACTCTATAAGGCGCGCAGATATGTCTCTCACAAGCTGTTAATATAATAATATTATTATATATTAATATTATTAAGTTAAAAACCCTTTTGATTTCTATGTGGAGTAGTGAACTTTTTTTAAATATGTTTTATTTGTCACTAAATAGTGCCGGTTACAGTTTAAAAGTCCTACTTATTCGTAATTACTTCCCACCCCTCCTAACAAAACTCCGTAAAATAACTGGGCTAAAGGTGCTTTACTATAACGGAGAAAGCGGAGATTAAAAACCCTTCTCTATAGATTACTTTCGGCTGTACTATCTTTGCGAATATGCAGGAATGTTAATAATGGCTTATCCAAGAAATTGTTTGGTCTTCGCCCCAAAAAAATCTTTAGTTTTTAATTACTGGTATATTCAGAGAATACTTGAAAAAGTTATAAATTAAGTTTATTTGTATCTCAACTCAACAAGTTTCTTGAAATATCTAAGCTGTTGACGGTGGCATAAGAATATTGTACCTACCTATTGTAATTAGTCTATAATAATCATGCTTAGACTGTTGTTAAAATTTCCAACTTTATGTATGAATAGAATCTAATATTTATCGGCGTTCCCTGAGATCAAACTCTGCAGCAAATTGCAGCGGGCCTTAATGTATGTGTAGGCACATTTATCCATCGCAGTTTGTACGAGAACTAATCCTGAACCGTACTATCGAAGTTCCTTAATCCTAAGTACCTTAGAGCAGAGAGTATACCTACCTATAGGTACCCCAGAATAAATACGAGTTACTAGATACCGTACCTATACAGATACGTGATACGTGATATTGATATCATTAGCATCCTTTCAAACTAAGAGTCTACCCATCAAACTGAACAACTTTTACTATGGGAGCAAACCAAACGGAGCAAAAAAAAAATCAGCTGTTGCATACATTTAAATCGAGTACCTACGCATTGCAGTTTAGTATGGAACAGCAGATTTTTTTTTTCTCCGATTGGTTTGCTCCCATAGTATAGTAAAATTTGTTCAGTTTGATGGGTAGACTCTTAGTTTAAAAGGATGCCAATTTCACCCTGTATAGGCAAAGAAAGAAAATATGGTATAGAAATTTGAAAATCAGCAGTAGAAAGATGCGTATCTCCATAGTAATTTTGAAATTTTCAACTGCTGAACTCAGCGAATGAGATTCAAAAATGGCGCTCCTGACACAAGTTGTCTGTACCTCAGGTACCTATCTATTCTATCTTCTCGGACAAGTCTGATCTGATCTTATGTTGTTATCTACCTATGTAAGTATACTATAGGTAGGTACCTACTTACCCTAACACATAATTTATTCCTCTCGAACGCTGCTTGTTGCTTCAGCATTGAGATTTGTTGTCTGAATTTGAAATTAGGATGGTTGGTTTTGCATAGTATAGACCTTATTTGAATAAGAAATTATTGCTATTTCTATATTTGATATCTAAGTACCTACCTACCATAATATTATATTGACAAATAGTCCAGTTCATCAGGGTCGTCTTAAGAGGGCTGTTCGAGCTCAGTGGCGCCCTCGTCACAATACTAATAAAGATTTCTGTAATAGATGATTTTTTTTATTTTTTAGAATAGAATTTTAGAATAGATTTTTCTCGATGTTGGCCCCTTAGTGAAAGTTGTTCAGTTTGATGGTCTGAAGCTATCCCCTTAAGTATTACTAGGGTTTTTTGTTACACCCTGTATATGCACATAGGTACATAAACTCACGAAAGTGGTCAGAAACATTGCATAAAAACAAGTAATTTTATCAGAATTTAGTAGGCATAAGAAAATAGCATGTGAAATTGAATAATTGTACTCGAGAACACGAGCATCGAACCACTTTAACAGCTAACGAAAGTTAGTAAATTAATAAACGAGGTTTGAACGACGTAGTTACTCTGCCATTCTCCTATGTGGTGTAAGTACAACACGCTTATAGTCCAGGAAAAATAAGGTTTGAGATTGCATTAAATACACTTTAGTAAATTGTGTTTCAACTAATATTACTGTTAGTTTATAACATTTTTATCGAGATTTTGTGGTTTTATAGGGTCAGCACCCTGAGAAATATCTTAAAATCGATATAAATGTACAAAGGGCAAGCTTATTTCTAAAGATATTTCTTCCAGCATACCAGCAAAAGAGACAGTTAATTATCACAAGGCAAATTTATTGTGTTCAAACAAACAGTAAATAATTAAGTTTTGAGTTTATGATTTTTGAATACTTACAAAATAATAAATATCTACTCAAATTTACGATAGTAACCTGGGATTATTATTGTTATAGGTAAAACGTATTGAACGAAGCCATCCTGTTCAAAATCACCAGTGCTCCATTTTTTGTTTATACCTTAATTTAATGTTTTGTAAATGTCGTAATTATTCCATAATACACAATAAATAAAAAATCGGGGATTATTGAGAATTTCGGGTATGTATCTACTAATAGTTCAAATTATCACAACCTAAAGTGCAATTAATGCCAACCTACTCCATACAAAAATCCGTAGATTTCCCCGACTATTATTCAAACAGAGAGTGTATCTTTAATGGAGTTCCCGAAGTCGATAGGTACCAAGAGCTTTTCATCTCAGTCGCCAAGTATACTAATTAAACTTTTGCCGAAGTCCATTCACTACATAGGACATAAGTTGTAATGAATGATTTATTCCCATGCCTTACGATACCTTTGTAGTACTTAGGTCTCGTCGGGAATAGTGCAATAGTGCTCTCGATATAGTAT